>OX596287.1:19365345-20797845 GCA_951394225.1 Harpalus rufipes
TGTAATTTTTCATCTAATTTTTCTTTTAAACTTCTAGAATTTTCTTCTAATTTCTCTTCTGAACTTCTAGAATTATTCTCTAATTTTTGTTCTAGTGTTCTGGAATGTTCCATTAATTCATCTTTTAGGGTTCTGGAATTTTCCTCTGCCTTTCTAGAACTTTCCTCCAATTTTTCTGTCAATTTTCCTTTTAATATTCGAGAATTTTCTGCCATAAGATTTAATTCTTCTTTTAAGTTACCAATTCGGATAGGTCAAATAAGTAATCGTCAGCATTTTCACCAGCAGCGATTAATACTTGCCGCAGACGAGATTGTAGAACGCTTTTCAGTCCTGTCGTATCTAATTCTCGTTCTTCCAGTTCTCTCTTGAGATCACTTACTTTTAATTCATTTAATTTTATTTGTTTAGTCGCCATTTTATTTATTTTTATTTAGACTTCACAGTTATTAACAACCCCACACCTGACACCAATTGTAACGTTTTTATATAAATATATGGGTGAAGTGTAACAAATAACAGATATATTACTAATTAAAAGAATACGTTTATTAAACAGTAAATAAATATTAGAAATATAATTAAAAGATTATAAAAGTAACTAACACTATGATAAACAAATATTAACACTAATTTAAAGACAAAGAATATTATAAGACACTTAATAATAATGTTTATTATTCAACAGGAAAAATACATCCCTTTTACAGAATAATATCAACAAAAGGTTTTACATAAGTGAGAATAAAATTATAATATAATACAGACATAGAAAATGCTACATCAAAAGATTTAATTTATCTTTAAATTCCTTATAATTAAAACAAAAATCAAGTGTGAAACAAACTGAATTATACAAACGACACATTTTGTTAATGGGTGAATTGAAATGATAATTTGTTCTTGAAAAATTACAGACAACTGTGTTTTCATTCCTAGTGTTACAATTGTTTAAAAGAAATTGAGTTTCATCAATAAATTTGTGTCATCAATCATATAATTTACAATTTTATAGAGGAAAAGTACTGTGTCTCTAAAACGTCTGTTTTCAAGAGATTCTAAATAAAAATGGTTTAACAAAGAGTTGTAATTACATTCGGGCCAGTGGTGGAATAATTTATAATAAATAACTTTGCAGTACTTTTTTTGAATAGCCTCAATAGAATCAGTTAGGTACTTTTGTGATGGATTCCAAATAACTGAGCCATAATTCAATTTGCTAATAATAAGTGAATTAAATAAGGTATTATAACACATTATATTTTTGAAATCACGAGTAGACCGAAAAATAAACCCAAGTACTTTTGAAGACGAACTCAATAAAAACTCTATATGGTAAACAAATAACAATTTTTGATCAAGAAAAATGCCTAGATCTTTAACAATGAAAACACGATTTAATACTTCACCATTCATTGTATATTGGTTGGTAATAGGGTTATTTTTTCTTGTGAAAGTGATTATTTGACATTTGCTCAAATTAAAATGAAGTTTATTTACAAGTGACCAATTGTATAAGGCATTTATATCTTGCTGTAGTTGATTACATTCACTCGTATTTGTTATCGTGCGAAATAATTTAAAATCATCCGCATACATAAGATAACTAGAAAAATTTATTACTGACGTGATATCATTTACAAATAATAAGAATAGTAATGGCCCCAATATTGACCCTTGGGGCACACCAGAAACCGCAACAAAGGTTGAGGATATGAAACCGTTACAGTAAACATATTGAACTCTATTTTGTAAATATGAGACAAATAGGTTGAATAAATTATTTGAAAAACCGATACATTTTAGTTTATGTAATAAAATTTGATGGTCCACAGTATCAAAAGCCTTTGAAAAATCAGTATAGACTACATCAACTTGCTTTTTATCTTCAAAGGCATCAAAAATGAACTGTACAAAGTTTGTTAAATTACTAATGGTAGACCGTTGATTGATGAAACCGTGTTGGTACATACTCATATAGTTTTTGGTTTGGGTTTGGATATGTTTAAATAATATGAATTCGAAAATTTTAGCAGCAGAATTTAAGCAAGATATTGGCCAGTAATTGCAGATATTTTTGTCATTTGATTTGAAAATAGGACATATTTTTGAACATTTCCATTCATCTGGAAAATTATTTGTTTTTAAACTGAGGTTAAATAATATGTGTAAAGGATATAAAAATGATTCTATACAACCCTTAAAGATGAAAACAGGACTATTGTCTGGACCAACTGATTTAGTGTTTTTAAGATGTTTAATGGCAAATGATATTTCATCATACGAAATTTCAGAAATAGATACTGTGTTCATTGAGTCTATATTAAAATTAGAGTGGTTCAAATGTTCATTATTACAACAGTAAACACTTTGAAAAAAGTCAGCAAAAGCCTCAGCAATATCCTGACCCATTGTTAATGTATCCTCATTTTTAAACATGGTAGAAGGTATTCTGTTTGTACTTTTTTCGTGTTAATAAAATTCCAGAAATTTTTGGGATCACTGACTATGTTATTCTCAACTGTATTATATATTTATCATATTCATTTTTAATTAAAATTTTAACATTGGATCTTAAATATCCGTATTTATTTAAATGATAATTTGACTGGTGTTTCCTATAGAGTTTTCGGTGATGTTCTTTTAGCTTTAATGATGAAATAATTTCCTTTGTGAACCAGACAAGATATTTAGAAATACGACTAACAGTTTTTGGAATACATCTGTCGATGACACTATACAATACTGTGTAAAATTCGTTAGTTGGTTCATTAATATCACTGAAAGACTCCAAAAATTGCCAGTTAACTTCATTTGCAAGTTGATATAACAAAAGATAATTTCCCTTACTAAAATTATACTTTGCTTTCGGATTGTTTTTAAGCATAGAAGACTGTGAAATAATCATTGTAAATTCAATATACATATAAAGCTGGATGATGATTATCTTCAGGTACTAAACTAAGATGCCTCCTATCTACAATACAATTCATATTTGATATTACAATATCTAAGATTCTATTATTTTTGTTTTGAATTTTATTATATTGCTGTACATTTAAAAAGTTTAAAAAATTTTGAAATACTTTTACATTGTTATCCATACTATTATTTACGTAAAGCAAGTTTGAATTTTTAGTTTGTATCTTAACGCACAAAACATCAATATTTATTAAATCACAGCTGATTTGTTGTCGCTGCTGAATGAAACAGTCATTGACCGCTACTAAAACTTCTTCTCCACGCGATTTGCCGGTGATAGCACGATTTCGGTTCCGTGCGATAGATGCTGTAGCGCTCGTCCAGCAATTCATTATCACTGATGTTGTCTGATAGCCACGTCTCGGTGAATACAAGCACGTCGTATTTTTCAGGTAGCACATTTGGATAAAGTTCTGTTAACTTAGTATTTAAGCCACGCACGTTTTGGTAGTACAGACGTAGTTGGTAGGATGATAAGTTTTTTAGTTTTTTTGAACAATTCGCGGTACATTATTTAAATATTTAATATGTAGGTTTTTTTCGCCGTTCTCCATGCGCCTACGCAGTTCTTTATTTAGTTCCAACAGAAATTCACGTGGTTTAGGTGTTTTATCGCTCGAAATTTTAATATCTTTAAATTTAGCAGATAATTGAAGTTTTTTTGAATTTTTAAGAACGTTCAAAACGTCAGATGGATTTTTAAAGATTACTTTTATTGGACGTGGTTTATTATTTAAGGTGTTTACTTTGCCTAATCAAAATATTTTTAAATCGGAAGTTGTAGATTTAATTGGAAAGATACTTGAAATTATTTCATTAATTGTGGTTAAAGTTTTAGTATTGTCGGAGTTTTCGGAAACAGTTTCAAGTAGATTATACACAATTATGTTATTTTGACGGTTATTACGGTCATTGATTTCAGAATTATATTTTCGAATTCAACGCACTCTTCTAATCTGGTTTTCTTGAAGGTATTATTAAGTTCGGCTTTTAGGTTTTTAATTTCGGATTGTAAATTCAAAATTAGTTGCTTCAATTCTGCTATTCCAGTAACTGTCATATCGTTAGTCGATACACATGCATTGCACGACCATTTTTTAGACCGTAATGTGCGACTATCTGTATTGGACATTTTTTGTGCACATTCCGTGTGGTACAACCAGAACAATTAATAGCAGTTAATGTTTAACTTTTTTTTAACACGATGAGCATGACATGGACATATTTGAATTTTATTGAAACAATACGACTATAAGATCAACAAATCGATTGAAGACATTGTTTTTACTTGACGCCAACTCACGCACAAATCGGTTTAATTAAATTTTTCTTAAACTTTGAAGACAAAATGAGTAGATTTAAATTTTAAACACTGAATTTTGAAGCACTGAGAAATCACACACACTTGAAAATTAGGATATGTGGATCACAACACTTTTCTTCATAAGAAGGTATTAGATTGAAATTATACTATGTACTATATACAAGCATAACAAACAAAAAGAAGAGCAAATAAATGATCAACTCTCTCTCAACTCTCACGTGTTTATCATCCAATTAATTCCATTATCTGCAAATAACTGTACCTAACTATAAGTTCATATTGTATAACTTTCCAGACCAATAAAAGGGATATGAGAGATATAGATGTTATATTTGACAACTGTATAACTTTCTCGATGACATTTGTGAATATCAGTTCGTCATATAGCTAGCAAATCTTTCAGTGTACTAAGCAACAAGTCTCGTTTGCTTACCTAGCATTTGCTTGAACTGCTTACTTCATTGAACGCACTTATTGATACTGACATCTTTCAATTTGTATTATCTGAATATATTAGCAGTTTCCATGATTTACATATCTGGCTATTTTGTGAAAATATTATCTTTATAATTCTTTAACTCTATACCTACTGAATATGAAATATAAAATGCGATCAAATCATGTAAAGAATAATATATTCTTCAAGGTATAATAACGTTAAATGTCAATAAATGGTATTTAATTGCGTTTTTTCCAAAAAAAAAACTGTTAAAATCTTCAAATAAGAGTACTTCCGATTGACCATTTATAACCAAAATCTAATCACTTGTTGATGTGAACTTCAAAAATATGAAAAAATTATAACTTTTGGAATGGTGGTATTTAAGTTATGCGATCCGAAATTTTTGTCACAGACACACACACACACACACACACACACACACACACACACACACACACACACATACATACATACAGACATCATCGTAAAAATGGTAAAATCGAATTGTAGGGACCGTAAAACGTACTTAGTCACTAAATCTCATCATTGAATTTTTTCACCAAAGACAATACCTTCCTTACCTAAAGGTGATGCAAGGTAAAAAATGAACTCGAATATAAATACCGTTATAGATTTTTCAAATTTAATTTTCTGTTTTCTTTCTAAATTAAAAAAATTCTAATAGTTCAATCATTCATTTGTTCATTGAACAATATACACAAAAAATACTTAAAAAACTTGAAGAATTAGAACAAAACTTAATTGCAAAAGACCAAAGAATTGAATATCTAAAAAATAAAATCAGGGAAAAAAATCGGATATTCTTCGGAATAACAGATAACTTGAAAGAAAACTTAGAACAAACAATGATAAAAATATTCAATGATAATGTAAAACTACCAAATATAGATGTACATAGCATAGAATCTATAAAAAGACTAGGAAAATTTGAATTAAATAAAACCAGGCCCATATTAATAGAATTTAACAGCAAAACAACTAAAGAAGAAATTTTGAAAAATGCGAAAACATTACGAGACAATAAAATTTACGTGGAGGAAGACTACTCTCCCCGAAATCCTACAAGACAGAAAAATCTTGAAACCACATTTCCTTCAAGCTCGAAAAAAGGACATAAAAGCACTTTGAAACTTAACAAATTATATATCAATGGAACAAAATATACAGTAGAAAATATCGAGGATATCAAAAATAACGACGACCTAGAAAATACACATAAAGCAGAAAACTCGTCCTTGAGAAGACAAGCAAATTCCCAGATAATTTCAGTAAACGACATACATGAAATACAAGCGGACAAGAAGTCTCTGATATATGTAATAATACAAACAACCCACAAGAAAATGAACCAAATCTAGACCTAACAAAGGCACCAACAACACACGAAAACAAAAATAAAATCAAAAGCGTACAACCCAAAATAGATACAGTAATGCAAACAAGACAACGATCTCAATCCACTTCAAAAAACCCAGAAGCGAAAAAGAACACAAAAACAAAACAGAAAACCTAGTAAACAATATAAACTAACATAATGCTAATGAATCAATGTCAATTATCTTTTGGAACATGCAGGGGTACAGAAACTTTCTATAATTTCTGAAGGTGTATCATATGTTATATCTCGTATTTATTTAATTAGGATTGGGCTGATGTACTGTACTTGTTCCTAGAATGTTTCAATTTACGACATTTATAACTATATAATGAATGCTACAAAAATACGTGCATTTGCTATGAACATGTAAATGTATACACAAAAAATGTAAAATAATATCGAAATAAGAATATGTGCAATATTTATTTAAATAATTTTTGTATACATTATGAAACAAAATGTTACCAATCTTTTGTATAGGCAAAGCCTTTGGCAAATAAACTATTATTATTATTATTATTATTACTTATAAAAACTCAAATGCAACCTGATGCTACTATCCACATATTTCAACTTAATATTTTTCAAAATATATTTAAAAATACGACTGATTCGTTTTACTGTAAATAATTCATACACTTGTCATTAATTTTGCCTAGTTACATTTTAAAGTAGCATGTATACATTTGCATAGGACACAATGTTAAACTGAAGCACCGACCAATAATGCAATAATCTAAAGAGAGACGTGACAGCTGTGTGTTATTTGAAAAGGTAGAAATGGGAGAAGGAGTGGGGTTATCGATCATTGCGACATCTAGCGCTAGTGGCAAAGCTAAAAACTGTGATGCGGGCAGCATGCTACTTCAACCATATGAAAATTAGAAATTTTAATTTCAATATTACAATTATTTTTACCGGTAATCAAAATGAAATTAATTTATACTTTATTGGTTACATTATTATTTCATTTAACAAATAATAATTATATATGTTACACAATATTAATTGTAATTATTACAGTTGCAATATTTTAAATTATTATAATGATTGTAATAACAATAATAATAATAGTAATAATAATAATAATAATAATAATAATAATAATAATAATAATAATACAAGTATTTAATTTACACATTTTCTTAATGAATTGAACTGAAACCCAAATTATTTTTTTTCCATTTGTCCTTGAGTTAGTGTCCATATGCTTGAAACTGTATAAAAAAAAGGAATGCAAAATATTGGTTATGAAAATGGGCTTTATAATTTAAATGAACGTCTTGCTTACCATAATCCTTATGTAATAATGTAGGAACAGCTCTACAGTTTAATTTCCTCCGCTGAGGGGTTCGAAATTTCGTAGTTTCAAAGTGTAATGCACACACTTTAAGATGACCTCGAGAACCAATTGATTTATCAATGAATTGAGGCATATTCATGTTCGTTGTCCACTGCTTCAAAAGTGCATCATCTCTTGGTAAAGAGAGAAAAGCAAGCGCTGAATGTTGTATATTGTTGCTCCTGCAGCCAGAAACTACGCAATAAACAGTTCTCATAGTCTGAAACAGGAAATTCATATTATGTTCATGCTACATTTTACTCTTAATTATTTGAAATTTATATAATTTCTGAAGTGAGGTTAGGCAAATGCCCTGTAGGTATATTGTTGCACTTGACATTATTATTTATGGGTGAGGGACTATCAACGACATACGCTACCTCGATTTGCTTATAGCATTTTAATTTCTAATAAATTTCTTACTTTATCTTTTCTAGAGGTTTCAACTGTTGCAATCTATTACTGAATAAACAAAGTATCGAATTTTTAACAGTGGTTCTCAAGTTAAAATACAAATTTATATTTATTTCAATGGGATGGTATATATTTTTAGGCCCATTCGATAAAATATTTTTTATTTGCTTCCTCGTTGCGGAATTTAACTTGAATTCAGTGGTATAATATTTTTATATCCTTACATAACGATTTTTTTTTGGAAAAAATGCATGTAAAATTTTATATTAATTTGTTTAGATATGGCTATAATAAGAGTGCCATGAATGAGAAAAATGAATACGTGTTAATTTTTTTACATAGAATTAGAATGTCATGACAGAAAGAAGTGAATATTTTGTTCTGTTAATTAATCATAAATGTTAATGCAGACGAAATATTCACGTATTTCTTTCATGGCATTCAAATTCTACGTAAAAAAATAATACGTATTCATTTTTTCCATTCATGGCACTCTTATTATAGCCATATTTTAATCAAATTAAAATTTACATACATGTAAGGATGTAAAAATATTATACCACTGAATTCAGAATTAAATTCCGTAACGAAGGAGCAAATAAAAAAATACATGTTCTCATTTAAAATAAGAAAGTTAGTTCTTGTATTTTGAGAACCACTGATCGAAAAATTTTTTTTTTCTTTTACTTAAATTTGTCTTGTGCAATAGAAATTGTTTGCCCATTTAACTGTCTTTCTAGCTTTTATAGTTCTCGAGATAGCAATAGTGGCCCATTTAAAATAAACAACTGTATTTTATCATCGTTATAAGTTGGACGTGGCATAAGTCGAAAAAAGTGGTTTGATATGCTTTCTGAGGTCTATAAATTGAAAAAATGAGAAAACTGAAGAAAATAATATTAAAAATAAAAAAGGTAATCTGTAATAGTTTTCTTTTGTTTCTTAATCATTTTCAATATTTTCTGCAAAAATTAATAATTCATGTTTTATTTATGTTTAAAACAATAGAATGTAGACTTGAAAAGTTGAAAAAAAATGAAAAGCTTATAAAATAAGCAAAAAGGTGAGACTATTTTCAACATTGGTTCCCACTTAAAAAATATAAGTTTGTAGTATATCTCGAGAATTAGTAAGTTTTCAAAAAAAAATCTAATTACGCCATTTTATTGTACGTAAAAAACTGTACTAAATAAGATATTTTCGAAATTAGCAAAAACAAGTTTTTACCTTTAGCTCAAAAACAAATGGCGATAGAAAATTCCTGTGGCGACTACTAATTTTCTCTCGAAAAGTTGACCACGGAATGTGAAACAGGTTTGTTCTATCGTTAATATTACCAGCGATACATCGAAAATGTACATTCTTAATGAGCATATTTTTAAAAGGAAAATTCATGTTTCAGACAATCTTCAAGTTGAGGCTTCCGCTACGTTTCTGTTCCATTTGCGAACAGAAACTTCAATTGTTTACTACATTTAAGAAGGACTGTGTGGAGAACACTCTACGTCTAGAAACGTGGATCAAGGGGGCGCCGGACATCAGAGACGTAACAGAGAAGTGTACGACATCTGAAACAAAGATTAATAAAATCAAAGAAGTTTGTACAAAAGAGGAAGTGATAAATAAGAATGATAAGCTAGAAGTAAAATATTCATTAATGGACGACATTTCCATTAAAGAAGACCCACTCCCAGAAAATCCCTCTGGCCGTGAACTTGATTTATTACAAGAAATATTGAAGGAGGAAAACCCACTTGAAACAGATACTAATTTTCAAGAAGAAAGCAGTGTTGACATGGACAGTGAATGTGATCAGAATTCTGATGACCGTGATGTAGTTTCTGATAATAGCGAAATTAATTCTGACAAAAATATTGCAGTTCCTGGTGGTGCAAGTGGTAACAACAAAGAATTTCAGTGTAATAAGTGTAAAAAATGGTTTACGCAAAAATCAACCTTAGTTACACATATGAAACAACACACTGGCGTTAAAGATTATCAATGCAATGAATGTAAAAAATGGTTTTCAGATAAATCAAACTTAGTTAAACATATGAAATTACACACTGGCGTTAAAGATTATCAATGTAATGAATGTAAAAAATGGTTTTCACAAAAATCAAACTTAGTTACACATATGAAACAACACACTGGCGTTAAAGATTATCAATGTAATGAATGTAAAAAATGGTTTGCACAAAAATCATCCTTAGGTACACATATGAAACAACACAGAGGTATTAAAGATTATCAATGTAATGAATGTAAAAAATGGTTTACACATAAATCAACCTTAGGTCCACATATGAAACAACACACTGGCGTTAAAGATTATCAATGTAATGAATGCAAAAAATGGTTTTCAGATAAATCAAACTTAGTTAAACATATGAAATTACACACTGGCGTTAAAGATTATCAATGTAATGAATGTAAAAAATGGTTTTCAGATAAATCAAACTTAGTTAAACATATGAAATTACACACTGGCGTTAAAGATTATCAATGTAATGAATGTAAAAAATGGTTTTCACAAAAATCAAACTTAGTCACACATATGAAAATACACACTGGCGTTAAAGATTATCAATGTAATAAATGTAAAAATGTTTTCAAATAAATCAAACTTAGATAAACATATGAAATAACCCAGTGGCGTTAAAGATTATCAATGTAATGAATGTATAAAATTGTTTTTACATAAATCAACCTTAGTTATACATATTAAACAACATAGAGGTATTAAAGTTTATCAATGTAATGAGTGTAAAAAATGCCTTTTACAAAAATTAGACAAGAAAACATATGAAATAACACACTGGCGTTAAAGATTTTCTATGCAATGAATATAATTTTTTTTTACATAAATCAACCTTAATTACATATATGAAACAACACACTGGCATTAAATGTTATTAATTCTAAAGAATGGAAAAAATGGTTTACACAAAAACAATAATTAAGGTATTTATAGCGTGAAACCATTATATCCAGAATTAATTGTAATTTTAAGTACAACTCAACTGAAGTATAATATACCTGCTCTCCAAGTTTTAAAACAATTGACCACGCAGTACCTGAGATATTTACATTTAAATTTGGCTTTTTTAACACGTGAAAAATAGGAAATGGCAAAATAAACACAACATTTTAAATTATAACTTTTATATCCATAATGACATTTAATTGAAAAACTATATGTTATAGTAAACTAATTAACGAATTTTATGTAAAAATTAGAAAATTATTTATCGCCCAGATTTAAATTTATTGCCTCTAGAAAATTATAATTTGAAGATACGATAAGTAGGTAGAATTATACTTGACAACCATGTACAAGCGTTTCAGATGGAGTATCAGTTAAGTTAACAACCGCTTGGTACTAGCGAATTAGGGGTGATCTTTGGTTAAAGGAATTTCAGACGTACATTCGAAAGAAATATTTTTTAAATTGGTATTTTACGTGAAAAGCATGAAAACTGTAAACAGTATAATACTTTTTGTAATTTAAAGAAAGAAATATATTAATTTGTTTTTCAGTTTCCATTTGTAGTTTAGAATTAGTATTATATCTTAAAATATCTTATTACTTTTATACCCGAATGTACTATACTCTATTTTTAAACTAGGAGGAGTAGGTACGAAAGTCTGATTTACACTATAAAGTTACCAGAAAAAGTTACTAATTTTTTTTCGCGCGAAATACAAAAATTCCGTACACATCAATACTGTATACTTCGCATGGAACTTATTTTAAAATAAAACTGACATTATAGGCTCTTATTTTTCACGCCGTATATTTGATTATGTGAATAAAGATAATATGTAATCTAAATAAACACTCTTACTTGATTTATATCTCTATTTTTTAATTGAACATAGCGATAAAATGCACAAAACCTATATATAATTTATTATTTAAAAATTTATACCATAGAATACAATACCAAAGGAACAAAATACAAAAAATATTACATTTAATTCGTTTAAAATTAAACATAAATTGAAACTGTGTATTATAATATCAATAAGGGGAAATTTTGTGCACAGACATTAACAATCTTCATCAGAAGAACTCTCCGATGAGCTGAAGTCACCATTGCCAACCGAAATAATGAATGGTTCTATTAAGTCGTCCATTATTCCGTCCACCTTACACATTTTTTCTTCTTCCTTGATGACGTGTTCTACACAATTTTTCCAGTCAGTACATGTAACATTTTGCACCGCCTGTTGATAAAGATGTTTCACATCATTTAGCTTAAAAGTGATATTTTTGGAAGCCACTTCATTCTTTATTTTTGCCCATATCAACTCAATTGGATTGAGTTCACAGTGGTAGGGAGGCAATCTTACTACAATTTTGTTATTTTTCTTTGCCATTTCGTCAGTCACATATGAATTGTATTTTTCTTTATGTTGGTTGATAAGATGAAGAAGTTCTGATCGAACCATGTCGGGATCAAAGCTAATATTTCTTGATTCTAACCATTCCTGCATTGCTTGTTTTCTGGACGATGATGTTGGTATTTTGTGAAGTTTGCGGCTATGGTAGGAGGCATTGTCCATGACAATAACAGCATTTTCGGGTAATTTGTTAAGCAGTTTAGCAAACCATTCTTCAAATACAGTTGCATTCATTTCTTCATGATAATCGGAAGATTTTTTACCTTCAAAGAGTAGCAACGCATCATCCACGAATCCATGTTCAGTTCCATAATGAAGAGTCGTCCTTTCCCTGTAGGATTTTTTAACCCAGTAGATAAATCTTCAAGGAAAGCCTGTCTTTGATTTTCGACACCACTATCTACCCAAACTTTTTCTTTCGTATGACCTTCATTCAACCAAGTTTCATCTAGGTAATAAATAATACGATCTTCTTTTCTATATTGTTTTATAGTTCTGAGATATCGTCGCCTCCATCGAATAATATGGTCACGTTCAATTATAATACTTCTTCTGTTTCGTTTCAAATACCTAAAGAATAATACATATATATTATTTATGTACCAAATGTATTAAAAAAAATCTGATGTGGCCAGCACATAACCTCTCGCCGTATATTTTACCTGGCTGTATGCATAAAGCAAAGATTATTTTTATAAATACAAATAATATATTCATATAAATCTATGACGTATAAACTTCTTTATTATTCAATAATAGCATGTCTCAACATAAAGATATTTTACCATAAATTATGTTACAATAAATTACAAAGTAGAGTTTACCATATATAAATATTAGGCTGGTAACAGCAATTTTCAATTCGAACAACTTTGTTTACTTTCTCTTCATATTCTTCTAGTAAAAACATTAATTTTGGGCGGTCTAAAATGTATATATCTGGATTGTGCATCTATTCTTATATATCTTCTTTTACATTTTATTTGTTCATACTTGTTATATCTAAATAACCTTAATTCCCTTTAATAAAGTGACGGATAGATTGCACTCCGATTATTCTTATATCGATGTGTAATTTTGTCAATATTTACAACTTACTTGAGAAGAATTTGATAGCTTTTTCGCAATTCAAAGTTACTCTAGTCTACAGTACTGGTGTACATTGTCCCATAATGTTTGAAACAAATTTAAGTCCTTCAACCTAGACTTGTCATCTCCATAATAGTCACAGATCAAGAATTAAGGGATTCTCCAAATACATTTTTCTTTCATTACTCATTATTTCTGACACTGACATTTATCTGTCAGTTACAAATAATTTAAATTTGCAACTATTTTTCATGGCATCCTTTCGGTTGTAAAATTAATTACAACATTATTTTATATATTATATTCCTTTTATCTCTAAATCTATAAAATATGTATAAAAATATTTAAATGTATCAGAAAGAGAATTTATTTTTCTTTAATATTATCAAGAAAAATTTTCAAAAAATAATATTTAGAAGATTTTTTTTCAAGAATCTTCTACTTCCGGTTGTCCAATTGTTACCAAAACCTTTTCAGATCTTCCCATGAATGTCCGATTGGGAAATACGTTGTTAAACAAATTTTAAGTCTTATAGTTTTTGAGTAACCGTCCTTCCAACATCCCACACACACACATCCACACACACACACACACACACACACACACACACAGACATCATCGTAAAAAAGTTAAAATCGGATTGTAGGGACCTTAAAACGTGCTTATTCAATAAAATCTGGATATGCGATTTTTAGCATGAATCCAATACCTCTCTTAGCGAGAGGTAAAAACTTACTTGAAATTAATCAGCTTCATTAATTTATACAATGAAGAACGTGAAAAAGGAGGCAAATCAGGGCGACGTTTTACTACTTCTAAAATCTTATCCAAAGTGGGCAATTCGTTCCTGTGGAAGAATTCATGCACTATCCGCCGTACTGAGTTCTTTACATATTCGTTAAATGTTGCAACTAGTTGAGGCCTTCCTCCATAATGGTTAGAAGAAGTAACAAATCCTTTCTGTTTATATTCTTTAACTACCCATATACGGTAGATTTTGCTACTCCTACAGAAAGAAATTCATCATTATTATGGCACTAAAATACATAATTTTATTTGATTTTCTTACCTAATGTATGAGAAATTTCGCCTACTATAGCTGTCATGTTCTTATCGGAGGATTTTCTCAAACTTTTGAACATATTTAATATGCTTTGCTTTTCGGCAACAGATAAATGCCCCAAATCAAGACGTTTTCTTTTCTTTATAGGTGAAAATTCCGTACTTGTACTAGGCTTTTCATCCATGATTCAAAATAAATAAATTCAAATATAAAGCAAAATTCGAAACACAAATATAAAAAAGTAAATAAAAAAAAACACGATTAAAGCAAAACTCGAATATAAAACACTAAATGAAAAAACACGAGTAAAAACAACAATCGAATATAAAAAACTAAATGAAAAATCACTAGTAAAAGAAAACTCGAATATTAGTAAAACGAAATGAAAAAAACACGAGTAAAAACAAAACTCGAATATAAAAAACTAAATGAAAGAAACACAAATAATATCGATACAATCAATATTATTAGTTCTTAAAAGAACTGATTTATTTTAAAGTCACAGAAATGCGAAAAACCAAAACAGAAAAAGATAACCTCCAAACTAATGACAGCTAATACATCAAATGTAAAATATTTGTGCAGTGTAAACCTGACGAAGCACTAGCCAATCAGAAGCGTCAGTTTCGGCGCTTAAAATTTAAAGTACTCCTCTTAGTTTAAAAACAGGGTATAATAAATGTCTAGGTGCGACGATGCCACAGTTATTCTTCAACATTGAAATACGACACTTGTGTATGTGTTCGTGCAAGTAGTACAGTTAAAAAAAAACTTCTACGAAAAAATAAAGAAAATTCATCTGTTACAGTGTTTGATATTAGCTTTTAACTATTTTGATGCAATCTGTGTGTATAATATAATGTTAGAAAATATAATTTATTGCATATATAAACTGCATTAGCTTAATTTTTATTTTGAACATAGAACAAGTTTTTGAATAGGAACATTCGAGTGACAACTACCTTAACTTGTCATATAAAACAACACACTGGCTTTAAAGATTATCAATGTAATGAGTGAAAAAATTTTTTTTACATACATATATCTTGGTCGTACATATGAAACAACACAGTAGAGTAAAAAAATTTCTATGAAATAAAAGAAAAAAATGTTTTCACGGAAAAACATAAAACATTTTTAGCACCGGCTGGTATCATTTCTTCAGTTTTATGTATGTGTACTACTAATTGGGTGACTTATACTGTGTACTCGGATGTACTATAGTAAAAATAATTAGGCAGAAGACGCACGTAATCAACCTGAAAAAACTTTATAAAATGAAAAATAACTTTTAGAAATTATTAGGTGTTATTTATTTTTAAAAAAAGATGAAAAAGTACTAGTATTCAGTAATCTATATATTAAATGATATTTACAATTATTCCGTTACATATAATTAATGGAAATAATTAATTTATATTCGTACCATACGTTGGCACAACTGAGAATGACCGTGTTATGTCAAATAATTTTATATTGCGTAAAAGGAATAAGGTTGGACTTAGAAATAATTGTAAATTCATTAATATATACGTTTCTTTAATACTTGTATATTTTTTCTTCTTTTTTTAAAAAATAAATAAACACCCAATAATTTCTACAAGTTATATTTCATTTTATAAGATTTTTTCAGTTTGATAACGTGCGTCTTCTGCCTAATCATTTTCACTTTACCAAATTTATATGTTCAATATAAGTCAAAACCATTTTATATTTCGACCATTTTTATTTACACTACATATATGTACTGTGTATGAATTATAAAAAAATATTTAAAATAAATATACAGGGAGTTCATTTTTTAAGTTTGTTAAATAAGAATCTCTATGGGGTATATCAAAGATAAACTGAAAAAAAAATTCAACCAGTGGTTCTCAAAATATGGATTAAATAGGAACATATTTTTTATTTGCTTATTCAATAGAGCTCTTTATTCTGAATCCAACGATATACAATTTTCATACCTTGTATAACAAAATTATCGAAAAAAAATAATCAAATTTTGAAAAAAGCGAATATATTTAAAAAAGAACTTTATTTTCAATTAAATGATTTATTATTTATAAAAACAGTTCAAAATTATCTCCATTTTTATCAATACATAACTGAATTCACTTTTTTCTAGACATACACTTTTATTATTATTATATTTTGGGGGAATTAATTCAAAACTTTATTTTTTTTTCCGAAAATTTTGTTACGTATGGGTACGAAAATAGTATATCTTTGGATTCAGAATAAAAAGCTTTATTGAATGAGCAAATAAAAAGTACATGTTTCTGTTTAAAATAAAAAAGTTGGTACCCATATTTTGAGAACCACTGGTTGAATTTTTTTTCAGTTTATCATTGAAATACTCATGTAAAATAGAGATACTTTGCTAATTTAACCAACTTCGTATCTCTTATAGTTCTCGAGATTGCAATGGTAGCCAATTAAAAATGAACAATCTAAAAACAGTATTTCAAGAAATTTTCTCTTGTACATAATAAAATCCTGTATTTTATTACCTTGTGTGCATTTTACTTGTATTATATATTATTAAATCTTCTAAGTCTGATATTCTGAAAATATTTTCATTTACAGGATTCAAACATTATTACAGATATTTAAGTATTAAGGTCAGTCAGTGCATCGTACCGGTTGAGCATGAATCCAATACCGGTAGAAGAGCATTTACTGACCACAATGCTTATTACGTTTTTTGTACGATTGACGCAGAATTTTAAAAGTATGCTTTGACCGTTGTTTTTTACCTTCCGTCACCTCTAGGTAAGGAAGGTATTGTCTTTGATCAAAAAATTCGGTGGTGAGATTTCAATGAATAAGCACGTTTTAGGGTCTTTATAATATACGATATATTTATATATATATATATATATATATATATATATATATATATATATATATATACAGGGTGATTCATCGGTCTGTCCTCTCTTTATAACTCTTTTATTTTAAGTCAGATAGAAAAACTCTTCAGATAAAATTTATATGATATATTATTGTCTATCTACGTACTATATGCACTTGTATACAGGGTGCTCCGTTGAAGCGCAACAATATGTAACTTTATATTTCTTAATGGAACACCCTATATATATTTATTTATTTTGATAGTAAATTAGATTTCCATTAAAAAAGTATTAAGTAATAAGGGGTCTAAAATTATAAATTAAGAAGTTATTTACCTTTATTCGTTGAATGATATTTTTGTATCATGATATTATTAACAAAGTAAGCTATGGATAATTTGATCAATTGTTTCTGTACAAACTAATTTTATAAAAAGAATAGAAAAATGTATTGAAGTTGAAGGACAAGTTTTCGAGCAATTATTATAATTTTGCATTATTTAGTCTGTCACTAAATTTTAATAGCCTCTTTGTAATTAGTGTAATGTTTAAAATAAGTATTAATAAAAAAGAATCAAAATTTTGTATTAAATTATGGTTTTTTCCACTATGAACTACTATTTTTTATGAACGTAAATAACTTCTTAATTTATAATTTTAGACCCCTTATTACTTAATAGTTTTTTAAAGGGAATCTAATTTACTATCAAAATAAATAAATATATATAGGGTGTTCCATTATGAAATATAAAGTTATATATTGTTGCGCTTCAACGGAGCACCCTGTATACCAATGCATATAGTACGTAGATAGACAATAATATATTATATAAATTATATTTCAAGAGTTTTTCTATCTGACTTAAAATAAAAGAGTTATAAAGAGAGGACAGACCGATGAATCACCCTGTATATATATATATATATATATATATATATATATATATATATATATATATATATATATATATATATATATATATATATATATGTCAAGGGTCGAAATACAAGGTTTCAATTTTTTCCGAATGATGGTATTAGAGTTAGTGTCCAGAAGATACATACACAGACACACAGAAATACACACCCACAGATATCATTGTGGAAATGTTAAAATCGGATTCTATGGACCTTGTAACGTGGTCATTTATCAAAATCTCGATATGCGATTTTTAGCATGATCCCTATACCACCCTCGTCAAGGGAAGCGGGAGGTAAAAAATTGTCACCGTCAGTTAAGTCACTCAAAATTATTTGCGGTAACAGTACATGGCTAGGATGCTGCCATCTACGTTGAGCTTTGCCTACCTGCTCCCATCAAATATCATTTTATTCATATATTAATTTATAAAACATCCTATTGGGTAAAACAAAAAAAAATAACATTGCCTTATTCAAATAACTACTTATGCGTTTTTCAAATCTCAAAAGGAAAATATATCGTCTTCCACAAATCTCAACTTTTGCAAATCTCTACCACTATGAAGTTGGCGCGGATTGATATATTCGTTTCTGGTTTGTTCACCACTGCTTTATTCCAGTATTGTTTAGTGATATTTGATTTTATATTGGGCTACTTGCATACAAGAGGATTTTGAAAACTATTATATTTTTCAAGTTTAGTTTACTGAACTACATTATTTACATTATAATTTTTTCAAATACATTGTGTTATTATTTAATAAATTTAACATAAATGTATCACTCCTACCTTGATGACGACACAATCACTAGCATTTGATTCGTTAATGTGAATGGGTGAGGTGAAGGGAATATCAAGCATCAAACAACGTTCTACTATCTTCGTCTCTGTCTTCCCAAACTACAGAACTAGGACGTATGTCATCCGTGATTGCGACTTCATAAAAAGAAAATATTTCTTTTTAGCCGTGACAAAATTTTGAAAAAAGAAAAACTAAAAACAAATTTAGTTTTGCAGCGCCATCTATTGCAAATCGAAAAAAAAAATTACACGCAAAACTTTCTTATTTTTTTGAGTAGAATCCAAATCTGGAATAAAAAGTGGGGGTCCATGTTCAAAATTTCAAAGTTACCCCCCTCCCCGACGCCCTGGGGGGAGGAGGGGAAATTATTATTGTATCGGATGGCCCCTTCAAAACCATTAAACTTTTGTTTGAAATATTTTTTTGTCCGATGCATATTTTTCGAGATATTCCAGTGGATTTTTTAAAATGGGTCAACCGATATATTCCACAAAAAAAAATTCTTAGTATCGTGCAAGTAGCCCATTATACTTGAATTACACACAAATGAAAATGTTAATATATTAGTTGTTACAATTTAAAAAAATAATCAATTGCATATTTAGTCCTCCCATCTTATCATTGGTCTTCTTATTTCTTTTACCGTCTACTACTAAATTATTCTTCTTCAAATATATTTTTCATCTCTCCTGATGACATGATCAAACAAATGCAATCGTTTCTCTTATATCTATTCGGAAACTTATCACCCGAGCCATTTCCCTTATCCTTTAATTACTTACCTGTCCTCCCGAACATCTATCTCAACCTCCTCATGTCTGCCACATTCATTTTCTTTTCATTGACACTTACATCTGTCACTTACAATTTTCTTAATATTGTAGCTGTTTCCATGGTTATAGCATAACTGGCTGATTTATAATTTTTTTTTATAATTCTTTAACTCTATATCCATTGAATATGAAATATAAAATGCAATCAATTCGTATAGATAAGAATATTCCATATTTATTGTATTTAGCAGCGTATTTTCAAGAAATCGCGGTCACATATACACACACACATACAGACATCATCGTAAAAATAGTAAAATCGTATTGTAAAGACACTAAAACGAACTTATTCATTGAAATCTCACCACCGATTTTTTTGACCAAAAACAATACCTTCCTTACCTAGAGGTGACGGAAGGAAAAAAACAATGATCAAAGCATACTTTTAAAATTGTGCGTCAATCGTACAAAAAATTTAATAGCCATTGTGGTCAATAAGTGCTCTTCTACCGGTATCGGATTCATGCTCAACCGGTATGAAAATATTTTCAGAGTAAAAGACAGATGATTTAATAATATTTAATACAAGTAAAATGTACACAAGGTAATAAAATACAAGTTTTATTATGTACTTAAAAGAAAATTTCCTGAAATACTTTTTATATATTGTTCATTTTTAATTGGCTACCACTGCGATCTCGAGAACTATAAGAGATACGAAGTTGGTTAAATTAGCAAAGTATTTCTATTTTACATGAGTATTTCAACAATGATAAACTGAAATTCAACCAGTGGTTCTCAAAATATGGATACCACCTTTCTATTTTAAACAGAAACATATACTTTTTATTTGCTCATTCAATAGAGCTTTTTATTCTGAATCCAAAGATATACCATTTTCGTACCCATACGTAACGAAATTTTCGAAAAAAAATAATAAAATTTTGAATTAATTCCCCCAAAATATGATAATAATAAGAGTGTATGTCTAGAAAAAAGTGAATTCAGTTAAGTATTGATACAAATGGAGATAATTTTGAACTGTTTTTATAAATAATAAATCATTTAATTGAAAATAAAGTTCTTTTTTTAAATATATTCGCCTTTTTCAAAATTTGATTATTTTTTTTCGATAATTTTGTTATACAAGGGTAAGAAAATTGTATATCGTTGGATTCAGAATAAAGAGCTCTATTAAATAAGCAAATAAAAAGTATGTTTCTATTTAATCCATATTTTGAGAACCACTGGTTGAATTTTTTTTTCAGTTTATCTTTGATATACCCCATAGAGATTCGGTACTTATTTAACCAACTTAAAAAATAAACACCTGTATATTTATTTTAAACATTTTTTATAATTCATACACAATACATATATATGTAGTGTAAATAAAAATGGTCGAAATATAAAATGGTTTTGACTTATATTAAACATATAAATTTGGTAAAGTGAAAATGATTAGGCAGAAGACGCACATCATCAAACTGAAAAAAACTTTATAAAATGAAAAATAACTTGTAGAAATTATTGGGTATTTATTTTAAAAAAGAAAAAAATATACGAGTATCAAGAAACGTATATATTAATGAATTTACAATTATTTCAAAGTCCTTCGTTATTCCTTTTACGCGATATAAAATTATTTGACATAACACGGTCATTCTCAGTTGTGCTAACCTATGGTACGAATATAAATTACAATTATTTCAAATAATTATATATTATGTAAACGAAATAATTATAAATATCATTAATATATAGATTACTTAATACTAGTAGTGTTTTCATCTTTTTTAAAAAATAAATAACACCTAATAATTTCTAAGTTATTTTTCATTTTATAAAGTTTTTTCAGGTTGATTACGTGCGCCTTCTGCCTAATTATTTTTACTATAGTACATCCAAGTACACAGTATAAGTCACCCAATTAATAGTACACATACATAAAACTAAAGAGTCATTTCTTTAGCACCGGTTGGTATCATTAACAACCGGTGCTAAAAATGTTTTATGTTTTTCCGTGAAAACATTTTTTTCTTTTATTTCATTGAAATTTTTTTAGTCCACTGTATTGTTTCATATGTACGACCGAGATATATGTATGTAAAAAAACATTTTTTCCACTCACTACATTGACAATCTTTAAAGCCAGTGTGTTGTTTCATATGACAAGTTAAGGTAGTTGTCACTCGAGTGTACCTATTCAAAAACTTGTTCTATGTTCAAAATAAAAATTAAGCTAATGCAGTTTATATATGCAATAACTTATATTTTCTAACATTATATTATATACACAGATTGCATCAAAATAGTTAAAAGCTAATATCAAACACTGTAACAGATGAATTTTCTTTATTTTTCCGTAGAAGTTTTTTTTTTTAACTGTACCACTCGCACTAACTCCTACACAAGTGTTCTATTTCAATGTTGACGAATAACTGTGGCATCGTCGTACCTATATAGACATTTATTGGTACATTCGGTATAAAAGTAATAAAATATTTTAAGATATAATACGAATTCTAATCTACAAATGGAAACTGCAAAACAAATTAATATATTTCTTTCTTTAAATTACAAAAGTAGTATTATACTGTTTAAAGTATTTATGCTTTTCACGTAAAATACCAGTTTAAAAAATAATTCTTTCGAATGTACGTCTGAAATTCCTTTAACCAAAGATCACCCCTTATTCGCTAATACCAAGCGGTTGTTAACTTAACTGATACTCCAGCTGAAACGCTTGTACATGGTTGTCAAGTATAATTCTACCTATTTATCGTATCTTCAAATTATAATTTTCTAGAGGCAATAAAATTAAATCTGGGCGGTAAATAATTTTCTAATTTTTACATAAAATCCGTTAATTAGTTTACTATAACATAATAGTTTTTCGATTAAATGTCATTATTGATATAAAAGTTATAATTTAAAATGTTGTGTTTATTTTGCCATTTCCTATTATTCACGTGTTAAAAGGCCAAATTTAATTATAAATATCTCAGGTACTGCGTGGTCAATTGTTTTAAAACTTGGAGAGCAGGTATATTATACTTCAGTTGAGTTGTACTTAAAATTACAATTAATTCTGGATATAATGGTATCACGCTATAAATACCTTAATTATAGTTTTTGTGAAAACCATTTTTTACATTTATTAGAATTAATAACCTTTAATGCCAGTGTGTTGTTTCATATATGTAATTAAGGTTGATTTATGTAAAAAAAAATTATATTCATTGCATTGAAAATCTTTAACGCCAGTGTATTATTTCATATGTTTTCTTGTCTGATTTTTGTAAAAAGCATTTTTTACACTCATTATATTGATAAACTTTAACACCTCTGTGTTGTTTAATATGTATAACTAAGGTTGATTTATGTAAAAACATTTTTTTTACATTCATTACATTGATAATCTTTAATGCCAGTGTTTTATATAACTAGCTAAGTGTGATTTTTGTGCAAACGTTTTTACATTCATTATTAATAATCTTAAATGCCAGTGTGTTGTTTGATGTGTGTGTAACTAAGGATGATTTATGTAAAAACCATTTTTCACATTCATTACATTGATAATTTTTAACGACAGTGTGTTTTTTTCATATGTGTAACTAAGGTTGATTTTTGTGTAAAGCATTTTTTGCATTCATTACATTGATAATCTTTAATACCTTTGTGTTGTTTTATATGTGTAACTAAGGTTGATTTTTGTGAAAACCATTTTTTACATTCATTACATTGATAATCTTTAACGCCAGTGTGTTGTTTCATATGTATGACTAAGCTATATTTATGTAAAAAACATTTTTCACATTCAATGCACTGAAAATCTTTTACTCCAGTATGTTGTTTCATATGAGACATTAAGTTTGCTTTATCTGAAAACCATCTTTTACATTCATTACATTGATAATATTTAACGCCACTGTGTAATTTCATATGTCTGATTAAGTGTGATTTTTGTGTAAACCATTTTGTACATTCATTACATTGATAATCTTTAACGCCAGTGTGTTTTTTCATATGTGTAACTAAGTGTGATTTTTGTGTAAACCATTTTTTACATTCATTACATTGATAATCTTTAATACCTGCGTGTTGTTTCATATGTGTAACTAAGTGTGATTTTTGTGTAAACCATTTGTTACATTCATTACATTGATAATCTTTAATACCTGCGTGTTGTTTCATATGTTTAATTAAGTTTGTTTTTTGTGTAAACCATTTTTTACATTCATTACATTGATAATCTTTAATACCTGCGTGTTGTTTCATATGTGTAACTAAGTGTGATTTTTGTGTAAACCATTTGTTACATTCATTACATTGATAATCTTTAATACCTGCGTGTTGTTTCATATGTTTAATTAAGTTTGTTTTTTGTGTAAACCATTTTTTACATTCATTACATTGATAATCTTTAACGCCAGTGTGTTTTTTCATGTGTAACTAAGGTTGATTTTTGCGTAAACCATTTTTTACACTTATTACACTGAAATTCTTTGTTGTTACCACTTGCACCACCAGTAATTGCAATATTTTTCTCAGAGTTAATTTCATTATTATCAGAAACTACATCACGGTCATCAGAATTCTGATCACATTCATTGTCCATGTCTACGCTGCTATCTTCTTGAAAATTAGTATCTGTTTCAAGTGGGCTTTCCTCCTTCAATACTTCTTGTAATAAATCAAGTTCATGGCCAGAGAGATTTTCTAGGAGCGGGTCTTCTTTAATGGAAATTTCGTCCATTAATGAATATTTTACTTGTAGTTCATCATTCTTCTTATGTATCACTTCCTCTTTTGTACAAACTTCTTCGATTTTATTAATCTTTGTTTCAGATGTCGTACACTTCTCTGTTACGTCTGTTTTGTCCGGCGCCTCCTTGATCCACGCTTCCAGACGTAGAGTGTTCTCCACACAGTCCTTCTTAAATGTAGTAAACAATTGAAGTTTCTGTTCGCAAATGGAACAGAAGCGTAGCGGAAGCCTCAACTTGAAGATTGTCTGAAACATGAATTTTCATTGTAAAAATCTGCTCATTAAGGATGTACATTTTCGATGTATCTCTGGTAATATTAACGATAGAACAAACCTGTTTCATATTCCGTAGTCAACTTTTCGAGAGAAAATTAGTAGTCGCCACAGGAATTTTCTATCATTTGTTTTTGAGCTAAAGGAAAAAACTCGTTTTTCGCTAATTTCGAAAATATCTCACATCTTATTTAGTACAGTTTTTTACGTAGGTACAATAAAATGGCGTAATTAGATTTTTTTTGAAAACTAATTCTCGAGATATAATACAAACATATTTTTTAAGTGGGAACCAAATGTTGAAAATAGTCTCACCTTTTTCCATATTTTATAAGCTTTTCAATTTTTTTTCAAATTATAAGTACGTTTTAGGGTCCCTACAATTCGATTTTACCATTTTTACGATGATGTCTGTATGTATGTATGTGTGGTGACAAAAGTTTCGGATTGCATAACTTAAATACCACGATTCCAAAAGTTATAATTTTTTCATATTTCTCAAGTTTACATCCAGACGAACAAGTGATTAGATTTTGGTTATAAATGGTCAACTGGCAGTACCCTTATTTGAAGATTTTAACGGTTTTTCTTGAAATAAACGCAGTTAAATATTGTTGAGTTACTCAACCAATCCTCATCAATCGCCACCCTCTAAATAAAATACACCCCACCTATTTTCACCTCCACCCCTTCGCTAAGCTAAGGAAAATTTGTAGTATAAACTAGTTACTCAAGAAGTATTCAAACCATACCTTCAGTGTGCAACAGCCACTCTGGTCATTAGTACAAAGTAACACCAAATAAATAAATCAATCAGCACGTCTTTTTTACTTTCAACGAACACTGACACATGTTGTGTCTAAGTCTAAGAGGACATCCCTCTAGACTTAGTCAAGTGTAACACTTACAACGTTACAAATATCATTTATTGACATTTAACATTATTATAACCTGAAGAATATATTATTCTTTATACGATTTGATCGCATTTTATACTTCATATTCAGTAGATATAGAGTTAAAGAATTATAAAGATATTAAGTTTCTTAAAATAGCCAGATATGCTAACCATGGAAACTGCTACTATATTCAGTTAAACCTGTGTAAAAACAGCAATCCAAGCCAGCAATAACTTTTATGTATGCCTACCGTTCTATAAACTTGCGTTCACGTTTCGATCCCTACGAACTACACTGTTAAAATTTATTTTTAACATTTATAGTTGTTGAAATGTAATGAAATAATCAATAGACATCGGTAATGTAGTCGAATTATAGAATTTGAGCAGTGGATATGTAAACTACATGTTGAATAGTGACTGTCAGAAAAAAAATTCTTAATAACATTACATTATGATATTAATTATTAAAAATATAAGTATTAAATTATACATTGCTTAATACTATTAATTTAAAGACCCGGATTTTGTCATTGTCATTCTTTAAAAAATCCATTATTCTATCCCATTGTTAATATTGTCGATTTTAATTAATTTATTTATTTAAAATAAATAGTGAAATTTAATATATCATACCTTATATATTATTGGAATTGGAAGTACCCAACGCTTATGATATTTTTAACAAAATTACTCATAAGAATGCCCTTTCAGAGACTATAATCCCCCCCAGTCCGTAGAGGGCTGAAAATTAATATATGGTAGAATTAAACTTAACTTATACGAGCCCTTTCGCATATGAATTCGACAAACAAGTTTTGCAAAGGCAATTAATTTTTTTAAATTTAGTAAAATAAATAAATTGTAGACACTAAAACTATGTTTTTTGTATATTGTCTCTTTGTTAGCAATTAAATGATATATTTTTAAGATTAAACAAATTATAGACATATTCAAACAAACTGAGAAAATAATAAGAATATATCCGTGTACCACTTGGTCATGCATTACAAGAACGCACAAAATTAGTTAAAGACTTATAAATAACATTAAAACGCGAACATGTTAAAAAATAAGTCAATTGATGAGCCAAACATATTTTTTTTGTAAACAATGTATTTAGAATAATAATTAAATAATGTTAATTAATTCTTACTTAATTCAAACTATAGCAGCGACATGAACCGTTTAGTGACATCTCTGTTACATTGGGTACACTACTCTCACTGCCTACTGTTTGCTGCCAGTTTCCCAATACAAGTTGCACCGCGGTGGCTTTAAGCGCCATGTACCACAATGCACTGCTCCATGGTGCGTACTCGTAATTATGTATTCAAAATACATAAAACTTTTTTGTCTACATAAAAGTGAATTAAAATTTCTTAAATAAAACGGTTGATTCATAACATTTTTGAGAAATTTTCATTAATATTTAATTTGAAATGTTTTTACAATATGTTTGAATCGTTCATTATAAGTTTTCAAAAACACGACAGACCATACACTAACACAAAACAACACACAAAATGGCTGTACTGTCACTATGACAAGTGGGGCGCCTGCACCATAGATTAAGGAAAATATATAGTAGAAGATTGGGTATCTCCCTTATAAACCGTGATAACAAGTTTTAGTGCCGTCTATGAAAAGGTCAAAGAACTAAATTTGACAGCCGAGAAAGTCGCGGGAAATATGAATTCATTTTGAATTATTCGAAACTTTAAATTTTACTTCTTGATAATGTAATTAATAAAAAATCTATCGAAAATAGATAATTTATTAAAGACATTATCAAGAAATGTGAAATATATGTTGAACTATAAAAAAAAAGTACAGTACTTAATATGTTAATGTCTTTATTTTAAAATATATGCATTATATTATTTAAATCAAATAATAAATGAATAACTACAAATCTTAAACTACACGGCGACAACTATTAAAATTTAAGAACATACTACTCAAGGAATCAAAAATTTGAATTATTATTATTACAAGAGGTAATGTTATTTCAAAAAAGGGATGTTACTTTAAATGTCTGACAGAAATGCACTGCTTCATTGACCTGGTTATCGATGTTCGTCCTCTTTTTAACAAATCTACCCTCTTTTATACTCATTTTTTCTTAACACTGACACCATACTATTTCAACATTCTTTGTTGAATCTTATGAAGCTTCATGTCCTTTCGCCTAATAATGTAATATTTTGCTGCTCGTCTACGGTTTAAATATCTAAGAGCACCACCATGATGTAAATTCTCCTGGTCCACTTACATAAACCATTTCTTCTGTTGGGCACTGTCAACTTCTGCAAGAATGTGTCTTCACTATGCAGGAGTTACAAATATTTCATGTGATTTTTTTCTGAAATATTATTAATTTGTTGTTATATATTATATCATTCCCGTATAATAATGCTAGTATGAAAACTAATATACCTACTTACCGAAAATTTATTGAATAATAAAGTAATATATTGCAATAAAGATACAAATTCACAAATAACAGTTTTAAATGTCAAAGAATTTCGAACGATGCAATAGAGAATTGTGGGAAATTTACAGCAGTTCTCAAACATATGTTACCTTTTTATAGTATTTTGACATTAAAGTTTGAGAATCCCTGTAAAATCTGTACTACTAAAGCCATCTATGAAAGGGTGAGGAAGTATTTCCAAACGCTACTAGATTGAAAACTTGTTATCACGTTTCTGTTTCACCCCCCTAGCCTGCACACATATTTTTAAGGACACTTAAAACAGTTGTATGCCCGCGCCCTATGCCCTATACTTTATTTCACGTAAGAAAATAGCAGCTGGCTCTTAAGTGCCAACCATGTTTACATGCATTAAATAAGTAATTTAAATTAGAGAAACCAATCTTTATCAGTACTAAATATTTTAATCGATTAAAGTTGGAATATTTGAGTGAGTGAGTGGTTGGCTGATCGTATCCTACTAATTAATAAATAAACAAGGTAATTCTTATCAAATAATCATTTTCTTACCCATCATACATCCATAAAAATAACCTAAACACCCTTTGGATAAAATCCCTAAAATCCCTTATTAGTATTCCTAAAAACCATAAAATAAATTCACATAGCACATTGTCATTCCCCCTGTCAAATACTGGTCATGGATAATCAGTGTTGCCAGGTCTTTAAAATTATTTTCCCCAGATTTTTTTAAAAAAGTTGCCAGACTGAGAACAAAATTCCCCAGATTCCCAGATTTTTAAAATAAAAAACAATAACTGATACATATACAGGCTGATAATTATAAAACGGACCATAGGCGTATGGGAAATCAGTTTTTCCTTGCGCAAAAGTTCCAAATTAATTTTAGACAAAAGTGTTTCAAATAAAAGTTGTAGATAATTCAATTCTACACGTAAATCATGGAATAGATTTAATTTTGCATGTTTGGTAACCTGTAAAATCAAATTTGAAAATTTATAAATATTGCTCATTCGTGTTAAAATCATAAAGTACAGCACACTTTATTATTCAGGGGAAACCCATCCCATGTACCGTGCACAGTAGTTGCCCTGATCGTGTCCATCTCATTAACCAAAATCTAGCTTATACCACCGACCGCCGCGAACTTTAATTTGTATTGTTGGTTCCATATCATATACTTATTCAATATTAGCACAATACCTCCATACTTTTACTTTATATTTGCATTGTGCTTTTATAGTTTTGATTTTTTATTAAATGTATAATTAATCAAACATATTTTCCTTTACATTTCTTAGTTTTAATTTTCCCCAGATTTTCGTTGTTTTAAAAAAGTTTTTCCCCAATCCCCAAATAATATCAAATTCCCAGACCTGGCAACGCTGTAGATAATACAACACTACGCTTAAAATGTGAATTTTAATAATTTATTTCAAATAGCTATTTAAAATAATTATTGATATTTTTCGAAATTTATAATTTTCTGTAAAAATTCGCATTGTTCATCAATGAATTTAACAACACATTTATTTTTTAACAAGAAAATAGGTAAATAAGGAATATATTTGTAACAATATCATGTATATTAATATAAAAAATTCATACAATATATATACGTCATTAAAGATTATGGAATCTAACAACTATATACATACGAGACCAGTCGCATATGAATTGGACCAAAAGAAATATGCAACACAATTTTATTTTTCTGAATTAGAATTTATTTAATTTTCATAATTTCAACAGAGACAATTAAGCTTATTTAACACTATGTGGTTTTAACAACTAATCAACAATATCTAATACTTATATCAACTACAATAATTATAAAATAAACAAAAAGGAAAAGTTATGTTTGGCGCATATTAATTGGACCAATGATTTTTGAACAATTCGTCAGAGTTACCACTGTGTACAGCCACCTTTTCGTTTTAAAACGGCATCAATTCTCTTTGGCATCGTGCCTACTAATGTTTTGCAGTACTCTGGTTGAAAATTATTCCAAATTTCCTGAATTTTATTCTTTAATTCAGGAATTATGCGAACTGGTGTGGTTCGAAGTGCTTTTTTCATCTGATGCCAAAGAGTCTCGATAGGGGATAGATCAGGGCTGCTTGAAGGCCATTTTAAAACGGGAACATTCATTTCTTGCAACCATGATGATACCGATTTCGCTGTATGGCAGGCTGCGCCGTCTTGTTGAAATATAAATCCCCCTTCTGGCAGTTGAATTTCATTAATGGAAGGCAACAATTCCTCTTGTAAAATTATCTTGTACTTAGCAGCATTGACAGTACCGTCAATGAAAAGAAGACGTCCAACTCCTTGTGATGACATGCATCCCCACACCATCACAGATGCCGGAAACTTAACCTTTCTTTTGAGGCAATCTCTGTGATATTCCTCCCCTGGCATTCGAATAATTCTACTTCGTGTATCGCCAACACATACCTCAAACTTAGACTCGTCACTCCAGATAATCGAGTCCCATTGACGTTGAACCCAGTTTTGGTGCTCCTTTGCCCATAAATATCGGTTTCGTTTTTGTTTTTCTGTGAGAAGTGGTTTTTCCTTGGCCTATTGGGAAATAGTGAGTTTGGATGTTTTTTACGGTTTGTAAAAACTTACCTTGTAGAACCCATATCCCATTTTTTTCATTCTTCTCAAACAAGTATCTTTTGAAATTGGTCTGCCAATCGCATCTGCCCATTTTACAGCCAATTCTCTTGAGGAAATTCGACGATCTTGTTTAATTAGTGTCCGCAGAGCACGCTCATCTCTTTTGGTAATCTTTGAAGCACGCCCAGTTTTAACTTTTGTTTGTAGATTTCCGGTTTTTTTAAATTGCGAAATTATGTTTCTTACTGTTCCTTGAGGAATACTTAAATTTTTTGCAATTTTATGCCCAGAAAGTCCATTTTTATGGGCAGCAACAATAGAATTTCGCATATCGTTAGATAACGACTTTCCGCGGACCATTTTGACAACTAAATAACTTAAAACACTGGAATAATGCTATCATTTGTTTTTTCAAGGCATACTTGATAATATAAATGTCAGAAAAAATATTATCAGATTTTGTTAGGTAAATAAATATTTATTGGGTTATGGTCCAATTAATATGCGCCAAACATAACTTTTCCTTTTTGTTTATTTTATAATTATTGTAGTTGATATAAGTATTAGATATTGTTGATTAGTTGTTAAAACCACATAGTGTTAAATAAGCTTAATTGTCTCTGTTAAAATTATGAAAGTTAAATAAATTCTAATTCAGAAAAATAAAATTGTGTTGCATATTACTTTTGGTCTAATTCATATGCGACTGGGCTCGTATATACAAAGCTATGTACAAATTATCAATTTAACAAATAGTCTTTAAAAAAATACCCACATATTCTAATGTCATGTTATTTGTATTTTTAAATTTATCATTACATAATCGTAAAAAATATATACAACAAATTTTAACCAATTTATGGAGTATTCGTGTATGTTGCACATTGCATTTAACTCCTAAATTTATTGTATTTATAATATTTTTTAAATTGCCTTTGATGATTTGTGAGAAATTTTTAAATACATACTCTCTGGTTTGTTCAACCACAGTAGCAAAATTTTCCGTCGAATATTTTAGTTTTTTTTGAGTTCAGTAAACTTATGTTGCGAAGACGTTGTTTTGCAATGAAAATAATTGAAACACACTTCACAGCCCTCAAAATTTTCACCCTTTAACAAATACCCTGCAACGTATGCTGCTGTATAATTTGGGTGTGCTGAATCTATCTCTGAAATAGTTATAGGGGGAGAGGAAGGACTAAATCATTTGATGTGGATGACGGGGCTTGTGACATGGATAGAAGGATATTATATGAAAGGAGTAATTCCTCGCCATCATCCTCACAATTCGAACCGACCGTACACTTAACAGCATTTGACAATACTGCAGTTTTAGAATTGAGAGAATGATGGACGGGAATTAGCTCCGCACAGACCTCGCACACAACTGAAAAAATTCTCTACAGGATCTTGATTAAGAGATCTCAACGCAAGATAACTTAAATTCAGATTCTGTAGAGAATTCCACAGATACTGCACGTTTCTGATTGAAACAATAAGGAGAGGAACAGAAGGAGGAGTTTTTAAGGATTTTTTAGTACCTGGGTTAATAAATTGCAAATTACTTAAAATTTTCAATGCCTTATTCCAAAAATCAGTATAGCTTTTTTGGGTTTTTTTACTAAGTGGCTTGCCTAATGGTTTTGGAGAACTAGCACTTGAATTCAAAGAATCAAATACATCGTTCATAAATTTTAGAAAATATGCAGTTCCCCCTGCGTTCATTACTTTATTTTCAGTCAAGATGTGCATTAACGATGCAGTAGACTGACTGAATACCTGAGTTGCATATTTAACTTTCATTTTTTGTTTATGGGTGGGGTGAACATGCTTCAAAGTTAGTTTGGTAGCTTTAAAACATTCATTCATTCCATCCCTCTTTTGCAACTCAAGTACATCAGCCCACTTCGCCGTTTCTCCGTCGTATATAATATCTTTGGTCATCATATTATTTCTCACGTATTTAATTAGGTGGGGCACATCAAACAAATGAATAATCTGATGACCATTGATATTATATACAAACTCATGGCTTTGTCTCTGTGAATCTAAAGTAAGTGAACGCACTGCAGCGACATTCCACGAACCTGCATCACTGACCGATGCTACGATTTTAAAATTTGTATTTGTGTGGGCAGCATTAAGGCTGTAGGTGATGTAGACAAACACTTTCTGCTGCATTAGGGGTGTAAAGGGCGAGGTAGAATCTAGACGTCTAGAAGGCGGGACTAAATATTCCCCTCTTACGCCTCTTCATGCTATTTTTCCATTGGCAGCGTGTTATGTTTTGCTTTGGGGTAATAAGAGTTATATGAAATGAAAAGCCTCACCATATGATGAAATACAGGGTGGAAACGAACTTAATGTCATAAATTAAAGGGTGGGTAGTATGATATGTGTAGATTACGAAACAGAAAGAATTTTTAAAAAATTCGCATCTTTAAGGGTAGTTTTCATGAAACTAACATTTTTGGTACCACTGGACCACTGGCAACGCATTTGCATTTTTTTATATATTACACAATTATTTTCGTTAAAAATGCTATTTAATTTAATTATTAAGAATAATATCTTATACAACTAATTTTGAATGTATATTTGAGAACCATATTTTTAATGAAATATGAATTAAAACAGCAGTAAAAAAAAGTTTCCTTAAGAAAAGTCGAATTTTCGTTTTTCGAATTTTGAAAAAATCTTTCAGTTTCGTAATCTACACATGTCATACTACTCACCCTTAAATTTATGACATTAAGTTCGTTTCCACCCTGTATATTAAATTAAAATTAGAAAATAAATTTATTTTTATTTTCGTTTATAAATAAATAAATATAATACATTAATATACCTATGTAAGCAAATTTGGGTGGCAAATAGGCCTGTGTTAATAACAATAACTCTTTATTAATTTATCCTATTCAGTTAATTTTAAAACTTCCTTAGCATACTACATTACAATTCTAATCTATGTAAGTTATACTAAGTAAAATTACAATGCAATGTATTGTTAAAGTTGTATGTATAACATTAGAGTGAAAAGTTTTCATACGACAATAATCCATTTAAATTATGTTTAACAAAAGTTGAGAAATTATGATATTTACATCACATAGATAAAAGATAAAAAGATGTTGAACATAATTCTCTTTTAAAATCATATAAATGTGTTAGTAAAAAAAAAATATTTGAACATAAATAAAATTTGAACTGAACACAACTATTAAATTAAAGTAAAGTTGAAGTAAAAAGGTAAACATGATTTTTATTTGTGAAATTAGATTTTAATGTTTCTTTTTTTGTTCTGTTGCGCCTGTTTTATGTAAGGTGGGTCCCTTATTGGCATATTTCTTTTGAACCTGGGATCTACAATTTCAGGTACTAGACAGTGTTCATAAAATAGTCTTAATTTTGCTTCCATTTCTTGCTTCCAAAAAACATCATTCCGAAAAATCGTCTCGAACTTGATACCTAGTGGAGTCCAAACCACAAGTAAGCAATAGTTGCGTTTGGTAATATGTAGCTGACCCTGAATTTGGTAGTACCAGTAATGTTTTTTATTAACAACAATTTTTTCTTTTTGTTTTACCCAAAATTTATTTTTTTTACTTGTAATACCTTCTTCTGGAGTTAATGTTCGCGCGGAATATGGACATTTAATTTCTAAAACCCCATCTAAATCAATGAGTCCGTCAGGTGAGGCTCCAAGATATGGTATTTGTGAATCTACTACTAATCCACAATCATTTATTTTGTATCCATATTTTTCTTTTAATTCTGTTTTAACATATGACTCCTTTACCTGCCCCCAAAATGTTGCCTTGCTTCGAACAGTATTATATAAAATTCCTTTTACAAGATTTTGGCAACTGGTATGAGGAAGACGTCGACAAACCAAGCCAAAGCTTGATGATGTTAATAATTTTCTTCTTTCATCAAGCCAGTCTAAACTATCTCGTTGTAAACGAGTTTTTAACTCAATATCGTCTCTCTGTTCTTTTGTCGTTGCTAGGCTTCCCAAAAAAACTTTTTTAGTTGCTTCATATTCTTCTTCGTTTAAATCTTCTTTTTGGCAATACATTCCGTAATGTTCATCTTGCTTCGCCGTTACAAATAATTTCCTTTTTTTATTATATTTTCTATTTGTTAGGACTTTAATTTTATTTTGTTCATTTCTTTTTGCATATTTTCCAGGACTCCTATCAGATAAATGTTTATATACTTCATAAAATGGCTTCCGGGTATTTTGGGAAACAACAGCAGCAGAACATCTCGCTTGGTACGATTGTCGCATGGTATAATTTATTCGTTTGCCGGCTATAAATTTACAAATAATACTGTTGAATTGTTCGACGTAATTACTATCAACATCTAAAATTAAACTTTTGCTGTGTTGAGCCAAATATTGAAATATGGTGGTAATAGAATCAAACATATTATATTTTTGGAATTCCTGGACAATATTTTCTTCATCAGGACATTCTTTATTGCAAAAATATTGTCGACTTTTGCAATTTTTATGTTCACCGAAAACATGACTTACTACATTCAATATATCTTTTTTTAATTCAATTATTTTAATATTTTCAGCTACATCCTCAGTTTTCCAGTGCTGCATTGCTTTCGTTACAGCTGATCGACATTTTAGTATATTTCCTGCCAAAAATTTTCTTAAAAAAGCCGGACCCATTTTTGTTACATTACTTATGTCTTTTAATTTATTGCACATGTTTCTTAGAAGATGGTTACGACATTCTATTTTCTGAACAGTTAAGTTTTTATATGGTTTTGCGTCTATGATTTTTTTATAGCAACTACTATCGCCATCAGCTATCATCTGATGATATCTTACACCGTACATTTCCTCGCTCTTTAAAAATCCTTCGGTGATTGCAGTTGCTTCCATGCTGGTTGAACTACCTGACCAATTCTTAAAACAGTTATGTTCAGGAATATCTCTTTTAGCATTTTCTGCTTGCATACAAATCGAGCAATATTTATTTTTCACCCCTATGTATAATACTTTTTTTGTATTGTAGCCAACAATTGCTCCGACTCCAGATAATGATGAGTAATTACTTCTGTAAGACCTTTTAGCCCAGCTACCATCGCAGACAACTCGAATAAGAGGAGTGCCATCTTTGTCTAAACTTCCGTTTCTTTTAGCAATATCTTTTTCTTCTTCAACCGCTTTCTTCATAGCCTGTTCTGCTGTTTTTTGCCCTGCTGTACATACATTATTATGCAGTTTTGAGTAATGTCTCTTGTTTATAGCGGGAATGTTTAAAGAAGACAAGAAGGATTCCATGTGAGTAAAACCGCTACCTATATTCATTATTCCAAGTACAGCACATTCATTGACGTCTACTTTTTCTGCGTTGTTTTCGGAATGTAGTCGAAATGTAGCATTACACATATTGCAACGTAGAATAAACTTTGATTTTAAGCCCGTTCTTAATTCGTTTATTATATTCATATTATTTAAAGTGCATCCCATTTGTTCATTATGAATACTAATTTCTTTTAAAGAATCAAACAAATATTGAAATTCAACAATGCGTCTACCTTCTACTTCATACATAGATTTACTAATGACATTTTCTGATACTTCCAATTCTTGTTGGTTAATAAGAGTACTGTCATATATTTGGGAGCCTTCTTCTGAAAATAATCTTCTTCTACTTGTTTTACTCTGCTTCGAAGAGAAATTTTCGGCTCTGTGTAATAAATAAATTTATTATAATAAAAAACCAAATAATGTTTGAATTATTTACTTGTCGGAAAATGAATCATTTTCATCCTGATGACTGCAGGTTGAAGGTACCGCGAACTTTTCTGCATTCCTAATGAAAATTGTATAGTTGTATCAAATAATTTACAGGAAACACAGACTACGACGCAAAAAAATATTATAATTGTTACTGTATGTTTTAACTCGCTACAGAAAATTTAGGGAATATATGTACCCCTATTTATATTAGGTTTTTTTCTTATAAAAGATTTTTAAATACGACAAAGTAATGCTTTAAATGTAATTAGAAAGAAAGAAAAATTGATTTTGACTGCTCTCGTCCTAACAAAACAAAACCACACAAAAAATCAATTATATTTATGTTTTTACATTAATATATGTGTACAGTAGCTGCAAGGAATTGATTATACCGTTAAGTATTTTTAAATATTTTTCATTACAACAAATACTCTAAATAAAACTAGCAAATTTGGAATTTGTACGAGACAGTTCTTGGCAAATTCATTCATATGGTGGCATATAATAGTACCTACTTAGCAAGCATGTGTTTATCATATCAAATTTTTAATTACGTTATACTTCATCTTTCATTTCTAACATAACCTTAAATTAACTAAAAAATTTAAATACTTACATTTTTCGCCAAATTTGAAGATTTTGGCATTTATTTCGCCTAACATTTAATCGCACACGACTTTTGTCCCCTCGGCGATAATGTTTTTCTTCGCTTTTATCCATTTGTATGGATTCACAAATAACAAAAATAAAAAGAAAAATATAAAAATAAAAGGTTGTAGTCTTGAAAAAGACTGATTTTATAGCAAAATATATTGCAAAAGCACAACAAATTGCAAACGAAATTATAAATAAATAGAAAAATACAATAATGAAAACGTAGAAAACCATCAACGAAGTTTCTAACAGACAGCAATAAGTGACTAAATGACAATCTTGCTTATAGCCAAAATAGTAAAATACACCCAACGCACGCCTATGGAACGAACTTACTCAAATAAACACAATTTATGTGGCGGCGCTTTTGCACAGTATATAAATTGAATGAAAACACAAAAATTAGCATTTTGTAGAAAACGTCTACAGGTGTATTTTTACTAATTTTTGTCCAAAATTTTAAACAAAGTTTTTTGAAAGTCGGAATCAAGTTTTCTATTGCTTATTTTTTTGAAATTAGATATAATACACTGAAAAATTAAGTATGAAAAACGCACATGTACATATTTAGTATTATATAAAATTCCTTTTACAAGATTTTGGCAACTGGTATGAGGAAGACGTCGACAAACCAAGCCAAAGCTTGATGATGTTAATAATTTTCTTCTTTCATCAAGCCAGTCTAAACTATCTCGTTGTAAACGAGTTTTTAACTCAATATCGTCTCTCTGTTCTTTTGTCGTTGCTAGGCTTCCCAAAAAAACTTTTTTAGTTGCTTCATATTCTTCTTCGTTTAAATCTTCTTTTTGGCAATACATTCCGTAATGTTCATCTTGCTTCGCCGTTACAAATAATTTCCTTTTTTTATTATATTTTCTATTTGTTAGGACTTTAATTTTATTTTGTTCATTTCTTTTTGCATATTTTCCAGGACTCCTATCAGATAAATGTTTATATACTTCATAAAATGGCTTCCGGGTATTTTGGGAAACAACAGCAGCAGAACATCTCGCTTGGTACGATTGTCGCATGGTATAATTTATTCGTTTGCCGGCTATAAATTTACAAATAATACTGTTGAATTGTTCGACGTAATTACTATCAACATCTAAAATTAAACTTTTGCTGTGTTGAGCCAAATATTGAAATATGGTGGTAATAGAATCAAACATATTATATTTTTGGAATTCCTGGACAATATTTTCTTCATCAGGACATTCTTTATTGCAAAAATATTGTCGACTTTTGCAATTTTTATGTTCACCGAAAACATGACTTACTACATTCAATATATCTTTTTTTAATTCAATTATTTTAATATTTTCAGCTACATCCTCAGTTTTCCAGTGCTGCATTGCTTTCGTTACAGCTGATCGACATTTTAGTATATTTCCTGCCAAAAATTTTCTTAAAAAAGCCGGACCCATTTTTGTTACATTACTTATGTCTTTTAATTTATTGCACATGTTTCTTAGAAGATGGTTACGACATTCTATTTTCTGAACAGTTAAGTTTTTATATGGTTTTGCGTCTATGATTTTTTTATAGCAACTACTATCGCCATCAGCTATCATCTGATGATATCTTACACCGTACATTTCCTCGCTCTTTAAAAATCCTTCGGTGATTGCAGTTGCTTCCATGCTGGTTCAACTACCTGACCAATTCTTAAAACAGTTATGTTCAGGAATATCTCTTTTAGCATTTTCTGCTTGCATACAAATCGAGCAATATTTATTTTTCACCCCTATGTATAATACTTTTTTTGTATTGTAGCCAACAATTGCTCCGACTCCAGATAATGATGAGTAATTACTTCTGTAAGACCTTTTAGCCCAGCTACCATCGCAGACAACTCGAATAAGAGGAGTGCCATCTTTGTCTAAACTTCCGTTTCTTTTAGCAATATCTTTTTCTTCTTCAACCGCTTTCTTCATAGCCTGTTCTGCTGTTTTTTGCCCTGCTGTACATACATTATTATGCAGTTTTGAGTAATGTCTCTTGTTTATAGCGGGAATGTTTAAAGAAGACAAGAAGGATTCCATGTGAGTAAAACCGCTACCTATATTCATTATTCCAAGTACAGCACATTCATTGACGTCTACTTTTTCTGCGTTGTTTTCGGAATGTAGTCGAAATGTAGCATTACACATATTGCAACGTAGAATAAACTTTGATTTTAAGCCCGTTCTTAATTCGTTTATTATATTCATATTATTTAAAGTGCATCCCATTTGTTCATTATGAATACTAATTTCTTTTAAAGAATCAAACAAATATTGAAATTCAACAATGCGTCTACCTTCTACTTCATACATAGATTTACTAATGACATTTTCTGATACTTCCAATTCTTGTTGGTTAATAAGAGTACTGTCATATATTTGGGAGCCTTCTTCTGAAAATAATCTTCTTCTACTTGTTTTACTCTGCTTCGAAGAGGAATTTTCGGCTCTGTGTAATAAATAAATTTATTATAATAAAAAACCAAATAATGTTTGAATTATTTACTTGTCGGAAAATGAATCATTTTCATCCTGATGACTGCAGGTTGAAGGTACCGCGAACTTTTCTGCATTCCTAATGAAAATTGTATAGTTGTATCAAATAATTTACAGGAAACACAGACTATGACGCAAAAAAATATTATAATTGTTACTGTATGTTTTAACTCGCTACAGAAAATTTAGGGAATATATGTACCCCTATTTATATTAGGTTTTTTTCTTATAAAAGATTTTTAAATACGACAAAGTAATGCTTTAAATGTAATTAGAAAGAAAGAAAAATTGATTTTGACTGCTCTCGTCCTAACAAAACAAAACCACACAAAAAATCAATTATATTTATGTTTTTACATTAATATATGTGTACAGTAGCTGCAAGGAATTGATTATACCGTTAAGTATTTTTAAATATTTTTCATTACAACAAATACTCTAAATAAAACTAGCAAATTTGGAATTTGTACGAGACAGTTCTTGGCAAATTCATTCATATGATGGCATATAATAGTACCTACTTAGCAAGCATGTGTTTATCATATCAAATTTTTAATTACGTTATACTTCATCTTTCATTTCTAACATAACCTTAAATTAACTAAAAAATTTAAATACTTACATTTTTCGCCAAATTTGAAGATTTTGGCATTTATTTCGCCTAACATTTAATCGCACACGACTTTTGTCCCCTCGGCGATAATGTTTTTCTTCGCTTTTATCCATTTGTATGGATTCACAAATAACAAAAATAAAAAGAAAAATATAAAAATAAAAGGTTGTAGTCTTGAAAAAGACTGATTTTATAGCAAAATATATTGCAAAAGCACAACAAATTGCAAACGAAATTATAAATAAATAGAAAAATACAATAATGAAAACGTAGAAAACCATCAACGAAGTTTCTAACAGACAGCAATAAGTGACTAAATGACAATCTTGCTTATAGCCAAAATAGTAAAATACACCCAACGCACGCCTATGGAACGAACTTACTCAAATAAACACAATTTATGTGGCGGCGCTTTTGCACAGTATATAAATTGAATGAAAACACAAAAATTAGCATTTTGTAGAAAACGTCTACAGGTGTATTTTTACTAATTTTTGTCCAAAATTTTAAACAAAGTTTTTTGAAAGTCGGAATCAAGTTTTCTATTGCTTATTTTTTTGAAATTAGATATAATACACTGAAAAATTAAGTATGAAAAACGCACATGTTTAAAGTAATATTATTAATTTCAGAGCACTTTCTTTTAAAAAATGACTAATAACAAACATAGATTTATTGTTCTTAAACAAGATAAAAGAAAAATGATTTAAGTAAAATGTAAGATAAGTATACAGGGCGTTTTTTCCTCAGACCTGTTTTCGAGTATTTCACTCGTGGGTACCCTGCGCTCTTAATTACTTCTTTTAATATTTTTTTTAATAAATATTTATTCGCGGCATTGTGCGTAAAATAATACGCAACAGGTTGCTTCCATTTTTTCACAATACCGCGCAACATAAAAACTAAAGCATGGTCAGCGATTTTCGGAGTGTCGCTGCAGGTAGTCAAACCTTCGACAAGCCATTCAGAATTTTTTTCTACAAATTTTAAATTTTTAGTTATTTCCATTTCATCAAAAATAATAGAACAATATGTATCCCTTTCTTTTAAAGTTCTCGATACATGATTCAAATATTTAAAAAAATCTACATTTAACCCAGGTTTTAATGAACATAAATTCAGGGTTCGTTGTAAAGTTTTTATTGACGGGAGAGATATAAATTTCTGCAAATAGCGAAAACAACGAGGGCTATGTTTGTAAATACTTAAAAAAAAAAGATTTTTCTTCCGCAGTATATCTTCTAGATTTTTTAGTTTTTGAAAATTTTTTCAATATTGACACAACAAACAACTTCAACACTTTAGGCAGCTTACCCAATATTTTGGAGTATGCCATTTCATTTTTCTTTTTAATTGTAGCTGAAAGTACTTTACCCCGTTTCTTATAAATTTGTAAAATACCCTCCGTCCTCTTCAGTTTTTTGTACATTTTCGCCTTGCGAGGTGTTAACTGGCTTCTTCTCGTACAATCCAGGTCTCTCAAAGTGAAAGAATTTTCTAAAAAAAATAATTAGTTTTGAAAACAATAATTTAGCATTTTAGGAAGAAAAAATATAATTATTTCCTGTTTCATTTTTTTTTAAATTACATTTTCCATGGTTGATCATGCAAGCAGTAGCATTTATTTTTTTCCAAATATTTACCTTCACTTTGTGAAACATCCACCCACTCTTCATTTTCAGAAATTTTTCTTTTTTTCTTGGGAGTCTCCATAATTCCCTCCAACGTGGATTGTACTGAAGTATTTTCCGTGGGGGAAAAATTCAATCCTGAAATAATATCAACATTTACCATCATTACAATAATAAAAATCTGTTTTGGCCAGCGCAAAACCTCTTGCTATTTCCATTTTATTTTACATAAATGTCGTATTTAACATTTTTTGTACACAAAAACAAATCTAATTATACTTATTTTTTTTTGTTGTTTTGCATACCCAAAAATGGGTAATATGCCGTGATGATTTATTATTATTATTATCTATTACGTTACAGTCAAATTAAAAGATAGTCTGTGATTAGTAAATATTACCTTCCATTGTCATCTGAAGTGGAACACGAACAGGTGTAGATGTTGCTGCAACTTGTACTCCTTCATCGGATTCATCGGCTTGTGAGTTTAAACGTGGTGGAACAACTTTGTAATTTAGTTTCTTTCTCAAATAATTTTGAAACTGCTTTTCCTCAAAATGCCTATGGCAAACCCGGTACCCTTTATTTGAAAGCTGCAGCGTCGTAAAAACTGACAACTCTTGTAAACCAAGATTTGTAAACCATTGCACCCTAAATTCCTCATTAATGGGAAAGCAAAATAATGTTCCCCATTCCTCTCGCGGTAAACTTTTTGTGGGGCACTCGTTCACAACACAACGCGGTTTCTGAAAGCAACAAAATAATATTTAAAAAGAATTATGGAACAAGGTTCAGTTAGGTAAATCAATTCTATTCTGCTAATCTGATTTACTGTAATTTGGCACAAATCTAGATTAGGAATCCCGGAAAACATATTTTGTAGAAAGCAATATACAATAAGGATTAACAGTACAAATTTAAACTCTACGAGCCCATAGCTAATCTGATGTACTGTAATTTGGCTAGATTAGGAATTTCTGAAAACTTGTTTTCCAGGAAAGCAATACGCAGTAAGAATTACCTGTATAAACTTTAAATAATTGTTAAGTAAGCGTTTTTGGGTTCTTGAAAGGTTGATATAAAATGTAGATTATAAATTTCGGAAAACATGCTTTCTTGGAAAGCAAACACACAATTAAGGATTAACTGTATAAATTTGAAACAAATTGACTCTACGGCTGGTACCACAACAGTTTTTCTTTTTGTTGAATTAAATGCAAATTATTTCGTTTGACTAAAATTTCAAGCTTTTAGTGCGGATAGATTTGATTTTTAATTAAAAAGTGAGAAGTATTTTATTAAGCATTACTTAAATACTTCACTCGATACTATTTTTGTTACCAAATTTGTTAATATAAATTTTATGATAGTGTAATACAGACATGTCATAATTCATAATGAAATTTGTGATAAAATGAAACATGTTCTATTTCCGTCATATTTTTTTTATAATATTCGTTTCTACTACTGACACCGATTTATGACAGGGAACATAATATTCTATGAAATTTGGTTTGACATTTAGGGTCCAATTCTAAATTACCACCAAAGTGATATGCAGTGAAATTTTTTCACTTTATCACTTAGATTTTGCGAATCTAATTTCAAATTTATAAACATAAGATAATGAAATAAAATGCAAAATAATTCTCGTTATAATAATTTTGTTCATATTTTTTTCTTACTAAATTTGTTAACAAATCTGATACTAACTTATGACCATGTCAAACTGTGTTTAAAAATACCAATACTATTAATACTTAATAATATTAATATTATGAACAACGCATGAAATGTTAGCCATAAAAATGTCTATATACTCTATTTAATAAAATACTTTAGGATTTGTACCAAATCATTACTAAAAAAGGCACGAAGCTACATAAAATATTAATAATAGGCAAATAATACTACATAAAATGTTAATAATAGGCAAATAATGTTACTTACCACAACCATTTCGCACAATTTTTTTCACAACTTGCAACTATGAAGGAAATAACCTGTGGTGCAGACGGAAAATCCGATAAATATCACTCAAATTTTCACTGCTTGTTACTATGAAGTACACGAAGGAAATGACCTGTTGTGTGGTGGAAAGACTGAAAATCCGAAAAATATCACGCGCGAACAGTTGTAAACAAAACAAACCTGACAGGGAGAGCGAATGCTGGCGCCATCTATGCGACACTTTTAAAACCTACTAGCTACTTACGCGCTCTCTGGTGCCAATTTACCTCAACTAAATTTTTTTAAAATACCTGCGCATTAAGCTGTCGGGAGCCTGATACTGGTTATCTAAACGCAAAATCTAACGACATCTAATAGAAACAGCAACAACATACTACAGGTCCCTGTAAATAACCAAGCGCAACCATGAACAATATAAACAATGTACCACCAGATGGCGGAGGAATGAACAAAACAAACTTAAACTCATCACAAACAAACTCGTATTCACAACGAACACAACGAAATTCACACACGTCCAAAATATATCTAAAAATTATCCGCAAAAAGATCAAGCCATTATAGTATGCGCGATCAATGAAATACCAATTAGAGAATATGTAATAGCAATAGGAAAAATAATAAAACCCGAAAATATTTTATACGTCTCCAGACTATCAAACCAACGCATTTGCATATTTCTTAAAGATAAAACATTGGTAGATAAACTTGTAACACAACACGAAAAAATTAAAATCCAAAATCATCAAGCTGAAATTAGAAGATACATAATCCCACCAACTAGAGTAATTATATCAAACGTTTGCCCATCCATACCGCAAGAAATAATAATACAAGCCCTTCAAGATCTAAATATACGAACACTTTCTCAAATCTCTAATCTGAGAGCTCGCATATACGAACCTGGGTATGAACATATACTAAGCTTCAGGAGACAAATATACGTTGCAGAAACAGATAAATTGAAAGTACCCGATACCATGTTAATCAACCATGAAAATACGGAGCAACGTATTTTCTTCTCAACAGAAACAATAATATGCAAAAAATGTAACAGTCCAGGACACCCAGAAAACAAATGTAAAAATATACAAACAGAATCAACTATACTAGACCCTAACACACAACCTGATAAAGTAAACAGTACACAACCAGAAACTACTCTAGAAAATAGTACCAGATCTGAAGTAGTTACCGCGAACATTGAAACAACAAATACTAATATCGAAAACAATAAACCGAGTACCAGCAACACAAATACAACTATTATACAAACATTTAAGAAACCACTAAATTTAACACAAGATCCCCTTAATAAAAATCGAAATTCAAACAAAATCAGAAAACATTTTAAAGATATCCAAACCCCGCAAAAAAGGAGTGCACAACAAATAGAAAGGATGAAGATTCAACGGTAACCGAATCAGATAATGAGTCAATCTCATCACGAGAATCGAGCAATCAAAAACGAAACTCACAAAAGAAAATTAAAATAGCAAATACTGCAGCAGAGTATGAAAAATCACTGGAAATGGCCAAAAAAGAAATTGAAGAAAACCATGAAAACTATCCTATGGATTTTGAACAATTCAAACATTTTTTGGAAAACGCATTAGGGACAAACTATACTGACGAAATTATGGAAGACTACACAACACAAATTCACGATACAGTAGAAATGTTGAATAACATACATTTAAAAATTGAAGGAAAGCAAATGAAGAACAGAATTTCTAGAATAATAAAAAAATTAAAACTAAAAACACTCAAAGAAACCAATAAACAATCAGACATAACAGATAATCTCTCACAAAACTCACAGTCTACAGAAAACCTTTTTACACCAAACGACTAAACAAATACTACAACAATAAGAATATTATATACATCAATGACTACTATTCAGTGGAATTGTACCAGTATTAATACACACAGAGAAGAATTGCAACTAATGATTGCAGAACACAACCCCGACTACATTGCACTGCAGGAAACCAGATTACAAGACAACAAAAAATTTAATATGAAAAATTATTACATGCACAGGAAAGATAGAGACCAAGAAGAACAGGCAGCCGGTGGAGTAGCTATTTTAATTAAAAACTCCATAAGCGTTGACGAAATCCAACTTCAAACTGACCTAGAAGCAGTAGCTATCCAAACACTATACCCAATAAAACATACAATATGCAATATATACATACCACCAGATGTTAATCCTCAGGCACAGGAAATAACACAATTAATAGATCAGCTACCAAAACCAGTACTAATAATAGGAGACCTGAACGCCCACAACACCCTATGGGGATCTAGATATACGAACAATAGAGGCACAATTATAGAAACAACAATGGATGAACTAGTACTTCTAAATGAAGGCTCGAGTACTTATTTGTGCCCCAGATCGGGTACACTCTCCACGATCGATTTATCGTTCTGCGATCCATCCATAGCACATAATTTCAATTGGGAAACACTACCACACCACTATGGTTCTGGAGGTCACTTCCCAATTAAGATATTATATAATAGCCACAATAGAACATCAAGTACACAAATCAAAAAATGGAAACTAGAAGCTGCTAACTGGAAATTGTACACTGAAGAAGTCCGAAAAACAAAACTCACAGCAATAAATATAGACAAATGTGACACCTTAATAAGTAATATAACAAATACAATAACGAAAGTAGCAGAAGACACTATAGGATTCAAAAAACATAAAGGAAAAAAAAATGTGCCTTGGTGGAATGATCAATGCAAAGAAGCAATAAAAAATGTTAAACAAGCAATTCGAGAATTCCGACGAAGCAAAACACAAGAAAATCTTATAGAATTGAAAAGGAGAAAAGCAATATGCCGGCGTACAATTAAAATAAGTAAAAGGCAGTCATGGCAACAATATGTGAGTTTAATAAATTCAAATACTCCCACTAAAGAGATATGGACAAAAATTAACAAAATAAAAGGCAAATATATTCCAAATGATATCAAAATAATAAAGTACAATAACGAAACCATAACGGATCCGAAAGAAATAACAGACATTCTAGCAAAAGTATTCCAAAATAATTCTAGCAGCCAACAATATGACCCAGAATTCTTAAATAAGAAACAAACAGAAGAACGAAAGGAATTAACTATAAGAGATGACCACGAAAATCCTATAAACAAAGAATATACTAAATCAGAGCTAGATGCAGCTATACATGAAATGAAAATGAACAGCAGCCCCGGTCCGGATAATATCCCATGCGAATTCATAAAACACCTACCAGAGGAAACATTGGAACATATACTTGAAATATATAATAGTATATGGAGATCACATACTTTCCCAGATCAATGGAGAGAAGCTATATTAATACCGCTACATAAAAACGGAAAACCTAAACTAGACCCCCTTAACTACCGCCCCATTGCACTAACCAATACCTTGTGTAAAATAATGGAGAAAATGGCCAACAAAAGACTGGTATGGTATTTAGAGTCAAACAACCTAATAGCTACAGAACAATGTGGTTTTAGAAGTGAAAGATCTACAATGGACCATCTAGTAAACCTGTCAACCGAAATAAAAAAAGCCTTTAATTTCAAACAACACCTAACAGCAGTATTCTTTGACATGGAGAAGGCCTACGACAGAACATGGAGACATCATATCATTAAAACATTACACGAATGCGGAGTACACGGTAACATGTTGCACTTCATTAAAAAATTTCTAGCAAGTAGACACTTTAGAGTACGTTGTAATGGATTTCTCTCGGACAAATATACTCTGGAAAATGGATTACCTCAAGGAGCAACTATAAGTGTTACACTGTTTTTAGTAGCTATAAACAACATAATTAAAGATATGCCGAAACTAGTAACAGTAGCCCTATTTGCCGACGATCTGACAATATATGCCAGAGGAAGAAACTTACAAAGTATAAATTCAGATCTCCAAAAAGCAATAGACGTTATTCAAAACTGGACTAATAATACTGGCTTCAAATTATCAACAACAAAGACAAAATGTATACATTTCGGCAAACAAAGACTCAGAGACAACAACTATATAAATCTATCCATCCATAATAACGCTATACGACAAGAAAACCAAATTAAATTTCTCGGTATTATATTCGACCATAAAATGACATGGAAACCCCACATACTAGAATTAAAAGCTGAATGTCACAGGAGATTAAATCTTATAAAATCCTTAACACACCATAGCTGGGGAGCTGAAAGAGATACACTCCTAGGAATATACAGAGCAATAATACGATCCAAATTAGATTACGGCAGTTTTATCTATGGAAATGCAAAAAGCAACGTCTTAAAACTTCTAGATCCCATACACAATAAAGCAATTAGACTTATAATAGGAGCCTTCCACACTAGCCCAGTAATTAGCATACTGAATGAAGTTGGAGAACCAACACTAGAAGATAGAAGAAAGCAACTTTTAGCGAACTATGTAATACAAATAGCCAGTCAACCAAATCATCCAACTCATAAACACATCTTGGAAAACACCACATCCATACAGCTTAAAAAATACCTCCCACTCCTAACACAAATACAACCACTTTTCAACAATATAAATCAGACCCTAAATCGAATAACCCCGAAATATATCCCTTCAATCCCATTATGGACAATTCAGCAACCACCTCACAATATAGAACTCTTAAAATACCCAAAAAAACAAACATCAAATGACACATATAAAAAGAAGCTAGAAGAAATATTGAAGAATTTCCAGTTCCATACGAGGATATACACCGACGCGGCCAAGAACTCAACAAGAGTAGGAATAGCAATAATTATGGGAGAAGATATCCTAAAATATCGACTTCCATATTCCATTAGCACTAAATCTGCAGAAAATTATGCTATATTAAAAACACTCAAAATACTGTCCGACATCCCGAGCAACGAAGAAGAAAAATATACTCTGTTCACAGACTCAGCCAAATCGATCCAGGATATATTAGACCCGCACCCCAAATGTCCCATAATAATTCAAACAAAAGAACTTCTCCATAACCTTAAAATAAAAAACAAACATGTCACACTCATATGGATACCATCCCACATAGGCATAGAGGGAAACGAAAAGGCAGACCAACAGGCCAGGGACGCAATGAACACAAACATCTATAATCTAGATACTCCCAAAACCGACATAAAACAAATTATAAAATCACAAGTCAATGAAATTAGACTACAAAAATGGACAGAAACAACAAATAACAAACTTAGAGACATCAAACCACACATTCAACCTTGGACAGTAAACGAAACAAGACGTAATCAAATAATCTATACTAGATTACGAATAGGACATGCAAAAGTCACACACAAATATATATTGGAGAGAACAACCCCTCCAATGTGCAACACCTGCAATACAAGAGTTACGGTGAAACATATAATCACAGAATGCAGCAAATACACACAAGAACGCAGAAACCACAACATCCCGAACGACATAAAAGAAGCACTCAAAAAAGACCAACACCAAGCAGAAAAAGTCATTCAATATATAAAATCAATTAACATATATAATGAAATATAAATACATGTACGTGTAAAATTATATTGTACCAACGCTATGACCACAGCTGTTAAAGCGTTTTCTTTTAAATAAAAAAAATATATATATATTTTAATCTATAAAAATATATAAATATTTTTTTCGCTGTAGTCAACTAGGATTGCATTCTGACCAATCAGAGAGCAGAATTTATTTCCCTATCTAATCCAACACTTATGAAATAAACTATGACTAGACTATAATGAAACTTCCACCTTCACCCCGGGGTTGTATACTATTTTATTCACAATCGGATATTAATTGGGTAATTGATATTTAAATAATAAAAATAATATAACATAAATAAACGAATGATCTGAGCTTGTTCATTTGTTACATGATCTCTCCGTTTGATTTCTAAACTTAAATTTTGAAAATTTCTTAACTGTAATGTGGATAAGGTGTTAACAATTACTCGAAATCTCAGTCAAAGAGCATTTATTCTTACAACACCGACGTTTTGGTACACACTTGCACCTTTAGGCCAGTAAGATTTTACAGATACAATTTGCTTTACAAAAAACAGACATATGTATGCAGTATATTTGAGGTTAATATATTAATATGACTTAGTTTTTAATATAGGTTCCTAAATTATTCAATACCTTTTAAGAAAAGCAAAATAGTTACTTACAATTTCAGGCATAAGGTATTCTACTTGAGTAGCAATTTTGTTGTCCACAATGTTGTAGTTGTTTTCATTTGAGCACAAGCACATAAAACACAAATCAATCATGGAACTCATGTTTCATAATTTTTCTATTCACTTTCAATAAATAATATCTGCTAAATATTTATTTACAAACAGTGAACTTTTGACCCGGGTGAAACCAGCAATAGCCTTCCAGCAATATTTTTATTAGTGGTCTACCGTTCACTAAAGTGCTGCACACATACATTGGCTACGCCAACTTCACGTTGTAGACATATTTATCCGATTTTAAATAACAGTGTAGCGAGACAAATTCTGTACAGCAATAATAATTTTAAAAAATATTGATTCAGTAATTTTAATAGTATGTGTATATGCTATTATAAAATAAATATTTTAGAACACTTTTATATTACATCATGTCATTCAGCATAAAATTAAAATTCTAAGTTATACAAAATATGATGTATAGATAAAAAGACCACCGTATAATATTACATATAGGGGTCTGTTATAAAAGGCGTCGAAAGTAATATTATAAAAATTCATTTTAAGTCAAATGTTTGGTAATGATGGTAACATTACTCTAAATGCGAACTAAGTAATCATATGGAACTTAAAATGATATACAAAAATATACCATTTGTATCTTGAATTACTGAGTATATATACATATATATCCAATCCACAGTGTAATAAATAAAAATATTATAAAAATGATAGTTTGCATTATTTTCATTTAAAAAATATTAACGAATAAATTAAGAAAATGTAGCCTCACAATTTTTTGATATGACGTGCTAACAATGAGATACAAAACCATGATCCTTACATCCATTATTAAGAAATGTAGCATTGTAATTTCTTTACATATTGTTCCAACAATATTATTCAACATGAAGCAAACATTTTTGTCCCCTAGCTCGTAGGACGGGGATAAAAAAATTAATTCTTAAAAGTGTAGATATGTTCAAAGAACAAAATCGTTTAACAATGGTACATAGTTCTATTATCAAAATATGTAGCACCGCAATTTTTTTATATGATGTTCCAACAATGATATACAACAATAGGACGCAAAAAGTTTTTTCCCCTAGCCCGTAGGAGGGGATGAAAAAATTAATTCTTAAAAGTGTATGTTAAAAAAACAAAATCGTTTAACAATGGTACAATAGTTCTCTTATTAAGAAATGTAGCACCGCAATTTTTTTATATGATGTTCCAACAATGATATACAACAATATGACGCAAAAAGTTTTTTCCCCTAGCCCGTAGGAGGGGATGAAAAAATTAATTCTTAAAAGTGTATGTTAAAAAAACAAAATCGTTTAACAATGGTACAATAGTTCTCTTATTAAGAAATGTAGCACCGCAATTTTTTTATATGATGTTCCAACAATGATATACAACAATATGACGCAAAAAGTTTTTTCCCCTAGCCCGTAGGAGGGGATGAAAAAATTAATTCTTAAAAGTGTATGTTAAAAAAACAAAATCGTTTAACAATGGTACAATAGTTCTATTATTAAGAAATGTAGCACCGCAATTTTTTTATATGATGTTCCAACAATGATATACAACAATATGATGCAAAAAGTTTTTTCCCCTAGCCCGTAGGAGGGGATGAAAAAAATAATTCTTAAAAGTGTAAGTAGGTATGAAAAAAAAACAAAATCGTTTAACAATAGTACATAGTTCTATTATTAAGAAATGTAGCACCGCAATTTTTTTATATGATGTTCCAACAATGATATACAACAATATGACGCAAAAAGTTTTTACCCCTAGCCCGTAGGAGGGGATGAAAAAAATAATTCTTAAAAGTGTAAGTAGGTATGAAAAAAAAACAAAATCGTTTAACAATAGTACATAGTTCTATTATTAAGAAATGTAGCACCGCAATTTTTTTATATGATGTTCCAACAATGATATACAACAATATGACGCAAAAAGTTTTTTCCCCTAGCCCGTAGGAGGGGATGAAAAAATTAATTCTTAAAAGTGTATGTTAAAAAAACAAAATCGTTTAACAATGGTACAATAGTTCTCTTATTAAGAAATGTAGCACCGCAATTTTTTTATATGATGTTCCAACAATGATATACAACAATATGACGCAAAAAGTTTTTTCCCCTAGCCCGTAGGAGGGGATGAAAAAATTAATTCTTAAAAGTGTATGTTAAAAAAACAAAATCGTTTAACAATGGTACAATAGTTCTATTATTAAGAAATGTAGCACCGCAATTTTTTTATATGATGTTCCAACAATGATATACAACAATATGATGCAAAAAGTTTTTTCCCCTAGCCCGTAGGAGGGGATGAAAAAAATAATTCTTAAAAGTGTAAGTAGGTATGAAAAAAAAACAAAATCGTTTAACAATAGTACATAGTTCTATTATTAGGAAATGTAGCACCGCAATTTTTTTATATGATGTTCCAACAATGATATACAACAATATGACGCAAAAAGTTTTTACCCCTAGCCCGTAGGAGGGGATGAAAAAAATAATTCTTAAAAGTGTAAGTAGGTATGAAAAAAAAAACAAAATCGTTTAACAATAGTACATAGTTCTATTATTAAGAAATGTAGCACCGCAATTTTTTTATATGATGTTCCAACAATGATATACAACAATATGACGCAAAAAGTTTTTTCCCCTAGCCCGTAGGAGGGGATGAAAAAATTAATTCTTAAAAGTGTATGTTAAAAAAACAAAATCGTTTAACAATGGTACAATAGTTCTATTATTAAGAAATGTAGCACCGCAATTTTTTTATATGATGTTCCAACAATGATATACAACAATATGACGCAAAAAGTTTTTTCCCCTAGCCCGTAGGAGGGGATGAAAAAATTAATTCTTAAAAGTGTATGTTAAAAAAACAAAATCGTTTAACAATCGTACAATAGTTCTATTATTAAGAAATGTAGCACCGCAATTATTTTATATGATGTTCCAACAATGATATACAACAATATGATGCAAAAAGTTTTTTCCCCTAGCCCGTAGGAGGGGATGAAAAAATTAATTCTTAAAAGTGTATGTTAAAAAAACAAAATCGTTTAACAATGGTACAATAGTTCTATTATTAAGAAATGTAGCACCGCAATTTTTTTATATGATGTTCCAACAATGATATACAACAATATGATGCAAAAAGTTTTTTCCCCTCGCCCGTAGGAGGGGATGAAAAAATTAATTCTTAAAAGTGTATGTTAAAAAAACAAAATCGTTTAACAATGGTACAATAGTTCTATTATTAAGAAATGTAGCACCGCAATTTTTTTATATGATGTTCCAACAATGATATACAACAATATGATGCAAAAAGTTTTTTCCCCTAGCCCGTAGGAGGGGATGAAAAAATTAATTCTTAAAAGTGTATGTTAAAAAAACAAAATCGTTTAACAATGGTACAATAGTTCTATTATTAAGAAATGTAGCACCGCAATTTTTTTATATGATGTTCCAACAATGATATACAACAATATGATGCAAAAAGTTTTTTCTCCTAGCCCGTAGGAGGGGATGAAAAAAATAATTCTTAAAAGTGTAAGTAGGTATGAAAAAAAAAAACAAAATCGTTTAACAATAGTACATAGTTCTATTATTAAGAAATGTAGCACCGCAATTTTTTTATATGATGTTCCAACAATGATATACAACAATATGACGCAAAAAGTTTTTACCCCTAGCCCGTAGGAGGGGATGAAAAAAATAATTCTTAAAAGTGTATGTTAAAAAAACAAAATCGTTTAACAATGGTACAATAGTTCTATTATTAAGAAATGTAGCACCGCAATTTTTTTATATGATGTTCCAACAATGATATACAACAATATGATGCAAAAAGTTTTTTCCCCTAGCCCGTAGGAGGGGATGAAAAAAATAATTCTTAAAAGTGTAAGTAGGTATGAAAAAAAAACAAAATCGTTTAACAATGGTACAATAGTTCTATTATTAAGAAATGTAGCACCGCAATTTTTTTATATGATGTTCCAACAATGATATACAACAATAGGACGCAAAAGGTTTTTCCCCTAGCCCATAGGCGGGGATGAAAAAATTAATTCTTAAAAGTGTATGTTAAAAAAACAAAATCGTTTAACAATGGTACAATAGTTCTATTATTAAGATATGTAGCACCGCAATTTTTTTATATGATGTTCCAACAATGATATACAACAATAGGACGCAAAAGGTTTTTTCCCCTAGCCCGTAGGAGGGGATGAAAAAATTAATTCTTAAAAGTGTAAGTCTGTTAAAAAAACAAAATCGTTTAACAATGGTACAATAGTTTTCTTATTAAGAAATGTAGCACCGCAATTTTTTTATATGATGTTCCAACAATGATATACAACAATATGATGCAAAAAGTTTTTTCCCCTAGCCCGTAGGAGGGGATGAAAAAATTAATTCTTAAAAGTGTATGTTAAAAAAACAAAATCGTTTAACAATAGTACATAGTTCTATTATTAAGAAATGTAGCACCGCAATTTTTTTATATGATGTTCCAACAATGATATACAACAATATGATGCAAAAAGGTTTTTCTCCTAGCTCGTAGGAGGGGATGAAAAAATTAATTCTTAAAAGTGTAAGTCTGTTAAAAAAACAAAATCGTTTAACAATGGTACAATAGTTTTCTTATTAAGAAATGTAGCACCGCAATTTTATTATATGATGTTCCAACAATGATATACAACAATATGATGCAAAAAAAATTTCCCCTAGCCCGTAGGAGGGGATGAAAAAAATAATTCTTAAAAGTGTAAGTAGGTATGAAAAAAAAACAAAATCGTTTAACAATAGTACATAGTTGTATTATTAAGGAATGTAGCACCGCAATTTTTTTATATGATGTTCCAACAATGATATACAACAATATGATGCAAAAAGTTTTTTTTCCGCTAGCCCGTAGGCGGGGATGAAAAAATTAATTCTTAAAAGTGTATGTTAAAAAAACAAAATCGGTTAACAATGGTACAATAGTTCTATTATTAAAAAATGTAGCACCGCAATTTTTTTATATGATGTTCCAACAATGATATACAACAATATGACGCAAAAAGTTTTTTCCCCTAGCCCGTAGAAGGGGATGAAAAAAATAATTCTTAAAAGTGTATGTTAAAAAAACAAAATCGTTTAACAATGGTACAATAGTTCTCTTATTAAGAAATGTAGCACCGCAATTTTTTTATATGATGTTCCAACAATGATATACAACAATAGGACGCAAGAAGTTTTTTTCCCTATCCCGTAGGAGGGGATGAAAAAATTAATTTTTAAAAGTGTAAGTATGATGTTCCAACAATGATATACAACAATAGGACGCAAAAAGTTTTTTCCCCTAGCCCGTAGAAGGGGATGAAAAAAATAATTCTTAAAAGTGTATGTTAAAAAAACAAAATCGTTTAACAATGGTACAATAGTTCTCTTATTAAGAAATGTAGCACCGCAATTTTTTTATATGATGTTCCAACAATGATATACAACAATATGATGCAAAAAGTTTTTTCCCCTAGCCCGTAGAAGGGGATGAAAAAAATAATTCTTAAAAGTGTATGTTAAAAAAACAAAATCGTTTAACAATGGTACATAGTTCTATTATTAAGAAATGTAGCACCGCAATTTTTTATATGATGTTCCAACAATGATATACAACAATATGACGCAAAAAAAATTCCCCTAGCCAACAGAAGGTCTTCAATTGGAGTTGGTAGTTGGTTTACAACATGTCGTATATCGTCAAGATCCCAATCTGCATCTGGTAAGTAAATATTACATATTGTCAAGACAGATGGGATAGACATGCGGATTGCTACAATTTGGAGACTTGTGTCAACTTGGACACGCTCATATTTCGTTCCGTCTCTCATGATGATGGCTACCCCTCTTCGAACCCGGGCGTTGGGTTCCATATCACTTCGAACTATTGACTAGTTTTTAAGAGAATAGGCCTGGCCTGGTTTAAAATGTGTTTCCTGAAGACACGTGCATAACGGGTTGATTTCCGTTAGCAGTATCTTCAGTTGGCAATAGTGGTACACACAGCCCTTAATATTCCACTGGATGATGGAATACATAATAAAATTAACAAATAATGGATCTAGCCAACAACTTTAGGCTTCCTTGGCTTCCCAGCAGGCCAGCCTTTTTTCTTTTTGGTCTCAGTTATTGTAGAGTTTTTTGGAGAAACGGAGTAAACTGAGAATTCTGCCCCAGAAGAGTTCACTCCGTCCTCAGTTTCTATATTGTTTTTAATTGATATCTCGGATGGTGCAGGACTATTTATTTTTTGTAAAGTGGTGTGTGATGTTGGTGGCCCAGGTTGCGTTAAACTATCTTTTACTACAAAAACAGATTTAAGAACTGCTACTAATTGTGGTAAAAGATCTTTTACTATTTGAGAAGAGTCATTTGGTGGTTTTATGAAATTTATTGCAGATGAATACGAAACTCCAGAAGTTGGCGTACGCACAACAACCTTGCTCCTCGCCTCAAAGTAGGTTAGATTTTCTCGGATTCTAATTTCCTGAATGGCCGCTTCCTGTTTGTAGATAGGACAATTACGGGATCGGGCAGAATTGTCACCTTTACAGTTAATGCACTGTAAAGGTTCTTCACATACTTTTCCTTCGTGCGGTTCTTTCCCGCAGATACATATCTGAGGATTCATGCATCTAGCAGAGGTATGGCCGAAACGTTGACACTTAAAGCACCTCATTGGTGCCGGAATAAACATTCGAACCTTGAGGGAGTAGAAGGCTACCTTAATACGCGGCGGCAAAATTGGAGTGTTGAAGGTGAGAATGTGGTTTGGTGTATCCATCAACTCACCCTTTTCACGCTTCTTAATACGCCGTACTTCAATAACACCTTGATCACTCAATTCTTCCACAATCTCCTCAACACTACAATTTAATAGGTCTTTGCAAAAAATAATTCCTTTGGAACTGTTCATGATCCTCTGTGCAGTGACTTGAATATTATGCATGCCAAGCTTTTTGGCTTTTAAAAGCCGTTCAGCTTGGGCAGCAGACACAGTCTCTATTAACAGTCCATCTTTTATTTTTCTAATTGATTTCAAAGTTCCTACTAAACCAAATAAACATTTGTTAATAATAAAAGGACTTTCTCTATCAAATGAACCACATATAGATTTTACGATCAGGAACCGAGGTACTACCATCTTTTCCTGGCTCGAACTTTCATTCCTAATCTCAGAAACCATTTTACTTTCCACCTTAGAGGTAGACGACTTGCTCGATAAAAGACAAGGAATGTTTGATTTATTTCCAGACGTGGAAATTCGTTTTTTTAGCGGGGTTTTCTCCCCGGAAGCTTTTGACGTGGCCCCAGACGTACCATTTTGACCGGATGGCAAACCGGTTAGCGGGTGAAAATTATCATCCATTAAGTAAAGAAATTCGGTCTCAGGTATCCCCGCCCTCCACGGAGCCTCATATGGGACGCATGCATCGCAAGCCGATGTAGCGCCAGGGCTTCCCCAAGACTATAGCCATCCCAGGGGGCAGCAGGGACAGTCCACGGGTGAAGATCGCACGGATCCGCTAAGTCCATACGCACACTCGCTTCCTGGTTATCCCACCCTCACCCTGAGACGACTCACCCCCCAGCCTCATAATGGGATGGGGACCGATTGATCACAGGTGGGTTAGCCTGCAACCTCCCGTTTACGTGAATTCAGGGCCAAAGTAGTGTGTTGGGGCTTCCTCAACTATCAGGATCCCTTCCTTCTCCGACACGGGTCACCGCACACGGCCAACATGCAGATAGGTTAAAGATGTAAAGAACACGGCCAATTGCCTACTGATCGCCCGGTACGAACAAAGTATGACACAGAGGTCTAGGACCCGTTAGTTTCACCCTTGCTAGCAACAAGAGCTACTCAGCCCCCCCGCCACAACAAGGTGGGCCCACGGGGGGATTTTTATTATTATTGTTATTATTATTATTATTGTTATTATTGTTATTATTGTTATTATTGTTATTATTGTTATTATTGTTATTATTGTTATTATTGTTATTATTGTTATTATTGTTATTATTGTTATTATTGTTATTATTGTTATTATTGTTATTATTGTTATTATTGTTATTATTGTTATTATTGTTATTATTGTTATTATTGTTATTATTGTTATTATTGTTATTATTGTTATTATTGTTATTATTATAATTATTGTTATTATTATTGTTATTATTATTATTGTTATTATTATTGTTATTATTATTTTTTTTATTATTATCGTTATTATTATTGTTATTATTATTTTTATTATTATTGTTATTATTATTGTTATTATCATTGTTATTGATATTTTTATTATTATTGTTACTATTGATGTTATTATTGATGTTATTATTGTTATTATTATTGTTTTAATTATTATTAAAAATTATTATTATTATTAATTATTATTAAGATTTGAAATAGCATTTGCTGTTAAACTAGACGATCCCCTTAAATCTGTATACTGATGCTGAATTATAACTTTCGGCGAGGTAGGTATTCTCTGCTTGTGATTTATATTTGTAGTAGCACTTTTACAACTATTTGTAATTTTAATCGCAAATCAGAATATGAAAAACAAGTAATTTAAATATTATTCATATATTAAAAGTTTGTTTTTTTAACATACACTTTTAAGAATTAATTTTTTCATCCCCTCCTACGGGCGAGGGGAAAAAACTTTTTGCGTCATATTGTTGTATATCATTGTTGGAACATCATATAAAAAAATTGCGGTGCTACATTTCTTAATAAGAGAACTATTGTACCATTGTTAAACGATTTTGTTTTTTTTTCATACCTACTTACACTTCTAAGAATTATTTTTTTCATCCCCTCCTACGGGCTAGGGGTAAAAACTTTTTGCGTCATATTGTTGTATATCATTGTTGGAACATCATATAAAAAAATTGCGGTGCTACATTTCTTAATAATAGAACTATGTACTATTGTTAAACGATTTTGTTTTTTTTTCATACCTACTTACACTTTTAAGAATTATTTTTTTCATCCCCTCCTACGGGCTAGGAGAAAAAACTTTTTGCATCATATTGTTGTATATCATTGTTGGAACATCATATAAAAAAATTGCGGTGCTACATTTCTTAATAATAGAACTATTGTACCATTGTTAAACGATTTTGTTTTTTTAACATACACTTTTAAGAATTAATTTTTTCATCCCCTCCTACGGGCTAGGGGAAAAAACTTTTTGCATCATATTGTTGTATATCATTGTTGGAACATCATATAAAATAATTGCGGTGCTACATTTCTTAATAATAGAACTATTGTACGATTGTTAAACGATTTTGTTTTTTTAACATACACTTTTAAGAATTAATTTTTTCATCCCCTCCTACGGGCTAGGGGAAAAAACTTTTTGCGTCATATTGTTGTATATCATTGTTGGAACATCATATAAAAAAATTGCGGTGCTACATTTCTTAATAATAGAACTATTGTACCATTGTTAAACGATTTTGTTTTTTTAACATACACTTTTAAGAATTAATTTTTTCATCCCCTCCTACGGGCTAGGGGAAAAAACTTTTTGCATCATATTGTTGTATATCATTGTTGGAACATCATATAAAAAAATTGCGGTGCTACATTTCTTAATAATAGAACTATTGTACCATTGTTAAACGATTTTGTTTTTTTAACATACACTTTTAAGAATTAATTTTTTCATCCCCTCCTACGGGCTAGGGGAAAAAACTTTTTGCATCATATTGTTGTATATCATTGTTGGAACATCATATAAAATAATTGCGGTGCTACATTTCTTAATAATAGAACTATTGTACGATTGTTAAACGATTTTGTTTTTTTAACATACACTTTTAAGAATTAATTTTTTCATCCCCTCCTACGGGCTAGGGGAAAAAACTTTTTGCGTCATATTGTTGTATATCATTGTTGGAACATCATATAAAAAAATTGCGGTGCTACATTTCTTAATAATAGAACTATTGTACCATTGTTAAACGATTTTGTTTTTTTAACATACACTTTTAAGAATTAATTTTTTCATCCCCTCCTACGGGCTAGGGGAAAAAACTTTTTGCGTCATATTGTTGTATATCATTGTTGGAACATCATATAAAAAAATTGCGGTGCTACATTTCTTAATAATAGAACTATGTACTATTGTTAAACGATTTTGTTTTTTTTTCATACCTACTTACACTTTTAAGAATTATTTTTTTCATCCCCTCCTACGGGCTAGGGGTAAAAACTTTTTGCGTCATATTGTTGTATATCATTGTTGGAACATCATATAAAAAAATTGCGGTGCTACATTTCTTAATAATAGAACTATGTACTATTGTTAAACGATTTTGTTTTTTTTTCATACCTACTTACACTTTTAAGAATTATTTTTTTCATCCCCTCCTACGGGCTAGGGGAAAAAACTTTTTGCATCATATTGTTGTATATCATTGTTGGAACATCATATAAAAAAATTGCGGTGCTACATTTCTTAATAATAGAACTATTGTACCATTGTTAAACGATTTTGTTTTTTTAACATACACTTTTAAGAATTAATTTTTTCATCCCCTCCTACGGGCTAGGGGAAAAAACTTTTTGCGTCATATTGTTGTATATCATTGTTGGAACATCATATAAAAAAATTGCGGTGCTACATTTCTTAATAAGAGAACTATTGTACCATTGTTAAACGATTTTGTTTTTTTAACATACACTTTTAAGAATTAATTTTTTCATCCCCTCCTACGGGCTAGGGGAAAAAACTTTTTGCGTCATATTGTTGTATATCATTGTTGGAACATCATATAAAAAAATTGCGGTGCTACATTTCTTAATAAGAGAACTATTGTACCATTGTTAAACGATTTTGTTTTTTTAACATACACTTTTAAGAATTAATTTTTTCATCCCCTCCTACGGGCTAGGGGAAAAAACTTTTTGCGTCCTATTGTTGTATATCATTGTTGGAACATCATATAAAAAAATTGCGGTGCTACATATTTTGATAATAGAACTATGTACCATTGTTAAACGATTTTGTTCTTTGAACATATCTACACTTTTAAGAATTAATTTTTTTATCCCCGTCCTACGAGCTAGGGGACAAAAATGTTTGCTTCATGTTGAATAATATTGTTGGAACAATATGTAAAGAAATTACAATGCTACATTTCTTAATAATGGATGTAAGGATCATGGTTTTGTATCTCATTGTTAGCACGTCATATCAAAAAATTGTGAGGCTACATTTTCTTAATTTATTCGTTAATATTTTTTAAATGAAAATAATGCAAACTATCATTTTTATAATATTTTTATTTATTACACTGTGGATTGGATATATATGTATATATACTCAGTAATTCAAGATACAAATGGTATATTTTTGTATATCATTTTAAGTTCCATATGATTACTTAGTTCGCATTTAGAGTAATGTTACCATCATTACCAAACATTTGACTTAAAATGAATTTTTATAATATTACTTTCGACGCCTTTTATAACAGACCCCTATATGTAATATTATACGGTGGTCTTTTTATCTATACATCATATTTTGTATAACTTAGAATTTTAATTTTATGCTGAATGACATGATGTAATATAAAAGTGTTCTAAAATATTTATTTTATAATAGCATATACACATACTATTAAAATTACTGAATCAATATTTTTTAAAATTATTATTGCTGTACAGAATTTGTCTCGCTACACTGTTATTTAAAATCGGATAAATATGTCTACAACGTGAAGTTGGCGTAGCCAATGTATGCGTGCAGCACTTTAGTGAACGGTAGACCACTAATAAAAATATTGCTGGAAGGCTATTGCTGGTTTCACCCGGGTAATTTTTCGTCACTTGTGAAATTTGAAGAACGGCTCCTTTTTTTTTATCTTCGGTAGCCATTTCACCTTAAATGTACAATTACAATTTATACACAAAACTCTTTATTACCTCCTGTTATAATAAAGGTTAAAAGGTTTGTTTAGAATGAGAATCTCAATTTACACTTGTTATTATTGGTATGTACTCGTAAATAAACATAAAGAAATTATAACTATAAAATTATACTTACCAATACCACTATTATATCAAATTTATTTAGGTAAAATGTTTTTTCAGTCGGTATTTGTTGACACTGATCAAACTACGCTCAAACAAAAATGACAGCACGCACGGATGTGAATTTAGCTACAACTGGTTGTAAAATGAAATGTCACTAAAAATATCCCGCCATTTAAAAATAAGTTTGACTTTAAGGTAGTTGTCACTCGAGTGTACCTATTCAAAAACTTGTTCTATGTTCAAAATAAAAATTAAGTTAATGCAGTTTATATATGCAATAACTTATATTTTTTAACATTATATTATATAAACAGATTGCATCAAAATAGTTAAAAGCTAATATCAACGACTGTAACATATGAATTTTCTTTATTTTTCCATAGAAAAGTTTTTTTTTTGAACTGTACCACTCGCACTAACACATACACAAGTGTCGTATTTCAATGTTGAAGAATAACTGTGGCATCGTCGTATCTAGACATTTATTGGTACATTCGGGTATAAAAGTAATAAGATATTTTAAGATATAATACTAATTCTAAACTACAAATGGAAACTGCAAAACAAATTAATATATTTCTTTCTTAAAATTACAAAAGTAGTATTATACTGTATAAAGTTTTCATGCTTTTCACGTAAAATACCAATTTAAAAAAATATTTCTTTCGAATGTACGTCTGAAATTCCTTTAGCCTAAGATCACCTCTTATTCGCTAATACCAAGCGGGTGTTAACTTAACTGATACTTCTTCTGAAACGCTTGTACATGGTTGTCAAGTATAATTCTACCTATTTATCATATCTTCAGATTAAAATTTTCTAGAGACAATAAAATTAAATCTGAGTGGTAAATAATTTTCTAATTTTTACATAAAATCCGTTAATTAGTTTACTATAACATACTAGTTTTTCGATTAAATGTCATAGTGGATATAAAAGTTATAATTTAAAATGTTGTGTTTATTTTGCCATTTCCTATTCTTCACGTGTTAAAAAGGCCAAATTTAATTGCAAATATCTCAGGTACCGCTCGGTCAATTGTTTTAAAACTTGTAGAGCAGGTACATTATACTTCAGTTGAGATGACCAGAGTGATTCTAGCGGCCAATTCTAGCGGCCACTTCTGTAACACAACCTATTGTGAACAAACATTATACAATGCATTACCATGACCTAACAGATATACCAGTGTAATTATTATAGAAATTAAGGAATAAATGACAATAAAGTATATATTAAACGAAAGAATAAATAAAAATAATACATATAAAATTATCAGACGCAGGTAATTTATTAAATTTGATGATACTAACCACATAAACTTTATAGGTTATGGCAGTATATAATGGACAAATGTAATTTATTCCCTAAATATCTTGAGAGTGCCGCATCGAAATTATTATAAATAAATAGTATGTATTATAACAAATATACTCATATATATTTTGTAATACAACCACCCGTAGGGAATTTGTAAAAAAATAATAAAGTTTACGTTATCTATCCTATGTGCATATTTTTTTAGATATCTCTTATATAATGCCGCGTGCCGCCTTGAAATAAATACAAATAAATAGTATGCATTATAACAAATTATATAATATATATTTTAATATAGCATCACCCGTAGGAGGGTGTGAAAAAAATTCATAAAGAAAGTGTGACCCGTCCTTCATTTTTATGTAATCTTAGATATCTCCTTTATAAGTTCGCGTGCCGCCTTGAAATTACTATAAATAAATAATATATATCATAACAACTTATTTAATATACATTTCAATATGGCACCACCCGTAGAGGGGTGTGAAAAAAATCATAAAGATTTTACGAGTCGACTTATATTTTTCGTATATTCTTAGATAACTCCTATATAAGTTCGCGTGCCGCCATGAAATTATTATAAATAAATAATATATATTATAACAACTTATTCAATATACATTTCAATATGGCGCCACCCGTAGAGGGGTGTGAAAAAAAATCATAAAGGTTTTATGACTCGCCTTGCATTTTTGTATAATCTTAGATATCTCCTATACAAGTTCGCGTGCCGCCATGAACTTATTATAAATAAATAACATATATCATAGCAACTTATTTAATATACATTTCAATATGGCGCCACCCGTAGAGGGGTGTGAAAAAAAATCATAAAGATTTCACGAGTCGACTTATATTTTCGTATATTCTTAGATATCTCCTATATAAGTTCGCGTGCCGCCATGAACTTATTATAAATAAATAATATATATTATAACAACTTATTTAATATACATTTCAATATGGCGCCACCCGTAGAGGGGTGTGAAAAAAATCATAAAGATTTTACGAGTCGACTTATATTTTTCGTATATTCTTAGATATCTCCTATATAAGTTCGCGTGCCGCCAAGAACTTATTATAAATAAATAGTACATATTATAACAACTTATTTAATATACATTTCAATATGGCACCACCCGTAGAGGGGTGTGAAAAAAATCATAAAGATTTTACGAGTCGACTTATATTTTCGTATATTCTTAGATATCTCCTATATAAGTCCGCGTGCCGCCATGAAATTATTATAAATAAATAATATATATTATAACAACTTATTTAATACACATTTCAATATGGCGCCACCCGTAGAGGGGTGTGAAAAAAAATCATAAAGATTTTACGAGTCGACTTATATTTTCGTATATTCTTAGATATCTCCTATATAAGTCCGCGTGCCGCCATGAAATTGTTATAAATAAATAGTACATATTATAACAACTTATTTAATATACATTTCAATATGGCACCACCCGTAGAGGGGTGTGAAAAAAATCATAAAGGTTTTACGAGTCGACTAATATTTTTCGTTTATTCTTAGATAACTCCTATATAAGTTCGCGTGCCGCCATGAAATTATTATAATCAATAATATATATTATAACAACTTATTTAATATACATTTCAATATGGCGCCACCCGTAGAGGGGTGTGAAAAAAAATCATAAAGGTTTTATGACTCGCCTTGCATTTTTGTATAATCTTAGATATCTGCTATACAAGTACGCGTGCCGCCATGAACTTATTATAAATAAATAACATATATCATAGCAACTTATTTAATATACATTTCAATATGGCGCCACCCGTAGAGGGGTGTGAAAAAAAATCATAAAGGTTTTATGACTCGCCTTGCATTTTTGTATAATCTTAGATATCTCCTATATAAGTTCGCGTGCCGGCATGAACTTATTATAAATAAATAATATATATCATAACAACTTATTTAATATACATTTCAATATGGCGCCACCCGTAGAGGGTTGTGAAAAAAAATCATAAAGGTTTGACGAGTCGACTTATATTTTTCGTATATTCTTAGATATCTCCTATATAAGTTCGCGTGCCGCCATGAACTTATTATAAATAAATAATAAATATTATAACAACTTATTTAATATACATTTCAATATGGCGCCACCCGTAGAGGGGTGTGAAAAAAAATCATAAAGATTTTACGAGTCGACATATTTTTCGTATATTCTTAGATATCTCCTATATAAGTTCGCGTGCCGCCAAGAACTTATTATAAATAAATAGTACATATTATAACAACTTATTTAATATACATTTCAATATGGCACCACCCATAGAGGGGTGTGAAAAAAATCATAAAGATTTTACGAGTCGACTTATATTTTCGTATATTCTTAGATATCTCCTATATAAGTCCGCGTGCCGCCATGAAATTATTATAAATAAATAATATATATTATAACAACTTATTTAATACACATTTCAATATGGCGCCACCCGTAGAGGGGTGTGAAAAAAAATCATAAAGATTTTACGAGTCGACTTATATTTTCGTATATTCTTAGATATCTCCTATATAAGTCCGCGTGCCGCCATGAATTTGTTATAAATAAATAGTACATATTATAACAACTTATTTAATATACATTTCAATATGGCACCACCCGTAGAGGGGTGTGAAAAAAATCATAAAGGTTTTACGAGTCGACTAATATTTTTCGTTTATTCTTAGATAACTCCTATATAAGTTCGCGTGCCGCCATGAAATTATTATAATCAATAATATATATTATAACAACTTATTTAATATACATTTCAATATGGCGCCACCCGTAGAGGGGTGTGAAAAAAAATCATAAAGGTTTTATGACTCGCCTTGCATTTTTGTATAATCTTAGATATCTGCTATACAAGTACGCGTGCCGCCATGAACTTATTATAAATAAATAACATATATCATAGCAACTTATTTAATATACATTTCAATATGGCGCCACCCGTAGAGGGGTGTGAAAAAAAATCATAAAGGTTTTATGACTCGCCTTGCATTTTTGTATAATCTTAGATATCTCCTATATAAGTTCGCGTGCCGGCATGAACTTATTATAAATAAATAATATATATCATAACAACTTATTTAATATACATTTCAATATGGCGCCACCCGTAGAGGGGTGTGAAAAAAAATCATAAAGATTTGACGAGTCGACTTATATTTTTCGTATATTCTTAGATATCTCCTATATAAGTTCGCGTGCCGCCATGAACTTATTATAAATAAATAATATATATTATAACAACTTATTTAATATACATTTCAATATGGCGCCACCCGTAGAGGGGTGTGAAAAAAAATCATAAAGATTTTACGAGTCGACATATTTTTCGTATATTCTTAGATATCTCCTATATAAGTTCGCGTGCCGCCATGAACTTATTATAAATAAATAATATATATTATAACAACTTATTTAATATACATTTCAATATGGCGCCACCCGTAGAGGGGTGTGAAAAAAAATCATAAAGATTTTACGAGTCGACTTATATTTTTCGTATATTCTTTGATATCTCCTATATAAGTTCGCGTGCCGCCATGAACTTATTATAAATAAATAATATATATGTATATATATATATATATATATTATAACAACTTATTTAATATACATTTCAATATGGCGCCACCCGTAGAGGGGTGTGAAAAAAAATCATAAAGATTTTACGAGTCGACTTATATTTTCGTATATTCTTAGATATCTCCTATATAAGTTCGCGTGCCGCCATGAACTTATTATAAATAAATAATATATATCATAACAACGCATTTAATATACATTTCAATATGGCGCCACCCGTAGAGGGGTGTGAAAAAAAATCATAAAGATCCGTCCTAGGAAAGGAAAGTACAAATAAAATTATAATAACCATTTCTCTTCGTAACATTAAATGAAATTAGCATGTTATAGATGAATAAATAATAATTAGAGAAAAAAGAATAATTAATTATAAGATCTAACAAAACAAATTCCCCAGGAGCTAAATTTACCGAGTGTAAGTTTGGCTTTCAAAACGCGGCAATTTCAACAAATTTAAATTTGTGTAGTATATCCCTTGTACCTAGATATATTTTTCATATATCTCCTATATGAAATATGAATTAAAAGAATAACAATTATAATAAATTACACCTTATTTTTTGTTGCTGTGCCACGCTACGGGGAGGTACAAAAAAAATTATAATTTGCTTTCATATCAATTCATTATAAACAACAACAAAATATCTAGAAAAGATTTAGATTGAGCTTGACTTATTACATATTTATGACAAATGAACATTGTTTAAATGATATGTTTATGATTAATTTTCTCTGTTTGAATATTCTTAATATTATTAGAAAATAAGGATCTCATAATTTATGGAAAGGAAATGAAATAAGAAATATAATAACAAAAATCAACATTATCTAAAGTATATTTTTATTATAATATAAATATATATAAAGAACTTTTGTCAATATTAATCTTTTGTATGAAACTTTTCTCCCATATGGCTGTGTCGTACATGTGGTTCTCAAGTGATGGAAATACGTTTTTCATTAAAAACTCTGTGAAAGTGCAATTAATGTGTTCATATATATATATATATATATATATATATATATATATATATATATATATATATATATATATATATATATTCTATTGGTAGCCTTCCGTTTGTCACTGTCGCCATTCTTCTTAATTTTTTTTTTTTTACTGTAGCCCATATTTTGACAACTCCTTCCGAAGGAACAACAAAACTATCTACGAATTAAAATATGCACATTGAAAAATAACATAAAATAATTTTAGAAATAACAATATGTACTCGCTTTTGTTTGGCAATATAACTTCAGTTGCATCTCAGGATGTTATACATTTAATGGAACTATTTTTTTTGCGCAATATGCCCACTAATGTATGTGACTATATTTTTCGAATATTTGGACAAGGATAATTACAGTGAAATTTCGTAACTGTTTTCTTCGAGCAAATCTTAATTTAATACCATATTTCTTAATAATTTTTATATCGTTTATGTCTATGGTTGGCATAATCTTCGATTTAATCGTATATTTGAAAAAGAAAAGTACGTCTGCATATTCTTATTGGACATTAGCTTGACTGCTACCACAAATTGCATTATGCAGAAAATAGTCAGAGCAGATAATTGAGAGTGGAAACTTTTCAATAACAGCATCCAATTCCAATCTTTCTTAATATTTGTAAATATTCTGTAAATATCCCATAAAGTTTCAAGGTACAAATAATATTTGAAAAGAACTGTTTCTTATGTATCACGTTCACCTGCAAAATGTTATGTGTAAATCTAGCTTTATGCTACAGTGCCATCTATGATACAAGTTATAACACAAACATAAATTCTAACCTCTACAATTTTTTTAATTTTTAAAACAAAAACAAAATTTAAATATTGCAAGTAGAAGTGTTTAATATAATTTATTTGTATTTTCCTTCCTTTCAGAATATTATCCGTGTGTAATGAAACTTCTGCAGGTGTTTTTCCTAATTACAGGACTGATTAAAGTTTATGATTTTTTTTCGTAGGTACCCCTTTTACAGAGGGAATTATATTAAAATATATGTTAAATAATTTGTTATAATACATTCTATTTATTTATAATAATTTCAAGGCGGCACGCGAGCCTGTATAAGAATAATGTAAAATTACACACGAACGACGGGCCATACAACCTTTATGATTTTTTTTTCACACCCCTCTACGGTTGGCGCCATATTGAAATGTATATTAAATAAGTTGTTATAATATGTACTATTTATTTATAATAATTTCATGGCGGCACGCGGACTTATATAGGAGATATCTAAGAATATACGAAAATATATAAGTCGACTCGTAAAATCTTTATGATTTTTTTTCACACTCCTCTACGGGTGGCGCCATATTGAAATGTGTATTAAATAAGTTGTTATAATATATATTATTTATTTATAATAAGTTCATGGCGGCACGCGAACTTATATAGGAGTTATCTAAGAATATACGAAAAATATAAGTCGACTCGTAAAATCTTTCTGATTTTTTTCACACCCCTCTACGGGTGGTGCCATATTGAAATGTATATTAAATAAGTTGTTATAATATGTACTATTTATTTATAATAAGTTCATGGCGGCACGCGAACTTATATAGGAGATATCTAAGAATATACGAAAATATAAGTCGACTCGTAAAATCTTTATGATTTTTTTTCACACCCCTCTACGGGTGGCGCCATATTGAAATGTATATTAAATAAGTTGCTATGATATATGTTATTTATTTATAATAAGTTCATGGCGGCACGCGAACTTATATAGGAGTTATCTAAGAATATACGAAAAATATAAGTCGACTCGTAAAATCTTTCTGATTTTTTTCACACCCCTCTACGGGTGGTGCCATATTGAAATGTATATTAAATAAGTTGTTATAATATGTACTATTTATTTATAATAAGTTCATGGCGGCACGCGAACTTATATAGGAGATATCTAAGAATATACGAAAATATAAGTCGACTCGTAAAATCTTTATGATTTTTTTTCACACCCCTCTACGGGTGGCGCCATATTGAAATGTATATTAAATAAGTTGCTATGATATATGTTATTTATTTATAATAAGTTCATGGCGGCACGCGAACTTGTATAGGAGATATCTAAGATTATACAAAAATGCAAGGCGAGTCATAAAACCTTTATGATTTTTTTTCACACCCCTCTACGGGTGGCGCCATATTGAAATGTATATTAAATAAGTTGTTATAATATATATTATTTATTTATAATAATTTCATGGCGGCACGCGAACTTATATAGGAGTTATCTAAGAATATACGAAAAATATAAGTCGACTCGTAAAATCTTTATGATTTTTTTCACACCCCCTACGGGTGGTGCCATATTGAAATGTATATTAAATAAGTTGTTATGATATATATTATTTATTTATAGTAATTTCAAGGCGGCACGCGAACTTATAAAGGAGATATCTAAGATTACATAAAAATGAAGGACGGGTCACACTTTCTTTATGAATTTTTTTCACACACTCCTACGGGTGATGCTATATTAAAATATATATTATATAATTTGTTATAATGCATACTATTTATTTGTATTTATTTCAAGGCGGCACGCGGCATTATATAAGAGATATCTAAAAAAATATGCACATAGGATAGATAACGTAAACTTTATTATTTTTTTACAAATTCCCTACGGGTGGTTGTATTACAAAATATATATGAGTATATTTGTTATAATACATACTATTTATTTATAATAATTTCGATGCGGCACTCTCAAGATATTTAGGGAATAAATTACATTTGTCCATTATATACTGCCATAACCTATAAAGTTTATGTGGTTAGTATCATCAAATTTAATAAATTACCTGCGTCTGATAATTTTATATGTATTATTTTTATTTATTCTTTCGTTTAATATATATACTTTATTGTCATTTATTCCTTAATTTCTATAATAATTACACTGGTATATCTGTTAGGTCATGGTAATGCATTGTATAATGTTTGTTCACAATAGGTTGTGTTACAGAAGTGGCCGCTAGAATTGGCCGCTAGAATCACTCTGGTGTTGAGATGTACTTAAAATTTCAATTAATTCTGTTGAAAATGATTTCACGATATAACTACCTTAATAAGTTTTTCTTAATAGCTGTATTACACTTCACAATAAATTGTACAATTTTGCGACCTTCAATTTATTGACAATTTATTGGCAAGTGTAATACAGCAAAATTGTACAATTTCTTTTGAAAATAAATTGCACAATAAATTGTGAAAATTAGAACGTGTTCTATTTTTCCACAATTTTTTGGTTACTTCACCAGTGCCAACTGAATAATATTTGACATATTGAACTATTTCTATTTGACTATTTCGATGTTTGACTATGCGTCACACAACGGGCGTAGAAGGAAAATCGAAAATTTAAAACAAGTAATATTTGCCTTGATGCAAACACGGAACAAAGCACGAACTGTAAATACATACAACAAAAGGTTAACCTCAAAACGAAACGGTTGGTAGCCCTGCTCCCAACAACAATAAATTGGCAGAAACTTGTGACGTGTAAAATGCTCATATTTTCAAAATAAATTATGCAATTTATTGTTAAGTGTAATACGGGCATAAGTGTTACCTGTGCAACACAAATACATTTTAAGTGGCAATTATAAATAAGTTTCACTTTGTTAATCCAAATATTAAGTATTGACGGTGCAAACGGGCATAAATGTTTCAGGTCAGTCTTCTTTCTTGGATATAATTGTTTAAATGTCATTATATACGAAAAAAAAAAGTTGGAAATTGCACGAAACATTGGGATATGGATGTGTACAGTGGAATCTAATTGAATATCTTCATCTATTTCAAAAGTACAGAAGAACGTGTGTTCTGCCAGTTTCCTCTTGAAAATCTAAGTATGGGAATTCTTTATCTTCTTTATCATACCAAATGTTAGTTTTATACCTTTAGTGATAATCCGAAAGTCTAAACAGAAGATGAATACTGGATTTAACAGCTAAAACTTAGGCATACCTATATTAACTCAACACAACTATGTATTTAAAACAATAATACGACTATAAATAAAGTGTTATTTCTATATTTGTTATATAATGTATATGTAAAAAGGGGGAGTAGCAGCAAAAACATAGATATTTCAAAATATTTAAGCTAATTATTTATCTTTAGAATGAATCCAGAACCCACAAACTGAAAAAAGGCAAAAGTCCTTAAAAAAGAACATATAGAGCATTTTATGAAGGAGGCATTCAATAAAGAATAGTTGATGAAAGTAATAGTTCTCTATTATTGTGTGATTTGGTACTTATTTTGAATCTTTATAGGTTACACTAATTATGGAAGTGGCTGGCCGATGTAACGAGTTGACGAACCTAAACATTGACCACTGAGGATTTTATATAGATCATATCTGTATGTTTCTATACCAGATGCGGAGATAAATGTTTCTCGCAGTTTCATTATTATTATGGAAGAAGAATTCTCTGTAAAGTTGTTAATATCTGCAGGAAGTACATGTTTTTATGCTCTATCCGTAATATTCACCACGGGAGATTGGAATTCACATTATTGAGAATACCGACGAAGATTGCTTCTTTTTTTAATTACCGGATGTAGAGTCCTAAACTGGTCACAGTATAAAACGTTCTTTGGCAATTGGAAAATGCGGGTGATAATATTAAGACCATCAAACGCTACGGTGGACGGGATGGAAATCGTCCACTGTCACGGAACGCTATATTGATGAATCCGTATTAAATAAAATGAATGTTGCAAAGAGTATCCAAGGAAGAGTTTTTAGAATAAAGAAGAAATCCACTTTTGCTTTTGTTGATAATCTATCTCAAAGTATTTTTGCGTGAATCTCGATAAACCGAAGAATGTTGCAACATAAGTGTAATAAAACTGGCAAAGTTGAATTTGATGAAGTGAGTAAGATTATGGGGTATATTATGTATCATATCATGTTAATTTTAACATCCTGTTTAATTTTTTACCAATAACACTAGAAGACACAGAATATAAAATTAAAATGATAGGTAATAAATTACGTCCTTTTGCTTATAAATTTTAGTAGGCGTGTTAAAATTTATATTAGCATATATAGTCCATTCGCTGAGACGAGAGAATGTGGAACCAATTCTTGAACAAAGACAAATTCTATTGATCAAAAGAGGATAATTTTGGAGCCGAACCAATAAAATGCCTTGTTTCTGTTTAAGAATTAGTTCTACATACTCTCGTCTCGGTGAATGGGGTATAGTAAGTAATACAGAATACACCCCAATGTATATTAATATCAATGTTAATGTAAATATGTAAAAATGTGATTTAATGAATTCGTGCAAAATGTTATTTATTTGAATTTCCCTGACAGAACGGAGTACATGTTATTTCAGTTTTCTCTGAGCATTGTTTGCTATTTTGACAAGTTATGCTCTGTTCCATTTAACACATTCAACAGATGGCGTTCGCATCAGCGCCAGTTTTAAGTAGCTGAAATTACAATGGGGTAAACTTGTCTCTTGGCTCAAATTTCAGCTAATCAGAGAAGTCAAAACTATACCCTATTCTATATATATATATACAGGTTGTTTCCTTTAAAACAACCAGCGCTTTTTTGGGCGAACTAATGACTTTAGAGAAAAATGTTATATACAAAAAATTACCAGGAAAATGGGCTTAATTTATGAGGAATAATAAATAAAAAATTCAACCAGTGGTTCTCAAACGGTAGAATAAAATTATATTTTTTTAAAATGGCAACCTATATAAAAATTTTGTCCATTAGATAGAGAATTTTTTTCTGATTTCAACGATATAAATATGATATGGGGTTGTATAACAATTATTTCGAGAAAAATGATTTTAAAAATCAGAAATAATTTTACAATATTGAAGTAGGCTATGCAATAAACAACTATTAATTCGACTATTGCCTAGGTTACGATAGTATATTATTTTCTTATATCTAAAATAACTTGTTTTACTAAGAAATTCATAATAACAAATGAACTACATAACGAAGAAATATCAAAAAATAATAGTACTAACATAAAAAGAAAAACAATATGATGGAAATTATTTACAAATTTATGCAACCTTAGGTATTTTTGGTATTTTTGCAACTGCAAAGCCATTTTTTATTAATAAGTAATACAACAATTACGATAACAAACACTTAATAACGTAAGTAACAAAACTATCTGTCACCTGTATCATTTGTTTGCATTTGTTTATTGCATAGCCTACTTCAATATTGTAGAATTATTTCTGATTTTTAATATCATTTTTCTCGAAATAATTGTTATACAACCCCATATCATATTTATATCGTTGAAATCAGAAAAAAATTCTCTATCTAATGGATAGGTTGCCATTTAAAAAAATATAATTTTATTCTACCGTTTGAGAACCACTGGTTGAATTTTTTATTTATTATTCCTCATAAATTAAGCCCATTTTCCTGGTAATTTTTTGTATATAACATTTTTCTCTAAAGTCATTAGTTCGCCCAAAAAAGCGCTGGTTGTTTTAAAGGAAACAACCTGTATATATATATATATATATATATATATATATATATATATATATATATATATATATATATATATATATATATATATATATATATATATATATATATATATATATATATATATATATATATATATATATATATATATATATAGAGAGAGAGAGAGAGAGTGTTCATTTTTAAGTGGCTACCATTGCGAGAAAACTAGAAGAGATACGAAGTTGGTTAAATTAGCAAAGAATCTCTATTTTACATAGGTATTTCAAAGATATACTGAAAAAAGATATTCAACCAGTGGTTCTCAAAATATGGATACCAACTTTTTTGTTTTAAATAGAAACATATATTTTTTATTTGTGCTCTTTATTCTGAATCCAACGATATAAAATTTTCATACCCTTACATAACAAAATATTTGGAAAAAAAATAATAAAGTTTTGAATTACTTCCCCTTAAATATGATATTAATTAGAGTGCCATGAATTAAAAAAGTGAATATTTTGTTTATTGCTACCTTATTGTTTTGTGATTGCTACTTCTGTCAAATGAGAAATTGTTATTCATATCATTTTTAATACCTAAAAATGGATCAATTCACACATGACGAAAAGGTAGATATGTTCGAAATTTACATTTTGTGTCATAAGAATTCTCGTGCTGCAGTTAACATGTACAGGGAACAATACCGTAACAGGAATATTCCCAACTACAATTTTTTTAGAAAATTAGAACGACGACTATTAGCTAATACAGAAACATTTAAAAAAAGACGTATACGATTTGAAAATATAAATGCTGAGACTAATGTCTTAGCGTATTTTGCAGCAAATACTACGGCATCGATAAGAATGACTGCACACGAATGCAATTTGAGTGTAGGAACTGTGCATCCCGACGTACAGCATTTAAAAGATTGTATTAAAGAAACATTAAGAGGTATTGACAGAAGAAAATTTAAAAAAGTTAGGAAAAAATTAAAATGGAGAATTCAGTTATGTATTAATAAAAATGGAGATAATTTTGAGCAGTTTTTATAAACACTAAATCATTTAATTGAAAATAAAGTTTTTTTTTTAAATATGTTCACTTTTTTCATTCATGGCACTCTAATTAATATCATATTTAGGGAAAATTAATTCAAAACTTTATTAATTTTTTTTTCGAAAATTTTGTTATGTAAGGGTATGAAAATTTTATATCGTTGGATTCAGAATAAAGAGCTCTATTGAATGAGCAAATAAAAAATATGTTTCTATTTAAAATAAAAAAGTTGGTATCCATATTTTGAGAACCACTGGTTGAATTTCTTTTTTTTCATTGAAATACCTATGTGAAATAGAGATTCTTTGCTAATTTAACCAACTTCGTATCTCTTCTAGTTCTCGAGATCGCAATAGTAGCCACTTAAAAATGAACATTCTGTATATATAAGTGCTATAATGTAGTTATGATTGAAGCAAGTAATATAAAGAGGGAAAATAACAGTTATCAATATAACAATATATATCGGGTGAACATGCGAAACCGTGACATAAGCGTAAAGACATTTTTTTATGGATTAGTTTATACATAGATATTTACAGACCAAAATCACTCTGAGCAGGGGTCATCATCCTTTTTGAGAAGCGGACCGCATACGAAATTTTAAAATACATATATGGCGGGCCAGATATAAATTCTTATTGGAAACCCTATTATTGGATTATAAATGTAAAGAAACTCAAATTATACTTACATTTCTTTCGCATAATATGTATGTATATGTAGTCGTACCTACAAATTTAAAATAATAGTTTAAAGATTTTAAATACGATGTTCCACTTTGTAAAAAGTTTTCGAGATGGAAGATCAGTAATTCGCGTTGATATCTTCGATGTTTCATCTTTAAGCTCTTATGTTTGTATGTGTACGTATACTTCATTTCACGTAAAAAATAGCATTGGTTTAGATAGGGATATAAATTCTGCCATTTGATTAGTCAGAATGCGAACAAAAATGAAAAAAAAATCACTTGTTAATTGTCAATTATCAAATAAAATGTACATAATTAAGTGATGTTTAACCATGTTATGTTATAATTTTTAATATTCAGGTCTTGTACATTTTTACAGATTTTTTTATTTATTATTGGCAGTAAAAACGGTCGGTTCTCAAGCGACATATACCATTTTCTTACGTGAAATGAAGTATAATAGGTACTAAAAATTAATATTGTAATCTGAGTGAAATTATTCAATAATGCATAAATTTGAATCAAATGTTTTTAAATAGTACGACTACGAGTAACTTCAACATATAAGCTTGAAGATTAAGGGATTCTAATTGTAAATTCTCTTCAGTATCGTTGATGACAACTTCGAACAAATTTTGAAGAAAACTGAAATATTTCTGAATTATTTTGAAAATCATTACTTCGGCCGGCAAACATAGTCTTTAATAGAGTTTGTCACAGCACGGAAAATGACAAAAATTCTTTTCAACACATTGGCTGGTAGCATGAAAAACTGATTAGGGGTGATTAGCGAGCAGTTGACTCGCAGTGTTTTAGTCAATCGTTCATTGATCATTTTGGAGAAAAATACTTCCAGTAAAAGATGCGTACAATTATTTTTTCTGTAACTGTTATTTGAAATATTATTCTCTAAAACAGCGGTTCACATTTTTTTACGATTATGGAACTCTTAAGAAACCGTCTGCGTTTAGCGGAACCCTAACTCCATCCTACATTTTTATTGGCCATTGTGAACCAAAAATTAGAAATGTAAACGATATATTGGCGATATTGTTTTCTAGTCGATAAATCGGAATTGACGATATTTCTTTGCCGATCCACCAATACATTTCGAATATGCGCGTTCGACCAACCAACCATTCAGTACCTGACCCCTGATTTCCACAAATAAGTCGAGAGATATATGAAAGCCCCTAATATTAGAAGAGAAGCGGATCCGTTGGTTTTCTGGCGCGATGCAGTCCTTTACCAAAATTTTAAAAAAGCGGCACTAAAGTACCACAGTTTTCAGATGAGTTCTATGGAATTCGAGTGGCTCTTTTCAGCAGCAGGTCTCATTCAGGCAGACTTGCATACTTGCAAAATCATTCGTATGCTAGAAAAAAGTAAGCAAAATTTGTGTTTCTTTGTCCAAAGTAATTTTGATTTCGCAAAAAAATATAGGCATTAAGCTTTTATTTTAATTTAAAGATGTAATAAAAATGGATTTAGTATGCGATTATTTTAAAAAAATAACGTTAGGTAAGGGTCAACTCAAATAATAAGTTAAAAACAGATATTTGGTAATTAAGCTACGCTCAGTTCTTGAAATAACGCACATTTATAGCCGTATTATGACCGAAAACTGTGCATTACAGGTCTGAAAATATGTAAATAATAAAAAAAAAAAAAGTAAATTTATATATAATTTTTACCTCTCGCTAAGAGAGGTATTGCATTCATGTTAAAAATCGCATATCCAAATTTTATTGAATAAGCACGTTTTAAGGTCCCTACAATCCGATTTTAACATTTTTACGATGATGTGTGTGTGTGTGGGGATATTGGAAGGACGATTTCTCAAAAAATATAAGACTTAATATCTGTTTAACTACGTATTTGTCAATCTGACAATAATGTGAAGAGTTGAAAAGGTTTTGGTAGCAATTGGACAACTGGAAGCAGCATATTCTTAAAAAAATGTAATATATATTTTTGAAAATTATTACTCCTGCAAATATTATATGCATTAGCAATTAGTCTTGTAATTCTTATAGTTCTCAAGCTCTTAAATAGTGACCACTGCAAATATATAGAAATAATTAATGTTTACAGGGAGTTTGTGTCGTATGCCAGATTGCACTACCCACACACGCGTGTCCACCATGCGGACACAAATGTTTATGTCGGGCCTGCAGCAACGAATTTATGGCACGTCAAACAATGACATGCCCAACCTGCAGAGCTGAAGTTTTGTTTTATATGGAGGTTTTTTATTTTTTTTTATTCCCTTCTTTTAGTTTATTATATTTTTTAGTTTTAATTTTCTTTTTTAGTTTATTACAATTGTTGTTTATTTTTTTAATTTTCTTTTTTAGTTTATTAGAATTTTTTTACTTCCTTTTTTACTTTATAAGAATTTTTCATTTTTTTTAAGTTATAAGAATTTTTAGGTTTGTTTTCTTAAGATCTTTTTTTTGTACTGTATATATTACGTTAATTTAGTTTATAAATTTAGTGTATAACTTAAATATACGGCCTGAGTGGCTCAATGGTTAGAGCAACGGCTCTTAGTCACGAATATGCTAGGGGACCCGTGTTCGAGGTATGGATGTTTGTATATGTGAACCCACTCTGTTATTAGAATTCAATTTTGTTGTAAAATGGAATAAAACGAAGCTGAGTTTTGCATGTTTCGATTTGAGGTTCCCCGGTTCGAGTCTCTCGGCTAATAGTCGAAAAAAAAAGTGGGCGAGACGACCTGACCGGTTGTCTATTTTAAACGTAGTTGTAGCTAATGACTACATTAGTACGAATCGGTCACAAAAAATACATATAGTACCTAAGACCTTGGTCTTTAATGGCTGTCGTGCCACAATAATGATTGTGATATTCAAGGCAAACTATTTTGCAATATTTTACAAATTTTATGTATCATGTTGATACCTTATATTTAAATATGATATTTTTTCAAATATACTGTTTTTATTCCTGAAAATAAGCTTTATATTATAAAATGTTTTTGTAAAATTATTGCTATGCTATGCATAAATATATATCATGTTATGGCAATATAATACCACTTTTTCCAAAGTATTAGAAATTGATTAAAGGTAACTCCTAGATATAGATAACGACAAGGTTTTATAAAGTGTTATCGTTATATTGATATGTATATTCATATTTATTAATTTTAATAAAATAAAATGTTTCAAAAATAAAAATTGTTTCGTTCACTGCGTATCCATGGGGCTACCTAATTTGCGGACCACAAAAAAGCGGACTGGTCATAAGTATTGGTTCTATAGTATTAAATTAAAACATACTAGTTACTTTTGAATAACTGTGGTATATAAAACAGGAAGATGATCGAGAACACCTTCGCAGAGGTTATTTTACTCCTGGTGTATTTTGCGGACTAGGCATTTCTAATAAAGCGAGAGCGATCAAACTTGGAATTTGCATGGCTTTTGTGATTCCTTGTAATATACAATGTAATTCAAACTCGAAATCATCTTCAGAAGGTTACATTACTCTTGGTGAATTTTGCAGATTGGCCATTTCGACTGAAGCGAAAGAGACCAGACTTGAAATCTACGTTGCTCTTATTGTTTCTCTTCCCTATACTATTTAATTAAAACTCGAAATCATCTTCAAAAGGTTACTTTACTCTTGGTGAATTTTGCGGACTGGCCATTTCGAGTGAAGCGGAAAACACCAAACTTGAAATCTACGTTGCTTTTATGTTTCTTTACCCTATACTATTTAATTAAAACTCGAAATCATCTTCAGAAGGTTACTTTACTCTTGGTGAATTTTGCGGACTGGTCATTTTGAGTGAAGCGGAAAACACCAAACTTGAAATCTACGTTGCTCTTATGTTTCTGTTCCCTATACTATTTAATTGAGACTCGAAATCATTACCAAGAGTAAAGTAACCTTTTGAAGATGATTTCGAGTTTTAATTAAATAGTATAGAGCGCGGGCACTCAGCTGTTGCGGTAACCTTCGAAACAGCTGATCTTAGTGCCCCCCGGCTTGTTACTCATTTCATTAGCAAATAAATGAGGTCGAGCGACAAATACGCCATCTATTCAAAGCGAGTTTTCCTTAGCGCTAATTCAAAATCTGAAATAAGTTTGTTGTCTTACAAAACAAATTTCTCTCGTATTTCATTGTGCGAGATTGTTTAATGGTTTTTATAATGTATGTGTACTTCAAGAAGAAGCTATCACCTGATATGCAACTTCGCTAATTAGCAAAAATCGAGTTAATTTGTAATATTGACCCGCACGATTGTGATGAATGTGGGTTTTCGCAGGATATATCGGATTTTTTGAATATTTTGCCAATGGATATAATCAATTATTTGGTACCAACGAAAGTGTTTAAACCCAAGAGCAATTAAACGGTTTCCGGAGTTTAAAACCGTATAAGTATTACTGGTGAAGTTGGCTGCGAGATATTAATGTGAAGAAATTTGGTAAACGAACCTTCTAGTAAAAGAAAAGGTGAGTAATCTATTTATACTGCAATGTGTTAATAGGTGAAGCAAGAAAAATATTAGTACGAGCTGTTGGTAGGTAAAAGGTCGTAGAGTTTCTTGTTTTAATAGCAGGGACGTGAAAGTTTAGTAGGGAGAGACAGCGGGGATCGTCAACACCACCATGTATAAGTTTAGAAAGATAGAAAACGGAAGTATTCTCCCGACGTTCCATGAGACTGAGGAATTTGAACTCCCGAATTAGCTGTGCATAAGAGATAGTGCGTGTTGGATAGGCGTTGTAAGTTTTAAAATAAATATACTTTAAAAATTTCTTCTGAACTGATTCAATTAAGTCTTAAAATATTCCATATGACCGAGCAGTACTCAAGTTTACAATTATATGAAGACATTGCAAATTCCTTGAAAAGTATATTATTACTATTAGGATTCAGAAAAAATAAATTATAACTTAAGTAAAAGTTCAAAGTACGTCGTACATCCCAACGCGTATGACACCCACAACGCAGATAAACTACGCTACGCCCGAATCCCGGGGATTCCCTTACTTGTTGGTTCAAAATAGTAATTAATATTTGAAAAACCAAATTTTCAAAAGTAATTGAGTACAATTACTTTTTTTACAAAGTAATTAAGTACAAATTACAATTTGGGAAAAAGTAATTTAATTAGTAATTAATTATCAAAAGTAATTAATTACTGCCCAGCTCTGGTCACAACCATTAAAACCCTCGTATCTCATACGGTGTGGCTTTGTAACGTCACAACCAATCATTTTCATTGTAAATAGGTTAGGTATGATTATGAGTAGCAGCAAGTAGCAGTGGTGGGGGGTGGCTCAATGCCCCCATACCTACTCTTCTTATTTTAAGAAACATACTGTTCCTTTTAGAAGTAGTTCAGTTCAGTACGAGGTAAGATTAGTTCATTTCTCCCCTAAAAAAAAAATGCCCATAGTATAGTTTGCAAAAATAATTCTGTGTGGAATTTGTACAAAATACGTAGAATTGACGGAAGGTATTGTGCTGACCACATCATATTTTTTATTTTATATAGAAACATATACTTTTTATTTGATTTTTCAATAGGGCTCTTTATTCTGAATCCAACGATATACAATTTAAATACCCTTACATAACAAAATTTTCGAAAAAAAAATAATAATAAAGTTTTGAATTAATTCCCCCCAAAATTTGACAAGAATTAGTGCATGTCTGAAAAAATGTGAATTCAGTTATGTATTGATAAAATTGAACTGTTTTGATAAATAATAAATCATTTAATTGAAAATAAATTTCTTTTTTAAATATATTCGCTTTTTTCAATCATGGCTCTCTTATTAAAATATTTTAGGGGAATTCAAAATTTTGTATATAAAGGTCTGAATATATCGTTGGATTCAGAATAAAGAGCTCTATTGAATAAGCAAATAAAAAGTTTGTTTCTATTTAAAATAAAAAAGTTCGCGTTCATATTTTGAGAACCACTGGTTGAATTTTTTTTCAGTTTATCATTGAAAATATCTATGTAAAATAGAAATTCTTTGGTAATTTAACCAACTTTGTATCTCTTATAGTTCTCGAGATCACAATAGTAGCCACTTAAAAATGAACACGCTGTATAAATATTTTAAACATTTTTTTATAATTCACTCACAGTACTATATATGTTGCGTAAATAAACATGGTCAAAATATAAAATGGTTTTGACATATTAAAACATATAATTTTGGTAGTTCGCACTCAGTATATACGAGTACACAGTATATTTCACCAAATTAATAGTAAACATGCATACAACTAAAGAAATAATATCAGGCGGTGCTATTTTTTTTTTTATGAAAACAACTTTTTATTTCATTGAATTTTTTTTACTCCACTGTGTTGTTTCATATGCACGGTTAAGCTATATTTATGTAAAAAATATTTTTTACATTCATTACATTGATAATCTTTAACGCCAGTGTGTTGTTTCATATGACTAGTTAAGTGTGATTTTTGTAAAAACCATTTTTTACATTTATTACATTTATAATCTTTAACGCCACTGTGTTGTTTCATATGTGTAACTAAGGTTGATTTTTGTGAAAACCATTTTTTACATTTATTACATTTATAATCTTTAACGCCAGTGTGTTGTTTCATATGTCTAGTTAAGTGAGATTTATGTAAAAACCATTTTTTACATTCTTTACATTGATAATCTTTAACGCCAGTGTGTTGTTTCATATGTGTAACTAAAGTTGATTTTCGTGAAAACCATTTTTTACATTCATTACATTTATAATCTTTAACGCCAGTGTGTTGTTTTATATGTCTAGTTAAGTTTGATTTATGTAAAAACCATTTTTTACATTCATTACATTGATAATCTCCAGTGTGTTGTTTCATATGTGTAACTAAGTGTGATTTTTGTGTAAACCATTTTTTACACTTATTACACTGCAATTCTTTCTTGTTACCACTTGCACCACCAGTAACTAAAATATTTCCGTCAGAGTTAATTTCATTATTATCAGAAACTACATTATGGTCATCAGAATTCTGATCACTTTCATCGCCCATATCAACGCTGCTATCTTCATGACGATTAGTGTCTGTTTGAAGTGGGCTTTCCTTCTTCAGTATTTCTTGTAATAAATTAAGTTCACAGCCAGAGGGATTTTCTGGGAGCGGATCTTCTTCTTTAATGGAAATTTCGTCCACTAATAAATATTTTACTTCTAGTTTATCATTTTTATCTATCACTTCCTTTTTTACACAAACTTCATCGACTTGATTAATCTTTGTTTTAGATGTCGTACACTTGTCTGTCACGTCTGTGTTGTCCGGTGCTTCCTTAATCCACGCTTCCAGACGTTGAGTGTTCTCCACACAGTCTTTCTTAAATGTACTAAACAATTGAAGTTTCTGTTCGCAAATGGAACAGAAGCGTAGCGGAAGCCTCAACTTGAAGATTGTCTGAAACATGAATTTTCATTGTAAAAATATGCTCATTAAGGATGTACATTTTCGATGTTTCTTAAGGTACTTGTCACTAGAGTGTACTTATTCAAAAACTCAGTCATGTTCAAAATAAAAATTAAGCTAATGCAGTTTCTATTTGCAATAACTTATATTTTTTAACATTATATTATATACACAGATTGTGTAAAAATAGTTAATAGCTAATATCAAACACTGTAATAAATGAATTTTCTTTATTTTTCCGTAGAAAAGTTTTTTTTAACTGTACCACTCTCACTAACACATACACAAGTGTCGTATTCCAATTCCAATATAACTCAACAACAAGATGAATGTTGAAGAATAACTGTGGCAATGTCGCACTTAGACAGGACAGAAATATTTTAATATTTGGTTTGTGTTGAGTTTCAATTTTAATTTTGACAATTGTGGAAATTGTGAAAATGTCCAATCATTTATCAGAAATTGTAATCGACAACAAAAAACCACGTGTAACTAAAAACAAAAGTTTTAGAGAAAATTATTGAATTTATAAGTAAAAATCAATAATTTAGTCTAAAATTCAATTTTCTCTAAAACTCTTAAACTAAATAAATATTGTTTTCTGAAATGTGTTTTTTGTTTAATATTCACAATACCTTTGTATTAAAAAATACATTAAATAAATATTTATATATCTTTATTATTTCCATTCGTTATTTTATTTTTCAGATTATTTATCATTATTATTTCAATGGAAGGGCGGTAGGAAATATTTTGCTTCTACATTTATATTGTTATTAGTTGCCTAGTCAATCTCATCTTTTTCTAGACAAACGCTTAAAAAATAATTTGAATTTTTAAGTTTTCCTACATTTATTGGTACATTCGGGTATAAAAGTAATAAGATATTTTGAGATGTAATACTAATTCTTAACTACATGTGGAAACTGCAAAACAAATTAATATATTTCTTTCTTAAAATTACAGAAGTAGTATTATACTGTTTAAAGTTTTCATGTTTTTCAAGTAAAATACCCATTTAAAAAATATTTCCTTAGAATGTACATTTGTAATTCCTTTAACCAAAGATTACTTCTTATTCGCTAATACCACAGTGGGCGTTGTTAACTGATACTCCATCTGGAACGCTTGTACATGGTTGTCAAGTATAATTTTACCTATTTATCGTATCTTCAGATTATAATTTTCTAGAAGCAATAAAATGAAATCTGGTTGGTTAATTGGTCTTCTATAAAATACACGTTTTTCAATTAAATGTCGGTTTGGATGTAAAAGTTATAATTTAAAATGTTATGTTTATTTTGCCATTTCATATTCTTCACATGTTAAAAAGGCCACATTTAATTGTTTTAAAATTTGGAGAGTTGGTAGATTATACTTCAGTTAAGATATGCTTAAAATTTCAATTAATTCTGGATAAAATGGTTCCACGATATAACTACCTTAAGGTATCTCTGGTATTATTAACGATAGAACAAAACAAACCTGTTTTCACATTCAGTAGTCAACTTTTCGAGAGAAATTTAGTAGTCGCCACACGAATTTTCTATCTTTTCTCTATTATTTATGTATGTATAAATGGATTATTCTGTTGGGCTAATAAACTATTATTATATTATAGGTAATAACTAGTTTATCCCTAATTTGGAAAATATCTCATATCTTACTTAAAATAAGTTAGAGAAAAATTGTTTAGATATATTTTGTACTGTTTTTTAGGTAGAATAAAATGACGTAATTAGATATTTTTGAAAACATACTAATTCTCGATATATAACACAAACTTACAATTTTTACCTCTCGGTAAGAGAGGTATTGCATTCATGCTAAAAATCGCATATCCAGATTTTATTGAATAAGCACGTTTTAAGGTCCCTACAATCCGATTTTAACATTTTTACGATGATGTCTGTGTGTGTGTGTGTGCATGTGTGGATGTATGTGTGTGTGTGTATGTATGTGTGTGTGTGTGTATGTATGTATGTAGGATGTTGGAAGGACAATTACTCAAAAACTATAAGACTTTAAATTTGTTTAACTACGTATTTCCCAATCGGACATTCATGGGAAGATTTGAAAAGGTTTTGGTAACAATTGGACAACTGGAAGTAAAAGATTCTTGAAAAAAAATCTAAATATTATTTTTTGAATTTTTTTCTTGGTAATATTAAAGAAAATTAAATTCTCTATCTGATACATTTAAATATTTTATTATATATTATATAGATTTAGAGATAAAAGATATATAATATATAAAATAATCTGTTATAATAAATTTTACAGCCGAAAGAATGCCATGGAAAATAGTTGAAAAATTAAATTGTTTGTAACTGACAGATAAATGTCAGAAATCCGGAGACATTACTGAAGACTTTCTGGGAAGTACGTACATTATATTATTTCTTAATGTATTAATAGTTAAATATTTAAAATTATAGATATATTACATATATCCTTCAAAAATACTGACAATCCTGCCAATGAATTGGGAACATTTCGAAAAATTAGAAGAGGACAAAATTTCTTCATAAAATAAATTTAAAATTAAACAATCTAAATGTAAGTAGATTTTTTGGTGTAGAGTGTAGGCATACAAGAAATGTTAAATACAATAGGGCGCGAGCAGTCATGTGATTTTGTTGGCCTTGATAAGGAGATATGGGGCCCATGTCAGAATGATAGCTAGTAATTATGTATATAGATGTCAAGTATCATAATTTCTCATTCTAAATTTAGTGATTTTCCAATTCCATGTGGTTTATTTTCCTCGTCAAGTAAATTCCACACTCCTGGTGACAATGTGGTATTTAGAAAATCTTGAAATTCTGAATGAAAAATTGACAATTGACATCCATGTACACAATTACTAATTATCATTCTGAAACGCCCCCCCCCCCCATCTGCTTGTCGAGGCCAACAATGTAACATGACTGTTCGCGCCCTATACTTATGTAACCAAAAAAGGAAGTGGCGAGAGGTATGGTGCTGGCCACAACATATTTTTAAGAGGGAACCTATGTTGAAAATAGTCTCACCTTTGTGCTTTTACATTCTATTGTTTTAATCATAAATAAAACATGAATTATTAATTTTTGGAGAAAATATTGAAAATAATTAAGAATTAAAGAAAAACTTTATTACAGATCACCTTTTCTTATTTTTAATATTATTTTTTTCAGTTTTCTCATTTTTTCAATCTATATAGCTCAGAAAGCATAATAATAGTATATTGTGTTATTAGGAGTAAAAGTGAGCTTTTGTGTGACGAGCGTGGTAGTTTAAACGACGAGCGAAGCGAGTCGGATAAATGCACGCGAGGCACACAAAGACACTTTTACTCCGAATGACACATTATATTTTTTCTTCAAACGTAGATATTTAAAGAAAAATATCTACTACTGACGTTACATTTTACGTAAATTACGTTTACGACACGTTTGCGATTTCAATTGCCCTGTAGCTATGGATACTTATTTGTTCCCTTCTGATTATAAACATTGAAACGATTTTTTCACGTTTTGACGTTTAAATAAAAACTGTGCAATTTTATATCCTCCTTGTGTGCAAGTATGTCGGAATTTGAAGGATTATAATGTAATGTAAGTCGCCTGAAGTTCAATTGGACGGAAATCTAATAGTGTGGCTGAAAGATATGTCCACGAATCACTGCAAATCAATATAATCTTTTCTTATCACTTTAATTCTAAGTATTCTTATGCTCATTACCGTCCCTGTAATTGTAATCTGTAAGTCTGCTATTCTTTAATAATGTTATTTCCTCAAAAGTAAACTCTGTTTATATTTCAATTCACAGGTTATATATTTAAATTTGACAGCTATGAATCGTATTTAGTAACTTTATTCTTAGGTTACCTAGCGTGTTATAGTGACATTTAGGGCGATATTACAGGTTTCTTTTATTGAGACTACTTTTTGTTCGTTGATTCTGTATAGTTTCTATGGATATTTATTTATTTTATTTCTACCTTGTGAATCAAGTCACAAAAGATGCTACTTTTATGACGTTTGAAGAAAAACTACTTTTTTCGACTTGTGCCAAAGCCAACTATAACGCTGATTAAATACAGTTGTTCATTTTAAATGGGCCACCATTGCTATCTCGAGAACTAAGCTAGAAAAACGGTTAAATGGGCAAACAATTTCTATTTCACAAGACAAATTTAAATAAAAGCAAAATATTTTTTTCGATCAGTGGTTCGCAAAATACAGGACCTAACTTTCTTATTTTAACTGAGAACATGTATTTTTCATTTGCTCCTTCGTTACGAAATTCAATTCTGAATTCAGTGGTATAATATTTTTATATCCTTACAAAACGTTTTTTTTTTTTTTTGAGAAAAATGCATGTAAATTTTTATATTAATTTGATTAAAATATTGCTATAATAAATGTGCCATGAATGGAAAAAAATAATGTGTTAATTTTTTACATAGAATTAGAATGCCATTAAACAAATACGTGAATATTTCGTTTGCGTTCACATATGATTAATTAAAAGAACGAGATATTCATTTCTTTCTGTCACGGCACTCTAATTCTATGTAAAAAAAATACGTACGAGTATTCATTTTTCTCATTTATGACACTCTTATTATAGCCATATTTAAACAAATTAATATAAAACTTTACATGAGTTTTTCTCAAAAAAATCGTTATGTAAGGATATATTTTTATGTTAGGATATTTTTTTTATGTTATATGTGTACTTAATTTTTTTTTCTCTTTATATTAATTAAAATATATGTATGTTTTTGTAAGATATGTATGTTCTCATGTAAAATGTTAATCTTTTTGATATTATTCTGTAATTGGAACTTTGTTCTGTTCTGTTGAATAATAAAGCTTATTATTATTATTATAAAAATATTATACCACTGAATTCAAATTAAATTCCCTAACGAAGGAGCAAATAAAAAAATACTCTATCGAATATTCCTAAAAATATATACCGTCCCATTGAAAAAATATAAATTTGTATTTTAACTTGAGAACCACTGGTTTAAAAAAATATTTTCTTCTCTATTCGCATGTCCCCCTTAGCCTTCTACATGATTGTCGTATAGTATTTTATTGTATCTTTAATAATGTACAAATTATTAGAGGTAGTTTGTTTAGCTATTACATCCTGTATCTATATAATTTGAGTTACATTTTGAATAGATCAGAAAAGTGAGGTAAGAATTTGCCTTTGGCACGAGTTCATAGTTTGAATTCCCTAGTATACTTTTCATATGGGAGTCTGATTTTACAAACAAAAAAAATATATTTCGTCAATGAAATTAAGCAGCTCTTGTAAAGAATTCGATACTTTGTTTATTCAGTTATAGATTGCAACAGTTTAAACCCCTAGAAAAGATAAAGTAAGAAATTTATTAGAAATTAAAATGCTATAAGCAAACCTCGAAGCAAACCGAGATAGCGTATGTCGTTGATACTCCCTCACCCACCCATAAATAGGTCAAGTGCAACAATATACCTATTAAACAATTAAACTATATACCGCTCAACCCCTATCACTCGTATAAGTGGAAAGTGTCCGTAACGTTAAGCTATCCAACCTTGTCTAGCGCTCGGACACGTGTTTACATGCGAATGCGCGCACAGCCGGTAAGCGAATAACGAATCGAATGCATTTGACGCATGCGCATACGGGGCCGTGTTCACGCTTGAAGAGTGCAAAATGTTCCGGACATTTTTTGTGTGCCGTTTAGCGGTATATAGTTTAATAGGTATATTAGTGCAACACAAGCTATGCCAGTGGAGTGTACCACAGTTGTAGGATCAAATCGAGACATACGTTCATTGAATTTTGTAGTGCTGTATTTTTGTTTAAATTATTATAAAGTGTGCACAGTTCATGTGAATAGTATAGACCAAATCAGGAAATAAAGGATCGGTTTAGGTGCTACATATAATGCTTTGTGTAAGAGATTTAATTTTATGAGATTTCTCGGTCTTTAAAGTTGAGCAAACATTTCTTCCGTAAGAAATATACGAGGATTAAAATTATGTGCTTATCGTTATCAACTAAGTTTGAATTTGGCGTCTATGTTTGACCGTTACACTTTTCTGGTCTACTGTGAACAGCAACCTTGAACTATCTTCTATCTGTCACTTTTAATACTGGATTGTAAAGTGCATGAATTTTATTACTAAGTTCCAGAAAGTATTGCCTAATTGCCTAAGATGGCGTCATGGTTACATTAAAACCATGTTACAACACTATACCACGCCTGCTTCCACTCATCATTTCTCTTTAGAACACATTATATATATACAGTCAATACGATGTAACTTGGCGAGTTGGGGCAATTCACATTATCACTGCGGTAATGGGAAAGTTATAAAATCCATAGGCGTACCGAAGAAAAATGAAGTTCAATCAAATTACGAATATTACAAAAAAAATCTGTTGTGGCCAGCACAATACCTCTCGCCACTTCCTTTTTTGGTTACATAAGTATAGGGCGCGAACAGTCATGTTACATTGTTGGCCTTGACAAGCAGATGTGGGGGCCCGTTTCAGAATGATAATTAGTCAGTATGTTTCATTCAGAATTTCAAGATTTTCTAAATACACGTAGTTAATTTGTCACCAGGAGTGTGGAATTTACTTGTCGAGGAAAATAAACCATATGGAATTGGAAAATCACTAAATTTAGAATGAGAAATTATGATACATCTATATACATAATTACTAGCTATCATTCTGACATGAGTCCCCATATCTGCTTGTCAAGGCGCCCTATTGTATTTAACATTTCTTGTATACCTACATTCTACACCAAAAATTGTACTTACATATATCTATTCCTTATATTTAGATTGTTTAATTTTAAATTCATTATATGAAGAAATTTTGTCCTCTTCTAATTTTTCGAAATGTTTCCAATTCATTGTCAGGATTGACTGAATTTTTGAAGGATATATGTAATAGACCTATAATCTTAAATATTTAACTACTAATACATTAAGAAATAATATAATGTATATGTACTTCCCAGAAAAACTCTTTAGTAATATCTATGAATTTCTGACACTGACATTTATCTGTCAGTTACAAACAGTTCAACTGGTCAACTATTTTCCATGGCATCCTTTCGGCTGTAAAATTTATTATAACGTTATTTTATTTATTATATTTCTTTTATCTCTAAATCCATAGAATATATAATAAAATATTTAAATGTATCAGATAAAGAATTTAATTTTCTTTAATATTACCAAGAAAAATTTTCAAAAAATATTATTTAGAAGATTTTTTTTCAAGAATCTTCTACTTCCGGTTGCCCAATTGTTACCAAAACCTTTTCAGATCTTCCCATGAATGTCCGATTGGAAAATACGTAATTAAACAATTTTTAAGTCTTATAGTTTTTGAGTAATCGTCCTTCCAACATCCTACATACATACACACACACATACATCCACACACACACACACACACACACACACACAGACATCATCGTAAAAATGTGAAAATCGGATTGTAGGGACCTTAAAACGTGCTTATTCAATAAAATATGGATATGTGATTTTTAGCATGAATGCAATACCTCTCTTAGCGAGAGGTAAAAAGAAATTATTTGTACAAAAAAAAATATTACAAATATTGGAATGAATTATTTATTATATAAATCATATTATAATTAATTATTTTTTAAATTAATTAAGTTAAGAAAATAAAATTTCTATTGCTATTGAGAAAAAAATGCACCAACGCTTATGTATGAATATAACTTCTTGGGTTGAAAAGTACCTGACACCCTGAGTTTGAGTGTATTAGGATGAAATTTGCTTTGTGTAAGGCAATAAAACATTGTAAAATCACTATTTCACTTCTGAAGCTGTGCGGCATCGAAGTAGAAGTAAATATTTGACAAAACGCAACTTAGGAATAGTGAACTGAATTACATTCTTTTGGGTCGCCAAGTTAAATCGTATGGACTGTACAGTCCATACGATGTAACTTGGCGAGTTGGGGCAATTCACATTATCACTGCGGTAATGGGAGTTATAAAATCCATAGGCGTACCGAAGAAGAATGAAGTTCAATAAAATTACGAAATGAATCAGTCAATAATAAGTACTCCCAGCTTTTCATAAAATCCATGAACAAATTGTTTTAAATAGAACTTTCTGTTTTCTAGGGGAGAATAGGATTTTAATTTTGGAGAATGTGGCGTTTGTAAAAAAATTGTATATGTTACAGTTAAAGTATCAACTTAGTCAATGTATACACTGTCTAGTTGATGTATGCTTCCACTAGCTGTTTTAGTGAAAGTATACTTTATCTAGTTAATGTATTCATTGACTAGTTAGTGTATACACCTTCGTTTTTAGTTTAGTTAAAGCATTTTGTCACTGTCTACCTAAATCCGAGTTCTGTGCGTTAGGTATTGTTTCTGTTTATTTTTTTTAATTTATACGCCTAGATTGTTGGGTGGGCAGTTTGGATATACATCCACTAGTCAATGAATACATTAACTAGATAAAGTATGCACTATTTAAAATAATTTATACTTTCACTAAAACAGCTAGTGGAAGCATACATCAACTAGACAGTGCATGCACTGACTGAACTGTAACATATACAAGAACTTGGACTTTTGAGGTTATTTTCTTTATATGACTTCGTATTCCAATATAAGTCCCAAAGTTATTCAATACGTTTATACAAAAGTAAAATATATAAAGCTACTTACAATTTCAGGTATAAGATATTCCACTTGAGTAACAATTTTGTTGTCCACAAAGTTGCATTTGTTATCATTTGAGCACAAAAAGCACAAATCAATCATGGAACGCATGTTCAATAAATTCTCTAGTCACTTTCACTAAACAATATCTACAAAATATTTATTTACAAACAAAAAAATTGTAGTAATTACAAACAGGTTTACACACGTTGATTTTTGATTTACAACTCCGAACTGAACTAAACTGTAACAGCTGACAGCTGTACTGTTACATTTGTATAGTTCACGCAGTGTTGCCAGATGGTCAAAGTTAAAAATCCCACAACATGAAACAAAATGTCCCTTTTTCACAAGAAATGATTTTCTATATTTTATATTTCATGGGTAATTAAAACAGCTTTATGTTTTAGAATATATGATTTATTAGGAAAATGTCCCACGAGATATAAAAATAGATATTCTGAAAAAAATAACATATATATATATATATATATATATTTGGGAGTTACATAGATTTATATGGTTAGATGTAACTGAAAAAATTGTAGTCTTTACTGGATGCAGGCTCTGGAAACTCAAATGGAAGAAGCTGTACCTCCGCTTTTAGTTTTTCTTTCTACATAGAGATGTCGCACTAAGTCATTGACTTGGAATCGACACTTGTCGATTCCGCACGAATACTTACGAATACTTAGACCACAGCATGCCTTTAGTGAAGTGTTGTATCATGGTTGTCAGGCTACCGGTAAGTAATTTTAATTATTTGTTGTAAATACAGTGAATATTTATTGTTCTTATTATAAATTAATATGTTATTGTCAACCATTTCTTTTCTTTGTACAGGTGTACACCAGCATCGCTTTCCTAACCTGAAGAAGGAGTTGGAGCGTTTCACCAAGTGGGTAGATATCTTGGACATGGAGGAGTTACGTTCGATGGATATGTACAAAGTGTACACCAACCGACGTGTATGATCTGCCCATTTCGATTCCAAGTACAAGAGTCCTGGAAATCCAAAACTGCACTGATGATACGGAGCCACGGTGTCCGCAATACGAATCCAAATTGCAGCACATTATTGCTGCATACATAACCTTAACAGTTAATAATTTAACGGCGAAACATTCTTTGGGTGCAAATTGCGAAGAAGACGTCAATACAACATTGTTGCAATCTTTCCAAAATTTATTAAGTGAACAACCAGAGGAAATCAATGAAGAAACATATACCTACTCTGGTCAAATGGATATGACCGAATCCAACGTTGGAATATTAAAATCCAATTATTGCACAGGGTTTATATTAAAAAGCCTTAAAAAGGTGACAAAAACATGCGCGGAATGCAAGTCCGATTGTGAGGATGTACTAGCAAATAGGTATTATATTATCTGTGACTGGATGCGTTCATTATTGATTTTATTACACACACGGCGTTTAAAATAGCTGCGCCCAATTTATTTATTTATTTTTGTTTTCACATCAGTCACGACAGAATAAATTCTTTCCGCCTCTGCATTAGAATGAGGTAAGGAAAGTACCAATTTGAATAAAATTCCCAACTATGAATTATAAAACTGATACTGTCCTGTAAAATCTTTATAATCTTTGATTCTTGCCCCAATTTTACCACAGGGTAAGTCTGTTGACTTGCATTTCAAAGTCTGTAAATGCATGTACCGTGGGCGTACCCAGCACAGCCACCAGCACTATTCGTTTTTGTCAAAAAGTGTTTTGAGGAGTAATTCAATATTTATCCGGTAGATGACTACGAGTTAATTTTACTCGCGAATAGTGAATTGCCAAGGGTGCATACTCAACGCCCGAATATTCAAAACCAGAATATTCAAACTAGAATATTCATGCACAGAATCATTCAAATCCCAAATATTCAAAACCAGAATATTCATGCACAGAATCATTCAACGCCCGAATATTCATTACCCGAATATTCAAAAACCGAATGAAAAAGTTTAGGCTACCTGTCACTAGATGTCACTATGAAAGCTAGTTCAACGCGTGTTCAATGGTGGTGCAACATATGCGTTGTCGATAATCTAGTGAACTTTAATTTGGTCAAAAGAAAGTAAGTGAACATACGTCTGCATTCAATCCATTCAACTGTCCACAGCAACTGTCAAAAGTGACAGCTACGCTAATAAGAGAACATATACTAAAAAACAAATTAATAAATATTATATTCCAAATTAATAACATATGCTTGGTGAACGTTTATTTCTTTTAGAACGAGTTAGCCACTATTTGATAAGGTGATTACAACAGGTATCACAAAAATTTGTGTAAAATACTGCCAAATGAATTTTTTAAACAATATTAGCTTACTTATAATTTATTAATTTTATTTATAAAATGTCTTTTACAAATAGGAGATTTGTGTCATATTATGTAGCAACTTTCTGTTAAATTGATATATGTATATCTTAAATAATTTCCACTTGTAATACTTTGATGATTTAATTGTGGAGCAAAGGAATGTCAGGAATGTAAATAAATAAATTTACTCATTTTTTAAAGCAAACGAACACATTTTATTCAAATATATACAAGCCCAGGTTCATAATAGTTAGCCAGCTTACATTTTTAAGAAATTTTCCACAAAATTCTTTCGTTTACTTCAAATATAGACTAAAAACTGTGGACCAAAAGTCGTATAATAATAGCTCGACCGGCATTTAAAAGGTTTGGCACAAGACATATGGGATAATAATCTAACAGAAGAATGTGCAGGGCTTGTGAATACAATGCCTAATAAAATTATAGATATTATTTATAAAGGCGATATAACCCCTTCCCCCATTATTAATTGGTGGAGTACTTAAATAACATATACATTTTTTGTAAGTTTAAAATCTATATTTTAAAGTAGAGGATAGATATATCTCACCATTTTTGTAGATTTTATAATTTGTTTATAGGAAATGTAAACTGATTGAACTATTATGAGCCTCGGTTGTATGAAGAGTACCTATAAATGCCAAATTCACCCTACAAAATTGTATGCACCTTTTACAGAAAATACGTTTGTATTTGACATAAATAATTATTTCATAAAGTAACTAAAGTGAACAAAAAAAAAACGATGAGGTGCTGCTGATGAAGCAATTGAAGCTATGGAGATGATCCAGCTAAAAGAATCTGTTGTAACCAGCACAATATGGTCGTCTGTTTTCTGTAAATACCTATTTTGTATAAATTCCACATAGAATGTTTCTTGCAATAAATATATTTCCACTAAAATTATTTCTCAAACATAATATTCTGACATCTGCCCATCAATTATATTTACAGAACAGATTCTGTTTCCATAGTGGTGTATAGCAAGATTTATGAGACGTAATTTCTTTATAATAACCAAAATCTAAAATCAGCTTTTCATTTGGAAGCAAACTCAAGTATATACAAAAATTATAATTGTAGTATTGGAGTTATCGAACCTGAAAATATCAACACACACATACACACACGCACGCACATACGCACACACACACACACACATACATACATCAGATATAATTGTAAAAATGGTAAAATCGTATTGCGAGGACCCTAAAACGTGCTTATTCATAAGAATCTCTCCATCGATTTTTTTGACCAAAGACAAAGGTTTGTTCGTTCCGCTACCCTGCATCTGCCGCAAACCGCGGAGGTGTAATTTGCTGTTCTATCCAGTGCATGGTTAACTGTAAACTTACTAGATTCTGTTCGTTCCATTTTTCCAGTAACTTGCGGTAAAAGGCCGAGGTAGCTGGTAGTAATAATTTTTACAGTGACCCATGACTATTAGGAAAAAAGCTGATATTTTTCAATAAGTACATGCTATGTAATGTTAGAATTGAAATAAATAAATAAATGTCATTGTCATATAAAAATAAATATATCATCACGGCATATTACCCATTGCTGGGTGTCCCAATCTGCTTTGTACACAGATGTCGGTAATGATGAAATATTTGTACCATGCGGGTGCTTACCAAGCGTCACCTCATAGACACTCATTGCTAGCGTGGAGAGCACACCACAGGGTTCATTAATATTCGAAATAATTTTTGGCGTCGGTCGGGATCGAATCCGGGTCCTCAGATTCGCGACCAGGCACACGGCCACGAAATTTATAAAGTCACACGCTCGAACTTGTTAGGATAAGGTCGCAGTGAGGTTATCTATTGTTCACGCTGTTTACCTCTAGAAGCTCTTCAGAAAAGCCTGGAAATAATCTAGCCAGGTATATATAACCCACCGCCAAAGCCAGGGGACACATTCGGTATTATAGAACTAACGAGTAAAGAAGTCTGATATAAATAAACGTTGTGAATAGTTGGTGATATAAAAACAAGTCGACCAGTGAACATAAATTAGTGACATAAAGAGTAGTGTTAATTGTTTAAATAAATAATCTTAGTGTTTAAGTGTCTTATAATATTCTTAGTCTTTAAATTAATGTTAATATTTGTTAATCATAGTGTTAGTTACTTTTATAATCTTTTAATTATATTTCTAATATTTATTCATCGTTTAATAAACATATTCTTTTAGTTAATAATATTTGTCTATGTTTTACACTTCACCCATATAAATAAAAACGTTACAATAGTAAACAATTAAAATAGTGGAGAATGGAATACTATATTTTATTTGAAATAGTCACTAAATTGTGCAAACATCGACATTAAAAATTCAGTAATTGGCACTAAAGTAATCCATTATAAGACGATTTCATACAAATGTAGTGTTGCCAACCTTATGATAATTATTATATATGTAAGATAATTTGGGCAAGTGTATGATGTACAATAGTAAATGTTAGTGGTGGGATCCGGATCCGGATAGTTTCGGTTTCCGATCCAAAATTATCCGGATATCCGGATAATTGAATATTGAACTATCCGGATCTCGGATCCAAATCTCAGTATCGGATTTTGGATCCGGATCTGAGTATCGGATTTTGGATCCGGATCTGAGTATCGGATTTTGGATCCGGGTCTCAGTATCGGATTTTGAATTCGAATCTGAGTATTGGAGTTTGGATCCGAATCTGAGTTTCGGATCTTGAATCCGGATCCGAATATCGAATCTTGGAAACGGATTTGAGTATCGGATCTTAGATTCGAATATGAGTATGAGATATGGAATTCCAGTATCCGGATCGGCTCTCGTATTCGAATATTCTCAGTATTGAACCTTACATTTCAATATTAGCATCGGGTCTCATCAAAACCAAATAAATCTGATGACAGTCCACAATACATTTTTGTTTGATGTAGTTAATTAATAGTTGGCAGATATAAATTTCTGTTGGACAACTTTTAGCATCCGCTAAGAAGGAAATTCGTCGATTCCACAGAACTATAAGTAACAAAAACAACCCCTTTTATGTGAAACACATGCACGATAGGTATTTCGCTACCTGTAACGAACTTATGGCCATTGTTTCTCAAATTTCTTTTTTCTTTACATTTGCACATACTACCTGGTTATTTTAGAGGAGTATTATAAAATGTGTTACTGTTTGTGTACTGGTGTTTACAGACCGCTGTAAAGATAAACAGGCCCACTTTAACGGTTTAAATTTGAACACAATTCCAGATGTTAGACTTCACATTCAAAATGAAAAATCGGATCCAGAATTAAAATTTGGATCCGTATCCGCAAACAAAACATCGAATTCGGATCCGGATCCGTAAACAAAATTTCGAATCCGGATCCATATCAGGATCCGGATCCAAATCAGGATCCGGATCCAAATTTGAATTAAATTTTCGGATATCCGCTTCAATATCCGAACGTCGGATATCCGAGGATCCGGATATTTTGAAATCCGGGTTCTCGGATCCAAGTTTTGTCGGATCCTCACAGCACTAGTAAATTTTTACGTAAAATGATAAAAAATATGTGCAAGACGAACGAACTAAATAATTCCGATGAACAAATTTCAGATAAAACATTTAATTTTCTCTACAATAACTTCAGTGTTGGGGATTAGCAATATTGAATGTCAGACTGACATATATAACCTATAAAAATAAATATTCCTGTCGGTTCTACAATTTTTCGATTTCAAATAAAACTTAATATGCACCTCGGCACTGAAGTTCCTTTTCATTACTCATATGCTTTATTTTCCTCGGCTATAAGAACCCCGGCAAATAAATTCCACAATCGTAATAAAAATATAACTTCAGTGCCTTGATAAATAAATAACTATTTACCGTGTATCCTTTATAAATATAATAGAACCTGAAGTATTTTCTAAAATCAATAATATGGCGGAAACGGATCGAACAGAAAAATAATTTTTAATCATTTAAATTATTACCACGGCGATAAACAGTAAATTGCAAAATACAGCATAGCGGAACAAACAAACCTATTTTCCTTACCTAAAAGGTGACGGAAGGTAATAAATGAAAGTAAAATTTTTTTTCAAAAAAATATTTGGGTGGCCCTGAAAGGGCCGATTTAAATATGTAAAAACACATTTTACATATGTATTGTGGCGGATGTGGCCAGTTTGTGGTTACTGTAAAAAAACAAAGATATATTTGTAAAAAATAATTTAAAATCAAATATACTATAATGGTAATTTTATAATACTAGCGACAGTTCGTGCTCTATGAATTTTTAGATTAACAGTGTAAATGAAAAAGTTGTTTAGAATTAAAATCTACGTCGAATTTGTTTTTTTTATTGTTTTATCTTAATATGATATTCTACGTTTTTTCGCAGTACCAATAAAAAATACATTTTAAAAAAATCCTTTGAATTGAAATCATATCTGCCCTGCACAATAGGCAACGATCTCTATTCTGCGTCCTAATTACATTAGCACACTCTGCACACATACACAGGTGGCCGCATTGGAAACACAGTTGTTCAAATTTCAGGACTGGTGTTTTATAAAAAAATAATAATATGAATGAGAAGTTCAATACAATACATCAATATTTGCAAAATTTCTGATGCTTCTCCCTAACTAAAAGTTACTAGAGTTAGTTATAGTATCGTTTATCTGGAAAATGAAATAAAATGTGCTGTCAAAATAAATGCCTTAGGCCTCAGTCTTTAATAATAATAATGTTATCCCGCACTACGAGCACATTTTCATAACAAAAGCGCTTTTACGGAGCGCACTTTCATATTGTATTCTTATGAGGAATGTGCTCCATAAAAGCGATTTTATTAGAAAAATGTGCTCGTTTTACGAGCCACGCGCCACAGATAGATGTTTAAATTTTTTTGGAAGATATTGGCAAATACAAGTAAAAAAAAATCTGATGTGGCCAGCACATTACCTTTCGTCAGTTCTATGTACAGAATGTCTGCCATAAGTGGACCACCATTCCTAACTTTCTTATTTGAATATATTGGGATATTTCATTAAGAATACGAATCAGGTGGAAAAATTTGGAACTAAAAACAAGGGAGCAATTTTATTTCATTCGTATGTTTTTACATACGCACGTAGTTTATATAATGGAAAATTGATAATAGTACTAATATTTACAATTAATTAAACTACTGTTATCCAATATGTGCTCTCCCTAAGAAAAAACAAATCTGTGATCATAACCTAACAACTACTAACTAAAGTATTTAAAATGAAAAATAATAATTAATCTTCCGCTACAATTAATAAAACAGGATACAAGCCAATATACTATATACCTAAAATAATAATAAACATTGAGAGAAAAGTCAAAATACTAGAAGAATCAAAGAAAAACTTTTAACAGCAATGATACGCTTATGGAAGTTACACAAATGTACTCCCTTGTTCAAAGTTTAACGTTGGTGGTACATAACGCCATCTCTACATAATAAAATATCCCAATAGCAAAAAGGTCATATTTATATTTAAATAAGAAATATAATATTTAAATTTGAAATTGAAATAACTCTTTTGTTTTTAATTTTAAAGGCATAGTGATAATGAACTTTTATATTCAGATAAAAAATCTTTTAAATGGTATCTGTAGTATAGTTCAACTGTCGAAACAATAATTGTTATTATTTGTATTTGTATTTTGTATCAGTATAAGTTACAAATGTCACCGATAGGGCGCAGCATCACACTTGATGTGATATTGTCAAGCGACGCCTAGCAACACACACCACACAGTGTAACAGTGAACATCAGGCAATAAATAAACTTTGACAAGAACGCGTGTTTTATTACGAAACTAGAAACACTTATAATACCACATTTTAACTGGCGACGAGGTTAAGTTCAACACGAACAAAAGGCAACAATAACGAACAAAAATGCCAAACGATGAGAACACAACGACTACAGAAACAAACAGTTATTTAAGAAACTTCCAGTTTGAGAGGTTTTGTCCAGAAAAAGAACCATGGGAGTACTACATTCAAAGGTTTAAAATGGAGCTGCAAATCCATGAGCTCGTAGGTACAGATGATAACACACTCAACAAGAGGCGAAATTTACTACTAAGCAAGGTAGGACCCGATGCATTTAGAGTCTTAGTTGACCACTTCAAACCCACAGAAGTAACTACACAAACCTTTGACGATATTGTGAAAGTTTTAGACAAATACTATGGAAAGAAGACATACATATTATCCGAAAGAGTAGCTTTTGCTATGAGATACAGAAAAGACGATGAAACTGTGACGCAGTATATAAATGCTCTTCGTGGACTAGCAGGAAACTGTGATTTTGGCACCAGCTTAAACGAAAGGTTGCGTGATCAGTTTGTCATTGGAATAAAAAACTCTGCTTGGCAACAAGAGTTTATACGATTACATCCTAATAATACGTCAAAATTAGAAGATATTGAAGCTTCAGCGCTAATCTTGGAACAAGCTACGTTACAGACAAAACGTTTGTCAATGTTGTCATGTGACCAAGTAGATAAACATACAAACAGGGTAAAATTTGACGGAAACAGAAGAAACCCAAATAAAAACAAACAACAGGGTTTTAGACGACAACATAAAACACAAAATAAACAACAAGTGCTCATTTTGAATCCTAAGAAGGACTGCTTGATGTGTGGAAACAGAAAACATAAGGAAAAAATCTGATGTGGCCAGCACATAACCTCTCGCCGTATATTTTACCTGGCTGTATGCATAAAGCAAAGATTATTTTTATAAATACAAATAATATATTCATATAAATCTATGACGTATAAACTTCTTTATTATTCAATAATAGCATGTCTCAACATGAAGATATTTTACCATAAATTATGTTACAATAAATTACAAAGTAGAGTTTACCATATATAAATATTAGGCTGGTAACAGCAATTTTCAATTCGAACAACTTTGTTTACTTTCTCTTCATATTCTTCTAGTAAAAACATTAATTTTGGGCGGTCTAAAATGTATATATCTGGATTGTGCATCTATTCTTATATATCTTCTTTTACATTTTATTTTTTCATACTTGTTATATCTAAATAACCTTAATTCCCTTTAATAAAGTGACGGATAGATTGCACTCCGATTTTGTCAATATTTACAACTTACTTGAGAAGAATTTGATAGCTTTTTCGCAATTCAAAGTTACTCTAGTCTACAGTACTGGTGTACATTGTCCCATAATGTTTGAAACAAATTTAAGTCCTTCAACCTAGACTTGTCATCTCCATAATAGTCACAGATCAAGAACTAAGGGATTCTCCAAGTACATTTTTAATTCATTACTCATTATTTCTGACACTGACATTTATCTGTCAGTTACAAATAATTTAAATTATCAACTATTTTTCATGGCATTCTTTCGGCTGTCAAATTTATTACAATAGATTATTTTATATATTATACTTCTTTTATCTCTAAATCTATGGAATATATAATAAAATATTTAAATGTATCAGATAGAGAATTTAATTTTCTTTAATATTACCACGAAAAATTTTCAAAAAATATTATTTAGAAGATTTTTTTTCAAGAATCTTCTACTTCCGGTTGTCCAATTATTACCAAAACCTTTTCAGATCTTCCCATGAATGTCCGATTGGGAAATACGTTGTTAAACAAATTTTAAGTCTTATAGTTTTTGAGTAACCGTCCTTCCAACATCCTACATACATACACACATACATCCACACACACACACACAGACATCATCGTAAAAATGTTAAAATCGGATTGTAGGGACCTTAAAACGTGCTTATTCAATAAAATCTGGATATGCGATTTTTAGCATGAATCCAATACCTCTCTTAGCGAGAGGTAAAAACAGAATGCCCCGCAAGAGGACAAAAATGTATCCTATTGTCAGGGGGGATGTCGAGCGGTAGACGTTTATTTAGTGTTCTTTTTATAAAGCCTTTATTTAATAAAAATACAATTAAAAATTACAACTTTGACATCTTCGATTACATAATAATCATCAACTGTTTTTCTAGTTGCTTGCCAGCGAACTCCCATGATGATGATGTCTTACACTATGTAACGCTGAAAATCATTTTTGCAAAAGTATGTATTGCAAATGGGAAAGCTCAAGTGAAGCCACGTGATAGAGGAGGTACACGACATATACGCGAAAATGGAGAAACAAGTAATTCAGACAGTTGCTCATCAGCCGACACAATGAACGTGAGACAGTTACAGTCGTCAAGTAAAGTTATGCTGCCTGTAGTTATTGAAGACCAAGAAGTCGAGATTGTTATACGATCCGGGTGCAGCACACTCGGTAGTTGGCGCGAAGTTATGGCAACGTCTTGGAAGCCCGCTTTTACATAAAACTACCAGTTTAGTTGGGTATACAGACGCAAAGATCGAAACACTAGGAAAAACCGAAGTCAAGGTTAAAGCATTTAATTCTGACAAGACACTACCACTTTATGTGACAACAGCTGATGATATACCACTTTTTGGGCTAGATTGGTGTCTTGCTTACAACCTAAACTTTCCACCAGGTGCACGGATTTGTCAAATCAAGAATAGTAACTCGCCAAGTCAACAACAAGCTACAAAGTATTTAATAAATACCAACAACCAGGAAGTAACGAAGCACAAGTCAACAAACAGTGGCAACACATCTTCAACACAATTAGAAGCCTTACTTCAAGAACACAGAAACTTGTTTAATGGACATATCGGAACAATAAAGGGACATATGGTAAAAATTCATTTAAAAGAAAATGCAACACCTAAAACATTCCGACCACGTCCAGTACCAATCGCTTTACAAGAAAACGTCACTGCAGAACTTGAAAGGTTGGTTAAAGAAGATGTTTTACAACCTGTTAACATGAGCAACGAACCAATTGAATGGGCCACACCCATTGTCTTAGCTGTGAAGTCAAACGGAAGTATCAGAATTTGCGGAGATTTCTCAGTCTCTATCAATCCGTATGTATTTAAGGACGACTATCCACTTCCGCGTTTCGAAGATCTCGTGTCAAAACTTAACGGAGGCAAGTATTTTTCCAAATTAGATCTTAAAGACGCATATTTACAGCTAGAAGTACATCCAGACTTCCGGAAGTACCTTACTATCGCTACACACAAAGGGTATTTCCAATACAAACGTCTGCCTTTTGGAGTTAATTTTGCACCGTCGTTATTCCAGCGGACTATGGATCAAATTCTATCAGGTATAGATGGAACAGTCTGTTACCTCGACGATATTCTAATCACAGCACCTACAAAAGAATTACACTTACAACGACTTAGTCAAGTACTTCAGCGACTCGAAAACATCGGAATACACACTCAGAAATCGAAATGTATATTTCTACAAAACAGTATTTCATTTTTGGGACACGTAATTGATGAAGAAGGATTGCATCCGACAACTGAACATCTAAAAGCAATTTTAGATATGCCACGCCCCAGTAACGTCACTGAACTCAGATCATTTTTTGGGCTCAATAACATACTATAGCCGGTTTATAGAGAATTTGCATGTAACTTGCGTTCCTCTTTATCGTCACCTGAAAAGTAATACAAACTTTGCATGGACTCAGGAAGATGAAAACCTTTTTCAAGAACTCAAGAGAAAGCTGACACTTTAGTTCACTATAATCCGGACATGCCACTTGTGGTAACCAGCGACGCAAGCTTCAAAGGTGCAGGAGCTGTCTTATTCTATAAATTCCCAGATGGTAGCCTGAAACCGATCGCTTTCGCGTCTCGAACATTTAGCGAAGTAGAAACTCGCTATTCAATGAATTGTTTTTGCTATCACGCGTTTTCACCACTATCTATATGGAAGGCATTTTACTCTACTGTGCGATCACAAGCCGTTAGAGAGAATATTCAGTAAGAATCGAGAAACACCAAAAATCGCAAGCAACAGACTTTTACGTTAGGCTATGCTCTTAAATAGCTATGATTTTGAGATAAGGTACCAGCCAGGTAAAGAAAACGCACCTGCTGATGCACTCTCTCGTCTACCTTTGAACGACTCAACTAAATCACCACAAGAAGAAGCTGGGTTACCGAAACGAAGCCAATTATTAAATTTAAGATTACATCAACTTCCGGTAACAAAATCGAGACTTCAGTCTGAAACATCACGGGATAAATTGTAACATCACGGGATAAATTGTTTTTGAATATTATAAAATTTGTGCAGACCTATTGGCCTGATAAAAAGCAACTTTCCGATGAAATTACCCCTTACTATGAAAAGCGTGAAGAATTATCCTATGAGGAGAAAATACTTTTATGGAAAGGAAGAATTTGCATTCCCGAATCTTTAAAACCTGATATATTAAATATGCTGCACGATGGTCATCCTGGTGTAACAGCAATGCAATCGTGTGCGAGACTACATGTATATTGGACAAATGTAGACACTGACATCAATAACTTTGTTAAATCGTGCGTACAGTGTCAAGAATCGCGTCAAACTCAAACTAAAGTTCCGCTTTATCCGTGGAGTGCACCGCCTGAACCATGGTCGCGAATACACATTGACTTTGCCGGACCGTTCGAGAAGAAAATGTGGTTAATTGTGATCGACGCGTATTCGCGATGGTTGGAGATAATTCCGGTTAAAGACATTACAACATCAGTTACTATCTCAGCCTTGTTACAAATATTTTCCAGGCTCAGGTATCCAAAAATTATCGTTTCTGATAATGGGCCGCAGCTGACGTCAGAAGAATTTGCAAAATTTTGCAAATCTAATGGAATTGTTCACATTCGAACGACTCCGTACCATCCAAAAACGAATGGACTCGCGGAAAGAGCCGTTAAAACCTTCAAAGAGCGAATGTCAACTAGTGCATCACTTAGTAAATCACAAGAAGAACGCCTTTATAGATTTTTATTCGCTTATCGAAATACTCCACAACGATCTACAGGAAGATCACCCAGTGAAATTATTTTTGGAAGACCATTACGATCAATTTTCGACCTTATGAAACCGGACATCTTCAAGAATATAGATAAAGAAAAGCAAATTCAGAAGAATTATCACGACAAACAAGCCAAGTTTAAATATTTTCAAAAGGAAGAGAAAGTGTGGGTGAACAAACCTGTTGGAAAAGGCTCATCTCCAGGACAAGTCGTTGAACAAACCGGACCATATTCGTATCTGGTCGATGTAAACGGAACCATTAAACGAAAACATGCTGACCAAATGAGACCTCGAGTCGAAGCATCGTTTGTTCCCAGTGACATTCCTCGAGATTTTCCACCAACTAATTTATTTACAGAATTTTCAGGTATTTCAGATGATACCGAAACTTCTCATCCCATCTTTGACAAGAAAGAAACTGAGAAGGTCGAGATTCCCTTACGTTGTACCGAAGCAGAACAAGATCCTAGTACTCAACTCGAAGTGAAGAAGTACGATCAGAAGCCGACCCGCCAAGAAAATCAACAGGGATCCGCAAAGGCCAGCACTAGTAACGGCAGTCCAACACCGAGACGAAATCCTCCAAGAGAGAGAAAACCGCCTGCTCGATATAGGCTATAAACTATTTCAAGTAGGAGAGGAATGTAGTATAGTTCAACTGTCGAAACAATAATTGTTATTATTTGTATTTTGTATCAGTATAAGTTACAAATGTCACCGATAGGGCGCAGCATCACACTTGATGTGATATTGTCAAGCGACGCCTAGCAACACACACAGTGTAGCAGTGAACATCAGGCAATAAATAAACTTTGACAAGAACGCGTGTTTTATTACGAAACTAGAAACACTTATAATACCACAGTATCACTTTAGCATTCTATTAAAAAAATGTTATTTTGTTGAATAAGTCGCGTATTTGATGTTCAATTGTTTTGCATTTTTCACCGTTAAATTTTTCATATCGCCTAACTTTGTCCATTGAACCGGCTTTCCATATCTTCAAATAAGAAAGTTTGCAATGGTGGCTCGTTTATGGCAGACACTTGTACGTATTTTACACCAATTCCATACAGAAATTTCCTTCTAAGAGATCCTATATTTCCAGTACATTGCCTTCCGTCAGTTCTAGGTATTTTGTACAAATTCCATACAGAAAGTGAAAGTTTCTAACAAAAGTTTATATATTTCCAGTAAAATTATAATACAAACATACTATGTCAATTGCACTTGATACTGACATCTTTGAATCAGAATTTTCTTAATATAGTAGCTGTTTCCATGGTTATAGCATAGCTTGCTGCTTATGACATTTAATTTCTTTATAATTTTTTTTAACTCTATATCCATTGAATTTGAATTATAAAATGCAATCAAATCGTATAGAAAATAAAATTTAACAGCGCTTTTTCAAGAAAAACTGCAAAATTCTTCAAATGAGGGGACCTTCGGTTGACGAATTATAACCAAAATCTAATCACGTCTGTACATGGATGTAAGGAAGAGAAATACGTAAAAATCGTCATACACACATACAGACATCATAGTAAAATCGTATTCTAGGCACCCAGAAATGTGCTTAATCATTAAAAACTCACAATCGAATTTTTTGAATAAAGACAATATACCTTCTTTACCTAAAGGTGACGGAAGGTAAAAACAATGTAATATTATTAACACGCTTGCGAAACGAGAGCGCCGAAGGAAGCAATTTTTTTTATCGTTATTAACTTTCATGTATTATACAATTTTAAGTGGCTCCCATCAAACCCAAACCATAACAAATACAAGCTATTAGTGTCATGGTGGCCACTGTTTTCAAATTTCACATGGTCAAAGTGCTTAAGTTACCGCTGCCATATATGATTAGCTTTACGTAGTGGTGCCATAAATACTGTCCCTAATACAAGGGAGGCTTATTCTACATAAAAAAGAAATTTGATAAAAAATGAATGTGATTTTATTGTTACATAACTATTAATTTAAAAAAAAAACTCAAAATGACCGGCTCATTCTTTGACACACCATAAGCGGTAGTCGAAAGGATTGAGGTCTGGACTTCCAGAGGGCCAATCTTCAACTACAATAAATTCCGGTAAATTCAGCTCTAACCAGCGTTGCGACGACTTCGCTTTGTGTGCGGGCGCTGAATCTTGCTGAAAAATCCAGTGCTTATCAGCGAACAAGGAATCATTCAATGGCTTTACAACTTGCTCTAATATGTCGCTCTGGTAATTTCCTGATCGCGTTTTTACCCCTTGTTCGCAGAAATGCAACTTCATAACACCGTCATACGACACCCTCCACCAAACCATCACTGACGCTAGGTGGTGACCTCTTTCTACCTTCGGGATTTTCTCTGCAGCTTTCCGAGAGCTATGGGTATACATTCAATCATTTTGGCGGTTGAATTTTTCTTCTACAGTGAAAAATTTTTCGTCCATAAAAAGAATTTGCCGATGACTTCCGTTTGCGTGTCGCTGGAATAACATCTTAGCTCTCGTGGCTCTTATGTGACGTATGGTCGCTGTTAATCGCTGTCCTGTGCTTCTGCGATAAGTTCCAAGTTTAAGATCTTTCAGAATGCGTGACATGGTTCTAGCGGGGGACTTCATTTCCCTACACATGATTTTCTGATTCCGGAGTGGATTTCTCCAAATTCTCTCGCGAACAGATTTGACGGCTGCTGGATCCCTAGTTGTGCATGGTAAACAAACTTCTTCGTAATTTTCAGAATTTTTAACAAATTGAAAATCTCTACTGGTGTTTTGTTGCACTTGTATAGCGCAATCACTGCTACACGGTTCATTTTAATACCCCACTCCATGTTTACTGCATGAACCATGGAGGAACGCATGAACTATCGGTTTGAAATTAATGATTTACAATATGTTGACAGATGAAAAAAACAAATGCTCAAGGCACCCTTAATTTTATTTTTATATATTTTTTTATCGTGTTTTATACTCAGTGACAGAATTTATGCCACGACTACGTATTTGAATAAAAATGTGAGGTGCAACAAAAAAATAGAGCGACTGTACAAAAATATATTTATTTTTAAAAAATTAACCAGAATAACAACTTATGAAAGAAACTTAAATTAGACAGAAAATAAAGAAAGTTACATATTTAATACCTACTTTAATAATTATTTATAATAGATTGTATTCGTCATGGCATTTTGTGCTTTATAGATCTCCATGCATCCGTTATAATTTTAAATAATTACTTGGAATTATTAATATTATACCTTGCAATATATTTGTCAATGGTTTCCAACAGATTTTCAATTGTATTAAAGATCAGGTGACTATTTGCGAGTTATAGACACATATTCAAATCGGCTCATTACTCCTTTTTCTTTCACCACTCTCACACGGTTATAAACAGGACAACGCAGTTTCGAAATATGAGTTCAGCATGAAATTCTCTTTTTTATTATGTATTACACGATTTGAGTGAAAGAGTGGGTCACAAATAAAACACACTTCAATTCCAAAGAAATTTCTGTAATATTTTGAACATATTCATATCGGCAAATTTCAAACCTACTAATCATTCCTCAGCAACAATCGTGCAAATTCATGAAAGGAAAAAAAATCATGTCGAATTCAAACCATGTTATAATGTCTTTAACGGTGTCGGAGTAGTGGATGAAATATGAGAAATTTGCTGATTTGGCATTTTCTAACATTTAGGGAATTGTTACTACATCATGAAATAATATTAAAATCATTTTGGAAGATAGTGGGCTCGACATTTCTGAATATTTTTATATTATCAAAGTTGTTTGAATTTAATTCAAAGCACAAATTGTCTATAAAAAGAGCGAAAATGAGGTGTCAGAGCAGAGCTTTGTACGACGCCAAACCAAAATTAACAACGATTTTATGTGTATTGTAGATTGTCATGTAGACATAGCCCATAATCATCGATGTTTGATAGAACTTTGCAGTATTCACGGCTCTCACGAAACGATTTTTTTACTATAATCTTTGTAATCAAACTGTGAATCTGTAATGAGAAAAATAACATTTATTTCGTGTTATTATAATATACATACTTTATAATATTGGCACTTCGTGTAGAAAATGTAACTGTAATTGTTTATTTATTAAACGGTACAACGGTTTATTATTCAAAAAATGTTTTAGTTCCACATATTTTCCGTAGACATGCCTGTACTGTACCTATTATCTAGAATTCAGTTATTCAATCACATCGTATATAATTATCGATGAAGCTGTCATTTTTGACATTTGAAAACGTATGTCTATTATTATTCTCATCTAAATAAATTAAAGTACACTACAATATCGACAATGCATACGTTTCGCAGTAACATCTAGGGACAGGTAGCCTAAACTTTTTCATTCGGTTTTTGAATATTCGGGTAATGAATATTCGGGCGTTGAATGATTCTGTGCATGAATATTCTGGTTTTGAATATTCGGGATTTGAATGATTCTGTGCATGAATATTCGGGTTTTGAATATTCTGGTTTTGAATATTCCGGCGTTGAAGACATTCCCAATTGCCAACTACCAACATTTCGTACCGACAGTAAATGACAATTCGGAAGATCATAGATATCCAAACAAAATTGAAAGTTAATTGTTAAACACATTAATATCAAATGTCCCTCCATTTATAAATATATACGGAAAAAGTCCCTTTGTCCCTAAAGCTCTAAAATAACCATCCCAAAAGGGATTATCCCTCCCATCTGGCAACACGTTTGAACCGTTTGTAATGCCATCTCATGAATGCTCTCCCGTGTTATATACAGAGTGTTACACCAAAACCGACCACCGCCATTATCTTTATTATTATAGTTACAAAAAATACTATAAATTATAGAACAAAGTTGTAGGAGACCAAGGGGGACATCTTATTAGGGAAGAGAATATTTTTTAAACCAGTGGTTCTCAAGTTACAACATAAAGTTATATTTTTTCAAATAGGGTTATACATATTTTTTATGTCTATAGAGTATTTTTTTCTGAATTCAACCATGAGATTATTTTATATCCTTACATAACAAAAATATTGAGAAAAAATCAATTGAAATTTAAATAAATTTCATTTTTATAATTATTTTTCTGTAGGCTATGAATGAAAAACAATTGAGGTTAAATTAAAATGAAACAAATATTTGTTAAAAACGTTATACACAGTGTTTTATTTGATTTATATCCTAAATAATTCAAATTGATAAATATTAGTTTTTGTTTTTCATACATAGCCTACTGAAAAATGACTAGAAAAATCAAATTTACTTATATTTCAATCGCATTTTTTTATATAATATAAAACTGATACATGGTTGAATTCAGAATAAAATACGTTATCGAATAGGCATAAAAATATGTATAATCCTATTTGAAAAAATATAACTTTGTGTTGCAAATTGAGAACCACTGGTTTAAAAAAATATTTTATTCTAAAATGGGATGTCCCCCTTGGTCTTCTATAATTTTGTTCTACAGCATTTTTTTTGTAACTATAATAATAAAGAAAATAATGGCGGTGATCGGTTTTGGTGTTACACCCTGTATTGAATACTCAAGTGTTTGAAAGGTTCTAGATTGGTTCTAGACAATGATTCATTATGAATAATAGATAAACTTTGAAATTTCAATGTCTTTGTTTTTAATTTACACAACGTTTTGATTGAAGATATTATCGAGTGTACGAAACTGGAAGCAGGCGGTGATGATATAGCCATGTACTTTCTAGAACATGTGATAAAATTTGTTCACTTTAGAAGGCGCACTGTAACGTTGTAAGTGTTACACTTGTTCAAGCCTAGAGGGATGTCCTCTTAGACACAACGACATATGTTCGTATTCGTTGAAAATAAAAAAAGACGTGCTGATTTAATTTATTTATTTGTTGTTAATTTGTACGAATGTGTGATTAGAGTCGCTGTTGTTCACTGTAGATATGGTTTGAATACTTATTGAATACTGACTTCATGCTACAAATTTTCCTTAGCTTAGCGAAGGGGTGGGGTGAAAATAGGTGGGGTGTATTTTATTTAGAGGGTGGCGATTTGTGAAGATTGGTTGAGTAAACTCAACACGCACGCTAGCACAAAGTATTCATAATTGAAGAATCCGGTACTAAAAGTGACAGAGTTTGTCAACGGAGCGGGAGGTAAAAATTTGTCACTGTCAGTCAAGTCACTCAAAATTATCTGCGGCAACAGTACATGACTAAGATGCTGCCATCTACGTTGAGCTTTGTCCACCAGCTCCCATATAAATATCACTTTATTCATACATCAATTTATACAACATCCTACTCGGTAAAAATAAAAAAATAACAATATCTATTATTTTTTGTCAAAATCGTAGTTTTCGAGGTTTGTAAAAAAAAGGTGACTTTTCAAATTTCGCGGGCTACGTATATTAAATTCTCGATTTTTTTTGTTAGTTATGTTGGTACACATGTTCCCAACATAAAGGCGTTTTTTAGCGTTGAACCAGTTTCGTTATGTTTTCAAAACTATTTCGTACATGACATCCTAAATGTGAGGATCGCTAAAATACTGTGTTTTGAACTAATGACGTATAAATTTCAATGTGTCAAATGTAAAATGAACGTTTGAGTGAGTTTGAATTTGTGGTGTACATAAAAAGGATTCAAAACACTGTGTTTAATATAAACTGGTTGCTTGGCTGAACTTTATTGTTATTTTCTAACAAGTAAACTCTGTATTTTTATATTTATTTATACGTACAAACGTTTTACTTTTCTCAAATAATGGAGCATTCAGAATTATTATGTTTTAAATTAGTATAGAATTATGTACAAACGTTTATCAGTGTTCCGTGTTCTTGAGGTTTACTCCCTCTACTACGAAATAATTCGAAACTGTTTCAAACCAGTCCAGCGGATCGGTTTGAAAACATACGAAACTGTTTCAACCAATTTCGTCTCTGACGTCACCGTTGTGTCGCCAAAATGTAATGGTTTGAAACACTACGAAATACTTTCAAACCAATGCATCGCCAAAAAAAGGCCAAGGTTGACATGATCAGCCATTTTGCATTTGTAGTTTGTTTTTGACGGATATAAAGATTGGACGTATTTTGGTGTGCTTGGCGATTTTTTGCAATCGAAACAAATGGATCAAAGAATCTGTATTAAATTTTTTGTGAAAAATAAAATTAAGTGCTCCAACGCACTTGAAATATTGACTGTCATTTGGCGAGTCCACTTTGAGCAAATAAACTGTTTATAACTGGTACAAGCTCTTCACAGAAGGCCGAGAAGATGTTAATGATGATGTCAATTGTGAAGGTTTTGCTCACTGTTTTCTTCGTTTACAATGGCGTGGTGCATCATGAGTTCTTGCCAAAAGGTCGTACGATCAACAAGGAATATTACTCTGAAGTTATGCGCCGTTTGCGTGAAGCAATACGAAGAAAACGCCCGGATTTGTGGCAAAACAATTCATGACTTTTACATCACGATAATGCTCCTGCTCACACATCGTTGCTTGTTCGCAGGAAAAGTTTAAAGCCATACCAAAAAATCTGTTGTGGCCAGCACAATACCTCTCGCCATTTTCATTTTATGTTGCATAGGGCGTTAGCAGTTATGTGACTTTGTTGGATTGTTGGCCTTGGCAAGCAGATATGGGGGCCCGTGTCAGAATGAGAGCTAGTAATATACATAGGTGTCCAGCATCATAAGTTTTCATCCGAAATATTATGATTTTCCAAATCCATGTGGATTATTTTCCTCGACAATGGATGACAAATAAACATCAGAATATTTTGAAATTTTGAATGAAAAATTATGACATCTATGTAAATAACTACTAGCCGTCATTCTGACACGGATCCTCATATCTGCTTGCTAAGGCCAACAAAGTCACATGACTGCTCGCGCCCTATACGTAACGAATTTAACATTTTTTCTTGTATACATACAAATAATTGTAATTGTTTCTCTTCTTTCGTTCTATGAGAAATTTTATCGTACTATTCTAATATGTTCAAAATTCTTGAAATTCATTGATGGTATTAGCAGTATTTCTTAAGGATATATGTAATATTAACATACCTGTAATTTAAAAACATATTAAATTAATAATACAATAATATATATTAAATGTATACATACCTCCCAGAAAAATCTGACACTGACATTTTGCATTTATTTGTCAATTACAAAAATTTGAATATCGCAACTGTTCTTCGGGCAACGAGATTTATTACGACAGATTATTTTATATTATTATATACTATATCTCCAAACCTATACGAGATATAATAAAAAAATTAAATGTGCCAGATTGAGAATTTAATTATCTTTAATATTTGTGGTAACAAATTTTAAAAAAACAATATTTAGAAATTTTTTTTTAGAAACTACCACTTCCGGTTGTCCAATTGTTACGGGTACCTATTCAACTCTTCCCATTACTGTTAGATTGAGGAATCCGTAGTTATATAGAACTTTAGTCTTATAGAATTTGAGAAATCGTGTCTCCAACAACCTCACACACACACATCCACACACACACACACACACACACACACACACACACACACACACACACACACACACACACACACAGACATCATTGTAAAAATGTTAAAATCGGATTCTATGGACCTTAAATCGTGGTGGTTCTTCTACCATCAACTTCATGATCTACTCCAGAGGTAACGCTAAAAACTTAGTATTTCTCTTTACCTAGATTGCTAATAATTGATCCAGGATTATGTGTTGTATTGCGCAGTAATTCTTGCTTCGACCAAACAGGAAACATCTGAAACCACAGATTCTTTTATTAATTTCCTTGGACGTTTTAATTTTGATAATTTAAATTTCTTGTCTTTTCCGTTATTACTACTTCTGTCTTATCTTTTATTTCTTTTGCCTTATGCGCGACAAATTTTGGTTTTGTTATTTTTCAAGAATGTCTAATATTTTATTTTACTAATATTTCTCTGGTTGATTCTGGTAAATTTTCATGTTTTCTTTTCTCTAGATACCATATTTTTTTCCTTTTGTTTGTTAATGTTACGTAAATAAACAAGATGACAAGGCAACAAAACAAACTTGGTACACACACATTTTCGTGCATTTTACATGCATCCATACATGAACTTTCGTACACTTTACATGTATGCTCCCTTCTGCTGTTTGTAATAATCACTTTTCGAAGTAAGCAGTGAAATCTCGAAAATGCGATTTTCAGTAGTGAGTGTAGAAAAAGATATAAATAAAACATCTACGTTACAATAAATTTTATTCTTTGTATTTTATACTTATTTTTACATTAAAATTCAAACGTAATGCATCTGTATTGACATAAATATTTAATATACGATTTTACGAATATGATTGCAGTGCAGTATCATAAACTTTATGATTTACCAACATTAAAATTCATCATAAATGTTAGGAGCGAGAACATCATCTTCGAGACCTGAAAGATTCTATTATATAGTATTTTTCACGTAAGAATGGCATTGCGCAATAATGGTTCGTTTATAGCCCAAGTAACAATTTTTGACTTGTTTGGCACAGTAACTATTGTCTGGCTATTAAAACGTTTTCATCGCTACAGTTTAGTTGTGGATCAGTTATCGAAACAAGTCATATTGTGGTCTCAACTTTGAGTTTCAAAAAGGTTTTCAATACGTTATAAATAACTAAGCTATTACAATCAAGCAGCAAAACCTTTTTATAACTAATTCTGTAACCAAATGGTTTTTAGTTATTTCTAAATGGTCAGGGAAACGTTTTAGGTTTTGTATGTACAACTCAAATATAAGCAAAATATTTTAGCATTAATAAATGTATATCACAGCTTTAATAGCTAAAATATTACCTAGGACACAACTATATTGTTCCCCGATTAATATAAGTTATTTTTTGGCTATAGATGCTAAAACATATTTTACATTATTAGAATTATACCATCTTTAATTTAGTTAGGTTATAAAAACGTTTTTATGCCCATAACTTTACTGTTACATTGTGGCCATTATAATTTTTATTATTTCTGAAATATAAATTCTATCTGTCAGTTCATATAGTGCAAAATGGCGCAGCTTGGAACTATTCTTAAATCTTTAGAAATAAATAAATAAATATAGCACAAGTTACTACCGAAAAGTGCAGCAGCGTGTAAAAACAAATAAAGAATATGTTCTTCACTTATTAAAACAATCCGATAAAAAAAGTGAAAATATTAAAAAACCTAGTTGCAGTAACTTATCATTTGGTACTGAGAAAAATTTCGGAAGCAGCAATCTTTTAAATATAGCCGAAATAAAGCATCCAAGCAATAACTTGAATTTTCCATTAGTGTCAATAGACAGTAATGAATTTGCTTGTAATGACACCATAGAAGATGATGAAATTAATGAATATCCTCCGAGTAGATGATGATTCAGAAGAACAATATATTTATAAAACAACCGTCCTTTCTGAGGATCTACGAAATTGGGCCTTTACTTATAATATACAACACACAGATATAAATTCATTGTTGAATATTTTATCTAGGCAAAATATTTCGCATCTTCCAAATGATTCACGAACTTTATTAAAGACACCATCAACAGTACATATTATATCAATACCGTTCCAAAAGGGAGCAAATGCCAGTCAACGGTTGTTATATTTAGTTTTTAAATTATTAAAATAACTAAAACAAGAGCCAATTTTCAAAGTCGTACAATACAATTACTATTGTAGTTATTTTTTAGTTTTAATAAACAAAAAAATCCAAATAATGCATTTAATCCACGATTATATTTTAGTGATATTGAAGCACAAAATTAGTTGTAATAGCTACATAATTTCTTGTTAATAAATATTTTCAGTATTATAAAAACTGTACTCTGGATATAATAATAGAACAGTGACTATTTAATAACTCATTGATTGTAAAATTTAATTTCGAAATAAAAACGTTGTACGCAAGCTTTTAGTTGGATATTATAATTATTTAACTTTTTCGGATGGTCGCCATATTTTGTCACTAAAGGGGCATCATCCATTTTGTAACAAGAAAGTTGATAATTAAAAAGAACATGCTTTTGGTCGAATTTTTGTATTTTAATGGAATTTTAATTATTATTAAAAAGTCCATTCAACATTTGAACATAATTTTCACTTCAAATAAAAAAATATTTTTTCCTATAATATATTATTAATATTTTTGAAATACTTAAGAAAAAGATTTTGGAAAGGTGCGTGAAGTTTTTCGAAGTATCGTCATAAATATTGCAATAAAAATAGCGGTCGCAGTAAAATTTGGAACATTGACCAACTTAACTAGAAAACAATTTTTACTATAATAAGATACATTTATTTGCAATTATCTGTATCATGGATGAAATGTTGAACTTAGTTATTTTATGAGGACATAAGAAAGCAAAATTGCTGAAAATATTCTAGTTTATAAACGATTGGCTGCATATTAGTTAGAATTGAGCAAGCGCATAAACTTGTAAACACATGGTTAAGTTATTAGTTGTAAACTCGTTACGTTGTGGTCATATTTTAGTCACAATAACCTATGGACTGACTAATTAGTTTTAATACTGCTGCATTATGGCAAAGATTTAGTCAACATAATTTGTGAACTGACAAATTAGCTTTAATTTATAAGTTTGCAAAACGTTTTCAAAACTATAAAATAATTCCCCAATTTCGTAAGGAAAACGTTTTAAAACGGTTGTATGAACGTTGCGGTAGATGGTAATTATTGCTAAAAAGATTTTAGCACGGTTGTGAGAACGTTGTGGTATTCAGAATACAGCTTCCAATGCTACTTGGAAGGTAGTTCAATTCGCTCTATATATATATATATATATATATATATATATATATATATATATATATATATATATATATATATATATATATATATTATATATATATATATATATATTCATCAGTCTAACAACCGAACGTCCGTACATTGCCAGATCCCCAACAATTTGACGTCCTTCGTAAAGTGACGTCCGAATATGGACGCCAAATTATAAATCAGTTTTTCTCACATTTTTAGCATCTACGTGATGTGGCGAGTCTACCTGCAAATTTTAATTTTGGACGCCAAATGACTGTTTTGTTGTTAACAGCCGTATATTTAGTTCATCGAAATTCCGTGTGTGGCGCTTTCGTCGCATCATAATATACGCCGCCGTATATTGAAAACCGAAAATCACCGCCAATTTGACGTCCATACACTTGGCAACATTGCATGTGTAACTCGTGCGTTTAGTTTTCAGTATTTCTTCACTTTAAATGTTTAAAGAATATGAATCTGATTTGGTTATGATACCATAATCAAATATTATATTGAGAAATTATTATTTTTAAAGAATTTACTCACTGAGTAAAATTATAAAGATGTCTATTATTTTCCATATTATTTTGTTTATTTTGTAAAGATAATTTGCAGAAATAATGTATTTTTATAAAATAATTATTTTTTGAGAACTCGTATTATCTCAATTAAAAAAAATCTTTTCCACATATAAACGACGAAAGTTTATTCATTAAAACATGAAAAATAGTTTCATATTTATTTATTGTTCCGATATTTTGTTACTGTGTCATATAGGAATGCAATAACTTCTTTAATAATAACATTTTATGACAATGACAAATTTTAAATGAATTATTTTTTCTACGTTCCGTTAATAAGAAAGATAAGAAAGATATTGTTTTTGGTCAAAAAATTCATAGTCCGTTTTTAACGAATAAGCACATTTTAGAGTCCCTAGAATACAATTTTACTACTTTTACGATGATGTGTGTACATGTGTGTGTGTGACAATCGTTATTCGATATCTGCAAACTCCAAAAATTACAATTTTTTACGTACTTCTCATTTGTATACCCTTATGAAGAGCTGATTCGATTTTGGTTATAATTGGTCAACCCGACCGGAAGTACCCAAATTTTTATTATAAACATTAAAGAATATTATATTACATGATTACAATTTTTCATTATATTTGCTATAGTTGGAAGAGAAAAATAAAATAAAGAAATTAAGTTTCATAAATCTTGCAGTCTATGCAGCATCACAATGGAAACAATTTGGATATTCAAATTATACTAATTGACAGATGTCAGGGTCAAAATATGTTCGTGAAATAATTTTACTAAAAATATAATCTTTTGCAAGAAGGATTTAAAAATATATAAAATTGAAGGCAGGTAATGTGTTGCCCACATTAGATTTTCTTTATTCAGTACATGAAACTTTGTAAACGCGAAATAGGAAATTAGTTTTGGATCTTAAAAAATACTAAATAATTTAAACAATTTTTAATTAATTTTCATTATGCTGGAAAGTAATTTTGAGTTTTTCAGTTTAACAGATGTAAAATAATTATTAGACTGATTAAATTATTGTCCGAATTCGCAAATCAGGTATAAATATGCAGGTATAAGAAAATAGCGTATAATATACGGGCATAAGTTCTTACAAAGCATAAATGACGTAAAAAAAACACTACGCTTCGTGTCGTGCTTTTAAGCTCGTCACACGTAGGTACTTTAAATACCAAATCATCATAGCCAGGTAGCTTTGCTTTCTTTGCTGCTACGGTAGATTAATTGAAAAAATTAAAATAGTAAGTATGGGGTCTCGTGGCCGTGTGCCTGAGTGTCTGGTCGCGAATCTGGGGACCCGGGTTCGATCCCGACCGACGCCAAAAATTACATCGAATTTTAATGGCACAAAATTGACCCCTGTGGTGCACTCTCCACGCCATCTATGAGTGCCCGTGAGGTGACGCCTGGTAAGCGCCCGCACGGTACAAATATTTCATCATTACCGATATCTGTATACAAAGCAGATTGGCACACCCAGCAATGGGTAATATGCCGTGATGAAATATTTATTTATTTATTTATGTAAGTATTGTCAATTGAAACAAAATTCTTGAAAATACTTTATTTTTATAATCGTCTAAAAAATATCTCGCTCGAAAGTAATATCGTATTGCTCGTGCATTCCCATTCGCACGTTATTATACTGTTATAAGTATTTTGTGAATGCGTGACTTGTAAAATTTAAAATTATTTTTTATTACATATTATGTATTAAAATACATCTATACCTGCTACTACAATGATTTTATAAATATCTCGATAAACATTTATAAAAAATAATCATAAGCATTTATTACTGATAAAGAAAAACCTCGCCCAAATTTTTTTATATATTATTATGAACCTGAGTGAAGAAAAATTATTGATATTACATCAACGTTTCTGTCATTACAATAACCATCTTCAAGATTAATCAATGTCTCTTTAGGATGTCATTACATAGAAAACACAATATATTAAATTATATATAAAACATTCCTCAGAATTGAATAGAAGAATAAATGAGATAAAATAAATAATGACATACAATTAGGTTAAAATAAATTTAAAATAGACAAGAATATAAAAAAATGGTTAACAACTTTAGAACACTATCGGATAAAAACTGAAAATTACTTAAATATAAAATTTTAAAATACGGTATTTATAGTTTCGGGGATATTATTGGAAGCGCGGCCCCCCGGCCGAATTATCTCTGCAAAATGTTATAAGAACTCGGTTAAATAAAACTTTTGGAGGTAAAGTCAATATTGCTCCTAGGTGAAGCCAAGGTATATCACTAGTTTTATACTATGTAGAGATGTGCATAGCACTGCGCAACATTATTCCTGCTTAAATTTTATTGGTGCATCGTGTATAATGAAATAAAAAGTTCAGTATTTTAAAATTTTTAAATCAGTATTGTAATTTGTATCAAAAATAAACTTGAAAATTTATTTCTGTCTTTTGAACTGCGATCATATAAGTTAAGGTGTAGCAAAAACAGCGTTAAATATTACATGTGATACACATATACATTTCATTAAAAAATACTGTTATTATAGGATAGACAAACTTAATTTGACAAAACAAATATTTAATATGATCAAAATGCTTGAAATATGGATGGTAGTTTTCTTACTTGCAAATGAAACATATATGTATCTATGTGAATAATGTTATTGAGATATGGAACAAAAAAAAAATTTCTTTTATATCTTATACGCTGAGGTACATATAAACAAGTTTATGAAAGATGTGAGAAAACTAGTAGGTAAGTATTAAATAAAAATAATGATTGTTATTCCGATCATCCAATTTTACAAGCGATTACTTACGAAAATATGCTAATATAATGTATAAGTACTTCAGTCTTCTTAGTTGGGTGCTCAGAGAGCCAGTCAATATTTTTAATTTATTAGAAAATCAATTTCATACTTTTTTGGTCTACGCGTCAGATGTTGCGATACATATATTAAATAGTCCTTATATCATAATATTTATTTAATAATTCATGTACCTACGGTTAAACTTTGTTTCAAAAGGAACCTTGTAACTTGTATATATTTAGGAACACCTAAACTAAAAATTTAATTTGTGGCTGTAAAACAATCAAAAAATATGCTAAATCATCTAAACCCCAGTGCAAGTATGTTTACCTATTCTAAAAGCATTTGGTTACTTTAATTCAAATTTTGAATATGTCGGAAGCAGACATAAATTTGTATAAAATCTGATGTGGCCAACACATGACCTTCCGTCTTTTCTATGTGTTTTATATAAATTACTCACAGATAAGATAGTGTCCTGCAAAAGATTATATATTTCCAGTAAAATTATTTCACAAACTATGCAAATTATACTTGACACAGAAATCTGCCAATTACTAAAATATACTGTTTCTATTTGATTTACATTGTGCTTACAGCAACGTAGGTTGTAAGATTTATGAATATTAATTTATTTATAATTTTTCATCTCCAAATACTTTGAATATAAAGAAAAAAAAAATCAAATCGTACAGAGAATAACATATATTTGTGATAACAAAATGTCAAAAAGAGATATTTAACATAAAAAAAAACTGTTAAGAACTGCAAATAAGAGTACTTCCGGTGTACCAATTATAGCCAAAATTTAATTAAGTCTTTATACGGACGTACAAAAGAATGAAAGAATTATAATTTTTGGAATTGTAGTTGTTGGAGTTATCGGAGAACTTTTTTCACACACACACACACACACAATCAAACACACACACACACATAAACACACACACACGTACACACATAAACACACACACACACACACATAGAGTGAGAGATGCACACACATACATACGAGTATATACAGACATCATCGTAAAAATAGTAAAACGAAATTTTTGACCAAAGACAATACCTTCCTTACCTAAGGTAACGGAAGATAAAAAAACAAAATCACAGAGAGGAAGAACAAAATTATTTATTTTAATAAAATTACAAATAAATGTGACATTTACGTAGCAATGTTAAAATATTTTGCACATAAGGCGTATAAATATACATATCTGCAGACCCATTTTATTAAACATGCAGAACGAATTTTGTTTTATTTGATTTAATTGAAGAATTGCATGTAAATCAAATTTAAACAAATAGTTTTCAAAATATTAGTAAAAAATATAATTTAAAAAAAATCATGATCCCATGTTAGACGATTATGTTCGTATTCCATGTTAGTGCTACAGTACATAATATTTGGCAACAGTGCAGGATGCCCGATTGATAGCTTTTTGTAAACGTATATTAATTTTGGACGCCAAATTGTCAGTAATACGTACAAAAATATACGCGGGACGGCAAAAACCCGTATAAAGTACGGAAGTCAAATATACGTGTATATTGTTTTCTTTAAATACGAATTTTTCGAAATATCCTTATGCTCACATTATTAGGTGGGGTGAAACATTCTATATACTCGAAGAAGTAGACGCCTAGGACCAGTATTTCCCATAGACGCCAAATGCATGTTTCTATGTACGGAAGTCAAATTGATAGAGAGATGTATATATATATATATATATATATATATATATATATATATATATATATATATATATATAAATAAACTCTATTTCCACGCCTTGATCCCACGTCATCAATCGTAACCATATGATTCAAATCGCCAGGGTCATGTTGTCGGGTGAAATCGGGCGAAATCGTCTGATTTCCGTAGTATTCATATAAATCAAAACTGGAAGCTGACAGTATACAGTATAACTTATACCGTGTGAATATTATTATTCATCAAAATTCGAAGTAAGACATTTATTTCGCATAATAAATCAATGAATTATAATAAATATAACCTATATTGTGTCAGTTTCGATATTCATCAAAATTCGAAGTATAAGTAGTTATTTAGCAGTACTAAACGAATTGAATAAATACGATTTAAGTATAATGGATGAAACATAAATACCTCTTTACATTGTCTAAAAGCAATATGTTGCAATAATTGTCGGCAATCTTAGAAACACCGTCTTTACAATATCAAAATGCACAATATAATACCCAGAATTAATAAAACTACCAACACAAAACAAAACACGAATTATTGATGCCAAAATAAAAAAAATCTTTATCACATGATTGACAGAATGACATGAATATTCAAATAATTCAAATATTTGAAAATTGCCGCGGTTACAATACAGTTTTTTTTTTGCCGTCGGTTGGACGAAGATAGCGTGTACCTCTCCGAAACACTTACGATAATGAGATAGCGAATAAAAATCTCATATATGTCACGTGTGTACGACAAAGATCCTAGATAAAAGTTTAGTAATTCTTGCATTAGAAATTAATGACTTGGGGATCAACTCGGAGATAAGAGTGTATATATATATATATATATATATATATATATATATATATATATATATATATATATATATATATATATACCGTGTGTCTGTCGTAAAGGTGTACATAGGAGATTAACATGGGAAATTAGTTTTTGCAATTCCCTGCTCACCTATTATTTTAAGCAAAAACGCGTCAAATAAAAGTTTTGGGGCATAAAATTCTACATCTAAATCAATAAACAGAATTAACTTTACATGCTTTATAACGACAGAAATTAAATATGAAAATATCGAAAATTACGTTGAAAATATCGATAGCCATGGAATTAAACAAAAAATAAATAAAAGCTTGACGTTTTATTTGTCAAATAAGTTATTTGACGTTTCTGAAAATTTGATTTTGTCTCTGGTTTTGTTGTCTGATATTATTAAAAAATGAATATTTATACTAATGAAGAGCGTGTTTTCATAATAAAATGTTTTTATGGAAGTAATAGTTACCGCAAAGTGCGTGATTTATTTTCCGTTAAGTTTATGGATCGGCCGATTCCCAATGCAACTACAATTGCTAAATTGGTGACAAAATTTGAAAAGACTGCTAGTGTGTCTTCAAAAAATACACGTGAGCCGCGTTATCAGAATGTAGTTCGAGCAGAAGAACGTGCCTTGTTGGAAGAAAGAGTGTTAGGAATGATAAGTTTAAACCCCTTCTGTAGTACTAGATGTATTGGAAATGAGTTGGGAGTTCATCACAGCATCATACATAATATTAAAAAGAAATTCGTACTATTCTTATAAAATGCAGTGTCACCAAGAACTTTTCCCATACGATGAAGAAAGTAGAAGAGTGTTTTGCGAAGATATGCAGAACCGGGCTAATAATGATCAAACTTTTTTATCGTCCATTTGTTTTATCGACGAATGCACTTTCACGTTGTTGGGCAACAGAAAATCCTAGAATTAGTATTTCAACAAGGACACAATATCCCCAGAAAGTTAATAATAATAATGTGGGCTGGAATTTTAGGTCACTGTAATAAAATAGACCTTTATCGCTCAAATTCTCCTTTATTTTCCCTTTTCGTACATATATCTTTTTTCTAATGTTTATGTCAATTACAACTAGCCTACTCAATCATTCAAATATATCTAATATACTACATTCCTCCTTTCTTTTAGAAAAGTGTTACAATGACTACATATTAAAACATTGATAACAAAACAACATTTACAATTTATTTAATATGAACTTCATAGTCTTGCAAGTACTTGGGTCTCTGACGAAGTCGTGGAGTTCGAGTTGCTCTGGAAGACTCAGCATCGTTCGTAGTAGGCGATACATTTCGATCGTGCGGAACTCTTGTAGGTTGTGTCACGTCAGCATTCTCTATATTTTCATTGTGTACATTAGGTGTTTCCTCACCAACAGATTCCGTTTGGATTACTGGTTCTTGATGTTCTTCAAATAACTTACAGTGATGAGAATTACGAAGTATAGTAGAACCATCTTCTGCTCTAAGTTTTAATGCGTTTCCATTCTTTTCAATAACTTCAAACGATTTTTCTGCAAATGTGAGTGTCAGCTTATCTTGTTTATGCTGTTTTGTGACTACTGTATCTCCAATTTGAATCTTGGTTATTTGAGTTCCCCTTCTTTTATCACAATATTCTCGTCCTTGTTCTTTCTTTTGTCTATCTTTATCTCTCATTTCTTCATCATTATATACAGGTTGTGTTATTTCAGGTATTTTATTTCTAATATTTCGATTGAATAAAGCTTTAGCCGGTGAAACACCAGTTGTTGTATGTGGAGTTGATCGATACATAAGTAAAAAAATTCTCAGTTCTTGTTTCCAGTTTTTCTTCTCAATTTGAGCAATTTTAAGTCTTTTCAAAATTGTTCGATTTTGTCGCTCCACTTCCCCGTTTGCATGTGGCCAATACGGAGTAGTACTGTGTACTTTAATCCCTCGTTCTTGCATAAAATCTCTAAATTCTTTACTCCGGTTGAATTGTGGTCCATTATCGCAGTGAATAATAAACGGTAAACCGTAACGTGCAAATACTTCGTCCAACTGGTCCAGAATTTTTTCAGCAGTGATTTGCTTCATAACAGCTACTTCTATGAAACGAGAGTAATAGTCAACAATTACAAACAAATTATGACCAGATGGCAAAGGTCCCATGAAATCTATTGCGATATGCTCCCAGGGTCGTGTAGGTAATTCTGTTCTTGTAATAGGTTCTGCTGGATTCAAGGTCGATGTTAATTGACATCCTTTGCATGTCCTGCAACATTTTTCTACATCTTTATCAATCTTCGGCCACCAAACTTTGGCTCTTAACATTTGTTTCATACAACTCATACCAGGATGACCCTCATGGGCAATCTTTAAAATCCTAGGTCGTAATTTTTCTGGTATCACTATTCTAGTATTCCGTAAAATAATATTATTAATGCAACATAATTCTTGTTGAACAAATTTGTAATTACGTAAATCTTCAGGAAAATCTCCCGTATGAATGGCTCTTTTTAGTTTCATCATTTCTGGATCTTCTATGGAAGATTTTTCTATTTCTTTCAGTGAAACTGCATGTGGTACTGAATTTTCAGCAACCCAATAAACAAAATCTACCTCATTTGAATCGGACATTACTTCACAAATATTTAATAGCCTTGACAATGGATCAGCAATATTTGTTTTACCAGGTGTATACTGTATTTTATAATCAAATTGTTCCATCCGCAACACCCAACTTTCCATGCGAGCACATGGTTTTGATCTGGTTGCGAAAATGTACTCTAACGGTTTATGATCTGTGATTAATTCGATGTTTCCCAATTAAATACATTTTGAATCTCTCACATCCCCACACTACCGCTAATCCTTCTTTCTCGGTTTGAGAATAACGTTTCTCAACATCTGATAAACTACGACTCGCGTAGCTAATAATTTTAGATTCTCCATTTTGTATTTGTAGAAGTACCGCTCCCAGTCCAACTGGACTTGCGTCGGTAATAATTTTTGTAGGTGCATTTTTGTCATAAAGAGATAATACTCTACGACTAGCTAATTGTTCTTTTAAAACATCAAAAGCCTTCTGTTGTTCCTTTTCCCACTTAAATATGTTTGACTGTTTAGTTAATTTTCGTAATGGTTCGTTAATAGTAGAAACATGAGGTATAAAACGACTACAAAAATTAACTAGTCCCAAAAAACTCTGTACTTCACTCCGATTTTTTGGTTTTCTAAATTCTAAAATTGCTTTTATATTTGACTGATCGGGAGTGATTCCGTTTCTAGTTATTTCATGTCCCAAAAAATTAATTTTATCTTTTCTTAATTCGCATTTTTTGGCATTCAGCAACATACCTTTTTCTGCAAGTCTCTGCAACAATTTATTCAACCGCTCGTCATGTTCTTCTCTGTTCTTACCATGGCAAATCAAATCATCTAAGGAGTTAATTATGCCTTCACAGCCTGCTGTAATCTGTTGCATAACGCGTTGAAACATCTCTGGGACACATGATATACCGAAGAGCAGCCTTTTGTACCTAAACAGACCTTTATGAGTGCAAAAAGTTGTAATACCTCTAGATTCTGTAGACAACTCCACTTGATGGTAAGCCCATTTGAGGTCAATCTTCGAAAATAGTTTACTACTGGTATTCCCTTATTATGAATTACAAGGAATTCTACATTAGTTATTGACTTCCCAGTTTCGGATATAAAAGTATTAGCGTAAAATTTTCCTTTAACAAGAACGGTCTCCTTTGTTCCATACACTTTTAATTCTTTATCACATTTCTCACTAATACAATCAATATTTCCCAATTTACATTTTTCCCATTCTTCAACATCTATAACGTTACAATTAGCGCCTGAATCAATCAACATGGAGATAGCTACCCCTTCAACATTTACTTTCACAACTTCATCAGAATTTAGTTTTAACTCATTTATCATGTCGATACGGAACGCAAAATGTTTTTCATTGTCATTGTCTACTTCTTCTACATAATAATTTTTCTTACCTTTGTTAAATTGATTACTACCTTTAGTGTGACACACTACCTCGAAATGTCCTATTTTTTCACATCTTTTACATTTTTTATTCTTAGCGGGACATGACGGATCTTTGGCATAATGGCCTTTCATATTGCATCGATAACACCTATTACCGCTTCCCATTGTTTTCTTTTCTTTATTATAGACCTTTCGTATTTTGTTTACTTCATTTTGATCCTGCCGTTGCATAGTCGCTACCTGTCTTTCTGTTGCTTCCAATGACCGCCCTATTTCACCTACAAGGTTTAATGTTAAATCTGATCTTTCTAAAAATTTCCTACGTAGTTCATTTGATTGGCATTGCTCTACAACTTGATCTCTGATTTGATCCTCCTCTCCTGCACCAAACTCACAATTTTTTGCTTGTATTTTTAGACGAGTAATAAACTGGTCAATCGTTTCATTTTCCTGCTTCATTTTACGAAAAACGTGCCTTTCAAATGAAACATTTTTCTTGGGCATAAAATATGCATCAAGAGCATCACATGTTGTTTTATAAATATCGTCACCTTCAGCTACGGTTAAGGTTTCATAGATATCCTGTACTTCTAAACCTGCTAGATGTAACATAAGTGCTTTTTTCTGTAGACTACTTGTAATTCCTTTTCCATCAACATAATAGTCGAATGCTCGTCTCCACCTTGCCCACTGTTGTGCTTGATTTGTTATATTTTCACTGACTCGGAAGTTTCCTAACTTAGTATCTGTACTTCCGTTCATTTCGGTTTATTTTTCATACTCCTCGTCGCCAAATTTGTAATAAAATAGACCTTTATCGCTCAAATTCTCCTTTATTTTCCCTTTTCGTACATATATCTTTTTTCTAATGTTTATGTCAATTACAACTAGCCTACTCAATCATTCAAATATATCTAATATACTACAGTCACCACATAATTGGTCCTTTTGAAATACCTGGCAATCTAAATACGGAAAATTATTTGGAGATGCTACAAAACGAAATTGGTCCTGCAATAGACGATGTTGTGCGCCCAGATCGAGAGGTCTGGTTTCAACACGATGGATGTCCTGCACACTATGGCAGAAACGTTAGGGAATATTTGGATTTGGCATTTCCTGGGCGCTGGATTGGACGAGGGGGTATTATTAACTTGCCTGCTAGATCTCCAGATCTTGCTCCATGTGACTTTTTTTTATGGGGTCACTTAAAAAATCAAATTTATAAACAAAGCCACGAAAACATAAATGATTTGAGAGATGCCATATTTAATGAATGTCATCGTAAAACTCAGCGGCAACTATTTAATGTACAAAGGTTGTTTTACAATAGATTAGGTTATTGTCTTGTCCAAAATGGTGCTGCATTTGAATATTTATTGTAAGTATTATCTTTAAATTATAATTACTTGTTATTCGTTTACTAATTATAAAACTTTTCTTGCTTGAAATTATTATGTTACAAAATATTGAATTTTTAATAAATTCATATTATTTAAACAAAACTGTATTTTTTAACTTTATTTATTAATCTAATATTTCTGTTATTGTCATACTGTGGTCATACTTAACGATATTTGTCCAAATCAAATTGTTAGAAATGTCAAATAAGTTAACTTACGTTGTGACAGATAAAACATCAAGCATTTATTTATTTTTTGTTCAATTCCATGGCTATCGATATTTTCAACGTAATTTTCGACATTTTCATATTTAATTTCTGTCGTTAAAAAGCATGTAAAAGTAATTCTGTTTATTGATTTATATGCAGAATTTTATGCCCTAAAACTTTTATTTGACGCGTTTTTGCTTAAAATAATTAGGTGAGCAGGGAATTGCAAAAAACTGATTTCCCATGTTAATCTCCTATGTATACCATTAAGATAGACACACGGTATATATATAGTCGGTGCTGATACCTACTTGTAAACTATCTTTTCCTGCTTCAACAAAACGCCCATGCAGACGAAAACATTATTCTAGCGTTTTTCGATAGTATTTTTTTGATATGGACAAATCACGTAACTCAACACGTGACGATGACGTGACTGTCGAAATTGCAATAAAGAGTAATTACATTTTTAAGTGAAATAATACCGAGTGTTTTTTTCAAACCTTATTCAACACGTGACACAAAAATACTAAAACGTCAATATATACGAACTATAGTGACAATTTCAAATTATCTTTTGAACAGAGTTACGACTTACGTCGCTTTTATGAACACTTTGTACAACCTATATGACAAAAATAAAATACTTCAATTACGTTGTCAAGAATACAAAAATCATACACTTTTAATTGCGCTATGCCATTCTTACGTAAAGAATTCACACAGTAAGGTAAACAAAACTTGAAACATGTTATTTATGATCTAATTTTTCCTGACTAGACGACGGAGAACTGGGCGAGTCACACTGGATGATGGTAAAATGGGCGATGATTAAGTGGCTGACTGTCATCTGGGCGACAGAAATTTAATTTTTTTGGAAGATTAACAGAATTTGGTGGTTTTTTTTTGCAACATGAAAAATAATTAAAAGTGATGCTATTATTTTGCTAAATGTGCTGTAAATGGCATGTATTTTTAAGATCGCAGCGCTGGGGTGGCAAGTGTTGAACTACAGGTTGAACGAGATAGACGTTAATCTACTGTCAAATGGGCAAACACATAATTTATAGAATTGTGTATTTCTCATAGTACTGTATTATATTTAATTTTATTTTTATTTTACACATATTTTACAGTAGGTTTTATATCATCCATTAAGAGCAAATTAATGTAAATTCCTAGTACACTTTTATAAAACTTTGACTTAAATTGTATAACCACTTCTGTTTTAGATGATATTTTCAAAAAAATAATTAAAATAGCAAAATTTCATAATTATATTTCTTATTTACTTCTGAACATTAGTATAGGATGTATTCGTGGAAGTGAAGATAACCTAAATGATATTTTTGTGAACATTTATAAAACTAACCTCGTTTTGAAACAAAGTTTTCTTTAAAATATAATGAATAAATCTTCAAAGTATATAAGACGGATATATTAATTTACAATTTTCTGATCCACGCACTGTATTATTATCTTTTTTCATCTTGTCAAGCATATTTTGATTGTAAACACGAACTTTTCGTTTACGCGGGAATTCGTGACAACATAATTTATTGCCTTTCTAACGTGACAATGTTCACTCAAGTAAGAAACAATAATTGTTACTCATATTCCAATATATATGTCAATTTAGATACACAAATACGTATAATATTTAACAAATTTCTAATATTACATACTTTAATAACAAAGTCAACTTAGCAATACATGCCAATTGGGGGCACGCATGATTTTCCAACATTCATTTATTATATTCTTCTTTCTGTATAATAATATAAAAATATACAGGCTGGCGCGCTTAAGACGATCCACCCTTAATAACTTGGAAACGGATTGTGATAGGCATACCCGATTTGCGCTATATGTTTTAACAACTAGGGGGCCACATCTTATCAATATTTTTTTTTTTTTAATTCACTCATCTCACCTCCACCAGTCTCAATTTTTAATTCTTAAGTGGCAATATACCTTTTGTGGCATATCAAATGAAAGCTCTTGAAAAATGCTATACAGTCATATTTTAATAAACAGTTTTAAAGTTAGAAACAATTATTTATAATATTCTATTATAAAATGCACGGAGTGCTATGGAAATGACAAAAGTGAGAAATAATAATGTATTTTTAATTTAATTTAAAACCTTACAATAAATGCTCAAATTGAGCGTCATTTATAACTAAACTGTTTCTTCTGGAATTGCTTGACACTCTCTTCTAATTAATTATATTTTCTAAATCTTTGAGATTAACAGATGAATGTTAACCGCGATACCGGAACGTAGGTCTTTAACATGTAAAATCATACTTTCGTAATTTCCTGATATTACAAAGAGCAAACAAATTCTTATGCTCGTAACAAATACACTTCAATGGACCAATGGTTCATGGCTGGCAGGGAGTGACGTCATGCGTCACTCGTTTATACTCGGTAACCATCGCGCCTTCGAAATATGTATTAAAAAATTGTTACTTTTAACAAAATATAAATTTCATGCGTTGTCCGATTGCCCGAAAGATCGTACTGTTAAAACTTTGTCGGTAAAGTTTCTCTTGTGTCATATTTTTGGTGGTAACTTAGGTTTACTTAATTTTTATAACTAGATTATTATTTTGTTATATGAATAAAGGTTAAATTTGTGAAATATTAGCTGTTTTTGCACTACCGCTGCGATATTTGAAAGTGTCACAAAATTCGGACGCGAAATTTTTCGGTACAAACAAAACAGTTTTGTATTAAGTACTTTATCATTGTTTTAGAAGAAAAATTAGTACAAATATTATGTATTTTGTTGTTTCTTCATTTTTTATAAAATACTTTATTTTTATTATTATTTAGAAGTAACTTGTTTTATTATTAAGTTTTCAAATATATTTAAAAAATATGATATCTGTTTGTGTTTTTTATATAATTACTATTGCAAAATAAAGTTATTCTGTATTCAAAATTGTACTAATACAAGATACGAGTATATTATTGATATCTCATCCTAATAAGAGTACACCTCGGAGTACACCATATCATCTAGATAATAAGGATAGATGGCATTTTACACATTTTTATTTTATTTTTACTAAGGCCTTTCAAAACTAGATAGTTTACGATAACTAAAAACAAGCAATAGTCGAATATTTTTTTACTGTTATTTAAGAAGAGTTATTAGACTTTTAAAAAAGGTGTGGCATCTCTCCCGGACTTCTCACATTAACAAAATTTATAATCTATTATTTTATCGCCCAGTTGTCCGGCGCCTACTTGGTTATCACCTAATTGACCATCGCCCAGTTATCCATTGCCAAGTCGTCCTAGCCCAGTTGACCGTGCCCATTCGTCGGGTGTTAGTGCTATAGTATTTCTTCATGTTTCTTCAAAATATACTCGTAAAGTTCATAAATCTTGTGTCCCAAAATTTGTTGGACTTACACATACAATATATTTTGAAAAAAATATTTTTTGTTACCTTGGTGAATGTCTCAAGACAGAGTATAAATAATCCCCCCAGGGTAAGATTTGCATATTTCTGCGATCTTTGAATAACTAGAACTAAACTCAGACGAATATCTTTTTCTGGAATGTCTTGCCAACGAATCATATAGACTGTATCAACTACGGATTCTGTCTGCAAAATACATAAAACAAGTAAATAAGTATTGAACTCTTATGGGGTTAGTTTTCTCTTGGAGATACCTATATATACTTACATAGAGTTGTGTGCAAAAGTATTGAGCCAAACTTACTTTATCTCTTTTTGGCCCGCTCCTGCCACCTGTAGTTAAAGTCAGAGTTAGTGCTAACCAAATATTATATTGCAAAATTATTCTTATAACCTTTGGTTAGACCTAACTGGAAGTTGAAACTGTTATTCGCATCGCTTCTGACCTTCAGTTTAATTCTTAACTAATAGTTAATAAACTGTCACTTTAACTAGAGATAGGATCGGGCCTTAAAAGTATACTTTTTGTAATACATGTTACATATTACACTACTATTAATTATATTATAATTAGTATGTTGACATATTTTAAAATTTATTTTCATTCTGTTTTATAGCACAAACCAAATTGTCCGTGTTCAAAACATCGAGCCAAGTTATTGTTCAGAATTTATATACTTTATTGTTTATATTCGTCATCAAATTTCGAATTTATTTCATACTGTGTCGCATTTCCATGTTTACAATTGTGATTTCAGTCCGGTAAATGAGTTTTTACGAATAAGATGTTTCCGGAGGAGGCGACCAAGGAGCTGAGTCTGGAATTTCGAAATGAGTAACGTGAAAAGCATTTAACGGACGTATGACGTACAACATTTTATTTCATATGTGTCGCATTTTTGGATGAAAGTTTGCTTTATTTTTTTCTTTTTTTCTTCTCTCTATTACGTAATTGCCTAACGAATTGGTGAAATACGCCCACTTTCAATTACAAGAATCCGTAATAAACCTCCTCAACAAGGAAAGGTAAAAGCACAGTAAATAGAACAATTACCAACTCAATTCTATAGCAGATTCAAGAAAAACAAACTGCAGTGGGTATTTCAAAAAAATTAGAATTACAATGAACAATTTTGTACAAATGTTTTTGGGGATTTTTAAATTGTGAAGATGGTAACTTAGTCTAAGTGTCAAATAAATATCTTTCATTTTAATTGTTATTACTGTCATTACTCATGGAAAATTACTGAAATTAGATTTTTTATCATTAAAAATATTAAAGCACTCTTTTAAATTAAAATTCAAAGTATTTATTTGTAGGTTCATAACATAATAAATATAAATTTTAACTCTAATTTAACTTATAACTGTTATATCAAATATCAAAATAAATTAAATTTCAAATATTTATTGAAACTGCCAGTATTAACAATTTTAATATTTTTTCAATAATAATTTTGAAATAAAAGTAAATTAATGCGAAATAGAAAAAAAAAAGAAAAACACGTATTACAATGTCCATTTGCAATATTCGTACTTTGCTTAACTCGCCTACGGCTCGATTAGGAAAATTGTACTCGTATTACAATAAGGATTATTGTAATACCTACTTGTCTTTCAATATATTGTTGAAGAAGGGTATATATGTTAGCGGCATTTTGAGTTATGCAAGTATTATGTTTATTTATTCCCTCTTTAATCTTTTAATTTCAGCTTTATATTGAATTACATGATCATATATATTAAATGATTGTTTATTTAGGTATCGGTCAGTTGTGCTAGAGCTGCTGAAGCGACAACATCAGAGTATAGAGGATGTATTTATTTATTTTTGAGTAACGGTGAGTGCTAGAGTTGTGTTGTTACTATATGTGGTTATCTCTCACGCTGCGGTGTTGAGAAAGAGCTGTTCTGCGGTTCATCTATACCCTCGCCTGCGAGTTAAGTAAGCCCTCACGCTGCGGTGTTGAGGAAGAGCTATTCTGCGGTTTAGCTATACCCTTGGCTGCGGTCTAAGGAAGAGTACTGTGGGGCTGGGACTAGTTATCTCTCACGCTGCGGTGTTGAGAAAGAGCTGGAGCCCGATTCTAATTAAACTTTTCGACGTGAAATAATTTTAATCGTCGAAAAGCTACACGCAGCCATCTATGAGTTGAGTCAGGTACTAAAACTAACTTACCGACATGGAATCGTTTTGCGTCGCATTCTTTTCGACGCCAAATTTCACGTCGAATTCTTTTCGACGCCAAATTTCACGTCGAATAGTTTGACATTTCACATTGCAAGTTAGTTTTGTCCGAGATTTTGATATAGAATTGGAAGTTATGTTCGATCCATTATAAAAAATTAAAAACAAACAAATTTATAAAATCGCTACCATAAACAACACAACTTGTCTAGCTAAAGGCTAGAAAATGATTTCATCTTTAAGATTTCATGGCCATCTAAGGGTGACCATAAAACTCGCTGTCGGGTCATCCAGGCTATTTCTAAGTAAGGATGGTTGTTCAGGCAGGTAGAATGTTTCTGAGTAAGGACAGTTTTTAGTTCATATTGGTATTTAATGTGTAGACAACCGTTTCTCATTTTCGTCATATAAAACATTTTTATCTTCTTTTCTGCATTTTAATAGTATTCAAAAAATATTTTCTCACGTTAATTTGCAATTTTTTATTGAACCGAAGAGTACAACTTGATTTTAAACTTAATACTTACCCGGGAAAAGTAAAATTTATTGATACCAACAATAAATGACAAAAATTCCCTACAATGAAGACGATGAGAGCGTTAATTTTCCTAGATATATTTAATCGTCGAAAAGTTTAAAATTGGCGCTATGTCTATAGTTCCACTATGCGCCACTATAGTTCGCTCAGCGCCACTATCTTTTTCGACATGAATTGGCGTCGAAAACAATTAGAATCCAGGCCCTGTTCTACGGTTCAGCTATACCCTAATCCTATCCTAATCCCAAAGCTAGGCCGAGACCTTGCGTATTTACGTGGATCCTAAGCACTCACTGAGAGAGTATACTCATCTATTTCTTTATCTGTTACAGGCTATTGGCGCTCGCAGGACAGAGTTTGGACCATCCAGGGATTAGGGATTATTATATTTGTTTGGATCTGTTTTCCATTATGTATTTTTGAGATCGTTCATCAATTAATTATATTGGTTTCTAATATATAACCATTCGTGTGTGTGTTTATATTAATTTAATGTAATTAATTTATCTAAGAATTATTGGAGGTGATATAATATGGAATGTGTTAAGTAACTGTAAATTGTTATTATAAGTATAAAGGTGAACAAAAATAAAATATCGGAGGCAGTTTTTGTAAAACAGTGATGCCGGAAAGCTGAAATAAAGAATATTTGGTAAAGCTCTAATTCGACGTATTCTTTTGTGGTCCTTTGTAAACATTACCTTTCCATTATTTTAACAATATTATTAGTTAGTAAGTTAGTAGAAAACATAAGAAAGCGAGAAATGAATTTTATTAGTTTTGAAACACGGATACTTAAGTTTGGTGCAATATTTTTGCACGGCGCGATAAATTATTTTGCTACTACATAAGTATATTTATATAGTTTCTGGTGTATAATATAAAAATATTTTATGCTCAAATCCATATGTTTTTTAATACTTTTTCATTTGTGTATCAACTTTAATATGTGATTAACCTGTTTGGCTCAAAACTTCTGCATGGCACTGTATATCTGTATATTACCTCATTTTGAATAAGTTGTCCCATACTACAATAAATAAATAGTTGAACCGTAACACACATAAACATGAAAGCATAAATTATTCTTCCCCCTCTAAAAAGAATAGAGAAAAATATAACAACATTTAATATTATCCATCATACGGATTGTTCCATAAGTTTCCGCCCATATGGTTTTATAATTCTTGCACATCGACATCGGCTATTACACGAAAAGCGGGCCACAGGCGTTTAACAAGGGAAATCAGTTTTTACTTGAACAAAAGTTGGCCTATTAATTTTAGACAATAATACTTTAAACAAAATTGTAGCGTATTAAATTATGCATCCAATGCATTAATCATATTTGTATTACAGACTTTGTGTCATCATTATTGAAAATGAAGAAATTCATATAAAGAAAAGTTACAAATTATTCAGTAGTATGAGTTTGATATTAATCGATTTGCTCCGTTAGGAAAGGTGCAAAATAAAATGACCCACTTTTCGTGTTACATCCGACACTCGATATATTAGCTTTATATTATATGGAGATTTATGGAACACTTTGTTTTTTGTTACAGATATACATACATATCGTTTACAACCATGACACAAAACATAGATAGTACAGCAAGAATTATAATTGTACCGGCTGAATGTAGACTTGCTGTCGAAAAAAATTCTTCTATATTGTACAAAAAACTATAAGACAAAATTTATATTAGGTACAATAATAAAATATATAATCAGATACCCTTCTACCGTTTTGGTCTTTATTCGGGTACAAACTTATTGCATTATTACTACAGAATAGATAAACTAATATTAGTTTATCTGTTCTGTATTATTACCTGCCTCTTGCCCAAATTTTCGCTTCTTAAGGCTATCCCAAACCAACGCGCAATATTCGTAGAGATAGCGAAACTTTCCCTTTTCCAAATTGTCGTCGACTGAAAGTACACAGCGACAAGTGACAGTCCCCACATTGGTGCGAAATTATCGCGCAAACTTCCACGAAACAGCAGCGATTTATTTACTTTCGCTGCATGCACGTTTTTTTGTCACTGTCGCTGGTTATCCGCTAGAGATATCATTATGACATTTACAGAAAAACAGATGGAAACGGTAATAAAATACTCAATTTGTGTCCATTTTTGTAATAAATATATAAAACCGTTGTTTTACGTGAAGGTACGATCCACAAAGAAACTATTGTTTTTTACTCTGCGTAAGAGTTATTCATTGTTTTATTATTTCGATGCCAACTTCACTCTAGCGTCACAAGCTTGAAATTAAAAAAAATAATATACGGAAATTTAATACTTTTAGGTACCCATAATTTTATTTTCAAAATGTTTATGATAAATCAGTTTTTGCAAATTAAATATCATTGGTGCCAACTTCACGCTAGCACCAATGTATTTATTTTTCCAAAAAAAAAAAATTTACTAAATTTTAGTACCCAAATAGTACTTTAATTCGGATTTGGATTCAGACCTTAATTTGGATCCGGATCCTAATTTGGATCCGGATTCGATGTTTTCTGTACGGATCCGGACCTAAATTTTAATTCTGGATCCGATTCTTCATTTTGAATGTGAAGGCAAACCCCTCTAAAATAGTCAGATAGTTTGTGCAAATGTAAAGAAAAAGTATTTATACTTTCGTATATAGTAAATGATGAATAAAAAAATCTGTTGTGGCCAGCACAATACCTTCCGTCATTCTCGTGTATAATGTATAAATTCCATAATTTTTCGTACAAAAGATTCTAAATTTCCCGTAAAATTATTTCATAAACAAACTTTTCAAATTGCACTTGACACTGGCATCGTCTTCATCTTTAGCTTTTCCCATTCGTTAGGGGTCGCTATTTTTGCATGTCGTTCTCATTCAGTTCCTTTTCTCTCAAATCTTCCGCAATACAGTCCTTCCATCTTATCTTTGGTCTTCCTCTGTTCCTTTAACGTCCTATTATTAAACTATTCATTCTTGTTCCAATATAATTCTTCCTTTCTCCTCATGACATGTTCAAACCAATGTAATCGTCTTTCTTGTATCTTTCTAAAAACTTGTAATACTAGAGTTATTTTCTTACCATATTTTTCCGTCTATTCCCCAATATCTACTTCAACATCCTCATATCTGCCACATTAATTTACTTTTTATTTATACTGACATCTGTCAATTTGAATTATATGAATTTGATACTAGCTCCCAAGTTTGGCATAGCTGGCTGAATTATAAAATTTAATTTCTTTAAAATTCTTTAACTCTGTATCTATTGAATATGAAGTATAAATTGTAATCAAATCGTATAGAGAATAATATATTCTTTAAGTTATAATAACGTTAAATGTCAATAAATCAAATTTAACTGTTAAATCTTCAAATGAGACTACTTTCGGTTGACCAATTATACCCAAAATCTAATCAGATGTTCTTCTGGATGTAAACTTGAGGAATACGAAAAAATTATAATTTTTGGAATCGTGGTATTGAAGTTATGGAATCCGGAAATTTTGTTACACACACACAGACACACAGACACACATACATACAGACATCATCGTAAAAATGGTAAAATCGTATTATATGGACCCTAAAACGTGCTTATTCAGTAAAAACTCATCATTGAATTTTTTGACCAAAGACAATACCTTCCTTACCTAAAGGTGACGGAAGGTAAAAATACAAATTTGTATTATTACATATATAAAGTAACATATTAATATGACATACTCATATTCGAATCTAAGACCCGATACTAAAATCCGTTTCCAAGATTCCATATTTAAAACACGATTCAAGATCCGATATTCAGATTCGAATCCACAATCCGATACTCAGACTCGGACCCAAAATCGGATACTGACATTTGGATCCGAGATCCGGATACTTTAACATTCAATTATCCGGATATTTTTGGATCCGAAACCGGATCCCACCACTAGTGAAGATAGCATCACTCATATTAAAATAAAACGTTCTCGAATTTCATTTTTATAGGGATTTAGTACTGTGACGTGCGCCCCTGAGAGAAAAGTATGCATGCGCCGCTACTGATAGCATGTTCGCGAACAATGACGTAATCCCTTCGAAAGAACGTACCAGAGCGATAGTACAATCCCCGACGCGCTGAGACAGGTTAATTACGCCATGACCTCATTCCTTTGTATACGGGTCATTGTCTATTTAGAAGAGTTCTAGAATGATAAGGGCTGTATAAATACCGTCGGGAGAACAGCGGGAGACAGTCTCATATACAAGCAACCAGATATGAACTCGGTGATATAAATAAACAGTTTAACAGTTGTTAACATAAATAAATGTAGTTATATAAATAAGTGCAGTGATATAAATGTTAGTTAGATAAATAATCGTAGTGTTTAAGCATTTAATAATATTCTTAGTGTTTATAATTATTTAATCATAGTGTTAGTTGTTTTTATTATCTTTTAATATTTAATCCTTATTTAATTATCGTTTAATAAACGTATTCTTTTACTTAATAATATTTGTCTATGTTTTACACTTCACCCATATAAATAAAAACCTTACAATTGGTGTCAGGTGTGGTGTTGTTCATAACTGTGAAGTGTAAATAAAAATAAATAAAATGCCTAAACTATTAAAATTAAGTGAATTGAATGTACGTGATCTCAGGACGGAAGTGGAAGAACTGGATTTGGATGCAACAGGAGGGAAAATAGAGCTTCAAGAAAGACTGCGGCAAGCTTTAATCGAAGCTGGTGAAAATCCTGACGATTACTTATTCGAAGTTTCGTGTGGCTTATTCGATGATTGCAAATTATTCGCTGAAAAATTACAAGAAAGCTCTAGAAGTGCGGAGCGAAGAATGGCGGAAAGTTCTACAAAAGCGGAGGAAAGTTCCCGAGTACTGGAAGAAGAAATAAAGGAACATTCTAGAACATTGGAAAGAGAATTGCATGAAAGTTCTGGAAAAGGTAAAGAAAATTCCGGAGCACTGGAAGAAGAATTAATGGAACATTCTAGAATATTAGAGAGGGAATTGGAGGAAAGTTCTGGAAAAGCGAAGGAAAATTCCGGAGCACTGGAAGAAGAATTAATGGAACATTCTAGAACAATGGAACGTGAATTGAATGAGAGTTCTAGAAAAGCCGAAGAAGGTTCTGGAATTTTTGAGCAGAAATTGTAAGAGGAATTGGAGGCGAATTCTGGAAGAGTAGAGGAGAATTATGAAATTCTGGAGCAGAAATTGGAACTGGAATTGGTGGTGAATCCTGGAAGAGTAGAGGAGAGTTCTGGAATCATAAGGCAGTGGTCACATTGAGTAGAATGCAATCGATCAACCAAGATCAACTGTCGTAGATCAATAGCGACCGACCGAAATTTTAGGAGATATGTCACACTGCATGAATCGACGTAAATATTTCCACAAAAATGATACCAACTTAAATTGAAAGAAAATTATTTTTTTCTTGCACTGAAACGCCGCAAATATATGTTTTCAGGAATATTTAAATAAATGACAAACCTTATGAGTTTTTGTTTTTAAAATTAGAGAAATTTGCATCCATAATTTTTCCTTTGCCTTACAATTATTACTGTATCCTGGTGTGCTTTGATCATAAAATTGTACATTATTTCTTACACAGTTTTTCAACTATGGCCTATTTCATTTACTCTCCACATTTCCGTCATGCTACTAGTAATATGGCTGTAATATTCTAACAATATTCTTTTTAACCTGTACACAAATGTCAAAACAGTTAAGTTGGTATGAAAAATATGACAACACTGAGCATGCGTAAACACATCAATCGCTGTCGACCGACTAGAAAATCAAACATGTTTGATATATCAAACCGCTCGTCGACGTTCGATATCGTTCGACCATAGTGGATGCATGCAGTGTGACCATTCCCATAAGCTAGTGTTAGTTTAATTTTTAATCAATCGGCGTTAGTCGATCGCACTTGTCCAGTGTGACCACTGCCTAAAGCATATGTTGGAGCGGAAATTGGAGAACTCTGGATTCCTGGAACAAACATTGAAACAAGGATGGGAGAAGACTTCTAGAAAAACTGAAGAAAGCCTTCAAGAATTTGGAGCCGATGTAACTCGTTTGGTTCATCTCACACATCGTATAACTCCTGACAGCGATTTGGAAGAGTTCTAGAATGATAAGGGCTGTATAAATACCGTCGGGAGAACAGCGGGAGACAGTCTCATATACAAGCAACCAGATATGAACTCGGTGATATAAATAAACAGTTTAACAGTTGTTAACATAAATAAATGTAGTTATATAAATAAGTGCAGTGATATAAATGTTAGTTAGATAAATAATCGTAGTGTTTAAGCATTTAATAATATTCTTAGTGTTTATAATTATTTAATCATAGTGTTAGTTGTTTTTATTATCTTTTAATATTTAATCCTTATTTAATTATCGTTTAATAAACGTATTCTTTTACTTAATAATATTTGTCTATGTTTTACACTTCACCCATATAAATAAAAACGTTACAGTACTTTTTAGGTGAATGCAAAATTGATTTCGTTATTTTGTATGGAACACAGAACATTTTTCTTATGTGCGTGAAGCTAGCATCAAGCATATTAAAATAAGGCAAAAGCACCGGTAGTTGACACTTTAAGAAATGAAAATGTGTAATATTGTTGTTTAAAAACATGGTTTATTATTTAGCAAAATTACAGGCAATTATTCGCATGTATTGACGTCTTAGGAAGTAATATGTAATTAATATAAAAATTATTATCTTATCAAAATGAGAACATGAAATGCATTAGTAGTACACGTTTAGCCGTTACCAAATTTTTAGTAGTTGACACATAAATGTACCAGTAGTAGTTAGTAAAATATGTCGTATATCTAATATTTTCCGAAATAACTTACTCCAGTTCCAGTATATGGTTTACACATTAGAGGCCACAGAATAATTTGGAATTACCATTTCATTTGGTTATCTCAGCCGCTGTAATGCCAACACCGATTTTTTTTTACTGAATACGCCCCTGCCTTTTTTCTATTTTGCGAGTTTAATGCTAGAGGTCTTCTCGGTCGCAGCTGAACTAGAGTACCTCTATATACAGGATATGGCCATGGGCCAAGATCGCCGCCATTTGCGGACCAATGTCAAACATACTGAGTATTCATTTCCCTATTTATTTGTAAGAAATGTGATACGGGAACACACGCTCCGTCATAATGTACACAAATCGCCCTGTACATTTCCTGCTAAGCACTGTGTCATAACGTACAAATCTAGCCCATGAAGTTGGCGCGCGTCAAAGTGTACATTTCTTGCCTTATGCATCGTCATAATGTACATAGATCGCTCTGTACATTTCCTGCCCAGCACTGTGTCATAACGTACAAATCTAGCCCATGAAGTTGGCGCGTATCAACTTCGCGCGCTTACATATTTAAAAAGTACACTCCGTCCTACAAATTGTAACAAAATAAAATAATTAAATTGGAATAGGTTAATAGTTATAGTGAGCACTGATAGATGTCGCAACGAAATAAATTGTGAAAGTTAACAAACATTTATTAGTTTTCTTGTATTACAGCATCAAAAAATAAATCAAGTATTTGAATCACTTATAATCTTTTATTTGCTCATGTATAACAATCTGTAAATAGCAATTATTTATATTATAAATATATGGGAATGGTGTAGCAGTAAATAATATAAACCTACTAATCTGTATATACAATAAAGTTTATAAACACATATATTTGTTGCAAGAAGCTGATATCAATGGGAATAGTGTTTGAGAAGGATGTATTGTTTTTATTTTTTATTGTATTTAAGGCAGGAGGCAAATAAAACACATTCATCTTTGCATAACTTATAATTAATCTTATTTTACATTATACAATGACAATATTTATACATAGACATAACGGTTTAAGTGTAAAATGCTACTGATAGAAAACAATAATTCTTTTCAGCTGTCTCTTGTATCTCTGCCAATAGTAAGTAAAATGGCGTCTGCAACAGTCAGCTGGGCTGTGAAACAAAATCTCGCTTTGTAACGATTTTCGACAAGTTTCTTAAAGTTGTCTGCGACTTTCCTCATAGTTTAAATCTATTTAAAAAAAAAAACACGCCTTGAATCTTATCACAAGTGCATAACCATGACTCCCGTCAGTTGTTGGCTTACTACGCGCAGATCTCTTTAAATTGAAAAGGTCTATTTCAAATATCTAAACACGATTATTAAGGAAATCCATGTGCAATAGAAATTAAATCAAGACATTCATTTACAATACACGAATTCTCCATGCCACAACGTCATAAAGAATAATAAAAAATAATCGTACACATAAAACCAAGTCTACCAAAAACATGGTTTAAATCTGACTTAACAAAACTATCTTATGACGTAGAAAGAAGCTAAAACATATGTAAAGGAACAGCCTAGATATCAATTAATTTCCAAATTATTCTAATTTTTGAAGCCGAATTGAGGAAAAAAAGGATTATTATATGAAGATCACGCTGCAAAAAAGAGGAATGTCATTGTTATGTAGTTTTCGGGAAATAAAAAAAAAACAAATTTATATTATATTTGTGTTGTATGGCTATATATTTCACAGGTTAACTTTGAGACTATGATTCTTATTGCATTGGAAGTTTATACATAAAATTCTACCGTATTTGATGTACATGATGTATATTTCATTAAAAAATGTGACCCTTTTTGCAATGTAGTTTTCATATAGAATTTTTATTTTAATAATTTTTACCTCTCGCTAAGAGAGCTATTGGATTCATGCTAAAAATCGCATATCCAGATTTTATTGAATAAGCACGTTTTAAGGTCCCTATAATCCGATTTTAACATTTTACGATGATATCTGTGTGTGTGTATGTGGAATGCTGTAAGGACGATTACTCAAAAACTATAAGACTTTATATTTGTTTACGTATTTCCCAATCGGACATTCATGGGAAGATCTGAAAAGGTTTTGGTAACAATTGGACAACTGGAAGTAGAAGATTCTTGAAAAAAAATATATCGACCCCTAATAAGGAAATATTTAATCCAATGGAAAACAATATTATTTATTTGATTAAAGCTATTTTAGAAAAATATATTTCCATACGACTATACTACATTGCAAAAAATATAAAAGATTCATCACAAAGTCGATGACAACAATATAACAAATTAATTCTGTTCGAAGGTTACTAGTTTCAGATATTTATATTTATTGGATTTCTTTAAATTTTAAAAATAATTATGTATTTTATTTTAGTTACTGAATTATCTTGTATAAATAAAAACATTTTATTACGGTTGATATTATTTATTCCCTACGTTGGATTTATTCTAGTAAATTACACTATTACTATTGTTTTATTACTCCAATATAACTTTATTTTACGTAAAATAGACAGATTTGAATAACGCGCTAAAATGGGGCTGCACAATATGGCTGACGCTTCATTCCCCTTCCGTCACTAGGCATCAAGGTCATTGCCTACAATCGTACTTTACGCTGCCTCTATGTATTATATTTTTAACTCTATGGTCAAATTTAAATACATAACAGTGTACATAACCCATGAATTGAAATAGAGCGCGGGCACTCAGCTGTTGCGGTAACCTTCGAAACAGCTGATCTTAGTGCCCCCGCCTTGTTACTCATTTCTTTAGCAAATAAATGAGGTCGAGCGACAAATACGCCATCTATTCAAAGCGAGTTTTTCTTAGCGCTAATTCAAAATCTGAAATAAGTTTGTTGTCTTACAAAACAAATTTCTCTCGTATTTCAGTCCCCACGCCAGCATTGAGTGCCTGTGAGATGACGCCTAGTAAACGCCCGCACGGTACAAATATTTCATCATTCAATAATTGTATTATATGACTGATATCTACCCTGTTTTAGTTATTTTCCGTTAGTATTTCTTTGTAGGTTGTCCGCATTTTATATGTTTCGGTTTCTTTCTACAGCATAAGATACCTAGCATTGGTAAGTCAGGTTTTTTACCTTCCGTCACTTTTAAGTAAGAAAGGTATTGTCTTAGGTCAAAAAAATCAATGGTGAGTTATATAAATAAGCACGTTTTGGGGTCCCTAGAACACGAATTTACTATTTTTACGATTTTTACTCCAATACTACAATTTCAAAAATTACAATTTTTTTATTCCTATTCTTACATCCAATTGATTAGATTTTGGTTACAATTGATCTACCTGAAGTACCTTAATTTAAAGCTCTTAATTGTTTTTCTTAAAAAAAGCTGATGTTGCCAGCACATTACCTTCCATCAATTCCGTGTATTATGTACAAATTCCATATATAATTTTTCTTGCAAAATATTCTATATTTCCAGTTAAATTACTTCATAAACAAACTAAGCAAATTGCCCTTGACACTGACATCTTCTTCTTTAGCTTTTCCTATGTCGCTATGTTTTATTTTCTTTTTTCACTCATTTCTGTTTTGTGTGTCGTCCTCATTCCGTTCCTTTTTTCTCAAGTGTTCCGCAATACAGTTTTTCCATCTTATCTTTGGTCTTCCTCTGTTTCTTCCACCTTCTACAATTAAGCTATTCATTCTTCCAATATATTCTTCATCTATTCTCATGACATGTTCATACTAATGTAATCGTTTCTCTTGTATCTTTCTACAAACTTCTATTACTCGAGCCATTTCCCTTATTCTTTCATTCATTATCCTATCTTTCCGTCTCTTCCCCAACATCTATCTCAACATCAATATTTAGAAGATTTTTTTTTTCAAGAATCTTCTACTTCCAGTTGTCCAATTGTTACCAAAACCTTTTCAGATCTTCCCATGAATGTCCGATTGGGAAATACGTAAACAAATATAAAGTCTTATAGTTTTTGAGTAATCGTCCTTACAGCATTCCACATACACACACACAGATATCATCGTAAAATGTTAAAATCGGATTATAGGGACCTTAAAACGTGCTTATTCAATAAAATCTGGATATGCGATTTTTAGCATGAATCCAATAGCTCTCTTAGCGAGAGGTAAAAATTATTAAAATAAAAATTCTATATGAAAACTACATTGCAAAAAGGGTCACATTTTTTAATGAAATATACATCATGTACATCAAATACGGTAGAATTTTATGTATAAACTTCCAATGCAATAAGAATCATAGTCTCAAAGTTAACCTGTGAAATATATAGCCATACAACACAAATATAATATAAATTTGTTTTTTTTTTTATTTCCCGAAAACTACATAACAATGACATTCCTCTTTTTTGCAGCGTGATCTTCATATAATAATCCTTTTTTTCCTCAATTCGGCTTCAAAAATTAGAATAATTTGGAAATTAATTGATATCTAGGCTGTTCCTTTACATATGTTTTAGCTTCTTTCTACGTCATAAGATAGTTTTGTTAAGTCAGATTTAAACCATGTTTTTGGTAGACTTGGTTTTATGTGTACGATTATTTTTTATTATTCTTTATGACGTTGTGGCATGGAGAATTCGTGTATTGTAAATGAATGTCTTGATTTAATTTCTATTGCACATGGATTTCCTTAATAATCGTGTTTAGATATTTGAAATAGACCTTTTCAATTTAAAGAGATCTGCGCGTAGTAAGCCAACAACTGACGGGAGTCATGGTTATGCACTTGTGATAAGATTCAAGGCGTGTTTTTTTTTTAAATAGATTTAAACTATGAGGAAAGTCGCAGACAACTTTAAGAAACTTGTCGAAAATCGTTACAAAGCGAGATTTTGTTTCACAGCCCAGCTGACTGTTGCAGACGCCATTTTACTTACTATTGGCAGAGATACAAGAGACAGCTGAAAAGAATTATTGTTTTCTATCAGTAGCATTTTACACTTAAACCGTTATGTCTATGTATAAATATTGTCATTGTATAATGTAAAATAAGATTAATTATAAGTTATGCAAAGATGAATGTGTTTTATTTGCCTCCTGCCTTAAATACAATAAAAAATAAAAACAATACATCCTTCTCAAACACTATTCCCATTGATATCAGCTTCTTGCAACAAATATATGTGTTTATAAACTTTATTGTATATACAGATTAGTAGGTTTATATTATTTACTGCTACACCATTCCCATATATTTATAATATAAATAATTGCTATTTACAGATTGTTATACATGAGCAAATAAAAGATTATAAGTGATTCAAATACTTGATTTATTTTTTGATGCTGTAATACAAGAAAACTAATAAATGTTTGTTAACTTTCACAATTTATTTCGTTGCGACATCTATCAGTGCTCACTATAACTATTAACCTATTCCAATTTAATAATTTTATTTTGTTACAATTTGTAGGACGGAGTGTACTTTTTAAATATGTAAGCGCGCGAAGTTGATACGCGCCAACTTCATGGGCTAGATTTGTACGTTATGACACAGTGCTGGGCAGGAAATGTACAGAGCGATCTATGTACATTATGACGATGCATAAGGCAAGAAATGTACACTTTGACGCGCGCCAACTTCATGGGCTAGATTTGTACGTTATGACACAGTGCTTAGCAGGAAATGTACAGGGCGATTTGTGTACATTATGACGGAGCGTGTGTTCCCCGCAAGACCCAGTCCAGTGTTGCCATTATCCCGATAATTATCGGATTCTGCCATAATATTTAACCTAATCTGATAATCGATAATGCTCTCCCGATAATCAAACAATGTACCATAATTTTGTTAAAACATAAATTAAAAGATTTTCATTATATTTTTTTAATAATCTATCGTGCTGCCATCTTTGACGAACGAACTACTCTGAATCCGAATTCATTTAAAATTTAAAAATTCAAATAGCAAGCGCAAATCCTCAGCGCAGCCGGCGCAGCGCAAGGCAAGACCAACATAGCATGCGCATAACGCACAGTGCATCTCACCGTGTCAAAAATTCTAAATTTTGTTTCGACTTTAAACCAACCAAACAAATGTTAAAATATTATGAAAATAATAAAACATTATATTCATCAGTGGCATCTTCAAATGAAGTACATACAGACGATGAAAAAACAGACAGTGATGTTTTAATTGTACTTGATTTTTAGTTAGTATTTGTATGTATATACGAGCTCCACGTCATAATAGTTTGTTTTAAGAGCAAAAATCAATTTGCGTAACATATTTAAATTTAAGATAATTTATACATTGCTAAAAAAATAATTTTGTGTCAACTTTGATAAAGGTAATAACTATTCTTACTTTACTGTATTCATTATAGGTTTTGTATGTATTATATTAAACGGTAATGGAACTTATTTAATTCAAAACTTATTTATGACGAACTATTACGACGAGGAACTCGAATTTATCATTTAGATTTTTGAAGAACATTTGTATGCAAGAATTGTATATTTTTTTAAATATAATATTTACAAATAAAATTGACATTTTTTTTTATAATAAACTTTATTTTATAACGTTATTATAATAAAAATGTACAAAATACGCAAATTTTTCGTATGACTTAAAATATCTACCTAATTTTTAAAATCTTGACTTTTTTAAAAATTTACCGCCAAAGACCCTCGCTTACAACTTTTGAGCACCGGGCACAATTATACGTGTGGAGTGATTGGCTGACTACTCAAGGTAGGTGCCAATTGCGTCACACCGCATGCGTGCAGTGATTCGTTTTTTTTTCGTGATTTTTTATGTTTCTTTTCTTTCTTTTCTAACTTGAAAATAAACACGAGTAGATAAAGTATAGTGTTATAATTTGTACTATATAAATAATATCGAAATAAATTGTACATTTATGAAAGGTACCATAAAAAAATTAATTTGAAAAACGTATATACATTTTTCAAATTAAAATAATATTATTTTAATATGCGTGGTGCTACGTTCACACTCAGATAAAAGAAGACATGGGTACATACTCAATGTCCGAATATTCAAAGTTAGAATATTGAAAACTAGAATATGCATGTACAGAATCATTTAAATCCCAAATATTCAAAAACAGAATTGAGCATTGCTCGAAAGCGTATGGACAATCTACAGAAACTCCTAACCTAAAGTGATCTCCGGTTGGTTACGCACACTTATTCGGTTTTTGAATGATTCGGGCGAAGTGCTGTCTGGTGATGCGCGATTATCTTTTTGAATATTCAGAATTTGAATGATTTTGTGCAGGCATATTGTGGTTTTGAAGACATTCCCTTATAATTTGTGCTATATAAACAATAACAAAATAAAATTTACATTTATGAGAGGTAAGTAAAAAGTACTAAATATGTATATAAATTTAATTTGAAAAACGCATTATTTTAATATGTGTGGTGCTTCACGCGCAGAAAAAGTAAGACGTTACATTAAAAACAAAAACGAAATTAATTTTATATTTATTGTTGAATTTTTAGTCAGTGGAATGAAACAATAAGTCAAGAATATTGTATAACGGATCTTTTATTAAGAAATGAACAGTGTTTTAATAAATTACAATTGATGACACCGAATATGTATTTTCATATCATTTGTATATAACAAGTAAACATAAAACAACTGAACTACTGCCTACTTATAAATTATAATGTACGTTGAATAATTTGAAATCTCAATACTCCCACTATTCAAGTGCATTATAATTTGAACTACACATGCCAATTTTCTTTAATAAATATATAAGTTTATCTTTTGTTAAAGCTTTTGTTAGAAAATCGGCACATTGTTCTTCAGAACTTACATATTCAACATTTAAAATATTATTTATAAATTTTTCACGTATGAAATGATAATGAATATCTATGTGTTTACTACGTTTATGAAGCTCGGGATTTTTTACAATTTTAATAGCACTCTGATTATCTACTTTCAAAATTGTAGCGTCAACACATGGATATCCAATATCTAATAAAAGCTGTCGGAGCCATATAGTTTCTCTAGCTGCTGTACTCGCTGAAATATACTCCGCCTCGGTTGTTCTAAGCGCCACGAGTCTCTGCCGCTGTGAACACCATGATATTGGTCCATTTGACAAGCAAAATAAGTAGCCTGTCGTAGAACGTCGAGTCAAAACATCTCCAGCGAAATCAGCATCGGCATATCCTATTAATTTCTTGCACTCTGTCTTTCTGTAGCAGATTCCCAAATCACTGGTCCCTTTTAGGTATCTAAAAACTCGTTTTACTGCGTTCCAGTGTATGACTGTAAAACTATTTAAAAATCTACTTAGAAAACTAACAGCAAACATAATATCTGGTCTTGTTAATTGTGCCAAAAACATTAGAGATCCAATTGCTTCTCTATATGGAAATATATTGTTTTTATTGTCTATATTATATCTAGTGTCCATTAGTGAAGCAAATGAATGACAATCTATGGGAACATTTAATTGTTTTGCATCAATCATGTTAAATCGTGCAAGAACACGTTCGATGTAATCCTTTTGATGAATAAATATTGAATGATTTACTTCATCTTGTTTAATTTGTAAACCTACATATGATGATAAGTTACATTCTGTTATTTCAAAAGACTGCCTCAAAAAACTAAGGATTTCATCGATCGTATCTTGTGTTTTAGCTAAGATTAAATCATCGTCTACATACAAGGCTAAAAATATAAATTTGTCTTTGATAACTCCACGATAAACACAGGGATCAGCACAACTAGGAACAAGATTAAATTGTCTTAAAAATGTGTCAAATTTGTTGTTCCATTGACGTGAAGCTTGTTTTAAACCGTAAATTGATTTTAAAAGTTTACAAACATTGTCATTTTTACTCACTACACCTTCGGGTACGTCCATATATATTGTCTCTTTCAGCTCACCGTGCAGGAACGCTGTCTTCACGTCGAACTGCGCTAACTTCAGATCTTCTTGTGCGGCTATTGCTAGTAATGTACGTATAGATTCATACCTGGCAACTGGAGAAAAAATCTCTTCATAGTCGATGCCGCTTTTCTGAGTGTAGCCCTTTGCACAGAGCCGAGCCTTGAACCTTGGAGTAGTTTTCGAGGGCGTTGTCTTCAGTTTGAATACCCATTTGCACCCCACAGTAGATCTTCCTTCTGGTAGTGGTTCCATCCGCCACGTATGATTTTTCTCATGAGAAGATAATTCTTCTTGTATTGCTATCTCCCACTGCTTCGAATGAGGTCCAGAAATTGCTTCTTCATAGGTTTGAGGTTCGCATGCAACAAAATTCACCTCATATCTTGCAGGTTTCCTTAGATTTTTTCGATCACGAAGTTCAATTTTTGAAGTATTGTTTCCTTCGTCCTGAATGTCAATATTGACTTTGTCACTGTCATTACTGACATTGTCATTGTCATTACTGACATTGTCATTGTCATCTGTTTGACTATTTTTGATGTTTGAGTCTGATAAGGGAAGAATGAGTCCATTTTCAGGAGAATTTGACGGATATATATTCAAGTTATCCTCCTGAAATATGACATCACGTGAAATATTTACTCTGTCAGTTTCTGGATCAAAGAGTCGATAATTTTTCGATTCTGACTGATATCCTACGAATAACATTTTCTTTGATTTTGGGTCCCATTTCTTTCGGAGTTGCTTTGGAACGTGAGCGAAAGCGATGCTTCCAAATACTTTTAAATGCATCACGTCAATCTTCTTTCCTGTCCACACTTCATAAGGAATTAAATTCTTGTTTGCTGCTGATGGAGTCCTATTGTATAGATAAACGGCAGTGTTCATGGCTTCTGCCCATAATTTTATTGGAAGTTCCTTAGCATGTAACATGGACCTTGCTTTTTCGACTAATGTCCTGTTTTGTCTTTCAGAACATCCGTTCTGTTCCGGCGTAAATGGAGCTGTTGTTTCTAACTGAATTCCTTTAGTCCTAAAATAGTTCTTCATATTATTATTTATATATTCTAAGCCATTGTCTGATCGTAAAATTTTAACAGAATGTCCAAATTTATTCATTATTAAGCTGTCAAATTCCTTAAATTTTTCATAAACGTCAGACTTATGTCTCATAAAATATATGTTTGTAAATCCTGAAGCGTCATCTTTAAATATTATATAAAATCTCGATCCCCCAATAGATTCTTGTTGCATTGGTCCCCCTACATCTGTATGGATTAGCTCACCTGGTTTTATGCTCCTTTTATCAACATTTTCAAAGGGAAGTCTGTGTTGTTTACCTAGTTGACATGCCTCGCATAAAAATTCGTAGTTAGTAGGAATTTCTTCAATACTAATGTGGCCCTGTTTGGCCATTTCTCGCAATGATTTTAAACCTATATGACCTAAACGTTCATGCCAGAGTTGCAATTGTGAGGTTGTCACTACGTTTACTTCATTTTTAGGTAATACTTTAATCTTCATTTGGTACAGATTGTTTTCCTGTAGTTCTCCTGAAATCATCACTTCTTTATTTTTGCAGATATATACAGAATTTTGTTTAAATTTAACGTCATAGTTCTTTCTGACACATGCTCCCACTGAAAATAAGTTTCTTTTTAAAGATGGTACATAAAGAACATTTTCAAGTATTCCATCAAAATACTGTCCGTCTACTTCACGCTTAATATGTACGGTTCCTCTTCCTTTAACTTCGCAAGTTGATCCATCACCAAAAGATACATAATCATTCTGACAGTTGACAAAATTTTGAAACCATTTTTTTTGAAATGTCATGTGCTTGGAAGCAGCACTATCTAAATACCATTTCTCGGTGAGATGCTGGTTTTGAAAAAATGTTTCGGCTGAAAAAGCACTAGTATTTCCTGGAAGATTATTATTAGAAGAATATTTGGCATTTTGCCTCTTTTTACAAAATTTAATTACATGCCCTTTCTTGTGGCAGTAAAAACATTCTACATTTTTCTTGTCAATATTTGATTTTTGAAATTCCTTTTTAGGAGCAAAATGTTTGCCTGATTTTGTAACATTTACTGTAGCAAAAGCATTTGTTACCTCATCTAATGAAGTCATTCTGGATTCTTCTTTTATAAGACGTGTCGTTAAGCTATCCAAAGTCTGTTTATCAGAATCTACACTGTCCCATGCGCTTACAAATGCATTATATTTTAAAGGTAGACTTCCAACGATTTTTGCCATTATTGTGATGTCTGAAACGGCTTGCCCAACATCCTTCAATTGACGGGCCATGTTTTCAACTTTGGCTATATGTTGTACGACGGAGTCAGTTGATGTCATCCTATATTCATGAAATTTTGTTAATAATAATAATTTATTAGTCTCACTTCTTTGTTCATGAAGGGAACATAGTTTACGCCACATTTCTGCTGACGATTCACAAGTTAGCAAATATTCTAACTGCATGGCTTCCATAGAAGAGGATATAAGAAACATTGCTTTAGCATCCTTTCTTATCCATGATTTTTTGGCTGCATCTTCTTCCGGTTTCGTTTCACTGCCATCGACAATGCTTAAAATGTCGTTCGAAATAAAAATCGCGCGCATCTGAAATTTCCATGCTTGGAAATTTACGCCACTAAATTTGCTTATATTTTTCACATCTATGTATTCGGCCATTTTATCAAATTATACTTAAAATGAAAATTTCTGACTGTTCACTTTCTACGGATTGTTTCAAACGCGATCTGGGCCCATAACCTGTTGAATTTTTAGTCAGTGGAATGAAACAATAAGTCAAGAATATTGTATAACGGATCTTTTATTAAGAAATGAACAGTGTTTTAATAAATTACAATTGATGACACCGAATATGTATTTTCATATCATTTGTATATAACAAGTAAACATAAAACAACTGAACTACTGCCTACTTATAAATTATAATGTACGTTGAATAATTTGAAATCTCAATATTTATGACAGGTACCTAAAAAGTACTAAATCCCTATATAAAAATAAAATTACAAAGCCGAAACCATGGAAAAGCTCGATAAGTACTATGGGGACTCTGCTCCATCAATTTCAATGGTTAAGAAGTGGTTTACCGAGTACCGTTGTGGTCTTACTAGCACAAGTGAAGCCGAACGTTCAGGTCGCCTAAAAGAAGTCGTCACGCCAGAAATCGTAAATAAAATTCATGGAATGATATTGGACGATCGGAGAATGAAAGTGCGTGAGGTGGCTGAGGCCGTAGGCATCTCAACTGAACGGGTGCATCACGTTTTGCATGAATATTTGGACATGAGAAAGGTATCCGCGCGCTGGGTGCCGCGATTACTGACACTCGACCATAAGCGCAACCGTGTGACCATTTCAAAGGAGTGTTTGGCGATGTTCAACCGCAATCCGAAAGAGTTTTTGCGTCGTTTCGTTACCGTAGACGAAACTTGGATCCATCACACCACACCAGAGACCAAGGAACAATCAAAACAGTGGGTTTCTTCGGGTGAACGTGCACCAAAGAAGGCCAAGGTGGGTCTATCGGCCAACAAGGTTATGGCCACAGTTTTTTGGGATGCACGCGATGTCATTTACATCGATTACCTTGAAAAGGGTAAAACGATCAGCGGCGATTATTATTCCGAGCTTTTGGACCGATTTGATATTGATTTGAAGCAGAAACGTCCGCATTTAGCGAAGAAAAAAGTACTGTTCCATCAAGACAATGCACGGGTGCACACGTATGTTAGTCGCCATGGGAAAAAAACATAAATTGGGCTACAAACTGCTACCCGATCCAGCATATTCTCCAGATTTAGCTCCCTGCGACTATTTCCTGTTTTCAAACCTGAAGAAATGGCTGGGCGGTAAGAGATTTGGGTCGAATGAAGAGGTCATCACTGAAACAAACGCCTACTTTGAGAGCCTTGAGAAAAGCTATTTTTTGGCAGGAATAAAAAAATTGGAAAAACGTTGGATTAAATGTATCAAGCTAAAAGGAGATTATGTAGAGAAATAAAACGCTTAGTTGTTGAAAAAAAATTTTTTTCATCAAAAGTCACGGACTTATCAAACAGCCCTCGTATCATGGGCACTAATAATTAGTTGTATTTGGGAACTAAAATTTAGTAAAAAAAATCTTTAAAAATAAATATTTTGGTGCTAGCGTGAAGTGGGGACCAATAATATTTCATTTGCAATAACTTATTTATCATAGACATTTTGAAAACAAAATTATGGATAATTACCTAGAGGTACCAATTGGGTACTAAATTTTCGTATATTTTTTTTTGAAAATTTCAATCTTGTGATGATAGTGTGAGGTTGGCATCAAAATAATTAAACAATGAATAACTCGTAGACAGAGTAAAAAAACAAAAGTTTTTGTGGGTACTAATTGGTACCAATTGGGCACTAAATCGTATTATCAATTAAAAAATTAGAACCTTATACCTTGGTGCTAACTTCACGCACCTTGTTTTATCTAGTCAAAATTGTAGTATCAGTGTATGAAATTCTCCGAAATCCTTATTCTTTTATTTTATGAATTAATCCACTATATTTTCTTTTTCCTGATAAATTAATTAATAGGTATATGATTTAAAGTGGTTACCAAATAGAAACCTGGCATTATGTTCATCGTCTAAAATTTATGAGTATGATGCACCCTCTTGAAAATATACGAAAGAATGGATTAGAAATCCGATCATATCTTTGATGAACAAATAAATTTTAGTTTATAAAACAAAAATCAATCTACGTTTATAGTGAAACTGATTAGCCGACTCATATCATCAACCTGAAAAAACCTTATAAATTGAAATATAACTTGTACAATTTTTTGGGTGTTATTTATTTTTAAAAGAAGAAGAAAAAACGTACTTGTATAAAGTACTGTATATATTAATGATATTTACAATTATTTCTAAGTCAATCGTTATTCCTTTTACGGAATATAAAATTATTTGAATTAATTGTACTTTATTTTCATACCATATGTTGGCACTACTGACAATGATCATGTTGTGTCAAATAATTTTATATTCCGTAAAAGGAATAACGATAGACTTGAAATAAATGCATATTCATTAAATATATACGTTTCTTTAATACTAGTATATTTTTTCTTTTTAAATAAATAACAACTAATAATTTCTACAAGTTATATTTCTTTTTATAAAGTTTTTTCAGGTTGATGACGTAAGTCCTCTGCCTAATCATTTTCACTATAATTGGTACTATTTTTTTTTGTAATTTTGGTTTTCATTAATTAGTAAACATGGTGAAATTCTTTATTTTTCCAAGAAAAAATTATGAATAATTGAAGTAATTTTTAACAAAACTGTTACCAATTAGACCTAAATTGATCTTTAAATAATCCAAAATACAGAGTATATTGTCATATTTATTATTAAAATTTACTAAATATGGTCAAAAAAGGTATTTATACACAAAAGTTTAGGGAACAAATTCCAAATAGCACACGTCAATGCAAGTAAAAGACAAACAACAAATGGAAGAAATGGAACAACACAAAATGGCAGACCATTTCCCGCACGGCTTAAAGATTTCGGACTTGTGCTCCCTCTATTATATATTTTTAATGCTATGCATAAAATAATGCAAATTGATTACCTATAATTCGTTAATATTTTTTTTTTTTTGCTACGAATAACAAGTTACCTTTATTGTCAAAATATGCCAAGTGGAAGAAAATGTATTTGGAAATAAAAGCAATATAAGTTTTATAACAGTAATACATTCTTTTACAACTGAACTAAGACTAAACAGCTAATTCGCATAACATGGCACCGAATCTAAAATGGCGCGCCTTTAGTATAATTTTACTTAAAATGTATAGGTAAATTATTTTCTTGCTTCATTCATTGAATAGTACGTTGTATATAATGGTCTTATAAATAATATATTTTTAAAATTATTTTTAATATATTATCTTCTACATGGTCCACTAGCAAAATCACTATCTATACATTTCACCCAGAACTTCCACAAAACATAGATGGTCTGAATGCAATACGATCGATAAAGAGAGAGCGGTACGGGAATTTCTATGACGAGGTATATAATGTATCATATAAAATTCGATCGAGTGGGATTCGGCGACGTGGAAATATTTGAATTTCTGAAAAACAGACAAAGTGGCGAGGAATATTTCGACTGATGGGATTTCGACATCGGCCGCGCGGGTCACTTCGATTCTACACACCTATTATTTCAACACCCACCACCCACTTCGCTGTAGCCCTCGCCCACTTGACCGTCTCCGAGAAAAGATTGGGTTTGGATCACCAAGAAGCGAAAATATCTGCAATTGACGTATCAATGTTCCAACTTACTCAAAAAGTAAATTATGATGGTTTATGCACTCAGCAATTTGCTTCTTGTTTTCTTCCACAGAATTATTTGGATTTAGACCCAGAAATCTACATTTTATAATCTTAAATTGCGCTATAGCGAAAGAAATCAAAATGATATACATGCCATCTATCATAGTCATGCTACTGTAAACTGCGAACCCCATTATTACTGTCTCTATGAAAAAAATTATATGGTGTCCTAGTACTGTCCTAGAAAAAAAGTAATAATTATTAACCAACGGATTTCACCTCGGATATGTAGACTTATCGAACAGCCTTTGTATATACGAGGGTCACATTATAATTATTGAGATTTAGGGCCTGTAATGTTTGTGGTATTAAATTAGAACACATACACTTTACTTTAGACTTACATAACAGTTATTTATTATCTCTTTAAGTACATGTGATGCGTACCATTTTAGCTCTACGACTAGAAGTGAAGTGGACTATATATAGGACAAAAGAACTACGCGCGCAATCACCTCTTCGCGCCTTATCGTATTACCAACCTATATATTATGTATACCAACATATTATATAATAGAGCCGGTTTGGTTTAGGTAAACTTGAGCTAATGGTTAAGCCACTGCTCTGTATTACAGTAGTACGAAGCTTAACTGAACTTGACAGCAATGCGATTTTTAGTTAAGTTAAGAATAAATATGTATATTTGGCATGACTGAAATCATAGATTACTATATTGAAATATAATTCGTTTGTATTATTGTTTTGGGTTGAAAAATTTGTAGAGATCTATTGAACAATGTTTTGACGTGTAACAAATCTAACAAATTCAGTCAAATCAAATCATAATAGTGTCATTGTGTCCACGTGTCCACAATCTGAATTTCTTTGAAATTAAAATTATGAAATTATGGAAATTTTATAAACATATTCCGATGACGTACAATTGCCTGAAGTACAATCCGCATCCATCGTCCCGTAGTCGATTTATGTACTCCGGAGAAATCACCAGCAATAATTAAATGTTACCAGTAGATAAGTTTCTTAATAATGAACCATTCAAAAGCGTTAATGTATGATTCCTATAGATAAATAAATAATAAATTTAAAATTAACTCGGCTTAAGGCTTAAGGTTTAAGCTTGGCTTAATGAAAAATTGCTGTATTACAATATAAGTTTAAGCTTGAGTCGAAGTTTAAATCTGAGCAGCCAGTCGTAGCGGCTTAAACTCCGAATTATAACCAATATGTCAATGTCTTTTGTACTTTAACAAATGATAGACTCATGGATTTAATAGAAATTATAGAAAATATTGATTTGTATAAAATATCTGACGAGGAAAATGAAGCAGAGTTAATAAACACCAGATAACCGAGTCGAATACGTATCAGAGGCCATATATGGAACAATTTGGAATTTGTGCAAGGATTCAGTTATCGAAAGAATCTGTGCGATTAATTTATGACATATACGATGTTATAAAAACCATAACAAACTGGTAAATAAATAGTTATTCAAAAATATTTGGTATGTTTGATATGGTTTATTTTAAATTTATTATTTATTGATGTATAGGAATCATGCATTAACGCTTATAAATGGTTTTTTATTAACATATTTATTTACTGGTAACTTTTTAATTACTCCTAGTGATTTCTGCGGAGTACATAAATCGACTACGGGACGTTGGATGTGGATTGTTCTTCAGGCAATTACGTCATTGAAATATGTTTATAAAATTTCCAAAATTTCATAAATTTTAATTACAAAGGAATTCAGATTATGGACACGTGGACACAATTTGCTAAACATCAAAAACAGTGTTCAATAGATCACTACAACGTTTTCAACACAAACGAATTATATTTCAATATAGTAATCCATGATTTCAGAGTCATGCCAAATATACATATTTATTCTTTTTTTGCAAACAGGATAGCCAACTTAACTAAAAATCGCATTGCTGTCAGGTTTAGTTAAGCTTTGTACTGAATACAGAGCAATGGCTTAAACCTTAGCTCTAGTTTACCTAAACCAAAATTTATGCCGGAACTGTAAAATCGGCCCTAAGGCACTAGATTTATATTGTTTATAACGCTAAGCGTCCTTTGTGTGCAAACACATTTGAAACTATGGAGATATTTTTACTCGCTAGTTGCAAGCGCCGGTGAGCCAGCGCTTGCAACCGGCAACAAGCTTTCTACGTGTTCGTACCCTAACCTTTTTACACAAAGACGACAAGCTCGATGAGAAAGACATGTAAGAAGACGTAGAAAGGACATGAAAGAAACATCTTTATAATTGCAAGTTGTATCTTGCAATTAGGCTTAATTGCAACTTGTATCTTGCAATTAGGCTTAATTGCAACTTAAATCTTGCAATTAACCTAACCAAACCTAACATAATTGCAAGATTTATCTTACAATTAGGTTAGGTTTGGTTAGGTAAATTGCAAGATAAAAGTTGCAATTAAACCTAATTGCAAGATACAAGTTGCAATTAAGCCTAATTGCTAGTTACAAGTTGCAATTAATCTTAATTGTAAGATACTGTAGAGAAAGATTGGAAGGAGATGTTCAGACGGATAGGTCACACAATGATTGGCAGTAGAAAAATAAAGAAGCATACAGTTTCCTTATCTTCAGTTTATCACCAGAGTTAGCAATGGCATTGAAGGGAATCAAAAATGCGAAGCAATTAAGGGAAGCAATAAAAGATAGATTCGAAGGAACAATTGAAGAGAAAACTACAGATTTAATGATGGATATTTCCAGATTAAAAAGAAAAGTGGTGAAAACATTGACGAGTATCTGACGAGAGCACAAGGTATATCCAGACAATTAATAGAATACGATAAACCAATTTCGGAGCGAGACAAGATATATCATTGAAGGCTTATAATTATATATTATTAATAGGAATAAATTTCGCAGATATGAGGCATTCATTACTGTCATATAAGAAGAAAATAAAAGAAGAGAGAATATAAGAAGGAAATGCATATAAAACAAATTTTAAATTTAAGACGAAAGAGAATCGTAAAGAATGCTTCTGTAGAAAATTCGGGTGACCCGCCACTGGTCGACCGTTTAGAAGAAACGCGATAGCGTTGAAAAAAGAGAAGAGTGAAAAAAATATAATAATGTCATCTGTCAATCTGTAATAACTGTAGCTGAAATTCTTGTAATTAATAAAATAAAGTGTAAGTTGTGCTGTAAAATATTAAACATTTGGTGCCGAAACCCGGGACCTTTAAATTGGGACCTTGAGAGTGAGTGTTAGAGAAATACCGAAAACGTCAACGAAGAAAAAATAAACGAAATGGATCTAACACTTCGCAAAACGTATCGTAAACAGCTTACAACATTAATTAACGAAGCTACAGAGTTAGTTAAGCAAGAATCAATAGAAGTAGATGATATTCCGGTGTTAATTGCAAGAATAAAAGCGCTACAGGTTAGTTTGAACGAATTAAACGAAAAACTTTTACCTACGTTTAAGGAGGACCAAATTGAGCCCGAGTGTGAAAAACTATTGGAATACAACGATAAAGTAGTACAAGCAGTAACGAGATTGGAGCAACGACAGAAGCGGGAATTACAGAATGAAAACCGAACGGAATCTGAAGCGCCGCCAAATCAAGAATCACAAACGTCAACGAACACTGGACAAATGTCGGTAAATTTGCCAAAACTTGATATTATAAAATTTGATGGTGATTTACTCAAGTGGCCTGCTTTTTGGGAACAATTTAGTACTGCTATTCATAATAATTCGAAATTAGACAATGCAGCAAAATTCGCTTATTTAAGATCATACCTGACAGGCAGAGCATCCATATCAATATCTGGTTTAATGTTGAGTCAATCATCGTACAATAATGCCATAGAATTGTTAAAAGCAGAGTATGCCAATCCTGAGCGTATTGTAGATATCTATATTCAAAAGTTATTAGCAATACCACATATAAAATACGATAAGAATATATCTAGCTTAAGAAAATTGTACAATACGGCAGCTGCTATAACAAAATCTTTACAATCGCTTGGAATTTCACCTGATCAATATGGTTTATTAGTAAAATCGATAATTTTTAAGGTTTTGCCATATAATATGAGGATCGCGTTCAATAAACAAAAATTAAATGACTCTACGTTAAATAAAAGCGTTGCAATTGTTACGAATAGCGATATTACTAATAATTCCATAAATTATAGTAAACAAATTACGGATTTGCTTCAATTTATAAAAGTTGAATTAGAATCTATGGAACAAGCCCAATGTACGACTGAATTCATTAGTAAACAAGCATTCTCTAATCGTAATAACGCAAACAATAAACCTTTCACAGCAGCTGGATTATTCATTAGTGTAAATGATTGTTGTCTATTTTGTCAGTCTAAAAAACATCCAACTAAAGATTGTAATAGTTCTTTAAGTATCAATCAGAAGAAGGATATTTTAAAACAAAAACTTCTTTGTTTCCGCTGTACTAAACCGAATCACAATTCAAAATTTTGTCGCAGCAGGGAAATAATCTGTGCTAAATGTAAAAAAACAACATGCAACGTCAATGTGTGATCCTGCATATTGTGAACAGCAAAAATATTCAAAAACACACGTGAATGCTTCGAATAGCACGGAAAACAATAATTCTACTAATTTATTAACAAATGGAAAGGTAGATAACGTTTACTTGAAAACTGCCTGCACATATATCGCATCAAATGATACACAAAACAAAACGTTAATACGGATGATAATAGATGGTGGTAGTCAATTAACATTTATAAAAGAAAGTCTCTCGAGATTATTAGGACTACCAGTAATTGGAACACATAAAATAGTTATTCAAACGTTTGGTCAAAAGGCAAGTGCCCCGGCTAGGTTATGCAATCGTGTCGAAATGGTACTAAAGGGGCAATATAATGAAAATTCAATAAAATTAACGGCAATTGAAATACCTGAAATTTGTTTTGATTCACTAAAGTCTCCATCATTAAAAAATCCAATTATTAAGGATTTCTCAAGATATCATAAATTAGCAGATATTTCGCAAGGTCAATGTCCAGAAAATGGAATTGCTATACTTATTGGAGCTGATAATTATTGGAAAGTAATTACGGGAGAAACAAAAAAATTAACAGATGATTTAACTGCTGTGAACTCTTATTTCGGTTGGACATTATTGGGTTCAAGTGATGTAAATGACATTTATAATTTCATGGTAAATGTTAATTTAGTGTCCGTTTTGAAAGAAGAAGCAATTTCGGAAGATGATTCTAAGTTAAAGAAATTTTGGGACTTAGAGACAATCGGTATAAACGTTAACGAGAAAGAAAGGGATGAGTTCGCGAAGAACTTTATAGAACAAAATATAGTGTTCAAAGACGGGCGTTATGAAGTGACGTTACCGTGGAAAACAAATGAAAGCTTGGATTCAAATTATGTGGGAACATTATTGCGCGTTAAGAATCTTACAAATAAATTACTGAGAAACGGAAAACTATATGAGTATGACTGTGCAGTGCGTGAATATATAAAAAATGATTGTGCGGAAATAGTTTTGAATAATTCTATAAATAATAAGACATATTATATGCCGCATAAGCCCGTATATAGAGATGACAAAAATACTACAAAGTTACGGGTGGTATTTGACGCGTCAGCGCATGCACCTTCGCTTGAGTCACTAAACGACCAGCTATTTGCAGGTACTAATCTGGTTCCGGATTTGTTGAAGATTTTGATGAATTTTAGAATAGGATCAGTTGGATTAATCGCCGACATTGAAAAGGCGTTCTTACAGATAACGTTGAGTGAGTATGATCGAGATTCACATCGTTACCTCTGGTACAGTGAACCAATTAAGACAAATATTTCATCAGTAGAAGAATTGCCAAATATAGTCAAGTATCGAATGAAACGCGTCACATTTGGGATAACCACAAGCCCATTTCTTTTAGCAGCTACTTTAAAAAAACATTTTGCAATACAATCCGAAGAATTCAAGCAAACTGCGGATATTTTAGATAAATCGTTTTATGTTGATGATCTTGTAGTTGCTGCGAATTCGCTAGAAGAAGCGCTTATGATTTATGAACAATCTACGAAAATTTTGAAGTCAGCGAATATGAATTTACGAAAATGGCGTTCTAACGATTCAGAGATATGTACATATTTGAAACAAAATGAAGAATTTCTATCTGATAACAAAGTACAAAAAGTATTGGGAATACCATGGTATACTAAAACGGATGAGCTGTCAGTTGATGTAACTTCTATTATTAACAATAAAAATAGTTGTCTAACTAAGAGAAGCGTTTTACAAACAATAGCAAGGATTTTCGATCCCTTAGGTATGTTCGGCCCATTCACAGTCCGAGCTAAAATTCTAATGCAATGCATATGGAAAGAAAATATAGAATGGGATGAAGTATTACCGGATAAATTAAAGAATGATTGGTTAAAATGGTGTTCCGAACTGTCAATGCTGGTAAATTGTCAAATTCCACGAATAGCCCGACATAATCGCACAGCTGACGTAGAATTACATATATTTGCAGATGCAAGTCTACTAGCGTATGGTGCTGTAGCTTATTTAAAATGTTTAGCGACAAATGATTGTAGATTTTTAATTGCGAAGAACCGCATCGCACCTATAAATAAAAAGAATAATGGACAATTAACTCTACCTAAACTCGAATTAACTGCAACATTATGTGCGACCAGACTACAAAGGTATATTTTGGAAAATTTATCGTTGAATGTAAAATCGATCTTCATGTGGTCAGACTCAAAAATAACGTTGTATTGGATTAAAGGAGAAATCACGAAGAAAGAAGTTTACGTACGTAATCGAGTTATCGAAATTCGAAATTTAAATAAAGGAAAATGGAGATACTGCCCAAGTAAAGATAATCCTGCAGACATGTTGACCAGAGGAGTATCCGCGAAGTTCTTGTGTCAAACACAATTATGGTTGCAAGGACCAATGTGGCTAAAGGGTGACCAAAGGAGTTGGCCATTAAACGAAATCGAAGATTCTATAATCGAAAGTGTTAATACATTTATTAATGTCAGCAAATTTGAAGGAAATAAGGAACCAATTTTTGATTTACAAAGTTTCGAAAAATTGGAGAAGATTTTACGAGTTACAGCATATGTATTACGATTTGCAAAATATTGCAGACTGAAAGAAAGAAGAAAAGGACACATACAAACAGAAGAATTAAAAGAAGCTGAAATTTATTGGATAAAATTTATACAAAATGAAAAATTCACAAATGAAATTATCGCGTTGAAGAATTCAAAGCAAATAAGTAATAGTTCTTCAATTTTAACGTTAACTCCTTTCTTAGATGAGAACGGAATTTTGAGATTAGGAGGAAGACTTCAAGAAGCCTTGATATCCTACGAAAGCAGACATCCAATCATATTACCTAAAAAATCATTATATACAACTAAGGTTATAGTAAGAAGTCATGAAGAAGTTATGCATTCTGGAGTTAATGCAACATTGAATCAAGTACGACAAAAATATTGGATTCTGCATGGAAGGCAGCAAGTCAAAGCGGTATGTGGGAGATGTTTAAAATGTAAAAGATTAAAGGGTAAGGCGGCCAATGCGCCATTTGCTCCCTTGCCAAAAAATAGACTGACTGTAGCAAATCCATTCAAATATACAGGAGTGGATTTTGCAGGCCCTTTGTTTATAACAATAGATAATAAACAAAGCAAGGCTTACTTAATGTTATTAACATGTGCGGTGATAAGAGCCGTTCATCTAGAATTGGTTCCTGATTTAACAGCGGAGAGTTGCATAAGAGCTCTACGTAGATTTATCGCTAGAAGAGAAGTACCAACGGTAATCTATTCTGATAATGCCAAAACTTTTAGACGAGCGTCGAAAGAAATACAAGAGCTCTCTCGAATTTTAACGTTTGAAGAAGTGCAAAATTTGGGACAGAAGTATCGAATCGAGTGGCGTTTCATAGTTGAAAGAGCGGCCTGGTGGGGTGGCTTTTGGGAACGTTTAGTCAAATCAGTAAAAGACGCATTGAAATTAACATTAGGAAAAGCACACGTTAATTATGATGAATTGCAAACAATATTAACTGAAGTTGAAGCTACTATAAATACGAGACCGTTGACTTTCATTGATGATGATCCCTTGAATTTATTGATTCTTACGCCATCGCATTTCTTAATGGGTTCCAAAGAAAATGGATTCAGTATAGATATCAAGAACGCTAACATAAAACGCAACGACATACTTCAAAAATGGAAGGCACGAGAAAAATTAATAACGAACTTTTGGAATAGATGGTCCACTGATTACCTGCAACAACTTCGTTCTGCACACCACACTTCTAAAGTGAAATCGAATTATCTGAAAATAGGAGACATTGCACTACTACATGATCATCAGCTGCCAAGGCTGCACTGGAAAATGGTAAGGGTGGTAGATATGTTTCAGGGTCGAGACGGCAGAGTTCGAGCCTATGAGGTCCAAACTAGTAGTGGAACGAAATTGCGAAGACCGATACAGCTTCTATATCCACTGGAGGTCGAACATCTTCCGCCCGGGGAGGATGTAGAAAATTCGGGTGACCCGCCACTGGTCGACCGTTTACAAGAAACGCGATAGCGTTGAAAAAAGAGAAGAATGAAAAAAATATAATAATGTCATCTGTCAATCTGTAATAACTGTAGCTGAAATTCTTGTAATTAATAAAATAAAGTGTAAGTTGTGCCGTAAAATATTAAACAGCTTCTATTGCAAGAAACCCGGACATATACAGAAATACTGCTGGTTAAAGAAAAATCAAGAACAAAGAGAAAATAAGCATTTTCAGAAACCAAAGGGTAGAAAAGAAAGAGCAAACACCGCAGAAGAACACGAAGAAGAAATTAATGAACAAGCATTGACAGCAACAGTAAATTTAACAACGTGTAAAAACAAGCAAAAATTGTATTTACATTCGGAGTGTACGCCACACATGACTTTTACAGATGAGTGGTTGGAAATGATTAACCAATAAGACAGAGAAATAAACGTTGCAGAAGATGGTCGTTCTATTCAAGCTTTGTCAAGAGGAAATGTAAGAGCTGTTACAGAAATTAAAGATGGAACAAAAAATGTTAAATTAGAAGATGTTCTTTATGTACCGAAGTTACGAGATAACTTACTTTCAGTGCCTTGTAAAAAAGGGAATTACTGTCACATTAAATCAAGATGGTGCATATCTATATTCAAAAGATGGAAAATTTATTTGCAAGGGCAAATTCTCAACTAACATGTTTAGTATAACACTATCAAAGAAATAGAATCTTGATGATACTGAAGATAATTGTCTATACACAATTGATAATTCAAAGCAGGTCTGGCACAAAAGACTTGGTCACATTAATGAAGACTATTTAAAGAAAATAGAAGAAAAAGAGATATTAAGGAATATCGGTAAATTGAAAGGAAAACTGATACAATGTAGTTCGTGTTCAATAGGAAAAATGACGAGAAACAAGTATATAGAAACATTTGGTTTTTTGACAAGAAGACCACTTGAATTACTTTATGTAGATTTATATGGACCAATGAGAACCCCAACACTAGGAGGAAATAATTACATAATTTTAGTTGTTGATGATTTTTCAAGATGTTTTTACGCAGATCTGTTAAAAAGTAAGGAAAATGCAGAAAACAAGTTAGAAGAAATTATAGAAAAACTAGAAAATCAACAGAGATTAAGAGTAAAAGTAATTCGAACTGATAATGGGAAAGAATTTTTAAATAAGAGATTAGAAGATTATATAAAGAAAAAGGGAATTAAACATGAAAAAACAGTACCTTATTCATCTAGAAGCAATGGAGTTGTAGAAAGAGCACAGCGAACATTATTAGACAAAACAAGAAGCTTGCTAGCGGCCGGAAATTTACCTGCAGAATTTTGGGGAGAAGCATTCATCACCGCCATGTATCTACATAACATAACGCCAACAAGACGAATAAATTTCAAGACCCCATATGAATTGTGGAAGGGCAAAAACCGTCAGTAAAACATTTGAAAATGTATGGTTGTTTGGTGTACTACAAAATAAATAATCCAACAAAATCAAAAATAGATCCAAGAGCAAGAAAAGGAATCTTTATTGGATATTCCAGGGAAAGAAGAGCATACAGAATATACGACGAGAACGACAAAAAGTGTATGAAACATCCGACGTCCATTTTTACGAAACAATAAAAGGAAGATCTACGACAACAGAAAGAGATGGGATGGAAGAAGAACATGAAGAAGAAGATAAAAGTAGATACATTATTTTTAAGCAATGACAAAATAATGAAACTCAAAAGGAAAATAACACAGTCATGGAACAAGAATCAAGACAAAGACCAAAAAGGAAAACAAAATTACCTGAAAAATTTAAGGTTTATGTAGTAAATGAAGCAAGAGAAAAGGAACCAAATTCATATCGAAGCGCTATTGAATCAGAATACAAGAATGAATGGAAGAAAGCAATGGACGAAGAATTGGAAAACATGAGAAAATTTGATGTATGGGAGAAAACAGATAGACCTAAAAATAAGAAGATCATCAATTGTAATTGGGTTTATAAGATCAAAAATTCTGCAAATAAAACAAGAATATTTAAGGCAAGACTAGTTGCAGTTGGATCTTCACAAATATATGGAATAGATTACTTCGAATCTTACAGTCCTGTGATAAAATGGGAATCAATAAGAAATCTACTTGTATTATCTGTAATGAAGAAAAGTACAAGAAGATATTTCAATGTTACATCTGCGTATTTAAATGGCAACAAATGGAACATTAAAATGAACGAGATAATGAAAAAATCTTGATTCATACAACTTAAAACAGATCCGTGTGTTTTCATCAAGAAAGAAGAAGGAAAATATGTAATTATTTGAGTTTATGTGGATGACATGTTAGTCATTGGATATAGTAAAGAAACAATTGAAGAATATATGAAATCAATAAAGAATGAAATAACAATTACAGGAACTACAGAGAAGAAAACATTTTTGGTAATTGAAATTGAAGAAGATCAAGATAAAAATTTGTACCTATATCAACAAAATTATATTAATAAGATTTTAGAAAAATTTGACATGAAAGAATGTAAACCAATAAGAACACCTGGAGTCATCGGGCAAAAATTAGACGAAAATCAAAATTCAAAAAATTTCAAACGAAAAATATCAAGAGGCTAGAGGCCAGAGGAACACGGCCAGATATTGCCTACTCAGTAAGCAGATTATCACAATGCAGTAAAGGCCCCAAAGAAATTCACTGGATAGCAGTCAAAAGGTGTTCAGGTATTCGAAGGGAACAAAGAAAAAAGGTTTATATTTAACATCACAAAATGGAGAAATAAAATTATTTACTGATGCGGGATGGTGCACAACTGCAGATGGAAAATCATTTGGAGGATATGTCACGATGTTGGGTATAAATTTGATTAACTGGAAAAGTGCAAAACAAAAACTGGTTACACTTTCAACAATGGAGGCAGAATTATTAGCAGTTTGCGATGGAGCATGCGAGGGTGCATGGATAAGAAACATAATGGAAGTGCTTGAAGAAGAATATTATGTAAGGAAACCATTAGAAATATTCACAGATAGTACAGCAGTATTAGACTGGATAAAAAATGTAGGACAAACGTCTAGAACAAAACATATAAACAGAAAATATCATTTTATTTAGGACGAAATAGAAAACAAAAACATATTGTAACGTCGCCGCTCCGTAGCCCTCGCCGCCGCCGTGCCATAGCTGGCGCCTCTGTGTCCGCGGCTAGCAGACTCGTTAGGATAGGTCGCGACGTGACGTAATCTATTGTGCGTGTTGTTTACCTCTAGAAGTTCTCCAGGAGGTTCTAGGACTAAAGCCGCCAGGTATATAACCCGTCGCCAAAGCCAGCGAACGCAGTCTGTAATGTAGTAGCAACGAGTAAAGAAGTCTGATATAAATAAGCGTCGTGAATAGTTGGTGATATAAACAACAGTCGCCAAGTGAACATAAATAAATGTAATTAGTGACATAAAGAGTGATGTTAATTGTTTAAATAAATAATCTTAGTGTTTGCGTGTCCTATAATATTCTTAGTCTTTAAATTAGTGTTAATATTTGTTTGTCATAGTGTTAGTTACTTTTATAAACCTTTAATTATCTTTTTAATATTTATTTATCGTTTAATAAACGTATTCTTTTAGTTAATAATATTTGTCTGTGTTTTACACTTCACCCATATAAATAAAAACGTTACAATATCATTTAAATATATAAGAACAGAAGACCAACCAGCGGATATATTAACAAAAGACGTGAATCAGAGTAAACTTTCGAAGCATATGGAAAATCTGGGACTTGTTTAAGAAATTTAATTAAAGGGGGGGTTGTAGTAGGCTAATTAAAATTTCATAATAAAAAAAATGAAGTGGACAAGATTGATTGATTAAAAGAAAAAGGAAGTGTCAATTTTATAAAATATATGTTTAATTAAATAAATGATTTATAATTTGTGTTTGGTTTATATCTTTCAACAGATACAACTAGCAATTAAGCCTAATGCAAGATAAAACTCGCAATTATAAATATTTTTCTTTCATGTCCTTTCTACGCCTTTGTAGACATGACCTCTTGGAAAGAAGTTAAAACAGTATTTAAATATGTTTTGTGTTTTGGTATTATTATTATTTTTTAGAACTTATCAGCTAAAATATCATTGTTGTCACAAAATTGATTACTCATACGAGTATATACGTCAAATACCACGGCAACATAATACAGAGCAAATATCAAATCGAATTCGGATTTGGAACAACACGTTGAGGAGAAAAGAGAGGCCATGGTAATACAAAACTATCTTTCTCTTCGAGTCTGTCTTCTTGAAATTAAAACAGTTTTTATTTGAATATAAATTTCTTGCATTGAACTTTATAGTTCAAATACACTTCCAATTATAAAATATGTAGACTTATACAGTGTTATAATTATCAGTGATTTTTTATAAATATAATTTAGAAATAGCAAATATTTCAAAAACAATTAAGTTTTTTTTTATATCTTTATTAACAATATAATATTTACAACTGGCCTGTTCAGGCCTACCAGCAAATTGGTTATTTTTATTTACATATCATTTGTGAGGTAAGCTCCCATTTGAGTTTCCTCTATATTTTAAATAAAGATTTATTTTTGTTGTTTAATGTTACGTAAATTTGAGATCTAAAGGTTTAGTTCTCTTGAGTCTTTGGGGGTCTTCTTCGTTGTTTAGAAGGTTGAGCGCTAGCACGTTTGGGTGGTCATACAGTTTGTTTTCGTAATTTATGGCGTGTTTTCGAATTTTTTCATAGACGTATGGGATCTTGAAGTCCTTGTGGAGGGTGTGGTTATTGACGTGCCAGGGGAGTTTAATGATCATTCTCAGTATTTTGTTTTGGAATCTTTGTATAATACTGATGTTGGATTTTTTAGCGCAACCCCACAGTTGTATTCCGTAGGTCCATATGGGGGCGATAACAGCTTTGTATAGTAGTAATTTGTTTTCTAGTGATAATTGTGACTTGTGACCCAAGAGCCAATACATCTTTTTAACTTTCATGTCCAAGTACTTTCTCTTAGCTTTGTTTTGTTCTTGCCATGCCATTCTTTTGCCACGGTGCATACCTAGATATGTTACTTTTTCTTTTGTTTCTAGTTCTTTGTTGTTTATTTTGACTCGTGGGCAAGTTACTTTTTTGTTGGTGAATACTACGTGCGTTGATTTTTTTTCATTGATTTTTTATACGCCATTTTGAGCCCCATTTTTCTATTTCATCTAGAGATCTTTCTAGTATCTTGGATGCTTCTATAGGGTCATCGTGTGTTGCAATTATCTGTGTGCCGTCCGCGTAGGTAGCAGTTATGACGTTTTCAGTGCAGGGTAGATCGGCTGTGAAGATCTGGTATAAAACAGGACCTAGAACGCTTCCTTGCGGTACACTGGCGTTGATTTTGCAGATCTGAGATGAGGAGCCTTGGTGATTTACTTGGAAGTACCGGTAATTTCAGTGCGATTTAAGTAGTATATAATATTGGTCTTTAATTTTGTACAATAATCCAGTGTACCACACTCGATCGAACGCCTGGCTTATATCGATAAATGCTGCAGAACTTATTTTCCCTAGTTGTAGGCAGTTTTCTATTTCGTCTACTATTCTGTGGACCTGTTGGATGGTAAAGTGTTGCGCCCTGAATCCAAACTGATGTGAAAAACAATTAAGTTGACGAAGAAAACAGTTTGATATGAAAATTTATATTCGAGACGTCACATATATTTATTTCTTCAAATTCACATATTAATAGGATTTTTTTCATCGGATTTTCACCATTAGTCTTCATTTTAATAATACAATATTTTAGATTGTGTTCTGTATATTTATTAAATAACCGCCGTTTCGGCAGCATATACTGCTGCCTTCTTCAGGGAAAAATACATAAATAAATAACAAAAGAATAGGAACAAGTAACCAAGGTAATTTATTACAGCATATTTAATATAGGAAGCCATTATTGCTTTCAGATGGAATTATAAAAAAAAAAACGGGTGGAATCTCCCATTTCTGTCTTTACAACCCTACTAAGCACTTGAGGCAAATATTTTTTTCAGTATAACATTTAGCTGTAATAAGATGTAACAGTCTTCTATCTAACCAGCTTAATTGCATTTATCAGTCCCGTACTTCTAAAGATTCATATATTATATATATATATATATTATTTTTATTTGAAATCGTCACTAAAGTGTACAAAAATCGTCATTAAAAGTTCAGAAATCAGCATTATTTAATAGTGTTAAAGTTAAGTTAAAGACAAAGGGATAGCTACAGCTTGGCATTTTAGGGTTGCATGCGCAGTGGCAAAGTGAAAGAGAAATTATATTGTACAGTCCAAAGCAATATAATATTTTGTTCTATTTCTATTATATTACAAGGCCAGTAATATTTTTCTAGTGTAGGATTATACCCTTATTCAATTTGTTGCACGATTTGTCATTGTCATGTTATCTTTTACGCAACTCAAATGGGATACTAAGGTGAACAAGTTGTAGACGCGGGTCAGAAATCAATAAAATGGGCAACATATCGCTGAAATTCATCTCATTCTTACCTGTTCCATTCTCTTAGCCCTTCTGGCATCCAAATATTATTGACAAGGTTCTCTTCGCTTTTGAAATAAGCAGTTATATAATGTCCTATTAAAGTGAATAGTATGCTGATATCATAGCCACTTGCAGCTAGTTTCGCCATTTTGTATATATTCTGAATAGCAAGCCGTTCAGATTCTGGTAAAATGGTCAACTTCCAAAATTTGTACTCTATCGTATCTATAAGTTTCAGGAGAGGTGCGTGTTTTGTAAACAAGGTATATAGTTTTATAGTCAGCTGAAATGAAATATATTTTCACTGATGTTTTAACTTAATCATTACTATTACTGTATTTTAGGAGTACGTATTATCAAGCATTATAATCTTACAGATCGTAACGCAAATGCCATGCCTCCCTAGCGTCACAAGTGCTAAAGTTATCCCCCCATCAGCGACGTAGGGTTCAACGGCCTAAACCAAGTGCTAAACTGAGACGTAAGGTATTTGGGCGGATGAAGTGTTTTTTCAGCGAATGAACCAGTCGTAATAGGATGATAACCTGTATCGTCTATAAACTATGGATGACTACTATTAATTTTTTAATTAGATGTTTATTATTATTTTATAGTCGCCGAGACCGCTTGCAGCCGAGGCAGGACAATCACGAGAGCGCTGACAAGGTGTACACACTATTTTTTGTGCAACCGTAAAAAATATGTAATTACAAATTTTATTGTATTCAATAGTTTAAGCTATTGAAATAGAAAAGTGGTTATTATGGGATTGACATTATTTTATAAACCAACCAATTCGTTTTGTAATAAATTGTTGAAAAGAGAATAAATAATTTTTGACATATTTTACAATATGTTTTGTATTTATTTTAAAAAACAAAGTAAGAAACTTAAGTACCTATAATATCGTGTTTGTGGATAAGAGTGATGAATTTGTCATCATCCATGGTAGTTAATTGAAATTTTGTGCAAAAATAAAATGACAGCTTTCGCTGTCAACCTTGCACTGGATAAACTTTCTATTAATTTTTCAATGTGAATGGAAATAATTTTCACTATAATTTTCATACGATTACGCTACCGATGCCACTAGTTTCATCACTGCCGCTATTTTTTTTTCTGAACGGATCTTTTATTGTTATCATATTTTAGAAACGTCACTGTCATTGTTATATTATCCGTCATGTCAATTCTCAAGTGTTAAAGTGATTTTAGTTTACATCCAATTTCGCGGACTGTATGGCGTCTGCCAAATGTTACGAAATTGTTTTTTGATATTGTGCCAAGAAGTCTCGATAGGAGCCAAATCTACACTAGATTTCGATTAATACTAGTACATATTTCATGCTCTTGGAACTATGTTCGAATAATTTTGCTGTCATATGGCATGATGCACCCGTCCTGATGGACGAAAAAGCCACTTTCGGCCATTTCACAATTCGGGATCGAGGATAAAAAAAAATTTCTTCAACAATGTCTCTGTACTTCTGCGAGTTTACTATGCAATTAATAAAATGTAATTTACTTACACCCTTTCCATACATACCTACAGACCCAAACCTTAACAGACATTGGGAACTTTTTTTAACAATCACTGTGATAAACCTCCGAAGATGTACGCAAAAGTCGTTTTCTTGTTTCACCTACATAAACGTCAAATTTAGCTTTTCTCTGGTTCATATTCTAAGAAAACTTTTCATCCCGTCCTATACGTCCCAATTTTTAGCACTTGTGGGATTCGGCTGTTTGAACTCTACGTCGGTGGTGACTGGTGGTGATAACTTTAACATTATAGCCGTATTCTTTCGCTGCATTGGATCCGATTCATGTTACATGGATCAGTAAATTACATGTTCTTTCGAATTCTGATCAGTATCCCCTCCCCAAGACCAAGTGGTCCAGTTCAGTGCCATCTACTCCAATAAAAACTTGGATTAGAAAGATCATATCACTTAAGGTTAAAAAATGGCGGAAGCGGCGGAAGAACTGTCATATTTTAAGTTAATCAGGACAAGAGGTTACATTTAAGGTTCTAAAAGAAATTTAAACAAGAATAAACAATGGTAAATATAGAAAATTGAAATTCATTTTTTCCGACTGATTTTGACAGATACTTGTGTTCTCTTGAATAAATTCATCTGTGTCTACGTGACCTGATCTAATCTAATCCATACGATAAGTTGGATCTGATCCGACCCAGCGAAAGAATACGGCTTAAGTATATAATGACAGATAATGACAGTACGGTGAAATTGCACTGGTGGGGCGTAACATTTAGGAACGGGATATTCTAAAATAGTAAAATTTAAAGTAATAGTATATTATACAATGAGCATGTAATGTATGCTATTACTCATGAGAATGAAGTTTGTATCACGGCTCGTGATGGCGAGTGATGTAAATCATTCGAGTGAGTAATAGCATACTTTACATGCGAATAGAATACTATACTTTATCCACAACTGACAAAGAATAACATACTGTACTAGTATAAAATCAGAAATAACCTAACAAATCTTACAAAATTGTTTGTTTACAAACATAAATATAGTTAGCGTTGATCGCTAGGTAGGTATTTGTTATAACAAAATTATGAGGTGATTTGACATTTATCCGAAAATTTTAAACCTACTAGTCAGCTACATTTTAAGCTTAAAAAAATAAAACTATAAAAAATGAGGAAAATAGCGTAATTTTGGCTTTTTGTGTGAAAAAAAAATACTTATTAAAAGTAATTTGTTGTACTCGTTGAAAGGTAAGATTTGAATTTCACATAACGATTGAATAATATTATTCCATCGAAGTGTCATTATTATTCAATTAGTAACAATAACTAAGGTCATTAATTGATAATAAATGGTTGAATTATAGGTGGATAAAAGATATTATAACATTGCGGATTATGCAAAACAATAATCAAATTTAATTTTGTAACATGAGTTTTCTTGTAATTTATTTTTGAGTTAAAAAAGGTATTACGTGATTTGTGACATACGAATGACAGATGACATTTCTAATTAATTTTATACAGGGTGTAAATCAAAAAATGGGCCATAGGCGTTTAACATGGGAAATCAGTTTTTCTTTGCGCAAACGTTACCTAATTATTTTGTGGAGAAATACATCAAATAAAACTTAGCTCTTCATATAAATGTAAAAATTAATTATAAAATTACAGTTTTTATGAGATTTTAGTCTATGACAAAAAATAAACAAATGCGTTATTTTTAACAGTCAATTGCAACTAAATATAGATTTAGATTACAGTAATAAATTAACACAAAACACAAAAGGTAAACTGTTTTAATGGGGAAGTTTAGTGTTTTTTTATGTTTATTTTATTAAGATTGTCTCCAAACCAAAGTGATATTCTTTATTATATTTCACTCAAAGATGCCTAGATTTCTCAAAAATTAAATTTTCTAAAATAAGGACGTCACAAAAGTATAGTCTACCTTAAACAGGCACGCACTGGGTTCTCATGGCAACAGGGAGTTTTAAAAATGGCATCCACATGTTTTGACGTTTATAATCAGTGACATTTCTGTGTTGAGATTATTATAGTTCTGTTATCCTTTTTGTGCAAACGACTAGTTCAATTTATTTCATTGTGTATTATTGTATTCTTTTGCGTGGACTGATATAGTTTATTAGTGTAAATATTTAAAGAAAATTAATTTGGTTCGCAAGGGTATCTTTATGCAGTATTTATATTTAAAAGTTTATTTATCGTAGTCATTTTGTTTAATTCTAGTAAATTGTTGCTATCGGCGGCGACAAATCCTGATTCCATCTTAAACTAACAAAAGGAATAGAAAATATTAATTCATGAAACAATAATAAATATTTATCTACATGTACGTAAAACTCGCAATAAACTTGTATATACATACATGCAAAAGAAAAGAATATACTAATACATATATGTACAAAAAATATTTACCTTAAAAGTTGAACAGAACAGAATATTATAAATTAAGTACTGTATAATACTTTTGCAAACAAATATAATTCCACTTGGAACTAAAAACTTATAACCTCACTGCGACAACGTAAACAAACTCTCGTAAACTGACCAGAATTTTGTAGTGCAATGCCTCAATCCCTCATTATACATTCAAAAAGTCAGGTCTCACCATCCTTTCTAGGCATGATATGTCACTTGTGACGTCACAAAAGTTCGATAATAGATAATAAATTACAAATAAATGGATCATTATTTTAACTTTCAATTACATTTTAAGTTATAATTATTCATATATTTACGATTAAAAAAAATGTCACATGTAATTTCAATCACGCTAAACTTCCCCAGTCTAATTAATAGTTAAAAACAACGCATTTGTTTATTTTTGTCTTAGATCCATGGCTGCCTAAACTAAAATCTCATAAAAACTGTAATTTTATAATTAATTTTTACGTTTATATGAACAGCTAAAATAATATTTTCAAATGATTTAGATGCAGAATTTAAATCTCTATAACTTTTATTTGAAGTATTTATGCATAAAATGATTAGGTAATGTTTGCAAAAAAAATTTTCTATCACAGTCTTTTACGTGTTAATTTTATCCCATTTTGTGTATTCACAAGTTTTCTATTTCTATAATATTTCTAAATGTCATCCTACGTCATTTCCGGTAAAATTCAAATTTTCTAGTAATATTTAAAAATTTGTCTCACTCAAATTAAATACAAAAGAACTAAAAATTTTAGATTTGTAATACAAATTTGTGAAAGGTATAGAATATAAAATAAATTATTAGAATTTCTCATCGCCATTGTCGGATTATAACGCTTGATATGCTTCGTATTTTTGCAGTGTTCTACTCCTTTGGTATGTCATACTTACTTGCCAGCTTCCAGCGAATATTACCACATCTATGATTAAAAATCGTAAATCCTTGTAATCGTGAGTGAACAAAAATATACCATCTAGAGAAAAGGTCAAAAGCATAAATAAGAACATGATAAAGCCAAGAACAATTTTTGGTTTCGTTCTAATTTTTGGGTTATACCCAGCATAATTCATACGACGGAGATGGTAGTTTATTATAAACATTGGCGTTAGTTCCTATGGAGAAAAAAACAGTTATTTTTAGGTAGAAAAAGAGTCAATTGAAACAGCAAAGTTGTTGGCAAAAAAAAATGGATCAAAAATTATTAAAAAATGAAAGATTGGCGTACAAAGGTGCCTCATAAGTGATACATTGCTTTTGAGATTTGATTCAGAGGGCTAAAAAAATTGATGAGAGGAGAATTTTCTGATTGTCCGTTTTTAGCAAGTTATTGATAAATAATCTTCTGATGTGACCAACACATTACCTTCCGTCAGTTCTACGTATTTTATACAAATTCCATACATAAAGTTTCTTGTAGAATTATTTCATGAACCATGCCAATTTTAATTGACAATAACGTCCTTGCCGACATCTGTCAATTAATAATATTTACCGTTTCCATGATGAAATTGTAACAGCATAGGTGCACAATAAATGTCACTTTTCAAAACTGACTTAAGTTTTGAATTTACGTTTTATTTATGCTTATACACATTTTAATATCTATGATTAATTAAACAAAATTTTAAATTTTTAATTATAAATATTTATTGTGTATTCAAATAATTATTAACTCGAATGCCCAGTTCCACCAACAAAACTTAAATTTTAATGTACATTTAAACAAAAAAATCTGCTGTGGCCAGCACAATACCTTCCGTCAATCCTGTATATTATGTATAAATTCTATACATACATTTTCTTGCAAAAGATTCTAAATTTCCAGTAAAATTATTTCATAAACAAACTATGCAAATTGCACTTGACACTAACATCTTCTTCTTCTTTAGCTTTCCCCATTCGTTAGGGGTCGCTATTTTTTATTTTCTTCTTCCACTCATTCAGTTCAGTCTTCCGCAATACAGTCCTTCCATCTTATCTTTAGTCTTCCTCTGTTTCTTCAACCTTCTATTACTAAGCGATTCCTTCTTCATTCAATATATTCTTCATTTCTCCTCATGACATTTTCAAACCAATGTTATCGTCTTTCTTGTATCTTTGTAGAAACTTGTAACACTAGAGTTATTTTCTCACCTATCTTTTCGTGTCTTCCCCAACATCTATTTCAACATCCTCATCTCTGCCACATTAGTTTACTTATTATTAATACTGACATCTGTCAATTTGAATTATATGAATATATTAGTAGTTTCTATGTTTACCATAGCTGGCTGAATTATAAAATTTAATTTCTTTAAAATTCTTTAACTCTATATCTATTGAATATGAAGTATAAAATGGAATTAAATCGTATAGAGAATAATATATTCTTTAAGTTATAATAACGTTAAATGTCAAATAAATCAAATTTAACTGTTAAACCTTCAAATGAGGCTACTTCCGTTTCATCACTTATAACCAAAATCTAATCACTTGTTCTTCTGGATGTAAACTTGAGGCATACGAAAAAAATATAATTTTTGGAATCGTGGTATTGAAGTTATGCGATCCGAAACTTTCGTCGCACACACACACACACACACAGACAGACACACACACACACACACACACAGACACACACACACAGACACACACACACACACCCGCACACACACACACACACACACACACACACACACACACACACACACATACATACATACATACATACATACATACATACATACATACATACATACATTATCGTAAAAATGGTAAAATCGTATTACAGGGACCCTAAAACATGCTTATTCACTAAAAACTCATCATTGAATTTTTTGACCAAAGATAATACCTTCCTTACCTAAAGGTGACGGAAGGTAAAAATGCAAATCGAAATTTTGACAGCAATATGTTATAATTCATTTGACATTTCGATGCTATATTGTTAATTTAAACCAGGTTTAATATTTAAGATACGTTGGTGCAACCGGCCATTATTTTATAAGAAACCTCCTTTATTAATTAAATGTTATATTTATTACAAAACGAAGAATCATGACCAAAACAGTGTAGTGTCAACTGTTTTTCCAAATCATATGTGACTACATAACAATATTAATGACGCAATTCTTGCAGTCTGTTAAATTAATTCCTGACGACAGTGAAGTTTTATTAATGGAACTTGATGTATTTGTAATTTGAGAAACGCAATTTGTTTCTTCGAGGATATCAGAAGCAATCTTTTTCTTGTTTTCAATGGAATTTTCTACATATCCTTCTGCTACGGTGTTAGATTTCCAGCCCCCATGTCTTTTTATCTTCAAAATATCGGCTCCAGAATCAACCAGAAAGGTGACGCAAGACCACTTGAAGCAGTGGCCAGTATATAAGCAGGATTTTTAATTTGTTTTGGTATATTTCCAAAAGTATTTATTCCAATTGGTTGCACTTGCATATAACATTTTCCATTTTTATAGTTAATGAAAAATTTATTATGTTTAACATTTGGTCAACGCAAATTGATATATTTTCTGATGATATCAATATAATTAAATTCGTCAATGTCTCCCGCTGTTTTTGCAAACTCTCGTATAAATTTTGCCTTTGTACCTATTTGGAATATTAATTCGAAAATACAATTGTTCGTCAATAACATGCATCAACTACTCCAATAATCATTGCAACATTGAAAAATAAGTAAAACTGAAAAGATATATATATATATATATATATATATATATATATATATATATATATATATATATATATATATATCTCAAAATACATTGAATATGAAGAAAAAATATATAATTAAATCGTATAAAGAATAAAATATTCTTCGATATTTAATATAAAAACGTAAATATAATATTTAAATAAATTTTATTTTTATTTTGTAATTCTCTTGATGTTATACCTCAATAATAAAATATATAAATAAATAAAAACACAAATTAATAATCTTATCGATTTTGGTTTTATTCAAAAACCATCTTCAGAGTAATAAGAAAAATTATAAATTAATAAATATAAGAAGATAAGATTATTAATTTGTGTTTTTATTTATTTATATATTTTATTATTGAGGTATAACATCAAGAGAATTACAAAATAAAAATATAAAATGTACCTCCAAGAGAATATAACAACGTATGAAATAATACAAGAAATTTAAATAAATATTCAATATAATAACGTAAGCTGCCATGGAATGATATTTAACTGCGTTTTTTTTTTTTTTTTAGAAAAACTGTTAAGAACTTCAAATGAGGGTACTTCTGATGGACTATAACCAAAATCTAATCGAATTTTCATATGGATGCAAAGAAGAAGAATACGAAAGAATTATAATTTTTGGAATTATAGTATTGGAGTTATCGTCTCTGATAAAATCGTGATACACACGCACACATACAGACATCATCGTATTTTAGGAATCCTAAACTTTAATAAAAACGAGTAATATTAGAAAGCCAGATATTTTCCATATCTTTTGTCACAAATGTGTTTAAATAGCTATTTTAAGGCGAACATTCTCACGATGTATCATTGAAGCCTGGGCGTTCTGCAAAATATTTTCGTCTATTGATGTGAGCCGATTTTACATTTTTCAAAAAATATTTTACCTAATTATAGTTTCTGTCATATTTTTCATAGTCATAAAAAAGTATAATAATTTGTTTCTATTTTCATAAAAAATTAAATAAAAAGATTGGCGACAGAAATAGTTATTAAAAACAACCCTCCACTCCTATGACGTCAAATTACGCATACAGCATACGTTACTCATAGCCAATAGTAAAACATGTAATGCTTTTATATATGTATAAAGATTAGAGAATAAAATTTTGAATTTTTAAATTTACGCTTTTAATGCATAAGTAAACTTAAGACGTAGTAAAAACTGATTGTGATATTTCAAGAAATGAGCGTTCTTTAACTTTTAAATGCCTATTTTTGACTATATCTTGGTTTGACAGTATACACTTTTAAAATAATAGCATACTAAATCCACTTTTATCATATCTTTAAATTAAGTTTAGTCGAACATCAATACCGTTAATATCATCATTATTGTACACCAAAATTCAGAATTTTATTTTTTAAATCTTTATGTATAAATAACCTTATAAAGTTTTACGAGACATATAGTAATTGATAAAAACTGTTTTCCCATTTTAAACGCCTATATCGCGGGTTTTTGTGTTCACGCTGTATAAATAAACATAGGAAATATAAAATACAATTCGTATTTTGGGTTTTTATAAGAAGTTATTCAGAGATTGATACTGAAAGAGTGCTGTAAGGAGAATTACGGAGAATAGATACAAAAATGACGTCACACGCACGAGAGAGATACCACATCTCGATACAAACAAACGCTCTCCCTGTCATTTAGAATTATTATAACCTTTCATTCTACCTATTCCAAATTGTTTTATTGCATTAAAAATGAATCCAAAACCAGACGATGTCTGGAGCAACTATAACTAGAATAGAATAGAAAAGTATACTTATTTATAGACAACTTGTATTACATAAAGAGGAGTTGAGAAAATACATTTACAATATTTAATTATTATGATATATATACCCATATCAGAAATACAAAAAAAAATATAAGCAAGTAGTTGTGAACAATATACAATTTGTGTTGACAGAATAATATTTGGCGATTATTTTAACATGAGAATAGTGTAATTAATATATATCGAGATAATACAAACAAAATACAATATAGATAACAAAACTAGAATACATAATATTTACAACAGTATATTTCAGTATAAAAAATATTATGTATCCATAAAAGAAAATTAAATATATACAATCTATTAAGTGTAAAAGTAACGAAATTTAAATTCTTGCTTATAGGAAGGTAGCATAAATTCAAATAAGCGCCGCCAAGCGGACAAACCTGTAACAAATGTTATATAAACAATCTGTACAAACCTAAATTCCAGGTGCATAGATTACACAAATAGTGTATAATAATTAAGTAGTTTCAAACAGGTAATAAATGATATTATATTACCGGGTACGATAATTGTTTTTTATGTGCTTCAGTGGTACAAAAAAGGTATTTACGTTGTTATTGTGAAACAAATTAAAATTATTTTGTAGGTTAATTATGCAAAAAATTATTTTTTGTGGTTTTAAACCAATTTTTTATGACCACATAACTACAGGGAATTTGGGAAAAGGGCATAATTTGTATATATCAGGCCACGTCACTAATTTGCATGAATTTAATAATATTATATCTGCAAAAGTTATACGTCAGGCGAGGGTTTCTTGCAAGCCTTACAAAGTGACATTGCAGGTTCGTATTTTTTATATTATTGTAATTTAAAATAACTATGAAAAATTAATGTATGCATACATGTATATAATTATATTTTAGTTGAGCTCTACAAGAAATGTTACAGCTTGCACATGCGAGTGCATAGCTGGAATATCTGGTCATTGCAAACACATTTCGGCTGTAGTTGTAGCAATTAATGAGACAAAATTTACTTCAGTCACTAGTAAACAATGCCAATGGTTAAAGCCCTCATCTGGTGGAAAAAAATATGCCGAAGGAAAAAGCTTCCAAGATATGTTTCCATCCCCTCAACGTGAAGAGTATGCTAGTTCTGAAGTAACTGTGGAACAATTAATGAATATCAACTGTAGTTTATCCATAATAAAAGCACAAGAATATGCAAACAGGTACCAGATTAAAAAAAAATATATTGCCAAATTTTTTCTTTGTTTACAAACATAAATTTATTCTCCACTTAAATTGACTTGTATAGTAAATTTACACCAAGTCGTCGAAATAGGTATCGATTTTAATTATGACAGCAATGTTAATCAAAATAATTTCTAAAAATGTTAATTTTTGTTAAAGACATATTTACTATGGAGATCTTGTTTATAAAACTTGGTCATGCAATTTTTGTTGTTTTTCAGGAACGCATCGCCTTCAGTAGGACCTACTGAAGATGATAAAATATACTGTATAATTGAAAGCCAGAAATTATCAAAGTTTTTGACGGAATTGCATCAAAACTCTCTTAATTTTATTGATACATGTTGTATAAATACGTATAACACCATCATTTGTTGTAATTCTGTAGAAGTTGCTAAGCGTACATTTAAAAATATTAGAAAATGGAAAGGAAATACAGAATTACCGCATCTCGGGCCTACCCATTATATACATATAGTAAGGACAACTGGGCCAATAAAGTTGAGAAGTATTTCAATGCTAAAGAATTTTCAAATGTATATACCCGCCATGGTTTAAAATGGGAGAAATTAGCAAGGAATATGTATTCTAGGTAAGGATACATTAATTACAAATATGTATTGTATAATATTGTACTTGTTTAACATTTTTGCCATTAGTAAAAACAATGTTGAAGTTTTCGAAACCGGCTTAATTGTATGTCAGGAAGAGCCGTGGCTTGCGGTGTCGCCGGACGGTATTATTTTTGAACATGGAACTGCAATAAAATTGCTGGAAATTAAATGCCCGTATGAAGGTAGTACATGCTCATGCTCTATTTTTTTTTTTCTCTCTTATTGTGTATTCGATTTTCAGGAAGGAACGTTACAGCTATGAATATTGCACCGTATTGCAAATTTCTCCAAAAAGATAATGAGCAAATTATGTTAAAAAAGAAACATACCTACTTTGCACAGGTTCAAATATGTATGGCCGTAACAAATATAAACAAATGTGACTTCGTTATTTTTTGTTCCCATGACAAAACGTTTTTAACAGTACCCATAAGTTTTGATTATAATTATACAAAACAGTTACTTTTAAAATTAAAAAATATATTTTACTTCCATATGATACATGGTATTTGTAGAATGAATGTATTGATACAATAAAAGGTTTTTTATCTATTACCGTGGAATAAGATACAATATCGCACTCTTTTTAGATATGTAAGAGCCCTGTTATCCCAATCAGTGCGGTAACAAAATTCTAGTGTGGTAATAAATTTCATTAAAGCACTCAATAGAAGGATATTAAATATCTAAAATGAGTGCGATATGGTTTACGGCCATATATAAAATTTTGTACGACATTCGTGGGATACTACATTATTAACGCAATGTGATTAATGGTTTACTGTCATTTTACAAAAAAAAAATAATAAAATATTTAATTAGTATGAAGTTGTTTATGTATCTTCTTCATCAATTATAGGAGGCTGTAAATTTGTTAAACAGCAACACATCGTAACAATATTATCAATATACGGAAATAAATGACAAGGAACTTTCTGCAGAATATTGTAAGTTTTTACTCGCTGTATGCTTCTTTCCACATGTATTCGTACACTTGCAATAGAGTACGTTTCTTCAACTTCTTCAAGCGTCAAAACTCCATCATGAACAAACGGTGGCATTACAATTATAGCATTTGTTTCACATCTGATACCTGGAAATCCTTTATCAGCTAATATTATATCATCTGCTTCCAAAAAATCAAGCAATTTGCAATCATTTGTAATAAAGGTATCAGATGATTTGCCACCATAACATTTTGATATATACGAAATAAAACCATTTGGAGCTATAGCAATTAAAAATTTCGCAGTATAAGTTCCTTTATATTGCGAATAGCAATAAATGCGATTTTCAATTGTTTTAGGCTGTTCAATTCTAATTTCAGAACCATCAATTATTGCTCTACACTTGGAATAATTCATTTTAAATGCTTGAGGCATGGTTGCGTTAATAGCTGCTCTGTTTGGCCAAAATATAAAATTGTTACGCTTTTGAACTAGCATATTTAACAACGTCAAAAAAATTCTAGATGATGTAGTGCAATGTATATTAAAGAGTACACCTAATGCTCTATATGAAATTCCAAGTTTCATTTTCATGAGAAACAAAAGCAATCGATTTTCCTTGTTTAGTTTTTCATTTCCATGGTCAGAAGAATTGCTGATAACAAATGATAAAAGTAAGTTGAAAGTCGCCAAAGTAACTCCACATAAGCTGCTAATTTATTTTTCGTTCTTAATTGATTTGAAACCCTGAAAATAACCGCTTTCAATTTCTTCCATATTTCCTACACATTTGTCAGAATATTGTCTTATGTGTCTCGTGGAAATAATGTTAGCTTGAACAGCAACATTGTTATTAGTTTTGGAAAATTGGCATTCAAAGTGGAAGCTGTTTGGTTTAGAAAAATCTGCATCAAAAGATGCCTGACAACCAATATCTCGAGATTTTTTATTGCCATCGTCAATTAATAAATTTTCTGTGATTTGGTTTTCCGTACTTGCATTACTATCCAGTGTCATATATTTATTCTCCATAATAGTTTTACGTTTCGCTGATCTTTCGTATCGGTCCAGGTTTCGTGCTGTGCTGTTTTGTTTTTTATATTCCTTAAATATAAATAATGTTAATTATTGAACTTTATGATTTGGAACAAAAATTTACCTTTGGAAAAATAGTTGGATGATAAGCTGGATTAAGTGGATGATTAGATTTTTTGTTTCCAACAAAATGTTGACTGCAAATTTTGTTGTGAAGTTTTGGTTGCCACAATTTGCCATCTGGAGTGCTAATTAATTATTTTGATTTAAGTATTTTATATTTATTTAAATATAATTTAAAAAGAAAGGTACTTACATGCGTCGAACTCGTTTAATCCAAATATTTTTTCTTTCTTGTTCGTGAGGCTTATTTGGGAAGTTATAAAATTTTACGGATGAATCTGTATTTGCGTAGGAATTCGCGCAACCTACTACACAACACATTGTACACGAATTACGATTCTTTACAGACATTTTATGTTTATTGTACAAAAAAAAACAAGGATTTAGTAGTTGTCGAACATATATTGCTCTTATATGACAACTCTTATGAGATTGGCCGGTAGAGGCGCTTGTGTCGTTTATGCTACCTTCCTATACCTATCTGAACTAATTTCGAAATAAAAATAATACAGTCAATATGAATATCAGAAATACAAATTCTGTTAGAAGAAACTGTTTATTTTTACAACAGTATCATGAAGAGATTCTGGACTACTCATTTAGGGCAAAACTACGTACTAACTTAAGGGCACCGGAAGTATAATAAAATATGTTTTGCTTTATCTAGACTTAAAAGAGGTAAAAGTTAGAAGCATTTAGGTTGCGAGAGTATCCGGACCGGTACGTTTTTCTAATTGGACGATATATAGGACATTCCAAAAGAAAATGGAAGAGGTCTTCCTTTTTTTGCATGTTGTAGATAATGCAATTTACTCTAGCATCAAATTTATATTTAATACCATCTATAATGACAGTCGCTAGCATATTTATGAGATAATCTAAGTTCAGCGATTACACGTTTTATTCCAAAATTAATATTTAGGTTCAAATAGTCTTCCGAGTCGGGTGACAACTTAATTTCATTATAAAAATTACTATATTTTGAACTAGTTAATAAATTTAAGTCGTTATTTTGTGTTTTAAGTTTTTGCTTATTTACAAGCGCTTTTATTTCCAATTTTGATATAGATTGGTTTTTCCAGATTAGAGAGCAGTCTAAGTTAAGGAGTAAAGTTTTAAATTGGGTTACCCAATTATATTCAATTTTACTAGCGTTTCTTGAATCGAGAGTTAATAATCGGTTGTACAAAATTTTTGGAGTTCTAGTACTTGACATTTCAAAAATTTTATGCCATCAATTATAACTATCAAATAACATTTAGGACGTTTACATCGTTGAATTTGTACTGTGAGTGTGAATGACTGATAACAGTTCTTTATTTGTACTGCCGTAACCATAGCAACCATTACTTCCAAGCAGTGCTGCTAGATGCCATATGTGCAAATTAGACTTGTATAAATGTCTATTGGGTTGCATGACAATTTATAAGATTCTATTATATAATGTGTCTCATAACATGATGGCACATTTACACACATGTTCAAAATATGACTAACTAATAGCAAGATAACTAATAATTATGATTAACATATTTATGCAGATGGATAAATGACTAAAATGTACATATTAATAAAAGATAAAGTGTAGTTTATACTATTATAGATATCCATAACTTAGGCGATAGTTTGTCACATGGTAAACTGTATGAACTTTGACGTCATATTCTGTTTCCAATCACGTGATTTTTTTCACAATATTACAAAAATTTCAATAATTAATAATTATAAAATATCTAATAGATATTTCGTGATATTTTCAAATTTGAGGCTTTTTAAAATTTAATACTTAGAAGGCATATAATAATAAAAATAAGTCCTATTAAATGGAGCGACTGTGCGTTAAACTTCTTCATTTTTCCATCGTGCAAATATTTGCATTCTAGTTGGAAGCAACAGATGTGAAAAATATCTTCTTTTCTAATAGTATTCGTTTTTAATAGAGTTTAAATGGTGATATTTGTTTTCTCTCAATATCTTGATAACGAAAGACAATCAGAAAATTGTGCACTCTTAATTTCGATTTATCTTAGCTCCCTGAATTAAATCCCAATGAGCACAGGTACAAGCATCACTATTTATTACATATTATGTATTTATAAAATATTATTCTTACCGGCTCTTCTGCCATTTCGAGATGTTGACACTAAAACTTTTGTGATAGAAATTAAATGAAAATCAAATTGGAAAACAGATTTTACTTCACACATTCACAGGTGTTTGTTCTCTCATTAATTACACAATAAATGAAGTACATAAACAAAAGTTTTAATTACTCTTTCTGAGAGTTTTAATTCACATATTTATAAAGAACGGTGAGTTTTTTTTTTTCAATTACAACAAATATTTTATAATACTAATTATGGCGGTTATAAGAAATCATAATAATTTAGATTTTAAACAAATAAAATTTTGTATTCTATAAATATATTTATTTTATTTTGGAATTATATACTTGTTAATTCGCCCTCAAAAGCGGGCGCAATTTGGTTTTTATCGCCCGAGGGTCTATAAAGTTGCCAAGTAACAGCTGTTCCAATAAATCAAAATTGTTGTTTATGGATAAATGTTAGACAACACAGTAAATTTAATAAATGACAATTTTGAACACCGTCACCCGCGAAACTTTTCGTATTCTTTCTCGTATACATCTTTTACTTTCAGAATCAATTTGCTTTTATGTTGTCTCAAGTTCAACCGATATATATATATATATATATATATATATATATATATATATATATATATATATATATATATATATATATATATATATATGTTAATACTAAGTCGTTACACCCGAAAATGGTAGATAGTACTCATTAAAACAAACAACTTTTCTTAGCTCAAATTTTTGATCTGGAGCCCCAGTTCATAGTTATTGGCGTTCTCTTGTTTCTCGAAAAATCGTCATAACTCCCTTATTTTAAGGAATATTTAAAAAATACAAAAACTCAGCATTTGCTTCCGGTTCTCTAAAACATTTGTACTTACAATTATTTTCTATTTCATCAAATAACAAAATGGCTGTCAATCAAAAATTTCAAAACAAGATATTTTGAAAACCACCCCATCGATTTCGAAAATAAAACATTTTTAAAATCCATAAACTTTCTACTACAATATTTGTCTGAAACATTTTTTTCTATCTGGCGAAAAAAAGTTTTTATTCAAAATGATTTGCAAGATAAATTTTAACAAAATGCAACAATCATTTAAAACAAAGTAGGCTTGCTGCCATTAAACAAGAAAAACAAGAAAGAAACAAGAAAAATAAAACAATAAACAATGAAACAACAAGGGTGGGACTAAATATGATTTTCAAAGTGGCCACCATTCGCAGCAACGCAAGCCCGGCAGCATGCTTTGATGTTGGTGGAGACCTTCGCAAGGACTGCCTGCTTCTCTTTTATATCTTCTGCTGCAGCCACGATTCTAGCCACTAGTTCTAACCCTGTGTTCACCGGTGTCTCGTAAACAGAGGTCTTCATCTGACCCCAAAAAAAAAATATCTAGTGGAGTTAGGTCGGGGCTCCGGGCTGGCCACGCAACTGGACCTCTTCTCCCAATCCACTTATTCGGGTATTTTCTATTTAACAATGCGTATAAATTATGCAAAATACGAACATACAAACGGACATACACGTGCGCTAAATTTGAAGTAACTTGTTTTTGAGTACTTGTCAAATCTAATCTCTTTTTTGTTTCATTGTTTTCAGAAGCTACTTCGTTTTAAATGCTTTTTTTAGTTTGTTAATACTTATGCAAGCCAAGTAAGTGAATAAAAACTTTTTTTTTGCACAGATAGAAAAGAATGTTTCAGACAAATATTGTAGTAGAAAGTTTATGGATTTTAAAAAAGTTTTATTTTCGAAATCGATGGGGTGGTTTTCAAAATATCTTGTTTTGAAATTTTTGATTGACCGCCATTTTGTTATTTGATGAAATAGTGTTGGCCACATCAGATTTTTTGACACTATATTTAAAATTGTTTATAGAGAAATAATATAGCAACAGCAACAATCTACATAAAAACCACAGCATATCTAAATTTCACAATGCCAGAATAAAGGCCTCTATACATGCATCGGCTTGCCTGCGCGGACCGTGTTTACATAGATAAACCGGAACGTGTAACGTGTTTGTGTAACTTAGGCCGCCTGAATGACTTCAAGCCCGGCTTGTGCATCTTCTGAATTATCCTAATAATTGGCCTGCACAAACCATGCAGACCTTTGCAAACAAAACTGAGCGTGTGTAGAGCCACACAGGCCAATAGCAAAGTTTTATATATATGATTTACTACATCTGTTTGTGTGTTACTCTGGCACTAAAATTTTGTTGTATTATTTTTGTTATATTTATGTTAATACAAGGCATTATTTTAAAGCGTCTGACTAAATTTGTCGCCATAGCCCTCCTTCTTTGTGGAAAGGTTAGGTTATGGCTTAACTTTTTAGTCGGTTGCAAACGTTGCAGGTTTGTTGAGACTGATGAAGGAGTGAAAGGGCTTGTCTGCGTTTTCGCCGTTTCCCTTGGTGGGAGGTTTGATTTATTTCTGGGTTTTACTTGCGGTTTTGGGACAAAATAAACGATTTGTTGCATCAGGTTTAGTGGGCGTGTCTTTCTCTCTTTTAATTTTTAACAATTATCGTTTCACCATCAACTTATCAGGTTACCTTTACTTATTATAACTTATTTACCTTCATTTAGTTTTTCTCTTCTTAACTGTAAAAGTTCGTGTTTCTCCTTTTGTTGCGCGGAGGTTAGGTCATGATTTATGAATATTTTAGATTCTTCAAGTGTCTTTTTGTGTTTCGTAATTTCAGTTTTTAGTTTATATGTTAAAAACTAGACTAGCACCGGACATGGGAGTGTAACGCTGGTTTTCTTCCCTAGGTACATGACATATTCCACAATTTTGTTCTCAAGGTTGCCATACATTACTATATTTCGTTTTTTAGTTTGCTTTTATAAATCTTCATTGATTTTGTTTTGTTCTTGCATTAATTTACTTAGTTCACTGAATTTTTGTTGATTGGCATTATAACTAACCTTCAGTGATGTACACCACACTGGCTTGCAAAACAATCGCGTACACTTAAAAATCAAGTAACCGAGTTTTTACCTTTTTTGAGCTATGTAAATACGATTTTTTAAAAATAGGTTAATATCAACCACAATATCAACTCAATGGAGTTGTCACCGTTGTCACTGTCATGTCATTATTTTAGGTATCATGGAGCAAGTTCTTCACTGTGCTAAGTTACTACTAAATTACAAATATATTCTATAAAAATTTAAGAACAACCAAGTATTTATTTTAAATGGATAATAAATAAGTAAAAATTATAACTAAAACAAATTATGGACGAAGTAACATTAGTAATTTACCATCGCTCCATCAGTGTCCAGTACATTATTTAATCTTTGCTGCATGAAGGAAATATACTTTTTAAAATAATTTTCATCCTGACTCAAGGTTTCCCAGGTGTTGACCATGACCCTGGAAAATTTGTTGCAAAATCATCGTCTCTTGCTGTTTCAAAAGGATGTTCCCATAAATGATTTTAAAATGCTTTATCTTGATCATTGATGGAAATTTTGGGACGTCCGGAACCTTCTTTCCTTTTTATACTTCCTTCATTTTCCCACCTACTCCTCACCCTCATAACAGTACTTTTATTAATATTAAAATGTTCTGCTATTGATCTGATTGACCACCCCTCTTCTAACTTAGAAAGTATTACAACTTTCTCGTTTTCTGATAATTTTGACATCTTAATTAACGTTAATGACACTGACTTGTGACACTGAAAAGTTAACAATCGAGACCGACTCAATACAGCAAAAAACAGGTGTACGCGATTTTTTTGCAAGCCAGTGTATATCAGTTTTGGTATCGTTATGTATTTGCTCTAGATTACCTAGTTTAATTACTTCTTGCAGCATACTTTCTAATGTTTGCTGGTCTGGCTCGTTCATTTTGAGGTTGTGGGTTGTGTCCTGTTTGAAGAAAAGTTAAATAACGTTTTGATATTTTTGAAAATATTCATGTACTTCTAAGAATCAGTTATTGTTTTTGCTTTGTTGATTATTATGGTTATTATTTTATGCAAGTTTGTTAAATATTCTTACTTTGACAGTCAGTTTAAACAATGTGCTTTTATTTCACTATAGCCTTGGAGCACTTAATTTTATTTTTCATACAAAATTTAATACAGATTCTTTGATGCATATTTTTCGATTGCAAAAAATCGCCAAGCACACCAAAATACGTCTAACCCAGGGGGGGTGAAACTGCATACAGAAACGTGATAACAAGTTTCAATCTAGTAGCGTTTGGAAATACTTCCTGACCCTTTCATAGATGGCTTTAGTAGTACAGATTTTACAGGGATTCTCAAACTTTAATATCAAAATACTATAAAAAGGTAACATATGTTTGAGAACTGCTGTAAATTTCCCACAATTCTCTATTGCATCGTTCGAAATTCTTTGACATTTAAAACTGTTATTTGAGAATTTGTATCTTTATTGCAATATATTACTTTATTATTCAATATATTTTCGGTAAGTATATTAGTTTTCATACTAGCATTATTATACGGGGGTGATATAAAATATAACAACAAATTAATAATATTTCAGAAAAAAAAACATGAAATATTTGTAACTCCTGCATAGTGAAGACACATTCTTGCAGGCTTACAGTGCCCAATAGAAGACATGGTTTATGTAAGTGGACCAGGAGAATTTACATCATGGTGGTGCTCTTAGATATTTACACCGTAGAAGAGCAGCAAAATATTACATTATTAGGCGAAAGGACGTGAAGCTTCATAAGATTCATCAAAGAATGTTGAAATAGTATGGGTCAGTTTTGAGAAAAAATGAGTATAGAAGAGGGTAGATTTGTTAAAAAGTGGACGAACATCGGTAACGAGGTCAATGAAGCATTGCATTTCTGGCAGACATTTAAAGTAACATCCCTTTTTTGAAATAATATTACCTCTTGTAATAATAATTCAAATTTTTGATTCCTTGAGTAGCATGTTCTTATATTTCAATAGTTGTCGCCGTGTAGTTTGAGATTTGTAGTTATTTATTTATTATTTGATTTAAATAATGTAATGTATATATTTTAAAATGAAGACATTAACATATTAAGTACTGTATTTTTTTATAGTTCAACATATATTTCACATTTCTTGATGTCTTTAATAAATTATCTATTTTCGATAGATTTTTTATTAATTACATTATCAAGAAATAAAATTTAAAGTTTAGAATAATTCAAAATGAATTCATATTTCCCGCGACTTTCTCGGCTGTCAAATTTAGTTCTCTGACCTTTTCATAGATGGCAATAAACTTGTTATCACGGTTTATAAGGGAGATACCCAATCTTCTACTATATATTTTCCTTAATCTATGGTCTAACCTTTATAACTGTCAAAAACAAACTACAAATGCAAAATGTCAACATATGTTGGGAACATGTGTACCAACGTAACAAACAAAGAAAAAATCGAGAATCTAATATATGTGGCACGCGAAAGTCACCTTTTTTTGAACCTGACGACTGATTGACAACATACTCTCTAATTGTAATAATTTTGACATATAAGAATTACATGTATACCTACTACCATTTTTTAAAGTGAAACATCCGCCTAATTAAACACTGATCTTTCTGAAAAAATCTGTTGTAGCCAGCACAATACCTCTCGCCACTTCCTTTTTTGGTTACATAAGTACAGTCATGTTACATTGTTGGCCTTGACAAACAGATGTGAGGGTCCGTTTCAGAATGATAATTAGTAATTATGTACATAGATGTCAAATGTCAGAATTTTTCATTAACAATTTCAAGATTTTCTAAATTCACGTAGTTAATTTGTCACCAGGAGTGTGGAATTTACTTGTCGAGGAAAATAAACCACGTGGAATTGGAAAATCGCCAAATTTAGAATGAGAAATTATGATATTTGACATCTATATACATAATTATTAGCTATCATTCTGACATGGGCCCCCATATCTGCTTGTCAAGGCCAACAAAGTCACATGACTGCTCGCGCCCTATTGTAGTTAACATTTCCTGTATACCTACACTATACACAAAAAATTCTACTTATATCTATTCCTTATATTTAGATTGTTTAATTTTAAATTCATTTTATGAAGAAATTTTGTCCTCTTCTATTTTTTCGAAATGCTGTCAATTGATTGTCAGGATTGACAGTATTTTTGAAGGATATCAGTCAGAAATGCACTGCTTCTTTAACAAATCTACTCTTTTCTGTACTCACGTGGTTAATTTGTCACGAGGAGTGTGGAATTTATTTGCCTATAAAAATAAACCATATGCAATTGGAAAATCACGAAATAGAACGAAAAATTGTTATTTGACATCTATGTACATAAATACTAGCTATCATTCTGACATGGGCCCCCATATCTGCTTGTCAAGATCAACAAAGTCATATGATTGCTCGCGCCCTAATGTATTTAATATTTCTTATATACTTACACACTATACCAAAAATACTACTTATATCTATTCTTTATATTTAGATTTTTAAAATTTAAATTCATTCTTTGAAGAAATTTTTCCTACTCTTATACCTACAATATTAAATATTTAACTATTAATACATTAAGAAATAATATATCTAATGTATGTACTTCCCAGAAAAAGTCTTCAGTAATGTTTCCGGATTTCTGACACTGACATTTATCTGTCAGTTACAAACAATTTAAATTTTCAACTATTTTCTATGGCATTCTTTCGGCTGTAAAATTTATTACAACAGATTATTTTATATACAGTAGAGCGTCAATAATCCGGATTAATTGGGACCGGTCCCCATCCGGATTTTTGACGTGTCCCGATTTTCAAAATGAACCAATAAAATACTTTTTTGGGAGTCTTCAACGCAAAATATTAGCTGCAATCGGTCATAAATTACTGTGATGTTTAGAAAAGAGGAGCGGATAAATGAAACTATTCATTATTAATAAAAAATTACATGTTTCAGTCGTTTTTGTTGCTGTATACAAACATTGTTTCTTTACTAGCAAGTCGAATCCGGATTATCGATCATCCGGATTTTTGACGTCCGTATTATTGACGCTCTACTGTATTATATTTCTTTTATTTCTAAATCTATAGAATATATAATAAACTATTTGAATATATCAGATAGAGAATTTAATTTTCTTTAATATTACCAAGAAAAAAAATTAAAAAATAATATTTAGAACAATTTTTTTTCAAGAATCTTCTACTTCCGGTTGTTTAATTATTACCAAAACCTTTTCAGATTTTCCCATGAATGTCCGATTGAGAAATACGTAGTTAAACACATATAAAGTCTTATTGTTTTTGAGTAATCGTCCTTCCAACATCCCACACACATACATACACACACATACACACACACACACACACACACACACACACACATACACACACACACAGAGTAATCATCGTAAAAATGTTAAAATCGAATTGTAGGGGCCTTAAATCGTGCTTATTCAATAAAATCTGGATATGCGATTTTTAGCATAAATCCAATACCTCTCTTAGCCACAGGTAAAAAAGATATTGTTCTTATGAATAAAACAAATGATTGGGAGAAAAACAATTTAAAAAAACCGTATATTTATATATATATATATATATATATATATATATATATATATATATATATATATATATATATATATATATATATATATATATATATATATATATATATATATATATATATATATATATATATATATATATATATATATATGTACATATAGTGATTACTTTGGAAGTCAACAATTTTGGAAAAAAATAATTTAAAACAATTAGGCGGATGTTTCACTTTAAATCTGTACTGAAGTTTTTTCGAAAGAAAATGTATTTTTTGTTCAGCTAATTCAGCTTTCTTAAGGTGACATAGCCATCACAGCTCAACAAGAAAAGATATACATTGATAATTTAGAGCTACTTAATTGCTAATTAATTGCGCTAATTAAAAATTTATTGCTTTATTTTTTTAAAAAAAATCTATGGCTGAGCTGGCAAAAACCATATGCTGGCTCAGCCAAAAAAAAAATAGGGGCATATACAATATTAATGAACATAGCCAAATTAATTGCTCATTGTTAAACACGTTTTTATTGCAAAAATGATAACATACGCTGAATTAACAGCAATAAGATCATTTTTAGGTAACAACAGAGTGCGCCTAGATACAAAATGGGTTGTTACAATTAATTGCTCTAGCTCAACGTAATGAAAAGGGTTTCTTTAATTGGTATAACCTTTGTCCCTATTGATACGAGGAATTTTAAATAAATTGCTGCATATAAACTGAAACAGAAGCAATAATATCACTTTTAGATAAGAGCAGAGACCGCTTAGAGCTGAAAATGAGGTGTTAGAATTAATTGCTCTATCTGAATCTAATGAAAAATGTTGTCCTATTTAGTATAACCTTTGTCCTTATTAATACGACGACTTTTTAATTAATTTCTGCAATTACACAACTAGACGCATTACGACAAAAGCAGAATGCGCTGAGAGTAAAAAACGAGGTGTTAGAATTAATTGCTCTAGCTCAACCTAATAAAAACGGTTGCACTACATGTTATACCCTTTGTCCTTATTGTTACGATGAATTTTTAGTTAATTTCTGCAAATAAACTAAACTAAATGCATTAAGACAACAGTAGAATGCGCTGAGAGTAGAAAATCAGGTGTTACAATTAATTGCTCTACCTCAACCTAATGAAGAGGGTTGTCCTACTTAGTATAACCTTTGCCCTTATTGATACGTGGTATAACCTTTACACGTATTGATACGAAGAATTTTTAATTATTTGCTGCAAGTAGATTGCACTAAAACTTTAAAACAACAGAAGAGTGTGATTAGTGTTGAAAATGGGGTTTTAGAATTAATTGTTCTAGCTCAACTTAATGAAAAGGATTGTCCTACTTAGTATAACTTTTGCCCTTATTAATAAGACGACTTTTTAATTAATTTCTGCAATTACACAACTAGAAGCATTACGACAAAAGCAGAATGCGCTGAGAATAAAAAACGAGGTGTTAGAATTGATTGCTCTAGCTCAACCTAATAAAAAAGGGTTGCACCACATGTTATACCCTTTGCCCTTATTGTTACGATGAATTTTTAGTTAATTTCTGCAAATAAACTTAACTCAATGCACTAAGACAACGGTAGTACTAAAACGCTAAAACAACAGAAGAGTGTGATTACTGTAGGAAATGGGGTTTTAGAATTAATTGCTCTATAGCTCAACCTAATGAAAAGGATTGTCCTACTTAGTATAACCTTTGCCCTTATTGATACGAGGAATTGCTGCAAATAAACTGAAATAAAATCATTTAGACATAAGCTGAATGCGTTGAGACTAAAGAAAGGGATGTTAGAATTAATTTCTCTAGCTCAACCTAATAAAAAGGATAGCACTATTAATAATTAATTGCTGCAAATAAACTCAACTAAAAGCATTAAAACAAAAGCTGAATGCGCTGAGAGTATAGAAAGGGATGTTAGGATTAATTGCTCTAGCTCAACCTAATAAAAAGGGTTGCACTACGTGGTATACCCTTACCCCTTATTGATACGAGGTATTTTTAATTAATTGCTGTAAATAAACTTAACTAAAATTATTAAGACAAAAGCTGAATGCGCCGAGAGTATAAAATGGGATGTTAGAATTAATTGGTCTACCTCAACCTAATAAAAAGGGTTGCACTACGTGTTATACCCTTTGTCCTTATTGATACGAGCTATTTTTAATTAATTGCTGCAAACAAACTGAACTAAAATAATTGAGACAAAAGCTGAATGCGCCGAGAGTATAAAAAAGGATGTTAGAATTAATTGCCCTAGAAAGGGTTGCACTACGTGGTATACCCTTTGCCCTAATTGATACGAGCTATTTTAAATTAATTGCTGCAAATAAACTGAACTAAAAGCATTAAGACAAAAGCTGAATGCGCTGAGAGTATGAAAAGGGATATTAGAATTAATTGCTCTAGTTCAACCTAATAAAAAGGGTTGAACTACATGGTATACCCTTTGCCCTTATTGATACGAGCTATTTTTAATTAATTGCTGCAAATAAACTGAACTAAAAGCATTAAGACAAAAGCTGAATGCGCTGAGAGTATAGAAAGGGATGTTAGAATTAATTGCTCTAGCTCAACCTAATAAAAAGAGTTGCACTACGTTTTATACCCTTTGTCATTGATACGAGCTATTTTTAATTAATTGCTACAAATAAACTGAACTAAAAGCATTAAAACAAAAGCTGAATGCGATGATAGTATAAAAAGTAATGTTAGAATTAATTGCTCTAGCTCACCCTAATAAAATGGGTTTCACTACGTGGTATACCCTTTCCCCTTATTGATACGAGGTATTTTTAATTAATTGCTGTAAATAAACTGAACTAAAAGCATTAAGACAGAAGTTGAATGCGCTGAGAGTATAGAAAGGGGTGTTAGAATTAATTGCTCTAGCTCAACCTAATAAAAAGGGTTGCACTACGTATTATAACCATTGCCCTTATTGATACAAGCTATTTTTAATTAATTTCAGCATATAAACTGAACTAAAAGCATTAAGACACCAGCTCAAAGCACTGATAGTATAAAAAAGGATGTTAGAATTTATTTCTCTAGTTTAAGCAAATAAAAAGGGTTGCACTACATGGTATACCCTTTGCCTTTATTGATACGAGCTATTTTTAATTAATTTCAGCAAATAAACTGTACTAAAACCTTAAGACAACAGCTCAATGCGCTGGTAGTATAAAAAGGGATGTTAGAATTAATTTCTCTAGCTCAACCTAATAAAAAGGGTTGCACTACATGAAATACCATTTGCTCTTATTGATACGAGGTATATTTAATTAATTGTTGCAACTAACTGAACTAAAACATTAAGACATCAGCGGAATTCGCTGAGAGTATAGAAAAGGATGCTAGAATAAATTGCTCTAGCTCAACCTAATAAAAAGGGTTGCACTACATGTTATACCTTTTGCCCTTATTAATACGAGGTATTTTTAAGTAATTGTTGCAAACGAACTGAACTAAAAGCTTTAAGACAGCAGCTGAATGCGCTGAGAGTATAGTAAGACGTGTCAGAATTAATTGCTCTAGTACAACTCAATAAAAAGGGTTGCACTATATGGTATACCCTTTGCCCTTATTGATACGCGGTATTTTAATTAATTGCTGCAAATAAACTGAACTAAAAGCATTAAGACAACAGCTGAATGCTCTGAGAGTAGAAAATAAGATTAATTGCCCTAGCTCAACCTAATAAAAAGGGTATAATACGTAGTGCAACCCTTTCTTATTAGGTTGATCTAGAGCAAATAATTCTATACTCTTAGCGCATTCAGCTGTTGTCTTAATGCTTTTAGTTCAGTTCATTTGCAGCAATTACTTAAAAATACCTCATATCAATAAGGACAAACGGTATACCATGTATTGCAACCCTTTTTATTAGGTTGAGCTGGAGCAATTAATTCGAACATCCCTTTTTATACTCTCGGCGCATTCAGCTGTTGTCTTAATACTTTTAGTTCAGTTTATTTGCAGCAATTAATTAAAAATTCCCCGTATCAATAACGGCAAATGGTATACCACGTGGTGCAACCTTTTTTATTAGGTTGAGCTGGAGCAATTAATCTAACATCCCTTTTTATACTCTCGGCGCATTCAGCTGTTGTCTTAATGCTTTTAGTTTAGTTCATTTGCAGCAATTACTTAAAAATACCTCGTATCAATAAGGACAAACGGTATACCATGTATTGCAACCCTTTTTATTAGATTGAGCTGGAGCAATTAATTCTAACATCCCTTTCTATACTCTCAGCGTATTCAGCTTTTGTTTTAATGCTTTTACTTCAGTTTATTTGCAGCATTTAATTAAAAATAGCTCGTATCAATAAGGGCAAAGGGTATACCATGTAGTGCAACCCTTTTTATCAGGTTGAGCTAGAGAAATTAATTCTAATATCCCTTTTTATACTATAAGCGCATTCAGCTGTTGTCTTAATGCTTTTAGTTCAGATCATTTGCAGCAATTACTTAAAAATACCTTGTATCAATAAGGACAAAGGGTATACCATGTATTGCAACCCTTTTTATTAGGTTGAGCTGGAGCAATTAATTCGAACATCCCTTTTTATACTCTCGGCGCATTTAGCTGTTGTCTTAATGCTTTTAGTTCAGTTTATTTGCAGCAATTAATTAAAAATAGCTCGTATCAATGACAAAAAGTATAACACGTAGTACAACCCTTTTAATTAGGTTGAGCAATTAATTCTAACATCCCTTTCTATACTCTCAGCGCATTTAGCTTTTGTTTTAATGCTTTTAGTTCAGTTTATTTGCAGCAATAAATTAAAAATAGGTCGTATCAATAAGGACAATGGTTATAACACGTAGTGCAACCCTTTTTATTAGGTTGAACTAGAGCAATTAATTCTAACATCCCTTTCTATACTTTCAGCAAATTCAGCTTTTGTCTTTATGCTTTTAGTTCAGTTTATTTGCAGCAATTAATTACAAATAGCTCGTATCAATGACAAAGGGTATAACACGTAGTGCAACCCTTTTTATTAGGTTGAGCTTGAGCAAATAATTCTAACATCCCTTTCTATACTCTCAGCGCATTGAGCTTTTGTTTTAATGCTTTTAGTTCAGTTTATTTGTAGCAATTAATTAAAAATTCCTCCTATCAATAAGGGCCAAGGTTATACTAAGTAGGACAATCCTTTTCATTGGGTTGAGCTAGAGCAATTAATTCTAAAACCCCATTTTCTATACCAATCATACTCTTCTGTTGTTTTAAAGTTTTAGTACTACTGTTGTCTTAATGCATTTAGTTTAGTTTATTTGCAGAAATTAACTAAAAATTCAACGTAACAATAAGGACAAAGGGTATAACATGTAGTACAACCCTTTTTATTAGGTTGTGGTAGAGCAATTAATTCTAACACCTCGTTTTTTACTCTCAGCGCATTCTGCTTTTGTCGTAATACTTTTAGTTGTTTAATTGCAGAAATTAATTAAAAAGTCGTCGTATTAATAAGGGCAAAGGTTATACTAAACAGGACAACACTTTTCATTAGATTCAGCTAGAGCAATTAATTTTAACACCTCATTTTCAGCTCTAAGCGGTCTCTAAGTGGTATTATTGCTTCTGTTTCAGTTTATATGCAGCAATTTATTTAAAATTCCTCGTATCAATAGGGACAAAGGTTATACCAATTAAAAAAAACCCTTTTCATTACGTTGAGCTACAGCAATTAATTGTAACAACCAGGGCCGGATCTAGAACAAAAGTTGGTGTGGGCAAGATCTAAAAATTCTCCCCCCCCCCCCCCCTTTCCACACCATATTATACTGGTGTTCATTTTAATTTCTATTTCACAAGACAAATGTAAAGAAAAAAAAAATTGACCAGTGGTTCTCAAAATGTGGGACTTAACTTTTTATTTTAAATGAGAACATATATTTTGTATTTCCTCATTCGTTGGAGAATTTAATCCTGAATTCAGTGATATAATATTTTTATGCCCTTATAATATGTCGAGTATTTTGAGAAAAGAGCTTATGAAATTTTATTCTAATTTGATTAAAATATGGCTATAATAAGAAAAAGAAAAATAAATTCATGTTATATTTTATTATTATAAATGAATTATATGCTGTAATTTTTTTTGTGAATTGCCGCCCCTGACAAACTTTGGGGTGGGCTCTCGCCCACCTCGCCCACCCCTAAATCCGGGCCTGGTAACAACCCATTTTGTATCTAGGCGCACTCTGTTGTTACCTAAAAATGATCTTATTGCTGTTAGTTCAGCGTATGTTATCATTTTTGTAATAAAAACATGTTTTACAATGAGCAATTAAATAGCAATTAATTTGGCCATGTTCATTAATACTGTATATGCCCCTATTTTTTTTTTGGCTGAGCCAGCATATGATTTTTGCCAGCTCAGCCATAGATTTTTTTAAAAAAATAAAGCAATAAATTTTTAATTAACGCAATTAATTAGCAATTAATTAGCTCTAAATTATCATGTATATCTTTTCTTGTTGAGCTGTGATGGCTATGCCACATTAAGAGAGCTATACAATTCTTTTACTTACATACTTATTATTTATTTAAATTCAATATATGAGTTTGTACCATATATTTTACCGTAATATTATAAATTTGTGTACCATATTGCGGATTAAATTCGATAATTTTTGTATTCTTGTACCATTATTATGAATTCCGAGGTTGGAAACACTAATACCTCTATATCTAGGGTATGGCCATGACGTGGCTCACGGCTCACGTTTCATTCGCCATTTGCGGGCCAATGTCAAACGTGTTGTTGCGCAAATTATTATCTATTTTCGTGGCTACTTGGTTTATTTTAATGAAAAAACACATTTATATATACTTTTAATATTTGTTTAAAGTGTAAGTAATACTTTTATTTTATTTACCTGTAATTTTTTTTTTAAATACTGACTACGATTACTGACAATATTGAAAACAAATAAAATTTACCAATATTAAGCACAAACATTTAAATATTTAAAAGGTAATTTAAGAATATATACTTATGTTGTAGCGGCCAACACCGATTTTAATTTTTTACTGAATACGCCCCTGCCTTTTTTCTGTTTTGCGAGTTTGACGCTAGAGGTCTTACTGATCGCAACTGAACACTCAAGACAGGGCGTTGGCTCTCTTCAGGGAATACCGGGAAGTTTCACTTAGATGTACGGTTTTGGTACTCACCTAGCGACAACTATCGGACTTGGTCAGGACTACTAAAAATGTTTTTATGCCTGCTAGATGGCACACAAGTCCCAAATTTAAAAATTATATTTTTTCAAGGTAATTTGTATTGTGTATTACCTAATTAATTAAATTAGTTTGGAACGAGAAATGTCAAGAAATTGTAAAGAGCTGAATAAAACATGAAATATTGTGATAAAATGATATTGTTTCATTTCTGATTCTGCTTTTCGTGAGTTTGAGTGCTTTTACATAGTGTTTTTCGAAATATTTGACTTCGCTTCTCATTTTGGACTTCGATTTGGATTTGGAATATTTGATTTTGACATTGGCATTCTGACACTTTGGCTTCATTTCGGTACTTGATTTTGGTTTTGGTCTAATTCCTGTTTGGCTCTACGTGGTTATTTGACTCTGCTTTTGTATTTGGACTTGCGATTTTGAATATTTTCTACATTTGATAAAGGTAAGTTGAAAATTGTATTATTTCATTACATATATACATGAAAGAAGGAAAGTATGAAAATCATTTATTGAAATGTGAATGTTAATCATTAATTATACTGTCTTACAATAATAATGTTATTCCTTCAGATGTCACGCTGTTGTTGTGTACCAAATTGCTACACATTTGCAACGCACACTTTGGTCCGGTTTCCAAATCCGAACAAAAAAATGGAGCTATTCCTATTGTGGAAACAGGCAGTGAATGATCCGGATTTGCAGGATAAAAGCCCTGAATATGTGTACAAGTACAAAAGAATTTGCACATAACATTTTGAGGCGAAATTCTTGAATTTCGCTGCTGTGAAGCAAATTGTCGCTCCGGATGCTGTACCCACAATTTTTCTTAGCATGGGTAAATTATTATTGAAGAAATTATAACTTTATAACACTAATGAATAATGTTACATTACAGAAGAGCAAATGAAAGCAATGCGCATTGCGCCTCCAACTGAAGATGCTGATGTAGTAGCCAAACCCGGTAAGTTTTTATTACAAAGGTCACATTAACTGCGGTAATAATAAATAGGGGTTACATTCACAATAACTTCCTTCTAACACAGGAATAGCAATATTCCTAGGTTGTCACGAGTTTATCCCAGAAATATATAATTATAAGCATGAAAAAACTTAACTGTACAATAAACTCTGCATAAATGTTCTTGTAATAACACAGCGTTAAAAGATATTCTCGAAAAAACTGCTCTGGAAATAGCAAATTATATATTATAACTGTACTAAGATTTTTATATAAACTATATTTATATAGCAAAATCCCGAACATAATTGCCCGTATTCCGAGCGTACTTTTACAATAATAGCGCTTTTATGAAGCGCGCTTTTCCATTGGATTCTTATGAGGAATGTGCTCCATATAAGCGCTTTTCTTAAAAAAGTGCGCTCAGACAACCGGCGAAGGATTTCTCACAGGAAATAAATGGTTTTTTTCCATACATCCCATGTAACTGTAAAATGTTGCATATATAAATCGACAGTATAGAAGTATAATTAACTTTTCCATTTTGAATGTGCATGTGTTTCAAGTGCAATTTCAAATTAATATTTTATAAATTTCGAAAAGGAGAAAAAATACGAACACACGAAGATAATATTGGAATGATAAATGATATTTTCTCCATTATTCAATTACTTCTTGTTATTATTATGTCACATGAAGTAAGCAGACTTGAAAATTGCAGGACCATCAGGAACTTCCTCCATGCCGGAAGAGCAGTGTACAGTGCCAGAAGTCCAGACTTTGCCACGGTACTCCACTCCGCGTACAGTTAGCCGCAAACAAGGTAATGCAAGTTTGAAACCACTCAATTTTGAATATTTCGTGTGACCTTGTCTTTATTTAACAATTTCTGTATGCTACTACGCATGCTATTTCCTCCCTATGTTACGTGCACATGCATTGATTCACTTTATTCGACTGTAATAATTCTGAAAATGTAAATGCAGCAAGTAGTGTTGGATGGAATAACATTGACGGCAAACCCATTGTACATGACTAAACAATGTAAAAATGTAGTACATACAGAAATTTGTTCTAAATATAATACTTCATAAATACACCCACATCTGAAATTTCAAATGAAGCTGTACTCGTATGCATGCAGCAATATTTCAATATTTTCTACTGTTATCAAAATCATTTTATAAAATTACTTCATACAGACTTACTGTTGTGTACGTATTTATTTCAGAAACACAGTATTTAATTTTGTTATGAACTTCTGTATTTCTGGGTGAAACTTGAACACCGCATGTACTTCATTGTTATATTCATTCTTGACAATGCCATTTCAAAATGTTGATAGAAGATTATAATAATATTTTCATTGATTTGTATGTACATATATACTATTTATTAAATGGTTATGTTTGTAGGTATTCTGCGTAAAATTAACGTGCGCAAAGTATCGGATTTATCGCCAAATACGCGATACTTGTACCAGCGGCTAAAAGTTTCGGAGCGAAGAACCATAGCAAAGGGCAAGACAGTGAAGCGTCTCCGTATAGTACGTTTAAGAAGGCTGCGACGGAACAAGATCCAGATCTTCTGGAGCAAGTCCTCCAGCCTCTTAATCGTGCTGCGCAAACTTTTCTTCTTTCCCAAGTCCGAGAGGCTGGGAAAAAGAAAAGCGGTAGGCGCTTCACTGTGGACGAAAAGATTCTGGCAGTGTCGATGTTGAAAAGTATGCGAGGGTAAGGAATTTTTATGGAACACTTTTATATGAACGAAATGTAATATTATACTTCATTGAGCAGGGCTTACCGGTACATGGAGAAGTATTTTACTGTTCCAAGCCGGTCAACTTTGCGGAGGCTACTGCAAAGAACTCCTTTCGGGCCAGGAATTAGTATTCCGTTGGAGGCACATATGCGAGAAGTGATGGCGCAGGAGCCAAGGAAACGACGAACTTGTGTGCTTGTTTTCGACGAGGTAGCGATTCAGCCGCATCTGACATATGACATAGGAGAAGACATGATTTGGGCCTTTAAAATTTTTGGCACAGTGCGTAAGGCTGGTTTTGCGGAACATGCTCTAGTATTCATGCTTCGTGGACTTTGTGCTCCTCGGTGGAAGCTGCCTTACGCGTTCATGTTTGTGGGTACAACAACACAGGTTCTCAGTTCTGCTGCATCGGCGAATTTCAACGTGGTGGCGACCATTTGTGACCAGGGAAGAACGAACATGGCAGCAATAGAGAACTTGAAACGGCAAACCCAGAACTTATGCATTCGTGAGGGAAGGGACTTTCGGCCTGAGTGTTTCGAATATGAGGGGAGGGAAATTGTTACTTTATACGATCCACCACATTTATTGAAAGGACTGAGGAACAACTTACTGACCAAGGAGTTAGACTTTACTATTGATAACATGCGGTATCGGGCATCGTGGACAGATATTGTACGGTTTTACAATTACGACGGGACTTTTGCTGTTTCCAGGTGTCCTGCGTTGACTGAGCAGTGTGTTATCCCGCAGAAAATTCGAAAGATGAGCGTCAGGCATGCTGCTAAAACGTTTAGCCGATCAGTTTATGCGGGAATAACAAACTTACTCATCGAAATGCCGCCTGAAAATTGTCAACAGCCCCACGGACTTCAACGTAGTGCTGAGGGAACGGCGAAATTAGTTCTTTTCTTAGACGAACTTTTCGATAGTGTTAATGGATCTCGTGACGTTGATCACTACGTTCGACCTTTAAGAGGAAAGCTGACGTCTAATTCGGAACACTGGCAGTTTTGGAATAGAGCGAAATCAATTTTGCGATCCATGAGATTTGTGCAGAGAAGTGGCTGTGAAACTGCGACCTTGCGCAAGGACAGTGAGCTGCCACCTTCCCTGAGGAATTGGGTAGTTACGCTAAATGGCATCGAATACTTGTGGAAATCTCTAGTGGGTTTGGGATTTAGTGCTCTTGATTTGAGAGCATTAAACCAAGATCCACTAGAAAATTTCTTTGGAAGTATTCGAAGTCATTTAGGATGTAACAGGAACCCCTACGGTTGCATCCTTCATTTCCTCATTCCGGACTCTTAGCGTGAACAATTTTATGTCAGCTCATTCTGCCGCGTCAAATTGTAATGAAGACGATGACGATGTTTCGTTTGCGCGATTGAAAAGTTTCTTAACAAGAGATGTTTTAATTTCACCGAGGTCCAGTACACCAACTAACGAGACTTTGACGATTACACCAAATCAGGGACGGAGGAGAAGGCTGTGGTCTGTACCACCAACTGTCTACGTGGCAGGGTACGTGGCTCGCCGAGTCCTTAAAATGACAGACGCGCGAACTTGCCCGACCTGCTCAAATCTGTTGTTATCGTCGGAAGACCTGCCGGAACATGGCCTTATTCAGCTTAGGGAACTGACTGTGAACGGACTGACTAGACCAAGGACAAAATTTATGTATTATACAAAGCTAGTTTTGGACACAACTTTCACACTACTGCCACAGGTTGGACACAACAAGTATGTTAGGAAGATGCTGATTCGGTACGTGAACGCGAACGTGAACTTGACTGGACTTACGTGTGGGATTCATAACATTGCGAGTACGTTTGTGGAGTTTACAGTTAAGTTTTCCATTTTCGTTTGGTGTAAACGAGTGAATAGATACTTAACTGGACAAGACAGACGTACTCATGCTTTTTTGGATCCCATACAACAATTAGCTGCTGATCGCTACAGAAAGTCGTTGAAATATACACAACGCAAGTAAACAGTACGTAAGTATTTTCAATATGACGTGTTACGAAAAATAAATATTTGAAAATATTGTAGGACATCTTCAATATACTGGCTCCTTCACTCATCACTTCTGCTCTTCCTGCGACCGAGTTAGTTACGTTTTCTTCATACTGACTCCAGAATTCATCACACGGGGCAGTAACCCGAACAATTCATTCTTGTTCGTGTACTTTACACATATTCTTGAATTCATCATCTGTTTGTGTGTAACCACAACCAATTTATATTGATGCAACCAAAGTTGTCTTCCGAGTAAGTTTCTTTCTTAACCACTGTACCATAGACATATTCATTTATTGAACACCCAATGCTGTGAATTGCAGCATTTCTACAACAGATGAACAATAATGTACTATGGTTTGTAATGTTTTTGTTTTTATACATTCAATATGGTGAAATATCATAAAATTGTTGTAATGAAACAAAAATGTGTATCACATCAGGAGCAAAATAGTTACGAAGAATTCAAAACTCTTCGTTATTATCAACATGAAACTTAATTGTTACACTTTAATTTTCATACTTTTGTATATTGTAAGTCGCACATTTATATATCTTGTACCATAATACAAAATTTGTAGAAAAGTATTACAATGCCAAGGAACAAAATGTAATATGCGAATTATTTACTTTTACTATTGTTGAATATACTCTGTTTTGTATAAATTCCAGTAAGTAGTGGTTAATAATGAACGAAATTACTGACTGACTTAACGACTGACTTATACAATATTATATTAATCACTACGTTGGAAATAAGAATAATCAGCATTAATTAAATATTATTTGGTAATCTGTTTTCTATATGAAAACTATATATGCATATGTTATACGAGTACTTACAAAAGGAATGTGATCAGGGGTATGATATTCCTTCAAAATTGATTCATTTTCGTATTACACATTGGAAAACAATTTCTTAATATTCATTCACACTATATTAATGTATACATATTAATAACCAAATTGTAATCAAATGAATAAGTATAGAAATTGTTGAATATGGTAAATAAAGGAAATATGAATGTAACAAACTAATAACAGTAACTGGAAATGTGATTAATAAGTGCATTATTAATGTGTTTCCGTAAAAATCACATATTCTATTTATACATGTATATTCTTTGTATTTTTATATCACAACTTTGTACAATTTTATAGAAATTGTTGAATATGGTAATTTAAGTGAATATTAATGTAACAAACTAATAACAGTAAATGAAATTTTTCTATGTGATAAATAAGTGCATTATAAATGTGTTCTTGTAAAAGTCACATATCATTTTATGTGCACATGTATGTTCTTTGAATTTTCATATCACACCTCTCTAAAATTGTATGGACATTGTTGAATATGGTAAATTAAGGTAATATTAATGTAACAAACTAATAACAGTAACTGAAAATTTTCAATGTGATAAATATAAGTGCATTTGTAATGTATTTTTGTGAAATTCACATATAATTTCATTTGTACATGTATATTCCTTGTATTTTTATATTACAACTTTGTACAATTTTTGTTAATATAAACATATATCAATAAAAACTTTTGTGTATTTATTTCAAATATTTTTACAGGCGCGCAGAATATAAAAATTTATACTAGCGCCATCGCAGCGGACTTGGTCAACACTAACTACCAAGGACGTTTACACGGTTTGTTAGTTATAGCATTGAGTGGCGGTTCCCGGTATTCCCTGGCTCTCTTGGTTCCCAGCCACGGAAGCGAGAAGCGGTGCAGGCTCTTTTGTCTATTTTTTTGGTTCTTATTCTACGAAGTTTGGTCTTTTACCGCTACCGTAGGATATTCTTTACTTTACTGTAAGTACGTTCTGATATGTTTTCTTACTTTTTACATATTTTTGGTACTTTTATTTGATTTTTTTTTTGCTTGGAGATGAGATAGCCGTGCACCCACGTTTTTGTAATCTAGGTTTACCAGCGCTCTTGCTACCGGACCGTGAAAACGGTAGGACGTCCTTTGGAAGCTGCTGTCCGTAGTTAGGAATTCTCACGATATTTTTGGTTTCTGCCGCTTTTGTGGAAGTCGTGGGACTTATCCTAGTCCTCAGTAAGTACAATACTTTCCTAATCCTACTAATCGCTACTAACAATTCTGGGATTAATGCATTTTCATCCTCACACTCAGACACAGATACTCGACATCATCAGTGCCGTTGAGACAACACGGTTAGAACCAGCACAAGCGGAAGAATTCAAGTGGAAAGTCAGAATTGTGCTAGAGAAGGTGGGGGAAACCAGAAGACCTTTAGAAGTCAGACTTAAGGAACATTGAACTCACACGCAGAGAGGAGAGACATCAAGATCCGACATCGCGCAACATTCCTGGGAAAAACAACACAAAATGAATTGGTCTGAGGCGAAAATCACAGAGAGGAACACTGGTACAAAAGAAAATTTAAAGAGGCAGCAGTCATCAACAACAACAAGGAGGTCTTCAGCCAACCAAGTGTAGAGATAGGCAACGTGTGGAAGCCGCTGATTGGACGTTTGAATGAACTTAAACTACACTAGCGTCTCTATTTGTCTAATTTTGCTTCGCTAAACTTACATTCTGTACGCTTGACCGCTTCACTAATTATGTCTTTAGTATATAAGCTCCAGTATTCTCGATGTTTTGTTGATGATTGAAACGTTGTGTGCTTTTTATTACTTTTTGGTTAAATAAAGACAATGGAAGTCCAGAATAGTGTTATTATTTCACAGACAACCACACCTTCCTGCTCAAATCCTTTGGTATGAACGGTGAACGAATGAGTTGAATAAAAGTAACTTTAGCAGTAAATCACGGTCGCGTTCGCGAATTTTATTTGTTCCGGCAACAAACCAAACCAAAGTCCTTTAACTCAAATTTTTGTGTTGAATTCTAATTTTCTCTGGTTACTACAAACTTTTTTGCCTTTATTATTTTTTTTTTTGTCCTGTAGTGTACCCTAACTTTGGTGAGGTTTAGTAGTTATCTGCTTGCGAGCGACAGCGCGTTTTACAGCTCATTTAACTTCCGGTTGCGCTCTGCGTTTCTTACTCTAAAGTGTCTTAATCGTCTCTATTTTCATTTCATAGTCATAAAATCATATTAGCTACGATTTGTAACTATAGGCAGTCCACGACTGCATTATTTTGTAAAATCATTCACCTCATTTAAGTAAGTTTGAATTTGTTGGTACTTTGTATTTCACTTGGGATTTACCGAGCAATAGTAAGTTATCAGTCTGAAATTATTTTTTTGTAAAGGCATTCTGTCGAGTTAAAACCATTTTTTGTGGTCAGTTCGGACATTCATTTTTTTTTGTTTTCTGAGCATACGCCAGTTTGCCTTTACAAAGAAAAAAAGAGCTTATTTAAAATTCCAGTACTCTGCCGCCGTAATTTTGTCTCTCAGCTTTTACTTCGCCCCGGTTTGGAGTAGCTGAGTTCGTCTGGTGGTGGAATGAGACGCCTCAGTTGGACCTTGACAGACGGGCCCGTAAGCTAACCGCAACCCCAGTTGTGGATCCAAAGAAGTCTTCGCTGGTCAAAAGAGAGAGCCGCTGAGGGCAGAGTTGGCCCTCAACGTAGGGTCTTCCTACAAGCTTTTCGCTCAGCCAGTTTTATAGCGAGCCCCCGAGGCCCTTCCAAGCGCAGGAACCCCTGGGCGAGTTTCCAGCCGATTCCTCCTCCGACAAGTAACCCAACTTCTGCCACCGCCGTCACCACCAGCCACTCACCCCAGGCGGACTTGGGGCTACTCCGAGCCCAACTGAAGCGTCCCTTCGAGCCTTAGCTGAGTATTTTTTTATTTTATATTTTGTTTTGTCTGTGCAAAATTTTCATTCCTGGCTTTTTCTTAGTCGTTATAATTATATTGTAGTAAGTGCCGGCAAATAAACCTTTGTTAAAATTTTATTTAATTTACACCATTCAATCGAGTATCATCGGTGGCCTAGCGTCCACCACCCATTTTTCCATAATCATTAACGCCAGTGGCGCCCTGACACTTGCCTTCACACCTGCTCCTTTACTTACTCACGACCCACGACCCTTGCTTACGACTTTACAGCACCGGGCACGATCATATGTGTGGAGTGATTGGCTAGCTACTAATGTGCAATAAAATTAATTTATTTAATTCTTGACGTCTAGTTTCGGATTTTTAATAATGTAATGTAGCCATGTCACTGTATATTTTTCCGAAGGCACTACACGCTGGCAAGTTATTACAAACTTTTCACACGCAAATAAAACAAAATTAAAGAGGATTATTAACGCAAAATAATCAGATAACCATAGAACGCTTGTAATACACTACTAGACCGTACCAAGATGGCCACCGTACAAACACAAGCTTACTCCCCGTGACATCACCTTTTAGTGTTTAAGCTCCCTCTATATGTATTCATATTTTATAACTCTATGAATAAAACTATAATAATCACAACAAAGAACTGTCACTGCTTATAAACGTCAAAATATATGGATGCCATTTTTAAAACTTCCAGTTGCAATGTGAACCTAGCGCACACCTGCTTAAAGTAGACCACACGTTCTCCGTGAACTTCTGTAACGTCATTTTAGAAAATTTTATTTCTTGAGAAATCTAGGCATCTTTGAATGAAATGAAATATGGGATATCACTTTTGAAGACATTCTTAATAAAATAAAAAATACACTAAACTTCCCCATTATACCTATTATAATTTGCAATTTTATAAAAAAAAAACCATTTTGAAATGTGACAGTTTGACGAGTCTGACGAATACTCCCTATGTTTACTCATAAAATAAACGCATCATTACATTGCTGTCATTTTGTAACTATGGTAATAAAACTACTCTATGTTTACTGATAAAATAAACTATCTGAATATTCGCAGTCGGTAGGATTCGAACCTACGCTCCCAGAGGGAATCTGATTTCTAGTCAGACGCCTTAACCGCTCGGCCACGACTGCTTGATATAAATAAATTAACACAACAAAAAACCAGGTCATCTAAAAATGATTGTATACATTAAATAAACAGTACTCATATACTACTCGTAGATCTATTTATATTTCAGTGTTTTTAATATAATCTTTTATAGAACATAAATAGATTTTGATATATATTTTTGATAATTCTGTGTATATAATGGTTAAAAAAAAACAACCAATGTAGACTTTTAGTGTTATTAATACCGAGAGAACCTTCTTTAAAACTTGACATTCTGAAATGGACCATAATTTTCACTAATTCTGTTATTTAAACTGTCTGTAGCTCTAAACTTCTTTAGGATTTTATTGATATGTCTACATTGCTTATTATTGTAATAATAGTATATTATACACCAAGGTTGTGAAGAGTATGATTATTGTCCGAGCGAAAAGATTTTAATCCCGAGGGAACCGAGGGATTATAATTCGCGAGGGAAATAATGCTCTTCATAACCGTGGTATATATACTATTTTTTTCACTACTAGCACGTAATTTTAATAATTATTTATGAAATTAATCCCACCATAACGTCATTTTACTTTTAAATGTGATGGCACAATTGATGCATAGTTGGCCTAGTAATTTTTTTTATTAAAACAAAAACTTAAATTTTATCATTTCATTGTGACAGTTTTATAAAAATAATCATGATTAGTGAAGATTTAAGTTGTACACCCCCCGAATTACGGGAGATTGCAGAAAATTTAAATGAAAAACTATTGCCAGAAAAATCGAAACATCTTTATTTAAAAGCGTATACAACATTTAAGAATTGGTGCAGTGCTAAAGAAGTTATTAAAATTTCTGAAAATGTAGTTCTTGCATATTTCCAAGATTATGTACCTAAGCAATAAAATATCCTGCTCTGCATGGGCTCATTACTCAATGTTGAAATCAACTCTTTCTTTAAAAGAAAACATTGATATTTCAAAGTATTTTAAATTAATTGCATTTTTAAAACGGAAAAATGTAAATTATCACCCAAAAAAATCATCAGTTTTCAGTAAGGAAGAGATTACAAAATTTCTTACTGAGGCACCTGAAGAATATATTGTAATTAACGTAAATTTTTAATTTTATTAGATGCGATTGTTTAACAAACTTTGATAAAATTATCATTGTAGGCAGTTCTTATAATTAGTGTTGCGGGTGCATGCAGAAGTGATGAACTTTGCAATTTGCTGACTTCTGATTTAACCGTAAAAGATGATATGATTATTATCAACATCCGGAACACTAAAAATGGATCTTCCAGAAAATTAGTAGTAATGGAGACATTCTGGATTGAAATTTAAAAAAAATATCTTAAAATTAGACAAAATTCAGCCATGCCAAAATTATTTATATCTATACGTTGTGGAAAAGTTACTAGACAAAATATTGGTCACAATACCATAGGACAAATGTCAGAAAAAATTGCCATGTATTTGAAACTTCAGAATCCGGAATTGTACACTGGCCATAGTTTCCTAAGAACCTCGGCCACAAAATTTACTTCTAGGGGTGGTAACATTCTTCAATTAAAGCAGCACGGAGGGTGGAAGTCTACCACCGTATCTGAAGGATATGTGGAAGATTCGTTGTCCGTTAAAAAAAATATAGCATGCATGGTACAAGGTCAAGTGACATCACCGTCTTCAAGTAATACATTCCCTCATGTTTCTATTGTGACATCAGCAGAAAACAATATTGAAATCCCATCTACAAGAATGAATGTTGAGGAAACAAATACTATAAATAATACCATAATTAATATACCTTCAGCTTCAACTAATTTTCCTACTGGTTCCCTAAATACTGCAGGATCTGCAATAAATATGACTTGTCATAATTGTACAATTAATTATAATTTTTACAAATAACTTAGTAAGTACTTGTTTATAATAGTAATTTATTTATTCACTTAATTTGTGATTCTAACCATAATTATTGTCTATGTTGTATTGAATTATGTCTGTTGGCAGTGTTAGCTAACAATAACCTAAAATAAAAGTCATTATTAATAGAAAAGATTAAATTTTCGTTTACTTACTGTAGTGCTCGGGGCAGGTTTAGATTAAAAAGCATCACATGATTTAACAAACTTTATTCGACTCTGGGCTCGTCACTCTCCGAATGCTATGCTTACACATATGTGCTCATTGAAAGGTTGTATCATCTGATTGTGATTGCACAGTTTTTGGTTGCACGGTTCAAGCATTTGTATTATTTATTGTTAAATCACAAATATTATTTAAAAGTATTATTTTTAAATACTGTTTTTCTTACATTGAATAAGCGAAATTGACATGAAAGAAATGTCAAGTATTTGATATGTTCTCGGCGCGAAAAACAAATATTCAAATTAATCCGAATTTTTAATATTGAATTAAGCTGTTTTAACAACCATTTAAATGCATAAAATATTAATAAATAAAGTCTCTTGGTTATACTTAAACTTGCTATAAACATTTCCGATTTAAAACTGTTACAGAATTATCAAAAAATGTAAATTTATTCATTATTAACTTATTATCGGCCAATAATGAAAAAATATATACCGGTAACCATGGACGGGTTGAGAAATTCAATTTCACGGCACTCTATTCGGTCAATAAAGTACCTCTGTGTAGCTAGTAGTGAGAAAAAATTGTTATTGGTTTAAATATTGAAATAAATTTCTGTTAATTTTTATAAATCGGTCAATATACTCGTATATTCAAAAATTAATATCTCAGAAAATAAAGTGTTTTACCATTGTCTAAGTGAGATTATATTAAAGGTAGGTTAAATTATATTGTAACGTTTATTTATTTGGGTAAAAATCAGAGAATTATTAATAGTTAAAATAATACGTTTATTAAAAGATAAATAATTAGGATAAATATTAGAAAGATCATAAAAATAACTAGGTGTATTTCGGACGCTAATGTCCACATTAACTATGGGGTCTCGTGGCCGTGTGCCTAAGTGTCTGGTCGCGCAACTGGGGATCCGGGTTCGATCCTGATCGACGCCAAAAATTACTTCGAATTTTAATGGCACAAAATTGACCCCTGTGGTGCACTCTCCACGCCAGCAATGAGTGCCCGTTAGGTGACGCCTGGTAAGCGCCCGCACGGTACAAATATTTCATCATTACCGATATCTGTGTACAAAGCAGATTGGCACACCCAGCAATGGGTAAAATGCCGTGATTATATATTTATTTATAAAAATAACTAACACTATGATTGTATAATTATAAACACTAATTTAAGACTAAGAATATTATTTAAATGCTTTAACACTAAGATTACTTATTTAAACAATATTTATATCACTACATTTATTTATATATCTACATTTACTTATGTTCACAGCTCGTAGACTGTTTATATATATCACCCACTGTTCATTGCTCGTTGCTTCTATATAACAGACTGTCTTCTCGGCTGTCCTCCCGACGGTATTTATACAGTCCATGTCCTTCTGGAACTTTGCGACGCGACAATGGCATCGAATACAAAGGATCAGCCCACCGGATGTAATTAAACCAGTCTAGACGCGTATGAATTTTCCCCCATCGGGAAATTCTCTTATTCTCGTCTCGAAATATCGGGACGAGACGAGAGTAATGCCCTCGAGATTTTCTCGAGACGTGAGTAGAAATTCGAGATCTCGATTTTTTTATATTATCTATTTAATATACAAAATATTAATCAGTATAAATAAATATTCGAATAGCCTCTTCATTTACATTCATATTTATTTGTTCATTTTAGTAAAAAAAAATGCACAAAAGTCACACCTATGGTGTACTCAACGCCAGCTTCAAGTGCCCGCACTATACGAATATATATTTATCACAACCAATGTCTGCGTACAAAAGAGATGAACACGCCTAGCAACGGGTATTACGCCATATATTGACTAAGCATGGTACATTTGTGTTATTTTATTACATAGAATATATTTTCTTTGTCATTTTTGATCTAGAAACGTGAAGATCTGAATGCGGTGTAAATGCCGCGGCGCACCCGCTCCTTTAATTTTAAAAAGCGCGCCCTCCGGAGGGTTAATCAGAGCTTTTCTATCTTTATAAATATTTTAGTGTCATATTATAGTTTTGAACTTTCCGTAGTAGGATACAAGCGAAGAGGACAGCTTATATTGCTTTATGAAGCAAAAACTTGCTCCACGTTATGGAGAGCGAACCACAGATATCATCTACCCTAAAAATTCAGTGTTTAACAATGGCTTAACAGGGTTCTTAATCGGGTGATAATGCGAATAGTTGAGTCTTTAACAAGTCAACAATGTAGACATAAATATGAATCATCATAGTCCACAGTTAATATATTCATTATTTGAACAATAATTGAATCGTCTAGTTTCAAAACCCGACAAATCAATTTTTGGCCAAAAATGCGTTTGATACTGCAACGGATTTGTCTTCTCATTCTCCATAATTTGGTGTGATGTTTACGTACCACTACTCAACAAATCCTTCTGAGATTTACATTTAAAATATTAAGTTAGTTTCAAAATCCGACAAGCCACAACCTGTTGGAATCTAATGACAGCAAATTCAAATTAGCCAATCGGAATAGCGGTTTAGAAGTCACATGGTCATATTGTTTCCTTGCAATAATTTAATAAGGAAATAGTTCCCATTGGATTTTATTAACGATCAAATATTCAAATAAACTCCTGTGGTTTAGAAGCCAGAAGCCTAGCAAAGAAAAACTTAAAGATGGTTAAGGTTGTGTACAAATTGCCACAGAAGACTTTGTCGAAGGAGTTTCAGAAACGGCTCAACCGATTTGAATAATTTTTGGTTTATGGCAATTATATTAAACATAGATTGTAGTGAATATAAAATAACATTTTTAAATTTGTTATTATATAAGTAATAATAATATTTTTTACAACTTTAAATCGTTTTGGATTAAAATTTACTTCAATACAATATTTACAAATTAAGAACTTCAGATACATTTCACTTTTTTAATAACACATATGTAGTATTTGAGATTAACGTGACAAAAGAATTTCCCGTATACGACAATGTAAAAGTAGTTCAGCGTTTTGTTGCAAGAGGCGCCTCACAAATTCACTATCCTCGATGCTCAAAACTAATTTCTCAACTGAGTTAAAAATAGCGCGGTCTCAGCAGAAACGTAAATCTAAGCAGCTGGAGGACAGGAGAATAATGAGTGAAGAAAAAAAAGGAAGTAAATAATTATTCTTTATATAAAAATTAATAGTGTGAAATATTTCATATACATAAATTTATAAAAATATGTACATTCATATAATATACGTACCTTTTTTGAGCTTCGATTACATTGAGGGTCTTTACTTTTTTTTATTTTTTCTAATTCTCCCTAAAATATTTTCGACCAGAATGCATCCTTAAAATTGAATTAATCTCCGTTCCATTTTGTTGCACATTTAAAAAACCTTACTTTATATATAAGTAATTTAAAAGTATCTTCCATCTTATTAAAGTTCACAAGTATTATTTATGAATTTTAATACGGGTATGAGATAGAATGAATATATATGAAGACTAAGGTACCTACATATATTTACTTATTAACCAGAATAACAATTTATGAAAAAACATTATTCAGTAGTTTTTAATGTTTATAACACCTAGCATCCCTCGTGGCATTCAATGAAATAAATTTTGGATGATTTAGTATGAAATTTCCATGCATCCGTTATATTTATAAATAATTGCTTAGACTTGCAGTAATTTTGTCAACGTCGTGAGTTGTAAACACATTTCAAATTGACTTATTACTTATTTTTTCATTCACTGTCAGATCAGATGGCTAAATAGAATAATGAAATTTAAAATAGGTATCACATTTTCATTCATATTATGTATTACACGATTATGCCGATTAGTGATTCACTAATATCAAACACTTCCATTCACATGAAATTTCTCTAACTTTTTGAACGTCTTCAAATCGCTTCATTTCTCATTTTTGTATCATCCATTCCTACAGTAATTAGAGATACCTACAATATTGCGATATGAATTCGCCACAAAATTATATTTCAAATCATATCTTACGAATGTTTTTGATGAGCGGTTTGTATTTTTAAAATACATATTACAAAAATTCATGTGAATTGAAGTGTTAGTCGTGAACCAAATTAAAAAATTTAAATCGTGATATTTTTAAAGAGTGTGGTATGAAAAAATAAGTAATCAGCCAAATTGAAAATATATTTCAAATTCGCAAACAGTCCCCGTATTTTAATTTTAATTGAAAATTGTGGGAAATCGTTGAAAATATTACTAGGATTAATATTCATAACTTTAAACAATTATTTATAAATATAACGGATACATAACATACTACAAAATCATCAATAATTTACTTATCTCAATGCCACGGCGAATTCAAGTTGTTACAAATAATAAAGACTATTGTATAGTATAAAGTATTAAATATTTAGCATTGCTTAGTTTCATGGTAAGTTAAGTTTCTTTCATAAATTGTTATTTGTTTCTTTTAAGTAAATAAGTTGCTTTATTTATGTCCACCTCACATTCGTATTGAATTTTACAAATTATATATATATACTTGTATATGAGTTATGCAAGTTCTTTTGATTCGCTCATATACCTAACGCACATAAGGTTTTTTGAATATGCAGTATTTACATTGATTATAGACATTTGAAAATATGTATGTTAAATATTTAAAATAACTATAGGGAAATAGGAACTTATTTTTTTATTGGTTTATTCAGAATTGCCTTATTTAATGTCAGATTTTGTACGTATACCATCGCAGATTATTGCCATTACGGGTTGTGTTAATCCCTTTTATTCGCGCCCTCAAAGTTATTCAAAAATTATATTTGAACTCAGATTGTCAGAATCATGACAGGTTATTTAACGCATTCAGCCACGCTATCTTTTAATAATAATAGTTTATACATATATAGATACGTACATTACAAAATTAAAGGAATATCAGTAAATTTGGTATTTACTTTTTACTCTGCTACAAAATAATTAAATAATAATAGTAAATAGAAGTAATAACTAAGTTCGAAAAATATGCGAAGTGTATATCAAATGTATGTTTGCATATTTTTAAGAAAAACGAAATATATATTTGGCATTTTTTTGAGAACTGATAGTTCTAAATTATTACTTCAAGGGTAACGGCATTAGGACGAAGATTAAAATAAATTGCTAAATGGTTTTTCCATTCCACAGGTAATTTTACTCCACTCTTTTTTTGTTGTTGTTGTTGTTTAAGGGCACGGAGCTGCTATGACTATTGTGCCCGCACTCCACTCTTTAGTGTTAATATTAAAATTTTGTAGAATTATTTACTAGTTGAGTTGTAAGAAATGTTTGTTAGTGTTTTAAAGATGGCGAAAGAACAGTAAGTAGTTGTGTAAAATATATCGCTAAGTTCATTAATAGAACCTTAAATTTTTATTTACCCCGTAAATATTAAACAATGTTGTTTTTATGTTGTCCTGATTTTTGGTTTATAGTATCACAGTATAAAAATACTTAAAGTATTTTTATACTGTGATAGTATTATAGTGCATATTTTAGTATAGAATTTATATATTTTTAATACATATTTTTGAATTCATGAATATTCTGAACTGTAGTAATAACAATATATTTCTGTTTGCGATATTGCATTGATTTGTAATCTGATTTTTTTAAAAATATTTACAAATTTAGTGAAAAAATAATTATACATTATTTTATACACATATGAAATAAAAAATACAAATTTAAAATGTTATATTTTTATTAGTTGATAATAGATAAATACATCGCACACAAAGAGAGAGATAGCATTGGCATCAGAATATGCGATTCCTGCGTTCGCCAGGTATCGGCGGAGAATACAGGTGGTGCCTTCGGAGAGCATGGTGCGGATGTTACGAATACTACCACTTTTGTACACAACCTTAATGTTCTGTAGGAAAAAACATAAAAAATATACTAATCCTTCACAGGACGCAGTGGTATAGCGTAGGTTTCTGCCGCCCGGGCAGATGTCAAATTTGCTGTCCCTCCTCCGTACAAAATATATTATTATTATGGTAAGCGCTCACACGGTACAAATATTCCATCATTACCGATATCTGTGTACGAAGCAGATAGCTACACCCAGCAATGGGTAATATGTGGTGATGAAATATTTATTTATTTTTTTATTTAAAATAAAATTTTCTAGAGCGAAGGAAATATGAAGCTATGAAGATTTTTTTTCTCCAAAGTTTAAAATTATTACGAACTATAAATCAAAACTTAATTGTGAAACTTGTTTTGAATTCTAAATCAATTATTATTTAAAAACAGTGTTATTACTTTAAGAAAATTTGTTGTTAAACGAAAATTATAATAAATATTCAAAAAACTACTGACTGTTCCAATGATAAATATTTTTTTCAACGAAGAAAATAATTTTTAACAACTTTCAAAATAAAAAAAATTAATATAAATAAAAAATGTAATGTGCTGGCCACATCAGATTTTTTAAGTTTGTATTGTAAAAAATGTAATATCAGTGAAATAAATATGTATTTATTTTCTTTCAGAAAGTATCTACAGTCCAGAACGCGCGATCGTTTCCGATTAAAATCTTTTAACACATTTTAACATTATCTATATATTCGTTTCTGGTTTGTTCACCACTGCTTTATTCCAGTACTGTATATTATTCTGTAATTGGGACTAATGTCCTGTTGAATAATCATAAATAAATAAACATGGTGACTTGTGTTGTGGGGTGCTCCAATAAGTCAGGAGGAAATTTTTTTTTATGTATTTTTATATTATTTAACGATAAACAATTAATAAAATCAAATGAATGTATTGAACAATTGCAATTTCGTATAAATATCTAGCCTAGATCTATCGAATTAAATATATATTGTAGAAGATAACCGTATCAGGTAAGTGGAATTTTAATTATTTATAATATTTTTTCTATATTGTAATTTCTTCTAAGTACATATTTGCTGACAAATATTTATATTTATCGATATTACTAGAAATAAGAAATATTAATTTCAAATATTTAATTTTATATTGGCCGCGTGAATTCCCACCACACTGTGACTGCAGCAGTACCTGCGTCCGTTCCCACAGGCCTGCATTCCCATTGTCACTCGTTCTAGTTTATGCTCTCTCCATATTGTAACGTTTTTATTTATATGGGTAAAGTGTAAAACATAAACAAATATTATTAACTAATAGAATACGTTTATTAAACGATCAATAATTAAAGATTAAATATTAAAAGATAATAAAAACAACTAACACTATGATTAAATAATTATAAACACTAAGAATATTATTAAATGCTCAAACACTACGATTATTTATCTATACAATATTTATATCACTACACTTATTTATGTAACTACATTTATTTATGTTAATAACTGGTAAACTGTATTTATATCACTGAGTTCATTTCTGGTTGCTTGTATATATGAGACTGTCCCTCCGCTTTCTTTCGGCCGGTATTTATACCGCTTATATCGTTCTCGAACACTCGGAAGCGACAATGACCTGTATACAAAGGAATGAGGTCACGGCGTAATTAGCCTCTAGCCGCTGCGGCGCCGGGGATTGCGTCATCACTCTGGAACGTTCTGTCAGTTGCGGCGTTGTATACTCTTCTCCCAGGGGCGCACGTCACACTGCCCCCTCCTTAAGACTGTTTCGTCCCGGAACAGTTCTTGATGACGAAATCTACATGTATTACCCTTGGTATAAGTCTTGAAGAAGTGACAGTCGATGGTCCGCTGGAGTTCTTCTTTCTGTTCGTTAGGGTTAAAGCTGCAGACGAGAATTTCAATACCGGTATAGCGGAAGAGAATCTCTAACATGTTCCTAACAATTCTCCAATCCAAACCATCTAATCCACAGCCTAACTTCGGTACTGCTAGCTTCAAAATGTCATTCGCTAGCAGATGATCCTTCAAGTCACACAGTGAGCTCAATAGATTGCGATATGACGGCTTCTGGTACGAGCGTGGTTTTGTGACCAGGTAGTAGATATACCGCTGCTGTTCTGTATTGTTATCCCTCAGTCGTAGCGTCTTCCCGACGGATGGACCTTGGTTGGCCAGTTCTTGTAGTCGTCCAAATTTTGTCTTAAAGACTGACGCTATGCCGCGTGACATCTTTAAGTCTTCCGATACGCAGTGGCCGAGGGAATAATCTGAGGACACGGTAAACAGATCTCTATGTTCTTCTGTCGTCACGCCATACCGCGCCTTGTGACCAAAGGAATACTGTTCCATGAAGTCTTCAAAAGTCAGTTCCTGAGCTATGATCCGACGAACCGTTGCTCCATGATAGTCTTCATTGTTGTCACCAGCAAATGGGGCTAGCCGATTGAAATGTACTACTCTCGGCTTCCCTGTTGGTGTTTTTCTAATCCTGTATATCACGTCGTTTATTCTCTTAACGACCTCATATGGACCTTCCCAATTTCTTTGTAGCTTTAGTGATAAACCTCGGCGCCTTTGAGGATTGTAAAGCCACACTAAATCCCCTGGTTGGTATCCACCTTTTTCTGCCTTGATGTCATACTGGTCCTTCATTCGGTCGCTTGCAGCTTGAGTGTTTGTGCGAACTTATTAATGAATGTCGTCCATTCTTCTCCGTAAGTCCGTTACGTTATCTTCCCCGGCCAGATCTTCCCCAGGTTTACTGCCGAACACCAAGTCACATGGCAGGCGCAATTCACGCCCAACTAAGATGTTCGCAGGACTTTGTCCTGTGGTTTCATGCACGGATGAACGATAAGCCATTAAGAACAGATTAAGATGTCGGTCCCAGTCTCTTTGGTGGTTGGAGACTACCTTCGACAAATATCGGCTGATCGTTCTGTTCATGCGTTCAACCATGCCATCGGATTGCGGATGTAATGCAGTTGTCCTCGTTTTATTAATCCCTAGTATCTTACAGATATTTTGGAAAACGGCAGACTCAAAATTTCTCCCCTGGTCGGAGTGAAGTTCACGTGGAACTCCGAATCGGCATATACACTCCTTGACTAAGGTTTCGGCGACCGTGGTAGCTTCCTGGTTGGGTAATGGATAGGCTTTAACCCATTTGGTGATGTAGTCCATGACAACCACGTTGTATTTATTTCCGTCTTTGCTTTATGGAAATGGTCCGGCCATGTCAATCGCAATGCGCTCAAATGGACTGCCAACGTTGTATTGACGCATTGGAGCTTTTCGTCGTCTATGAGGACCGTTGCTTCCAGCGCAAACCACACATTTCTTGCACCAGTCTTTAACGTCTTCCTTGCAGTTAACCCAGTAAAATCGCTGGCGCAATCTTTCTAATGTTTTGTTGACTCCAAAATGGCCACCTCCAGATCCGTCATGGATCTCTTTCAGCACGTCTGGAATTCTATTCTTAGGAATAACCAACTGATTTCTCTTCTCAGTTCCATCGGTATTTTCCACCAAACGCTTTAACAGGCCATCTTCAATCATCATTGAGTCCCATTGCGCCCAATACGATTTTACACTCTGTGAATGTGGTGCAACTTCCCATCTTGGTTTTCTCTCTTCTGTTTTCCATTCCAGTATAATTTTCAAATTCGGGTCATTTTCTTGGTCTTCGCGTAGTCCATCGGGCTGCCAATTATCATCGACTACTGTTATTCTGGCAATGGTGTAATGTTTTTCTTCCAGTCGACTACAATGCTTGCACTCATCTTGGCATGGCCTTCTGGACAATGCGTCGGCATTACGATGGCTGGTACCCGTCCTATGATCGATTTTGAATTCGTATTCCTGTAGTCTTTCAATCGATCTAGCCACCTGACCTTCAGGATTCTTGAATTGTAGCAGCCATTTTAATGCCACATGGCCAGTTCTAATCAAAAATCTTCTTCCGTACAAATACTTGTAGAAATGTTCCACGGATTTCACGACCGCCAAGAGTTCTTTTCTGGTCACACAGTAATTCCTCTCTGGTTTTGACAAGGTCTTACTAAAGTAGGCAATAACCTTCTCATGTCCATCTTGTATCTGGGAAAGAACGCCACCAATTCCGACGTTGCTGGCATCTGTGTCTAGTATGAATTCTCCTTCAGGTAAAGGATAACTCAAGACGGGTGCGCTTGTCAAAGCATTTTTTAGTTCTTTAAATGCAGCTTTACAGTCCATTTCCCAGATAAATCTTCTTCCTTCTTCAGTAAGCCTTGTCAGTGGCTTGGCTATGTTGGCAAATCCAGGTACATATCGTCGATAATAGGTACACAAACCAAGAAAACTTCTAAGTTCGTGTTTATCCTTAGGTGCTGGCCAGTCTCTCACAGCCTTTATCTTCTCCTGGTCAACTGTAATACCCTTACCGGAAACCACGTGTCCAAGGCAATGAACTTCTCTTTGAAACAGGTGACACTTCTTCGGGCTAAGTTTCAGGTTAGCCTTCCTCAAACTCTGGAAAACCTCTTCCAAATTCTTCATGTGGTCCTCGAATGTCTTACCTACCACAATAATATCGTCTAGGTACACTAAACAGGTTTTCCAAGATAGCTCAGCCAATACTGTTTCCATGAGTCGTTCAAACGTTGCAGGAGCATTGCAGAGCCCAAACGGCATTACGGTAAATGGCCAGAGTCCTGTACCAATGGTGAAGGCCGTCTTCTCCTTGTCTTTTGGATCCAAATCCACTTGCCAGTAGCTGCTCTTTAGGTCCAAAGTGGAGAAAATTTTTGAGCCCGCTAAGGTGTCTAATGTGTCGTCTATTCAAGGTAGCGGGTATCTATCCTTCTTCGTCACGTTGTTGAGTTGACGATAATCGAAGCAAAATCGTGTAGAGCCATCCTTCTTCTTCACTAACACCACTGGTGAAGCCCAAGGACTGCTTGAAGGTTCGATTACATCTTCCATCTTCATGTCCTCAATAATTCTTTCGGCTTCCTTACGCTTCGCCAATGGCAGTCTTCTTGCTGGTTGGAGCATGGGTCTTGCGTCTCCGGTGTCTATTTTATGGTGAACTACATTAGTTCTTCCGTTGGTTTTCTTGTCATATTGGAACACATCTTGAAACCTCCCAATTAAATCCTTCGCCTTGGTTCTCTGGTCGGCGGTCAATTCTTCAAACAATGTTGTCAATTGATTGATTAACGTGTCCGGAACTTTCTGAGATGTGTTCCCTGTGGCCTTTACAGTTCTAATAATCGTCGATACTGCCAAGCATTCGCCTACAATTGTTCCTCTCTTCAGAACAACAGGATAAAAATTTACGTTCATTATTCGAACTGGTATTACTCGGCTGGCTTTGACCAGTGATTTTCCGACAACAACTCCAGTGCCAGTTTTGGCATCATCATTCTTGGGCTCCAGCATAACGATACTTCCCTCATAGAAACTACCATCTAAATGTGCTTCCAGGATAGTTTCACTTCGTTCTGGGAGGGTGACGTCCTCGGCCATTAGTACGCGCACAGTTTTGTCATCTCGTGGATTTAATACGAGTTCTTCTTCATTGACCATCATCACTCCCTTCTTCAGCTCAAGTTTAAAACCATACTTTGTCATTGCGTCCATTCCGAGTATTAATTCATCTTCAACTTCAGCTACCAGCGCACGATATTTAAAGGAGGTGTTTCCAATAGAGATGGTGACATCTACTTCTCCTCATGCGGTAGCTTGTTCTCCCGTCGCTGTGCGTAATCGCCACTTAGTTGGTTGAAGATGCGTCTTGCCAGTTTTCCTTATGAAGTCGGGTCTAATTATAGTTTTTGTCGCACCCGTATCCAGTAGCATTTTCAGTGGCCTTCCGTTAATAGAGCCATCCACACAAATGCTATTGGCTTTATGATGAAGAGATGCGACATAACTGATGGAATGTGGAGCTACTAGATTACGGGTCGACAGTTGCCCCTTCGCATCAACCCGATTTAGTTTTCCGACTCCTTTTCTTCCTTTGTCTATTCCGTCTTCTTTTGCATTTTTCTGCAAAGTCTTTGCGGATGACCCAGTTCACCGCAGTTCCAACAGAGGAGTTTATTTCTTCCGGTGAACACTTCACTTGCAATTCGTCGCACTGTCTCTTCCAGATCTTCGGAATTTTCCTTTCTCTCAGCATCCATATTTCGCACTCGCGATTGGTTACCTGAAGCTTGTTTGGCAGCTTCATGCTCCAATGCATATGAGAGTGCATCAATTAAAGTTTTAGGACGGGCCAATCGCAGTGCCTGTTGAGTTTTTCTGTCTCGAACTCCGTAGATAAATGATTGAGTGGCCAAGCACTCTAAGACGCTGTCAGGAGCTGTAGGATATGCGAGACGAACCAAACGGGCTACGTCGGCTTCAAATTCTTGTAGGTTTTCTTTTGAACTCTGATATCGGTTCCTCAGCTGCGTCTGGTATACCTGCTCCAGATGCGCATTTCCATACCGCATATCCAATCGCTTGACTAGCTGGTCGTAGTCCTCTTGTTCTTCTTCTTTCAGCGTTTGCACGATGTCGATAGCTTCCCCGCGCAACGAGACAGTCAACGCCGTAGCCTTCTCCTCGGACGTCCAATTATTCGCTTTTGCGGCCGCTTCAAATTGTTTTAAATAATTCGGCCACGAAGACTTCCCATCAAATTCCGGTGTTTTTATGTGCATTTTTGAAGTAGTATCAGGTTTTACTACTTTTCTTCCTTCTATTAGACTTGGCTCAGCCACACCATAATTCGGAATTGATTACGATGTAATTTTAGTGAATTTTTCTAGCTGTTCCTCGATCTTCTTGTCATACTTATCTTCTAAATTCTTCAGGCCTACTTCAGTATTTTCCATTAATTTTTGTTCTAAATTTCTAGAATGTTCCATTAATTCTTCTTTTAATATTTTGGAATTTTCCTCTGATTTTCTGGAACTCTCTTCCAATTTTTGTTCTAATTCTTCTGTCAATTCGTCTTTTAATGTTCTGGAATTTTCTTCAAATTTATTTTCTAAACTTCTAGAATTTTCCTCTAATTTTTGTACTAATGTTCTAGAATTTTCTTCTGCCTTTGTAGAACTTTCTATTAATTTTTGTTCCAATGTTCTAGAACTTTCTTCTAATCTTTGTTCTAATGTTCTGGAATTTTGTTCTAATTTTTTTTTAATGTTCTAGAACTTTCTGTTAATTCTTTTAACTGTTTACCAATGTCGGATACGTCGTCCGGAATTTCGAATAGGTAATCTTCAGGATTTTCATCAGCATCGGTTAATGCCTGCCGCAGTCTTTCTTGAAGTGTTGCCTTCCTACCTGTTGTTTCCACATCCCGTTCTTCTAGTTCTCTCTTGAGATCACCTACTTTCAATTCACTTAATTTTAATTGTTTGGTCGCCATTTTATTTATTTTTATTTACACTTCACAGTTATTAACAATCCCACTTCTGACACCAATTGTAACGTTTTTATTTATATGGGTGAAGTGTAAAACATAGACAAATATTATTAACTAATAGAATACGTTTATTAAACGATCAATAATTAACGATTAAATATTAAAAGATAATAAAAACAACTAACACTATGATTAAATAATTATAAACACTAAGAATATTATTAAATGCTTAAACACTACGATTATTTATCTATACAATATTTATATCACTACACTTATTTATGTAACTACATTTATTTATGTTAATAACTGGTAAACTGTATTTATATCACTGAGTTCATTTCTGGTTGCTTGTATATATGAGACTGTCCCTCCGCTTTCTTTCGGCCGGTATTTATACCGCTTATATCGTTCTCGAACACTCGGAAGCGACAATGACCTGTATACAAAGGAATGAGGTCACGGCGTAATTAGCCTCTAGCTGCTGCGGCGCCGGGGATTGCGTCATCGCTCTGGAACGTTCTGTCAGTGGCGGCGTTGTATACTCTTCTCCCAGGGGCGCACGTCACAATATTTATTCCGTATACTTTCAGGTACTATGTAATAAAATCTGTTCACTTTAGAAGACGCGCGCTAGCACAAAGTACTTATAATTGAAGAGTCCGGTATTAAAAGTGACAGATAGCTTGTTATTTGGATTCTTCTTAAAAAAAAATGCGTTTATGTATTAGGTAAATGCAAAAGTGTAAGTAGTCTTTATAGTTTAACAAAAGATGAAAAAAGAAAAGAATAATAAAATTTAGATCCAAATCCACAACAAGTATGTGTTTGTTCAGATAATTTTGAGAAAAATGAATTTTTAGTTATACAACTGGTAAAAATTATAATAATTAACATTGTTCGATGTAGATTTTAATTGTAGCTTACTTCCCGTCATTTAATTTTTATTAATTTCAACCTAAGAAATTTCGTGGCCGCGTGCCTGAGTGTCTGGTCCAACTACTACCTACACTGGTCGCGAATATGAGGAACCGGAATCGATCGCGAACAACGCTAAATATTTCGAATTTTAAATGGCACAAAATTGACCCCTGTGGTGTAATTCTCATTGCCAGAAATGAGTGCCCGTGAGGTGACGCTTGGTAAACGCCCGCACGATACAAATATGTCATCATCATTACCGAAATCTGTGTACAATGCAGAGTAGCACATCCAACAATGATTAATATATTTATTTTTTTATTTAAATACATACCTGCATATTTACTAGCTGGAAACTATATTAAGTTCTTTTCCATATAACTATGTATCGTTCTATTTACAATTTTCGTTTTAATACGTTACTATTATTTTATAAATTTATCCATAAAATACATAGAAAAACTATTAATGTAAACGTTTAGAAAATTCAATAATCTATAATTTTTATAATAATCTAAATCGCGAAAAAATGACATTTAAAGGTATTTTTGGAAAAAAAAACTATTTTGAGCTTCAAGTAAAGTGCGATTTCCGGTTATCCGATTTCTACCACTATGAAGTTGGCGCGGATGGATATATTTGTTTCTGGTTTGTTCACATTCCAGTACTGTTTAGTGATATTTGATTTTATAGTTATATTTGAATTAGAAACAAATGAAAATGTTAATATATTTGTTGTTACAATTTAAAAATAATCAAATGCATATTTTATATATGCCAAATAAATTTATCTATTTACAAATGATATGTACATATTTTTGATACAAATTTAGCACATATTTTGTTGGGTAATAATAATAATAGTCCAATATTAATACTATTTAACTTAAGGTATAAAAAAAACAATAAAAAAATTATAATATAATAATAGATGTGAAACATGAAGAAGGTGAAGTAAAATGTATGGGAAAAATAAAACCACCTTTCTAATAAAATATATTTGTTATTTGATAGTTACAGCTTTTGAACAGGTTTGTTAAACATGTACCTACCATAAGTAGTAATACAGACAGATGATACGATTGTAATTAATCTATATACTTACATTTTTACTTTATTTTTGCTCGGACACTAAAATCGTAAATTCAAAAATTTTAGCACTTAAATTTAGATATTTCATTCTCTCAATCACGGGCCTCCAAGCCTACGGCCCGCGCCCGCAGATTTTGTCATTAAATCTGGTATTTGTGATTAGTGCATTTTTTTTGTAAGTTTTAATTAATATTCAACTAGGAACGGTATTATGACTTTATTCTATTGCTTATATATTTTATAATTATCATATTTATATTATTTAAAAATCAATGGCTGGTAGAATCAACGATCACACATAACAAGCAATGGAAGAATTAGAATATGAGGAGATTATCGGGGAATAATTAATAAGCATATGATTCCTGATATTTACGCGATTCCGACTTTAGAAGAAATATTAAGTAAGCCTAGCAAACGCCAAGTACTTCGCTAAATTTGATGTGAGATAAGCTTATTTGCATCTACCAGTTACAGAAAAAACTGCTTATTTGCAAACAATAAATACGCATAAAGGACTATACAAAGTAAATAGAATGATGATCGGTATATCTAATGTACCATCAATTTGGCAGCGCTATATTGACACAATAATAAAGAACTTAGAAGGTACAACTGCATTTCTCGATGATGTGAAGATTGTATCACCAGACTTGGATACGCATATTAAAGAATCCGACTATTTCTTCAGACCTGCCGAGAAAATGGAATAAAATTGAACAAAGAAAAATGCCAATTATTTGCAAGAAAAAACAAAAATTCATGCAATTTTAAATGCTAGAGAACCAACAAACACGACGGAAGATAAATCTTTTATTGGATTCGCAAATTATTGTAGTAGATTCATTCCTAATTTGGCAAGTATGTTGAAACCTATATATCAGCTTTTACGAAAAAATGTGAAATTTTGTTGGACAGGGGATTGCAAGAAAGCATTTCAATGGATAAAAGAAGAAATTGCTTCTGAAAGAATACTTGCTCATTTACATCCGAAGAGCCTTTTGTTTTAGCAACTGATGCATCACCATTTGGCATCGGAGCAGTCCTGTCACATCAATTTTCTGACGGATCTGAACGGCCAATAGCATTTGCATCAAGATCATTGTCGGAAACAGAGACCCGCTATAGTCAAATAGATAAAGAAGCCTTATCAATATATTGGGGAGTAAAGGGATTTTTCAGCTACTTATATGACCGAAAATTTATATTTATATACGAATCACCGACCACTGGAATCAATTTTTAATGTACAAGCCAGCACACCATCGTTGAGCGCAACAAGATTGTTACATTATTTTATATTTTTACAAGGATTTAATTATGTTATCAAATATAGAAGTACATCGAAACACTATAATGCTGTTTTTTGCTCCCGTTTTCCTGTTGACAAGCCTGGCAGTAATAAACCAGATGATCCGTCAGTTTTAATGTCAATCAAATAAAATCATACTCGAAAAGATCCTGAATGCAGCAAGTTATTACGAGAGATTATGGACGGAATGAATCATGACGATGCAGCTCAATATACCGTGGAACAAGGTTGTATTCTCTTTGGAATGCGTGTAAATCATTCCGAGAACTTTGCAGAAAGCCATCTTGGAAGAATTACATGAAGGAAATTTGGGAATGAATAAAATGAAAGCTATTGCTAGAGGATACGTCCATTGGACAAATATAAACAAGGATATCGAAAATTTAGTACGATCTTGTCTAAAGCAATCGAAAAATCCAGCATATGTATATACATCCATGGGAAATATCTAAAAGGAATACATATTGATTTCGCAGGACCTTTGGCTGGTATGTATTTTATGATTGTGGTTGACAGTTACAACAAATGGCCGGAAATAATACCAATGTCAACTATAACAAGCAATGCAACAATAGAAAAGCTTCGAGAAATGTGTGCAAGATTTGGCCTTCCCATATCAATTATTACCGATAATGGTAGACAATTTACGTCATCAGAATTCGAAGAATTTACGAAGCAAAATGGCATCAAACATATTTTTTCACCACCTTATTTTCCTGCACTTAATGGACAAGCAGAAAGATATGTACAATTAATAAAAGAAACTTTAAGGAAAGTAAGATGTTCGTCAGGTAGGTACTCTTAGAAGTAAATTATCAAATTTTCTAATGCATTACCGCAAAGCACCACGCGCAACTACAGGAGAAAGCCCAGCACAGATTCTTATGAAGAGGAATATTCGCGCCAGAAATGATTTAATTAGACCAGATTTGGAAACTATAGTAGCTTCGAAACAACATAAAATTATGGAAAATAAAAGAGGAGAGGAAAGAAGTTTTAAAGAAGGTGATAAGGTTATATTTCGAGTTTACGATAGCAACGATAATTGGAAAAATAGTAAATTGTATTTATTTATTTATTTATTGTGTATAAGAGAAACAACAGTACATGCATACCAATCACAGTTTCTCGCAGATTACTATGTACAGTAAATTAGTGCTTATAATAATTATTATACATAAAGTTAATACAGTTGGTTTTACAAATCATTTAAAGTGGTTGTTACACTTTTTTTAAATAGCTGTATTGAGCTATGAAATAGATCTATATTCATGAAGCTAGAGTGATTGTATGTTGACATCATTCTATTTATTGGGGAATTGTTGTAGTTGTTTGTATTGCAATGGGGTAAGCAAAATATTTTTTTTTATCTTGTATTTTTTTGGTTTACAGAAAATTTAAATTGCGAAATAAATGAGACGCTATCAAAAAAATTATTAAATGTTTTATACAGAAACATCATATCCGCTAAGATTCTTCTGTTTTCCAAAGACATCATATTAAAATATTTTAATCTGGCATCGTAATCATTACAGTCAATACTAAATTTTTTACACATAATAGAAGTAAATTTACGCTGGATTTTTTCTATACACATGGAATTCTTTCTGTAGCTAGGACTCCAAACAACACTCGCATATTCTAATTTAGAACGAACTAATGTATTAAACAAGCAAATAAGGGACTGTGGATCATGAAAATGTTTACAGTTGCGTAAAATAAATCCCAGTATCCTATATGATTGTTTAGCACAATTTTCAATATGATTGTACATTAATAATTTAGAGTCATAAAGTACTGTGGCGGATCAAGTATTCAATATATTTAGTAAGTTATCCGCCACGTTACCCTCGCCCATTGTTGTTCAGCTGTTCCGAGGTTACCTTGGAGCAGCTGACAACCAAAACATCATTAATTGTGTATTCATTGTACCAGACAGTCAAAATTACTTAATAAAATTATATTTACAACATTTATACAATTTAATTACAAAAAGTTTATTTTACACATTGTAACGATAGGATTATCAATCAAAGATAATCCGTTTCGCTACAAATTGGTGACCCCGAGAAGGGATCCGCCCTTCTTTTCAATACTCGTTATACTCTACCTTACTAATATCTCCAATATGACTGAACAGGCTTCTCCACAAGATCCTTCTCCAGCGACAGCCCCTCCTTCTCCAGAGACAGCACCTCCTTCTCCATTGACAGCCCTTCCATTAATCGGGGCTACACAACAATTCGAACTACCCGAATTCTGGCCCAACGACCCGGAGCTATGGTTCGCCCAGGCAGAGGCTCAATTCACCGCTCACAGAATTTCTTCGGAGACAGACAAATATTTAAAAATTATCACCTCATTGAGATCAGACCAAGCACTAGAAGTTCGTGACCTTATTATACGTCAGCCACAAATAAATCCTTACTCCACATTAAAACAAGCTCTCATTACCAGAACTACGTTATCTGACAAAGAGAAATTTCAAAAATTATTTTCTGTGTCTGAATCAGGTGACAAAAAACCTTCCCAAATTCTACGTCAAATGCGACAACTTATTGGAGACAAATCTATCGACAACGCCTTCCTTGAAGAACTATTTCTACAAAAATTACCTCAAGATGTACAGATAATGTTGACAACGTCATCTGTCAATCTCGAAAAGAAAGCTGACATAGCAGACAAAATTATGGAAATTTCAAGACAATCCATCGCAACAGTAACTTCACAGGTGGATGAGCTACAAGAAATTAAAAAAGATATACAAGAACTCAATAAAATCATTAGAAAATTACCAGTGACACCGCGCAGAACAGAACGTCAAGATACAAGTTCTTCTAGCCCATACTGCTGGTATCATCTGACATTTGGCAATAAAGCCAAAAAATGCGTGGCCCCATGCAAATGGACTACCAATAAACCAAGAAAAGAGATAAGTCCTACAACCAAATATCCACTGCTTCCTACCCCTAATACTAACGTCATTTTCAGTGTTACCAATTCTTCACCTTCCCTCCTGTTCCACGTTTCTGATGCAATATCCGGACGAAAATTCTTAGTGGATACGGGCGCGGAGGTAAGTATAATTACCCCAAACACTACACATCATCATCTAAAACAAAAATTAACCCTACAAGCCATCAATCACTCCAATATAGCTACATTCGGAAGCACTACACTAACGTTAGACTTAGGATTACAAAAAACATTTACCTGGAAATTCATTATAGCCAACGTCAAATATTCAATTTTAGGTGCAGATTTTATCCATCATTTTAATCTCAGTATTGATTTACGTAATAAACGTCTAACAGACAATTCTAAATTATCTTTTGTTCCTATTTGTAATTTATCTACAAATATTCAAAACACAAACAAATACGAGAGATTGCTCTCTAACTTTCCAAGTTTGACAGATCCTTTCAAAGTAAAACGTCAAATTAAACACAAGGTGACCCATCAAATTCTGACAGATGGCTCACCTGTTTTCTCAAAGCCTCGCCGATTACCACCCGAACGTCTAAATTTCGCAAAAAATGAATTCCATAAATTAATAGACATGGGAGTTATCAGGCCTTCCACCAGCAACTGGTCATCACCACTGCACCTTGTACAAAAACCACCCCCGGACTTATTTAGACCTTGCGGAGACTTTCGAGCGTTAAACAACATAACACTACCAGACAGATATCCTTTACCCCATATTCAAGACTTCGTGATAAACTTACAAGATAAAACAATTTTTTCAAAAATAGATTTAACAAAAGCTTACCATCAAATTCCAATGCATAAAGACTCCATTGAAAAAACAGCTATAACAACACCTTTCGGCCTATACGAATATTTAGTCATGCCTTTTGGTCTTCGCAATGCTGCACAAACATTCCAACGTTTTATCGATGAGGTAACACGTGGTCTAGAATTCTGCTTTGCATACATTGATGACATACTTATTGCAAGTGACACACCAGAAGAACACGAAAAACATTTAAAGACTCTCTTCAATAGACTCCAACTATACGGCATCATTATCAACCAAAACAAATGTCAATTTGGACAAAAAGAAATTGAATTTTTAGGACATCATATTTCGAAAAACAACATCACACCAGTACAAAAAAAAATTGAATCCATCAAACACTTTCCAGAACCAAAAACTCAAAAATCACTAAGAGAATTCTTGGGTTTAATAAACTTTTATCACAGATTCATCCCAAATTGCTCAATTATCGCACAACCCTTAAATCAACTAATAGACAACAAAAAGACTAACTCCAGCACCTTAAATTTAGATCAAACAGCTAAACAAGCATTCAAAAACTTAAAAAATGCATTAATCAATTACACAACCTTAACAATCCCTAAACAACACGCAATGACCAACATAATGGTCGATGCATCAGACAACGGAGTCGGCGCCGTATTACAACAATACTACGACAACACATGGCACCCTATTGCCTTCTTTTCAACAAGTTTTACACCCACCGAAAAGAAATATAGTACCTTTGGTAGAGAACTATTAGCAATATATCTAACTATAAAAAAATTTAGATATTTCCTAGAAGGAAGACCATTTCATATAATAACAGATCATAAACCCCTAACTTACGCCCTACATAAAAATTCTGACACATATTGTCCGAGAGAGATACGTCAAATGGACTATATTCTACAATTCACAAACGACATACGCCACATCAACGGTAAAAACAATCCAGTAGCCGACGCTCTATCAAGAAATACAATAAACAATATAAATCAAACTACAACAATAGATTACGAATCTATTGCCAAAGATCAAACAAATGATACAGAACTGCACACACTCAAAAATTCAAATACAAATAATCTCTTATTCAAAAATTTCGAACTTCCCAACTCCAAAATACTCATTTGTTGCGACACGTCGACCGGCACACCACGACCTTACATTACCTCTAAATTTCGCAAAGACATATTTGCAAAATTCCACTGCCTCACACATCCCGGCATAAATGCGACAAAAAAACTCATTGCTACCAAATTTATATGGCCAAACATAAACACTAACTTACGAGACTGGACAAAAACTTGTGTAACATGCCAAAAATGCAAAGTTACTAGACACACTAAAGCACCTTTAGGCAAATTTGACACTCCGTCAAAAAGATTTGACATGATACACATAGATTTGGTAGGCCCTCTACCAACCTCAAATAATCACTCATACCTACTAACATGCATCGATCGCTTCACCAGGTGGCCAGAGGTAATTCCCTTGAAAGACACGAAAATCGAAACAGTAGCTCGCGCATTTATAACCGGCTGGGTATCAAGATTTGGGGTACCATCCACTATTACAACGGATCGAGGCCCACAGTTTCAATCATCATTTTTTAAACATTTAACTTCACTATTAGGCTCAAAACACATCAGTACAACAGCTTATCATCCGGAATCCAATGGTATGATAGAACGATTCCATAGACAACTAAAATCCGCATTAAAATCCTGCTACAATGCCAAGGATTGGTTCGACAACATTCCAATAATATTATTAGGAATACGAACAACATACAAAGAACCACTCAATGGTACAGCAGCGGAAATGGTCTATGGAACAAATATAACATTACCAGGAGAATTTAAAGATAAAGCGTACAATACAACAAAAGATAAATTAGACTTTCCAGCCTACCTAACTAAACTAAAACTGAATATGAAAAACCTTCCAGTGCCAACAACAAACTATTTACAACAAAAACAAAACGCATACATAAATCCAGACCTATTCAAAACAGAATATGCATTCATACGACATGACGCAATCAAAACACCCCTCCAACAAAATTACGATGGCCCATACAAAATAATCAATAGACATAACAATTATTTCACTTTGGAAATAAACAAAAAACCACAAACCGTTTCAATAAACAGACTAAAACCAGCATACATCTTACCCTAACGGGTTTAAAACTCCTCCATGCCCACACGCACCAGAACCGTGGAACAGAAGAGGAACCATTGTTAATTATAGATATTAAGAATTATGTATATCGTTTCTCTGGGTAGGGGGTAATGTGGCGGATCAAGTATTCAATATATTTAGTAAGTTATCCGCCACGTTACCCTCGCCCATTGTTGTTCAGCTGTTCCGAGGTTACCTTGGAGCAGCTGACAACCAAAACATCATTAATTGTGTATTCATTGTACCAGACAGTCAAAATTACTTAATAAAATTATATTTACAACATTTATACAATTTAATTACAAAAAGTTTATTTTACACATTGTAACGATAGGATTATCAATCAAAGATAATCCGTTTCGCTACAGTACTCCCAAATCCTAAATAAGAGTTTTACGTTGAATGATTGTGTTCTGAATGGAATAGTTATACTGAATTATGTTAAAATTCCGAGTGAAGCTCACGGTATAACATTTTGAGACATTTAAATGTAAGCAATTATCACTACAAATTTTTTGTAAATTTTGCAAATCACTTTGTAGTAGTAAGTTGTCGTCGTTGGTCATGATTACTTTGAAAACTTTTAAATCGTCTGCATATAAAACAAATCTTGAGTGTTGAAAACATTTGTTTATATCATTGATAAACAAGTTAAAAAGTAAGGGACCAAGGTGAGACCCTTGAGGTACTCCGGAAGTAACATAGATTGTTCGAGATTTGAATCCATTACAATTAACTAGATGGGAACGATTGGATATGTAGGACTCGATCCAACGTAGTAATGATCCTTGTATTCCAAGAATTTTTAATTTTTGTATTAATATTTCATGGTGTACCCGGTCAAATGCTTTGCTAAAATCTGTATAAATGACGTCGACTTGTTGTTTTTTATCCATATTTGAGCTTAGAAATTCAGTGAAAGGAATTAAATTAGTAACGATCGATTTTTTGGGACAGAAGCCATTTTGTTCGGGTATAATTATGTTATTTAGATCGTTTTTTATTTCATTAATAACTACTGCTTCAAAAATTTTACCAAAAGTTGACAGAATAGATATTGGTCTATAATTAGTGACGTCATTAACAGGGCCGGATTTTAAAATAGGAATTATATAGGAAACTTTCCAGGCGTCTGGAAAAATTCCCAATTTTAATGATTGATTAAATAGCAAATATAAAGGCTCTGCCAGGTAGTATGCACATGTTCGAATGAATGTAGCAGGGATCTGATCGGGCCCAGGACCTTTGCTGGTATCTAAATTTTGGAGATAACAAAAGATTGAGTCCCAGTGCAAATGTATATTACATAAGTTTACAGCATCTACAGAATCGTCATATTCAACTGGTTGTAATGTATGATTTTTTATGTAAACGGACTCGAAATAATCTGCAAAACAATTACTAATATCTTGGCCATTATGCATTTCCAAGTTATTGTAACGCAAAATATTAGGAATTCCATTATTATTGTTCCGTAGTTTTTTTGTAAAACTCCAAAAAGACCTGAGATTACTTTTGACATTATTCTCGATGTTGTTCATGTAATTACGAAAATCATCTTTCATTTTTATTTTAACTTTATACCGCAATTCAGAAAATGTATTATAATCAGATTGGTTGCTATATATTTTCCATTTACGATGATATTTTTGTTTTTCTTTTATTAATTTTTGTAATGAACGTGAAAACCATTGCGGATATTTATTAGCTTTATTGACTTTAGATGGTATAAACTGATTTATAATGCTATATATTATACCATAAAACGTTTGAATATTATCGTTAACATTATCACTATTTAGTTTAGTATTCCAATTAACCGAGGAGAGCTTATAGATTACATCTTCGTAATTACATTTGTTAAAGGCATAACTAACAATATTATTAAATGGAAGGTGTTTGAAATTTGGTATGTTACAACTTACATCAAGTGCAGGATGATGTATACTAATGTTTGATATGGGCGACTCACTCAATTGGACATTACAGTCTACTGTACCTATTACAAGATCGAACACATTGTTATGACTATTTTTAAAACAATTAAACTGAAAAAAATTACACATATTTATGATGTTAATAAAGTCTGTGCATAAAACATTGCGATCATAAATTACTGGTTCATAACAATTGAACTTAGGTATCCAGTTAATTTGGGGGAGGTTGTAGTCGCCCATAATTAAGAAATTATCATCATGATGCCTTAGTCTAAGTTCACATATTTTATTGAAATGTTCTTCGTAAATTTCCTGTCGCGTTGAAGGTGCTATGTAAACACAGCATATGTGTAATTTTCGGTTCGAAAGTTCTATTGTAGCCCAGATGTCTTCAGTTGTCGTGTTCCACAGAGGTTGATATTTGGATTTTAATTGTTTGTTTATTAAAATGAGCACACCACCGCCTTCTGTCTTTGTAGGATCACATCTGTCCCGCCTATAAATGTAGTATTTGTTACAGTCACAAATTTCCGAACTAGAAACACTATCATTAAACCACGTCTCTGTTAACAATACTAAGTCAAAGTCATTAGTAGCAAGTTCATTATAGATGTTTAAGAGCTTTGTTTTGATACCACCGACATTTTGATAATAAATGTTTAAACTCATAATTGCAGTCTAAGTTAAATAATAGTGTATTATTATTTAGTGATTATAATTATTTCATTTTATTGATATCACTTTGTGATCTAATAAATATTATAGGAGAAGAATCATTTTTGCGCGCGTAAATTTTAGCAGATTTTACCCAAACATATTTAAAACTGATTTCTTTAGCTTTATCTTTGACTTGTTTGAGCAACAACTTGTTGTAAGGGCTTAAATGATCATTCACAAAGATTTTGTTTTGTTCAGTGAAGTTTAATTGAGTAGTATTGAGATTTTTTATTTTACGCGCACACGATACAAAGTTGTCTTTTTTAACACGAGAGATGAGTCGCACAATAATATTTTTTGCTGTATTGTTATGATGGTTAAATGGTGATACACGGTGAATTGCGTCGATGTCATTTTCTACTATCGGATAATTAACTGTTTGACTTAAATCAGTAACTATCTTAATTAAGTTTTCACCTCTTTTTTCAGGAATTCCTGCGATTTCTATGTTGTTTAGGCGCGATCGCTGCTCCATATCATTTATTTTATCTTTTAAGAGATCGCATTCATTTTTAAGTTTATCAACAATACCAACTTTCTCCGATATTATTTTTAGTTTAATCTCAAAATCATCAATTTTATTACAACAGAATTCCACCGAACGCTTCAGGTCATTTAAGACGTTCATGGTATCTGCTAAAGTTGGTTGTTTATCATTGTTTGTTTGGCTAGGAGAATTGACAATTTGACAATTATCGCATATCCATTTAGGAGTGGAGGAAGCTAGCAAAGCTGATTTCTCGGTAGCGTTGATTGAAGTACAGCTGAAATGATAGTACGCATGGCAACGCCCGGCGCATACCACACCAGGATTGGCTCTGTTGACATTTATCTTACAAACTGTGCAAGTGTTGACCATCTTCAATTCAGGGAATATTTAGCAATAATTTTGAGTAAATTTATTTGGCGAACTGTAAGTCAGTGAACTCTGCAATGTTTATTCGTGTATGCTAATCGCACATGTAGATTTCGCAGTTGAAAAAGACAGAATTGCACTATTTTTAAATGTTTTATCTTAGTTTTTAGAGTAACTAGTCACTTATCACCACAGAAAATTAATCACAGTAATAGATCACATGTACTTAACACTTGTAACTCGATTAAATAATTTAATAGTAACAATTTACCAACAAAAACACATATATAAGCACAGCCCAACAAAAGTCGACTTAACTTAAGAAGAACTGAATATATATATATATATATATATATATATATTTATGAGATAATGGGTCGAAATCGAATAAATAAACGACACGCCAATCAAATTTTATATGCAGCTAATCAAAAACAATCATTTGACACAGAAGAATTAGGACATACTCAGCCAAATATTCAGATATCGTCACGCAGCTCCAGAGAACCACTACAATTTGAAGAAACATCGCAAGAAAATAACATCACATCGCAAAAGGAAAATTCTTCAAGAGAAGTATCATCACAACCTACACCAGGAAGTCAACAAGAATTTAGAAGAAGTCAATGATCAAGATGTCCTCCAAAAATAATTATTCACGCCGACTATGAGCATAAGAGGGGAGGTGTTGGATAACTTGATTTCTTATTTTTTAGCATTACTTGATATATTGTACAATGTTATGCTTTTGTTAATAATCACTGTTTTTATCTCTCGCTAAGAGAGGTATTGGATTCATGCTCAAAATCGCATATCCAGATTTTATTTAAGGTCCATAGAATCCGATTTTAACATTTTTACAATAATGTCTGTGTGTGTGTGTGTTGATGTGTGTGTGTGTGTTAGGTTGTTGGAGGCACGATTACTCAAATTCTATAAGACTAAAGACCTGTGGAAAGTTTTCATTGTGAGGTATGGACGTATGAAAATCAAAGTCACTGATGACTATTTATTGTTGAAGAACTCTGTATTATTTTTGTAATCAAGAAACCTATGTAAAAAAAAGTAAAGGATGCAATAATAGAAAACCTTAGCGACCAAAAAAACATTCATAATAAATAAATAACAAGTCGGTAGTGAACCAGTGTGGCGTTCAGACGTATTTTTCTTTCGTCCTTAAAATCCTTAAACTTTGTTTAAATTTTTGCATCTTTTACTTCATTTGAAAATAATTGTTTAATTAATGCCAATTAAATGTTGTTAATTTGAATTCGGTGTTTAATTTGGGTAGAGGGAATTTCTTCTTACAGAAAGAGTGAAGTGAGTTAATATTGTGAAGTGTTGTGTAAATGCAACGGAGTGAACTGGTTTGCGTTCAGCAATCTACAAGTTCCTGTCTCCCTTTCCTCCTAAACATTCATGGTTCCCTTCAGTCAAGGTCAGTGCTCTAATTTTTATACGCTCAGTATCCCACAAAATAAACGCAGTCCATTTTCCAATTCCCTTACAACCTGTTTGACCACGGATTCCTCAATCTAACAGTAATGGGAAGAGTTGAATAGATTCTGGTAACAATTGGGTAACCGAAAGTGGTAGTTTCTAAAAAAAAATCTATATAGTATTTTTTGAAAATTTGTTACTACAAATATTAAAGATAATTAAATTCTCAATCTGACACATTTAATTTTTTTATTATATTGTAAGCGGCATTTTGAGTTATGCAAGTATTATGTTTATTTATTCCCTCTTTAATCTTTTAATTTCAGCTTTATATTGAATTACATGATCGTATATATTAAATGATTGTTTATTTAGGTATCGGTCAGTAGTGCTAGACAGGGAATACCGGGAAGTTTCACTTAGATGTACGGTTTTGGTACTCACCTAGCGACAACTATCGGACTTGGTCATCACTACTATAAATGTTTTTATGCCTGCTAGATAGCACACAAGTCCCAAATTTAAAAATTATATTTTTTCAAGGTAATTTGCGCTGTGTATTACCTAATTAATTAAATTAGTTTGAAACGAGAAATGCCAAGAAATTGTAAAGAGCTGAATAAAACATGAAATATTGTGATAAAATAATATTGTTTCAGTTCTGATTCTGTTTTTCGTGAGTTTGAGTGCATTTATATAGTGTTTCTTGGAATATTTAACTTCGCTTCTCATTTTCGACTTCTATTTGAATTTGGAATATTTGAGTTTGACGTATCCCATACAACAATTAGTTGCTGATCGCTACAGAAGTATACACAACGCAAGTAAACAGTACGTAAGTATTTTCAATATGATTTGTTACAAAACATAAATATTTGTAAATATTGTAGGACATCTACATTATATTGGCTCCAAAAGTCATCACTTCTGCTCTTCCTGCGACCAACTTAGTTACGTTTTCTCCATACCGACTACAGAATTCATCACACGGGGCAGTAACCCGAACAATTCATCCTTGTTCGTGTACTTTACACTTATTCTTGAATTCATCATCTGTTTGTGTTACCACGACCAATTTATATTGGTGCAGCCAGAGTTCTCTTCCGAGTAAGTTTCTTTCTTAATCATTGTACCGTACAAATACTTATTTATTGAACCCCCAATGCTGTGAATTGCAGCATTTATACAACAGATCAATAATAATGTACTATTGTTTGTAATATTTTTGTTTTTATACATTCAATATGGTGAAATATCCTAAAATTGTTATGATAAAACAATAAGGTGTATCACATCAGGAACAAAATAGTTACGAAGAATTCAAAACTCTTCGTCACTACCAAAATGAAACTTAATTGTTTCACTTGAACTTTTATATTATTGTATATTGTTAATCACACATTTATTTATCTTGTAACATAATACAAAATTCATAGAAAAATATTACAATGCAAAGAAAGAGATGTAATATGCGAATTATTTACTTTTACTATTGTTAAAAATATTCTGTTTTGTATAAATTGCAGTAAATAGTAGTTAATAATAAACGAAATTACTGACTTAACGACTGACCTATACAATACTATATTAATCACTACATTAAAAATATGAATTGCTCATTTGCTATCATTTATTAAATAATATTTAGAAATCTGTTTTCTATATGAAAATTACATATGCATATGTTATACATAAATAAGGAAAGTAGTCAATGGTATGATATTCCTTGAAAATTTATTTATTTCCATATTACACGTGGAAAAACAAATTCTCATTATTCGTTCACAGTAAATTAATGTATACATATTAATAACCCAATTGTAATGAAATGAATAAGTATAGAAATTGTTAAATATGGTAAATGAAGGAAATATTAATTTAATAAACTAATAACAGTAACTGAAAATTTTCAATGTGATAAATAAGTGCATTATTCATGTATTTCTGTAAAATTCACATATATTTTTATTTATACATGTATATTCTTTGTACTTTTTTATCACAACTCTGTACAATTGTTGAATATGATAAATTAAGGAAATATTACTGTAACAAACTAATAACAGTAACTGGAATTTTTCAATGTGAGAAATAAGTTCATTATTAATGTATTTTTGTGAAATTCACATATAATTTCATTTATACATGTATATTCTTTGTATTTTTATATTACAACTTTGTACAATTTTTGTTAATATAAACATATATCAAAAAAAACTTTTGTGTATTTATTTCAAATATTTTTACAGGCACGCAGAATATAAAAATTGATACTAGCGCCAGCCTAGCGGACTTGGTCAACACTAACTACCAAGGACGTTTACACGGTTTGTTAGTTATAGCATTGAGTGGCGGTTCCCGGTATTCCCTGGTGCTAGAGCTGCTGAAGCGACAACATCAGAGTATAGAGGATGTATTTATTTATTTTTGAGTAACGGTGAGTGCTAGAGTTGTGGTTACTATCTGACTGGTTATCTCACAAGCTACGGTGTTGTGAAAGAGCTGTTCTGCGGTTCAGCTATACCCTAATCCTATCCTATCCGGACTTGGTTATCTCACACGCTACGGTGTTGTGAAAGAGCTGTTCTGAGGTTCAGCTAGACCCAAATACTATCGGACTTGGTTATCTCACACGCTGCGGTGTTGTGAAAGAGCTGTTCTGAGGTTCAGCTAGACCTTAACACTATCGGACTGGTTATCCCTTGGCTGCGGTCTAAGGAAGAGTCTACAGTGTGGCTGGGACTGGTTATCCCTCACGCTGCGGTGTTGAGGAAGAGCTATTCTGAGGATTAGCTAGACCCAAATCCTAAAGCTAGGCCGAGACCTTGCGTTGTACGTTGATCCTAAGCACTCACTGAGAGAGATACTCTTCTATTTTTATCTGTTACAGACTATTGGCGTTCGCAGGAGAGAGTCTGGATCATCCAAGGATTAGGGATAATTATATTTGTTTGGATCTGTTTACCATTATGTATTTTTGAGATCTTTCATGAATTAATTATATTGGTTTCTAATAATTTCTCGTATAGGTTTTGAGATATAAGATATAATAATATGATGTAATAAATCTCGTTGCCCAAAAAAAACAGTTGAGATATTTAAATGTTTGTAATTGACAGATAAATGCAAAATTAGTAAGTGCGGGGGCTAGTTTGTGGAAAATATCGGATATCATGTTGCAACTTATCCAGAATGTGTAGCGAATGCAAGAAGCTGTAGTCTCTTTTATTATTTTTGAAGGCGATCAAGGATAACTTAGCAATACGAAGCCTTTTTGCTCCCCTTAAACGCGATTTACATCGTACTTTCCAGAGAAACACGCGGCCTTACTATACTACGCAGCAACACAATGATGGAGTGGCGAACGTTCGTTGCTTTATTTGTGGAAAGTTGGGACATACACACTCACATTGTGACAACAAACGGCTATGTGAACCAAATTACATGGGAAGAAATGGAGGTGAATTTAATGGAAGTAGGAACCAGCAACCATAAAGACGACAACATCAACAAAAACGGATTATGAATATCGGGACCTGGAATGTGCAAGGCCTACGCACAAAACAAAAAGAGGTTATAGACGAAGTAAAACGATTAAAGATGAATATAGTAGCCCTTACAGAAACTAAACAAAAAGGAAAGGGAATTGAACAAATAGACGAATACATCCATTTATATAGTGGTGCAGATAAAAGTAAAAGAGCGAAAGTAGGAGTCTCCATATAGATTCAGACTAAATCTAAAACTCAATGACATAACTTACTCGTCTGGTATTAACACGTATCAAAATATATTCAGATGCGTAAGAAAAACAGTAATGCAAGCCCTAGGAGAACAAAAGTTAAATAAAAATATAAATACTCCTGACTGGTGGAACGAGGATATAGATAAAATGACAGAAGAAAAAAAAGACGTCCCAGAAAGACATGGAAAGACGGCGTCATAAATGCAATGCTAAATAGAAACTTAAAAGAAAACTATTGGAGAGACCGAAATCGTTGGAAACTAGGATGCGAAAAACGACTTTAAATGTTGTAATTAAATCGCAAAATATTGATATAAGTAAATGGAACGGGAGTCAAAGCATACGTCGATATGGGATCAACTTACATCACCATGAAGGAAATTAGTACCACAACAACTAGAATTATCATTCAACAAAAACAAGACAGTTACTCTGAGTAGTTTCGGAAATGGATGTGTAAAGACTTTAGGCGAAACTGGAGTTCAGAAGTCGACAATTGACGAAGCAGAGCTAGATTTAGTATTCAACATAGTACCAAACACAGTTCAATTCATACCCATCATTATTGGACACTCTTTCACAGAATCACCGTAAGTAGTTGTGTAGAAGGATGCAAGTCGGCTAAGATTATTCAGGAAAAACTACTCACCATCCAGTGAGATTGAAGCGACACCCTGTGCGAAGGTAAACATTTGGGCCAAACATGCAACGGTTATACCTCCAAGATATGTAGGACATGTCATCTACCATGTGGAAGACAAAGGAGAACTTTTTGTGGATTTAAGAGTACGAACACCTGAAAGAAACGAGCACGTATTTCCGCGAACAATTGTAGTAGCAGAACAAGGATATGGAATGTGTTCTACCAGTCGTGAACTTATCAGATGCGGATTTTACATTTCAGAAGGATAAAATTGTAGCAAGGGGATGGATGTGTTAAGCTGATAATACACAACGCAGTAAAATAAAGGACTTTACGTTACGGAGGTTAACTATACGTGGGAAAGGATATAAGTGAGGATCAACGCGAACAACTGATACGTCTACTGCAGAAATATAGTGATTGTTTTGCAAAAAATGTTAAGAATATTTGATGAACGAATGCGACCGAACTGGATATTTTACTGGCTGATGACAAACCCATTACTTACAGGCCATATAGATAGTTAATTTCAGAAAGAAAACCGGGTTAGGAAATGGTACAAGAGCTTCTGGATACCGATATTATACGCGAATCAACTTCACCCTTTTCAGCACCGATTTTACTAAGTGAAGAAAACGAACGGACAAGCGTAAATGTGTATGGACTACAGGTATTTAAACAAAGTAACAATGAAAGACAGATATCCATTACAAAGGATTAACGACCAACTGGATCGATTGCAAGAAGCAAAGTACTTTACAACTTTAGGTATGACGTCAGGATACTACTAGATACCTATCGTGGAGAGCTCGAAGTACAAAACTGCATTTGCAACACCGGACGGACATTACGAGCTTAATCGTCTCCCTTTTGGATTATCTAATGAACCATCAGTTTTTCGGAGGTTGGCTAACAAAGTTCTAGGATCATGTCGTAACACCATCGCCATAGCTTACTTTGATGATATTATCTGCCCATTATCATCATTTACAGACGGAATTCAGCGATTAACGACACTGTTTAACATTTTTAGGGCAAACAACTTGACACTGAATATGAAGAAATGTTTCTTTTTCAGAGCAGCATTAATTATTTAGGATTTCAGATTAATCGAGATGGAGTTCGACCTGGAATGGAGAAAATAAAAGCAGTCACCGGATTTCAGGCACCGAGGAATGTGCATCAAGTAAGACAATTTGTAGGACTTACAAGTTATTTTCGACACTTCATTAAAGATTACACAAACATTGTGCGACCGATTACTAATCTAACGAGAAAAGATACACCGTGAAGTTGGGAAGCAAAAGAACAAAATTCATTTGAAGAACAAAAGGAAAAGCTTACGGAACAACCACTTTTGCGACTCTACAATTCGAATGCTAAAACAGAGGTATACACGGACGCCAGCAAGTTAAGTTTAGGAGGAATCCTGCTGCAGAAATTGGACAAGTAAATTTCACCCAGTAGCTTATTTCAGTAGCCAAACTTCACCGCCGGAAATGAAGTATCATTCGTATGAGCTGGAGACTTTAACAGTAATCGTAACGTTGAAGAAATTTAGAGTATATCTGCTGGGAATACATTTTAAATTAATAACAGACTGCAATGTACTACGAACTGCTAGCACTAACAAGAATTTGGTACATACGATTGAAAGATGGTGACTGGAACTGCAGGAATATTTATACCATAGAAAATAGAGATACTGACCTGTAGAACGCGCACTCTATGAAGAATTTCAAACAGGAATACACAGAAAAGAATTAGAGAACCCAATGCTGACAAGAGCGAAAACATAAGTGATTTCAATTGACATTTGTCACCATTCTGAAAACTTTGTTGTGTTTATCAGCGCCAATAGCTATTTGGAAAGTCCCGGTTGCCGTATGGAGTGCGCATAACATGATTCATACCGATATAAAATATCGCCCAGGATTACTAATGGCTCACGTCGATACAGAATTTGAATTTTTTTCCATATCGAACAAGTTGAGCTGATACTCGCCGGATCAAAACGTAGTCAACGAGCTAAGTAGAGTAATGTAGTTGCTATAGATCGTATGATACCCTAAATAGCACCACAAGGAATGTCTGATTCACCAAGTGAGGTAAGCGAATCCGATGATGACTTATACGATGTCGCAGATTAGTTCGCGGGGACGCGAAGAGAGTCAGGATAGCCGAACTGTTAGCGGCATTTTGAGTTATGCAAGTATTATGTTTATTTATTCCCTCTTTAATCTTTTAATTTCAGCTTTATATTGAATTACATGATCGTATATATTAAATGATTGTTTATTTAGGTATCGGTCAGTTGTGCTAGAGCTGCTGAAGCGACAACATCAGAGTATAGAAGATGTATTTATTTATTTTTGAGTAACGGTGAGTGCTAGAGTTGTGGTTACTATCTAACTGGTTATCTCACAAGCTACGGTGTTGTGAAAGAGCTATTCTGCGGTTTAGCTAGACCTATCGGACTTGGTTATCTCACACGCTACGGTGTTGTGAAAGAGCTGTTCTGAGGTTCAGCTAGACCCAAATACAATCGGACTTGGTTATCTCACACGCTGCGGTGTTGTGAAAGAGCTGTTCTGAGGTTCAGCTAGACCTTAACACTATCGGACTGGTTATCCCTTGGCTGCGGTCTAAGGAAGAGTCTACAGTGTGGCTGGGACTGATTATCCCTCACGCTGCGGTGTTGAGGAAGAGCTATTCTGCGGTTTAGCTAGACCTATCGGACTTGGTTATTTCACACGCTGCGGTGCTGTGAAAGAGCTGTTCTGAGGTTCAGCTAGACCTATCGGACTTGGTTATCTCACACGCTGCGGTGTTGTGAAAGAGCTGTTCTGCGGTTCAGCTAGACCCTAATACTAACGGACTTGGTTATCCCTCACGCTGTTGAGGAAGAGCTATTCTGAGGATTAGCTAGACCCAAATCCTAAAGCTAGGCCGAGACCTTGCGTTCTACGTTGATCCTAAGCACTCACTGAGAGAGATACTCTTCTATTTTTATCTGTTACAGACTATTGGCGTTCGCAGGATAGAGTCTGGACCATCCAGGGATTAGGGATAATTATATTTGTTTGGATCTGTTTACCATTATGTATTTTTGAGATCTTTCATGAATTAATTATATTGATTTCTAATAATTTCTCGTATAGGTTTTGAGATATAGGATATAATAATATGATGTAATAAATCTCGTTGCCCAAAAAAAAACAGTTGAGATATTTAAATGTTTGTAATTGACAGATAAATGCAAAATTTCAATCAAAAATAAGCAATTTAAATAACATTACTGGAAGATTTTTCTGGTAGATACGAGTACATTTAATATATATTATTGTATTATTAATTAAATATGTATTTATATTATAGGTATGGTAATATTACATATGTTCTTAAGCAATACCGCTAATACCGTCAATGAATTTGAAAATTTTGAACATATTAGAATGGTAGGACAAAATTTCTCATAGAACGAAAGAAGAGATACAATTTCAAATATTAGTGTGTACAAGAAATTTTTAAATTCGTTACTTATAGGGCGCGAGCAGTCATGTGAATTTGTTGATCCTGGCAAGCAGATATGAGGATCCGTGTCTATTTACATAGATGTCACAATTGTCATACGACATAATTTTTCATTCAAATTTTCAAAATATTCTGTTTATTTGTCATCAATAGTATGGAATATACTTGTCGAGGAAAATAATAGACATGGATTTGGAAAATCATAATGTTTTGAATGAAAACTTGTGATACTTGACACATATGTATATTATTACTAGCTGTCATTCTGACACGGGCTCCCATATCTGCTTGTCAAGACCAACAAAGTCATATAACTGCTCGCGCCCTTTGCAACATAAAATGAAATGGTGAGAGGTATTGTGCTGACCACAACAGATTTTTTGTAATGTGAAGTATGCCATAATAAAATATATATTTGAATTAAGTATTAGGATATCATCTTGTGTTATTATTGAATTACTTGCGATATACAAGAACCTAACAATTACATATTTATAAACAGTCTTTGAATCGCCAGTCAAATGTAATTCATATGAGTGACGAGCTGCTATAACAAAATAGCCCTTATTTCCGAAGTATTTTAATTATATAATTTTATTTATTTATTAATATTCATTATTAAGCATATACTTTCACATTTTTTTAAATAATTTTTCTTAATTCATTTGAGTTGTAATCCCCTATTTATATACAACATATAAAGTTTTTCAGGAAGAAATAGTGTAAATCAAGCTTTATATTACAATGCCATCTATGATACAAATTGTAAAACAAAAATCTTCTAATCTGTACAGTTGTAATAATAAATTTTTCAATTATAACTGCTACAAGTTCATTGTTTGTAAATAAATATTTTTAGCAGATATTATTTAACGAAAGTGAATATAAAATTTATGAAATATGAGTTCCATGATTGATTTGTGTTTTATGTGCTTGTGCTCAAATGAAAACAACTGCAACATTGTGGACAACAAAATTGCTACTCAAGTAGAATACGTTATGCCTGAAATTGTAAGTAACTATTTTGCTTTTCTTTAAAGGTATTGAATAACTTAGGAACCTATATTGAAAAACGAAGTTATATTAAAATATTAACCTCAAATATACTGTATATGTCTGTTTTTCTGTACAATTTTTGTACGGCAGATTGTATCTGTAAAATCTTACTACCCTGAAGAACGCCGGCGTTGTAAGAATAAATGCTGTTTGACTGAGATTTCGAGTATTGTTAACTCCTTATCCACATCAGTCAAGAAATTTTCAAAATATAACTTCAGAAATCAAACTGACAGTTCATGTGTCAAATGAACAAGCTCAGGCCATTTGTTTATTTATGTTAGATTATTATTTAAATATCAATTACCCATTATTAATATCCGATTGTGAATAAAATAGTATACAAACCTGAGTGAAAAGTTTCATTATAGTCTATAGTTCATTTCACGTAACGAAATAGTGTTGGTTTAGATAGAGAAATTAATTCTGCCCCCTGATTGGTCAGAATATAATCTTAGTTGAGTATAACGAAAAAAATATCAACTGTTAACTGTCAAGCCTGGTTTATAGATTGCACAGAATAGAATGGAATAGAATAAGGAATGGAATAGAATAGGAATAGAAATTTTTAAGACCATTTATAGATTGCATAGAATAGAATAGTTTGGAATAGAATGACGTAACTTTTGTGTTACTTTTACACTAAATTAACTGATTTATTGTTTATTTTTTTCTTTCACTAATTACATTTAGAATCGAGTAAATGATATCAATAGGTTTGTTCATAGAACATATTTCCAACGGTTGGAGTTTGAGTTTGAGTGCGCATGCGTGGTTTCAAACTGGTTGCAAATCAAACTGTTTGAATTCTTCTGTGAACAGCATTATGTCACTTAACTTTTTAAAATGAATAATAAATGTCTCTGTTTAATTTGGTAGTAAATATATCGATATTATCGATCACTGTAGTGACACTTGTCAGTGAGTCAGTCTTTTATTATTTTATTTATTAATTTACAATGATTTACTTACCGTAAAATATTTATTTCACTAATTTAATTTATTTGTAAGTATATAACCAAACATTAAATGAAATCAAAACCTTTAATCAAAACAAATACAAATGTATTGTCAAAACAGTGTAAGTGCGCATGCCTCAAATTTAAAATTTCAGAAAGTTTCTATGAACATTGAACTAATAATCAGAGTTGGAAATTTGTGACTCTGCGAACGCTTTTATGCAACTGCGCATGCCTCTGACGGTTGCTGACGGTTTCAAATCGTTCTATGAACAAACCTATTGTTTGTTTTTACCAAAAAAGAAAGAATTTCTGCAGAAAAACTGTTGTTCACAGTAAGTTTTTAGGTTAGGGGATGGGCCAAAAGCAGTGGCGTATATAAGGGGGGAGAGGCCGAAGAGAAATTATAATTATTTTTTCAAGGAAAAAACGAATACTACATTTTTTGTTATGTAATTAAATATTACCACCTATACTTAATTAATTTGATATACTTTTAGTTATATATTAAGATTATTTTGTACAATCTGAGCCCCCACCAAAATATAAATCTATATACGCCACTGGCTAAATGCAACGAAGTTACACCATTCACACGAATATTAACGAAGCAAGCCGAATGGAATAAGAATGGAATAGAATAGAATAAGAAATAAAATTTGATTATTTCCTATTCTATTCCATTCTATTCTATTCCATTCTGTGCAAGTATAAATGGTTCCATGCATTTACATTGGTTTATATTTCTATTCCCTGTGCTATTCTGTTCTATTCTATTCCATTCTGTTCTATGCAATCTATAAATCAGGCTTCAGAATTAAGTTATATTTATAACCATGTTTTTGGTATCGACTTTATAATTTTTAATATTCAGATCTTGTACATTTTTATAGATTAAAATATTTAGTGCTGATAGAAATTGGTTTTACTAATTTAAATTATTTATTTAATGCATGGCGTGAAATGAAGTATAGGCGATGTGCATATTTTGAGCGTCAACGCCTGTAACGGCAACTTTGTAACTTTTGGGTATCGAATAAATATATCAGGCTTTAAAAATGGAATCAATGGTACAAGCTCGAAAAATAAAATACACGAAAAATACGAACCCTGTGAATTTCTACATTCTATTTGACCATTAATATTGCATATGGTACGCAATCTATAGACAAATTCAAATTATGTCAAAAATAGACTTTATACAACTATTACTAAGTATTATACAATTTTAAGACAATTTTCTGCGTGTTGTATTATATCTCGTTCAAGTAATAACTTAAAAAACACATTTTTGTACAATTCATTGTTGCTATCATATGAGGGTACTTTCGGTTGACCAATTATAACCAAAATCTAATCACGTCTGAATATTTGAAATCGATCCGAAACGATCGTCACATACATACAGACAGACACCGAAACGTGCTTTTTCATTAAAAACTCACCATCGATTTTTTTAACCAAAGACAATGGCTCGCATTTCGAGCGCGGTTTTATTGCTGCTTTTATAATAAAAGTACGAATAAAACCGCTCTATAAAACCAAGCCTATTCCGAACCCACTTTTATGGTACAAAAGCGCGCTTTTATTAGCCTTTATAAAACCGGTGAATAAAAGTGCTTCTGTCAATTTTATCCTCGTTTAAAATGACTGACGGACTGATGAAATGTCAAATGTCACGAATATGTAAAATAAGAAAATGAAATATACTCCATGTTCTTCAAAATTGAATTTATTAACGGACAAAGGAAACGGTAAATATGCAATTTTAATTTTGATTTACACGGTATTTGTGTTGTGATTAACCTCACTTCTGTGATACTAAAATTTAAAGTTGCAATGTTAAATATATCTTTACGAAAAGAAGTGATAAAACGAGGTATTCCCTGAATATGGTGGAATATTTGGGAAGTGATAAAAAATCCGGAGAAAAATTATGCCATGTTGTAGTGCAATGCAAACGAAGAGATTTTATTCAATAAACATGTAGGTGATACGTGTTACTGACTGCAAAATCAGGGTGTGAGAAATCGTGTTTATGATAATAATATATGCATAGAAAAAACTATGAAAAAGAAGTTCAAGATAATTCAGCAATAAAATATTTGGATTGGAACGTTTGCTGCTTATACAAACTGCAATTATTAGCTGATGTAAACTTTACTACATATTTCGATGTACTTTTTATCAATTTGTATAAATAAGAACAATGGAAAAATGTACAATTCTGCTAGTGTTACAACTATAATTTACTAGTAATAAATGTTAAATAAAACATATTTGATAACTGGTATTCTTTTTATCTACATATTATACTTTCAAAGTAAATGGTACAGAGTATAGACTGGTATGTTTAATAAAATTAATTGGTGATTTTTCTTTAGACGCCTAATTTAACTCCCTTGACAATATTATCATAATCATCCTCTGCAGAATTCATTCACAACTACCTGCAGCTCTTAATTTCATCCACTTTTTCATCCTTTGTATTATTTGATACACTTTGGTATTGCTTCTATCGAAATCCAGAATTTTTTTCCCTCCTGGAAAAGTTTTCTAGCTGGGTTCACGAGTTCACCTGTAATAATTATTTAGAGGTTACTTTTTGTATAAATTTAAAAAAAAATGAAATTATTTATTATGATCCAAAATAATACTGATGTTTTAATAATAAACTAAAAATAATTGTTTCAATGTGAATTTCAAATTTACTTAACCTTACATATTTGTACATTATCATAATTCATTATATACAACAATAGCTATTTGTGTATTAAGAGCGCAAAATAGGACATTGTCGATTGAGAGATTGTTGCCGCGCGACGCAGGAGAATTGACAAAGGGCGCATTCAGCAGTCATGTGGTCGCTGAACATGTTCAGCATTTTTCTGCTATAAATGCGCTGGTCACTTTCTTATTTTCTTAATATGGCTTACAAAAAAGATTATATTGTCGATAATTTTATATATACTGTCTGCGCACTAATGAACAATTTACAATACAGGAAAAAATTAAGAATTTGATAATTTGTACTTATTTAACTTTTCAATCAATTTACTTACCTATTAATTTGGAGAAGTGAAATAATGGAGATTCAGTCCTTGGTTCAATTATTATTTATTTAAAACAATACCGACGTTTCGGTCTCAATTAGACCATCCTGAGACCGAAACGTCAGTATTGTTTTAAATAAATAATATTTTAACCAAAGACTGAATCTCTATTATTTCACCTCTCCAAATCATCAGTAACAGTCGATTAAAACTTATTGCAACATTTATTACCTATTAATAGCTGTTCGTACAATTGATAACAAAAATATTAAAATTGAGGTTATAACTTTTTGATAATTCAACTAAGTGAATCAGATTGAAACTAAAACTGCATTCAGCAGAAACCTCCTTGGTCGGTGACCGTTCGGTCAGGTGTTCAGTGACCACAGAAGTCTGCTGAATGCGCCCAATGTTCATTTGCGCTCGAAACACAGACAAGATTTTTGCTACAGTCGCTACCATAACAAAAAATAATAAAATGTTCACTTTGTACTTACACTACTACTCAATGGGGATTTATACAATTCAAATATTTTAGTCGCCATCTAGTGTGTAAAAAAGTATTTAATAATTAGTTATGTAGTGAGCAAGATTTAGCTCTAAGTTTGACGTTTATCACGTGATCCATATTTGGTTCCACGTGATCACAACAACCATTGTTTGAAAAGAAACATGAACATGTCTGAGACTGAACACGGAAGTTGAAATAATATGATTAATATAAATTGAATATGAATTAGTAATGTATTTACAGGAACCTGTGATAGAATAGGAAGTTTAATTATGTACAAAATAACAATAAAATGACGCAAACCTATGTTTGTAAAGTGGACAAACATTTTGGAAAAACAAGTACAGCAACTCAAGCAACTTTAATAAAGCTGTCTACTAATAAAGAGACACAAGTTTATATTAATAAAAACACATATGAAAATTGATAATAAGCAGAACAACTCCAAACAAACAGAAATAAAAATTAATAAGGAAAGTAGTACCCAAACAGTCAACAATTATTATGTAAGAAAGTTATTTGGTACTGTAGAGACATCGAGAAATGAAACTAAATTTGTCAATAATTGGAAACTAAATTATAATTTATTAGGCAATGATGCTGTAAAACTTATATATTTCACCGGTTTATCAGTAGAACATTTTAATGTTCTATATAATTTGTTAAATCCCACTGTTATGCCAAAGTTGAAATACAGATATTTCCAAAAAACGCCAAAGAAAATTAAATTTAATAATTTAACATCCAGAGACAAATTATGTATGACTTTAATAAGATTAAGACGTGGATATACACTAAAAGAAATTTCATTATTTTTTCCGTCTCTCTCAACATTGGAATTTGTAGTTTACATGGATTCAGTTCATGTTTTTCCAAATTGAAACGATGAAATCGAATTTGTTTTCCCTCCGTGAGAATCAGAAAGATTCGATTCCGCAATGTTTATTAATAACAATCACTACACATTATAACTTAACCAAATTTTGCTGACTAAATAACAAATTCTTGGATCAACGGGGAGGTGCTGAAGAGGGAAAGAATTTGATCGACTCGGCCATGGTATATCACCTCGCTCTTTCTAAAAATTACTTGTCCCTTTGTAAATTGTGTGGAGGGAGGTCCGCTGCCGATCCGCCGCCGATGACGTCAAAATCATAAGTCCCCATTAATAAGGATTAATATAAAGAAAAAACGTCTTTTATATTTAATTTATCGTTATTTCCCATTATTCTTGACCTATTGCTTCAATTAAATCTAAACATTTTATACTTTCGTTTTTGTAAATGAATGCCCTATTTTATTGTCACAATAGTGCGGCATTTTTTTTGGTTATGTAATATATCGACAGAGCAGTTATGTCAGATTTATTTGTAAAGGTGGTAAATGCGCTGGGAGTGAAGATAGCGACGCGTCGCCCAACGACGCGGCAGTGTATGTCTACCGTTACGTAAAACCGTCGGCAATATAAAAATGCGTATAATCATCAATATAAAATATTATGTGCCCAAATTTGTGATGTATGGGGCCAAATTAGATAGCTGCATACACATATTAACTAAATATTTTAATAAACTATTAAATAGTTTAATAATATATCCTCCATATACTTATAAATATAATAGAGAAATAAAACAACCCTACGGGTTGGACAGTGATTTTAATGTATTGGGGTAGTTAAGAGCATTGCCGGTCGCCGAGCGATGTCAGTTTTGTGGCTTGTATGGCACTAGTGCAGACAAACTTGTTACGTTCCCCTTCCACTTTTAAGATATACTTAGGTTATTTCTCGCTGTCTGCTTTAATATATATATTTGTCCTTGTTTAATGCATAAGGGACAAACTCAGCACTATAGCTGTACACTGATATCGGGCTTGGGCCTGGCTTGCCGGTGCTACGCTAAACACAACAGTTTAATTGTTCAGTAGAAATCAAACTACACTCGCAATTCGCAAATATTAAGTTAAAACTACATATTTGACACAGTAAAAAGGTTGAAGCGTAGGTGTGAATAATTATTTTGTGTAATTATTAATTTTATTTGCATTTAAAATAATTTCAAAAAATTATTCATATTTATTTGAAAATACTCAAGTACAAATAGTCAAGGTCGGTTATAATTTTGTCCATTCAGAAAAATGATAACCATAATAAGTATATTTAAACATTGTACATGCTGGGAATTAATTTATCAAAATTTTACGTCTAAACTTGGTCTAAAGAGAACACTGAGACCTGGGACAAGGAAGAATGGAAGAGAATAAAATTAGAAATCATTTTTTGTAGTGTGAATAAATATAATATATAGAATTAGATTTAAAAATGTGTTATTATACCTAGTACATATATTCTATGGCAACATGCACCGAAATTGATGTATTTAAAAAATGAGACCTACGTTCATTGAATTTTGTACTGTATTTTTGTTTAAATAATTATAAACTGTGCACAATTCATGTGAATACTATACGAATCTGGTAATAAAGGATCGGTGTAGGTGCTACTTATAATGCTTTGCATAAAAGTTTTATGACATTGCTCGACCTTTAAAATTGAGCAAACATTTCTCCAGTAAGAAATTCATGGGGATTAAAATTAAGTTCTCAGCTTTATGAATTGAGTTTGAATTTGCTGCCTATATTTGACAGTAATTTTCTGGTGGTCTATAAAGCGCGAGCGCATTGCATAGGTCACCCTGCTTGCACTCGCCCCATGGCGTCTAATTGTTTGAGTCAGAGCGGATACGTATGTAGAGGGGGAACATATTCCCCTAACAGTATCTCCTTCATAGTCTATCGTTCCGACTTCTGAAATAAGCGGCGAAAAGGGGTTTAGTAAAAATCAAGCCACAGCTAAACTTAAAGAAATATTTTAGATTTTTTTTCACCAACTTACTACTAAAGGTTGGCGCTATAGGGATGACCCAATTTTTTTTTTATAAACTACGTTATTCATGTTGAAAATAAATTTTAAAATAACCATTTTTCTGATGTTTTTTGAAATAAATTTAAATGTAATAGAAATTAATAATTATACATGATAATTGGTCATCCCCATGCATTGATCCTTCTACTACACTATGTTATCAAGTTTAAAATTATGACTTAATATTTACGAGTGTGGTTTGATATTTACTAAACTGCTGTTTAGCGTAGCACCGGCAATCGCCTTAACAGGACCCCTAGCTTCCTTATTAAATATATTTTGAAGTGTTACAAATAAACAGTTTTTAATAATAAATTATTTCATCCGCGAAGAATATAATTCTGACGATTAAGGGTAACTGACAACACCCCCACGAGTTAGTGAGCAATTCTGTTGTGCTGGGGTGGTGAACAGGACCCCTAGCTTCCTTATTAAATATATTTTGAAGTGTTACAAATAAACAGTTTTTAATAATAATTTATTTCATCCGCGAAGAATATAATTCTGATGATTAATGGCCAGTTGCACAGCTTATAGTTAAATTGTTAACCATTGGTTAAATTGACAATATCGTATCGAAACGAAATGTCAAATGAGTTATTAAATATTACTGTCAAAATTTCGATACGCATTTTTTCTGTTAACCAGTAGTTAAGCCATTAACTATATGCTGTGCAACTGGCCATAAGGGTAACTGACAACACACCTACGGGTTAGCGAGCAATTCTATTGTGCTGGGGTGGTGAACAGGACCCCTAGCTTTATTTATAAACAAATTTCAAAGTGTTACAGATAAACAATTTTTAATAATAAATTATTTCATCCGTGAAGAATATAATTCTGACGATTAAGGGTAACTGACAACACCCCTACGGGTTAGCGAGCAATTCTATTTGTTATTAGTATTATGTCTTTTATTTGTTTGTTCAATATTGTTTGTTTCTTCATTTCCTCTTTTTCTTTTGATATGTTGCCATGTAAACTTTTCAGGTTGGTTGCTTTGAGTCTGTATACTCATAGGTTCGGGTGTATAATCCGTGGTTGGGTTTGGCGTATAATATGGGGTAGGAGTATTTGGGCAGGAAATAATACTGTTTCTGCCTGAGTATGGGGTCGTAGAGGCTGTTTCAGTATCACTGTTTTGTGATAGTGCTCTTTGTATTGGTGTAGTTACTGGTGTAGTAAAGACGCTTGTTGTATATGTTGTTGTAACCGAGGAGTGTGTTGTTATTACAACGGTAGTGTTGCATGTGGGTATATTAATAGTTCCGCCACTTTTTTCAGGCATACTGATTTGTTATTAGTTTTTAATATGGTTGGCAACACTGATTTGCTTAGCTGGCTCGAGCGGCCTTGACTCAAGGTTGAGCGCTCGCACGCCTCGCTTTGGTTGCTGAGATTTGTTTGTATTCAGAAGTCACTTATTTTTGTTGTTTCACTTGAATTTATAGTCTAATAGGGGTATCATTCATTCAAGAATGAACGATTGTTAACTTTATGATATTTTAATATCACTATTCACTGGTTTTTAGTTTTTTACCTCTCGCTAAGAGAGGTATTGGATTCATGCTAAAAATCGCATATCCAGATTTTATTGAATAAGCACGTTTTAAGGTCTATAGAATCCGATTTTAACATTTTTACAATGATTTCTGTGTGTGTGTGTGTGTGTGTGTGTGTGTGTGGATGTGTTTGTGTGAGGTTGTTGGAGACACGATTTCTCAAATTCTATAAGACTAAAGACCTGTTTGACTACAGATTCTTCAATCTAACATTAATGGGAAGAGTTGAATAGGTTTTGGTACCAATTGGAAAACCGGAAGTAGTAGTATCTTAAAAAAATAATTCTAAATATTATTTTTTTGAATTTTTTTATTATTAGCATTAAAGAACATAAAATTCTATATTCGATACATTTTAAAATTTTATTATATCTCCTATAGGTTTGGAGATATAGTATATAATAATATAAAATATTCTGTTGTAATAAATTTCAGAGCCTAAACAACAATATAGTAACCATCAGATGTTTGTTTAATGACAGAAAAATGTCATTGTCAAAAACCAACAGTAGTTCATAAACCTGTTTGGGCGGTATTGGCAGCTCAATTCTAAAATTGTCTATTTCAACTAAACACATGGCAGTGAATAAGAACCGATTCAGAATTTGCCATAGTACCAATATGGTTTTATATAGATTTCAGCTGAAAATAAATCTTACATATTCTTTTTTGGCAACACAGCAGTAAAACGTCAAATTACGCTTTTACGTTAAATGAAGAAGTTTAACTGACATTATTGAAGAATATTTCTGAGATATTGGTAAGTTTACTATTTCTTGTTGTATAACAATAATAACAATTAAATATTTAAAATTTTAGCTATATACATATACCCATCTGAAATCCCGTCAAGAAATTGGAAGAAATTCGAACATTTAGAAGTATAGGAGAAAACTAAACATAAAGAAAAGACATGAGAAATTTATAGGGCGCGAGCAGTCATGTGACTTTGTTGGACTGGACAAGCAAATATGGGAGCCCGAATTAGAATGACAGCTGGTAATTATGTACATACATGTCAAATGTCAATAATCCATCCAAAATTTCATGATATGCCAATTCCATGTGATTTTTTTTTCTCGACAAGTAAATTCCATATTCCTGGTGACAAATTAACCACGTGAAAAATTACGACATTTGACATGTATGTAAATAATTTCTAACTGTCATTTTGACAAGGGCGTCCTTATCTGCTTGTCTAAGTCAAGTATTTAGAAAATCTTAAATTTTTTGATGAAAAAATCTAACATTTCACATTTATGTACAAAATTACTAATTGTCAATTTGACAGAACCCCCATATCTGCTTGTCAAGGCCAACAATGTCACATGACTGCTCGCGCCCTGTATTTATGTAACCAAAAACGGAAGTGGCGAGAGGTATTGTGCTGGCCACAACAGATTTTTTTATTCGCACTATACGCTGTTAGGTCGTGTAACCTATGTTCACACTTGCCAACTATTGTTAAATATAAAGTAGGTTTTGCGAATCATTACGTTATTCAGATATTTTATGAAATTTTATGGAAGGAAATAGTCAGAGCAGATAACTGACAGTGGAAACTTTTCAATAAAAGCATCCAATTCCAATCTTACTTAATATTTGTAAATATTCTGTAAAAAATAATACACAAATAATGTACATACACATGCCTCCCTACATGTACGTACAAAACACCAAGTAAACTCGCTCAAAATGTAAAAAAGTGAAACTTAAAACAAAATCAAATCATACCACACCTAACAATCAAAGTATAATGACATTTGCGAACTTTACAAAGTAAAATGTTACTATGCATGTCAATTATTATTTATTATTAATTTTAAAGCGTTGATTGATTCTTATTGAAATTAACTACACTTATTGTTTCTGTTTATAAATAATATTGCACTACTTCCAGATTGTAAATAAACTAGAATTTCTATTTTCAATTTCCGTAAACGTTATTTTATTTTTCTAATATGGCACGACTGGTATGCGCGCGCAGTTAGCGTCTTGATGTAAAAAAGGCGGTATTTAAATTATTACAACGCTAAAGACTGAATATATCTCCCATGATACAAACGTGATCTAAATAGTTATTTAAAATATAGTAGAATCTGTTTAGTACGACTTCGTTTATAACGGCCAACCGCTGTTAACGACGTAGATGCAAACTCAAATTTGGTTTTCATGAAAATGACTGAAAGTATATTCGTTTAGTACGACTCCGGTTAAAGCGACCAACCGCTTTGAGCGACTTAATTTACTAAAAATCATCCGGTTAGAGCGACGGTGCAGAATTACTCAATGTATTTGTGCATACAAATTACGATGATGACATTTTGAAAAGTAGTATGTCTCATCTTTACAATGCCGTGCGTAGTTCTTACTATCAAACAAAAAGAAAAAAAAGCAAACCAAAATCACAGACTTTTTACACCAGTAAATATAATGTATTGTTTGCATTTTCTGTTACTACTACATTTATTACATATGTATGTAGCTTTAAGTTGTTTGCTAGCTGTAGCTATACTGGGTTTAATTAAAACTAAAATATATTTCATATAAATGATTGTTTTATTTCCAACAATCGTTCATTATACACGCATATTTTTTAATCATAGTCAAAGACACATGAATAAAAAATAAAACAATAAGGATTAAATAATCAAGCCGTTTTGTGCATCGTCCGGTTAGTACGACGTAATATCGCCGGTTCCTTGATGGTCGCTATATCCAGGTTCTACTGTATTTGAATTTTGAATACATTACTGTTATAACTCTTATAAACACAATTATTAACTTAATAATTTGATTAATTTGAGAATGAAAAAGGTAATTTAACAAAATAAATCCACAATGGTATTAGCATTGTTATGACAAGATATAATCTAATTAGATTCTAATATAAAATAGGGTCCGAAATACCTTATCGCTCCGCTGTATTATTACCACATGGATTTAAAGACACCAAAGTATAGAAGTCAATAGGTCAATACTATTAAAAAATATATCAGTAATCTTTTAGTTTTTTTACCGGTAATCGTTGGTTGCCCAAATGGTTAAAAATTTATTGTTTGTAGTATCATAAGCAAAAATTTATTTAAAGCAATTTGCTTACATTATGATGAGAAAAAAATATTTTGCCAAATTTGTCGCGATTATTATTATACTAGTTGTGTTGCATATTTTGATAAGACTACCTAAATTTTTCATAATGCAAGAAAGATTGACGCGATGCACAAAGATAAAATTATTTTTTTAATGAGGCAAGGAGTCCATACGAGTTTGGTCCTCGTATTCAGTTGAACTTCAGAAAAATGTCAAAGAAACTGGTTTTCACAAACCGACGAATGAAAGTTCTGTCATTGCCAAGAAACTATCTAAAACTAGTGAATATCTTTGCACCAGGATCTTTTGAACACGAAAATTTGTAACATAAGGTTTTTACATGGCAAAATATTTTTTTTCAACCGTTATCTTTCCTATAAACTTTATAGGATACATTTTACGATTTTAGAACATAAAATTCAGGATTTTTTAATGCCAAAATTTCTGAATTTCTGCCTTTGATGACCTAGAAACCTTAATTTAAAGTCGTTACAAAAATAGACTATTATGCTATAAAATTTAATGTATAATATTATATTCCATAAAGTTTCAGGGTACAAATAATATTTGACAAGAACTGTTTCTTATGTATCGTGTTCACCTGCAAAATGTTTTGTGTAAATCTAGCTTTATACTACAGTGCCATCTATGATACAAGTTATAACACAAACATAAATTCTAACCTCCAGAATTTTTTTAATTTTTAAAACAAAAATTAAATGCTGCAAATAGAAGTGTTTAATATAATTTATTTGTATTTTCCTTTCTTTCAGTATATTTTCCGTATGTAATGAAATTTCTGCAGGTATTTTTCCGAATTACAAGACTGATTAAAGTTTATGATTTTTTTCGTACCCCTTTTACAGGGGGCATTATATTGAAATATATATTAAATAATTTGTTATAATACATTCTATTTATTTATAATAATTTCAAGGCGGCACGCGAGCCTGTATAAGAATAATGTATCAGAGTGAACTAGCAGGCGATTCGAACGAAAATTATTTTGGACAAAGCTACCACGGACGTAACATAGCACAATGCAGAGTTGGAAGAGTAATATAAAAACATAACATACCGAGTATTATTCAGCAAAGTATTATAGAACAAAGTATATATTAAATGTTTTCATAAATAAATAAGAGGAAATAAGAACAATTGAAAATACTAAACAACTAATGATCAAATATAGTAAAACTCAAAAGTAAAATGCTCTTTATCATTACAAATAAAGGCCGTGAAAAATAACTAGAAGCCGTGACAAAACCATATTAACAACTGTTATTACTACACATCCCCCGAATACAAAAATATAAAAATTATTGAAATATTCAGGGGATAAGGATTAATAATACAAGTTTAAACCCAGAAGCAGCAAAAATTTGACTTGTTTCAAAGTTTAAATTTTTTTTGAAAGTATCTAGAAGCCGTGACAAAACCATATTAGCAACAGTTATTAATACAGACCCGCTGAATGGGTAAGGGTTAATAATATAAGTTTAAACCCAGAAGCAGCGACAAATTTATTTGTTTCAAAGATTTATTTGACAAAACCATATTCACAACACGGCTTCTAGTTATTTTTCTATTCACGGGGTCTGTAGTAATAACTGTTGTTAATATGGTTCTGTCATGGCTTCTAGTTATTTTGAAAAAAATTAAAAACTTTGAAACAAGTAAAATTAACCCATATCCCCTGAATATTTTAATAATAATTTTTATATTTTTGTATTCGGGCCGTGTGTTGTAATAACTGTTGTTAATATGGTTCTGTCACGGTTTCTAGTTATTTTGTAAAAAATAAAAACTTGGAAACTGTTAAATATCCCTTTTGTACAATATTTCAGACTTGAAAGTATCGCCATCTATTGACATAGAAATAAGTTATTTTTATAAAATGGTCTGTCAAAAATTAATTCATGTTTTTACACAATATAATTGTACTACAAATTTCAATAAAATAAGTTTTTTCTACAGTCTACATAGAAAGTAGCCACTTGCGCTCTCTTTTGTCAACGCAAAATGTCACTTTGCCGCTCTAGCGCGACAAAGTAGAAAAAACGCTCGCTGTCCAAATTTCTAACTATAACAATGGTTGAGAAATGTCACTTCTTAATGGAAACGTTTAATCAGGAACTAATGGCACTGTAGTCGACACATTTACCACCTTTACAAATCAATCTGACATATAACTGATCTGTCGGTATATTACATAACCAACAAAAAATGCCGCACTATTGTGAAAATAAAATAGGGCATTCATTTACAAAAACGAAAATATAAAATGTTTAGATTATATTGAAGCAATAGGTCAAGAAGAATGGGAAATAACGATAAATTAAAATTAAATATAAAAGACGTTTTTTCTTTATATTAATCCTTATTAATTGAGTAGTAGTGTAAGTGCAAAGTGTACATTTTATTATTTTTTGTTATGGTAGCGACTGTAGAAAAAATCTTGTGTGTTTCGAGCGCAAATGGACATTGTCGATTTCGAGGGAATCTCTCAATCGACAATGTCCTATTTTGCGCTGTTAATACACAAATAGCTTATAGTGAATTACTGTATTATTAATCGTGCTCACCAACGCTAGTTTTTCCACACTACATAATAACAGGTTATGTGGCCCAGGATAGTGTACACGAGAAGAATAACTAAACTGAAATATAAATAACAGAAATTGTTTTAAGGTTATATTGTGGAATTTCTGAATCGCAAAAATGAATACAAGTCTCACAAGAATCGAGTTATTAAATAAAGAGAACTATGATACTTGGAAGATGCAAATGCATGCCTTGTTGATTAAAAATGACTTGTGGTGTTATGTAGACGGTGAAGCTAATAAACCGGAGCCCAATGAAAAGGACGCATCGTCAGCAAATGCAACCGCGACCTGGGTGAAGAACGATAATAAAGCCAAAGCAGATATTATTCTTTCGATAAGTGCATCAGAATTTAAAAAAATCCCGTGAAATGTGGGAAAAACTAAGAACAATTTATCAATCTAAAGGTCCTGCAAGAAAAGCAATGTTACTCGAACAATTAATTTTACAGCGTATGGAAGAAAATAGAGACGCACGCGAACACCTTCGCAAAGTTTTTGATGCCGTCGATAAATTATGCGAAATGGAGGTTGACATGAACCAGGACTTACTATCGGTTATGTTGTTATGCAGTCTACCCGCTAGTTTTGAAAACTTTAGATGTGCAATGAAAGCACGTGATGAACTGCCTACGCTTGAAATTCTACGTGTCAAAATCATTGAAGAATGTGATGCGCGTGTTACCAGTTCGAAGTCACAAGACGCATTGTATATACACAAGAATAGTCAACAACGAAGTAATAGAAAATACACACCGAAGAAAAATGACAACAGTACGGGTACGAGTACGAACAAGAATTCTGAACATAAGGAGAAATTCAAATTTTAATGTCACTACTGTCGAAAATTCGGACAAAAAGCCGTAGATTGCAGAATCAAGTTGGGAAAAATACAACAAACTGCAAAGAAAACTGAAGATGTTAGTTTACGTGCATCTGAAGCATTCATCAGTGAACACAGCTCCATGAAATGGTGTTTGGATAGCGGCGCTACCAGTCATATTTGCAAAGAGTACGAATATTTCGACGAAGCACATGAGTACGGGTATGGAAAATTGAATCTTGCGAACCAATCATCAACCGAAAATAAAGCAAAAGGTAACGCATCGTTCTTTACTAACGTACTTGGAAATAGAACAAAAGTCGATCTGAAAAATACTTTATACGTACCAGACTTAAGATCAAATTTGATTTCCGTTTCTAAGATTACAGATAACGACCTTGAAGTAATTTTCAAAAGAGATCAAGCTCTGATTGTAGATAATAAAGGTCAAACAAAGTTAATCGCAAATAGAGTCAACGATTTATATTACTTTGATGAAGCACCGAGTTATGAATGTAAAAATACAGAATTTGTAAATGATTCGAATCAAGACATCATGAAATGGCATCGACGCCTAGGCAATCTAAACATAAATGATCTCCTTCGTGCTAAACGTAATAATACCATAATAGGTTTGAATTTTAGCAGCAAAGTTGATGCGAAGATTGACTGTGACATTTGCACACAAGGTAAAATGACTCAAGGTAAAATGACTCGAACTCCTTTTCCCAAATCATCGTATCGAAATACACAGTTACTGGAACTAATTTACTGAGACGTGTGTGGTCCGATGAGAATTAAATCAAACGGAGGAGCAAGATATTGTCTAACTTTTACAGACGACCATTCAAGATGGACGGAAATAAAATTTCTAAAAACCAAGGACGAACTTCAGAGTTTCAAAGAATTTAAAAAAGTTGTAGAAAATCAGAATGAAAGAAAAATCAAACAATTACAAACGGACAATGGACGTGAATACATAAACAACGACTTCGACAATTTTCTGAAGGAACATGGTATCATCAGAAGATGTACTATCCCTTACAATCCCGAACAAAACGGGATTGCGGAAAGAAAAAACCGAACCCTTTTTGACATGGCAAGATGTTTACTAATTCAAGCCGGAAGCTTCTTTTTGGGCAGAAGCGGTATCGACAGCCAATTATATTCGCAATCGATGCCCGTCGAATAGTTTGGGAGGAAAAACGCCATACGAACTTTGGACCGGCAACATACCTGACATCAGCCATTTCAAGGAATTCGGGTGTAAAGTATTTTGTCTGAACAGAAAACCTGGATTAGGAAAGTTGGATCCAAGAAGCCGTGAAGGAACTTTTCTACGTTACTCAGAACAATCAAAAGGGTATAGGGTCTGGATTCCGACAGAAAGACGAGTTGAAATTACTCGGGATGTCAAGTTTATTGATCTTGCTGTCATGTCAGCCAAATCCCACCAAAATTTCGACATTATTTCTGAAGATCACTTCGATATTCGAAACAACCAACCTGAAAATCATCAAACAGTACATCAAGAAGTTGTAATCGAGTCTACAAATCCAGAAGACATAGAAAATCTGCCTGAGAATGACCAGAATATTCAAGATAACAATGAAGATGATCAAATAATTTCAAAACGAGGGCCAGGAAGACCCAGAATTGAACGTACTGGAGCAAGGGGAAGACCTCGGAAAATTTATAACATCATCACGGAAGAGGCTGGGAATAGAGGATCAGAATTCTCATTCCTGACAGAAGTACCTCTCAAGAAAGCCATAATCAGACCAGAATCCGAAGAATGGTATGAAGCAATGGCTTCAGAATTAAAATCAATTATTATCAATAATACCTGGGAAATCATAAGTCGTCAAGAAAATATGGACACAATTGGAAGCAGATTTGTCCTGAGAAGTAAGTTTAAACTTGTATTATTAACCCTTATCCCTTGAATAATTTAATAATTTTTATATTTTGTATTCCGGGGGTGTGTAGTAATAACTTGTTAATATGGTTTTGTCACGGCTTCTAGTTACTTTTCACGGCCTTTATTTGTAATGTTAAAGAGCATTTTACTTTTGAGTTTTACTATATTTGATCATTAGTTGTTTAATATTTTCAATTGTTCTTATTTTCTCTTATTTATTTATGAAAACATTTAATATATATACTTTGTTCTATACTATTTTACATATTTACATGTTAATATTTCCTGAATAATACTCAGTATGTTATGTTCTTATATTACTTTTCAACTCTGCATTGTGCTATGTTACGTCCGTGGTAGCTTTGTCCAAAATAATTTTCATTCGAATCGGCTGCTACGTTCACTCTGATGAATAATGTAAGATTACACACGAACGACGGGCCATACAATCTTTATGATTTTTTTTCACACACTCCTACGGGTGGTGCCATATTGAAATGTATATTAAATAAGTTGATATAACACATACTACTTATTTATAACAACTTCATGCCACGCGGATTTCTATAGGAGATATTTAAAATTATACGGAAATATAAGACGAGTCACACTATCTTTATGATTTTTTTCACACCCCTCTACGGGTGGTGCCATATTGAAATGTATATTAAATAAGTTGATATAACACATACTACTTATTTATAACAACTTCATGCCACGCGGATTTCTATAGGAGATATTTAAAATTATACGGAAATATAAGACGAGTCACACTATCTTTATGATTTTTTTCACACCCCTCTACGGGTGGTGCCATATTGAAATGTATATTAAATAAGTTGTTATAATATATATTATTTATTTATAATAAGTTCATGGCGGCACGCGAACTTATATAGGAGATATCTAAGAATATACGAAAAATATAAGTCGACTCGCAAAATCTTTATGATTTTTTTCACACCCCTCTACGGGTGGTGCCATATTGAAATGTATATTAAATAAGTTTTTATAATATATACTATTTATTTATACTAATTTCAAGGCGGCACGCGGAGTTATATAGGAGATATCTAAGATTATACGAAAATATAAGTCGAGTTGCAAAATCTTTATGATTTTTTTTCACACCCCTCTACGGGTGGTGCCATATTGAAATGTGTATTATATAAGTTGTTATAATACAGACTATTTATTTATAATAACTTCATGGCGGCACGCGGACTTATATAGGACATATCTAAGACTATACAACAATGCAAGGCGGGTCGCAAAATGTTTATGATTTTTTTTCACACCGCTCTACTGGTGGTGCCATATTGAAATGTGTATTAAATAAGTTGTTATAATATTTAATATTTATTTATAATAATTTCATGGCGGCACGCGGCACGCGGACTTATATAGGAGATATCTAAGTTTATATGAAAATATGTCGTCGCAAAATCTTTATGAATTTTTTTCACACCCCTCTACGGGTGGTGCCATATTGAAATGTATATTAGGTAAGTTGATATAATATAGACTCTTTATTTATAATAATTTCATGGCGACACGCGGACTTATATAGGAGATATCTAAGAGTATACGAAAATATAAGTCGAGTCGCAAAATTTTTATGATTTTTTTTCACATCCCTCTGCGGGTGGTGCCATATTGCAATATATATTAGATAAGTTGTTATAATACAGACTATTTATTTATAATAAATTCATGGCGGCACGCGGACTTATATAGGAGATATCTAAGATTATACGAAAATATAAGTAGAGTCGCAAAAATTTTATAACTTTTTTTCACACCCCTCTACGGGTGCTGCTGCGAATCGGCTGCTAGGTTCACTCTGATGAATAATGTAAGATTACACACGAACGACGGGCCATAGAATCTTTATGATTTTTTTTCACACCCCTCTACGGGTGGTGCCATATTGAAATATATAGTAGATAAGTTGTTATAATACAGACTATTTATAATAATTTCATGGCGGCACGCGGACTTATATAGGAGATATCTAAGATTACATAAATTTGAAGGACGGGTCACACATTCTTTATGATTTTTTTTCACACCCTCCTACGGGTGGTGCTATATTAAAATATATATTATATAATTTGTTATAATGCATACTATTTATGTATATTAATTTCAAGGCGGCACGCGGCATTATATGGGAGATATCTAAATAAATATATGCACATAGGATAGATAACGTAAACTTTATTATTTTTTTACAAATTCCCTATGGATGGTTCTATTACAAAATATATATGAGTATATTTGTTATAATACATACTATTTATTTATAATAATTTCGATGCAGTACTCTCAAAATATTTATGGAATAAATACATTTGTTTATTATACGAGGTGTGTTCAAAAACTATCGCGAATTTTGAATTTTCGCGGGTTACGTATATTCGAATTTCGATCTTTTTGTGGCTTTATGTTGGTACTCATGTCTCTCACTTATGTCGACAAGCTCGGCCATTTTGAATGTTCACTTACTTGTTGACAGCTGCTTTGCTTGCACGTGTTTTGGATCGTCTTCGATTTTTACCTAATGTGCTTATTCGTTAAAAACTGACTATGAATTTTTTGACCAAGACAATATCTTTCTTATCTAAAGGCGACGGAACGTAGAAAAAAATAATTCATTTAAAATTTGTCATTGTCATAAAATGTTTTTATCAAAGAAGTTATTTCATTTCTACGAGTAGCTGTCAACAAGTAAGTGAACATTCAAAATGGCCGAGCTTGTCGACATAAGTGAGAGACATGAGTACCAACATAAAGCCACAAAAAGATCGAAATTCGAATATACGTAACCCGCGAAAATTCAAAATTCGCGATAGTTTTTGAACACACCTCGTATACTGCCATAACATATAAAGTTTATGTGGTTAGTATCATCAAAATTAATAAATTACCTGCGTCTGATAATTTTATATGTATTATTTTTATTTATTCTTTCTTTTAATATATACTCTATTGTCATTTATTCCTTAATTTTTATAATAATTGCCACTGGTATATCTGTTAGGTCATGGTAATGCAATGCATAATGTTTGTTCACAATAGTGTGACGTGCGCCCCTGGGCGAAGAGTATACAACGGTGCCACTGACACAGCGTTCCAGACCGATGACGCAATCCCTGGCGCCGCAGCGGCTGGACTCTAATTGCGCCGTGACCTCGTTCCTTTGTGTACCGGTCATTGTCGCTTCGAAGGCTTCTAGAATATTATGCGCTGTATAAATATCGGCCGAGAGAAGGCGGAGGGACAGTCTAATATATACAAGCAACCAGAAATGAACTCGGTGATATAAATAAACAGTTTAACAGTTGTTAACATAAATAAATGTAGTTATATAAATAAGTGTTGTGATATAAATGTTAATTAAATAAATAATCGTAGTGTTTAAGCATTTAATAATATTCTTAGTGTTTATAATTATTTAATCATAGTGTTAGTTGTTTTTATTATCTTTTAATATTTAATCCTTAACTATTTATCGTTTAATAAACGTATTCTTTTAGTTAATAATATTTGTCTATGTTATACACTTCACCCATATAAATAAAAACGTTACAATTGGTGTCAGGTGTGGGGTTGTTAATAACTGTGAAGTGTAAATAATAATAAATAAAATGCCTAATCTATTAAAATTAAGTTGAATTAAAAGTAAGTGATCTCAAGAGAGAACTGGAAGAAAGGGAATTAGATACGACAGGACTGAAAAGCGTCCTACAATCTCGTCTGCGGGAAGTATTAACCGCTGCTGGTGAAAATGCTGACGATTACTTACTTGACCTATCCGACATTGATAAACAGATAGCAAAATTAGTAGAAAGTTCTAGAAAATCTGAAGAAAGTTCTAGAACATTAGAACAAAAGTTGGAGGAAAGTTCTAGAAAATCAGAGGAAAGTTCTAGAACACTAAAAGAAGAATTAAAACAGGAGATGACAGAAAGTTCTAGAAAATCAGAAGAAAGTTCCAGAACATTAGAAGAAAAATTAATAGAAAGTTATAGAAAAGCCGAAGAAAATTCTAGAGCATTAGAACAAAAATTAGAGGATAATTCTAGAACTTTAGAAGAAAAATTAGAAGAAAATTCTAGAAGTTTAAAAGAAAAATTGTAGAAATTTAGATCAAAAATCAATGGAAAATACTGAAGAAGGTCTGAAGAATTTAGAAGAAAAGTATGACAGGAAGATAGAAGAATTACGAGAAAAATCACTAAAATTACATCGTCATCAATTCCGAATCCTGGTGTGGCTGAGCCAAGTCTAATAGAAGGAAGAAAAGTAGTAAAACCTGATACTACTTCAAAAATGCACATAAAAACACCGGAATTTGATGGGAAGTCTTCGTGGCCGAATTATTTAAAACAATTTGAAGCGGCTGCAAAAGCGAATAATTGGACGTCCGAGGAGAAGGCTACGGCGTTCACTGTCTCATTGCGCGGAGAAGCTATCGACATCCTGCAAACGCTGAAAGAAGAAGAACAAGAAGACTACGACCAGCTAGTCAACCGATTGGATAGGCGGTATGGAAATGCGCATCTGGAGCAGGTGTACCAGACGCAACTGAGGAACCGGTATCAGGGTTCAAAAGAAAGCCTTCAAGAATTTGAAGTTGACGTAGCTCGTTTAGTTCATCTCGCACATCCTACAGCTCCTGACAGCGTTTTGGAGTGCTTGGCCACTCAATCATTTATTTACGGAGTTCGAGACAGCGAAACTCAGCAAGCACTGCGATTGGCCCGCCCTAAAACTTTAATTGATACACTGTCATATGCATTAGAACATGAAGCTGCTAAACAAGCTTCACGTAATCAAACGCGAGTGCGAAATATGGATGCTGAGAAAAAGGAAAACTCTGAAGATCTGGAAGAGACAATGCAAGACGCATCTTCAACCAACTAAGTGGCGATTACGCACAGCGACAGGAGAACAAGCTACCGCATTAGGGGAAGTAGATGGCACCATCTCTATTGGGAACACCTCCTTTAAACATCGTGCGCTGGTAGCTGACGTTGAAGATAAATTAATACTTGGGATGGACGCAATGACAAAGCACGGTTTTAAACTTGACCTGAAGAAGGGAGTGATGATGGTCAATGAAGAAGAACTGATATTAAATCCACGAGACAATGTTATGCTTGAGCCCAGGAATGACGATGCCAAAATTGGCACTGGAGTCGTCGGAAAATCACTGGTCAAAGCCAGCCAGGTCATTCCAGTTCGGATAATGAACGTAAATAACCTCGTAAATAACTATCCGGTTATTCTTAAAAGAGGAACAATTGTAGGCGAATGCTTGGCAGTATCGTCGATTATTAGAACTGTAAAGGCCACAGGGAACACATCTCAGAAAGTTCCGGACACGTTAATCAATCAATTGACAACATCGTTTGAAGAATTGACCGCCGACCAGAGAACCAAGGCGAAGGATTTAATTGGGAGGTTTCAAGATGTGTTCCAATATGACAAGAAAACCAACGGAAGAACTAATGTAGTTCACCATAAAATAGACACCGGAGACGCAAGACCCATCCGCCAACCAGCAAGAAGACTGCCATTGGCGAAGCGTGAGGAAGCCGAAAGAATTATTGAGGACATGAAGATGGAAGGTGTAATCGAACCTTCAAGCAGTCCTTGGGCTTCACCAGTGTGTTAGTGAAGAAGAAGGATGGCTCTACACGATTTTGCGTCGATTATCGTCAACTCAACAACGTGACGAAGAAGGATAGCTACCCTCTACCTCGAATAGACGACACATTAGACACCTTAGCTGGCTCAAAGATTTTCTCCACTTTGGACCTAAAGAGCGGCTACTGGCAAGTGGATTTGGATCCAAAAGACAAGGAGAAGACAGCCTTCACCATTGGTACAGGACTTTGGCAATTCACCGTAATGCCGTTCGGGCTCTGCAATGTTCCTGCAACGTTTGAACGACTCATGGAAACAGTATTGGCTGGGCTATCTTGGAAAACCTGTTTAGTGTACCTCGACGATATTATTGTGGTTGGTAAGACATTCGAGGACCACATGAAGAATTTGTAAGAGGTTTTTCAGAGATTGAGGAAGGCTAACCTGAAACTTAGCCCGAAGAAGTGTCACCTGTTTCAAAGAGAAGTTCATTACCTTGGACACGTTGTTTCCGGTAAGGGTATTGCAGTTGACCAGGAGAAGATAAAGGCTGTGAGAGACTGGCCAGCACCTAGGAACAAACACGAACTTAGAAGTTTTCTTGGTTTGTGTACCTATTATCGACGATATGCACCTGGATTTGCCAACATAGCCAAGCCACTGACAAGGCTTACTGAAGAAGGAAGAAGATTTATATGGGAAATGGACTGTAAAGCTGCATTTAAAGAACTAAAACATGCATTGACAAGCGCACCAGTCTTGAGTTATCCTTTACCTGAAGGGGAATTCATACTAGACACAGATGCCAGCAACGTCGGAATTGGTGGAGTTCTTTCCCAGATACAAGACGAGCATGAAAAGGTTATTGCCTACTTTAGTAAGACCTTGTCAAAACCAGAAAGGAATTACTGTGTGACCAGAAAAGAACTCTTGGCAGTCGTGAAATCCGTGGAACATTTCTACAAATATTTGTACGGAAAGAATTTTTTGATTAGAACTGACCATGCTGCATTAAAATGGCTGCTACAATTCAAGAATCCTGAAGGTCAGGTGGCCAGATGGATTGAAAGACTACAGGAATACGATTTCAAAATCGAACACAGGATAGGTACCAGCCATCGTAATGCCGATGCATTGTCCAGAAGACCTTGCCAAGATGACTGCAAACATTGTAGTCGACTTGAAGAGAAACCGTCCACCGTCGCCAGAATAACAGTAGTCGACGATAGTTGGCAGCCCGATGGACTACGCAAGGACCAAGAAAATGACCCGACTTTGAAAATTATACTGGAATGGAAAACAGAAGAAAGAAAACCAAGATGGGAAGAAGTTGCACCACACTCACAGAGTGTAAAATCGTACTGGGCGCAATGGGACTCAATGATGATTGAAGATCTGTTAAAGCGTTTGGTGGAAAATACCGATGAAACTGAGAAGAGAACTCAGTTGGTTATTCCTAAGAATAGAATTCTAGACGTGCTGAAAGAGATCCATGACGGATCTGGAGGTGGCCATTTTGGAGTCAACAAAACATTAGAAAGATTGCGCCAGCGATTTTACTGGGTTAACTGCAAGGAAGACGTTAAAGACTGGTGCAAGAAATGTGTGGTTTGCGCTGGAAGCAACGGTCCTCATAGACGACGAAAAGCTGCAATGCGTCAATACAACGTTGGCAGTCCATTTGAACGCATTGCGATTGACGTGGCCGGACCATTTCCAGAAAGCGAAGACGGAAATAAATACATCGTGGTTGTCATGGATTACTTCACCAAATAGGTTGAAGCCTATCCATTACCCAACCAGGAAGCTACTACGATCGCCGAAACCTTAGTCAAGGAGTGTATATGCCGATTCGGGGTTCCACGTGAACTTCACTCCGACCAGGGGAGAAATTTTGAGTCTGCCGTTTTCCAAAATATCTGTAAGATATTAGGGATTAATAAAACGAGGACAACTGCATTACATCCGCAGTCCGATGGCATGGTTGAACGCATGAACGAACGATCAACCGACATTTGTTGAAGGCAGTCTCCAACCACCAAAGAGACTGGGATCGACATCTTCATCTGTTCTTAATGGCTTATCGTTCATCCGTGCATGAAACCACAGGACAAAGTCCTGCGAACATCTTATTTGGGCGTGAGTTGCGCCTGCCACGTGACTTGGTGTTCGGCAGTAAACCTGGGGAAGATCTGGCCGGGGAAGATTACGTAACGGACTTACGGAGAAGAATGGACGACATTCATGAACAAGTCCGTACAAACACTCAAGCTGCCAGCGACCGAATGAAGGACCAGTATGACATCAAGGCAGAAAAAGGTGGATACCAACCAGGGGATTTAGTGTGGCTTTACAATCCCCAAAGGCGCCGAGGTTTATCACCAAAGCTACAAAGAAATTGGGAAGGTCCATATGAGGTCGTTAAGAGAATAAACGACTTGATATACAGGATTAGAAAAACACCAACAGGGTAGCCGAGAGTAGTACACTTCAATCGGCTAGCCCCATTCGCTGGTGACAACAATGAAGAACATCATGGAGCAACGGTTCGTCGGATCATAGCTCAGGAACCGACTTTGGAAGACTTCATGGAACAGTATTCCTTTGGTCACAAGGCGCGGCATGGCGTAACGACAAAAGAACATAGAGATCTGTTCACCGTGTCCTCAGATTATTCCCTCGGCCACTGCGTATCGGAAGACTTAAAAATGTCACGCGGCATAGCGTCAGTCTTTAAGACAAAATTTGGACGACTACAAGAACTGGCCAACCAAGGTTCATCCGTCGGGAAGACGCTACGACTGAGGGATAACAATACAGAACAGCAGCGGTATATCTACTACCTGGTCACAAAACCACGCTCGTACCAGAAGCCGTCATATCGCAATCTATGGAACTCGCTGTGTGACTTGAGGGATAATCTGCTAGAGAATGACATGTTGAAGTTGGCAGTACCGAAGTTAGGCTGTGGACTAGATGGTTTGGATTGGAGGGTTGTTAAGAACATGTTAGAGATTCTCTTCCGCTATACCGGTATTGAAATTCTCGTCTGCAGCTTTAACCCTAACAAACAGAAAGAAGAACCCCAGCGGACCATCGACTGTCACTTCTTCAAGACTTCCAAATGTACCAAGGGTGATACATGTAGATTTCGTCATCAAGAACTGTTCCGGGACGAAACAGTCTTAAGGAGGGGGCAGTGTGACCTGCGCCCCTGGGCGAAGAGTATACAACGGCGCCACTGACAGAGCGTTCCAGACCGATGACGCAATCCCTGGCGCCGCAGCGACTGGACTCTAATTGCGCCGTGACCTCGTTCCTTTGTATACCGGTCATTGGCGCTTCGAAGGCTTCTAGAATGTTATGCGCTGTATAAATATCGGCCGAGAGAAGGCGGAGGGACAGTCTAATATATACAAGCAACCAGAAATGAACTCGGTGGTATAAATAAACAGTTTAACAGTTGTTAACATAAATAAATGTAGTTATATAAATAAGTGTTGTGATATAAATGTTAATTAAATAAATAATCGTAGTGTTTAAGCATTTAATAATATTCTTAGTGTTTATAATTATTAATCATAGTGTTATTGTCTTTTAATATTTAATCCTTAATTATTTACCATTTAATAAACGTATTCTTTTAGTTAATAATATTTGTCTATGTTTTACACTTCACCCATATAAATAAAAACGTTACAATAGGTTCTGTTAGAGAAGTAGCCGCTAGAATCACTCTAGTAAGAATTTAATGATTGTTGGCTTAGATATACAAGAAAAAGGCTAATTGCATTCTTAACGTAACACGTACTGCCCACACTGACAGCGAATGAAGTTGAGGAAATAACAAGATTAATCCCTCAAATAAACTTATACTAATAACATTTAACTCTATTAACAAAATACAAAATTTATAAAAATTGGGAAAAAATATAAATAAATAAGTGTTTCTATATTTTATGATGTCATATAAAAATATTTTCATCTTCCGTTGTACAATGGTTAGCATAGCTGCTTTTGGAATATTCATTTTTATTAATTTGCGTTCGATTCTCCAGCAGGATTTTGTTTTATTTTTTACAAAAAAAATATATTGAACTTTTAAAAATCTGTCTTTTATTTCCTATAACAATCATTCAGAAATAATCATAACTTTATAATAAATAAAGGGAAAATAATTAAAAAAAATTGATTACAACAATCAGAAGAGTGATATAAAAAATGCATTATATTTTCTTTGATGTCAATGTAAAATAACTTTATTTTTTATAAATACATTAAAAATGAAATACATACACATGATCATTATACCTATGTATCTCAGTTATTTTTTATTAACAAGAAAAGAAAATATAATGCATTTTTATTTTATCACTGTTTTGTTGTAATCAATTTTGTTAATTATTTTCTCTTTATTTATTATAACGTTATAATTATTTCTAAATAATTGTAATAGGAAATAAAAGATTTTCAAAAGTTTAATATTTCTTGTAAATAATAAAAAAATACATAATTCCTGATGAAGAATCGAACCCAAATCTATAAAATTTAACATTACGTAGGTAGCTACGCTAAGCATTATGCCATGGAAGACATTTCAAAATCTTAATCTTTAATTATTAAATATTGAAACAATTTATTTATTTATATATTTTTTTTAATATGTACAATAATAATAAAGTAATTAATAATAAATAACGTACAGGAGGTAATCTACTATTATCATGTCCAATATCATGGCTTAATATTCTGTCGGACACTTTTTATTTCCAAAAAACTTTTCCCATGTTAAAGGCCTGTTTAGAATACAAGGAACAGGCGGCAAAACCTCGGTTGTACGCCACTGGTAAGTTCCTCAAGGCTGGACGACGTCGTAGCGAAACGAGCCGCTCGTTCAGTCTGGTATGCGGTTGCCATAGCAACACCCCATGCTAGGGACATTCTCCTTTCCCCGCAAGCATATACAGAGCCCAGGCTGGGAACGCGTTGCGATTTATTCGTTCTGTAGTCGCTGTCGAGTGCAGACGGGTCTTATAGTCTTCGTGTTATTTTTGTTCAAATAGCATTGTGTTTGGTTATTTGAATACTTGTTGGGTTTATGATTCTTTAACATTTTGGTTATTGAATTATTATTTAGTTGATTCAATTTGGGGTCATTTAAGATGCAATTATTGAGTTTTCGCTCCCGAGTTTTGTGTAAATTGTATCCTTTGTTGTTTAAATACTGTTTTGTTTCGGATCATCATTATTTGGTGATTTTATTTGTGTTTATAAGGTTATATTTACTTTAATAGTTGTTTAGGTCGTGTTAGAAGTATATTAGTACTTAGGGTTTGTTCTCGTTAGCTACGTTCATTGTGAATTGGTTTTTTAGAGCTAATATAGGTACTTTGTTTCTTTGGTTTAAAGTTAGTTTGCAGTTTAATTACTAGAATCACATTAATAACTTAGGATTTGTTCTTGTTTAGCTGGAATCAGTTGAAATTGGTGAATTAGGGTTAATGTGATTCACTTAATAATTATTCCATCGTCTTTTGTTTGGGTTTTGCATATTTTGAATTAGTATTGTATTATTTATGTCTATTTGGTTTTGAATTAATTTTGTGTTTTGAATAATTGCTCGCGTTAGTGGCATATTGGCGCTTAAGAGCATTTGTGTGTTTTGGTTTTGGGTTTTCATTATTATTATACAGTCCACTTCTCATTTTGATATTTGCAAAAATCCATCTTGTGTTTAAGCTGAGCTATTGAAAACAAGGCCTATGTCAAGGATTTCTTGGGACACGGTATATACAAGGTGTAACAACTAAACGAACTACCTCAAATAATTTCTATATTATTAAAGACACAATAAAATACTAGAAGACAATCTTGTAGAAGACCAAGGGGGACATTCGCATAGAGAAGAAAATATTTTTTTAAACCAATGTTTCTCAAGTTAAAATACAAATTTATATTTTATTCAATGGGATGGTATATATTTTTTTAGGCCCATTCGATAGAGTATTTTTTTTATTTGCTCTTTTCTTACGGAATTTAATTTTTAATTCTGTGGTATAATATTTTTATATCTTTACATAACGTTTTTTTTTTAAAATGCAAATTATATTTCGTTGGGAACGAATAGAGTTTTTAAAAATGAACTCTTTACTTCAAACTTGTAAAATACTTTATTATATTGTAACGTTTTTATTTATATGGGTGAAGTGTAAAACACAGACAAATATTATTAATAAAAGAATACGTTTATTAAACGATAATTAATTAAGGATTAAATATTAAAAGATAATAAAAACAACTAACACTATGATTAAATAATTATAAACACTAAGAATATTATTAAATGCTTAAACACTACGATTATTTATCTAACATTTATATCACTACACTTATTTTGTATAACTACATTTATTTATGTTAACAACTTGTAAACTGTTTATTTATATCACTGAGTTCATTTCTGGTTGCTTGTGTATATGAGACTGTCCCCCCGCCTTCCTTCGGCCGGCATTTATATAACGCACACCTTTCTAGAAGCCTTCGAAGCGACAATGACCCGTATACAAAGCAATGAGGTCACGGCGCAATTTGCCTCTAGCCGCTGCGGCGCCAGGGATTGCGTCATTGTTCTGGAACGTTCTGTCAGTGGCGGCGTTGTATACTCTTCTCCCGGGGGCGCACGTCACAATATTTTGTGTAGTTACATACAGTAATTACAATGAGAGTAGAGAACGAAACATGTCCTTTATATACCCTCCCTTATCAAGTGGAAAGTTACTAAGTATAATGCTGACTCAAATGAAATATGGTGAAATATATTAAATACGCATATATAATTCGCATGTAAAGATTTATATTAATTTGTTTAAAATATGGCTATAATACGAGTGTCATGAATGAGAAAAATGAATACGTGTTAATTTTTTTATATAGAATTAGAGTGCCCTGACAGAAGGAAGTGAATATTTTGTTGTTTTAATTAATCATAAATGTCAACGCAAACGATATATTCACGTATTTCTTTCATGACATTCTAATTCTATGTAAAAAATTAACACGTATTCATTTTTTCATTCATGGCACTCTTATTATAGCCATCTTTTAATTAAATTAAGATAAAAATTTGCAAGCATTTTTAATAAAAAAAATCGTTTTGTAAGGATATAAAATTATACCACTGAATTCAGAAATAAATTTCTTAACGTAGGAGCAAATACAAAATACATGTTCTCATTTAAAATAAGAAAGTTAGTTTCTGTACTTTGAGAACCACTGATCGAAAAAAAAATTCTTTTATTGAAATTTGTCTTATGAAATAGAAATTGTTTGCCCATTTAACCATCTTTCTAGTTCTTATAATTCTCGAGATAGCAATGTTGGCCTATTTAAAATGATCAACTGTATTTTATCAGCGTTATAGTTGGCTTTGGCACAAGTCGAAAAAAGTGGTTTAATATGCTTTCTGAGGTATATAAATTAAAAAATGAGAAAAACTAAAGAAAATAATATTAAAAATAAATAGTTTTTCATTTGTTTCTTAATCATTTTCAATATTTTCTCCAAAAATTAATAATTCATGTTTTATTTATGTTTAAAACAAAAGAATGTAGACTTGTTATATATAATTGAAAAAACATAAAATAAACAAAAAGATGAAATCATTTTCAACATAGGTTCCTATTTAAATAATATATAAGTTTGTGTTATTTTATCTCGAGAATTCAATTTAAAAAAAATCTAATTACGCCATTTTATTCTACGTAAAAAACGGTACAAAATATGTCTAAGCAATTTTTCTTTAACTATTACGAGTATACTAAATAAGATATGAGATATTTTCGAAATTAGCGAAAAACGAATAGCTCAAAAACAAATGAAGATAGAAAATTGCTGTGGCGACTACTAAATTTCTCTCGAATGTAGACTACGGAATGTGCAAACATGTTTGTTGTATCGTTAAAATTACCCGAGATACCTTAAAAAAAAACATCGAAAATGAGACACCTGTATATCCTTAATGAACATATTTTTACAATGAAAATTCATGTTTCAGACAATCTTCAAGTTGAGGCTTCCGCTACGCTTCTGTTCCATTTGCGAACAGAAACTTCAATTGTTTAGTACATTTAACACATTCACTGCCCCGAACGCCTCTGAGGCGTTGAGTGGACTTTGGCTCCCGTGCCCAGTCCGCCCGAGAGGCGTTCTCGTGGATACGGGATATAATAGTAAATACATTTGCTGAGACGATTTGGATTCGCACAGTAGTGTGTTCGGGCACCTCACTGGGGTCAGTTCTATGAAGTGTAAGTGTTGGTTTCAAATAAACGTATAAATATTTTTACTGGCGGCTTTTTTTTGTGTACATCAAATTATTTTAGAAACGGTAAGTCTAACTTTTACTTTTTATATATTATCATTTTGTAAATGTGTGTGTGTTTTTTTTAGTAAAATAAGTAAACAATTTTCGAATTAAATTAGCAAGATATAAGATGTTGTCCGCCCCAGGGGCGTTGACGGGCATACAGTGAGTTTTTTATAATACGTTTTGTTTAACTTTTCCAGATTATGGCAGACGAGCCAGCACCATCTAAAATAGTTAAATACAATGATTCTAAAAGAGGTTTAACAGATGAAGAGTTGCTGGCTATTTTACAAGAGTCTGATGACGAAGATCCCTTCGCAAATAGTAGTGATGATGACCCTGACTATACTAGTCCGAGCGATAATAACGATTCTACTTACTTTGTAAACCAATGTTTATTTTATATTATATTATTATAATATGTATATAAAAAATTTTTTTTTTAATTTTCAGGGTCAAACGCCCCGAGGGCGGTTTCGGGCATACAACCAAGTAATCAACTTGCGCTGTGCCCTGAACGCCTCTGGGGTGTTTTTGTTTTTTTTTGTGGAAAAAAAGTATAAAACGCTCATACATTACCTACTAAATAGCCACCACTGACAACAATTTAAAATGCTAAAAAAAGGAAGTGGCACTAGGCCCACCTATACATTCTACATTGGGCAGTGAATGTGTTAAGAAGGACTGTGTGGAGAACACTCAACGTCTGGAAGCGTGGATCAAGGAGGCATCGGACAACACAGACGTGACAGACAAGTGTACGACATCTAAAACAAAGATTAATAAAATCGATGAAGTTTGTATAAAAGAGGAAGTGATAGATAAGAATGATGAACTAGTAGTAAAATATTCATTAGTGGACGAAATTTCCATTAAAGAAGACCCTCTCCCAGAAAATCCCTCTGGCCGTGAACTTGATTTATTACAAGAAATACTGAAGGAGGAAAATCCACTTGTAACAGATACTAATTTTCAAGAAGACAGCAGCGTTGACATGGACGACGAAAGTAATCAGAATTCAGAAGACCATGATGTTTCTGATAATGAAATTAACTCTGACGAAAATGTTCTAGTTATTGGTGGTGCAAGTGGTAACAAGAAACAATTTCAGTGTAATAAGTGTAAAAAATGGTTTTTATATAAATCATACTTAACTAGACATATGAAACAACACACTGGCGTTAAAGATTATCAATGTAATGAATGTAAAAAATATTTTTTACATGAACGTAGCTTAGTCGTACATATGAAACAACACACTGCCGTTAAAGGTTATCAATGTAAAGAATGTAAAAAATGGTTTTTACATAAATCAACCGTACTTACACATATGAAACTACACAGAGGCATTAAAGATTATCAATGTAATGAATGTAAAAAATTGTTTTCACAAAAATCAAACTTGGTTACACATATGAAAAAACACACTGGCGTTAAAGATTATCAATGTAATGAATGTAAAAAATGGTTTTTACATAAATCAAGCTTAATTAGACATATGAAACTACACAGAGGCATTAAAGATTATCAATGTAATGAATGAAAAAAATGGTGTTCACAAAAATCAAACTTAACTATTCATATGAAACAGCACTCTGGCTTTAAAGATGATCATTGTAATGAGTGCAAAAAAATGTTTCTTACATACATATATCTTAGTTGTACATGTGAAACAATACAGTGGGGTAAAAAAAAAATTCAATGAAATATTGACCAAAATGTCATCATGGTATTATTAAATGCATATTGAAATATTTATATACATAATAAAAATAATCTCGATAAATGTTGTCCATTTATAATATAAGATAATTATAAAACAATATTCAAGATATTCCAAAACCCAAAAATTCAACCTCTTCAACTACTACATCAAAGAAAAATAATTCTAAAACTAAATATATGACACTTTATGAGGAAAAATGCGTGGCACTGTACGCAAAAAAATAAACTACAAATAAAACATGAAAAGGAATTACATAATTTGAGGAAAAGATGGGAAGAAAAATTTTTTGAACTAAAATACCAAAATTTAAAAAATAATGTAACAGAGTAGAGTGTATCATTTTAATTTTATATATATAAGCATGAAATATGTTATTATTTTAGTTAAACTTAATTATAATTAGTTGTTAAAATAATTATTAATATAATTCTGGCGAAATAAATTCCCTATTTCATTACGCCTATCGTTATTTACTTCGTCATCATCTGCACTCCGTCTCGCAAGTCTTCTAAAATTAAGTATTTCACATATTTCAAATTTACAGATAATAAAAATGTACCTTCGTCAATGTCATCTTCTAATCTTTCATTAACTGCTATATTGTACAGTATAGCTAGCGCAATGATGTTGGCTTTCGCTGTCTCTAATGACATTTGCATGCCATTAAAGAAACAACGAAATTTATTTTTCCACTGGCCAAATAGTCGCTCTACCACATTTCTTGTTCTGATATGGGCCGTATTATAGCGCATTTCGGCAGCAGTGGAAGGTCGAAGGACAGGTGTTAGCATATAAAAAGATGATGGGTATCCGTTGTCTCCTACTAAAATCCCATTAAATTCTTGTGTCTAATAAATTATATTAAAGTTAGAATTATACCGTTTAAATTATGATTTCATACTTTTGAAATGTGATTTCACATTAACGGAAGTCGTATTTTAATGTGAAAAATGTTTCAAAGGTGTGAAATTATACTGTAAAATGTGCATATTCAAATGTTCGAATATAACAAAATGATACACACTTCGAATCTTGCTTTTAAATTACATGTATTCCAGATTCATGAATCATGCGCGCTCCCTCTCCATCGTGCCACAATATCCCGTATCCTTGCCTTAGAATCACAGACCACCTAAAAAATTTTTAAATTGAAATATATGATTATGTAAAAATCGCAAAAACATGTAATTTACCTGCACATTAAGTGAAAAATATCCTTTTCTATTAATATATAGTAATGGATATTGTCCAGGATTCTTTATTTTAATGTGGGTACAATTTATAGCGCCTACAATATTAGGCATGTTAGCAATATTGTAAAAAAAAAAAAAATTTCTTCTGATAGCTCCCGGTCATTTCTCGGAAAATAAATATATCTGTCTATTAAAGAAGCTATAGCTCTAGTTGTTCTAGCTGCAATTCGGGACATTGTGGCTTGAGAAAAATTATGCATATTGGCTATAAAGATACATATACATATTTACAATTATTTAAGCTATTTTTATTAATACTTACCAGCTTCACTTTGGTAATTCCCCTTAGCTAAGTAACGAATTGTACTCGCTAATTGTATTTCAGGTGAAACTGGCCGACCTTTATTACCATACCTGTTTTCTAATTCAGGTCTTATTTCCTCTATTAGGGTTTTTAATGTATCTTTAATAAATCTAAAAAAAAATGTTTTAAATTATATGGCTTTTCCGTATAACTACATATCTGTAAATTCTTCGTCGTTATAATTTTCAAACGGATTCATGTGCTGTGAATAAATTTTTGCTTTCCGTCTATGCTGCATATTTTGCACATCTTCTACATCGTTTATGTCTGCAAAAATGTCTTGGATATCCTGCATTTTCTAATAGAGTAATGTCAGTTTGAATATCTTGTTGATAATTATAAAAAAATTATACTTACGAACGTATTTTTTTTTATTTTTCAAAACACTATTCTTTACACTTACAGGACTTAGACCTAGTTTAAACTAGGGGTACACTGGGTTTAAATTTTAGACTAGGTTTAAACTAGGTCTAACTTTAAACCGTTACTATGAATCATGGAGGTAGGAATCAGGGAATAACGGGAACCGCCACTCAATGCTATAACTAACGTACCTTGGTGGTTAGTGTTTCCCAAGTCCGCTAGGATGGCGCTAGTATAAATTTTAAAATTCTACGCGCCTGTAAAAATATTTGAAATAAATACACAAAAGTTTTTATTGATATATGTTTATATTAACAAAAATTGTACAAAGTTGTAATATAAAAATACAAAAAATATTCATGTATAAATGAAATTATATGTGAATTTCACAAAAATACAGTAATAATACACTTATTGCTCACATTGAAAAATTCCAGTTACTGTTATTAGTTTGTTACAGTAATATCCTTAATTTACCATATTTAACAATTTCTATACAATTGTACAAAGTTGTAATACAAAAATACAAAGAATATACATGTATAAATATAATTATATGTGAATTTTACAAAAATACATTAATAATGCACTTATTTATCACATTGAAAAATTCCAGTTACTGTTATTAGTTTGTTACAGTAATATTTCCTTAATTTACCATATTTAACAATTTCTATACAATTGTACAAAGTTGTAATACAAAGAATATACTGTATAAATATAATTATATGTGAACTTTACAGAAATACATTAATAATGCACTTATTTATCACATTGAAAAATTTCAGTTACTGTTATTAGATTGTTACATTAATATTTCCTTAATTTATCATATTCAACAATATTTATACTTATTCATTTAATTACAATTGGGTTATTAATATCTATACATTAATTTACTGTGAATGAATAATGAGAATTTGTTTTTCCATGTGTAATATGGAAAAAAAATTTTTTCAAGGAATATCATACCCCTGACCACATACCTTATTTTTGTATAACATATGCATATATAATTTTCATATAGAAAACAGATTACCAAATATTATTGAATAAATGCTGATTATTCTTATGAATCTGATAGTAAATGAGCAATTCATATTTCAATGTAGTGATTAATATAGTATTGTATAAGTCAGTAATTTTGTTTATTATTAACTACTATTTACTGCAATTTATACAAAACAGAATATTTTTAACAATAGTAAAAGTAAATAATTCGCATATTACATCTGTTTCTTTGCATTGCAATATTTTTCTATCAATTTTGTATTATGTTACAAGATAAATAAATGTGCTACTTACAATATACAATAATATATAAGTTCAAGTGAAACAATTAAGTTTCATTTTGATAGTAACGAAGAGTTTTGAATTCTTCGTAACTATTTTGTTCCTGATGCGATACACCTTATTGTTTTATCATAACAATTTTAGGATATTTTACCATATTGAATGTATAAAAACAAAAACATTACAAACCATAGTACATTATTGTTGATCTGTTGTATAAATGCTGCAATTTACAGCATTGGGGGTTCAATAAATAAGTATTTCTACGGTACAATGGTTAAGAAAGAAACTTACTCGGAAGAGAACTCTGGTTGCACCAATATAAATTGGTCGTGGTAACACACAAACAGATGATGAATTCAAGAATAAGTGTAAAGTACACGAACAAGGATGAATTGTTCGGCTTACTGCCCCGTGTGATGAATTCTGTAGTCAGAATGGAGAAAACGTAACTAAGTTGGTCGCAGGAAGAGCAGAAGTGATGACTTTTGGAGCTACTATAATGAAGATGTCCTACAATATTTACAAATATTTATGTTTTGTAACACATCATATTGAAAATACTTACGTACTGTTTACTTGCGTTGTGTATACTTCCAACGACTATCTGTAGCGATCACCAGCTAATTGTATGAGATACAAAGAAACATGAGTACGTCTGTCTTGTCCTTTCTCGGTCTCGTTCCGTCCAAGCCAAAGTTTCTGAATGCCAACGTCAAACTCAAATATTCCAAATTCAACTAGAAGTCGAAAATGAGAAGCGAAGTCAAATATTTCAAGAAAGACTATATAAATGCACTCAAACTCACGAAAAACAGAATCAGAAATGAAACAATATTATTTTATCACAATATTTCATGTTTTATTCAGCTCTTTAAAATTTCTTGGCATTTCTCGTTTGAAACTAATTTAATTAATTAGGTAATACACAACACAAATTACCTTGAAAAAATATAATTTTTAAATTTGGGACTTGTGTGCCATCTAGCAGGCATAAAAACATTTATATTAGTGATTCCCAAGTCCGATAGTTGTCGCTAGGTGAGTACCAAAACCGTACATCTAAGTGAAACTTCCCGGTATTCCCTGGTAGGAATAAATATGGAGGGAGTATTTGCAATTGCAATCGCTAGAGCAGCCGCTTCCCCTTCTACATTGTGACCGTTGTCAGTTTGAAGTTACAAGGTTGTTGCTGTCATTGAGCATTGTTTGTTTTTAAACGTGTACGTGTTTTGGAGAAGTGTTTACCGTTTGTGACTTTTTATGTATATCGTGTTTTATATTGACTTTTCTTTAAGTGCTTCGTAACATTTGGTGAAAATTAAGATTTTTTATTCATGTGAGTTATGAAATATTGTTTTATTTTAATACTTTAACTCAACGTGTATTTTGTGTTTATAGCAATTTAACAGAACAAACATTATTTGGACTAGTTGACTCTTGCACTGCAATATGTAAGTTTTCTTGCAATAATATTATATGTTTCATTTAACATAGGTAATTATTTGCAGATTGTTTGTAACTTGGACCCCTATTCTGTAACTTTTAGCAAACCGATATCGTGTTGATACGGCCATTTTGGAAAGAGCGCGCACGATAATGTCAGACAGAGTACGAACTATATGACGTCACTCTTTGTGAAGAATCTTGAAAAAAAGTAGGAGGGATAACACCACCTATGTATACTCAAATCGGACATTCAGCCAATGCACGTCATTAATAAAAGTAACTAGATGTGTGACGTCATGAACTGGTACGTTTACATAGGTTTGAGAATCGTATTGAAAAAAGTTATACAGGTTGCATACAATTGTATTACAAACTTTCGTGATATTTCCGGAAAATAATTTTGTTTCACACTGTAATAAATAAAACGTATTAACTAAATTGTTAGTAAATGTTCGTAATATTATTAAGAAAAAAGTAAAATGAAGATAACATTACTAATATCAAGCATTTATTTAGAATATAATAATTAAAGTGTAACCAAAGACAAAGGGGGGTGATTTAGTTCAATATGGTATCATTCATATAATATTTTCCAACTGAACTGTTTGACATTTTGTTGACAAAAATGAAAAAGACACAAGTTCACATAAAATTGAACCGTATAAATAAAAACTGTGGTAGTCTTGCAAAAGACTGATTTATAATAAAAACGAACAAAAAAGAAAATGACACAAGTTCAAATAAAACTGAACCGAATGAATAAAAACTGTGCTAGTCTTAAAAAAGACTGATGCGGTATTTCGCTACCGAAAATCGGTCACTCTAATATGTTTAAGAGTAAGGATTTGTTGTATGATGTTGTTCTTATTGTTATCGGGTTTTTGCGAACCCACTAAGTGGGACACGCGTGATTTTATGTATGTATGTATGGAAATAAAATGACACAACGAAGAAAAATATTTTGAACACGATGCAATTCAAATTGTCAAATAATAACCTTTGAAAGTATAAACCGCAGAGGAACGTATAAACATACAAATTATCAGTGTTGCCAAGTGTAGCAAAAAATAAATGAATAAAATAAAGTAGATATACATTATTTATATATTATTCATATCGTATACGATAAATAATGAACTCTACTATACATCTTAATAATAATTGTATAAGGCCATACACTTTTTAACAATTAAAAATGACTGAAATTTTATTTCAATTTTTCATATTAGTGATTTTAATGTTGTCAGGTTTTTCCCCTAAATGATGACGTGCATTGGCTGCATGTCCGATTTGAGTATAGGTAGTGTTATGGACATAGTAATACTGATTTGACAGTTTGTTGGCGGTATTCGTGAGTGAAAGTTTGTCAATAAGTTTCAAATTGTGCTTATATCATCTTTTATTTTTCTGAGGTAAGTTGAAAATATAATTATTTTCTTATTATTATTGCAAAGTGAATTTGATATATACTATTCAAAAGTGAATAAGGATATTAAAAATATTTTTTTCTATTTTGCATCTGTAACAAAGCTATAACAGCACCCAAAGGAGTTCGTTAATAGCTCGTTTGAGTGTTGTAACAGCCTAGTACAATTTATTTTTATAAAGTTGGTAGCATAGCTGAAACATTATGTCAAAAAATATCAAATGTCAAACCTTACTGAATAAACGATACTAATTAAGGTTTTTATTTATATATATTTAGGGCATAAATAGTTCAAGACACTATTAATTGTTGATATTTAAAATATGTAATTTATTTTTATTTATTTATGAACTCTGTCGGTAAATTAGTTCGAGCTTTTTGGTGCCAAAGTTATGCATGGGTTATGCACGTTGTGTAAGCAAAATGGCGGCGGAGGAGAAATGTCAAAAAGAATTAAGTGTTTATTTATAAGAAAATAGTGTTTTAAATATAAGATGTGTATAATTATATAGTTTTACACTTTTCACATCCTTTTCAGTTAATTTTATACAATAAAATGTAAGTAACTTGTAAAAAATTTACATTTGGTTATAACCTGACTTTTTTCATTGTTTGTTTTTGAAATTATAAAATGTATTTTCCGTAATTTCACGTATTTCAGGTGGAGTACACAAAAATCCTCTGTATTCATTTTTAATTTGATATGAATTTGATTGTACACAACACACAACACGAGACAATTTTAAATTCAAACAATTGAATTTTCAAATGTCACATTATTACCATCTAACACAAAATTCCCTAAATTTTGAATTTGCGATTTTTTATTTAAAAAGATCATAAAAAGCGCAAAATAGAAAAAATAGTATAAAGAACTCATGTCATAATTGTCGATTATTTTGTTCGAAGGTTTGGGCAACTCCGCTACGCATCGTTACCCAAACTTCCTTCTCACAAAATAAAATGACAATTATGACATTCGTTCTTTAATATACTAATTTGTGTAAATATTGATACAATAACATTAAGCAATGGTTCGCTAACAAAAAAAAAATAACTTTTTCCGATATAACATATTTATTGTAATCTTTCTTTAGATGGCATTATTATATGCTAAACTGCAAATTGTAGCAGAGGAAGAACTGGATGTAGAGTTGGAAGAAGCTGCTCTACTGAGACGAAATTTAAGAGACTCTCAAGATTCTTTCGATGTGTCAGAGACAGAATTTGTGGCGAATTTTAGATTGAATAAAGAAGCTTGCCGATATATAATTGAAGTATTGTCTCCACATATGGAAATAAGCCAAAGGAACACAAGAATTCCGCCGCATCTCAGAGTAAGAAAACATATTTATTTAAAATAGTCATCTAAAATTATTTTACGTTTCTAGGTTTTAACAGCATTAAATTTTTTCGCTGTTGAAAGTTACAAGCGAAATGTCGGAAACAACTTGCTGGCACGTTATGAGCCAGCCGGTTGTAAGTAGGTCTTTGAAGGAAGTTTCAACATTGATAGTTGTTCAACTTGGGAAAATATAAAGGGTTTTCCAATAAGAGGTGTTATTTTGAATAGCCCGCTATTTCGGTAGATGTCGCTTTTGAAGCTGTCATTTTTTGACATTTGACAAGTAGAAACTACGCCATTAATAAAAATGGAACGATACACGCTTCAACAACGCATTGAAATTATTAAAATTCACTATAAAAATGGTGAAAATTTGGCAGAGACGGTTCGTAAAACTCGACAATTTTTGGGTCGTCGTGAAGCACCTTGTCGGACCGCAATACAGAAATTGGTGGAAAAATTCGAGCTGTTTTGACAAGTTAGTGATGTGAAGAATAAAACCCGTGCACGTCGCTCAAGAACAGCCGAGAATATTGCTGTAGCCGAAAGTGTTGAAGAAAACCCAGGTTTGTCCATTCCTCGTCGTTCTTTGGAATTAGGCATTCCACAAACGTCATTACACCGTATTTTGCATAAAGATTTGGGTCTTAAGGCTTATAAAGTCCAGTTAACACAAGAACTCAAGCCGGCCGATCATCAACAACGTCGTGTCTTTGCTGATTGGGTCGTTGAAATGCATGAAAATGATCCGGAATTCCATCGAAAAATCATCTTGAGTGATGAGGCCCATTTCCACCTCGGTGGCTTCGTCAACAAACAAAATTGTCGCATCTGGGGCTCAGAAAACCCAAGAGTTATTGTTGAAAAGCCTCTCTATCCTCAACGTGTGACTGTTTGGTGCGGTTTATGGTCCGGCGGAGTCATTGGACCTTACTTTTTCGAAAATGAGGCTGGAGCAACAGTTACGGTGAATGGATTGCGCTATCGAGAGATGATTAACGATTTTTTATGGCCGGAATTGGATGGTATTGATCTGGACAACGTTTACTTTCAACAAGACGGCGCTACGTGCCACACAAGGAACGAAACCATTGATCTTTTACGGGAAAAGTTTCCGGACCGTGTTATCTCTCGAAGAGGTGATCACAATTGGCCACCGAGATCTTGTGATTTAACACCTTGCGACTTCTTTCTTTGGGGCCACGTGAAAGAGAAGGTCTACGCCAATTGCCCAGCGTCGACTCAAGACCTTAAAGATGGAATTCGTGAGGCTATCGAGGACATAGGACAGCCACTTTGCGATTTGGTTATGGAAAATTTCATGAAAAGGATATTGTCCTGTCAGCGTGGTCGTGGTGGTCATTTGCCTGATGTTATTTTCCACTATTAACGACATACCTTCCTCTTTATAATGAAATAAACATCCGATCATTTATATTAAAAAATGGCATTTTTCTTTGAATATCAAAATAACACCTCTTATTGGAAAACCCTTTAGATTAACTGATCGATTCTGTTCACATCTGTAAGTCTTACATATCTGTAAATCTGTAAAACCTGTCAAAAACGCAACTATTTTTGTTGATTAATATAGAATTGTACATTAGAGTGACAGTTTTCGTTGCGATTTTGTTCATTATTTACAGATCTGTAAGATTCACAGATGTGAACAGAATCGGCCCATAAGTTTCCGAAAACCGACGAAGAGAATAATGATGCGAAGGAGAGGTATACAGTATTTATTATCACAAGTGTCGCTGTATTGTAGAGAATTATTGTCCCTTTAAAAATAAAAGAGTTTTTATATCTAATGTTTTGTTTTTATATAACATTTATTTATGTCTTTACATCCACAGAGGATATGTCTACTACGGGTAATCGAGTAATGTGAATATATTCAATATTCACTACAAGATTTCAATCTGAAATATGTATATTTATTGACCAATTTATGCGGTTGTTACACGTTTTGAGGAAATGTCAGATTTTAAATGCATGACCAACACACTGTAATTTCTCAAACAACATAGCCACAATAAAGTTACTAGACGAAAATCACGACCTGTTCCGAGAATATCCGAAGTCAAATAACACTCAAACGATTGCGTATAGCAACACTACCTGTTGCTAAAGTTACAGAATAGGTCTCTTGGTGACTTGTTGTGTTGTGGGGTAATAAGTCAGGAGGAAAGTTTTATTTTTATATTATTTAACAATAAACAATTAAAAAATCTAATGAGTGTATTAAACAATTGTAATTTCGTATAAATACCTAGCCTAGATCTATTGATTTAAATAAATATTGTAAAAGATAACCGTATCGGTTACAGGTAAGTGGAATTTTAATTATTTATAATTTTTCTATATTGTAATTTATTCTAAGTACATATTTGCTAAAAAATATTTGTTTATTGATATTACTAGAAATAAGAAATCTTAATTTCAAATAGTTAATTTTATATTTGCCGCGTGAATTACCACCACAATGTGACTGCAGCAGTACCTGCGTCCGTCCCTACAGGCCAGCATACCCCTTGTCCCAAGTTCAAGTTTATGCTCCCTCCATATTTATTCTTACCTCCATGCTATGAATAAAGAAAAACATTAACATTAGTCTTATAGACCTGGTTTAAACCAGGTCAGAATTACTATGAATACGGCTGTATACATATAAGCAAAACACTTTTACTACACCACATCATATGATGACAGACGCTTTCAGTATTGCTAACAGTTCTCAGCTATTTCCCAATAGTTCGAACCGTAAAAACCATCAGAAAACGCTAAATATGTACCAAAATAGGGCGCGAGCAGTTATGTGACTTTGCTGCCCTTGCAAGCAGATATGGGGTGGCCCATGTCCGAATGATAGCTATCAATTATATCCATAACTGACAAATATATTTCTTCATTGAATATTTCATGATTTGTTGCTATTGTATGATTTATTTTCCTCGGCAACTGAATTCCACACTCCTGATAACAAATAAACCAAATGAAATAAGAAAATCATGAAATTTTGAATGAAAAATTATGACTTCTGCTCGCTAATGTTAGCAGTCACGTGACTACTCGCACTCTATAGCTGTGATTGTATATTTTTATATTTTAATAATTGCTTGAAAACAAATTTTGAAGCGGCAAATAGAAGAGATAATATATTTATTAGAGAAGGGAAAATATAATGTACACATTTACAGATTAACAAAATAAACGTAAATGAATATGTATGCGTAAACGCGCAAGTCGCACTTACGAGTAACGGAATAATTGGTAGCTGGAGTTGTGATAGTAACTTGAAATATGGGCAAGTGTAATGCAACCTGGTGGAGACGGAGACAGGTACGGTATTACGACACACAGTAGTGGGGATTCGTGAAACATCTAAAGAAAAACTAATATAAAACACGAAATATATCAAAAAGTGGCGAACGCTTCTCCAACAAACGTCGACGTACAAAAGCATTGCAATTCACAATTGACAGCAATAACCTTGTAATTTCAAAATGATATGGGGCACATTGCAGAGGGGGAGGCGACTTCACTAGTGATTGCAAATACTCCCTCCATATTATTCCTACCTCCCTCCATGAGCGAAACAGTAAATATGTGAAAGTTATAAACGTGAACTATCCTAAATAACAAAACTTAAGATATGAAACCGCTAGAAAACCCGCGAAACCGTCAAATGCAAAATGATCCCGCTTACGATATATGAAAACCGCTAGATTTAGCGAGAAAATCGCTAAATTGGCAACACTAGACGCTTTGTTATCCTTCGTGCAAGAAACGACCATCGGTACTTCTACCTATTGCCATAAATTCGCGGATTTTCTGAACAGTGAAACAATGTGCATTTATGAGCTAGAGAATTGAAGAAAAATGGTAATATTGAGAAGTATATGAAGGGATCATTGAAGTCATTAAAAAGATTAATATTTAGAAACAATTTTTTTTTAATTCTGACGGTATATACCGTAAAGTATTGAGTTTTAAGGTATAATTTCTATGTAAATGAATCATTTTCTTACTTGTTAATATGATGGAAGACGATATAAAGTTATTTGACATTGACTGATTTTTAATAATTAAGCATTTTTTTGTTAACCTGATGTTCCTAAGTCCCTATAATATTTAAATACATCAATATGTGCAAGAATTGATAAAATATGCATACTTTTCACTTAATAAAATTATGTTTGCAAAGTGTGCAATGAAGAAGATTTATTTGTAATTTATCCGCTAATTTATAATTTCACATTCCTGCTACCAGTTCCACTATATTTTAAGAAGGTAGTCAACGGTCACACCGATTTCAACCAATTTTGATCGTTACTACGCCGGTGTCGTTTTAAAGTTAACATGGTTTTTTCAAAAACACTCATCGGGAATGGATACATACGAGTGACAAAAACATCAACGCTGAAAGGAAACGTAACGCCATAATTACAGCACACATTTTAGAATTCGTTTTTTAGCCCAAGGGATTCGCTAGATGGCTAGATTATTACTAAATATAATATTATTTCGTCAATTTCAATGTCCATTATCGACTCCTAATAAAATTAACAGTCAAACTCAAATTGAATTTACGGTCACTGTTTACCGTTGCTATGGTAACAATAGCGTACTTAGCGTACCGTTCAGAGCGAACTAAATATCGTTTTTTTAACATTGCTGCCAGCGATGAGAGGTGCTGAACGCGCCCAATGGTACTTGAATTGATTTAGATAGCAGGTAAATAATTATACACCAATACCTCGCTTTGCGTCGTTTCGTTTTGCGTTTTTTCGAAGTTGCGTCGCTGCTTAATTAGTACTAATTTTCACTGTGCGTCGTAAGGTTTTCGAGGTTGCGTTGTTTTGGGTTCGAGTCTTTTTTCCAAAGCGATGTGTTTGATTGACGAAGCTATGGAGATTTTTTTAAAAAACGATCCTGACAGCGGAAGGAGTTTTAAAGTGTCCCAGGCGGTAGCTACGAATATCAATTGCTACAAGGAAATTTATTTTACGTTGAAAAAAAAAGCTGTTCAGCAAACATTGGACCAATTTTTTGTGAAAGAAAGCCGACTTACGACAACACCCATTATGGATTCATCAGAATGTGATTAATTTTAATTTTGTTTTTCATAAATTAATTGAATAGTTTATTTTGTTTTAATTGAATACGTTTTTTTTTTTGTTTTTTGTATGTATATAATAAAATTTTATATTATTTTTGTTTTTTTAATGTTTACTTTGTTCAATTTTCTTTTTAAAAAGTAGTATTTTCGTAACCCTGGAACCTATATTCGATCTTTACATGGTTTGCTATAGAAAATCTTAATTCACTTTGCGTCGTTTCAATTTGCGTCGTGTTTTTTTGAAATATAACCCCGACGCAAAGTGGGGTATTGGTGTACTTTATATTTCATACCTATTGACTATAATATACAAAGTTTCGATGACATTATGATACTTTTTTAATATTTTAATAAAATGTCAGTTGATAACGCTATTTTTTAATTTAGGCTCTTTAAAACTGGCGCTGATATGAGCGCCATCTACTGAATTGATTAGGATAAACAGAGTTTAACTATTACCAATTAAAGAGCTCTTTAAATTTTTATTTTTTCACCAGCGCCATCTGTAGTCTAATAGGCGAAATAGGTACATTCGGTTGTATTCTTTATTAGTTTTAAACCCTGAAAACCTATTCATCCTGTCTCAATTCATCCCATTTTATCACTTATGGGATTATGCATTCTGAACATTACGTCATTGGTGGTGGGAGGTGGGAGTAACTTTATCACTTGTGGGATTGTGAGCTCTGGCATTTGTGAAGTGTAGGATTTGTGAACTGTAGGATTATAGGGAGCACATCGTAATCTCGAAGTCTCATAGTTCCGAACCGCACGACTAAAAACTGCCACAAGTCCTACGCACATCGGGTACTCTCGGCAAAGTTCGATTTACATTGGGAAAAAAATCTATATTATTCGGTAGAAAGGTGAGTTCAACATTAGGAGAATAGATGTCTTTTGCCTCTTAAAAGAAATAGGGTACCTATATATGGCCATGACGTGGCTCGCGTTTCGCCCTCCATTAGAGGGCCACTTTCATATTCATTGTTGTTGCGCAAATTATTATGTATTTTTCGGGGCTACTTGTTTTATTTGAATGAAAAACAAATTTAAATATACTTCTAATATTTATTTAAAGTGTAAGTAATACTTTTATTTTATTTATATATCAATCGTGAAGTGGCAACAGTGACTAGTAAAGTCTTACTTAAGTTACCTACACGAAAATCTTTTTTTTTCTCTTATAAAACGTGCAGTGAAATTATAATAACACTAAAATCATCTTTATAAGTGCATAGACAATAGAAACCCTATAGTGAAGTGTCAAAAATCATCCAGATAAGTGCATAAACAATAAAAATTTAGTTCTAGCGATCCCAAGGTTAAGCGTGTCAAGACCCCACGCGCGGCTCTACTGCGCTCCGGCAGCTCGAAATCAGTGTTGCCAAATATAGTAGAAACTAATCTGAACTATTTAATAACACCATGCCAGAAACAAGCGGAGAAAATAACATGACAACAACTACAACAACAATATCATTCAATACGACAACTAAACATACGTACAGTAGTCCTGTAACCGTATCAATGCAAACAACGCCGATTAGTTCTTCAAGAATATTTACTGATACCAGATTAATAGAAACCTCACCAATGTCATTCATTTCTCGAAGCAACTCAAGCACTGCTGACCCACAAAGTCCCAGTTTTATTACACCCAGAAGACCGGGAGCACAAACCCCTGACAATGACAAAACACAAAACTGGCAGACTGTAAGAAACAGGCACTACTCAAAGAGACCAAGAGAGAATGATGCTCAAGAAAACACAAACAAAAGAAGAACAGTAAATACTTCTCATACAAAAACACAGGTACCAATATTGTGTTAGCCACATCAGATTTTTTACAAAGTGTTTTCATTTAATGGTGTTTTTGTGATTGTGGAACAAAGCCTACAATCTGGAAAATGAGCCATTTGAATAAATTCGAAACTAAAGATAATTATAACATAAATTTTGAAGCAGCATGGAACATTGGATGTTCCTCCCTAGTTTCTGAAAAATTTCGGGAGCACTACGAAACGACATACCGCCTTTTTAAGAAATGGTGTGGGGAAAAGGACAAACGATGGAAGCGAAAAACTTTTGATGGCTTATTTTGTACAAAGTTGTGACCAGAGTGATTCTAGCGGCCAATTCTAGCGGCCACTTCTGTAACACAACCTATTGTGAACAAACATTATACAATGCATTACCATGACCTAACAGATATACCAGTGGTAATTATTATAGAAATTAAGGAATAAATGATAATAAAGTATATATTAAACGAAAGAATAAATAAAAATAATACATATAAAATTATCAGACGCAGGTAATTTATTAAATTTGATGATACTAACCACATAAACTTTATAGGTTATGGCAGTATATAATCAACAAATGTATTTATTCCCTAAATATCTTGAGAGTGCCGCATCGAAATTATTATAAATAAATAGTATGTATTATAACAAATATACTCATATATATTTTGTAATAGAACCACCCGTAGGGAATTTGTAAAAAAATAATAAAGTTTACGTTATCTATCCTATGTGCATATTTTATTAGATATCTCCTATATAATGCCGCTTGCCGCCTTGAAATAAATATAAATAAATAGTATGCATTATAACAAATTATATAATATATATTTTAATATAGCATCACCCGTAGGAGGGTGTGAAAAAAAATTCATAAAGAAAGTGTAACCCGTCCTTCATTTTTATGTAATCTTAGATATCTCCTTTATAAGTTCGCGTGCCGCCTTGAAATTACTATAAATAAATAATATATATCATAACAACTTATTTAATATACATATCAATATGGCACCACCCGTAGAGGGGTGTGAAAAAAATCATAAAGATTTTACGGGTCGACTTATATTTTTCGTATATTCTTAGATAACTCCTATATAAGTTCGCGTGCCGCCATGAAATTATTATAAATAAATAATATATATTATAACAACTTATTTAATATACATTTCAATATGGCGCCACCCGTAGAGGGGTGTGAAAAAAAATCATAAAAGTTTTATGACTCGCCTTGCATTTTTGTATAATCTTAGATATCTCCTATATAAGTTCGCGTGCCGCCATGAACTTATTATAAATAAATAATATATATTATAACAACTTATTTAATATACATTTCAATATGGCGCCACCCGTAGAGGGGTGTGAAAAAAATCATAAAGATTTTACGAGTCGACTTATATTTTTCGTATATTATTAGATATCTCCTATATAAGTTCGCGTGCCGCCTTGAACTTATTATAAATAAATAATATATATTATAACAACTTATTTAATATACATTTCAATATGGCGCCACCCGTAGGAGGGTGTGAAAAAAAATCATAAAGGTTGTATGGCCCGTCGTTCGTGTGTAATTTTACATTATTCTTATACAGGCTCGCGTGCCGCCTTGAAATTATTATAAATAAATAGAATGTATTATAAAAAAATATTTAACATATATTTTAATATAATTCCCTCTGTAAAAGGGGTACGAAAAAAAATCATAAGCTTTAATCAGTCCTGTAATTCGGAAAAACACCTGCAGAAGTTTCATTACACACGGAAAATATACTGAAAGGAAGGAAAATACAAATAAATTATATTAAACACTTCTATTTGCAACATTTAAATTTTGTTTTTGTTTTAAAAATTAAAAAAATTGTAGAGGTTAGAATTTATGTTTGTGTTATAACTTGTAGCATAAAGCTAGATTTACACATAACATTTTGCAGGTGAACACGATACATAAGAAGCAGTTCTTTTCAAATATTATTTGTACCTTGAAACTTTATGGGATATTTACAAATATTAAGAAAGATTGGAATTGGATGCTGTTATTGAAAAGTTTCCACTCTCAGTTATCTGCTCTGACTATTTCCTTCCAGAAAATTTCATAAAATATCTGAATAACGTAATGATTCGCAAAACCTCTACTTTATATTTAACAATGGCTGAATGTAATGATAAATGTGCAGCATTAGCGTCATCAACAGAAACATGTAAATCAATGTAAAAAAAAATAGATTTTCGCCAAACGAAGTTGAACAACCATACCTACGACGGATAATTTGTGGTAACAGTCAAGCTAATGTCCAATAAGATTATGCAGACGTACTTTTCTCTTTCAAATATACGATTAAATTGAAGATTATGCCAACCATAGACATAAACGATATAAAAATTATTAAGAAATATGGTATTAAATTAAGATTTGCTCGAAGAAAACAGTTACGAAATTTCACTGTAATTATCCTTGTCCGAATATTCGAAAAATATAGTCACATACATTAGTGGGCATATTGCGCAAAAAAATAGTTTCATTAAATATATAACATCCTGAGATGCAACTGAAGCTATATTGCCAAACAAAAGCGAGTACATATTGTTATTTCTAAAATTATTTTATGTTATTTTTCAATATGCATATTTTAATTCGTAGATAGTTTTGTTGTTCCTTCGGAAGGAGTTGTCAAAATATGGGCTACAGTAAAAAAAAAAATAATTAAGAAGAATGGCGACAGTGACAAACGGAAGGCTACCAATAGAAAATATATATATATATATATATATATATATATATATATATATATATATATATATATATATATATATATATGAACACATTAATTGCATTTTTACAGAGTTTTTAATGAAAAACGTATTTCCATCACTTGAGAACCACATGTACGACACAGCCATATAGGAGAAAAGTTTCATACAAAAGATTAATATCGACAAAAGTTCTTTATATATATTTATATTATAATAAAAATATACTTTAGATAATGTTGATTTTTGTTATTATATTTCTTATTTCATTTCCTTTCCATAAATTATGAGATCCTTATTTTCTAATAATATTAAGAATATTCAAAAATAGAAAATTAATCATAAACATATCATTTAAACAATGTTCATTTGTCATAAATATGTAATAAGTCAAGCTCAATCTAAATCTTTTCTAGATATTTTGTTGTTTATAATGAATTGATATGAAAGCAAATTATAATTTTTTTTGTACCTCCCCGTAGCGTGGCACAGCAACAAAAAATAAGGTGTAATTTATTATAATTGTTATTCTTTTAATTTATAGTAATTCGTAAGCGAAACAGATTCATATTTCATATAGGAGATATATGAAAAATATATGTAGGTACATGGGATATACTACACAAATTTAAATTTGTTGAAATTGCCGCGTTTTGCAAGCCAAACTTACACTCGGTAAATTTAGCTCGTGGGGAATTTGTTTTGTTAGATCTTTAATTAATTACTCTTTTTTCTCTAATTATTATTTATTCATCTATACATGCTAATTTCATTTAATGTTACGAAGAGAAATGGTTATTATAATTTTATTTGTACTTTCCTTTCCTAGGACGGATCTTTATGATTTTTTTCACACCCTCGTACGGGTGGTGCCATATTGAAATGTATATTAAATAAGTTGTTATAATATATATTATTTATTTATAAGTTCATGGCGGCACGCGAACTTATATAGGAGATATCTAAGAATATACGAAAATATAGGTCGACTCGTAAAATCTTTATGATTTTTTTTCACACCCCTCTACGGGTGGCGCCATATTGAAATGTATATTAAATAAGTTGCTATAATATATATTATTTATTTATAATAAGTTCATGGCGGCACGCGAACTTATATAGGAGATATCTAAGAATATACGAAAATATAGGTCGACTCGTAAAATCTTTATGATTTTTTTCACACCCCTCTACGGGTGGCGCCATATTGAAATGTATATTAAATAAGTTGCTATAATATATATTATTTATTTATAATAAGTTCATGGCGGCACGCGAACTTATATAGGAGATATCTAAGAATATACGAAAAATATAAGTCGACTCGTAAAATCTTTATGATTTTTTTCACACCCCTCTACGGGTGGTGCCATATTGAAATGTATATTAAATAAGTTGTTATAATATATATTATTTATTTATAATAATTTCATGGCGGCACGCGAACTTATATAGGAGTTATCTAAGAATATACGAAAAATATAAGTCGACCCGTAAAATCTTTATGATTTTTTTCACACCCCTCTACGGGTGGTGCCATATTGAAATGTATATTAAATAAGTTGTTATGATATATATTATTTATTTATAGTAATTTCAAGGCGGCACGCGAACTTATAAAGGAGATATCTAAGATTACATAAAAATGAAGGACGGGTCACACTTTCTTTATGAATTTTTTTCACACCCTCCTACGGGTGATGCTATATTAAAATATATATTATATAATTTGTTATAATGCATACTATTTATTTATATTTATTTCAAGGCGGCTCGGGCATTATATAGAAGATATCTAAAAAAATATGCACATAGGATAGATAACGGAAACTTTATTATTTTTTTACAAATTCCCTACGGGTGGTTCTATTACAAAATATATATGAGTATATTTGTTATAATATATACTATTTATTTATAATAATTTCGATGCGGCACTCTCAAGATATTTAGGGAATAATTACATTTGTTGATTATATACTGCCATAACCTATAAAGTTTATGTGGTTAGTATCATCAAATTTAATAAATTACCTGCGTCTGATAATTTTATATGTATTATTTTTATTTATTCTTTCGTTTAATATATACTTTATTGTCATTTATTCCTTAATTTCTATAATAATTACCACTGGTATATCTGTTAGGTCATGGTAATGCATTGTATACTGTTTGTTCACAATAGGTTGTGTTACAGAAGTGGCCGCTAGAATTGGCCGCTAGAATCACTCTGGTAAGTTGTGTGCAGTTAAAGGCTCCAGGTATAGTCAATTTTTTTGACTCTGTCGGGTACAGTAATAAAACTATAAATGAACTATAAATATCGCAATTATGATAAAGCGGCATATCATTTACTTTCTGTAGTATAATACTGTTTGGCATCGGCCCATATTTTTGAGCCGCTCTATTCATTTATGTTAAAGGACTGTAAGGCTATTTTCCTATACATACCTGGGTAGACGTTTGATTCAATGTATGAATAGAGCGGCTCAAAAATATGGGCCGATGCCAAACAGTATTATACTGCAAAAACTAAAGGATATGCCGCTTTATCATAATTGTGATATTTATAGTTCATTTATAGTTTTATTACTATACCCGACAGAGTCAAAAAATTTGACTATACTTTGTGGGCAGAATATTCTATGTTGAGGTCAACAATATTTCTTTGATTCCAAGTTTTCCACCCATATTGCGTTTCTAAAAAGGAAGAGTGTTGGGATACAGGCCTAAAAAAGCAAGAGAAGACATGTGCCGGTTTACAAATGAATCCTCCGATGAAACATTCTTCATTTATAAGGTATATTTTAATTAAGGTAGTTACAAAATGTATTTACGTATCTAGGTGACAATGATATTGGGAATATCGGGAGCTTGTAGAAGGGAACATGAAAATAAAAGATATTCAAGATCGTAGAGAACTAATTATCATAAAAATTCCGAATACAAAAAACAATGCCCAACGCACCTTTACAATTGTGAACCAAGAAGATGAAGAAATTCTAGGCAAATACATAAAACTTGGACCACGTAATACCAAAATCTTAGCATTTATTTCTAAATTTTCGTAACGGTAAATGTACAAATCAAGTGGTGGGGACGGGTACAATTGGGAGTTGGCCTTCCAAAATTGCGGAATATTTGAAATTAGAAAACTCAGTTAGTTACGCCGGCCATTCATTTCAACGTATTTCGGCTACATTATTAGCCGACAAAGGGATGGATGGTCTCGGACTGAAGCGACACGGAAGTTGGAAATCTTCGACCTGGACCGAGTGTTACAACATCCCTGAAGATGTAAGTTATGTGAAAGAGTCACCACTTATCATACTGATAACAATAAGTATTCCTTTGTTCTCATATAATCATTATTAAAATACTAAGCTTGCATATTCTAGCTATATATAATGCTTCTATAGAATATATTCTATTATGCGTCATTCTGCGACCGATCTGTCATTCTGTAATTAGTCTTTGTTAATGTAACATACTGTAACTGTCTCTTGTCAATAAAGTAATCTTTTTAAAAACAGATATCTCAATTTAAATAATATAATTGGCGACGAGGATGGGATATCTCAAAACTGAGTGATACCAAAAAGTAGTAAAAAGCTGTGAATAAGTGCTTTCTGCGTAACAGAGTTGTAAAGTGCAAATTTACAAATAAACACTCTGGTTCGTTTTAACGATTTGTTTGTATCGAATCTATAAGCCATCACCAGGCCATAACTAATCAACCTCAGTCAAAGTCGACAACGACAACGAGTCCAGATTTCTACAAGACATCTTTCGACGGAGCAGTTCGTGTTCGTGAGCCCAGTCCTCCTAAGGAAAAGTAAGCGGTCCACAATTGCAGAATCATCGTGTTCGTGAGCCCAGTCCTCCTAAGAAAAAGTAAGCGGTCCACGGTTACAGAATCATCGTGTTCGTGAGCCCAGTCCTCCTAAGGAAAAGTAAGCGGTCCACATTCGCGGAATCATCGTCTTAGTGCCCAGCCTGTGCAGAAGGAACATAAGCGACACTACTGACAGAAATCCTATGTTCATTGCAACAATATTGTAAGTACAGTTTTGTATTGTAATATATATATATATTGATCAGCTCTCCAGGCCTAGTAGACCCATGGCTTGTTGTGTGACGTTCCTCCATTGGACCCTGTTGCTTGTTTTCTTCTCCCAGTTCCGAACGCCCATAAACTCCAGGTCCTTTAAAACCTCTGTACTCCATTTCCCTTTTGGTCGGCCAACCCTTTTTTTTGTTTCAACACCTCGTTTAAACACTGCTTTAACTGTTCTTTCTTCCGGTAAACGCATAACATGTCCTAACCAACGAAGCCTCTGTGCTTTAATCACACCTATTATACTCGCTTCGCCATATAAAGTCATTAGTTCTTTATTATCGCGGCGTACAAATATTTCACCAATTTTTTTCCCCCCAAAAATTTTTGTTAGTATTTTCCTTTCCCAAATAGCTAGCCTTTGTTGGTTCATTTTACTAAGTGTCCAAAGTTCACTCCCGTAAGTTAACACTGTTCTTATTACTGTTTTATACACCCGCACTTTAGCCGCTCTTGATATCTTCTTAGAGATCAAAAACTTGAAGAATGCACCAACACACCTACTGCTTTTTTCCATTCTCGTCTCAATTTCTACATCTTGATTATTATTGTTTGTTAGCATCACTCCCAAATAATTAAAGTTTCTACTTCTTCAAATTTATATTCTTTGTACGTTGTGTTGACTTTGAGATCACTTCTATTAGTACTATTAACTTGTAGAAACTTGGTTTTTTCTTCATTGACATGTAGGCCGGTTAACTTTGCTGCTTCTTCTAATCTTTTGAAGACACTTTTCATTTCTTTTCTGTCTCTGGTTATAATAGTTATGTCGTCGGCATACGCTGCTATTTGATGTTTTTGTCCGTATATAAGTCCCTTTCTAAATATTTTACTTGTTCTTATTACCCATTCCAGAATTAGATTGAATAGTATAGGGGATAATGGATCGCCTTGTCTCAACCCTTTTTTAACTTTAAAACTTTCTGATAGTTTCCCCTCGACTCCTACTTTGCAAGATGTATCTTCCAGTGTCATCTTAATCAGTCTCACTAACTTCTCCGGTATTCCGAATTGCCTAAGTATTTCATATAATTTTCTTTTGTTTACTGAGTCATATGCTTGCTTGAAATCGATGAACAGTATTTGCAGCGGTAATCTGTGCTCGTAACTGTTGACTATGATTTGTTGTAGAGTGAATATTTGATCCGTAGTTGATCTGTTACTTCGGAATCCGGCTTGATATTCCCCTAGGATTTGGTCTGCTTTTTCTTTAAGTCTGTTCCTTATAATTATAGCTAAAACTTTATATGCGATGTGTAGGAGAGCAATTCCTCTGTAATTTTCGCATCTTTCCCGCTCCCCTTTTTTAAAAATGGGACGGATTACTGCTTCCCTCCATCGTCTTGGCATTTCCTCTGTCCTCCACACTTCTTGAATAATTTCAGCTATCTTGTCCCCTATTTGTCCTCCCCCTTTTTTGTACAGCTCCGCCGGGATTCCATTTTCTCCAGGGCTTTTATTATCCTGTAATTCAAGCAGCGTTTTGGCAATTTCATCACATGATGGTATTTGTGGATCATCATCATTACTTTCTCGTACTTGTGGTGGAATTCTTGTTGTTTCATCCTGTCCCTTGTCTTCTATATTCCAGTTTAATAATTCATCAAAATATTCTCTCCATCTATTAGTTTTTTTGTCCCCCGTAACTAGAATATCATTTTTGTTTTTTATATAGATAGTTCTTTGTTGGTACCCCCGTTTCTCTTTTTTGACTTCTTGGTAGAATTTTTTTATATTTTTCTCTTTATAGCCGCACTCTATTCTTTCTAATTGCTTTTCCATAAATTCTCTTTTCTTGCTTCTACAAATTTTCTTGAAATTTTTCCTTTCTACTGATTCTATTCTCCGATTATGTTCATTATTGTTTTGAATTCTATTTAATCTAGCTTCATTTTTCTTTTCTTCTCTTTTTCTCTTGTTTTAGTAATTGTCTTGCAGTGTTATACATACTTTCTTCAAATATATTCCACTTTTCTTCTACATCATCAGTTTGTTTTAGTTCAGAAAGTTTTCGTGTAATTATATGCTCGAATTCCTGCTTTACGTTCTCGTCTTTTATTTATTTATTTATTAATATATATACGGGATAAACCCATTTACAGTGAAAAAACAAAATACAATAATTTGTATAAACATAGCAGCATAGGACAAACATAATGGTAAATAAATGTATGTATGATTAGTAAGCAAAATGATATGAAGTAATGTGCCAATAGTAATATTGAATAATGAAGATGATTATAGTTTGTAGTAAATACATAAGTAATAAGGTTAATACACATATAATATCTTATCTATGTTATTTAAACATTATCTACATTTGATGAGTGATAATTTACTGTTCTTTGACATCGCAACATAGGTGAATTAAACATATAATTATTGGAAACAGACGGTATTGAAAAAATATCACTAGTTCGAGTTAAGTATGTGGGAACTTTAAAGTTTAGTAAACTTAGCAATTCTGGACAATTTATTGTATAATTAATAATATCAAGGATGAATTTTAGGTCATATATTGTTCTCCGTTCCTCTAAAGTATTTAATGATAATAATTTTTGGATGAAATTATACGATAAATTATCAACTGGAATATTTAATTTGTAGCTAACAATTCGAAGAAATTTATGTTGAACTGTTTCAATATTTAGTTTTCTATTGTTGTAATGGGGACACCATACGGTTGAGCCATATTCTAAACCAGTGCGGACTAATGAGCAATAAAGTGTTTTTAAAGTAATAATATTATTAAAAGGTTTTGTTGTTCGTTGAATGAAACCAAGCATTTTTAGTGATTTTTTAACTGAAATTTCATTATGTAATATGAAGGTCAAAGTTATGTCAAAATAAATCCCTAAATCTTTAATATGATCTACAAAAGGTAAAATGACATTATTTAACTGATAATTGAATTGTATGGTTTCTGTTATTCTGTGGAATCTAATGACGTTACATTTTCCAATATTTAGGTACATATTATTAGATGTGCACCAAGCAAAAAGAGAATCTATACAATTTTGAATTTTAATACAGTCATTAACTGTTCGTATCCCCAAATAAAATTTAAGGTCGTCTGCATAAAGTAGGTAAGGGACGTCTTCGAAGACAGAATTGATATCGTTTATGAATAATAGGAATAGCACAGGATCCAAATGAGATCCTTGAGGTACTCCACTTGTTGCAATAAAACTGCTGGAAAGATGTGATTTAATTTTAACACGTAAGGTTCTGTTATGGATGTACGAAGATAACCAAGATAATAGTGGGTCACGAATACCTAAAGCTTTTAATTTCATAATTAACAAGTTGTGATCGACTTTATCAAACGCTTTACTAAAATCTGTGTATACCGCGTCAACTTGTACTCTATCATTAAAGCATTTTAAAATGTAATCTTCATATAGAACTAGATTTGTTACGGTGGATTTCCCGTTCATAAAACCGTGTTGTTGAGGAATGATTATTTTTGTTATTTCGGGGGAAATTTTTTGAAGGACAAGCTTTTCAAAAAATTTTGGTATGGCCGATAAAATTGTAATTGGGCGGTAACAGCCAATGTCCGATTTATCACCAGATTTATGAATAGATGTAATGTGACCTGTTTTCCAAATAGTTGGAAAATGACCGCATTTTAAAGATTTATTGAAAAGGATAAATAGTGGGTAACTAAGTTCGTTTGCACAAACGCGCAATAGTTTTGGTGGTATAATATCTGGACCTGGTCCTTTGGTAATATTTACAGAGTTTAATGCATTAAATATATCAGTAACGGACAAGTGACAAGTGGAGATATCGACTTGATTTAAGTAATCTGGAATATAATTTGTAGTGGTGGTATTGTTAACTGTGTATACGCTAGAGAATTGTTGAACAAACAAATTAGCAATTCCAGAGATATCACCCTGTGTATTAGAATTTAGGTGCATATTAATTGGTAAATCGTTATTTTTGCGAGTACTATTAACATAATTCCAGAATGATTTAACATTTGAATGAATCGAGTTTTCAACATTGTTCAAATATATATTGTAACATTGATTAGTTAACAATTTACACTGTGTTCTTAATTTAGAGAAAATATTATAGTCTTCAACAGATTTTGTTGTTTTGTATGCCATGTGTGCTTCTTTCTTCTGAATAATTAACTGAATTAATTCACTTGAGTACCAAACAGGAAAGCGTCTTTTTTTGATTCGTTTTGTAGGAACGTGTAAAGTAATGGCGCGGTACACAACATAATAAAAACAATTCACTGCACTATCAATATCCATATCATTTAATACGCACCAGTTAAAATTTTGAAGAGAGTCCGAAATAGATGTATAATTAGCACGGTGAAAATCGTGCACTAACATGTTGTAATCTAAGGTTTGGACTTTAGTGTTTATAGTGGTTGTTATTTCAATTGGGGGATGATGTATGTCGGCCGGAAGAATAGGATCAGGTGAGTGTATAGTTGAATAGTAATAGTTGTTGGTGATTATCAGATCGAGAATTCTCCCATTGTGATTTCGAATATCGTTTATTTGTTTTAAATGTAAGAAATTTAACATGTCTAGTACGAGTCTATCTTGTGGAGTATAAGACATAACTTCGTTGAGTAGTAATTGAGTATTAAAATAATCTCTATGTCCGTTTTTCTTTGTGGGTATTCGGGGTATTTCTTGTCCTATTTTTATTTTTACTAAAAAGTGATCTGAGTCCACCGCTGCTCCTCTTCTACTTTTAACATCTTTAATTAATTTTGCGTGCTTTTTTTCTATTAAAATGTGATCTAATTGACTGCAAGTATTTCCTCTAGGTGACGCCCATGTTCCTTTAAAGATATCTTTTCTCATAAATGCTGTGCTCATTATCCTCATCCCTGTTTCCGTAAAAATTTAAAAGTCAACGAAAATATCACAACAATGTGAACAGAGATATTTGGATACTATCCCAATATTCTCTGGAAATTCAAATGAATTAGCTTATTTTATTCGAATGAGTGAGGCGCTCATTACGAAATTTTATAACAGAAATGATCCTAATGATTATGAAAACTTCGTATTATTAGCTAATATCAGAAATAAAATAAGAGGTGATGCTGCAAAAGCAATATCTCATTATACAGTCAATAGTTGGACGGATTTAAAAAATGCGTTAGTAACTACTTATGCGGATAAACGTGATTGCTATACTCTAGCGATTGAAATGTCAAATTTACGTCAGGGCTTTGAAAATGCTTTTGAATATTACAATAAAATGTTAACACTATTAAATGCACACACATCTTATACAGAAACTCAAATAGAAGCACCCCATAGACCATCAATAATTATGTACGGACAAAATTTAGCTATACGCTCATTTTTAAGAGGACTACGCGATCCTTTACGGTCCTTTATGCAAACCCGTAGTCCTCAAAGTTTAAACGGAGCTTTGCAAATTCTAACAAACGATTACCAAATGGAAGCTACGAGAACAACATCTACACTTCCTATAAAGAAAACATATGCCCCTCAAAATAAATACACTGGAACAATTCCCAAAAATCAAAAATTTGTACAGCCAGTACATATTCCAAATTTTACACCACCAAGACAAATGGCTTATTTTCAAAGAAGCCCAGTAAATCTAAAGCCTAGACAACAAGAACCGACCCCTATGTCAATTTCGACAAGAAATACATATCAAACGAGACCAAATGAATTATATAATGTAGAAAATTCAGATTTTGAAGAAAATGAAATCGATTAAAATTTTGATGAACAAAATTATTTTGAACAGGAAACACAAATTTTAGAAGAAGATCAAAACGAAAGCAATTCTTTTTTAGAATTAGGCCAGAATCAAAATTTGGAGAAATCATGAATATTGACAATCCAACGCAATTACCAAATTTACAGCTTGGTAAATACAAATGTTTAGTTGATTCAGGAAGTACCAGATCTTTTATTAATTCACAAGTTATTCGAGAAAATAAAAAAGAATTCCAAATATTTAACGAAAATTTTACATTATCCACCGCTCATGGTATTTCAAAAGGGAAAAATTATACAAATACATATTTTGACAATATTCCAATAAAATTCTATGTATTTGACTTCCATGTCCAATTCGACATATTATTAGGATTGGAAGATTTAAAAAATTTAAAAGCTCAGTACGATATTACAAATGATAAAATATATTTATTAGGACATGAGTACAAATTAAACTATAACAGTAATAAAATAAATATAAAACCAAAAGAAACAAAATTTGTAAGTTATTTTGTAAATGAAGAAGACTCCGACGTGTTATTAGAAAACAATAATATTAACTCTCATTTTAAAATTCCAGATAGTTTAGTAAAAATCAAAGATAAAAAATTAACAGTTCCTTTGATAAATAAAACAGATAAGGAAATAGAAATAAATAACATAACCATTCCAAATTTTACAAGAAATTTCAAAATTAGTAATCCTCCTCAAAAACCAATTGATTTAGCAAATTTTAGAACAGATCATTTAAAAGAAAACGAGAAGGAAAATTTAATAAAAGTAATTCAGGAATATCGCGACATATTTTACAAAGAAAATGATAAACTCACATTCACAAACGAAATAAAACATGAAATAAAAACCTATGACGAAATTCCCGTTCATACCAAAACCTATCGTTACCCAAATTGTTATAAGGATGAGGTTCAAACCCAAATCAAAAAGCTATTAGAAGATGACATTATAAGACCTAGTTATTCACCACCCTGGTCGTCTCCAGTGTGGATCGTCCCAAAGAAGCCTGATGCTTCAGGAAAGAAAAAATTCCGTATGGTTATCGACCACCGGAAACTTAACGAAAAGACTATAGATGATAAATACCCGATACCAAATATTAACGATATATTGGATAAATTAGGGAGATGTAAATATTTCACCACCGTTGATTTAGTCTCAGGATACCATCAAATTGAAGTAACACCTAATGATATTCCCAAAACAGCATTTAATGTCGAAAACGATCATTATGAGTTTACTCGAATGCCGTTCGGTTTAAAAAACGCCCCTAGTACTTTTCAACGTCTAACGAACTATGTATTAAAAGAACATATTGGAACTATATGCTTGGTATATCTAGATGATATAATAATATTAGGAAACAGTTTAGAAGAACATTTAGAAAATATTCGAAAAATATTGCAAACACTACGTCAAGCAAATTTGAAAATACAACTTGACAAGTCCGAATTTTTAAGGAAAGAAGTAGAATACCTCGGACACATTGTAACTGAAAATGGAGTAAAACCTAATCCAAACAAAATTGCCGCAATTCAAAACTTCCCTATCCCTAGAAATCAAAAAGAAATAAAATAATTCCTCGGATTAATCGGTTATTATAGAAGATTCATAGATAAATTCGCAAAAATTACAAAACCCCTAACTAAAGCATTGAGAAAAGGTGCAACAATTGATATAAATAACGCGGAATATAAACAAAGTTTGGAGACATGTAAAACTCTCCTGATAAACGACCCAATTTTACAATACCCGGATCCTACAAAACCATTTATAGTGACTACAGACGCCAGTAATGTAGCAATAGGCGCAGTACTCTCTCAAAATATCAATGGCAAAGAATTACCAATTGCTTATGCCAGTAGAACATTAGAAACCATGAAGAAAACTACTCTACATACGAGAAAGAATTATTAGCCATTGTATGGGCTATAACGAAACAATTCAGACATTATATTTACGGTACAAAATTTAAAATAATTACTGATCATAAACCTTTAGTATGGTTGTTTAACCTTAAAGAACCAAATTGAAAATTATTACGATGGAAAATTAAATTACAGGAATTTGATTATACAGTAGAATACAAACACAAACGCTGACGCTTTATCTAGAATAAAAATAAATAATTTCGTAATAATAGAAAAAGACGGAAATCTACTCGAGATTAATGATAACCTAGCTCATTGTATAAGTATAGATCGAAAACTCGGAAGTGGAATAGCAACAGATATAAATTCAAAATTCGATAATAGAAAATATTTACTAAAATTTAAAGAACCAAAAATTACGGATATATTAATGCAAAGATTACCCAACGAGAAATTATTATTCCATTTAGTAACCAAAGAAAAATTCAATGGGAAACCATCTTATAAAATTTTTAGAGAAACTTTAAAAAATTTAAAACAATACTTGATTAGTAACAATATAGATAGCATTTCTATTCCAAAAATTGGATGTGGAAAAGATAAATTGTGATGGGAAAAAGTAAAAACAATATTACATGAAATCTTTTCACTCAAATATAAAAATAACGGTATACGTATTACCACGAAATTTACCACAAACTCTTGAAAATTTTGCTATAGACACAGAAAATGAAAGTAACATGGCAAATACGAGTGTATCATCCGACTCACAAAACACATGTCATTCGGACGACGAAAATCCTATCTCTGGAATAAGATTCCTAGACTCACCCATAAACACCGGTAAAAATCAAGTTATTTTTAATATTACAGACTTCCCACATTTGAAAGTAGATATAACCAGACCTTTCGATGGAAAAACCAGATTAGAAGTTTATATACCAAAAAATAAAAGTATCAGAATCCATATTATCATTTATAAAAGACTATTGTAAACCAAATACTAGATACTTTTGTATTTTTAATAATAACTTATATTTTAATGTAAATGAGATACTACAAAAATTCTTTCAAAATAAAAGTTTAGATTTTATTAGTTGTAAAAATAAATTAGAAGATATTATACGGGAAGATCAACAAATTGAAATAATCACTTTATATCATGAAGGAAAGACGAATCATCGAGGAATTACAGAAACTATAAAAAGAATAAAAGAAAAATATTATTGGTCAAATCTTCACATATCAGTACAAAATTACATAAATACGTGTAAAATATGTTTACAAAATAAATATGAAAGGAACCCAGTTCAGTTAAATTTACGAATTACCCAAACAAGTACAAAACCTTTAGAAACATTACATATGGACGTTGTTTCCTTAGTAAAAGATAAATACCTTACAATCATTGATAGTTTTTCAAAATTCGCACAAGTTTATAGATTAAAAAATATGACTTCCATAGAAATCGCGAATAAATTATTAAAATTCTTATCAGAATATACTATTCCTGATAAAATAGTTTGTGACAATGGTAAAGAATTCAATAACGTAGTAATAAAGGAATTTTTAGCTTTACATAAAATTAATATTCATTTTACTAGTATAGACAACCCAAATTCAAACGGTCAAATCGAACGATTCCATTCAACCCTGATTGAACACTTACGATTACTAAATTTACAAAAACAGTATAAAAATTTAATGTTAAAAGATAAAATAAAATATGCCATGATAGGATATAACAATACTATACATTCGGCAACAAATTATAAACCTATAGACATACTCTTCGGACACTTTAAAAGTGGAGAAATAAATTTGGATCTAGAAAAACATCTTAGGCAAAATTATGTGCAAAATCACAAGGAAAAGATGCAAATCATTTATAGAGATTTAAAACAAAAACTAGACGATAAAAAAAAATATTGTAGGAAAAAAAAATCATGATAAAATTGAAAACATACCCGAAATTTCAGAAGATGTGAGAATAAAACAAAATGTAAGACACTCAGGTAAAATTACCAATCCCAAATATGTTTCACATAAAGTAGCAAGCATTCAACCTAAATTCGGAACACTAAAAACACAAAAAGACAAGAAATATAAAATTTCTAAAATAAAAAGACCCCGAAAAATAATACAAGAATCTGTTGCTCCCGGTTCATCCTGCTCGGATCAGGAGAATCAACCAAATACTTGAACGAGATAACACACAACCCTGGTGCTTTGATAACTAAATTAGGAGATGCCAAAATCTATTCAAATAGGCATATTATACATTTCTATTACAATTTTAAAACCCTCTATGCTGCATATTTATTCCTAAATAATCAATCTAATTTATTAAATTTAGAATTAAACAAACAATGGAAGTAAAGACATACAACAATTTGAAAATTATTGGAAAATATTAAGTTACTATCAGGACGAAATATTATTGAAATTTGAAAATTTAAATGGTCATAAAAGAAATAAAAGAGGATTGATAAATGGTCTGGGTACAGTGATAAAAAGTATAACTGGAAATTTAGATTATGAAGACGCACAAAAATATGACAAATTAATAGAAGAATTGAAACAAAATCAGAGAATAATAAATCAAAACGTATTAGAGAATTTCAATACCAATACTCAAATTATTAAACAATTTAACGAAACAATAGGAAATATAAAACATAATCAAATAATTTTAAAAGATAGAATATTGAACATACAACAATTTTTAAAGAAACAATCAAGTAAAATTGATCATTTATTTATTAAAGATATAATAAACCAAATTATTCATTTATACGATATTATACAAAACACCCTAAATAATTTAGAAATATCTATTAGCTTTTGTAATCTGGGATTATTACATGAAAGCATAATGCCTCCTAACTTATTAAAGAAAAATTTAATTGAGATCAATAAGGATAATAAATTTGAATTTCCAGATAATTTAAAATATAACGAAATAAAAGAATTAATTTCAACACATTGTGAAGTAGAAAATGTTGAAATAGACTATTTAATATTAGTGCCATTGTTTTTCGAAAATTCATTAGAATTATTGCAATACACACCTGTGCCTACAATCCAAAATCAAGAAATGTTAACAATCTTTCAAAGTGAACACCTTTTATTAAAAGATAATAATAAATTGTATTCAGTAATAAATAACTGCAAAAAGGGTTAGTGAACTTTACTATTGCAGACATACCAATAATGACGTAATAAAAGAAACCGAATGTGACTACCAAATAATATTTAATAAAGACTTATTTAATTGTACTTATATTAAAATAAATAGCAATGTTATGAACATGTTAGAAATAAGTAATACTAATAAATTTGTATTATGTTATCCAGATAGTTATAAACTAAATATCAAATGACAAAACGAGAATGAGGAATTTGTAATACTCAAAGGGATATATCTATTAGAAAATAATAAATGTAAACTGAATAATAAATTATTAGTAAATGAAAACGTAAATGGTGAACCAATCATAATTTCAAATTACAAATTTAATATTACTCAGTCAAAAATTGAATTCTGAAATTGTACTACAAAATATTAAAGAAATGAAAATAATTAGACATGATTTACAACCACTTAATAATATCCCTGAAATAAATAAACATAATATAATCAAATATGTTATAATTGTTATTATTGTTATTTGCATAATTATAATCTTATGTAGAAAGAAATTGAAATGTAATTTGTTTAAGAAACAGGGAAATTGTAACAATCCTGTAGCAACCCTCAATCTTCCAGGGGATGCCCACCTTTAATGGGGGAGGAGTTATGTGAAAGAGTCACCCCTTATCACACTGATAACAATAAGTATTCCTTTGTTCTCATATAATCATTATTAAAATACTAAGCTTGCATATTCTAGCTATATATATGCTCTTATTCTATTATGCGTCATTCTGCGACCGATCTGTCATTCTGTAATTAGTCTTTGTTAATGTAACATACTGTAACTGTCTCTTGTCAATAAAGTAATCTTTTTAAAAACAGATATCTCAATTTAAATAATATAATTTATATAAAAAATATAAAAGGAAAGAATAGATATGAGCGAGAATACAGCTCGAAGGAAGACGATATTTAAATGTTATAAATACAATAAACAAAATATTCACTTTTTTCTGTCATGGCACTTAAGTAAGGGAACACACGCTCCGTCATAATGTACACAAATCGCCCTGTACATTTCCTGCCAAGCACTGTGTCATAAGTCATAACATAACGTACAAATCTAGCCCATGAAGTAGGCGCGCATCAAAGTGTACATTTCTTGCCATTTTCTGCCAAGCACTGTGTCATAACGTACAAATCTAGCCCATGAAGTTGGCGCGTATTAACTTCGCGCGCTTACATATTTAAAAAGTACACTCCGTCCTACAAATTGTAACAAAATAAAAATTGTTAAATTGGAATAGGTCAATAGTTATAGTGAGCACTGATAGATGTCGCAACGATATAAATTGTGAAAGTTAACAAATATTTATTACTTTTCTTGTATTACAGCATCAAAAAATAAATCAAGTATATAGATCACTTATAATCTTTTATCTATGTATAACAATCTGTAAATAGCAATTATTTATATTATAAATACATGAGAATGGTATAGCATTAAATAATATAAACCTACTAATCTGTATATACAATAAAGTTTATAAACACATATATTTTTTGCAAGAAGCTGATATCAATGGGAATAGTGTTTGAGAAGGATGTATTGTTTTTAATTTTTGTTTTATTCAAGGCAGGAAGCAAATAAAACACATTTATCTTTGCATAACTTATAATTAATCTTATTTTACATTATACAATGACAATATTTATACATAGACATAACGGTTTAAGTGTAAAATGCTACTGATAGAAAACAATAATCCTTTTCAGCTGTCTCTTGTATCTCTGCCAATAGTAAGTAAAATGGCGTCTGCAACAGCCAGCTGGGTTATGAAACAAAATCTCGCTTTGTAACGCCTTTCGACAGGTTTCGTAAAGTTGTCTGAGACTTTCCTCATAGTTTAAATCTATTAAAAAAAAAAACACGCCATGAACCTTATCACAAGTGCATAACCATGACTCCCGTCAGTTGTTGGCTTACTACGCGCAGATCTCTTTAAATTGAAAAGGTCTATTTCAAATATCTATACACGATTATTAAGGAAATACATGTGCAATAGAAATTAAATCAAGACATTCATTTACAACGTCATATAGAATAATAAAGAAACAATCGTACACATAAAATCAAGTCTACCAAAAACATGGTTTAAATCTGACTTACCAAAACTATCTTATGACGTGGAAAAAAGCTAAAACATATGTAAAGGAACAGCCTAGATATCAATTAATTTCCAAATTCTTCAAATTTTTGAAGCCAAATTGAGGAAAAAAAAGGATTATTATATGAAGACCACACTGCAAAAAAGAGGAATGTCATTGTCATGTAGTTTTCGGGAAATTAAAAAAAAACATTTATATTATATTTGTATTGTATGGCTATATATTTCACAGGTTAACTTTGAGACTATGATTTTTATTGCATTGGAAGTTTATACATAAAATTCTGTCGTATTTGATGTACATGATGAATATTTCATTAAAAAATGTGACCCTTTTTGCAATGTGGTTTTCATATATAATATTTATTTTAATAATTTTTACCTCTCGCTAAGAGAGGTGTTGGATTCATGCAAATAATGACGTAGGTATGTTGTAGAGTTAAAGATATCTAATTATCTACTACACTGCCATCTGTGCTAATATTTACCCAGTGACGTTGACATTTAAATCTAATTATTATTTCATGGTTTATATCAAGTCTATGTTTTTGTGTTTTGCAAAAACATAGGCGAAGAGCATAAATCTTTGAGAAAGGCATTATTTAAAAAGAAACATAATTTTCAAATAAATTATACTTATTTTTTTCAGTTCAAATGTATACATAAATATTTCATGTTGCACGTCCATGTATACGAAATGCAGTGAAGTTATCTGCAAGTAATATTATACCATACGGTCAATATATGACCTTGAATAGTCATCTTTCGTGAACCAGACTATACCAACTGAATCAGTTATTTTTGATCACTCTGTACAAGATAAAATACGAGCAGAATTTTTTCTTAAACCTGTATAATGTTTGGAGTTGCATTAAATAGAAGTCTATTTTTAACAAAATTTGTCTATTTATTATAGATTTTGTACCATGTAATGTTAATGGTCACGGCGAAATTCACAAGATTCGTATTTTTGTGTATTTTCCTTTCCCAGCTTGTGCCACTGTTCCATTTAAAGCATAGTATATTTTCAATGAAGAATCTTCTTCATTTATTGCGAATGTAACAGAAAGATATGCTAACATCATCCAAGACCTCTAACTCTTTTGTAACAGATAGACCTAGTCTTGCCATCTAGCAACACGATGTATATGTTGAAATTAGGCTGAAAAAAAGTAGTTAAATACTATTACAACATGCTGGCTCTCATAAACTTTATTAAATATATTGCCGTCAGTTCTACATACATAAACAACTAAACATTACAAGGCCAGTTTTTTTTGCCACGTAAAAGATGGCGCAAACAGTACAAAATACAAAAATATTTAATTTTTACAATTACATAAGCCTGTAGTTAACAAATGCTTATCTTCTTCCTCTTGCTTCTGCTGGAGCATAAGGCGACAAAGTAATATTTTCGTTTCTAAGCGTTAGTTGTGGTGGCAGGCTTGTTAGATCTGCTCACCTTTTTCCTTTTCTTTGTTATTCTTGTGTTGGTTGTTCAGTGATTCTTTACGTTAGTTCTTTCCATTCTTCTCTGTTTCTTGCTACCTTTTTAGCCTGTTTCCATGTTATGTTTATTAATTGTAGTTCTTTGTTGACAGTTTTTCTTCATGTTTGTGCTGGTCTGCCTATTTGTCGTTACGCTGCTACGTTAAGTGCATTGTGAACTCCTATACTAAAATATGAAGCGAAAATTCATATAAATTGTTCCTGGACCAGAATTATTAACATTTTTAAAAAATCAATTTTAGACAAACATACTTCTGATATGAACCTGCTTTTAAGAAAAAGTATTATTAAAATATATCAGTATTTGACTTTGATTTTAATGGGAAAGCAAGAAATGCTACTAAATTTTGGGTTTCCCATTAAAATAAAAGTCCAGTATTAATAGATTTCGATATTTTTTTTTAAATGCAGGTTCATATCAGAAGTATGTTTGTCTAATGCTGAATTTTTTAAAATGTTAATAGTTCTAGTACAGGAACAATTTATTTGAATTTTCGCTTCATATTTTAGTACAGGAGTACACAATGCTCTTAAAGTCTAGTGCTTGTCTCGTTATATTTTCTGTGCTTTTCCTTAACGGGTGTCATTGTCATTGCAATTAATTTACCCGCGACGAATTTTCCGGGAACCAATGACACTATAACATAAGCGTAATCACATCGCACAAAATTTAAAAAAAATAACAAAACTTGTGCAAGTTTGTATTTACAGGTTTCATATTTTCCTAAAATATCCGGCTGTAGAATATTCAACTATACGGCCAATTCACTACTCGTTACGCCATTACTAATGAGGTATTCTACTATTGTAAAAAAAATAGTAAACAAAAATAATAATTATAAGGTAGCATACTTCATATTAAGAATTTTAGTTAAAAGAAAATTATTGTTATAATAGAGAATTTTCTTTCTTTCTTTCTTTCTTATATACAGGTTGACACTGAAAAACGGGCCGCTCAAAATAACTTTTCATTAATAATTATTTTTTATATATTTGTAAACTAAACTTAGCAGCTCACAAATCATGGTATCTGGCGTGAAGGTAGCGCTTTCGGTTTAACTGGAAGTAAAATTAACTTTCATAATTCAAATAGGACATCTATATCATATTTTTATTTATTTGGAATTTAAAATTACGAATTCAACGACATGCTTGAAGTGCATTTTTATTAAAGACATAAATTAGTAATAAGTTGTAAGAGAAAATTATGAATAATTATACTGATAAGCCATGATATCAGGCAGGCTGTGAAAACAGTTGAGATAATATTGGTGTAATATTTAGGTTACATGTTTATATAGTAAGTTATTTTTGTCAGAAGCGCCAACTTATCGACTACCACGCGTCTTTGAACAATAATAATTCGAACAACATATTAATTGCGCATGCGAAGTTCTGAGTAGCTGTTGACTATACGGCCTTCTATAACTTTAGCATACTAAATACATTTTATAGGGGTAGTACTTTAAGTTTGTGTAATTTAAACCACGCGACTAACCGTGTTATATTTTATTTCCGTTCAATGATTTTTTTTTACTATTAATTTACTTTAGGCGTTTATTATTGTTGTTAATTTTAGAAGACATGACTACTACATTTCTAGATAAAATACCTTTCTGGTTCTAGTGAAATGTGCTTTTAAAACAACAGGCGACAATCGCCGTGCTCACCTGATCTCTGAATTTAAATAAACACCCACGTAGTCGGCGCCCATGATTTTTGTAAGATTCTACACAGGATGTTATGTAAGTGTACAACGCTTTCTACAAGAACTGGAGGCCTTTAAAATTGACCAATCACGTCATAGTTCAAAATTTTGTAAAAAGTGAAAATATAAAAAAAAATCTGTTGTGGCCAGCACAATACCTTCCGTCAATCCTGTGTATAATGTATAAATTCCATACATAATTTTTCTTGGAAAAGATTATAAATTTCCAGTAAAATTATTTCATAAACAAACTATTCAAATTGCACTTGACACTGACATCTTCCTCTTTAGCTTTTCCCATTCGTTAGGAGTCGATATTTTTGCGTGTCGTTCTCATTCGGTTCTTTTTCTCTCAAGTCTTCCGCAATACAGTCCTTCCATCTTATCTTTGGTCTTTCTCTGCTTCTTCAACCTCCCATTACTAAATTACTCATTCTTGTTCAAATATAATTTTTCATTTCTCCTCATGACATGTTCAAACCAATGTAATCGTCTTTCTTGTATCTTTCTAGAAAAATGTAACACTAGAGTTATTTTCTTACCGTATCTTTCCGTGTTTCCCCAACATCTACTTCAACATCCTCATCTCTGCCATATTAATTTACTTTTTACTCATACTGACATCTGTCAATTTGAATTATATGAATATAGTAGCAGTTTCCATGTTTAGCATAGCTGGCTGAATTATAAAATTTAATTTCTTTAAAATTCTTTAACTCTGTATCTATTAAATATGAAGTATAAAATGTAATCAAATCGTATAGAGAATAATATATTCTTTAAGTTATAATAATATTAAATGTCAATAAATCAAATTTAACTGTTAAATTTTCAAATGTGGCAACTTCCGGTTCACCAATTATAACCAAAATCTAATCACTTGTTCTTCTGGATGTAAACTTGAGGAATACGAAAAAATTATAATTTTTGGAATCGTGGTATTGAAGTTATGGGATCCGGAACTTTTGTCACACACACACAGACACACACACAGACACACTCACGGACACACACATAGACACACATACATACATACATACAGACATCATCGTAAAAATGGTAAAATCGTATTATAGGGACCCTAAAACAAGATTATTCAGTAAAAACTCATCACTGAATTTTTTGACCAAAGACAATACCTTCCTTACCTAAAGGTGACGGAAGGTAAAAATTGATTGTCAAAACTGACGTTAAACTTTTTCACCTTCCGTCACCTTTAGGTAAGGAAGGTATTGTCTTTGGTCAAAAAAATCAATGATGAGTTTTTAGTGAATAAGCATGTTTTAGGGTCCCTATAATACGATTTTACGATGATGTCTATATGTATGTATGTATGCATGTATGTATGTATGTATGTGTGTGTGTGTGACGAAAGTTTCGGATCGCATAACTTCAATACCACGATTCCAAAAATTATATTTTTTTCGTATTCCTTAAGTTTACATACAGAAGAACAACTGATTACATTTTGGTTATAATTGGTGAACCGGAAGTAGCCTCATTTGAAGATTTAACAGTTAAATTCGATTTATTGACATTTAACGTTATTATAACTTAAAGAATATATTATTCTCTATACGATTTGATTGCATTTTATACTTCATATTCAATAGATATTGAGTTAAAGAATTATATATAAATTAAATTTTATAATTCAGCCAGCTATGCTAACCATGAAAAATATTCAGATTGTTTCTAGAAAGATACAAAAGAGATGAGTACATTAGTTTGAGAATGTCATGAGGAGAAATGAAGAGTATATTGGATGAAGAATAAATACCTTAGTAATAGAAGGTTGAAGAAACAGAGGAAGACCAAAAATAAGAAAAGGAACTGAATGAGAACGACACGTAAAACAGAAATGACTGGAAGAAGAAAATAAAAAATAACGACCCCTAACGAATGGGAAAAGCTAAAGAAGACACTAAGTCAAGTGAAATTTGCATAGTTTGTAAAATAATTTTACTGGAAATTTAGAATCTTTTAAAATTTATGTATGGAATTTATACATATTACACAGGATTGACGGTAGGTATTGGGGTTGGTCACAATAGTTTTTTTGGCATGAATCCATTACCTCTCTTAGCGAGAGGTAAAAATATATAAATTTGTTTACACAGCCTACCTGGTATAGTTTATCAGGTTAATTATTCATCATTTTCTCTTACGTTTTTTGAATTTATTTCTTCAATAAAAATTCACTTCAAGCATACGTAGATTCCAAAAATATATAAATATGTCCCCTATTTGAAATATGAAAGTTAATGTCATTTCCGGTTAAACCGGGAGCGCTAAAATTATGCTAAATCCCACGATTTGTGAGCCCCTAAGCCTAGTTTACAAAATATGTAAAAACAATTATAAATAAAAAGTTATGTTGAATGGCCACCTGTATATCGATGCCAAATTTTGTAGAGATGCTATTTCAGCTTCCGGACGTCTCGTAGAAGTAGTTGGAGTTTAAAATGTTGCATAGTTTTTATAATTAATTTTCAAAATTTACATAAGAAAAGCATTGACATTGGTTTCGAAAGCGGCCTTACCGACGACAGAGTCAAAACGACACAACAAAGTTCAATCATTTTGGCGCTGTAAACCGGCTGAATGACTAGCGTCTAACAGATAACAGATATAATATCTTTTATCACCGAAGATACACGATGTAGGTGCCGGAGTGAGTTTCGTGCGTTGGGTGAGGTTATTGTTATATTTAGTTATTTTAACCAAACACAACAACAATAACTTCACATAACGCACAAAAACACTCTGGGAAAACTCGGAGTCAGTTTTGTGCGTTGGGTGAGGTTATTGTTGTTTTATTTAGTTAGTTTAACCAAACACAACAACAATAACTTCATCTAACGCACATCACATGTCTCCTTAAATTTGGGAATGTGTTGAAATCACTTTCACATTCGTTGCACTATATCATAATATAATAATTTTAACAGATTACACTAATAAAATAATATATTTTCCACAAATAACGCGCACAACTGTCATTATCACAATATACAGGTGTCTCATTTTAGGTACGAATGCATTGGGATCTCGAGAACCGTAAGAGGTTGGTTAAATTAGATAAAAGTTGTCCCATTAGTGGGCCATTTTAGTGGTGTTTCGTTTGTTCGGAAAAAATGCGTAGGTCACTAGATACGGGCAAAAATGTATTTTTTCCATTTTCGTTTTTTGCTGTAACTTTTTTATGTGAATTCCATAAAAAAATTAACTTGCACTTTCTACAGGCACTTTTTTACGTGGAATTCATGGGCGTCCTCAAAAAAAAAATAATCTCTTACCATTTTTGAGAAATTCATATTAAGTTTCAATTTTCATATGGAGCTCAGAGTCGGCTGTGATACTTTTAAATATGCATTTTTTTTCTCTTTTCAACGATATAAAATACTTGTATTTTAACTTTTAAATGATGTAAGAAATTACAAAATTAATGATAAAATATATGAAAAAGTTGTAAAATATCATTAATTTTGTAAATTCTTACATAATTTAAAAGTTAAAATACAAGTATTTTATATCGTTGAGAAAGAAAACACCTATTTCATGGTATCACAGCCTACTCTGAACTCCATATGAAAATTGAAACTTAATATGAATTCCTCGAAAATGGTAAGAAATATTTTTTCTTTGAGGACGCCTATGAATTCCACGTACAAAAGTTCCTGTAGAAAGTGCAAGTTAAAATTTAGTTTGAGTTCACACAAAAAAGTTACAAATAAAAAACAAAAATGGAAAAATTTACATTTTTGCCCGTATCTAGTGACCTACGCATTTTTTTCGAACAAAAGAAACGCCACTAAATTGGCCACTAATGAGGCAACTTTCGTCTAATTTAACCAACCTCGTAGCTCTTACGGTTCTCGAGATCCCAATGCATTCGTACCTAAAATGGGACACCTGTATGCGCACATCGGCACCTACATCGTGTATCTTCACTTCTTCAGTGATAAAAGTTATTACATCGGCTAGACGCTAGTGCCGAATGTTTTTGATTTGAGACGTACATGATTTTTACCCACACTTTTCTACTGTCAATTAGATATTTTCATTAAAAAATCAACATTTTCGACAAATTTTAAATGTAAATAAATGATTTTCAGTTAATTTTGTTTCCTATAATTTTCAGCCGAATTCATAACCAAATAAAAGTTTTGATGTTTTGGAAGAATTGCGAAAAACTCGAAATGGGCGTAATAGATATATTAAAATACAACTTTGTCCAGACGGTTATAAGATTTGGAAATGAGTTAATTTATATGTTAAACCCCGTATAACACAAATTTCGTGTTAATTTGAAGATAATTTAAAACGTTGAGGAATTGAGAGCAAAATAAAATGTATATGTTTGGTGAAAATTTATAGCAATTTTTTTCCAAAATTTTAACCCTGTTTTTAGGAATCCTTAAAGGCCTTTTTGACACTTAAATTACTAATATATTAAATCGACCCTCCAGAGTTCATTTTTGCAACAATCTACCTTCGAGATATTGACCGATTTTTAACCTCACATTTCTAGCCAAAAATACACAATTTTTTACCCGGGTTTGAAGAGTTCTTAACCAGAAATTTAACCATTTTCATACCGAAAATATACAAATCTACACCATAAAGTTAATTTTTTGCAAGAATAAACTCTATTTTTAACCAAAATCATGATATTAAACCATTTTTAACCTCACATTTTTGGCCGAACCTAAACATGAAAACATGCATTTTTTTGGGCTCATAACTTTTGAACTATTAGAAATATCTTCAAATTAACATTAAAATCGTGTTGTACGGGATCAAAATATAAATTAACTCGCGGTTGCGAAGTCCGCGGAGTATCAGCTAATACTGTCTTAATTTATTCCTTTTTTTGAGGGCACAGTAGGGATCCATTGTTAATTACTCTCCAGAGCTTTAATTTTCTGTGACCGGTCACACAGTCAAGTAGTTTTAGAACCTACCACAGAAAAGCTACAAGCTGTTCTATGTTATTTTATTTTTCGTTTATTATAAGAAATCTAGTTGTAAGAATCTTCTACACGGATATGAGTGCTCATGTGCTTTTTCAGATGATAATTTTGCCTAAACGATTTTTTACACACTGGACAAACACAATTTCTAACCCCAGTATGAATTTTCATGTGACTGAATAAAGTGCCACTTTGCGTAAATTGTTTATGGCATATTTTACACTTATACTCTTTGATCCCATTATGAATTTTAATGTGGTCTTTTAGATGTGCACTTTGCGTGAATGATTTGTGACACGTACTACACTGGAATTTCTTAAATCCGGAATGGATATTAATATGTTTTCGCAAATTATCATTTGAGCTAAACAATTTGTCACAGACACTACACTTATAAACCTTTTCCTCAGTATGACTGTTCATATGTCTATTTAGAGAACTTTTCAACGTAAACAGTTTATAACACACTATACATTGATAATTCTTACTGCCAGAATGTCCTTTCATATGGCTTCGTAGATAACTGTTTTCCTTAAATGATTTTTTACAAATACTACATTCATGGTCTTTAATTCCAGCGTGAATTTTTAAATGACTTTTTAGATGACTATTATATGTAAATAATTTTCCGCAAATATTACATTTATAATCTCTGATTCCAATATGAGTTTTAATATGATTTTTCAGATGACCTTTTTGTGTAAATAATTTGTTACATGTCGCACATTGAAATTCTTTCATTCCTTTGTGCATTTTCAAATGCCTTGCCAAACTGTCATTCCGCGAAAAAATTTTATTACATATTTCACACTTAAAACCGTTGGAATTAGTTTTTTCAGTGTCCGAAATATCATTATTTATAGTAATTGGGTTATCACATTCTTCGTCAATCTGTTTATCACTTTCGGTTATACATTCTTCCTTCTTTACACTATACAATTCATTTTCATAAAATTCACGGGCTTGATCTTCTTCCAGCGGTTCTTCTTTAATATCAATTTCTTCAAAATTTTGATAATCTCTTGTTTTATCCTCGCTCTTCGTATCAGCGCTAACCATATGCAGTTGAGTGTCCATGAATGCTTCTTTCTATTTATTGCTAAACGAGTGAAGATTCCACACAAAAATTCTTCCCAACTTGATAGTCTGGAACAAAAAGAACTATAGTCTTTCCACGTTATCCACCGATTTACGTCATCAGTAAAAGTTACTAAACTTTTTGGGAGATTGGATCGTTTCATATTGTGATTGTTGCCTATCATGGAGATAGGGATAGAAAGAAGGGAGCATGAGGTTATATTGATGGCCAGGGCCAGGGGGAATGGAACCTAGAGGGCACCGACGTATATACAGGGGGAAGGGGTTTAGGGGGTTCAAACCCCCTCCATCGGTTATATTTTGCCACGTTTGATATTAGGCTGGATATAATTTTCTTACAAAATTGGGGATTATGTACCTATTTAAAATGAAAACCAAAAATGGGCCGCAATGCCGGTGGGAACACGATTGCCTGGCGTCCCCTATTTCAGCAACATTTGAGCGTCCCGTAAAGTACTGTTCGGGACGCCCAATTGTCTCGTATTTTGTGAGAAACGCAATTTAATTAACATTTAATTATTATACATTTTATTTTGAGCAGTTCAATAGAATAATGATATTGCTACTAAGTAATATAATATTTTAATTTAATGCAACATTGTATTTTTTGTTTTTGTAGTTACTGCTTATGCTTCCCATCTCGCATCATAAAGTTTAGAAGAAGGGGCAACTATACGCTTTTGGAGCGTACATACGCGTTTTCGTCATAAAATATGGATTTTAATTTTTAAGAATTTGTTAAATTTGCTTCATTGTAAAGAATTCTATATTATCTTACATTGCATTAAAACACGTTTGACCTTGAAAATTTTCAAAAAATCGCCTGCGGCGCATATATTTTTTCATCATACATTTTTCATCCAACCCTACAAGAACCCTCCCATAAGAAACCTATAACTACGTCAGTGCTAGAGAGGACAGACGAACACCTCTGTTGGTAATTGTATTGTTCGTTCAAATAAAATTTTATAAAACTTAAATACTGAATGTTTTGCACTTATATTTTATGCCCAGTTGCACCGATTATAGTTAAATTTTAACTTTTGGTTAAATTGACAACATAGTATCCAAAAGAAATGGTAAATGAGTTGTTTAATATTGTTGTCAAAATTTCGATATGTATTTTTTTTTTGTTAATTTGGAGTGGAGTGCCGAGCATTTGATAGTAGTACTCAATTCCAGTCAATAGATGTCGTTAACGTCGCGTTAAGAACCTACATATTTTATGTCGACGTAATTATTGATCCACGTGTTTTTCTGAGATGGAAAATAAGGATGCATGGGAAACATTTAAATTTGACGTGAATCTGACATTTGAAAATATTAGTTTTTTAATTCTATTTAATATGTTTTTATTATTAATTGTAACTTCTGCGTACCTATTGAGCGAGTTTTTAATGTAATATTGTTTAATTTGTGTTCATGGGGTCTCGTGGCCGTGTGCCTGAGAGTCTGGTCGCGAATCTGGGGACCCAGGTTCGAACCCGACCGACTCCAAAAATTACTTCGAATTTTAATGGCACTAAATTAACCCCTGTGGTGCACTCTGCATGCCAGCATTGAGTGCCCGTGAGGTGACGCCTAGTAAGCGCCCGCATGGTACAAATATTTCATCATTACCAATATCTGTGTACAAAAGCAGATTGGTACACCCAGCAATGGGTAATAAGCCGTGATGATATATTTATTATTTATATAAGATATTCATGTTATATTTTCAATCAAATTATAATTATTGCAATGAAATAAGTTGTCCAATGTATTTTGAAATTAAAATTTTATAATGCATATTGAAAAAATATCATTGAACATTATATTGTGCACATACATTTTAATATTTTTCCGTCGACCGTTTATTAATAGGCTATCTTAATGTATAGAATATCATTCATTAATGGCCCCTATTAATGCATGATTTTTTATTAATAAACGATTTATTGCGTGCGTTCACCACATGGAACACAGCATGTATTGCTAACGCTAAGTTGTAGCACAGAATTAAAAGTCATACTTTTGACACTTACTAGCTAGGTATATTCACGTAGCATACCTTTAAAATGAATTTGAAAGAATAAAATTCCGCAAATAACATAAAAAACCGCTTGTGTTGTCTAGCATTAAGTAAACTGAACGCACCCACTGAAAACAATTGATGACAAAACTTATTGATTTTCTGACGTAAAATTTGACGTTCGGTCAACCATTACTAACCTAAAAAAAATTGTCATGGAATAAAATTAGATTTTCCATATAAGTAAGATACGGTCAACGAAAAAATATTGTAACTAACACGTGTGTTAATTGGCGATTAATGATCTCACCAATTAACGCGTTCGCTACGCTCACGCGTTAAAATGTCTCGATCATTAATCGGCCTCATTAACACACTTGATAGTTAAATAACTATAAATACATTTATATTAACTAAAATATTGTAAATATAATTAAAAGCGGATTGTCTAATTTACATTTTAGTTCTGTTCCAATCACCAGGTGTAGTTCAGTTCAAGTACACATGTTTTTCAGATCTAAACAGTGTATTGTCTATGCTTGTAATTAAAGCTTTAATTATTGGGATATTTCACTACCTAGAGATGGCGTTATGCATCAACGTCAAACCTTGGACAAGGGAGCACATTTGTTTACCTTCCATAAGCGTATCATTGCTGTCAGTAGTTTTTCTTTGATTCTTCTTGTATTTCGACTTTTCTTTGAGTGTTTATTATTATTTTAGGTTGAGTATGTTCCCTTATTTCCTGTTTTATTAATTGTAGCAGTAGATTAATTATTATTTTTCATTTTAAATACTTTAGTTAGTAGTTTTTAGGTTATGTATACAGTTTAGTCATGGAGGTAGGAATAATATGGAGAGCTCAAACTTGAACTATGGGCAAGTGCAATGCAACCCGGTGGGGACGGACGCAGGTACGGTATTTAGGCACACTGTAGTGGGGATTCGCGATACATCTAAAGAAAAACTAATATAAAACCTTGTAATTTCAAAATGAAATGGGACACATTGTAGAGGGGGACGCGACTTTACTAGTGATTGCAAATACTCCCTCCATATTATTCCTATCCATGAGTTTAGTTTTTCTCTTAGGGGCCAGTTTACAATAAATATTAGATAGTAGTAGTTTAATTAATTATAAACATTAGTTTTATTACCTATTTTCCACTGTACGCGCTCCTTTGTTTTAGTTCCAAATTTCGCCACCCGGTTCGCATTCTTATTGAAATATCCCAATAAGCTGTGCAACTAGCCATTGGTGAAATATGATATACAATTATTTTTAAATACATTTTAATATGACGCAAACAAATATATAATTATTTCTACATATGTACAGTTAAACTTTTTATGCGGAATATTTCAGAATTATCTATTAATTTATTTTTGTTAAATAATGAAATCTTACAACAACTAATAATTACTACAAGTTATATTTCTTTTTATAAGGTTTTTTCAGGTTGATGATGTGAGTCGTCTGCTTAATCATTTTCACCATACCTCCATGTTGCCTATAGCAGATGTGCACACTTTGAGCGTCAGCGCCCCTAACGACCAGTGGCGACTCGTGCACTAAAACTTTGGTGAGGCAAAGTGTCGCAGGCGAAATTTTTTTTTTTCAAGGTCTAATGCCTTATAGTTGAAAGTTACATTTTTTCAAGGGATGTGCAAATGCATATTTTTCCCCTCATGTATAAAAATAAACTGCCAGATCACAGAACATTTTAGGAAATTCTTTGACAAATAGTTTATCTTCATAAGACAGTTGATTAAATGGATTTTTGTTAATTAAAAAATTAACAATATCTTCAGAATTCCTTATATTGTCACTCAATTCTTTTAAAGTTGAAGTTGAAGCCATTATTTGTTTTTTGTTTTCAACTAAAATTGAAATTACAAAAACATTACATGGGTAAACTATAAAAACGAAAAAAATAAAAGAATTAAATATTTACTGCAATACGTATCAGTCGCAAACCAGAGCCTATTATAATAAAAATACTAGACAAGACTGGTTATGTTATGTTTGTTTATTGTCGAATGCAATTTTCAACTATTTAATCTTGCTTGCAAAAATATGCAGTAATGTCGTGAACCTACTTACAAAATTTATCAGTACGTGGCGTTGATTGTATTCATGTATGGTAACGGCCTCTATAGGGCCGCGGAAGGTAAAGCGACTATCTTTTATCCTTTACGTATGCACTCATTGCATATAGCAATTGAAGCAATGCCTCAAACAGCTCTTTGTCTAGCGCAACGTATTTCTTACCGGAATTATTGCTTGTATCAAAAACATAGGCATTTATACTATTCATTCCGAGAAGCACTTTATAGGGTGTAAATTAGGTGAACTGCATTACATATTAGTTATGGTGGTGGCTTAAATTATTCTTTTGATATTTTTAAAGACAAGCATTAACGGAATAAGTTAAAATTTAATTTACATACTACTTTACATGCAGCTTTATTTCTTTTCTGGTGAGGCACTGCCTCACCTGCCTACCCTGACAAGCCGCCACTGCTAATGACTACTTTGTAACTTTTGGGTACCAAATAAATTTTGACATTTCGAGAAGGCGATACAATTTAAAACTTTATTTTATGTTTTTCCTATTATTCAGTGTGTCCCATTTTTTTTCAAATAACTTCTGAACGCTTCTGAACTATTAGTAATCGAGAAGAATGTTTCAAATAAATAAGTTATAGCTGTATTACACTTCACAATAAATTGTACAATTTTGCGACCTTCAAATTATTGACAATTTATTGGTAAGTGTAATACAGCAAAATTGTACAATTTCTTTTGAAAATAAATTGCACAATAAATTGTGAAAATTAGAACGTTCTATTTTTCCACAATTTTTTGGTTACTTCACCAGTGCCAACTGAATAATATTTGACATATTGAACTATTTCTATTTGACTATTTCGATGTTTGACTACGCGTCACACAACGGGCGTAGAAGGAAAATCGAAAATTTAAAACAAGTAATATTTGCCTTGATGCAAACACGGAACAAAGCACGAACTGTAAACACATACAACAACAGGTTAACCTCAAAACGAAGCGGTTGGTAGCCCTGCTCCCAACAACAATAAATTGGCAGAAACTTGTGACGTGTAAAATGCTCATATTTTCAAAATAAATTGTGCGATTTATTGTACAATAAATTGTGCAATTTATTGTTAAGTGTAATACGGGCATTAGATATTTTTATTGCCTAACCAGTGGCGTACGAAATAAATTTTTATATCCGTAAATTTTCGGAATATAACACGAAGTTATACAGGGTGTCAAAAAGAGCATCACTAAAGCTAAAGATGTTGGGCTAAGTGTGAATGAAAGGAAAACTAAATACATGGTTTTGAGAGGAGGTCATCTAGAAGAAAGAAAATATCTGACAATTAGGGCAGAGGGAGGAATGACGTTTAATTTTGAAGAGGTGGAAAAGTTTACATATTTGGGGGTTACTGTATCAAATAATGGTAAAGAAGATGAAGAGGTGCTGGAGAGGCTGGCGAAGGGATCTAGAAGTGTAGGCTCTCTTTTAAAGTTGTTAACAAATAAAAATGTATCGAGAGGGGTAAAAATTAAAGTCTACAAATCGGTTATTAGACCAACGGTGATATACGGATGTGAAATGTGGACGCTAAACAAAGTAAGTAAACCAAATGAAATTAGAAGTGTGGGAAAGGAAAGTGCTCAGAAAAAGTTTCGATGGTAAAAAGGTCGGGGAAATGTGGGTACGAAGGACAAACGAGGAAACAATGAACTTGTTCGGTGAACCGGGTATAGTGGAAACAGTGAAAGCGCAAAGACTATGATGGTTTGGACATATAGTGAGAATGCCAGAGGACAGGACTGCCAAAATAGCCACCGAGAGAGGCATAACAACAAGAAGAAATAGGGGAAGACCAAAAGAGAGGTGGAAAGATGCGATACTGAAAGTCATAGAAACTTTAAAAATCAAAGACTGGAGAACAAAAGCAATGGACAGAGAGAAATGGCGAAATATCGTCAATAAAGCCATGGGCCTTCATGGCCTGTAGTGCTATTATATATACAGGATGTAACAGAAATAAGTACATTAAATTTAACCAGTGATAGAACTCATCGAGTATATATGATACTTCTTAATAACTTTTTCTTATAAACTTTCTAGATATTGAGTTAAAATTCTTCAAAGTTTTGTCACAAATTTCATTACCCGCCTATGGTTGAATAAAATAAACAAATGCATTTCGGCAACGTAGAGCGCGTGGCATAATGCCAAAATTCAAAATGGAACTATTTGCGCGTGCGTCTACAAACAGCTATCCAGTTGTGTTGTGTTTGCATTGTGGTTGTGACGAGCGTTATGCGCCATGAGTTTGTATTTGGTCAATCAAAAAATGGTAGGATATTTATAGGATGAAGTCGACGAAGAACAACAACTACAATTGACAGTACAATAAAACGCATAAAGATTAAAGGTGATGTACGCATAAATGAAATCATATGTTCAAAATGGCCACGGTCATTGTCAATGACCGCATCTGCCTGTTGTTTAGTATGCTTGTAGCTGCATTTTCAAGGATGTAACTGTTGTTCTTTCAATAACCTCCAATTGTTATTTTGTGCGTGTAACTGCATTTTCAAGGATGTAACTATAGGCGATGGGAAATAAGATCGCAGCGCCAAAGTGGAACTAATGTTAACGGGTAATTTAACATTTACTAATTGTATTTATGTATTAAGTGTATAATATTGAGATATTACATATGTAAACGTAAATATTATAAACATAATAGGTAACACTTGTGTTTATACAATCAAGAAAATGTCACGTGTATAATTTATCCCGTCAACTATAGTTCCGAAAATACCACCAGATGTCATATTGCTTATTTCATGTACAAAGATACGAACATTTGGAAGATGACGATTCGGAAAACATTCCAAAAAAATTTGATGAGTTTGGGCAGCGTTTCCCTGAGCTTCACCATAGGTTAGCACAATGTCTGTATACTGGCTATTCGTAAAGGCAGTCTTTTTTACTGATTATAACTTATATAATAATTATTAATTGATTGTCAAAATTTATTTGAAGAAGTTGACAACTCACATTTGTCAAAAACAATTGTTTCATTGTTCTTGCAACTGGACCAAATTATAATGAGAATATACTTCCTTAGTCACGTGACATGTTTTCCGCCAATCAATATTCAAAATCTCTCTACCTACAAGTCTATCACAGCGATGCTAAAAAACAAAGAAATGAACACCGTATTTATAGTCGTTACTAAGGGATTTATTTTCTTTATTTATGACATTGACAGTTAATTTTGAGTATAAAAATAAATAATAACAATAATTCAAACTCCGAAATATTAAATAAAACTCGTAAGTACCATGTTTTAATATAATATGTATATCAAAAGTTAGGTTAGGTTAGAATGCAAAAATTCATTATATTCTCTCATTAAATATAAGCTCGTGATATGATTAATAATCGAAGATATTGCTCATGAAACCGAAGCAGCACATTTTAACTCGTCCTTCGGACTCGTGAAATCTGCAGCTCGGTTTCAGTCGAGAATATCATCGATGATAATCATATCACTTGTTATATTACGTATGAGAATATAATTCCTTAGTCACGTGGCATGTTTTCCGCCAATCAACATTCACAATCTCCCTAGTTACATGTCTATCACAGCGATGATAAAAAACAAGGAAATTATCACCGTATTTATAGTCGTTACTAAGGGATTTATTTTCTTTATTTATAACATTGACAGTTAATTTTGAGTATAAAAATAAATAATAACAGTAATTCAAATTCCGAAATATTAAATAAAACTCGTAAGTACCATGTTGACCATGTTTTAATACAATATGAATATGTATATCAAAAGTTAAGTTAGGTTAGATTGCAAAAATTCATTATGTTCTCTCATTAAATATAAGCTCGTGATATGATCAATAATCGATGATATTGCTCGTGAAACCGAATCAGCACATTTCAACTCGTCCTTCGGTTTCACTCGAGAATATCATCATGATAATCATATCACTTATTATATTACGTATGAAAATACCTAAACGACTAGTTAATTTATGGGGGTATTAAAATGCTAAAAAAGTGAGATTTCGAAAAAAAAGTTATTAAGAAATATTGTTGCTCTTGATGAGTTCATCACTGGTTAAATTTAATGTTTATCGCAACACCAGTAAATGCTTTCGTTATGAATACGATAATTAACTTCTTCAATATTACAACACTTTTATCAAAATTTACTTACAACATAATAACATAAATGAGTTCATACATACTTCAAGTGGCCCATGTAAACATCGTAATGTCTTGCTGCACAGAAGTTATACAAAGCAGAATAAATGATGGTCGTCAATGTAGAAATATCACTGGAATACTAAGAATGTTGAAATTTTTAAATGTATTTGCATCGAAGAATTTCTGAAAATATATAACGCAACATTAGCAAAAGAGAAACATTAAAAACGATTTAGATATGCATACTTATATATTAACTCTTAAAACACATAACACATATCATTCGAATGTAAACTCTCTGCCCTGCAGAAACTTATGTTTATGTTCCAAATTTCTGTAGAGGTTAGAATATGTTTGTATTACAATTTGTATCATAGATGACCCTGTAATAGAAAAATACACAAATGCAACTTCATATGTTATGTAAATTCATCTTTAAAATACCAGAGTGATTCTAGCGGCCAATTCTAGCGGCCACTTCTGTAACAGAACCTATTGTGAACAAACATTATACATTGCATTACCATGACCTAACAGATATACCAGTGGTAATTATTATAGAAATTAAGGAATAAATGACAATAAAGTATATATTAAACGAAAGAATAAATAAAAATAATACATATAAAATTATCAGACGCAGGTAATTTATTAATTTTGATGATACTAACCACATAAACTTTATAGGTTATGGCAGTATATAATCAACAAATGTATTTATTCCCTAAATATCTTGAGAGTGCCGCATCGAAATTATTATAAATAAATAGTATGTATTATAACAAATATACTCTTATATATTTTGTAATAGAACCACCCGTAGGGAATTTGTAAAAAAAATAATAAAGTTTACGTTATCTATCCTATGTGCATATTTTTTTAGATATCTCCTATATAATGCCGCGTGCCGCCTTGAAATTAATATAAATAAATAGTATGCATTATAACAAATTATATAATATATATTTTAATATAGCATCACCTGTAGGAGGGTGTGAAAAAAATTCATAAAGAAAGTGTGACCCGTCCTTCATTTTTATTTAATCTAAGGTATCTCCTATATAAGTTCGCGTGCCGCCTTTAAATTACTATAAATAAATAATATATATTATAACAAATTAAACAATATATATATTAATGTGGCACCACCCGTAGGACGGTGCGAAAAAAATCATAAAGATTGTGCGACTCGACTTATATTTTCGTATAATCTTAGATATCTCCTATATAAGTCCGCGTGCCGCCATAAAATTATTATAAATAAATAGTATATATCATAACATCTAATTTAATATACATTTCAATATGGCGCCACCCGTAGAGGGGTGTGAAAAAAATTCATAAAGATTTTACGAGTCGACTTATATTTTTCGTATATTCGTAGATATCTCCTATATAAGTCCGCGTGCCGCCATGAACTTATTATAAATAAATAATATATATCATAACAACTTATTTAATATACATTTCAATATGGCGCCACCCGTAGAGGGGTGTGAAAAAAATTCATAAAGATTTTATGAGTCGACTTATATTTTCGTATATTCTTAGATATCTCCTATATAAGTTCGCGTGCCGCCATGAACTTGTTATAAATAAATAATATATATTATAACAACTTATTTAATATACATTTCAATATGGCGCCACCCGTAGAGGAGTGTGAAAAAAAATCATAAAGATTTTATGAGACGCCTTGCATTTTTGTATAATCTTAGATATCTCCTAAATAGGTTCGCGTGCCGGCATGAACTTATTATAAATAAATAATATATATCATAACAACTTATTTAATATACATTTCAATATGGCGCCACCCGTAGAGGGGTGTGAAAAAAAATCATAAAGATTTTATGAGACGTCTTGCATTTTTGTATAATCTTAGATATCTCCTATATAAGTTCGCGTGCCGCCATGAACTTATTATAAATAAATAATATATATAATAACAACTTATTTAATATACATTTCAATATGGCGCCACCCGTAGAGGGGTGTGAAAAAAAATCATAAAGATTTTATGAGACGTCTTGCATTTTTGTATAATCTTAGATATCTCCTATATAAGTTCGCGTGCCGCCATGAACTTATCATAAGTAAATAATATATATCATAACAACTTATTTAATATACATTTCAATATGGCGCCACCCGTAGAGGGGTGTGAAAAAAAATCATAAATATTTTATGAGACGTCTTGCATTTTTGTATAATCTTAGATATCTCCTATATAAGTTCGCGTGCCGCCATGAACTTATTATAAATAAATAATATATATCATAACAACTTATTTAATATACATTTCAATATGGCGCCACCCGTAGAGGGGTGTGAAAAAAAATCATAAAGATTTTATGAGACGCCTTGCATTTTTGTATAATCTTAGATATCTCCTAAATAAGTTCGCGTGCCGGCATGAACTTATTATAAATAAATAATATATATCATAACAACTTATTTAATATACATTTCAATATGGCGCCACCCGTAGAGGGGTGTGAAAAAAAATCATAAAGATTTTATGAGACGTCTTGCATTTTTGTATAATCTTAGATATCTCCTATATAAGTCCGCGTGCCGCCATGAACTTATTATAAATAAATAATATATATCATAACAACTTATTTAATATACATTTCAATATGGCGCCACCCGTAGAGGGGTGTGAAAAAAAATCATAAAGATTTTATGAGACGTCTTGCATTTTTGTATAATCTTAGATATCTCCTATATAAGTTCGCGTGCCGCCATGAACTTATTATAAGTAAATAATATATATCATAACAACTTATTTAATATACATTTCAATATGGCGCCACCCGTAGAGGGGTGTGAAAAAAAATCATAAAGATTTTATGAGACGCCTTGCATTTTTGTATAATCTTAGATATCTCCTAAATAAGTTCGCGTGCCGGCATGAACTTATTATAAATAAATAATATATATCATAACAACTTATTTAATATACATTTCAATATGGCGCCACCCGTAGAGGGGTGTGAAAAAAAATCATAAAGATTTTATGAGACGTCTTGCATTTTTGTATAATCTTAGATATCTCCTAAATAAGTTCGCGTGCCGGCATGAACTTATTATAAATAAATAATATATATCATAACAACTTATTTAATATACATTTCAATATGGCGCCACCCGTAGAGGGGTGTGAAAAAAAATCATAAAGATTTTACTTATATTCTTAGATATCTCTTATATAAGTTCGCGACCCGCTTTGCATTTTTGTATAATCTCAGATATCTCCTATACAAGTCCGCGTGCCGCCATGAAATTATTATAAATAAATAGTTTGTATTATAACAACTTATCTAATATACATTTCAATATGGCACCACCCGTAGGAGGGTGTGAAAAAAAAATCATAAAGGTTGTATGGCCCGTCGCTCGTGTGTAATTTTACATTATTCTTATACAGGCTCGCGTGCCGCCTTGAAATTATTATAAATAAATAGAATGTATTATAACAAATTATTTAACATATATTTTAATATAATTCCCTCTGTAAAATGGGTACAAAAAAAAATCGTAAACTTTAATCAGTCCTGTAATTCGGAAAAACACCTGCAGAAGTTTCATTACACACGGAAAATATACTGAAAGGAAGGAAAATACAAATAAATTATATTAAACACTTCTATTTGCAACATTTAAATTTTGTTTTTGTTTTAAAAATTAAAAAAAATGTAGAGGTTAGAATTTATGTTTGTGTTATTACTTGTATCATAGATGGCACTGTAGCATAAAGCTAGATTTACACATAACATTTTGCAGGTGAACACGACACATAAGAAACAGTTCTTTTCAAATATTATTTGTACCTTGAAACTTTATGGGATATATTATACATTAAATTTTAGACAATAATAATCTATTTTTGTAACGTCTTTAAATTAAGATTTCTAGGTCATCAAAGCAGAAATTGAGAAATTTTGGCATTAAAAAATCCTGGATTTTATGTTCTAAAATCGTAAAATGCATCCTATAAAGTTTATAGGAAAGATAACGGATGAAAAAAAAAAATGTTTTGCCATGTAAAAACCGTATATTACAAATTTTCGTGTTCAGATTCAGAAGATCCTGGTGCTAAAATATTCACTAGTTTTAGATAGTTTCTTGGCAACGATGGTACTTTCATTCGTGGGTTTGTGAAAACCAGTTTCTTTGACATTTTTCTGAAGTTCAACTGAATACGAGGACAAAACTCGTATGGACTCCTTGCCTCATTAAAAAATTAATTTTATCTTTGTGCATCGCGATAATCTTTCTTGCATTATGAAAAATTTAGATTGTCTATCAAAATATGCAAGATCTACACAACTAGTATCATAATAATCGCGACAAATTTGGCAAAATATTTTTTTCTCGTCATAATGTGACCAGATTGCTGTAAATAAATTTTTGCTTATGTTACTACAATAAGTAACAGTACACTTTTAATCATTTGGGCAACCAACGATTACCGGTAAAGAAACTAAAAGATTACTAATATTTTTTTGAATAGTATTGACTTCTATACTTTGGTGCCTTTAAATCCAAGTGGTAATAATACAGCGGAGCGATAAGGTATTTCGTAATCTATTTTATATTAGAATCTAATTAGATTATATCTTTGTTAAAAAAATGTCATAACAATGCTAATAACATTGTGGATTTATTTTGTTAAATTACCTATTTAATTCTCAAATTAATCAAATAATAATTGACATGCATAGTAACATTTTACTTGGTAAAGTTCGCAAATGTCATTATACTTTGTTAGATGTGGTATGATTTGATTTTGTTTTAATTTTCACTTTTTTAAATTTGAGCGAGTTTACTTGGTGTTTTGTACGTAAATGTAAGGAGTTGGTAGGGAGGCATATGTATGTATATTATTTGTGTATTATTATTTACAGAATATTTACAAATATTAAGAAAGATTGGAATTGGATGCTGTTATTGGAAAGTTTCCACTGTCAGTTATCTGCTCCGACTATTTCCTTCCAGAAAATTTCATAAAATATCTGAATAATGTAATTATTCGCAAAACCTACTTTATATTTAACAATGACTAAATGTAAAGATAAATGTTCAGTATTAGCGTCATCAACAAAAACATGTAAATGAATGAAAAAAAAAATTTTTTCGCCAAACGAAGTTGAACAACCATACCTACGATGGATGATAATGTCTCTTCAATGATTCTACAGTCAATCTCATTAACAACAGCAATCAATTTAGATATAGCAGATTATAGGTAAATTATTTTCATATTCAAAATAAATTAAATAAATTATCTATTTAATTTACAGTCAGCCTGCAGAAACATTCAGTCGAAAACAAAACGTTTTAATGGAAGAAATAGAATTTATGAACGACTTCAAGATCTTAATATCCATCATCTTCGATCGAAACATTCACTAAAAATGGGTGGAATAATAATTCACCGGCGTTGATGTTTTACAATAGTTACAAAAAAATAAATTGCTGCATAATGCAATTTGTGGTAGCAGTCAAGCTAATGTCCAATAAGAATATGCAGACGTACTTTTCTCTTTCAAATCTACGATTAAATCGAAGATTATGCCAACCGTAGACATAAACGATATAAAAATTATTAAGAAATATGGAATTAAATTAAGATTTGCTCGAAGAAAACAGTTACGAAATTTCACTGTAATTATCCTTGTCCGAATATTCGAAAAATATAGTCACATACATGGGTATATTGCGCAAATAGTTCTATTAAATGTATAACATCCTGAGATGCAACTGAAGCTATATTGCCAAACAAAAGCGAGTACATATTGTTATTTCTAAAATTGTTTATGTTATTTTTCAATGTGCATGTTTTAATTCGTAGATAGTTTTGTTGTTCCTTCGGAAGGAGTTTTTAAAATATGGGCTACAGAGTAAAAAATAAATAATTAAGAAGAATGTTGACAGTGACAAACAGAAGGCTACCAATAGAAAAAATGTATATATGAACACATTAATTGCACTGTGAAAGAGTTTTTAATGAAAAACGTATTTCCATCACTTGAGACACGGCACAGCCATATGGGAGAAAAGTTTCATATCAAAAGATTAATATCGACAAAAGTTCTTTATATATAAATACATATATATTTATATTATAATAAAAATATACTTTAGATTATGTTGATTTTTGTTATTATATTTCTTACTTCATTTCCTTTCCATAAATTATGAGATCCTTATTTTCTAATTAATAATATTCAAACAGAAAATTAATCATAATGTTCATTCGTCATAAATATGTAATAAGTCAAGCTCAGTCTAAATCTTTTCTATATATTTTGTTGTTGTTTATAATGAATTGATATGAAAGCAAGTTATTAATTTTTTTGTACCTCCCCGTAGCGTGACACTGCAACAAAAAATAAGGAATAATTTATTATAATTGTTACTCTTTTTATTTATAATAATTCGTAAGCGAAACAGATTCATATTTCATATAGGAGATATATGAAAAATATATCTAGGTAAATGGGATATACTACACAAATTTAAATTTGTTGAAATTGTCGCGTTTTGAAAGCCAAACTTACACTCGGTAAATTTAGCTCCTGGAGAATTTGTTTTGTTAGATCTTATAATTAATTATTCTTTTTTCTCTAATTATTATTTATTCATCTATACATGCTAGCTTCATGTAATGTTACGAAGAGAAATGGTTATTATAATTTTATTTGTACTTTCCTTTCCTAGGACGGATCTTTATGATTTTCTTCACACCCCTCTACGGGTGGTGCCATATTGAAATGTATATTAAATAAGTTATTATAATATATATTATTTATTTATTATAATTTCATGGCGGCACGCGAACTTATTTAGGAGATATCTAAGAATATACGAAAAATATAAGTCGACTCGCAAAATCTTTATGAATTTTTTTCACACCGCTCTACGGGTGGCGCCATATTGAAATGTATATTAAATAAGTTGTTATAATATATATTATTTATTTATAATAAGTTCATGGCGGCACGCGAACTTATTTAGGAGATATCTAAGAATATACGAAAATAGAAGTCGACTCGTAAAATCTTTATGATTTTTTTTCACACCCCTCTACGTGTGGCGCCATATTGAAATGTATATTAAATAAGTTGTTATAATATGTATTATTTATTTATAACAAGTTCATGGCGGCACGCGAAATTATATAGGAGATATCTAAGAATATACGAAAATATAAGTCGACTCGTAAAATCTTTATGAATTTTTTTCACACCCATCTACGGGTGGCGCCATATTGAAATGTATATTAAATAAGTTGTTATAATATATATTATTTATTTATAATAAGTTCATGGCGGCACGCGAACTTATTTAGGAGATATCTAAGAATATACGAAAATAGAAGTCGACTCGTAAAATCTTTATGATTTTTTTTCACACCCCTCTACGTGTGGCGCCATATTGAAATGTATATTAAATAAGTTGTTATAATATATATTATTTATTTATAACAAGTTCATGCCGGCACGCGAACTTATTTAGGAGATATCTAAGAATATACGAAAATATAAGTCGACTCGTAAAATCTTTATGATTTTTTTTCACACCCCTCTACGTGTGGCGCCATATTGAAATGTATATTAAATAAGTTGTTATAATATGTATTATTTATTTATAACAAGTTCATGGCGGCACGCGAACTTATATAGGAGATATCTAAGAATATACGAAAATATAAGTCGACTCGTAAAATCTTTATGAATTTTTTTCACACCCATCTACGGGTGGCGCCATATTGAAATGTATATTAAATAAGTTGTTATAATATATATTATTTATTTATAATAAGTTCATGGCGGCACGCGAACTTATTTAGGAGATATCTAAGAATATACGAAAATAGAAGTCGACTCGTAAAATCTTTATGATTTTTTTTCACACCCCTCTACGTGTGGCGCCATATTGAAATGTATATTAAATAAGTTGTTATAATATATATTATTTATTTATAACAAGTTCATGCCGGCACGCGAACTTATTTAGGAGATATCTAAGAATATACGAAAATATAAGTCGACTCGTAAATTCTTTATGATTTTTTTTCACACCCCTCTACGGGTGGCGCCATATTGAAATGTATATTAAATAAGTTGTTATAATATATATTATTTATTTATAACAAGTTCATGGCGGCACGCGGACTTATATAGGAGATATCTAAGAATATACGAAAATATAAGTCGACTCGTAAAATCTTTATGAATTTTTTTCACACCCCTCTACGGGTGGCGCCACATTGAAATGTATATTAAATTAGATGTTATGATATATACTATTTATTTATAATAATTTTATGGCGGCACGCGGACTTATATAGGAGATATCTAAGATTATACGAAAATATAAGTCGAGTCGCACAATCTTTATGATTTTTTTCGCACCGTCCTACGGGTGGTGCCACATTAAAATATATATTGTTTAATTTGTTATAATATATATTATTTATTTATAGTAATTTAAAGGCGGCACGCGAACTTATATAGGAGATACCTTAGATTAAATAAAAATGAAGGACGGGTCACAGTTTCTTTATGAATTTTTTTCACACCCTCCTACAGGTGATGCTATATTAAAATATATATTATATAATTTGTTATAATGCATACTATTTATTTATATTAATTTCAAGGCGGCACGCGGCATTGTATAGGAGATATCTAAAAAAATATGCACATAGGATAGATAACGTAAACTTTATTATTTTTTTACAAATTCCCTACGGGTGGTTCTATTACAAAATATATAAGAGTATATTTGTTATAATACATACTATTTATTTATAATAATTTCGATGCGGCACTCTCAAGATATTTAGGGAATAAATACATTTGTTGATTATATACTGCCATAACCTATAAAGTTTATGTGGTTAGTATCATCAAAATTAATAAATTACCTGCGTCTGATAATTTTATATGTATTATTTTTATTTATTCTTTCGTTTAATATATACTTTATTGTCATTTATTCCTTAATTTCTATAATAATTACCACTGGTATATCTGTTAGGTCATGGTAATGCAATGTATAATGTTTGTTCACAATAGGTTCTGTTACAGAAGTGGCCGCTAGAACTGGCCGCTAGAATCACTCTGGTCGTCGTGGTCATATCACAGAAAATAATTACGCAGTACAAAACATGTGCTCTTCAACGTAGCATCCACAAACCAAATTTGTTTTCATAAAACTTAATTTTTTCGGCCCTTTTACACCAAAATTTTTATTAATTCTTGTTATCTACGTAATTCTGCTTAAATTATATTTAAAGAATAATATATTTCACCAAGTTAAACAATGAAGAACATTGTATACATATTTTTCGAAACTACGCATCAGGACTTTAAATAAAAAAACTTTTCGGCCTACTACACCAAAATTTTGTCAAAATTATAAATCGTAATTCAGCTTAAACCACAATTAAAGTATCTCCAATATTCATCAAGGACGATGAAATCAAATTTCCATAAACTGGTTAATTATGTAAGTAACTACAACAAAACAATTTTGTACGACTTTATACTATTGTAAATTCTGTATTCCAGTTTACCAATTCTGTTTAGTATTAATGTTCTCATGTTCATAAACGAAACTATTGTAAAATACAACTTCACATTATTGTAAGTTACCACACGAAATTTGTAATCATTGTTGTTATATTGACTCAATTTACAGCATCCTGAAGAAGGATTAAATAAAATCCGAAAGCTTGATGAAATAAACCAGAACTAACTAAAATATTGCCCTTTCACTGACTCCCCACAAAATTATTACTACAGTTTATATCAGTGACGAACTTTCACCAATTATATATATACATATATATATATATATATATATATATATATATATATATATATATATATATATATATATATATATACAGGGTGATCACGCTAGAATGAACCAGCAATTATCTTCGTTATTAAGCGAGATAGCGATTATCTTCAAATAAACAAATTTACTACAGACAATATGGGCAATAAGATGTCGTATTAAGAAGCGTTGTATTACTTCCGGTTCCGGAGTATGTAATACCAACTTTGAAATTTCAAATGGAACATACTATATTTTTTTATATTTTTGAAAAGTACATAAATTTTGCTTTATAATGATAGTAAATAAGTAGGACGTTGTATTATTAAATATCTTACAAAATAAGCCAAAAAGTGTGGAATTTTCTTTTATTGGATTTGTTGCCTAGGTTACGTAATATAAATGAATTTATCTCAAAAAATATCATCATCTACGACAAAAAACAATAAAATCTCACCCCCTTGATTTTTTTTTTTTCATTCAATATGTTCATATTTCAAACGTCCGCCATTTTATTTTTTAATAATACAATGTACTACTAATTTACCACCATTGTAAAGCAAATTTTCTGTACTTTTCAAAAATAAAAAAAATATAGTATGTTCCATTTGAAATTTCAAAGTTGGTATCACATACTCCGGAACCGGAAGTAATAGAACGCTTCTTGATAAGACAACTTATTGTTGATATTGTCTATAGTAAATTTGTTTATTTGAAGATAGTCGCTATCTCGCTTAATAACGGAGATAATTGCTTGTTCATTCTCGCGTGATTATCCTGTAATATATACAGTTGTGGGAAGTATCGCACTTCGACCAGGAATAGAGGGAGACAGGGCACGCTATAGGCGTTTTCGTAAATTCTGTCGGATCAATCCGATGTAATCGTAAGCGTTCGTAAATCCAGTCGGATGAATCCAATCCAATGCGTTCGTAAACTAACTCCGACCATCTTTGCGGATCAATCCGATCATTTTTTTTTAACCCTGGTCGATAGCAGGGTTAGTTAAGATTGATCTGAAGATTGTGCGCGAAAATTTAAATTCTAACCATAACCAAACGCACAGAGCACAAAACACACACTGACAATACGTATACCGGCTGTTATGTTCAAATGTTAATGCTATTTGCAGTTATTGTAATATTTACGGTACTATAGAGCAAATAAATAAACATATTGAAACATTTCATTTTCCATCAATACGTATCGAAAATAGTGGGAAGTAAAAAACATAGGTTATGTTGTATTACTTGTTTATTAATTTGTTGTCCTGTACAGAGAATGAAGAAAATGATATCAAGAAGATTAATGATTTGAGATGGAACATTGAAAATAATAAACTTTTATTAAGATTGTATGAAAACAGGAAAGAGCAATTCGTGACATCTAAGAAAACAAATAAAGTATATCCAATAGTTCACTAAAGGTACTTCGTTATAATCTTAAGTGAGATTTAAAAACTAAAAGTAGAATTTTATAATATATTTAAAGAGAAACAAAGGTAGTTTTAGTTACTGTCCAATGTATACATCGACACATGAATATTTCTTTTTTCTTGCGCAAAGTATTCGTTTCCTGTTTTATTATTTCCATTGGCAAATCATCTCCACTAGAATCATCTAGCAATTGATTTGCCACCATGAAAGCAAAAACTTTTTTCTCTGCCATTGGCATGGTTATGTCAAACATAAACGTCAAAAGTTCTGATCTACTCCGTGCGTTTTTGGTGCGTTCGTAAAAGGATGGAAATCTGATGAATCCGACAGATCTGTGACGTCACTTAACAGATATATCGGAGCAACCCGACAAAATTTACGAAAACGCCTTATGTATTTCGCCGTAAGCAGTCTTTCCAAATCATCATAGCAATTTTCGACATTATTGGAACGCCAGAATCAGCTGTATCCGTATAGTCCGCCAGATGTGTTATGTACGTGTGCAGTCGGACGAATAAGTTTTCAATATCAACAAGCGTGGCGTCACCCACCCACCGCTTTTGTTACCATTTTGTCTCCTGACGTCCTCGTGTACGCATTTATTTTAATTCAGTTTTCTTTGTTGTAGTTTTAATATATTAGTTTTATTAGTTTAGTTTTTTTCACTTTAGTTTTGTTTAGTCTATTTTTTATGCTTTTGTTTTTAAGTTTACTTTTTTATACTTGTTTTATTTAGTTTATTTTTTATGCTATTGTTTTATTTAGTTTACTTTTTTATACTTTAGTTTCATATATACGTGTTTAGTTTTATTTATAGTTTTCTTAGTATTAAATATTCATTTTTGATAAATTAGTTTTATTTAGTTTACTTTTTTATACTTCATTCATTTAAACCAAATTATTTACGAGTGACGAGTGTTTTGTTTCTTAAATTTCAATATGGGTAATAGATGTTGGTTGTGTAAAGAACAAGACCCGAAATATGTGTATGAATACTTCTTTCGTATTTATTTTACATGTATAAAACGAAATCAAGATAATTTGTTCTTATCAATAATTAAGTATTTATTTAGATTTGGAAATCGTAAGTTTACTAAAGCTTGTAAAATATATTCTTTATACATAAATATTTGCAATTTATTTTTACTGTATAATTCATAATATACCTTTGATTTATAATTGTAGTGTATTCTTTAAATATAATTACTTACAATATATTTTCATTCTTGTTATGTAATTCATAATCTACTTTTAAATTTAAAATATGTAATATATTCTTTATATATAATTACATATTTGCAATATATTTTTGATAATATAAAATATGTAATTATATCTTTGATATCTAGATAATTATTTTTTTATATGTAAGCATTTTGTTATACATATATTTGTAATATAAAACTTGCATGATATTTCTTCGTGTACAATAATTCATAATTTGTAAAACTATACATTTAAATCATAATTATGTAATTTTTTAACAGCTTTTTGTATAAAGCTATAAGCTAAGCTTTACAACAAATAAAATATTATTATTATTAAAAGTCAACGAATACGGCATAAAAACAAAAATAATCAATTTTAAAAAAACCAAGAAAATATTTGAAATATGTTGTATATATTTTATTTAACTTGTCCGTTATTGATATTATGTTTTTTTTATGAATATTACTTCTTTCGTATTTATTTTACACTTATAAAACAGAATCAAGAAATTTATAGTTGTGAATCAAGTATTTATTTAGATTTGGTCAAGTGTAACATAACAATATTTAACTGGTCGACTATACGGATACAGCTGATTCTGGCGTTGCAATAAGGTCGAAAATCGCTAAGATGATTTGGAAATCTACCCATGACTATGCCTTGTTTCCCCTCTATTCCTGGTCTATTGGTCTTATTGTCAAGTTTGACAATCATCCCCACTCTACACCCCTATTGTTTTGAAAATATGGCGAGGTTTCAATATAGCAGAAATGTTACAGAAATTTATTCCTGTTTTTACAGTCAGCGTTATCACATTGTCTGCAAATTCAGATCGTTACTTCGTGTTTATAGTGTTGTGTTCTTGTGTGTTGTTTATATCTTTGTATACATATTTTATATTTTAAACCTTATTTTTCCATTTACCAAGTCCATTTTTAAGACTGGTTTATAGATTGCACAGAATAGAATGGAATGGAATAGAATTTTTTAAGACCATTTATAGATTGCATAGAATAGAATAGTTTGGAATAGAATGACGTCACTTTTGTTTTACTTTTACACTAAATTAACTAATTTATTGGTTATTTTTTCTTTCACTAATTGCATTTAGAACATAGTAAATAATATCATTGTTTGTTTTTGCTAAAAAAGATAGTATTTATGCAGAAAAATTGTTGTCCACAGTAAGTTTTTAGGTTAGGGGATGGGCCAAAAGCAACGAAGTCACACCAGTCACACGAATATTAACGGAGCAAGCCGAATGGAATGGAATAGAATAAGAAATAAAATTTGGTTATTTCCTAATCTATTCCATTCTGTGCAAGTATAAATGGTTCCATGCATTTACTTTGATTTATATTTCTATTCCCTGTGCTATTCTGTTCTATTCTATTCCATTCTATTCTATGCAATCTATAAATCAGGCTTTATACTTTCCAATTCTTTACCATGCCTTCCAAAAACCGTTGTTGTGTTCCTCTCTGTGATCGACTGGAAGCAGTAGTTCACAGATTCCCTATATATTATGAAGATGTGTACAACACTTGGGTTGAGCGATTAGTGTTGAAAATCTTCAAACCATGCATCTGGAAGCCGTGTATAAGTCTCGTTTTGTATGTGACAAGCATTTTTCAAGGGAATGCAAAGTTGTTGGCTCGAAGAAGTTGAAGATATATTCTGTTCCAACATTGTTCTTACCAGGTTTGCTATTTCATATATTTATATTATTTTACATTGTCTTTATTAAATGATCTTTAATATTTAAGGTGGTCCCTATAATCAGTGTTTTTTGCTGCCATCTGCCTCAGAACCATCAAATATGATTGAAACTCTCCCAGGTACGTTATTTATTTTATATGTATTTTTCGTGTTTCTTTTTACAATTTATATGTTGCAAAATATTTCAACAAGTATATTTATTGTTTCAGGACCAAGCAGTTCAACCATCCATCTAGATCACGATTATGCTGCTCAAATGGATGTTTCCCGCGTGCGCGCTGAAACAAATTTCTTAGAAGCCCACGCTTCTGGTAAGTTTTTTCAAATTCCGAATAATAAAATATCCCGCATTAGTGTATTTCTTAACATAAATATTTAAAATTATGGGGTTTGAATCCGATTGACGTTGTTTAAATCTTTGCTCTTGTGGTGCCCTATCCACGCCAGTAATTTGATTAAAATTAAAATTCCGCGTGAGGTGACTCTTAGTAGCGCCCCCACAATACAAATTAATACCGATATCTGCATACAAGGCTGAGTGGTACATTCAGTAATGGGCAGTATGTCACGATGGTATATTTTACTTATACTTAATAATTAAAATTATTTAAATTTCAGGTGATCCAGCGCAGGACAGTACAACTGTGTTTCATGATCATGATTACATAAATATTCCAATGGAAATTTCTCCTACACGCACAAAAGGCTGATGTTTTCGAAGCCTGTACTTCCGGTGAGGTATTGCATATTTTTTTCTATATTAATCTAGTTTCTAATGATAGATTGTGCATATTCTTATTCATTCCGTAGTATTATATAATAATAACACTGTAGCGAATTGTATTCATAATCAGAAATTTATACTGTAACTATAAATTAATTGGAACGTTGTTTATACAAAAATCCTTTAAATGAGATTTCAAACATGATTTAACTTAATTTAAATTTTATTACAGAATTGATAACGCCATGTAAGAAAAGACAACGGCGAGCCAACAAAGAACGCAGTGGTAAGATTTTATAAATATTATTTTTTTATGCTGAGATTCTAGGTATTTCTAGTGTGTAAAAAAAATTAACTCGGAGTAGGCTATGAACAGAGAAACATATGCCTGGTTATTTTTCAATTCAAAAGTCAAGTCAAAATTGATCTTAAAATGTAATTTTCCTGAAATTTATTGTAACAGGCAGCAAAAGTATATTGCCATTTTCCGTTTTCTTTCCATTTGTAAAGTAAGAATTAAGGAGAAAAGCTTTGATTCCTTTGATAACATTTTTGATAATTGACATAAATACTTTCATATTGAGACGTTTCTTTCGTAGTAGCCTACTTCGAGTTAGGTTTTTGTTTTCTTGGACACACTATGACAAATACTGTAGATATTATAATTACAATACGTTATAGAATTCAAATGTCTTTCGAAGTAATTCTTCACAACATGCTTTTACTATTGTATTTCAATATTAGAAGGAAATAAATTCAAATAATATTTTTCAATCTTTTTAAAATTATTAAATTATGTTTCATAACGATTGGTAACATTGACATTACAAATTTCATAAGAGAAATTTACAGACCAAGAGAGTTGTAGACAGTTGCAATAGAATATCGGTTTATTGTAAATCAATAAGGCATTCATTTTCAGACTTTATTTAAACTACATATCTATAATTTGTGAGAATGCCTAGAATCCCAGCATGAATTGTTGATTTTATACTTAATTTACGTTTCGAGATTTTAATTCAACTTTAAATACTTTTTTGTCTGCATTTTACCGTAACTAGAATGAAATTGATACAACCAATTTACGTATTGTAAATATGTAATATTAGATATATTTTCTAACATAAGGAATTGAATTAAATTAAATGATATGCATTTACAGAAAACAATCCGAATTTTTTTTTTCTGATTTTGTATTATATTTATAAAAATTGAATTAAATAAATATTAAGTTCGTACATATATTTTTTTAAGTATTATAGATTTAACAATAATCATATAATAATTCTTTCTGATAACGGTACAGACGTAGACAAACTCATTTCCTCATTTTCTCGGAAAACCACTGTTCGAATTTGTAACGGAAAATCGTTATTATAAAGGTACGTTTTATACAGTTATTTCTGAAAAATCTGGTAGTGGTAAATAATTCTATTCTCTGTACAACGGTTCATTGTATTTCCTAGTATCCATTATATTTAATCTTCTCATTTTGGTGGTGGTAAAATATCCTTAGTTTCTTCTTGGTCCGTGTTATAATGGTATACCTTGTTCAAAGATATTTCGTTATGGCTTTAACTTACTAAGTCTGTGGTGAACCGCACACAGCAAGAGATTCTACCTGTTGGCGCTCAGGGTAGGATTGCAAAATATTTAAATTCGGAAATCTCTAATCTCTGTGCGCATTACGTATTTCAGATTTACTAGAAATAATAATGAATTCGCAAAATTAAATTAAGTCTTTGACTATTACTAGAAATATAAGATGAGAAGAATTGTCCTTGACCGGTATTAATACATATTAGGGAAACTAAGATACCAAAGGCATACCTAGTGAGTAGGTATATAAATGAGTTTTCAAAAATTTAAAATCAGTAGTAATACTAACTTTCGTACTGAGGTCAACAATATACGTATTTAATATGTGGCGACCATTTGAAGAAGACAATACTGATGTTAATTGCATTATTTAATTAAATGACGAATTGTTATACAATGATACTTTTATGTAACATTTTTTTTTTGCTTCATTATCATTAATAATATTTGTACAAAATTCTCTGTTTCATTATTAAAAGTAAAATTAAATTGGGAAATATTGAATACATACCTGTCTTTCCACCCCTATAAATCAAGCTTAAATCCCTAACAATAGACCCGCTGAGAGGGCCATAACGAAATATCTCCGAACAAGCTATACTCCTTTATTTAATGTATATTTTCTCAGTGTAATAAAAATCTTAGATTTTTCTTAATCCTTGGTATAATGGATAGATATACATTATACCAAGGATTAAGTCCTACTTAATATGGAAAGTTGTAATTGTAAGTTTAACTCTGTCATAAATTCCTCCCTGGAATCTGACACGTAATCTTACAATGTGGAGTTTCAATTGTACTATTTTTTCTTTATTGTTTATCAGGTATTCGAGCGGAAGGAATATTTATATAAAACAGCGCTTCAGCTACGACAGTCGAAGAGGAAACTACAGAAACGGTGCTTGTCGTTCAAAGGCAGATTAAATGCAGCTGAGTCGTTCTCAGAATCGGGTTTTATGAAATCATGTCAATAAAAATAAAATTAAAAAAATGAAGGTGAGCTATGCAGCTCAAGTTATGAGCCAGCGAGTATCAGCGATTATGAGAAAATTAGCGGAATTATCTGGTGAGTTTCTTAAATTTTTTTTTCTTTGCAAATTTAAATAATTAGTAATATTACCCGTTGCTAGGTGTACAATTCTGCTATTCATACAGATATCATTTATCATTTGGCACTTGTCAAATTTCAAATTGTCATGCACCCAACATAATTCTAATAATATCGAATTTTATACTTATGGCTTTATTTTTTATAGGTAAACATGAAAACAAGATGCTCGACCCTACTGCAACGGACACTGCAGATTTTCTGTTGTTGGTGGACAAACTCTTCGACAGTGTAAACGGTGCCTCCATTCATCCTAAGAATGGTAAGGTACTGCGGTGTGCAGTGACACAAAAATCAAAACATTGATTTTTGGAATGATGCTCTGAAAACTTTATCGACTGTTCTGTTTGTTTGTCCATCAACTAAAAAGGTCAAAGTTGTACCCTCAATTGAAAATTGGATTCAAAATTTAAAATGTTTGAAATGTTCCAAATTATTCAAATTAGGTTTTAAATTTATTTGCCTTCGTAATTTCAATCAAGACCCATTAGAAAATTATTTTGGACAAATACGGAGCCATGGTGCTTGGAACATTAATCCTACCGCAGCAAGTTTCAGAGCTTCATTTAAATCTTTATTGTTAAGCAATTTTGTGTCACCTCATTCCGTCGGAGCTAACTGTGAGGAGGAGGAATCGGATGGAGCCTTGTGCACGTTGAAGAGTTTTGTTCAACATACTCCAGAAGAAGACCAGACCCGAGAAGTGGAAGAAGTTTTGGCAGAACCGACTACTCAAGCCCTCGAAGACAATATTCTGGCAAATGAAACATGCCATTACGTTTCTGGATATATTGCGAAACGCCTAATGAAGAAACTTCGGTGCCAAGTTTGCCGGCTAGATATGACCACAAACCAACAAACGAGTGGTTTGATATTGTGCCGATCGTACAAAAGAGGCGCATTGAAGCAACCAACCGAAGTTTTTTTTAACTTGATTAAAAATATAAACAAAATATTTCATGTCAATATAAACAATGTGTGTCACAAGAAAAATGTTTCCATTATTTTATCTAAATTTGTTAAGTGTCATTATGCTACAAACATATTTTCTTGTGACACACACAATTTATTAAATGACACAATTCATTATACAATTCAATTTTTATTATTTTCCTATTGTAAGGAAATAAATAATATTTTATGTCATACTGGTTTCTAAAGCAACGTTTTTCGAACGATTTATAGAACATAAAGTGAAACTTTAAAGTCCTAGAACTTTAAAATATTATTTTAAAGTCCTAGGACTTTAAAATTTTATCTTCAAGATCAAAATGGTTTATTAATAGCTATTGGTTTATTTACAGTTAGTTTATTACAATGTAGGTTTATTTACATATATATTGAATGTGCAAGCTGTCAGTTCTTTAAAAACTACTCCTGCATCCGAAATAGAGGGGTGCAGGTCGAGCTGATTTCCAGAAGAAAATTCATTGGGAACGGACATCGAATTCCCAGCACTGGTCGAAATTTCGGTTGATGTTGTTGCCTCGTATGTTTCAACAACTACTTTCTGTTCAGAATTTAGTATCAATTTTGCACATTTTTTCTTATTTTCGAGTGAGTCGTCCAAATAACCTTCGGCCACAGTGGAACTCTTCCAACCCCCATGTCTTTTGATACTGGTTAAATCCGCGCCGGCGTTCGCTAACAAATTAGCCGAACTGCGTCGAAAGCAGTGCCCTATGTACTGTTCTGCGTACGGCAACTTTAAATATTTGGCTATCTCGGAAGGTACTTTCGCTACATTTATTCGATTTATAATATATGAATAATTTGTCGTGATTAATGTGTCCTGGGCGCAATGCTCTGTATTTTCTATACAATTCAAGAGGATTTGTACCATCCATTTCATCAGTTACTGTGAATACTCTCTTTCGATTTGTTTTTGTGTCAGGAATTGTTATAATAAGAACATCTTTATCTTGAATATCCTGTACGGATATATTGTACAATTCCTCCCGCTTGCAGGCTCTACAAATCCCAAATAAAATAACAATCTAAAGAAGAGTTAGAAAATTAGGTTTGTATGATATTTAAAGTGTAATAAAAAATACCTTCATAAGAAGATATGTTCGATCTGGAGCCTCTGCCATGAATTTATTTATCATATCCAACTGACTGTTGTTTTAAAAACGCCTTCAATTTATAATATTTTTCAATATCGACATCTTCTTTTGCTCGGAGTGTTGATTTCAGCATGGAAAACTTAGACCATAACGATGAAGATTTCATTCCTTTGGACTAAAGACAAAATAATGTATTAAATTAATACTAAACGAATACCTACATTTTTACAAATTACCTTCTCTGAAAAATAGACTAAAAGGACATCTTCATTTACAATTTTCACATGCTTAGTTGTTTTCCATGTATTAAACGATCCGTATTCTCTTTCATATTGAATCTTCGATTTCCGCGGCAATAAATTCATCTTTACCTCTTCCGCTTGGTCTAAAATATCTTGAGGAATATTTTTTTCGGTCATTATAACAACAACGACTGAGAAAGAAACCGGTGCAAAGAACCGTCAATTAATTTTTATTTATTTATTTATAAACAAACTTCTGTTGTTCTGATGCTTGCGTTGCTAGTTGCTAGGAGATCGTGAGGAGATCCGAACAGTTGCGTCCTTACTTAAAACTAATATTGCTAAAAATTGCTGGAGATTTCTTTTAATAATTTAACAACTTTAGAAACCAGTATGAAATAAAATTATGTATGTACCTCAGACGAAAAGTGTCTTTAAGGTACTCGCAAGTAATTACGGCCGAGGCGGGTAGCAAACAACTTGCTCATACCTTAAAGATTCACTTTTCGGCCGAGATACATAAAATACTATTAAAGGGAAAACTTAATGTAAATTCAGATGATAAATTAAAAAATGTCTGCTACACTGTATTATAAAAAATCTGATGTGGCCAGCACAATACCTTCCGTCAATCCTGTGTATTATGTACAAATTCCATACATAAATTTTCTTGCAAAAGATTCTAAATTTTTGGTATTTTATGATTCCCTTTCTCGGCAACGGAATTCCATACTCCTGATAACAAACAAATCTCATGAAATAAGAAAATCATGAAATTTTGAATGAAAAATTTGTCAGTTATGGACATAATTAATTGCTGTCATTTTGATACGGGTCCCCATATCTGCTTGCCAAAGGCAGCAAAGTCATGTCACTGCACGCGCCCTATACATAATTTTTTTTTGCAAAAGCCTATATTTCCAGTAAAGTTATTTCATAAACAAACTATGCAAATTGCACTTGACACTGACATCTTTTTCTTCTTTAGTTTTCCCATTCGTTAGGGGGTCGCTATTTTTTATTTTCTTCATCCACTAATTTTTGTTTTGCGTGTTGTCCTCATTCAGTTCCTTTTCTCTCAAGTCTTCTGCAATACAGTCTTTTCATCTTATATTTGGTCTTCCTATGTTTCTTCCACCTTCTATTAATTTATTCATTTTTCCTCATGACATGTTCAAACCAATGTAATCGTCTCTATTATATCTAAAAATTTCTAACACTAGAGTTACTTCCCTTATTTTTTCATTCAATTACTTGCTTTTTATTGATACTGACCTCTGTCAATTTGAATTATCTGAATATATTAGCAGTTTCCATGGTTATGTTAGTATAGCTGGCTGAATTATGAAATTTATACGAATTTTTTATCTTTATTATTCTTTAACTCTATATCTGTTGAATATGAAATATAAAATGCAATCAAATCGTATAGAGAATAATATATTCTTTAAGTTATAATAACATTTAACTGAGTTTTTCAAGAAAAACTGTTAAAATCTTCAAATGAGGGTACTTCCGGTTGACCAATTATAACCAAAATCTAAACATGTCTGCATATGGTTGTAAGGAAGAGGAATACGCAAGAATTGTAATTTTTGGAATTCTAGTATTGGAGATATCGTGGACGAAAGCGCGGTCACATACACACACACATACACACACACATACACACACACGCACGCACATACGAACACACACACAGACATCATCGTAAAAATAGTAAAATCGTATTGTAAAGACCCTAAAACGTGCTTATTCAATGAAAACTCACCACCGAATTTTTTGACCAGACAATACCTTCCTTACCTATAGGTGACGGAAGGTAAAAAAGAGAAAAGAACAAAATAAATAAATGAATATTTTGTTAATATCTTGGTAACTTTTTTATTTTTAGTCAACATATATTTTTGTTTAGTTTGAAAAAATCAACAATACGTAAATGGTTACTTAGAAACACTATTGAAGGCCTGCAGTTGATATTTTCAAATTATACATGTTTCATATTTAATCCTTAGCAATTCCTTCAATCAAGAATACCGTTCATATGCCCCGCCAAAATGACTTTAATTCAGTGAACACTCACTTTGTCTCTACTGTCGCTATCTTTTGAAAAGTCACCGATTGTTGTAGAGAGCGCTTTCTATTATGGGTACGTTCGGCATTAACATCTACGGATTGAGCAGAGCTCGTTGGTCACGTGACGGACGCTCCAGATTCATAGTTTAGGCGGGAAATTATAATACACACATGTGTAAGTAGGGCTGTTTCGAATTTTGGTATTTCCTATCAATCAGTTGTCACTTGTCAGTAGCAACAGAAGTAAACGGTGAGTGAACTTATTAAATAGTTATTATAAAATAGATAAAGGCATGAACATGAATACGGACGAATTCAAGATGATAATAAAATTTGCATATGACATGAAACAAGCTTTAACTGAACACAAAGGGCACATATATGAATTTAATTCTTTGTTCATCTTGACTGGCTACTAACGTAGAACTGAGTCACTTACTAGTTCAAATTTCTTGGAACACATCTGGTGACAACATGGTCAAGAATTCTAAGAACTACCCTTCGCCGGTTTAAATTTTTGTTTGCCAATATCTGCGCGGGAATTTTTAACTGACCCGCTACAGAAATGACAGTTCAGATTAAGGCTTATACGCATGCTCAGAATCGAGAGCTCAGGATGCTCGATGACCAAGCGCCGAGCACACAGAGCGAGATTCTCTTTAAAGAATTCCCAACATTTAGTTAACATATTAAAAGAGTTCAAAATCAATCCTGGTGACAAACTCATATCTTTTGATGTAACTGCCCTATTTCCAAATGTTCCCATTCCAGAAACAATAGAAATTCTTAAAGAGAAACTGTTACAATGTAATTTAGAAGAAAACATCGTTGAGGAATACATTTTGTTGACTAAAACTTGTATGGAACTGAATGCATTCAGCTTTAATAACAATTATTACCAACAAACGTTTGGTACCGCTATGGGAAACCCTCTATCTCCTTTTCTAGCAAATATATTCCTCAACAACTTGGAAAAAACACTGGAATCTCAATCTGAAATATTTCCCCGAATTTGGCTTAGATATGTCGACGATGTCTTTGCCGTAATAGATTCAGATTTCGATTTAGACAAATTCTTGGAAATTATTAATTCACAATACCCCACAATTAAATTCACCCATGAAATAGAAGTCGATAACGTCCTACCATTTTTAGATTTAAAATTAATAAAAACCCAAGAATCAATAGAATTTGACATTTATAGAAAACCCACTAATACCGAAAATTATATACATGCCTCATCGAACGCTCCTTTCAAATACAAAATTGCAGCATATCAAAGTCTCATCCACAGATTATTAAACGTGCCACTCAACAAAGCTAGATTCCAAAAAGAACTAAACTACATAATACATTTAGCTGAAATAAATGGCTTCAAAGGAAAAACAATTAGAAATTTGCTCAAAAAACAAAAGCTCAAGAATTTGATTAAGAATAACACTACTTTAAAAATAGAACATAAGACTAAGAAGTACCATAAATTTACATACAACAACTTGCATCATAAATTCTCCAATATTTTCAAGAAAATAGATACTGATTTAGCATATTGCAACAATTTTACCACAAAAAACCTCTTGAACACAAAATTAGAAACAGGAAATAGATTAGAGTCATCGGGTATATATTCCATAGAGTGCAAAATTTGTAAATCTAAATACATCGGGCAAACCAAACGTAAAATCAAAACACGTTTCAAGGAACACATGTACCATCTTAAGAACAAAAATATATTTAATTCAGCGTTAGCATTACACCATCATAACACAGGCCATAATTTCAGTTTAGATGATGTAAAATGTGAAAAATCATGTAATAATTATAAACTAAATATGTTAGAAGCCATAGCCACGAAGAAAAATTGTAAACAAATGTTAAACACCGACCTGTCTCCTTTAGATAATCCTCTACTGAAATTTGTAAAACCCATTGGTTAATAAATCCCCCAATTTTGTACCGCTATAATCTTAGGTATACCATTCTTTTGTATAAATACTGGCTGTTTTTAATTTTAAGATTACTGTACAACTGATGATGGCTACAGAGTAGCCGAAATGTACATTTTGTAGAAAATAAACATTTTGTGAAGAAAAGGACAAGTTACATTCCTCATCTGATAATTCCTTCACGATAACTCAACAATAATATTATTATTATACTGATAACACGTTTGAACCGAATTTTGTGCCATTTATAAATTGAAATATTTATTAATAAAAATAAAATGGCGGGAGGTACTGTGTTGGTCACATGAGATATTTTATTGTGTTTCTCACCTAAGACTATAATTATAGTCAAATCCACATGAAACAATGTTAATTATTATAATAAAAAATCATTTTTCTCAAAACGATTTGGACAAACAAATACTTGTTTTGTATTTGTACTTAAAATTTATCACTCTTTTCATTTTTTGTTCAACTATAAAGACTACTTACACTTTTTCATTTTTTAAGAAGAATCCAAATAACAAAATATCTGTCACTTTTAATACCGGATTCGTCAATTATGAGTACTTTGTGCTAGGGCGCGCCTTTAAAGTGAACAAATTTTATTACATAGTTCAAGAAAGTAACATGGCTATATCACCACCGCCTGCTCCTATTTTTGTACATTCTGACTCTACCAGAATATCTTCAATCGAAACGTGTAAATCAAAAATAAAGACAATGAAAGTTCAAAATTGATCTATTATTCATAATGAACCATTTTATAGAACCTTTCACATACTTGAGCATTTAATATATAACTCGATAGGGTATTCATGAGATGGCACTGCAAGCGGTTCAAACGTGTATTCAAACGTGTTACAGCTGTTACAGTACAGTTTAGTTCGGTTCAGAGTTGTGAACTGTGTTAACCTCTCTTGTAGCTATTACAAATTATATGTTTGTAAATAAATATTTTGTAGATATTGTTTAGTGAAAGTGATTAGAGAATTTATTAACCATGAGTTCCATGATTGATTTGTGCTTTATGTGCTCAAATGATGACAAATGCAACATTGTTGACAACAAAATTGTTACTCAAGTGAAATATCTTATGCCTGAAATTGTAAGTAACTTTAAATATTTTACTTTTCTTTGAAGATATTTAATAACTTTTGAAATTATATTGAAAAACGACGTCATATAAATAAAATAACCTCAAAAGTTACAAACGGCACATTCCGCCACAATTAAAATCCTACTCTCATCTAGAAACCAGAAAGTTCTACTTAAAAATAACTTTTTCATAGATTTTATGAAAAGCTGGGAGTACTTATTATTGACTGATTGGTCTATAAACTAATAATATTATTTTTGCCATCCTTATTACTTTTTAACACTTCAGTGCCTATGGAATAATTCCATCTGCTGATTAAATGTTTATATGTACAATGTGTTTTAAAGAGTAATGAATGCATGAGCAGGCGAGATATAGTTGTAACCATGGAGATAAGAATAATACTCTAATACCACCCACGACGTACTGCTATTTCATGTGTTCAGAATTAGTCGGAACCTAGGAACTTCACAATGCCACTGAATACATAATACATAATTTTTAATAACAGTAAATAATATTACATTAATTAATAAACTTATTTCACGTCTAGTGTCTATTAAATGCCGATCGAGACTGTGTGGTCCCTCTCAAAATTTCCTCCGTCGCGGTCTTTATCTCCGCTTACAGATGCAGTATTTGATACATAAACAAACCTACAATAACAGTGTCATATAACAATAACAGGGCCGCCTTCACGAGTACGTGCCATAGTGTCTAAATGTCATAGCGCCCAAATTCCATAGCGTCTAAATGCCACACCGTCTAAATTGCATAGCGTCTAAATGATGCCCCCCCACCAATTTCCATAGCGGCTAAATTTGACCTGGCTTATTTCGGCCACTACCAGTGGTGTTGGTAATACAGCAAACTGTAAATATGTCTACATTTATTTGGAATTGTACAACAGATGGCGAGTTTGTTGTGTAGTTCATACAGTGCCACAGTGCGTATAAGGAGGTACTATAGTAGTCAACAACAGTTAACCAAATAAATACTGTACAATAGTTTACGTATACAACGGGTTTGTAATGTAAATGAAGAATATGCACTGAAAGACAAATATAATTCAATATATAAACATAATGTAAATAACACAAATATGAATTAACTATTATCTACCTGTTTCATCAAATTTTACAAATATGAAAGTACATGTAATAAGTGCATTTAAATATATGTAAAAAAAAATTGCATGACAAATTTTTATTTGGTATGGATTAAAATATAAAACGTTTTATTTTAAAAAAAAATAATTACTCTAAATTCATACAGATAGCCAGAAAGAAGGTTTACAACTTTATTATTGAATTATAAAATATAAAAATAAAATGAATATATCATCACGGCATATTACCCATTACTGGGTGTGCCAATCTGCTTTGTACATAAATATTGGTAATGATGAAATATACAGTGTGTCCCCCGGATTAAGTATTCAAGAGGGAAAAGATCTTTATTTCTAATTTTACAAAAGAATGTTATAGGACGAACTTTTTTGCTTAACTTGAAACTCTTACTTTTGTCATTTACACCTTTAATTATTAATATTTTAATTTCCATCCTCGAAATTAGGAAAGTGCCTTCAATACATGGCTTGCTTAACCCACTTGCAACATGTGTCATGTTTAATATGTCATGTGTGGTTATGTTTTTATAAGTAATACGAGTAATATCGCAAAACTTATTTTCATTGCAATATTTGTATGTAGTGTAATGTATTAAAAAATCGGATAAGAGATACTATGTCTGCCCGTAACATTTGAGGAAGTGCAGAATAGCTTTAAAGAGCTGCGTCGGATGATTGAGTTATGTAGCAACGAAGGTAGAGGGTTAATAGAATAATTTAATATTTGATTTTTGTTTGAATAATTTAATAAAAAACTATTTTTTTTTTGTTTATTATTATTATATATAAATGAATTTTTATTAATTTTATAGATTCATGGTGTAATTATTTAATATCCCTTTATAATATCACATTTCTTACAAATAAATAGGGAATGAATACACCCTGTATAAACTGTTTATAATTTTAATGTTTTGTTATCGTACGGAGACATTTTTATTGTAAAATTATGAATATTTTCAATATTTATTCCATAAATAAATGAATATAGCTGAATTATTTATTTATATATTTATGAATAATACGTAATTTTTCAAAATCATATTGATGTTATTGTAAAATCGTCATAGAGAATGCTAGGCTTTATAATTCGTAATTCCAAAGTATTTCATAACTTGTCTACGCTAAAGAGATTATATTATGCATTTGTTATATCAAAGTTGAAATAATGTTGTTTTATTTGGAATCCTATTTACATGAAACACATAAAAAAACTGGAGGCCATTCAAAGAAAAATGGTCAATTACTGTTATTTTAAAATGCATAATCAGTACCCCAACTTTGACTGCAATAATTATAATTCGCTACTTTCTCATGTAAATATGGTATCCTTAGAGAATAGGAGAAATTTTCACTCTTGTATGTTTTTATTCAAACTTATTAATAATGTGATACATGACTCTGGCATTCTTAGCCGATTATTCATAACTTTCACTTTCATTCATTTCGTGAATCCAGCACGGACAAATTATGAACTAAAATCATCAATTAGACAAATGTGCACTATGTTCAATAAATTACCATGTGAAGTTAATATATATTTTGATTCAATCCCTTCTTTCAAACGTTATCTCTTTCAACATTTTAATTAGTTCGAGCAGTTCGATGTATCTAAAAACTTTTCATAATGTTTTCTAGATGTTCTTACTTGTTAAATTGTATATTATACATATGGTTATATATATTTTTTGTAGTATTTGTAATAATGTTGTATGTATATTTTTTTTCTCTCATGCTTGCGTCGAAGCATTTATATCTTTGTAATTTGTTTATTTTTTTTAAAGTCATTCTGTAATTGGGATCTTTTTCCTGTAGGATTGATTTACAAATAAATAAACATAATGCTTTTCACTTTGGATTAAACAAAATCCCGCACTTGCTTAAAAATAAAAATCTGTTGTGGCAGCACAATACCTCTCGCCACTTCCGTTTTTTGTTACATAAGTATAGGGCGTGAACAGTCATGTGACATTGTTGGCCTTGACAAGCAGATATGGGGGTTCGTGTCAAAATGAAAATTAGTAATTTCGTACATATATGGCAAATGTCAGAATTTTTCATCAAAATTTCAAGATTTTCTAAATTCACGTAATTAGTTTGTCATACTTGACCTAGACAAGTAGATATGGAGGCGAGTATGGAGGCCCTTATGTCAAATTTCATAATTTTTCACGTGGTTAATTTGTAACCAGGTATGTGAAATTTACTTGTCGATAAAAATAAACCATATGGAATTGGAATATCATGAAATTTGGGATGGGAAAATGACATTTGACATATATGTACATAATTATTCTAAATGTTCGAATTTCTTATAATTTCTTGACGGGATTTGTGATGGGTATATGTATAGTTATAATTTTAAATATTTAATTGTTATTATTGTTATACAACAAGAAAGAGTAAAATTACCAATATCACAGAAATCATTTAACGTGAAAACGTAATTTGACTTTTACTACTATGTTGCCAAAAAAGAATATCTAAGATTTATTTTCAGCTAAAATCTATATAAAACCATATTTATACTATGACAAATTCTGAATCGGTTCTTATCCACTGTCATGTGTTTAGTTAAAATAGACTTAAGGTCAAGTTTTAGAAATGAGCTGCCAATACCGCCCATATAGGTTTATGAACTACTGTTGGTTTTTGACAATGACATTTTTCTGTCATTTACAAATATCTGGTGGTTACTATAGAGTTGTTTAGGCTCTAAAATTTATTACAACAAATTATTTTAGATATTACTTTTTTATCTCAATATATAGAAAATATAATAAAATTTTAAAATGTATCGAATAGAGAATTTTACGTTCTTTAATACTAATAACAAAAAAATAATATTTAGATGTTTTTTAAGATACTACTACTTCTAATTTTCCAATTGGTACTAAAACCTATTCAACTCTCCCCATTAATGTTAGATTGAGGAATCCGTAGTCAAACAGGTCTTTAGTCTTATTTCCATACACACACACACACACACATCCACACACACACACACACACACACACACACACACACACAACACACAACACACAACACACAACACACAACACACACACACACACACACACAGACAGACATCATTGTAAAAATGTTAAAATCGGATTCTATGGACACTAAATCGCGCTTATTTAATAAAATCTAGAGATGCGATTTTTAGCACGAATCCAATACCTCTCTTAACGGTAAAAAAAACGAAACAAATTCTCAAGTCAGAATAATTAACAGCGCGGGGTGGGGGGGCATTTGTATCTGCGGGGCCTTGGGCTGCAGCCCATAAAGCCCATGCCTAAATTTAGTAGACACCGTAATTTAATTAATTAAGAATAAATTTTGCATGCAAAATAATTAGGAAAATAAAAAAAAACATAATATATCAATTATTAGGGTGGTTTGTTCCCTCAATAGAGAACTAGTTTTAATTAGTTTTAATATATTTTAACTTATATTTCAATCGGCAGCGGACCTCCCTCCACATAATTTTGAAAGGGACAAGAATTTTTTAGAAAGAGCGAGGTGATATACCATGGCCGAGTCGATCAAATGCTTTCCCTCTTCGGCACCTCCCCGTTGATCAAAATTTGTTATTTAGTCAGCAAAGTTTGGTTAAGTTATTATGTGTAGTGATTGTTATTAATGAAACATTGCGGAATCGAATTTTTCTGATTCTCACGGAGGGAAAACAAATTCGATTTCATCGTTTCAATTTGAAAAAACACGAACTGAATCCATGTAAACACTACAAATTCCACTGTTGAAAGACACGGAAAAAATAATGAAATTTCTTTTAGTGCATATCCACGTCTTAATCTTATTAAAGTCATACATAATTTGTTCTGGATATTAAATTATTAAATTTAGTTTTCTTGGGCGTTTTTTGGAAATATCTGTATCAATTGTAAACAAAGTTGCAGCCGTCGTCGAAGAGTGCGTGAGCACTTGATCGTAAACACCTAGAGTCCTTAGTTGTTAAATCTGATGTGGCCAGCACAATACCTTCCGTCAGTCCTGTGTATTATGTACAAATTCCATACATAAATTTTCTAAAAACCAATGAGTATTGGACCTAAGTGTAATAGAATTTTTTTCTTGTTTTCATCTCTACTATCACCTGCTAAAGTGTGTAAAGTTTTTTTATTAACACCCTGTATATATATACAAATATCTTAAAATACAATAAAAAAAATCTGATGTGGCCAGCACATAACCTCTCGCCGTATATTTTACCTGGCTGTATGCATAAAGCAAAGATTATTTTTATAAATATAAATAATATATTCATATAAATCTATGACGTATAAACTTCTTTATTATTCAATAATAGCATGTCTCAACATGAAGATATTTTACCATAAATTATGTTACAATAAATTACAAAGTAGAGTTTACCATATATAAATATTAGGCTGGTAACAGCAATTTTCAATTCGAACAACTTTGTTTACTTTCTCTTCATATTCTTCTAGTAAAAACATTAATTTTGGGCGGTCTAAAATGTATATATCTGGATTGTGCATCTATTCTTATATATCTTCTTTTACATTTTATTTTTTCATACTTGTTATATCTAAATAACCTTAATTCCCTTTAATAAAGTGACGAATAGATTGCACTCCGATTTTGTCAATATTTACAACTTACTTGAGAAGAATTTGATAGCTTTTTCGCAATTCAAAGTTACTCTAGTCTACAGTACTGGTGTACATTGTCCCATAATGTTTGAAACAAATTTAAGTCCTTCAACCTAGACTTGTCATCTCCATAATAGTCACAGATCAAGAACTAAGGGATTCTCCAAGTACATTTTTAATTCATTACTCATTATTTCTGACACTGACATTTATCTGTCAGTTACAAATAATTTAAATTATCAACTATTTTTCATGGCATTCTTTCGGCTGTCAAATTTATTACAACAGATTATTTTATATATTATACTTCTTTTATCTCTAAATCTATGGAATATATAATAAAATATTTAAATGTATCAGATAGAGAATTTAATTTTCTTTAATATTACCACGAAAAATTTTCAAAAAATAATATTTAGAAGATTTTTTTTCAAGAATCTTCTACTTCCGGTTGTCCAATTGTTACCAAAACCTTTTCAGATATTCCCATGAATGTCCGATTGGGAAATACGTTGTTAAACAAATTTTAAGTCTTATAGTTTTTGAGTAACCGTCCTTCCAACATCCCACACACACACACACATACACACACACACACACACATCCACACACACACACACACACACACAGACATCATCGTAAAAATGTTAAAATCGGATTGTAAGGACCTTAAAACGTGCTTATTCAATAAAATCTGGATATGCGATTTTTAGCATGAATGCAATACCTCTCTTAGCGAGAGGTAAAAAAATAAAATAAAAACAATTAAACGACTAAACAATAAGAAGAATGAATAAAATATTTTTAATTTTTTTTAGCGGTAAAACAACAAACTTCCGAACTATACTTGTTAAAACCAAATTATATTTTTTCCATAAGGGTGCCGAAAATTCACATATTTATTTTATTTTTAAAAGATTTTCACGACTTTTCGAGTATTTTCTTTTATTTTTTTATTTTTTTAACTGTATTTTATTATTTTAATGTGTTTTTTTAATGTGTACATACAAATGTAGAAAAACAATTCACGTAAATTTTATATAAAAATACGTTTTTAAAAACGTTTTTATAAAAAAATTGTATCAATTGTAGCCACCGACGTATATATGGGGGGGTTTAGGGGGTTCAACCCCCCCCCCCCTTCGATTATATTTTGCCATGTTTGATATTAAGCTGGATATAATTTTCTTACAAAATTGTGGATTATGTACCTACTTAAAATGAAACCAAAAATGCGCCGCAATGCCGGTGGGAACACGATTGCCAGGCGTCCCGTATATACGGGATTGTTCCCTATTTCAGCTAACATTTGAGTGTCCCGTAAAGTACGGCCCAATTGTCCCGTATTTTGTGAGGATCGCAATTTAATTAACATTTAATTATTATATATTTTATTTTGAGCAGTTCAATAGAATAATGATATTGCTACTACTCAGTAATATAATATTTTAATTTAATGCAATATTGTATTTTCTGTTTTTGTAGTTATTGCTTATGCTCCCATCTCGCATCATAAAGTCTAGTAAAAGGGGCAACTATACGCATTTGGGGCGTACATACGCGTTTTCGTCAATAAATATAGATTTAATTTTTAAGAATTTGTTAAATTTGCTTCATTGTAAAGAACTCTATATTATCTTTACATTGCATTAAAACACGTTTTTTATCATACATTTTTCATCCAACCCTACCAGAACCCCTCCCTTAAGAAACCTATAGCTACGTCAGTGATTGTAGCTCTTGAAGAAGGCATAGGAGATGCCGAAACCGGTAGAGGCCGAAATTTAAATAAATATTTTGACTGCAATCCAGTAATCTATTCATTTCCATACACCCATCCAGCCAGAAGCTTTATCATCCACAATTCTATTAACCCTCCACCTTCGTCGCTACATAACTCAATCCACAGACGCAGCTCTTTAAAGCTATTCTGCACTTCCTCAAATGTTAAGGGCGGACATAGTATCTCTTATGCGATTTTTTAATACATTAAACTACATACAAATATTGCAATGAAAATAAGTTTTGCGATATTACTTTAACGATATAAAAATATAACCACAAATGACATATTAAACATGACACATGTTGCAAGTGGGTTAAGCAAGCCATATATCGAAGGCACTTTCGTAATTTCAAGGATGGAAATTAAAATATTAATAATTAAAGGTGTAAATGACAAAAGTAAGAGTTTCAAGTTAAGCAAAAAAGTTCTTTTGTAAAATTAGAAATAAAGATCTTTTCCCTCTTGTATACTCAATCCGGGGATATACATACATACATAAAATCACGCGTGTTCCACTTAGTGGGTTCGCACAAACCCGATAACAATAAGAACAACATCATACAACAAATCCTTACTCTTAAACATATTCAAGTGACACACTGTATATTTCATCATTGCCGATATTTATGTATACAGCAGATTGGCACACCCAGTAATGGATAATATGCCGTGATGATATATTCATTTTATTTTTATATTTTATAATTCAATAATAAAGTTGTAAACCTTCTTTCTGGCTATCTGTATGAATTTAGAGTAATTTTTTTTTTTAAATAAAACGTTTTATATTTTAATCCATACCAAATAAAAATTTGTCATGCAATTTTTTTTTACATATATTTAAATGCACTTATTACATGTACTTTCATATTTGTAAAATTTGATGAAACAGGTAGATAATAGTTAATTCATATTTGTGTTATTTACATTATGTTTATATATTGAATTATATTTGTCTTTCAGTGCATATTCTTCATTTACATTACAAACCCGTTGTATTCGTAAACTATTGTACAGTATTTATTTGGTTAACTGTTGTTGACTACTATAGTACCTCCTTATACGCACTGTGGCACTGTATGAACTACACAACAAACTCGCCATCTGTTGTACAATTCCAAATAAATGTAGACATATTTACAGTTTGCTGTATTACCAACACCACTGGTAGTGGCCGAAATAAGCCAGGTCAAATTTAGCCGCTATGGAAATTGGTGGGGGGGCATCATTTAGACGCTATGCAATTTAGACGGTGTGGCATTTAGACGCTATGGAATTTGGGCGCTATGACATTTAGACGCTATGGAATGCTTCGGCTCTGCGAGCGTATGGAAAGTAATTTTGAGCAGTGCAATTCATGAACGATTCACTGCTTGTGCTAATATTTACCTCCTCTAGAAGGTGAATGTACGATGACAGTACAGTACGATGTACGGACAAAATTTTACCTGCTGAGCTGATATGAAAAGAGAAATGGGGTGAAATTGTTTCCTAGATTTAGGTTTACCTGATAATTTTCTTTTCCTTTCATTATCTTAATTCTTTACATCGGTTAAATAACGAAACCCCTTTTCTACCAAGAAAATTCAGCTCAACCGGATTAATTTCAATTTTAAGTTAGTTTTGAATAAACATTACAGCATATTATTGGAATTAACTGTCTCTCTAATATCTAAATTTCCAAAAGTAATCTAGAATACTAAACACTAAAATAGAATCCCATCACAGATAAAATAATTTATAATATGTATATTTAAATAATTTTAATAATTAATTAATGTATAATTCATATTTGAAATGATTTTGATTTCGAAAAATATGAGATTCAGTAATGATTATGGCTGATTTGCCGACACTCCGAGCTTTTTCATTACAGAACGATTAGTTGGCCCTTGACCACATATTATTCTTAATATTTTAAAACCACAAGAACTTACTTTTTCTATACACGCTTTTATTAGTGTAGTCAAATTATCTGCTTTCATGGAATTGTTTGAAAGGAAATAACAAAAATCATGAAATAAGTGCCTCTGAACAATATACGGGTGTTCTACCTATTTCGCCTAAATCCTCGAAACCTTCTATTTTATCAAGATATGAACAATATTGCAATGCTTTTCTTAATGACATTTCATCGAAAACAAGCATGCAAAATTTATTTTCATCTCTTAATATATCAACTCTGTGCCGTAAAGCTGACATTAACTTTTCATTGAATCCTGGATTGAAACTCAATACGTTTGTCCATGATCTTATCGTTGTTTCAGATGGCAAATTTATTTGCTTACAATTTCTCAAATACCGATATCCACCAGGAGACCGGTAGTGAAAATCCAATGCAATTTTTTTTTCATCTCTTCCCCACGGTGTCCTTTTTGTATGATTTAACTGCATTTTACAGAAAGTTTTTCCATTGCTTGAAATTTCTGCATTTTCAATTACGTTTTCCAGAGATTGCTGAGAAGAGAGTTGTTTTTTTAATCTCTTAGTTATATTATTTCTAAATCGTATTTTTTTCTTCAGAATTATATTTTCCTGTTTAATTTTATAAAATGTATTTTTAGCATAATTCTCTCTGTCTTCTTTTTTGGAAATAGTGCCTTGCGTGCGTTAGACTTTTAAAAGGAGAACCTGCTTTTCTTGGTGTATTAAATGGGGATATATCTAAATTCCGCTGTTGTTAGGCTTTAGCGTAGCCACTGAAGTTCGAGGTGATGTGAGTAATAATGTACTGCTTTGATTCGAATAAACTCTTATCGGTGTTTTTACCTTCATAGGAGGAGATTGAAAAACTGGTGGTTATTCGGAAGACGTAGGGATTTCTTGAATTTCAAAAACTGAAGGTGCACTAGAGACTGTTGTTGGTGGTACAACATTAAAATTTTTTTTTTTCTTCTGTCTGCACTGGATTGAACAAGAAACATGTAATTCACAAAATGTTCTTCGCATATAACTTTATTTTTACACTTTTCATAAGGCACTCCCACTAAATTAAAATCACCGGTGCATTGGATCCACTTCTCCCTTAGCTCATTGTTCTTAAGGAAATAAAAAAACTGCAATTTTGGATAAAACGTACTGGATTTGCCACACTTCTTTACGTGACACTTAATTATTTTCGGCATTTTCGAAATAATCACAAAGAAAATCTAGCTCGTATTATATGCGCGACTGCAAATAAACCTGAACTGAATAAAATTAAGGAATGAAGGTATGAAAGCTTTTTTTAAATCAACCAACCAATCAATGGAAAGAGAATCATTACGATTTACCAATCAGCAACAAGAAAATAAGTTTCCGGAAATTCTTGGAAAAAGGGTAATTCCAAGATTACATTCATTAATTTCTAAACTGGGCAAGGAAAGATTTACTTCGATGTTTCATAAAAGATATGTCTTTAATACAAAGTTTGAAGAGGTTTTCAATCTATTTTAATATATTTTTTCACAAACCTCTGTTAAAAGCTTCCGGTTGATCAGTAGTGATTTGTATTGAAGTATGTGTTGGTATAAACCACCACTATAATAATATAAAAAAAATTTAGCAACTATTTTATTTATTAAGAAAAACAGAAAGAAAGTAAATACGAGCAAACTTTTCTACTTTTCCTTTACTATTTTTTTCTTATTTTTTAATGTTACTATATGAATAACAAAATATAAGCACAAATTCGCTTATAATAACCCAATATATATGTGTCCGGTTTGTATAATAATAATAATACTTTAAAAAAACTATTGGTCAACAACAAAATTGTTTCAAGCGATCCTTATTCCAATTCTGGGTTCATAAAATTAACTGTAACAACTGTAATTTTATATATGTAGGGCAAACTAGAAGGAACTTTCACAAACGATTTAAGGAACATAAAAAAAAACTTTGAAAATCTTAAACTGAATTCCAATATTGCTAATCACATGTTAGAGTTCAATCATGTTTGTGATTTTGAAAATGCATGAATTTTACATGTCGAAAATAATAATTCAGCAAGACTACTTCTCCTGGAATCCTATGAAATTAAGAAAGCCATTTCCAATAAAACCCGTTAATGAATAAACAGTTAGACTTAGTATATTCCCCATTTCTTGAAACCTTAATCCCCAAATCTCCACCGCTAAACTAGATGTAATATATTCTTGTAGTTCTGCTGATGATAGCCTAACAGCCGAAATTGTACAATAAAGAATTTTCTTTAATTTTGTGAAACAACCGAGTGTTTTCCTATTATATATATATATATATATATATATATATATATATATATATATATATATATATATATATATACCGGGTGGAACATCATACCTGTGTACATAGGCGATTCTTATGAGAAAAACAGTTTTTTCGTGCGCATTGCTCCCCAAATTATTTTAGACAAAAATGCTTCAAATAAATGTTGTAGAGCATAAAATTCTGCATCTAAATCAATAAACAGAATTACTTTTACATGCTTTGTAACGACACAAATTAAATAAGAAAATATTGAAAATTACGTTGAAAATATCAAATAGCCATGGAATTGAAACAAAAATAGAAACAAATAAATGTCTGACGTTTGACAGATAAATAACTAATTTGAGGTATGGAGATTTTTGTATGAATTTAATTTACCTATTTATTTGTTTCTATTTTTGTTTCAATTCCATGGCTATTTGATATTTTCAACGTAATTTTCAATATTTTCTTATTTAATTTGTGTCGTTACAAAGCATGTAAACGTAATTCTGTTTATTGATTTAGATGCAGAATTTTATGCTCTACAACATTTATTTGAAGCATTTTTGTCTAAAATAATTTGGGGAGCAATGCGCACGAAAAAACTGTTTTTCTCATATGAATCGCCTATGTACACAGGTATGATGTTCCACCCGGTATATACGAGTATATATGTAGCACTTTTTACTATTCACAGGGAACATATAAATCAAACACTATATTCACTTATGAATTCTTTATTCTACGATACCCAGAATGCCAAAATACACACAACTAACTAATCATTCTACTACAAGCATTTATATATTCACGTAACCCCAGGCTCTATACCCTCTCCAATGTATTACGTCAGCCCCCCCAACGTATTATGCCAACATTCGGCCATCCTGACTAAATTGCGTCCCGGCAATTTGTGGAAATGTCTGCAACAGAAAGATTATTTTGTGACATGATATTCTAACTACTAAAATGACCAGATCATATGAAAACTTTTGTGTAAATGAGATCTTCTACTTAGCTGGATGAATGGTAACGTCTGTATCGTTGCTACTTGGTTAAACGAATAGTAACGTCAGTATCATTATTTAAACGAATAGCAAAACACACAGTAATGCTTAATGAACGAATAGTAACGTCAGTATCGTTACTTAAACGAATAGCAAAACACACAGTAATGCTTAATGAACGAATAGTAACGTCGGTATCGTTACTTAAACGAATAGCAAAACACACAGTAATGCTTAATGAACGAATAGTAACGTCAGTATTGTTACTTAAACGAATAGCAAAACACACAGTAATGCTTAATGAACGAATAGTAACGTCAATATCGTTACTTACCTATCATAAATATGCTATAACAATATATTATGACTCCAGTAGGTCTATCAAGTCATCTTTGCTTTTAAATCCGTTGTTCTCCTCGTCGTCACTACTATCTGAAACTTCAGGATTATTAAACGGCTTTAATCTATCGGCTGATACTATATTGTTATATTGACGTTGGGTTCTTTGTATCCCAGGAATATCACTAATAACATATCTGTCGTTCCCAAGGATTTTCTTTATTTCGTACGGGCCTTTGAATCTCGGCAGTAACTTTTTACTTGCCCCATCATTTGTACAGAGTGGTTTATTAAAATAAACAAGATCGCCTTCTTTGTACTGTTTCGCTTCAACTCGATTTTTATCGAAATTGATTTTCATTCTATTTGCATTTTCCTTAATATTGTCACAAGCATTTAGCCGCTTTTCTAGTACGTCTACTTGATTTTCACTTTCCGTTTGAGTATTTAGGAGTTGATTATGTGGACCTTTACTTTTGTGACTAAACATCAACTCGAATGGAGTGTGTTTTGTACCTTTACATATGGTATTATTTAAAGCAAAATTAATTGTTTTAATTTGTAAATCCCAATTGTCCTCTTTGTTTGTAGAGGTTGCTAAAGAATCTAGTATAGTTCTGTTAAAGCGTTCTACTTGACCGTTTGCCCTTGGCGTAGCGACCGCATTTTTCACATGTATTATGTTACTTTCGCAAAATTCCCGAAAATTCTTACTCGTAAATGCAGAGCCTCTATCACTAATTATCCGATTAGGCGAACCAAATAATGCAAATATTTCATTTAAAAAGGATAGTACTGGTGAAACTTGAGTATTTTTAACGGGTTTTAGAAATATGTATTTGGTGAATGAATCAATAACAACAATTAGGTAATTATTACCTCTTTTACTTTTAATAAACGGCCCTAAATGATCTATATGTACTGTTTGCATAGGGGTAGGTTCCTTTGGAATAGGGTGAAGCAATCCACACCTTTTCCCTGACCTATTTTTCCGATATCCGCATTGTATACATGAGTCAACATATTTTCGGACAAACCGTCTCATTTTGGCAAACCAATAACTTCTTTGTATTAAATCTAGTGTTTTATCCTCGGTTTTATCGAAACCAAAGTGTCCGAAATTATCGTGCATTTTTCGAAGCACATGCCAGCGCGCAGATTTCGGAATTGCCAATTTGTACTCACCGTTTATTAGCTTTTCTAGCCGGTTATTCTTTATTCTAAATTCTTTGTAAATGGCGCGTTCTTCTGCAGTAGTGGGACTACTATTTACAACGTCTTTAACTTTATTCAGGTAAGGATCTTTTAACTGTAGAGCTACCACCCAATCCGATACCGACATTTCATAAACATTTTTCTCTATAGGGTTTCTGCTAAGAGCATCTACATGTTGCATTTTGTTGCCGGGTCTGTATTCGATATTAAAATTATATTCTTGCAGACATAGCCACCATCGTGCGATACGTGGATTTAGATCACGTTTTGTTAATGTAGTTCGGAGAGCATTACAATCTGTGACGACTTTGAATTCTACACCTAATAAATAAACACGAAATCTTTTGACACTTTCTACGACCGCTAATGTTTCTAACTCGAAGCTGTGATAGTTTTTCTCTTGTTTAGTAGTGATTCGACTAAAGTATGCAACTGGCTTAAGGGAATCATCTGTTTGGTACTGCAACAATATCCCGCCTAAACCTAATTTGCTCGCGTCTGTATGTAGCTCGGTGCGTGAATTTACGGAATAAAGGGCTAATATAGGACGATCGATTAATTGTTCTTTTAGGGTTTCGAAAGATTGCCGTTCTTCGCGTTCCCATTTCCACAATGAGTCTTTTTTTGTAAGATCAGTTAACGGTTTTGCTATTAACGCGAAATTATTTATAAATTTCCGAAAATAACTACATAAACCTACAAATTGTCGCGCCTCATGAACATTTGACGGAGTTTTGAATTCTTTAACCGCTTCTATTTTCCTTTTCCCGGGCCTAACTCCCCGTCTTGTTACTTCGTATCCCAAATAATCAATTTCACTATTAAAGAAATTACATTTTGATAATTTTAGAGTTAAATTAGCGTCTCGTAAGCATGATAAAACTTGTTTTAATATTTCTAATCCAGATTCTACCGACTTTGATGGAATCAGTATATCGTCCATGTATATAAGTATTAGGTTCTTAACTGGAGCAAGTGCTTTGTGGATCATACTTTGGAAAACGGCGGGTGCATTTACAAGGCCGAATGGGAGTCTTTTAAATTCGAAGTGGCCATCCGGGGTTATAAAAGCCGTTTTTGGAATAGATTCTTTAGCCATGGATATTTGATAATAACCTTGGGATAAATCCAAAGTAGTATAAAAATAATAACCAGATAAACTGTTTAATTGATCTTCTATAATTGGCATGGGATAGGCGTTTTTAACAGTTACTTTGTTCAAGGCTCTGTAATCGATACATAGGCGAGTTTCTCCCGATTTCTTTTTCACTAACACAATAGGACTCGAAAAAGGAGATTCCGATTCTTGAATGATATCGTTTTGAAGCAAATCATCAATATGTTTTTGCACTATTTTACGTTCTGATAAGGACAATCGATAAGGTTTATAAGATACTGGATTATCGGTATTTAAAACGATTTTCATTTCTGTTAAAGATGTTTTGCCAATTTCTTCAGTTGAAAATGCGAATCTATCCTTAAAAGAAAGAAGCAAATCTACTAATTTAGTTCTATCAGAACTTGAAATCTGTATTTCTTTAATTTTTGCTTTAAATGGATCATAGTCAGTACTTTCTGATACTGTTGTACACATATTATTAATTTCCTTACCCCTAGCAACAATCGTATTACTTTGTAATTTAATTCGTTTGTCCGCTAAATTTGTTAAAGTTAAACACATACCTGAGGTAGCCACGATTTTCGTTGGTAAGAATGTACAATACTGCAAACCTGGAGGTCCATTCAATATGGCAGGAATGCTGATAGTAGTGAGGGGCGTACAAGAAGCACTAACTGGAATGGAGCATGTTGTCCTCGGTTCCAATGTCAGATTCTCCATACACCTAATGATTACTTTCTCATCTTCTTCGCTGTTGATTTTTGGTAGTTCACTAAGCATAGACTCAAAGAAACGTATTTTACCATCACTGATACTTGCTGAAATTCCTGAATTATTCAAAAGTGGTTGTCCTATTATAAATGGGTAGGACTGACATCTATTTGGTACGATCGTAACGTCAACATACGCCTCGACTTCATCAATTTTTATACAAATATGTACATTACCCAACGATTTGACTTCACTGCCTCCGAATGATTTAATTGTGATAATTCTCGTAGTATTCATTGGAAGTCATAACATGTCTTTGACTAACGTGGTTGCAGTTATTAGTTCACTCCCGGTATCGATAAGAGCTTGAAATACTTTACCATTAACATATATCGCCTTAACAAAATATTTTCCATCGTTATTTGTGACATTTATCAACTTTATATTCTTTTTAAATGTATCTTGCGTGGTTTGTCTATTCCTACATTCGTGTGTGACGTGACCAAGCATTTTACAGCTGCCGCATTCTTTTTTCGGGATTCTACAATCTCTCGCTATGTGCCCCGGTCGTTTACAGATGTAACAGTGTATTTGTAATTTGTTGAAATCCTTTTTCACTCTCTGACAATTTTGTTGACCCGTATGTCGTCTTTCAAAGTGTTGTTTTCCCATTTTTCCCGAAGGATTATCCTGCTTCAGCTGAGATGGTTTACTTTCGTCCAGCGAAAATAGGAAACCATTGAACAAGTCCACTGGTGTTTTGTAGTTCCCTGCACGAGCATTATTCTTTTGCTCTTCACTTCGCAGCCCAGCTATAATACAAGACACCGCATCTTCACCCACTATCCTGCAACTTTGCAATAGTGTCTGTTTCTCATAAAAATATTTCGTTATTGTTTCATTTGGATGTTTAGTGCGGCCCATCATGTCGGCTAGACAAGTAAAGTAATCCACTTTCCGAGGAAAAGCTTTCACTAAAGCATTTTTCCACTCTGCCCAGGACAGATCATAATCAGGTAGTTGATTGTACCACAGTTTAGCTAATCCGCGTAATCTTAACTGCATATTGTAAACTTTTAATGAATCGGACCAGTTGTGAATAACTGCTATCTGCTCAATTTTCAAAAGCCAATTTTGTGGACTGATCTTTCCTTCTTCCGGATCATATATAGGTATTAAGTGTTCACTATGATTATTCCGGTGCGATCCTTCATACGATGATTGTTCTTTAACAGTAGCTAGGACAGCACGTATTAATCGCATGTCGTTATCTACACTAGGTTTTCCTGGGGTTGCATAACGACCACTTTTACCACTATATTCACCAAGATCACTCACGCTTTCACAGTCGCCCTTCTTCGCCTGATTATCACATTCACCGTCATCGTCACTTATATCACTTGCATCGCCATATTTAACACGCTTATTTAGTTGGCGCCTATGGTTAGAATTCCGCTCTGAATTAAACCTCTTCATTATCACAAAACCTCACTATGATGTGCACACAGGTACACTATCCCACTTCTGAAATTGTAGCACTTTTTACTATTCACAGGGAACATATAAATCAAACACTATATTCACTTATGAATTCTTTATTCTACGATACCCAGAATGCCAAAATACACACAACTAACTAATCATTCTACTACAAGCATTTATATATTCACGTAACCCCAGGCTCTATACCCTCTCCAATGTATTACGTCAGCCCCCCCAACGTATTATGCCAACATATATATATATATATATATATATATATATATATATATATATATATATATATATATATATATATATATATATATATATATAATTGGCAAGTAGTTGTTGAGATTGAGACACGTGTTTTTTTCGTACTCCCAGTTTTTTATAAATTTTATTGGGATAATTTAGACATAATAATATTATATTTATATCGAATTATAAAAAAAATTGTGGTGAAAAAAGTGGAAGAAGAATATATTTTTTAGAAGATCGGTGTGTTAGTGAAATTATAAAATCTATATCAAAAGTTCGTGTTTAAATATAGCAAATAAAATCTTTTATAAACAAGTGTTTACTCAGTTTATGTAGGTAAACAAATTATTGTCAACCTTGAACACAATGTCGGCTACTCAGTGCGCCTTGTGCAAACGAGGTGTCAATAAGAAATACCCGGGCATAGATTGTGTGGAATGTTCAGGCGTATTTCACTCCAGTTGTGCGGGAATCACTGACGAACAACTAAAGTTTTTTGAGTCGTCAGGGGCTTGGTGGTTCTGCACTAAATGCCGTCCCACAAAGAAGCCTCCGCAGCTGGTTAACCAGGAGCCTGACACCACCCTTAACAATACCGAAATAAAAAATATGTTAAAATCTTTAAAAACTGACATACTTAAGGAGATGAACACTAAATTTGATCAATTAATAATTTCAATGACATTTTGTAGTGATAAAATCACTGATTTTGAAAAAAATTTAAAGATTTTAAATGATAAAATGAAATTGTTTGATGTTATTATAAAGGAAAACGAAACTTTAAAAAATGAAGTAATAAACCTTAACAAAAAAATAGACGATCTCGAACAATATTCAAAAATAAACAATGTAATTATTACAAATTTTCCGGAAAAACAAAACGAAAATATAGATAATATTATATGTGACATAGGTAATAAAATCGGCGTAACAATTAACAAAAGTGACATAGATGCCGCGCATAGAATTAGATCTTTTCATCAGGGGCATAATAAATCCAAAAACATTGTTGTAAAATTTGTATCTCGACGCGTTAAATCTGATTTTATATCTGCTGCGAAACGGGAGCGAAATTTAACGGCAGTGAGTTTCAATTCGGAATGGCCAGATAATAAGATATACATAAATGAACATTTAACCCAAAAAATAATGTATTATTTAAAATGGCGCGAGATAAACTTAAACCCAAGGGTTTCAAATATGTTTGGGTTCGAGACGGAAAAATTTTTGCTAAAAAGGAAGATTCCGGTAGAACATTTAACTTATTTTCGTCAAATGACATCGATAAGCTCATACAATAATCAAAAAGAAAAATAATTTAAAATATATAAATTATTATTACTTACAATGGTGCTTTCCTTATATTACCAAAATGTGAGAGGTTTACGGACAAAAACTAATACATTATGGGTTAATTCTGCAATTAGTGACTATGATATAGTATGTCTTACAGAAACATTTTTAAACGCGTCAGTGAATGACAGTGAATTATTTACTTCTCAGTACAGTGTTATAAGGTGTGACCGTTCCGAAAGATCTTCAGCTAAAAGTGACGGTGGAGGTGCGTTGATTGCGGTAAGAAGCGGTATAAACTTTATTGAAAAACCCGAGTGGCGGAGCAGCGCTGAAGAAGTGTGGATTTCCCTGAAGTTAAAATCTGGACATTATGAGCAAGTTATACACATCTGCTGTGTTTACCTTCCCCCAAATGATTTTCCAGCTCTATCTTGCTTTTTGGATAATTTTTCCGCCATATTTGACTCAATTTCAGATCAAAATTTTATTATTTGTGGGGACTTTAACCTTCCTTATTTAACATGGATGCCCGAAATTGGTTCAAGCGGCCTCAAGCCAATAAATACTTATAATGTACCATCAACAAATCTAATAGATTGCTTGTCTTATTGTCATTTGCTCCAATTTAATCATATCAAAAATATGAATGGTAGAATTTTGGATTTAATTATTTCCGACATGGAAAACATCGAAATTGAAGAATGTAAATTTCCTTTAATTAATGTTGATGGACATCATCCACCATTAGAGGTGTACATAAAACATAAGACTGATCATAAATTGCCAATACTCCCTAGAAAATTTTATTTATACCGATCTGCTGATTATAACATCATAAATGACAATCTAAACGCTATTAATTGGGATATTCTATTTAACGATCTAGACGTTGAAGGGATGATATCAACATTTTATGATATATTGTATAATATTATAGATAATTTCGTGCCTGTCAGAAAAAATACTCATGATTCATATCCTGTTTGGTATACTATTGAACTTATAAAACTGTTAAAAGAAAAAAGCTTAGCACATAAAAAATATATAAAATTCAAAATTATTGCAGCCTACAGCCACTTTTCAGAGTTACGAAAACGAGCAAAAATACTGGCAAATAATTGTTATAATGATTATATCAAAAATATAGAACTACAAATTCCAGAGAATAGTAAAAAATTTTGGTCTTTTAACAAATCTAGCAAAAATAGTAGTAGTATACCAAATAGTATGAGTTATGAAAACGAAACTGCCGATAATGGCAATGATATTTGTAATTTATTTTCAAAATATTTCCAAACTATGTTTAACAATACAACTATGAATAGTAATATATATGACCATGAATTCAGTTGCAATTCCAATATTTCTTTTGAAAAGCATGAGGTATTTGAAACTCTGTCTGAACTTGATATAAATAAAGGTGCCGGTCCGGATAACATTCCTAGTTATTTTATCAAAAATTGTTGTGAGTCATTATCTTATCCCCTTATGTTAATATTTAATAAATCTTTGTGTAACGGACATTGTCCAACAATATGGAAGAGGGCTTACGTGGTTCCTATTTTTAAGGGGGGAAATAAAAACTGTGCAGAGAACTACCGTCCGGTATCCAAGCTCTGTATTTTTGAAAAAGTTTTCGAAAAACTTATTTATAAAGTAGTATTTTCTACAGTAAAAAGTCAATTAATTCATGAACAACACGGTTTTTTCCCTGGTCGATCTGTTGAGACTAATTTACTTATTTACACTGACTACATCTTAAAATCGATGGATGAACGAATACAGGTGGACTCTATATACACTGACTTCAGCAAGGCTTTTGACAAAATCGATCATAATATTTTAATAAGGAAACTTGCTGATGTTGGTGTGTGTGGCAGTTTACTTCATTGGTTCAAGTCATATTTAACGGGAAGGAGTCAATGTGTTATTCTTAATGGTTTTCAGTCCCAATTTGAAGAGATTCCCTCCGGAGTTCCTCAGGGATCACATCTTGGCCCGCTTCTTTTCAACATATTTGTTAATGATATATCTCAGTGCTTCAAATATTCCAATTTTTTATTATATGCGGATGACCTAAAGATTTATCATGCTATCACAAAAGTTGAGGACTGCGCAGCTATTCAATCTGATCTGGACCGTTTTCATCAATATACTGTAGATAATAATTTAACATTAAATATATCTAAATGTTGCCATATTACCTTCACTAGAAATAGGAACATCCTACGGTTTTCTTATAATTTGAACGGATCAAATATAAAAACAGTTACTCAGATAAAAGATCTAGGAATTATCTTAGACCCTAAATTAATTTTTGACATTCATGCTGATAGAATTATTAAGAAATCATACAGAATGTTGGGATTTTTAATTCGATCTTCGCGATGTTTCAAAAACCCTCATACAATAAATATTTTATATGTATCATTGGTGCGCTCACAACTGGAGTTTGCAACAGTTTGCTGGTCACCACAGTATCAAGTGTATATAAAAAGAATTGAAAGAATCCAAGAAAAATTTATAAAATATTTGAATATTAGATTTCCAAATTATATACCGAATTTGATAAGTTTAGAAAAAAGGAGATTGTTTTTGGATTTGTCCATTCTTTTTAAAATTACTAATAATACCTTCGATTGTCCTATGTTATTAGAGAAAATACTCTTTCGTGTACCAAATTATACTACTAGAGCTTCTGACCTATTCACACTGGAACTTAATAAGACTAATTCAGCTTTAAATGCTCCATTAAATCGCTTACCACTTTTACATAATAAGTTTTCTAAATCAGATAATTTTCCCGATATATTTCTGTATAGTCTGAATAATTTTAAGAAACAATTGAAATTATTTATAAAATTATTATGATTTGTACTTGAAAATAAGAGTATGCTTATGTATGTGCACTTACATATTCATATTCATTTATATAATTATTAATATTATTTAAATACTATTGTTTACCTGTTAACCATAACTACTGCTATATTTTTTTTTAATTCTGTATTTGTTAAATTAGTGTTATTCTGTAATTGGGACATTAGTCCTGTTGAATAGCCAATATATAAATATCGCCGTCTTCGATATCTTGTCGTTAGAAATACAGCATAAGTTTATTAACAGAATTTATTCGTCTACTCAAGGAGCATAAAGTAAAATTATTTTCACATATACAGGGTGTTGCATTACGGCTCGGTGAGAATTGTTTCTCTTTTTACCTCACGCTAATAGAGGTATTGCATTCATGCTAAAAATCGCATATCCAGATTTTATTGAACAAGCACGTTTTAAGGTCCCTACAATCCGATTTAACATTTTTACGATGTGTGTGTGTGTGTGTGTTTGTGTGTGTGTGTGTTTGTGTGTGTGTGTGTGTGTGTGTGTGTGTGTGTGTGTGGTGTGTGTGTGTGTGCGTGCGTGCGTGTGTGTGTGCGTGCGTGTGATAAAAGAAATATAATATATAAAATAATCTGTTATAATAAATTTTACAGCCGACAGAATGGCCATGGAAAATAGTTGAAAATTTTAATTGTTTGTAACTGACAGATAAATGTCAGTGTCAGAAATCCGAAGACATTACTAAAGACTATTTCTGGGAAGTACATAGATTATATTATTTCTTAATGTATTAATAGTTAAATATTTAATATTACAGGTATATTACACATACCTTTCAGAAATACTGTTAATCCCGATAATGAATTGGAAACAGTTCGAAAAATTAGAAGAGGACAAAATTTCTTCATAAAATGAATTTAAAATTAAACAATCTAAATGTAAGGAATAGATGTAAGTAGAATTGTTGGTGTAGAGCAGGGGTTCCCAAACAATAAGCACGATTTTTTTTTGTTTTAAATATATTTAACTATTTCTTTTTTTTATTAGTATACTAAATTTAATATAAATATAAATCTTTCATTATATATTTATTAAAACAAAAAAAAAAACTGAAATCCATCGTATTATATAATAATATAAATCTTTAACTGTAACAGCAATTATTATAAAATCACACAATTTATTAACACGAAAGTAAAATCACTCTTATTGTAAATACAGAACTATAACTATAGCGATAAATTCGTTACTGACGCCTTGAAATAGTGTGTTGCATTAGATGCGCCAGAAATGATTAACAGTTCTGTATCTATTTGAGACTACTATATTATATTTCTGTACAAATGTGTAATAACTAGACTGACATACTACAATAATTTTTTAAATATAAACTAAACAATAATTTATTAATACAAACGCTTATGGTTAAAGTTCTGTAAGAATTTTTTAAAAATATTAAAATATTTTATTGTATCTTATTTGTAATATTTATTATTTATTTTACTATGTACTTATTTATTTTTTAATAAGAATATAATATATCGTATCGATATCGCGGGCCGAATTTACAGGCTTTGCGGGCCGCATTTGGCCCGCGGGCCGCACTTTGGGAACCCCTGGTGTAGAGTGTTGGTATACAAGAAATGTTAAATACAATAGGGCGCGAGCAGTCATGTGAATTTGTTGATCTTGACAAGCAGATATGGTGGCCCGTGTCAGAATGATAGCTAGTAATTATGTATATTGATGTCAAATATCATAATTTCTCATTCTAAATGAGAAGTGATTTTCCAATTCCATGTGGAGCAGAATTAAATGTTAAATATCTAAGGCATACGACAAGTAAATTTTAAACTCCTGGTGATAAATTAACTACGTGAATTTAGAAAATCTTGAAATTTTTAATGAAAAATTCTGACATTTTACATCTATGTACATAATTACTAATTATCATTCTGAAACGGGCCCACACATGTAACATTACTGTTCGCGCCCTATACTTATGTAACCAAAAAAAGAAAGTGGCGAGAGGTATTGTGCTGGCCACAACAGATTTTTTTTAAATAGCATACCCTATATATTTTTTTATATTTTGAATTGTGTTTTATTCACCTATACGAACATATGAATTTTGTTTTGGTTTTCCACGGCGTTGCCAAGTTATTCCGTTTTTTCTCTAAAAAAGACCGAATACACACATTAAGGGTTACTGAAGTTATTTTAATAGTAAAAATTAAGAATTTTCTTTTCTATATAACTGTAATTATACTCTATGTTCTGACATATTTTTTAATTATTAATTTTTTGTAATTATACAGGGTGTTCAATAAAGCGAATCAAATGTGCTCAATTTCAAATGACTATAACTCGTCATTTTCAAATGGAACACCCTATATTTTATTATTTAGTTGTGTGTATTTTTGTATTATCTTCATATGTTATTTAGGGTATCCTATACCTAAAACCAATAATTTCGGAGATTTTCACCATTTTTCTCTAAATTTATATATTCAATTAAAAATTAAATCTAGTATACCATGGATATTGTTTTTTGAATAAGAAACAATTGCAGTAATTAAGTAAATTAATTGATTATTATGAGTCTCTCGCAAGAAGAACTTACGCACTTGGAGAAGCGGAAAGAAACCCTCTTTTTTTCGTACTGAACATGACCAGTTCTTTCAAACCTTTCCTTTAGTTTTTCAAAAGAACGCGGATTTGGATGTCGTCTTCCCGGAAAACGTGCATAAATTCTTGATGCCAAAAAAGGGTTTTCTCCAAGTGCGTACACCATATTCGTAAGTTTGTGTCACTATTTAAAAATGAAAATTTTATTCAAATTTATACATTATTGAATGATTCTGATTATATAAAATTTACCAGGAAAATTGTATCAATTTTTGGTAGTACGTACATTTCCAAACTCGTAGCCCCCTGGAGAGGTGTTACGGGCCCTGAGGTAAAATCAAACTAGCGGGCCCCCGCAATGCTGGGACAAACAAAAGTGTACTATACTTTTTAATTTATAAAATATTTTATTATTTATCAAATATGTAAATAAATCTACTTTCCCATAGGGATTAACTTCCAATTTCAGAGTAACAAAATATAAATAAAAATACATGTAGTAATATAGATTATGCAATATAAAAAATAAAATAATGTACCGGTTGGCGGTTGCATCCGTAAAAATGTGCTTTCGCGAATAACTGTCCTCCATCTCAAAAACATTTTACAAATTGGTACATTGTATTTAAAATCTCTAAACTGTTATTTTAAATTTGTAAGCACTACACATTGATATGTAAAAGAAAGATAAGTGTAATTTAAATTTCCATCCATTTATAATCCAATATGACTTCCAATAAGAATTATTACCTGGCTCGTCATATATTTTAAAATTTCGCATGTGGCCCGCTTCTCAAAAATGTTGGTGACTTCTGATGTAATATATAAAAACAATATATAAATTTTAATCATGTTTAAACTTCGTTAACTTATTCTCTCACATGGCGTTCGCGCTCGAGCGTTTAATTTCAGTTCTAATTGGTGTTTATCAATCATTGCGTTGAAGATATGTTGTGTCTCAATCGGCCCAACTCTGTTGATTTTATTACCTTATCTAGTTTATGCAGAACATCAACAGCTGGTTTCTTATTCTGATTTGACTGCTTTAGGCAGATGATTTAGATATGTACATTTTAACAATGTGACTGTGTGGCTATTGAAAAAAACATCTAAACGGAAAGTGTTGTTCACCGCTTCCATTTCCATTGGATCCCTGTCCTTTACCTGAGCGAAAACTCGATCTATGATGATAATATTTTGTTCTTTTTATGTTTTATCTTTGGTGGAGTAGTCCTAGTTTGATTAAAAAGCCTCAAATTTGTTTGCAATAATTTCGTGGCACATCTCTGGATTAAAAATCGTGCAATAATTGTTCGACAAGCATTCTGTCAGCAATCAAATACTTTCCCATGGTAGTATGCTGTTCAGAAAATTATACACAAAATTCATATTTCGCGCGGTTTTAACCTATAATTTATTACATTGATTTGAGTTATTTTGTCTTATAGCCAGTTGCACAGCTTATAGTTAAATTGTCAATAACGTATCAAAACGAAATGTCAACTGAGTTGTTAATTATTACTGTCAAAATATCGATACGCACTTTTTTTTGTTAACCTGTAGCCACAAGTTGTGCAACACGCCATTAATGTTATGAATATAAAAATCCACAACACATTTCTCCGCTATTTTCCCATAGAAAATTAATGTTTACAACTATGAATGTATGTAATAGTATATTACGTAATGAGAGATGTAAGAGGCAGATTACGTACGAGTAAAATGATTGACACACGAGACGCGTAGCGTCGAGTTTGTAATTTTACGAGTGAGTAATTGCTTTACATCTCGAATTATGTACTATACTTTTTCTACGACCACTCATTAATATTTCTAAATTGAAGCAAAATTCAGATACATAGTTATAAATTAATTATTTTTTTATTGCATTACTTACAAATTACAAATAATATTATCAACTAATTTTGTTTATAATAATAATTATTACCTCAGTATATGTATTTGTTATCACACAAAAAAGCAGCAGTTCGAAACGTCAAAAATTTTGGTGGGTTTTATTTACAAAAATAAAACTGCGCAACGATGTTACCATGGTTACTGCTAAGCGTAGGGATATACGATGAAAAATAGTTCCCTAATGCAAATTTGATTGAAATGAAATGTGTATTGTTGACATAATATAATATTAATATAATAACCCAACAAAATATGTATTTATATGTACATGGTACATATTAAAGTTAATCAGTCAGATAAATTTCATTCTATTATATTTAAATCTTAAATTTTATTTATCATATTTCAATCATTTGACAGTTTGACAATCAGTCCTACCAACTTAAATTTGCTGTTCATTACGTAACAGTGTTACGTAATGAAATTTCATTACGTAATTCATAAGCACGAACTTACATTGTTAGTAGTCTGTTCAGTAATGACCATCTTACAGTAGTGGTAGTAGAAAAAATGTATTTTTTCTATTTCGGTGTTCTTATGTTTCTATAAACGCACTGTTTTGTACTGCAAACACGACGTTTAGATCTATAAAGCGTACTATTTTTGGCGCCTTTCATGTTTTCGAGTTGGTAGTCAAGCTTTCATAACTGACAGATGACAAGTAACCTCAAAATGGTAAGTTGTTGATAATATTTCAACATATTACTTTTAATTATGGATTTTTATACTTTCTTTAGGTGATAGGACTAGAAAGAAATATAATATTAATTTCACAACCAGAATCAGACCTTGAATCATAAATACAATACACCTTGCAATACACTAAAAAGCCTGATTTATAGATTGCATAGAATAGAATGGAATAGAATAGAACAGAATAGCACAGGGAATAGAAATATAAACCAATGTAAATGCATGGAACCATTTATACTTGCACAGAATGGAATAGAATAGGAAATAACCAAATTTTATTTCTTATTCTATTCTTATTCCATTCTTATTCCATTCGGCTTGCTTCGTTAATATTCGTGTGAATGGTGTAACTTCGTTGCATTTAGCCAGTGGCGTATATAGATTTATATTTTGGTGGGGGCTCAGATTGTATAAAATAATCTTAATATATAACTAAAAGTATATCAAATTAATTAAGTATAGGTGGTAATATTTAATTACATAACAAAATGTAGTATTCGTTTTTTCCTTGAAAAAATAATTATAATTTCTCTTCGGCCTCTCCCCCCTTATATACGCCACTGCTTTTGGCCCATCCCCTAACCTAAAAACTTACTGTGAACAACAGTTTTTCTGCAGAAATTCTTTCTTTTTTAGTAAAAACAAACAATGATATCATTTACTCGATTCTAAATGTAATTAGTGAAAGAAAAAAATAACCAATAAATCAGTTAATTTAGTGTAAAATAACACAAAAGTGACGTCATTCTATTCCAAACTATTCTACTCTATGCAATCTATAAATGGTCTTAAAAATTTCTATTCCTATTCTATTCCATTCCTTATTCTATTCTATTCCATTCTATTCTGTGCAATCTATAAACCAGGCTTTAAATTAATCAATAGTTGACAAAATATGAAAATTCAATTGTTAGCTACAAGCGTAACGAACATAAACATAACTAACAAAAAAATACCTAGTCATACTTTGACGTCGCAATTTAAATAAATTTAATCGTAAAATTACCTCAATAGAAAAAATAGTATAAAAAACACGTATCATAAGGCCTGTTGACGCACTCGTCCTTTGTAAAACTCGCCTAGCGGCTCGTTTTCCAAACTTGGACGTTAACAGATTGCCTTATGATACTTGTGTTTTAATATACATACTATTATTTAAAATGAGGTTAGGAAATTTAATTAAATGGTGTAAGTATATTATTTCTATATTTTAGTAAATTTATTGTATTCATATTTTTTATTGAAAGCATGAATATTGTTAATAAAAATATTAATTATCCATATTTTTTTTATTTTCCAATTTCCTCATCTTAAGAAACGAATTCTTTACAGAAAATGTAATGCTTTAAGAGGGAATTTTTAAAATAATTGAAATTAGATAGCCCCATTGCCTATACCATTCAAAATAGCATTATTAATTATTATAAAACTCATGCAACTATTACAATGTACACAATTTTGTATATATAATATCAAGATTTCATATTTTTGATGTATTTATTTTCAATAATATGTAATTAAATTTTAATATTAATTTAAAACAATAGAACTGCCCAGTCTTATATGGATTAAATAAAAGTGTAGTTAACTTAGCTATCATTATTAAAGCTATTCAACCCATATGTATACGTGCGGTTTGCACCTAGATATTTGTGCAATTGATTAATAAATGAACCTGTATGTTGTTTAATTGGTTAGTATTTTACCACTTATACGGTAAATTTTATTCCAGAAAATAGAAAGAGGCATTAAGCGGAAAGCCTTTAGAAAATCAATGAAAATAGCATATGAATATTTCTAGTTTATTTGTTGAGTGCATGATTGAATTCCTTCTTGACAAATGATATACAATTTGAAATTATAATTAAAAACTTAGAGCTTAGAGCTCACTGCTTAGTTTTATATGGACGAAAATAAAGAAATAGTAAATCATTTTCTTTATCAAACAAAGCATACACATAAATTTGATTTACTCGAAGTTTGCACCTATCATTTGTTTAATTGGTTAATAAATGAACCTGTTATTTAATTATGTGTTAGTATATGCTTGGAAACTTTTATATAAAGTATTTATTGTATAATATGAACTATTTAAATACGAGTATACACACACATTTAATATCACTCTCACAGAAAGGTATATAAATACTTAATGATAAACTTTAAATAAATATGTACCTATTTGTATAATTGTACGTGTATTTATCAGTTTTTCAATATTTTGTTCATTTAACCTAAAAAAAGTTAATAGATCTTATATTTATATATGTACTGCAAATATTTGACTGTTTTATCATTTTATTTATTATTGAATACTATATTACATTTTCATTCAATTCGAAGTATTTAAAATGTAGTAATCATTTTTAAATATCTGACTAATCGCTAGATAAATTTCTTTTAAGACGCAAGAGACATCTATTCTCCTAATGTTGAACTTATCTTTCTACCGCATATATATATTTTTTCCCAATGTAAATCGAACTTTGCCGAGAGTACCCGATGTGCGTAGGACTTGTGGCAGTTTTTTGTCGTGCGTTTAGGAACTATGAGACTTCGAGATTACGATGTGCTCTCTTCACAGCAGCGTTCCGGTTCTATCGCAGTGGTCACAAAACCGCAACACGACGATGTCTGTGAAATTTGATAATTGCAAATTATTAATATTATTATAAGCAATGTTCTCTACAAATTTGAACAACTTCGCTATCCTATTAACAAAATTATAAACAATTATTTACACAGAAGTCACTTTAATAATAGATTGTTCATTTTTCCTAAGTGTCCTGAAGGATGTCTGTGAAATATGATAATTGCAAATTATTAATATTATTATAAACAATGTTCTCAGCAAATTTGAACAACTTCGTTCTCCTATTAACAAAGTTATAAACAATTATTTACACAGAAGTCACTTTAATAAAAGATTGTTAATTTTTCGTAAGTGTCCTGAAGGATGTCTGTGAAATTTGATAATTGCAAATTATTAATATTTTTATAAACAATGTTCTCTACAAATTTGAACAACTTCGCTATCCTATTAACAAAGTTATAAACAATTATTTACACAGAAGTCACTTTAATAAAGATTGTTAATTTATCCTCATTGTCCTGAAGGATGTCTGTGGAATTTGATACTTGCAAATTATTAATATTATTATAAACAATGTTCTCTCCAAATATGAACTACTTCGCTCACATATTAATAAAGTTATAAAAAAATATTTATACAGGTCACTTTAATATGATTGTTAATTTATCCTCATTGTCCTGAAGGATGTCTGTGGAATTTGATAGTTGCATATTATTAATATTATTATAAACAATGTTCCCTGCAAATTTAAACTACTTCGCTGTCCTATTAACAAAGTTATAAACAATTATTTACACCGAAATTACTTTTAGATTTTTAATTTATCTTCATTGTCCCGAAGGGTGTCTGTGGAATTTGGTCATTGCAAATGATTAATATTGTAAAAGAGAGTGTTCCCTGCAAATTTGAACTACTTCGCTATCTTACTAACAAGGTTATAAATAACTACATATTTATACGGAAATCACTTTAATATATTTTTTAATTTATCCTTATTGTCCTGAAGGATGTATGTGGAATTTGGTCACCGCAAATTGTTAATATTGTAATAAACAATGTCCCTTGCAAATTAAAACTACTTCTCTGTCCTATTAACAAAGTTATAAGCAATAGTTTATACAGAAGTGACAATAATATAAGATTTTGAATTCATCTTTGTTGTTTTATGTATGAGATTTGAATTGCTCGAGCTTAATATTAACAAACTTATAAATATTAATTCATTGATAAGTGGTCTTATAATATTATTTTTAATTTGTTCTTATTGTCCAGGAGGATATCCGTTGAATTATTATTATTTTTATTGGATGTTACGAATCTGAACATCTATTGTCAGAATTTTATAATTCTGTACCTTTATAGCTTATAAATACGATATTTATTAAGAAATAATATTTTAACACCTAACAGTGGGCCATGGTTTAACACAGCGTAAGGCTGCCACACACTGGCTGAAATTTTGAATCGTCTGCTAACTTCACTGTCGTCTTTTCTTTTATCAGAGTGAATCGGGAGCACATCGTAATCTCGAAGTTTCATAGTTCTGAAACGCACGCTAAAAACTGCCACAAGTCCTACGCACATCGGGTACTCTCGGCAAAGTTCGATTTACATTGGGAAAAAAATATATATGCGGTAGAAAGATAAGTTCAACATTAGGAGAATAGATGTCTCTTACCTCTTAAAAGAAATTTATCTAGCGATCTGTCAGATATTTAAAAATGATTACTACATTTTAAATACTTTTGGAATTGAATGAAATTGTACCCAGCAATGGGTAATATGCCGTGATGAAATATTTATTTATTTATTTATTTTATTTAATAAAATGGTAAAACAGGCAAATATTTGCAGTACATATATAAATATGAAACTTTTTTTAGGTTAAATGAAAATATTGAAGAACTGATAAATACACATACAATTATACAAATACATGTTTATTTAAAGTTTATCATTAAGTATTCATATACCTTGCTGTGAGAGTGATATTAAATACGTGTGTATACTCGTATCTTAAATACTCGTAGTTCATATTATACAATACAATAATAAGTACTTTGTATAAAAGTATTCAAGCAGATACTAACAACTAATTATTAACCAATTAAACAAATGATAGGTGCATACTCCGCGTGTATGCTTTATTGATAAAGAAAATGGTTTACTATTTCTTTATTTTCGTCTATATGAGACTAAGTAGTGAGTTATCATGCACTCTTAACAAATAAACTAGGAATATTCATATGCTATTTTCATTGTTTTTCTAAAGGCTTTCCGCACAATGCCTCTTTCTATTTTCTGAAATAAAATTTACCATATAAGTTTTAAAATACTAACCAATTAAACAACGTATAGGTTCATTTATTAATCAATTGCACAAATATAGGTGTAAACCGCGCGTATACATATGCTTTGAATATAGCTTTAATAATAATGGTTAAGTTATAATAAAAATTACAAAGTTACGTCTAGTTTCACTAGGATACAACTTCTGAGTCAGCTTCCATGAAGCCATCGTCAGAAGTCGGCCAGCACAATAAGTAACCACAGACGCGTTTATAAAGTTAGTTTTTATAAACGCGCCTGGTTACTACTATATTTTTATTTAATCCATATAAGACCGGGCAGTAGATTCTATTCTAAGTTTTAAATTATTTTTAAAATGTAATTACATATTATTTCAATACAAATATGAATTAAATATTTAATATATAAATGAGTTGGTTATATCATTGAAAATAAAAACATCAAAAATGTGTAATTAACTAAAATCTTGATATGTACTATGAATTTAGAATCTATTAATTATTATCAAAATTATGTGTACATTGTAATAGTTGCATGAGTTTTATAATTAATAATGCTATTTTGAATGGTATGGAGCTATCTAACTTCAATTACTTACAAATTCCCTGTTAAAATATTACATTTTCTGTAAAGATTTCATTTCTTAAGATGAGGAAATACAAAACTAAAATTAGAAAATAAAAAATTATGGATAATTTATTTTTTTATTAACAATATTCATACTTTCAAGAAAAAATATATAAAAAATAGGAAATAAATATACTAAAATATAGAAATAATATACTTACACAATTTAATTAAACTTAGTCTCGTTTTAAATAACATACATTCATAGTCGTAAACATTAATTATAGGGAAATAGAGGAGAAATGTAATGTTGATGTTACATTCATAACAAAATAACTCATAAGTACTTATTATTATTATTCTCGTATCCAAACAATATATGCACAGTTATTAAAAATAGATATTACATAATATACTAATATAAAAATATCCAATTTGGTAATTATATAATTTACTAGGCCTAATACATCGCCCGGCATTAAGTAGGATGGCGAGGACGCATCTTCTCTTGAAAATAACACAGTTTAGAGCTGCTGGTTTTGGTTTAGCCATCTTTCTCGTGCAATATTATATATTATTAATATAAATTTATATAAAAATCGCAAAAAACTTACTGACTAATAAATAGTAAAACTCATTGCAAAACTTTACAAAATCATATCTTGCTTAATATAAGAAATTTCCATGTAAGTTTTCATTAATGGTCATATCTTTATACAATATTTCATACAAAAAAAAAAAAATAGTTTATGGGCACATTAGTTTTCGTTCTACACTTCAGATCTTAATTGGCTCTGAACACATTTCCAATATGCAAAGAAAGATAAAACATAAAGAGAACAAAATATTATCATAGATCGAGCTTTCGCTCAGGTAAAGAACAGGGATGCAATGGAAATGGAAGCGGTGAGCAACATGTTAGATGTTTTTTTTTCAAGAGCCACACAAAGTCACATTGCTAAATTGTGCAGATCTAAATCATATGCATAAACCAGTCAAATCAGAATAAGAAACCAACTGTTGATGTGCTGCATAAACTAGATAAGGTTAAATCAACAGAGTTGGCCCGATTAAGACACAACATATCATCAATGTAATGATTGATAAACACCAATTACAACTGAAACTAAATGCTCGGCGCGAGCACCATGTGGGAGAATAAGTTAATGAAGTTTAAACATGATTAAAATTTATATATTGTTTTTATATATTACAGCAGGAGTCACCAACATTATTGAGAGGCGGGCCACATGCGAAATTTTAAAATATATGATGGGCCGGATAATAATTCTTATTGGAAGCCATATTGGATTATAAATGGAAGGAAATTTAAATTATACTTATCTTTCTTTTACATATCAATGTGTAGTGCTTACAAATTTAAAATTCAGTTTAGAGATTTTAAATACAATGCACCAATTTGTAAAAAGTTTTTGAGATCAGTTATTCGCGTTTGATTTCTTGGTTTTGCATATTTCGTCTCTGAAAACTCGTTTGCAGTCTCGTCGAAAGTGGGGTACAGATGGGGCAGTGTCCCCAGGGTCCAGCACTACCACTGTTATATAATTTTTTTGTAGTGCTAAAATTTATTATTTTTAAATATAAATTAACAAAAATAAATAAAGTACATTGTTCCGGATGTAACCGCCAACCGGTGCATTGTTTAATTTTTTATATTGCATAATCTATATTATTACATGTATTTTTATTTATATTTCATTCTAACTTTTATGTTACACTGAAATTGGGGGTTAATCCCTATTGGAAAGTGAAGATTTATTTACATATTTGATAAATAATAAAATATTAAAAATATTTTACAAATAAAAATGTATAGTACTCTTTTTTTGTCCCAGCATTGCGGGGGCCCGCTAATTTGATTTTACCTCATGGCCCGTAACAGCTCTCCACGGGCCTGCGAGTTTGTAAATGTACGTACTACCAAAAATTGATACAATTTTCCGGGTAATTTTTAAATTTTTAAACATTCAATAACGTATAAATTTGAATAAAATTTTCCTTTGTAAATAGTAATGTGACCAACACATCATTAGCTACAATTTTAGCAATAGGAGCAGGATATCCATTGTATTGATAAGAATACTGCAGAACTGGAACAAAACTATCTGATATTTAATACGTTTCTTATATTGTTATCGATGTGTAAAATACCTTGAGGTTTTGCTTGCAGTAAATCAATTGTTGATGATTACATACTGTAACAGGTTTTTTTTACTCGTTCTACGCTATAGTAGCTCATTAAGTTTACAAAAGAGAATATCCAAAAATGCGAAATAGCTGAAGTAACCTCTTACGTTCATTTCCCCTATGTGCTAAAATCAGAACATCAGAAACTTGAGGCTGTACACTGTTATATATATATATATATATATATATATATATATATATATATATATATATATATATATATACAGGGTGAGTCACCGAAATCGCCGTTTTCGATATCTCCCTTGTCGTTAGAAATACAGCATAAGTTTATTAACAGAATTTATTCGACTATTCAAGGAGCATAACGTAAAATTATTTTCACATATACAGGGTGTTGCATTACGGCTCGGCGAGAATTGTTTGTCTTTTTTTAAATGGAACAGCCTATATATTTTTATATATTTTGAATTGTATTTTATTCACCTATACGAACATATGAATTTTGTTTTAGTTTTCCACGGCGTTGCCAAGTTATTCCGTTTTTTCTCTTAAAAAGACCGAATGCACGCATTGCTTTATAAAGGCTTACTGAAGTTATTTTAATAGTAAGAATTAAGAATTTTCTTTTCAGTACAACTGTAATTATACTCTATGTTTTGACATATTTTTTTTTAAAATGTAATTATACAGGCTGTTTAATAAAGCGAATCAAATGTGCTCAATTTCAAATGACCATAACTCGTCATTTTCAAATGGAACACCCTATATTTTATTATTCAGTTGTGTGTATTTTTGTATTATCTTCATATGTTATTAAGGGTATCCTATGCCTAAAACCAATAATTTCAGAGATTTTCACCATTTTTCTCTAAATTTATATATTTAACTAAAAATTAAATCTAGTATACCATTGATATTGTTTTTTGAATAAGAAACAATTGCAGTAATGACTGTAGTTTCATTAGCCAGGTTATTATTAATAACAGTGGGATTAAGTAAATTAGTTTATTAATATGAGTCTCTCGCAAGAAGAACTTACGAATATGGTGTACGCACTTGGAAAAGCGGAAAGAAACCCTCTTTTGTCGTACTGAACATGACCAGTTCTTTCAAACCTTTCCCTTAGTTTTTCAAAAGAACGCGGATTTGGATGTCGTCTTCCCGGAAACCGTTGTGCATAAATTCTTGATGCCAAAAGAGGGTTTGTTGCCGCTTCTTCAAGTGCGTACACCATATTCGTAAGTTCTTCTTGCATACTCTCCACGCCAGCATTGAGTGCCCGTGAGGTGACGCCTGGCCTGACCAGCATACACCATATTCGTAAGTTCTTCTTGCGAGAGACTCATATTAAAAAAATTAATTTACTTCATCCCTCTGTTATTAATAATAACCTGGCTAATGAAAATACTATCATTACTACAATTGTTTCTTATTCAAAAAACAATATCAATGGTATACTAGATTTAATTTTTAGTTAAATATATAAATTTAGAGAAAAATGGTGAAAATCTCCGAAATTATTGGTTTTAGGCATAGGATACCCTTAATAACATATGAAGATAATACAAAAATACACACAACTGAATAATAAAATATAGGGTGTTCCATTTGAAAATGACGATTTATGGTTATTTGAAATTGAGCACATTTGATTCGCTTTATTGAACAGCCTGTATAATTACATTTAAAAAAAAATATGTCAAAACATAGAGTATAATTACAGTTATACTGAAAAGAAAATTCTTAATTCTTACTATTAAAATAACTTCAGTAAGCCTTTATAAAGCAATGCGTGTATTCGGTCTTTTTTAGAGAAAAAACGGAATAACTTGGCAACGCCTTGGAAAACTAAAATAAAATTCATATGTTCGTATAGGTGAATAAAATACAATTCAAAATATATAAAAATATATAGGCTGTTCCATTTAAAAAAAGACAAACAATTCTCGCCGAGCCGTAATGCAACACCCTGTATATGTGAAAATAATTTTACGTTATGCTCCTTGAGTAGTCGAATAAATTCTGTTAATAAACTTATGCTGTATTTCTAACGACAAGGGTGATATCGAAGACGGCGATTTCGGTGACTCACCCTGTATATATATATATATATATATATATATATATATATATATATATATATATATATATATATATATATATATATATATATATATATATATATATAGTAGTAATTTTGTGGGGAGTCAGTGAAAGGGCAATATTTTAGTTTGTTCTGGTTTATTTCATCAAGCTTTCGGATTTTATTTAATCCTTCTTCAGGATGCTGTAAATTGAGTCAATATAACAACATTGTATTATACATTTGGTGTGGTAACTTACAATAATGTGAAATTCTGCAAATTCAAAAGAATCTTTAATATAGTAATTATTGTTTTTATTGTATGATGTAGTTAAAATATCTGTAAGGTATTGAGCTATTTTACTGTTGGGTGCATTAATTGATGATATGATTGGTCTAAGTGATAGGTTTGGTTTATGTATTTTGGGTTGACCATAGTATTTGGGAGCTGTGGAATTATATATGGTTAACGTTTTTGCAATATCTGGGTGTAAGGCTAGTTTGTTTTTTAGTTCAGAAATTAGTTTATTAGCTTTTTGTTGTAACGTGTTTGTTGGGTCACGTGTAAGGGGTGTATAGGAGTTTGGGTCGTTTAGTATTTCAAGTGATTTTTCTTCATATGTTTGTTTGTCCATAATGCATGTTACATTGCCTTTATCGGATTGTATGACTATTAAATTTGGGTTTTGTTTGAGGAATTTTTTAGTACTGTAATACAGGTTTGTGGTGTATGAATGTTGTTGTGTAGTATGAAGGTAATTGGTTATGACATTGGTAGTTTGCGCTCTACACACATTTTTGTTATGTTCATTGAAATTAGCAATGATGTATTCGATGTCACTTAACAATCTCCGAACACATACCTGGTTTAATGAAGGAGTTATGCAAAATTTAGGACCAAGACTAAGTAACGTCTTGACTTCATTTGGAATAGTTTGGGAACTAATGTTTTTAAACCATTTAGGTTGTGTTCGTAGTTTGTTCTGTTCTATCGTAATCAAGTTTTTTAATTTAGAGGTGTTAGTTTGTTTGATTTTATGGAATTTTTTGTTGAATGTTACTTGTTGTTTTTGTTTGAAGTTATTAAAGAGATAGAGTGGTGTGGAATTTAAAATATTATCTTCATACCTTTTGAGTTGTGTTTCTAATTGATTTAGATTTCTGATAGTAACATCTATTTCTATTGACAGAATTTGTTTTTTTAGCCTATTGTACATATTTTCAACTTGTTTGAGAGTTTTGACACTGTAGTCTTGGATGTTGTAAGGGTGTTGTTGGTAATTATGTGTGATGTGTTGCGGAAAAACTCCATGTTGACGGCATTTTAGTAGAAATATTTTCCTGTTCCTGAACGAAGCTATCTTGGTGTTTGTGTTAGCCCATAATTTGTAGAAATTCATCGCTTGTAAGCCAAATTGTTGGTGGATAAATTGAAAGAACCCCATTTCTGTTGATAATTGGTGAAAGTTCGTCACTGATATAAACTGTAGTAGTAATTTTGTGGGGAGTCAGTGAAAGGGCAATATTTTAGTTTGTTCTGGTTTATTTCATCAAGCTTTCGGATTTTATTTAATCCTTCTTCAGGATGCTGTAAATTGAGTCAATATAACAACATTGTATTATACATTTGGTGTGGTAACTTACAATAATGTGAAGTTGTATTTTACAATAGTTTCGTTTATGAACATGAGAACATTAATACTAAACAGATTTGGTGAACTGGAATACAAAATTTACAATAGTATACAGTCGTACAAAATTGTTTTGTTGTAGTTACTTACATAATTAACCAGTTTATGGAAATTTGATTTCATCGTCCTTGATGAATATTGGAGATATTTTAATAGTGGTTTAAGCTGAATTACGATTTATAATTTTGACAAAATTTTGGTGTAGTAGGCCGAAAAGTTTTTTTTATTTAAAGTCCTGATGCGTAGTTTCGAAAAATATGTATACAATGTTCTTCATTGTTTAACTTGGTGAAATATATTATTCTTTAAATATAATTTAAGCAGAATTACGTAGATAACAAGAATTAATAAAAATTTTGGTGTAAAAGGGCCGAAAAAATTAAGTTTTATGAAAACAAATTTGGTTTGTGGATGCTACGTTGAAGAGCACATGTTTTGTACTGCGTAATTATTTTGTGTGTTATGACCACGACGGAGTTTTGTAGCAGTTGTCTAAGATGGTGGACTGGCGCTGAATTTGAAAACTGGCGGTAGAATGAGAAATAGTTGTTACAATCAGACACTAATTTGTGTAATATTATTTATCTGTTGTTGGTTTTGTGTTCTGTTTTTATTGGTTTTTAATATTTCAAAAAGATTTATGTATATAGAGCTCAAGCCATCTATGTCTGTTTTTTTATTAATTGTGGATGGTGTATTAAATATATGATACATTTCTAAGAAGGTTCGTTTCTGACAATTGCTTTCTGTATCTAAGATTTTAATGTTTTGATAATCCATTGTATGCTTTGTATTTGAAACATGTAATGAAAGTGCTGATGAATGTGGTTTAATTTTGGTGTCACTTTTGTGTGATGTTATTCTGCTTGACAATTGTCGTGATGTTTGTCCAATGTAACATGAATTACAGTCCTTACAGGGAATATTGTATACTACATTAGAGGCTTGTAATTTAGGGGTTGGAGTTTTTATTGTGGTAAAAATGGTTTTAACTGTGGTACAACTTTTTTTGGCTATTTTTATGGTGTCGTCTTTTAATATGTTTATTAATTTTGGAGTGAGATCTGTAATGTATGGTAATGAGCAGTATTTGATGTGTCGATTTTCATTTGTTTGGTTTTCATTGTTAATTTCTGGGGTCTGGCGGGGTGTATTAAATATTAAGTTGTTTAGTAAGTTTTTTGGGTAACCATTTTCTAGCATCACGTCTCTCAACCGTGACAAATTTTTTTTGTTGAAGTGTTGGGTGTGAAATTTTATTTATTCGGTGTTTTAATGCAAGAACAACATTTATTTTAATTTGTTTGGGTTGTTGTGAATAATAATGAATATATCTTTGTGAAGATATTGGTTTTATATACCAGTCTAATTTTAAGTTACCTATGTTATCTCTAATTATTAGGGTATCTAAAAAGGGTAGGCTGTTGTTATTTTCAATTTCTATTGTAAACTGTAAGTGTCTATTATATTGGTTGAATGTCTGGAGGATGTGTTGAACTCCGTCAGCAGGTACTGCGGTTACAATGTCATCCACAAATTTCTTGATGAACGGTAGTTCGAAGTTTAATTTAGGTATACATATATCTAATAATGCATCCATAATATATTGAGCAACTATGGGGCTAATTATTGCTCCCATAGGGCTGCCAAGAATCTGTTTGTAGAAAGTTTCATTGTACACGCAATAACTGCTGTCAAAGACGAATCTTATAAGGTTTATGAATTCTGTCTGATTGAGAGTCGTGTTATCAGAAATGGTATCCCATTTTTCTGTTATACTGTTTATTGTAGTTGCAATTGTTATGTTACTAAACAGGGAAACAACATCTAAACTGATGAGTATATAGTTATTTGGTATTTTGTAGTCATTTATGAATTCTGCAAATTCAAAAGAATCTTTAATATAGTAATTATTGTTTTTATTGTATGATGTAGTTAAAATATCTGTAAGGTATTGAGCTATTTTACTGTTGGGTGCATTAATTGATGATATGATTGGTCTAAGTGATAGGTTTGGTTTATGTATTTTGGGTTGACCATAGTATTTGGGAGCTGTGGAATTATATATGGTTAACGTTTTTGCAATATCTGGGTGTAAGGCTAGTTTGTTTTTTAGTTCAGAAATTAGTTTATTAGCTTTTTGTTGTAACGTGTTTGTTGGGTCACGTGTAAGGGGTGTATAGGAGTTTGGGTCGTTTAGTATTTCAAGTGATTTTTCTTCATATGTTTGTTTGTCCATAATGCATGTTACATTGCCTTTATCGGATTGTATGACTATTAAATTTGGGTTTTGTTTGAGGAATTTTTTAGTACTGTAATACAGGTTTGTGGTGTATGAATGTTGTTGTGTAGTATGAAGGTAATTGGTTATGACATTGGTAGTTTGCGCTCTACACACATTTTTGTTATGTTCATTGAAATTAGCAATGATGTATTCGATGTCACTTAACAATCTCCGAACACATACCTGGTTTAATGAAGGAGTTATGCAAAATTTAGGACCAAGACTAAGTAACGTCTTGACTTCATTTGGAATAGTTTGGGAACTAATGTTTTTAAACCATTTAGGTTGTGTTCGTAGTTTGTTCTGTTCTATCGTAATCAAGTTTTTTAATTTAGAGGTGTTAGTTTGTTTGATTTTATGGAATTTTTTGTTGAATGTTACTTGTTGTTTTTGTTTGAAGTTATTAAAGAGATAGAGTGGTGTGGAATTTAAAATATTATCTTCATACCTTTTGAGTTGTGTTTCTAATTGATTTAGATTTCTGATAGTAACATCTATTTCTATTGACAGAATTTGTTTTTTTAGCCTATTGTACATATTTTCAACTTGTTTGAGAGTTTTGACACTGTAGTCTTGGATGTTGTAAGGGTGTTGTTGGTAATTATGTGTGATGTGTTGCGGAAAAACTCCATGTTGACGGCATTTTAGTAGAAATATTTTCCTGTTCCTGAACGAAGCTATCTTGGTGTTTGTGTTAGCCCATAATTTGTAGAAATTCATCGCTTGTAAGCCAAATTGTTGGTGGATAAATTGAAAGAACCCCATTTCTGTTGATAATTGGTGAAAGTTCGTCACTGATATAAACTGTAGTAGTAATTTTGTGGGGAGTCAGTGAAAGGGCAATATTTTAGTTTGTTCTGGTTTATTTCATCAAGCTTTCGGATTTTATTTAATCCTTCTTCAGGATGCTGTAAATTGAGTCAATATAACAACATTGTATTATACATTTGGTGTGGTAACTTACAATAATGTGAAGTTGTATTTTACAATAGTTTCGTTTATGAACATGAGAACATTAATACTAAACAGATTTGGTGAACTGGAATACAAAATTTACAATAGTATACAGTCGTACAAAATTGTTTTGTTGTAGTTACTTACATAATTAACCAGTTTATGGAAATTTGATTTCATCGTCCTTGATGAATATTGGAGATATTTTAATAATCAAGGACGATGAAATCAAATTTCCATAAACTGGTTAATTATGTAAGTAACTACAACAAAACAATTTTGTACGACTGTATACTATTGTAAATTTTGTATTCCAGTTCACCAAATCTGTTTAGTATTAATGTTCTCATGTTCATAAACGAAACTATTGTAAAATACAACTTCACATTATTGTAAGTTACCACACCAAATGTATAATACAATGTTGTTATATTGACTCAATTTACAGCATCCTGAAGAAGGATTAAATAAAATCCGAAAGCTTGATGAAATAAACCAGAACAAACTAAAATATTGCCCTTTCACTGACTCCCCACAAAATTACTACTACAGTTTATATCAGTGACGAACTTTCACCAATTATCAACAGAAATGGGGTTCTTTCAATTTATCCACCAACAATTTGGCTTACAAGCGATGAATTTCTACAAATTATGGGCTAACACAAACACCAAGATAGCTTCGTTCAGGAACAGGAAAATATTTCTACTAAAATGCCGTCAACATGGAGTTTTTCCGCAACACATCACACATAATTACCAACAACACCCTTACAACATCCAAGACTACAGTGTCAAAACTCTCAAACAAGTTGAAAATATGTACAATAGGCTAAAAAAACAAATTCTGTCAATAGAAATAGATGTTACTATCAGAAATCTAAATCAATTAGAAACACAACTCAAAAGGTATGAAGATAATATTTTAAATTCCACACCACTCTATCTCTTTAATAACTTCAAACAAAAACAACAAGTAACATTCAACAAAAAATTCCATAAAATCAAACAAACTAACACCTCTAAATTAAAAAACTTGATTACGATAGAACAGAACAAACTACGAACACAACCTAAATGGTTTAAAAACATTAGTTCCCAAACTATTCCAAATGAAGTCAAGACGTTACTTAGTCTTGGTCCTAAATTTTGCATAACTCCTTCATTAAACCAGGTATGTGTTCGGAGATTGTTAAGTGACATCGAATACATCATTGCTAATTTCAATGAACATAACAAAAATGTGTGTAGAGCGCAAACTACCAATGTCATAACCAATTACCTTCATACTACACAACAACATTCATACACCACAAACCTGTATTACAGTACTAAAAAATTCCTCAAACAAAACCCAAATTTAATAGTCATACAATCCGATAAAGGCAATGTAACATGCATTATGGACAAACAAACATATGAAGAAAAATCACTTGAAATACTAAACGACCCAAACTCCTATACACCCCTTACACGTGACCCAACAAACACGTTACAACAAAAAGCTAATAAACTAATTTCTGAACTAAAAAACAAACTAGCCTTACACCCAGATATTGCAAAAACGTTAACCATATATAATTCCACAGCTCCCAAATACTATGGTCAACCCAAAATACATAAACCAAACCTATCACTTAGACCAATCATATCATCAATTAATGCACCCAACAGTAAAATAGCTCAATACCTTACAGATATTTTAACTACATCATACAATAAAAACAATAATTACTATATTAAAGATTCTTTTGAATTTGCAGAATTCATAAATGACTACAAAATACCAAATAACTATATACTCATCAGTTTAGATGTTGTTTCCCTGTTTAGTAACATAACAATTGCAACTACAATAAACAGTATAACAGAAAAATGGGATACCATTTCTGATAACACGACTCTCAATCAGACAGAATTCATAAACCTTATAAGATTCGTCTTTGACAGCAGTTATTGCGTGTACAATGAAACTTTCTACAAACAGATTCTTGGCAGCCCTATGGGAGCAATAATTAGCCCCATAGTTGCTCAATATATTATGGATGCATTATTAGATATATGTATACCTAAATTAAACTTCGAACTACCGTTCATCAAGAAATTTGTGGATGACATTGTAACCGCAGTACCTGCTGACGGAGTTCAACACATCCTCCAGACATTCAACCAATATAATAGACACTTACAGTTTACAATAGAAATTGAAAATAACAACAGCCTACCCTTTTTAGATACCCTAATAATTAGAGATAACATAGGTAACTTAAAATTAGACTGGTATATAAAACCAATATCTTCACAAAGATATATTCATTATTATTCACAACAACCCAAACAAATTAAAATAAATGTTGTTCTTGCATTAAAACACCGAATAAATAAAATTTCACACCCAACACTTCAACAAAAAAATTTGTCACGGTTGAGAGACGTGATGCTAGAAAATGGTTACCCAAAAAACTTACTAAACAACTTAATATTTAATACACCCCGCCAGACCCCAGAAATTAACAATGAAAACCAAACAAATGAAAATCGACACATCAAATACTGCTCATTACCATACATTACAGATCTCACTCCAAAATTAATAAACATATTAAAAGACGACACCATAAAAATAGCCAAAAAAAGTTGTACCACAGTTAAAACCATTTTTACCACAATAAAAACTCCAACCCCTAAATTACAAGCCTCTAATGTAGTATACAATATTCCCTGTAAGGACTGTAATTCATGTTACATTGGACAAACATCACGACAATTGTCAAGCAGAATAACATCACACAAAAGTGACACCAAAATTAAACCACATTCATCAGCACTTTCATTACATGTTTCAAATACAAAGCATACAATGGATTATCAAAACATTAAAATCTTAGATACAGAAAGCAATTGTCAGAAACGAACCTTCTTAGAAATGTATCATATATTTAATACACCATCCACAATTAATAAAAAAACAGACATAGATGGCTTGAGCTCTATATACATAAATCTTTTTGAAATATTAAAAACCAATAAAAACAGAACACAAAACCAACAACAGATAAATAATATTACACAAATTAGTGTCTGATTGTAACAACTATTTCTCATTCTACCGCCAGTTTTCAAATTCAGCGCCAGTCCACCATCTTAGACAACTGCTACAAAACTCCGTCGTGGTCATAACACACAAAATAATTACGCAGTACAAAACATGTGCTCTTCAACGTAGCATCCACAAACCAAATTTGTTTTCATAAAACTTAATTTTTTCGGCCCTTTTACACCAAAATTTTTATTAATTCTTGTTATCTACGTAATTCTGCTTAAATTATATTTAAAGAATAATATATTTCACCAAGTTAAACAATGAAGAACATTGTATACATATTTTTCGAAACTACGCATCAGGACTTTAAATAAAAAAAACTTTTCGGCCTACTACACCAAAATTTTGTCAAAATTATAAATCGTAATTCAGCTTAAACCACTATTAAAATATCTCCAATATTCATCAAGGACGATGAAATCAAATTTCCATAAACTGGTTAATTATGTAAGTAACTACAACAAAACAATTTTGTACGACTGTATACTATTGTAAATTTTGTATTCCAGTTCACCAAATCTGTTTAGTATTAATGTTCTCATGTTCATAAACGAAACTATTGTAAAATACAACTTCACATTATTGTAAGTTACCACACCAAATGTATAATACAATGTTGTTATATTGACTCAATTTACAGCATCCTGAAGAAGGATTAAATAAAATCCGAAAGCTTGATGAAATAAACCAGAACAAACTAAAATATTGCCCTTTCACTGACTCCCCACAAAATTACTACTACAGTTTATATCAGTGACGAACTTTCACCAATTATATATATATATATATATATATATATATATATATATATATATATATATATATATATATATATCTATATATTATATAAATATATATAAATTAATGCACCTGTTATTACAAAAATTTCGCTGTTGACTGAACAATCCAATAAAATCCGATACAGTAGGAGTCGCTTTATTCAACATCCATCAGCTGATTACTTTAGCAGATATTCCGATACTTGTCATCTTCCAATTGTAATATGACACTGTTATTTAATTGTTTAATGTGTTTGTTAATAATAATATTCAGAGTTTGTACCTGTATTACGGTATAGTAGATCATCAGTTTTACAAAACACAAAATCCTAAATTACATACCTGAATCAATAGTAACCTGTTTTACGTTAATTTCCGCAATGTGCTAAAACACAACATAGAAACTTGTGGCTGTACATTGATTTATAAATAAATTAACGTATCTTTATTAAAAAAAAATCGCTATTAACTGCAACAATCAACAAATTTCTGTATAGTAGGAGTCGTTTATTCAGGATTTACTGATTACTTACGCAGATATTCCGATATTTGTCATCTTCTCATTTGTAATATGACACTGTTATTTGTTTATTGTGATTGTTATTATTATAATATATCCTTCATTGTTTTTATTGTTCTTAATATATTGTTAAAATGTCAAAAACCTAATATAAAAGATAGTTAATTTTTACAAATTTCAATAGTGTAGGTGCTACTTACTTACGGCATTAAATAATTTTCATAATAGTGTTCATTATATGAAACATTAAATATTTTGTAATTTATTTCACAAAACAATTTGAAATGACGTTCAGGTTCAACAATAGTCATGTCACAAAATTTTAGTTGAGTAAAACGGATTTCAAAACTTTCTCCGACCGAAAACGAAGCGTGTTCGGCTGTCGTCGTTGTCGAACATCTAAAAAAATTGAAGTTATAAGACTTCTGAGTTCCGGTATGTACTCAGTGAACCTAGCGGCCGATTCGATTTAAAGCAAGTGTTGCATAGCCCAGACAGTAAATGTACTACGGACATCAAAAGTATTGTTATTTTATGAAAAACAAGAAATTAACAAAAAATATATATTTTTTCTGTTTTTAACATATTCTTATATATATTTTATCAAAAAAGTAGTTCATATACCAACAAATATTGTAATTAATATATTTTATTTTGGATAATTAGCAATATTACCCTGATTCATTTAAATATTTATCTACAAGATAATGAGAAATGAATGTGAAGGGGTAGCCGTATCACGTACATATTTGGTGGGATAGTTACCATAGCTCCTCTGAGTAATATGATGTATATTTTGTTTAAATAATAAAAGGATGAATATATTTTTTTTGAGTTTAGAGTGTTAAAATATTATTGGCACATATAACATCCGCTATCAATTTAAGAACAACCCGTATCACAACTATATTTGGTAGGGTACATAAGACAACCCCATTGAGTAATTTAATGTACATTTTGTCTAAATATTCAGGGGATGAGATATACATTTTTGAGAGTTTAGAATATCAAATTATTATTTGAATATGTAACATCCCCTATCAATTTAAGGAGAAGCCATATCACAACCATATTTGGAACGGTACTTAAGACAACCCCCCTGAGTAATTTAATGTACATTTTGTTTAAATATTCAGGGGATGAGATATACATTTTTGAGAGTTTAGAATATCAAATATTATTTGAATATGTAACTTCCCCTATCAATTTGAGGAGAAGCCGTATCACAACTATATTTGGTACGACAGTTAAGAAAACTCCCCTGAGTAATTTAATGTACATTTCGTTTAAGAACAAGCCGTATCACAACTATATTTGGTAGGGTACATAAGACAACCCCATTGAGTAATTTAAACAAAATGTACATTAAATTACTCAGGGGGGTTGTCTTAAGTACCCTACAAAATATGATTATGATACGGCTTCTCCTTAAATTGATAGGGGATGTTACATATTCAAATAATATTTTAATGTTCTAAACTCTCTAAAATTTATATCTTATCCCCTGAATATTTACACAAAATGTAAAATTAAATTACTCAATGGGGTTGTCTTAAGTACCCTACCAAATATAGTTGTGATACGGCTTGTTCTTAAATTGATAGCGGAGGTTATATGTGCCAATAATATTTAACACTAAACTCAAAAAATTATATTCATCCTTTTATTAATTAAACAAAATATATATCATATTACTCAGAGGAGCTATGGTAACTATCCCACCAAATATGTACGTGATACGGTTACCCCTTCAAATTCATTACTCATTATCTTGTATATGAATATTTAAATGAATCAGGGTAATATTGCTAATTATCCAAAATAAAATATATTATTTACAATATTTGTTGGTATATGAACTACTTTTTTGATATATATATATATATATATATATATATATATATATATATATATATATATATATATATATATATATATATATATATATGTATAGTTGTTTAACTAGGTTTATGAACCATGGCTTCCTAAACCTGAAGAATATTTTTTATGTAAACCATGCAATAATTTATTATATATTACAAAAATACAATCAAAATTCATATATTCGCTTTTATTTAGATTTTATAAGAACTTTTCAATTATTTATTAAAAACTATGTTTAGGAAGCCATTGCTCTGACCATAATGAAGTGTTCTGTAACTTAGCTGAATTTCAAATTGTATAGAATTAGTTAACAGATGGCAGGAGTAATTTTAAGTGCAAAAACAAGGTTTAAGAAGCCATTCTATTCATTTTATTTTTAAAATTAATGTATGCTATATTCAATGTATTTCTTTGATATTAAATGTTATTGTTGTTTCTTTAGTAAAGAAGACTCTTTATGAATAACATTAAATAAATGATAAAACCTTACCAAAAGCTGGTCACAGTATATATGTAGTTATTTATATGAAAGATTTAATGCTAGTTGAATAATTTATTAATCTATTTAGTTACAAATAACTATTGTATTAAATTGTTTTCTTTTTGGTTTTGAGACTGACTAAACACACTATTTTCCATAAAAATAATTTTTCTAAAGTAGATGTTAAAATGTGCTTTGTTTAACATAAAATATTGGATAGGGCAACATTTTAACACATTAGTTAAGTAGATACATTTTTATTTATTAGGAATATATTATATATTTGAAACGTTTGTGTTACTTTAATAATACCTCTGACGCTTCTTCACGCCTGAAATACTTCTGTTATCAATTAAGATTTTTGCAAAATTTTGTGGAAAAAATACAATATATATATTTACTTTCAAATAAATTCCGAATAACGAAAATTAATGAGTTTTAAAATGGATTTTAAATAATAGTTCAAAATAATTTTTTTTTCTTCAAAAACTGCTATAGGAAAAATTAGAATTTTATAAAAAAAATCTCTTAAATGAAACTGTCAACTCGCGAAGAATAATTTATGCCCATCGATAATATAAAATTTTATCATCTTGTATAATATACAGGTGTATCAGAGCTCGTATAATAAAAAAGAACAGCGTATTCCTGACCTTATTTTGAGCAAACAAATGTTATATTAAGGTATGTCCAAAAACTTTTTGTTACATTATTACAGGCCTTTATAAGTGTACCTCATTAAACACATTTTTATTAATAACCCTGATACTAGTTGCACTAAAATTTTGAAATTTGGTATGAGAGTGCTAATTATTTAGATGCATATTTATACATTCTTTTTTCTTTTGTTTCTGTATCTCAACCAGAGGCGTCTCTTATGGGGGAGACAAGATTTTTTTATCGTTATTTTTTTGACCTTTTAACATTTTTTTATTTTTACCTATAAAATATTACATATAAAAATACATAAAAAAGTACTCTTGTTAAAACTTGATAAATGCAGTAGTTTTTGAGATATTTTAAATTTTAGAAATAAATAAGTATCCAAAAAAATTTAAGTAACAATTACGAAACAATTAAATTTACATAAATTTATTTTTGAATACTACGTCGATATTCTTTGGAGGTTTGACAACCAATACCGTTACAATTTCCATAAATAAACACCATATCTGCATATTCACCAGCGCTAACATTTTCCACTTTTTTAATTTCAAAAAAAATACCAATATTAAAAATAACGTAATTAACAATAGTTTCCGATGGTAAGTTGATTAATTTTTAACTGTTAACTAAATATTTTGGATAATTATTTTTTTCCTAAAAATTATAATGTTTCAAAAACTACTACGTATATCAAGGGTACCTTGTCTGTGTATTTTTGTATTGTATATAATATTTTATAGGTAAAAATACAAAAATGTTAGTAGGTCAAAAAATAACGAAAAAAATCTACATGTTTCCCCCCTATGAGACACCACTGGTTGAGATACAGAAAAAAAGTAAAAGCATCTAAATAAATAGTATTCTCATACCAAGTTCCAAAATTTTAGTGCAACTAGTATCAGAGTTATTAATAAAAATGTGTTTGATTAGGAACACTTTTAAAGGCCTGGAACTCTGTAACGAAAAGTTTCCCGATATATATCATTTTTTGTGAATACGCTATTCTTTTTTGTTACATGAGCTCTGATACATCTGTATAACCGTTAATAAATTAGCTGTCATTTTTTCACCGAGTTAAAACGGGATACCGGTATATAAACAATGTATATGTAACGCTTACTTTTTATTTAAACTATTTACATATGCATATATCATTTTTGCACTTCTCCTACGTAAACCAGGCTCATTTAAACTAGCCTTAATGCATTCATTAAAAGGAGGCAATACACCGCTTTTTAATTCCTGTGCAAATAATTTGCGAACTGCTTGACGCTCTGGAGTTGTCCATGATACTTTAGGAACGAAGATTCGGTGACGATTTTCTATTAATTTTGGCAAAAGTATCTTCGTCTTTTTAGTACTTTGTTTCCTAGACCTTGGAGTTTCTTGAAACAAATTTCTGCGACATTCTGTGAAAATAAAAATCACAATTATATCATCTAATTGTTAGGTTTTTTTTAGGTGATTTTTAGAATACTGTACTTTGTGAACCTTTTCTAAAATGTAAATATATCTGGGGGACACAACATTAAGTATATAGGGTGTTCATTTGTAAATGGCTACCATTGCGATCTCGAGAACTATAAGAGATACGAAGTTAAATTAGCAAAGAATCTCTATTTTATATGGATATTTTAATGATAATTAAAAAAAGAATTTGAACAGCGGATCTCAAATATGGATATCAACTTTTTTTTTGAAAAAGAAACAAATAAATAAAATAAATAAATATTTCATCACGGCATATTACCCATTTCTGGGTGTGCCAATCTGCTTCATATACAGATGTCGGTAATGTCGGTCTCGTGGCCGTGTGCCTGAATGTCTGGTCGCGAATCTAGGGAAAAGAAACATATACTTTTTATTTGTTCGTTCAATAGAGCTCTTTATTCCCAATGCAAGGACATACAATTTTCACACTTACATAACATAATTTTTGAAAAAAAAGTGAATATTTAGTTTATTGTTACTTCTGTCAAATGAGAAATTGTCCTCTTCATATCATTTTTAACTAGAATGAATTAATTCACACACGACGAAAAAAAAGATAGCTCTTTATTCCCAATGCAAGGACATACAATTTTCACACTTACATAACATAATTTTTGAAAAAAAAGTGAATATTTAGTTTATTGTTACTTCTGTCAAATGAGAAATTGTCCTCTTCATATCATTTTTAACTAGAATGAATTAATTCACACACGACGAAAAAAAAGATATCTTCGAAAATATTTTCATTTTGTGTCATAAGAATTCTCGTGTGACAGTTAACATGCACAAGGAACAATGCCCTAACAGGAATATTCTCATTTGACAGAAGTAGCAATAAACAAAATATTCATTTTTTTCAATCATGGCATATCATATTTTGGGGGAATTAATTCAAATCTTTATTAATTTTGTTATGAAAGAACGCTATTGAATGAGCAAATAAAAACTGTTTCTATTTAAAATAAAAAAGTTGATATTAATATTTTGAGAACCACAGGTTAAATTCTTTATTTCAGTTTATCATTGAAACCCATGTAAAATAGAGATTCTTTGCTAATTTAACCAACTTCGTATTTCTTATAGTTCTCGAAATCGCAATGGTAGCTACTTAAAAATGAACTTCCAGTATACCCGTGTCTCCATTTTTTAAAAAAAGTCACAGAAAGTACAATATGTATTAAAATTTTCATTATGCGATATTTCGTTCTCTATAAATTTTAGAACAAAAATATAATGAAAAAAATATTCAAAATTAAAAACTGCATTAAATTTCCATACGTTCCTATCGAAAAATAGACGTAAAATAAAATTGATAATTTCTAGCTATTTACAAAGTGCAATGGAAAACAAAACATCATCTCTCACTTGATTTAATTTATTTCTCACAAAGTACCTTTTTATCAATTTATTTTTTTCCATACTTTTATTTTAGTTTTCATGTTTATCTATATTCCTCATATCCATATTAATTAAAAATATAACAATAATTGGTTGTATCTAAATAAAAAATATCGCGTTATTTTTGTTGGCGAATTTGGCTTCTAGTTTTATTTCTCGTTTTTCGACAAAATAATTTTGTTATAAAAAAATCGTAAATAGGTAAAAAAATATATAAACTATTATTTTACCTTCTCGCGATGTCGAAAAAATTGAACTATTTTTTTTATTTGGTGGTTTAGGTTCCACTTTTCGTTTTCATCCCATTATTTAATGTAGATCTATAATAAATTACATTACAAATTGTAACTCTGGGCACATATGGTTATTGTAACAATCAGAGTGAAATTGGCAGCCGATTGGCACAAATACATCTTTGGACACCCCTGTCTCAAGCAAATAATATAATACATTGCTGTATTCTCATTGAATTATTATTTAATTTCACAATAAACAATATTACAGCATGATTAAACATTACAACCGTAAAACGCAAGCCTACTCATAGTTAGGTTTTTTATTACCTAACCTACTCATAGTTAGGTTTTTCATTGAACACAATTTAAAATAATCTTTATATTATCAGTATTATAGATATTTTCTAAATATTTTAGTTTTTAAACTTAACTTAAATATTCTAAATACTATTGTTTCATAATTATTTCTACGCCACTGGCACAACACAGTGTTTACATCCATTTAAGTTGAACGCTTGTGTCTTCATCGGTTTTGCATTTAGGTCGTTACACTCGTTACAGTACTTAGACGAGCGACTACTGGGCAGTCCCTTTTAACATTGTGGTCATAATAATTGTAGGACAATTCTTTCTATCTGCGTTGACGAAGTGGCAACTGCATACTAAACTATATTTGGTTGGAGGTCTTTCACGCCTAAAAAAATATGAACTAAAGATAGTGAGCTCAAAACATGAAACATTATAATTTACCTTATTAAATCAATCCATTTCTTTTTCTCCTTTTCGTTTGCTGGGAAACAAAAAAAATTACACATTTTTTGTTCCCCATAATGCTTACAATTTGGTGCAAAACACATAACCATTATAAAAACTAAAAATAAAAACATTTTTAAATTTTAGTTCAATAATCAATCAAAACGAGATAGTTTTGCTTCACACTGACAGATAACATAACCTCAAAATTTAATTTAATCACTTTTTAATAGATCAAATATTAAATTAGGGAACAACAAACGTTACAAATAAAGTCTATAATATATATGATATACGTTCTTACCTTTTAAATACCTTATTTATTATTAATAATAAAGTATCTCAACTTAGAAAAATCCTTTATGGCAATTTACATTGATTGTTGAATTGTTTGGCAATGTTTCTGAGTGTATCCCCACCACTGACGTCACACTTTCGTAGTCCATTCTTTTTGGGTAAGCGGCGCACGGAAAACAATGCTAGTCAAATGGTCGCTAATCACCCTTAATCACTTGTTCATACTAATGGCCATTGTTTATAATTATATCTGAAATAAATCCTGAAACGCAGTTCACAAAACACGAAATGTAGCCACTATAAAGTATTTCTAGATAATTACTTGATAGTTATGAATATAGTATTTTACATTACAAGCCAGGTAAAACGGTTTTTACTGCAGAGAGGAGGAAATGATTCGCGAGCCGAGTAGGCGAGCCTGCCTGTCACCTCCTTGAGGCAGTAAAAACAGTTACGTGGCGTGTATTGTACAATATTTTATTTGTTACTCACTTGTAAATCAAACTTAAACTTATAACCAAAAACTGTCAGTTGTAATTGACACTTATTTTCAATATGTTAAAATTTAACACATTTTTAATGAAGATGGTGGAATTATGAATTTTGTTGTTGTTGTTGGGTGTTGGGTTCGATACCGAGTTAACGAAAGGAATGGTGGCTTGGTTGTATTTATGAGCGTATAAAACCTATATGCACTCACAAGAATTTAATGACAAAGAAAATAAATTAACGCAAGAAATAATAATAATAATAATAATAGACTTTATTGACATCAGTCAAGGACGGGGTTCAGCCAATGGATGCTTTTCAACCCAGCCAATGCATATATCATACAAATAAACAATAATGAACGCCGATATAATTATAACCTAAAGACATATAAATATATAGAAAAAAATCTGATGTGGCCAGCACATAACCTCTCGCCGTATATTTTACCTGGCTGTATGCATAAAGCAAAGAATATTTTTATAAATACAAATAATATATTCATATAAATCTATGACGTATAAACTTCTTTATTATTCAATAATAGCATGTCTCAACATAAAGATATTTACCATAAATTATGTTACAATAAATTACAAAGTAGAGTTTACCATATATAAATATTAGGCTGGTAACAGCAATTTTCAATTCGAACAACTTTGTTTACTTTCTCTTCATATTCTTCTAGTAAAAACATTAATTTTGGGCGGTCTAAAATGTATATATCTGGATTGTGCATCTATTCTTATATATCTTCTTTTACATTTTATTTTTTCATACATGTTATATCTAAATAACACTAATTCCCTTTAATAAAGTGACGGATAGATTGCACTCCGATTATTCTTATATCGATGTGTAATTTTGTCAATATTTACAACTTACTTGAGAAGAATTTGATAGCTTTTTCGCAATTCAAAGTTACTCTAGTCTACAGTACTGGTGTACATTGTCCCATAATGTTTAAAACAAATTTAAGTCCTTCAACCTAGACTTGTCATCTCCATAATAGTCACAGATCAAGAATTAAGGGATTCTCCAAATACATTTTTCTTTCATTACTCATTATTTCTGACACTGACATTTATCTGTCAGTTACAAATAATTTAAATTTGCAACTATTTTTCATGGCATCCTTTCGGTTGTAAAATTAATTACAACATTATTTTATATATTATATTCCTTTTATCTCTAAATCTATGGAATATGTATAAAAATATTTAAATGTATCAGAAAGAGAATTTATTTTTCTTTAATATTATCAAGAAAAATTTTCAAAAAATAATATTTAGAAGATTTTTTTTCAAGAATCTTCTACTTCCGGTTGTCCAATTGTTACCAAAACCTTTTCAGATCTTCCCATGAATGTCCGATTGGGAAATACGTTGTTAAACAAATTTTAAGTCTTATAGTTTTTGAGTAACCGTCCTTCCAACATCCCACACACACACATCCACACACACACACACACACACACACACACACACACACACACACACAGACATCATCGTAAAAATGTTAAAATCGGATTGTAGGGACCTTAAAACGTGCTTATTCAATAAAATCTGGATATGCGATTTTTAGCATGAATCCAATACCTCTCTTAGCGAGAGGTAAAAAGGATTAATGTTGAATAGACAACAAATATTTTAAACCACCAGCAAAGCTGCGCAGATAATATCACAGGACAATACTTAATAGGGTCCTCCACTTTATTTTTTACTATTATTTCACATGAAAGTTCGTTCAATTTTAAAGCAATTCGTAGTATTAAAAAGTTATAATTATTTTTAGTTTCACTGTATTTTATTTTTATCGAAACCTACAGCTATCTTTCACGCACCAGCGACTATAGTAGGCTGCGCGAGGAAGATACCAATACTTATGACGTCACAGTGGCACTAAAAATAAATTCAAATATCGCAAAGTAATCATTCAAAAAATGTTTTATTTTAATCTTAATCGTTATTTATTGAATAGTATTTTTAGGATAAAGTGTACATTTTATTATTTTTTATGGTGGACGACTCGATTATTAATCCACACATAAACCTTCACATTTCCTTAAATAGTATTTAAAAAAAAAATACAGAAAGAGATTTCATACTGGCTGATAAAGTGATATATAAAGTAGGGGATAAATAGAAAAATGAGCACTTAAATTTTTGTTTTTAAAAGATGGCGCAATATATAAATTCCTAATACGTAGACTATAATTATAAAATTTTGAAACAAGTTTATCGTACAGGTAACGAGAAGTACTAGCTATTAAAATTTTATGAATTAGAGTTAAATACATTTTTCTGTATTACAAAAGAAAAAAAAAGACAACTGCAATTAATCTGTGAAACAAACTTAAATAATATATTTTAAAATATTTAAACACTCATCTGTTTTTACAAATTTTCAAATTATAAATTATAACGTAACGTGTCACACACACGTACAAAAAATTGCTTGTAGATGCAGACAGCAGATTACTGAGCTCGTCCCCTACCCTTCAGTCATATGCGTTGTTTGTATCACTCATTCTCGCCAAGCGCACTCATTCAGTATTTATGTTAGGGCTGCGAAAAAACATCGATGTGATCGATCTGATCAGAAAATTGATTGATCGATCAAAATGATCACGGACAATATTTAATCGATCTGATCGATTAATCGAAAGATCGATCCATCAGCTGGTCAAAGTTGTGTGAACGCAAGCTCGTATTATGATTAATACATTAGCTTTTGATATTATGGTTAATATAATGTTATAAGAAATGACTGGCCAATACTAAAAAAATCAAATTGTTATAATTATTGAGAATACCTACTCACCTACATTGAATTGACAGATTTCTGTAAATCAATTAGACCAAGATCGATCAAATGATATGATCGATCAAAATTAAGGATCAAAATCCAATCAGAATTTTTCAAGATCGAAAACAAATTTAACATAATGCCTATAACTATATCCTTGCGTTAAAAAAAATTATAGCATTAATTTTACTATTTTAAAAAAGTTGAGTATTTAATTCATTTAATAACTATATAATTTTATTCTTAATAGATTTACAAAAATGGAATAATGTTTCTAAATAAGCATAAAGTTACCATATCCTTATATAATTAAGTTTTACTAACAAAACTGATGTCGCGCACTATGTAACGTATAGCATTATTTTCAATATTTTAAAAAAGCTGAGTACTGAATTCACTTAATAACCATATAATTTTATTCTTAATAGATGTACAAAAATGGAATAATGTTTATAAATAAGCATAAAGTTACCATATCCTTATATAATTAAGTTTTACTAACAAAACTGATGTCGCGCACTATGTAACGTATAGCATTATTTTCAATATTTTAAAAAAGCTGAGTATTGAATTCACTTAATAACCATATAATTTTATTCTTAATAGATGTACAAAAATGGAATAATGTTTATAAATAAGCATAAAGTTACCATATCCTTATATAATTAAGTTTTACTAACAAAACTGATGTCGCGCACTATGTAACGTATAGCATTATTTTCAATATTTTAAAAAAGCTGAGTATTGAATTCACTTAATAACCATATAATTTTATTCTTAATAGATGTACAAAAATGGAATAATGTTTATAAATAAGCATAAAGTTACCATATCCTTATATAATTAAGTTTTACTAACAAAACTGATGTCGCGCACTATGTAACGTATAGCATTATTTTCAATATTTTAAAAAAGCTGAGTATTGAATTCACTTAATAACCATATAATTTTATTCTTAATAGATGTACAAAAATAGAATAATGTTTATAAATAAGCATAAAGTTACCATATCCTTATATAATTAAGTTTTACTAACAAAACTGATGTCGCGCACTATGTAACGTATAGCATTATTTTCAATATTTTAAAAAAGCTGAGTATTGAATTCACTTAATAACCATATAATTTTATTCTTAATAGATGTACAAAAATGGAATAATGTTTATAAATAAGCATAAAGTTACCATATCCTTATATAATTAAGTTTTACTAACAAAACTGATGTCGCGCACTATGTAACGTATAGCATTATTTTCAATATTTTAAAAAAGCTGAGTATTGAATTCACTTAATAACCATATAATTTTATTCTTAATAGATGTACAAAAATGGAATAATGTTTATAAATAAGCATAAAGTTACCATATCCTTATATAATTAAGTTTTACTAACAAAACTGATGTCGCGCACTATGTAACGTATAGCATTATTTTCACTATTTTAAAATAGCTGAGTATTGAATTCACTTAATAACCATATAATTTTATTCTTAATAGATGTACAAAAATGGAATAATGTTTATAAATAAACATAAAGTTACCATATCCTTATATAATTAAGTTTTACTAACAAAAAAGATGTCGCGCACTATACAACGTATAGCATTATTTTCAATATTTTAAAAAAGCTGAGTATTGCATTCACTTAATAACCATATAATTTTATTCTTAATAGATGTACAAAAATAGAATAATGTTTATAAATAAGCATAAAGTTACCATATCCTTATATAATTAAGTTTTACTAAGAAAACTGATGTCGCGCACTATGTAACGTATAGCATTATTTTCAATATTTTAAAAAAGCTGAGTATTGCATTCACATAATAACCATATAATTTTATTCCTAATAGATGTACAAAAATAGAATAATGTTTATAAATAAGCATAAAGTTACCATATCCTTATATAATTAAGTTTTACTAACAAAACTGATGTCGCGCACTATGTAACGTATAGCATTATTTTCAATATTTTAAAAAAGCTGAGTATTGAATTCACTTAATAACCATATAATTTTATTCTTAATAGATGTACAAAAATGGAATAATGTTTATAAATAAGCATAAAGTTACCATATCCTTATATAATTAAGTTTTACTAACAAAACTGATGTCGCGCACTATGTAACGTATAGCATTATTTTCAATATTTTAAAAAAGCTGAGTATTGAATTCACTTAATAACCATATAATTTTATTCTTAATAGATGTACAAAAATGGAATAATGTTTATAAATAAGCATAAAGTTACCATATCCTTATATAATTAAGTTTTACTAACAAAACTGATGTCGCGCGCTATGTAACGTATAGCATTATTTTCAATATTTTAAAAAAGCTGAGTATTGAATTCACTTAATAACCATATAATTTTATTCTTAATAGATGTACAAAAATAGAATAATGTTTATAAATAAGCATAAAGTTACCATATCCTTATATAATTAAGTTTTACTAACAAAACTGATGTCGCGCACTATGTAACGTATAGCATTATTTTCAATATTTTAAAAAAGCTGAGTATTGAATTCACTTAATAACCATATAATTTTATTCTTAATAGATGTACAAAAATGGAATAATGTTTATAAATAAGCATAAAGTTACCATATCCTTATATAATTAAGTTTTACTAACAAAACTGATGTCGCGCACTATGTAACGTATAGCATTATTTTCACTATTTTAAAATAGCTGAGTATTGAATTCACTTAATAACCATATAATTTTATTCTTAATAGATGTACAAAAATGGAATAATGTTTATAAATAAACATAAAGTTACCATATCCTTATATAATTAAGTTTTACTAACAAAAAAGATGTCGCGCACTATACAACGTATAGCATTATTTTCAATATTTTAAAAAAGCTGAGTATTGCATTCACTTAATAACCATATAATTTTATTCTTAATAGATGTACAAAAATGGAATAATGTTTATAAATAAGCATAAAGTTACCATATCCTTATATAATTAAGTTTTACTAACAAAACTGATGTCGCGCGCTATGTAACGTATAGCATTATTTTCAATATTTTAAAAAAGCTGAGTATTGAATTCACTTAATAACCATATAATTTTATTCTTAATAGATGTACAAAAATAGAATAATGTTTATAAATAAGCATAAAGTTACCATATCCTTATATAATTAAGTTTTACTAACAAAACTGATGTCGCGCACTATGTAACGTATAGCATTATTTTCAATATTTTAAAAAAGCTGAGTATTGAATTCACTTAATAACCATATAATTTTATTCTTAATAGATGTACAAAAATGGGATAATGTTTATAAATAAGCATAAAGTTACCATATCCTTATATAATTAAGTTTTACTAACAAAACTGATGTCGCGCACTATGTAACGTATAGCATTATTTTCACTATTTTAAAATAGCTGAGTATTGAATTCACTTAATAACCATATAATTTTATTCTTAATAGATGTACAAAAATGGAATAATGTTTATAAATAAACATAAAGTTACCATATCCTTATATAATTAAGTTTTACTAACAAAAAAGATGTCGCGCACTATACAACGTATAGCATTATTTTCAATATTTTAAAAAAGCTGAGTATTGCATTCACTTAATAACCATATAATTTTATTCTTAATAGATGTACAAAAATAGAATAATGTTTATAAATAAGCATAAAGTTACCATATCCTTATATAATTAAGTTTTACTAAGAAAACTGATGTCGCGCACTATGTAACGTATAGCATTATTTTCAATATTTTAAAAAAGCTGAGTATTGCATTCACATAATAACCATATAATTTTATTCCTAATAGATGTACAAAAATAGAATAATGTTTATAAATAAGCATAAAGTTACCATATCCTTATTTAATTAAGTTTTACTAACAAAACTGATGTCGCGCGCTATGTAACGTATAGCATTATTTTCAATATTTTAAAAAAGCTGAGTATTGCATTCACTTAATAACCATATAATTTTATTCTTAATAGATGTACAAAAATAGAATAATGTTTATAAATAAGCATAAAGTTACCATATCCTTATATAATTAAGTTTTACTAAGAAAACTGATGTCGCGCACTATGTAACGTATAGCATTATTTTCAATATTTTAAAAAAGCTGAGTATTGCATTCACATAATAACCATATAATTTTATTCCTAATAGATGTACAAAAATAGAATAATGTTTATAAATAAGCATAAAGTTACCATATCCTTATATAATTAAGTTTTACTAACAAAACTGATGTCGCGCGCTATGTAACGTATAGCATTATTTTCAATATTTTAAAAAAGCTGAGTATTGCATTCACTTAATAACCATATAATTTTATTCCTAATAGATGTACAAAAATAGAATAATGTTTATAAATAAGCATAAAGTTACCATATCCTTATTTAATTAAGTTTTACTAACAAAACTGATGTCGCGCACTATACAACGTATAGCATTATTTTCAATATTTTAAAAAAGCTGAGTATTGCATTCACTTAATAACCATATAATTTTATTCTTAATAGATGTACAAAAATAGAATAATGTTTATAAATAAGCATAAAGTTACCATATCCTTATATAATTAAGTTTTACTAAGAAAACTGATGTCGCGCACTATGTAACGTATAGCATTATTTTCAATATTTTAAAAAAGCTGAGTATTGCATTCACATAATAACCATATAATTTTATTCCTAATAGATGTACAAAAATAGAATAATGTTTATAAATAAGCATAAAGTTACCATATCCTTATTTAATTAAGTTTTACTAACAAAACTGATGTCGCGCACTATACAACGTATAGCATTATTTTCAATATTTTAAAAAAGCTGAGTATTGCATTCACTTAATAACCATATAATTTTATTCTTAATAGATGTACAAAAATAGAATAATGTTTATAAATAAGCATAAAGTTACCATATCCTTATATAATTAAGTTTTACTAAGAAAACTGATGTCGCGCACTATGTAACGTATAGCATTATTTTCAATATTTTAAAAAAGCTGAGTATTGCATTCACATAATAACCATATAATTTTATTCCTAATAGATGTACAAAAATAGAATAATGTTTATAAATAAGCATAAAGTTACCATATCCTTATTTAATTAAGTTTTACTAACAAAACTGATGTCGCGCACTATACAACGTATAGCATTATTTTCAATATTTTAAAAAAGCTGAGTATTGCATTCACTTAATAACCATATAATTTTATTCTTAATAGATGTACAAAAATAGAATAATGTTTATAAATAAGCATAAAGTTACCATATCCTTATATAATTAAGTTTTACTAAGAAAACTGATGTCGCGCACTATGTAACGTATAGCATTATTTTCAATATTTTAAAAAAGCTGAGTATTGCATTCACATAATAACCATATAATTTTATTCCTAATAGATGTACAAAAATAGAATAATGTTTATAAATAAGCATAAAGTTACCATATCCTTATATAATTAAGTTTTACTAACAAAACTGATGTCGCGCACTATACAACGTATAGCATTATTTTCAATATTTTAAAAAAGCTGAGTATTGCATTCACTTAATAACCATATAATTTTATTCTTAATAGATGTACAAAAATAGAATAATGTTTATAAATAAGCATAAAGTTACCATATCCTTATATAATTAAGTTTTACTAAGAAAACTGATGTCGCGCACTATGTAACGTATAGCATTATTTTCAATATTTTAAAAAAGCTGAGTATTGCATTCACATAATAACCATATAATTTTATTCCTAATAGATGTACAAAAATAGAATAATGTTTATAAATAAGCATAAAGTTACCATATCCTTATTTAATTAAGTTTTACTAACAAAACTGATGTCGCGCGCTATGTAACGTATAGCATTATTTTCAATATTTTAAAAAAGCTGAGTATTGCATTCACTTAATAACCATATAATTTTATTCTTAATAGATGTACAAAAATAGAATAATGTTTATAAATAAGCATAAAGTTACCATATCCTTATATAATTAAGTTTTACTAAGAAAACTGATGTCGCGCACTATGTAACGTATAGCATTATTTTCAATATTTTAAAAAAGCTGAGTATTGCATTCACATAATAACCATATAATTTTATTCCTAATAGATGTACAAAAATAGAATAATGTTTATAAATAAGCATAAAGTTACCATATCCTTATTTAATTAAGTTTTACTAACAAAACTGATGTCGCGCGCTATGTAACGTATAGCATTATTTTCAATATTTTAAAAAAGCTGAGTATTGCATTCACTTAATAACCATATAATTTTATTCTTAATAGATGTACAAAAATAGAATAATGTTTATAAATAAGCATAAAGTTACCATATCCTTATATAATTAAGTTTTACTAAGAAAACTGATGTCGCGCACTATGTAACGTATAGCATTATTTTCAATATTTTAAAAAAGCTGAGTATTGCATTCACATAATAACCATATAATTTTATTCCTAATAGATGTACAAAAATAGAATAATGTTTATAAATAAGCATAAAGTTACCATATCCTTATATAATTAAGTTTTACTAACAAAACTGATGTCGCGCGCTATGTAACGTATAGCATTATTTTCAATATTTTAAAAAAGCTGAGTATTGCATTCACTTAATAACCATATAATTTTATTCCTAATAGATGTACAAAAATAGAATAATGTTTATAAATAAGCATAAAGTTACCATATCCTTATTTAATTAAGTTTTACTAACAAAACTGATGTCGCGCACTATACAACGTATAGCATTATTTTCAATATTTTAAAAAAGCTGAGTATTGCATTCACTTAATAACCATATAATTTTATTCTTAATAGATGTACAAAAATAGAATAATGTTTATAAATAAGCATAAAGTTACCATATCCTTATATAATTAAGTTTTACTAAGAAAACTGATGTCGCGCACTATGTAACGTATAGCATTATTTTCAATATTTTAAAAAAGCTGAGTATTGCATTCACTTAATAACCATATAATTTTATTCTTAATAGATGTACAAAAATAGAATAATGTTTATAAATAAGCATAAAGTTACCATATCCTTATATAATTAAGTTTTACTAAGAAAACTGATGTCGCGCACTATGTAACGTATAGCATTATTTTCAATATTTTAAAAAAGCTGAGTATTGCATTCACATAATAACCATATAATTTTATTCCTAATAGATGTACAAAAATAGAATAATGTTTATAAATAAGCATAAAGTTACCATATCCTTATTTAATTAAGTTTTACTAACAAAACTGATGTCGCGCGCTATGTAACGTATAGCATTATTTTCAATATTTTAAAAAAGCTGAGTATTGCATTCACTTAATAACCATATAATTTTATTCTTAATAGATGTACAAAAATAGAATAATGTTTATAAATAAGCATAAAGTTACCATATCCTTATATAATTAAGTTTTACTAAGAAAACTGATGTCGCGCACTATGTAACGTATAGCATTATTTTCAATATTTTAAAAAAGCTGAGTATTGCATTCACATAATAACCATATAATTTTATTCCTAATAGATGTACAAAAATAGAATAATGTTTATAAATAAGCATAAAGTTACCATATCCTTATATAATTAAGTTTTACTAACAAAACTGATGTCGCGCGCTATGTAACGTATAGCATTATTTTCAATATTTTAAAAAAGCTGAGTATTGCATTCACTTAATAACCATATAATTTTATTCCTAATAGATGTACAAAAATAGAATAATGTTTATAAATAAGCATAAAGTTACCATATCCTTATTTAATTAAGTTTTACTAACAAAACTGATGTCGCGCACTATACAACGTATAGCATTATTTTCAATATTTTAAAAAAGCTGAGTATTGCATTCACTTAATAACCATATAATTTTATTCTTAATAGATGTACAAAAATAGAATAATGTTTATAAATAAGCATAAAGTTACCATATCCTTATATAATTAAGTTTTACTAAGAAAACTGATGTCGCGCACTATGTAACGTATAGCATTATTTTCAATATTTTAAAAAAGCTGAGTATTGCATTCACATAATAACCATATAATTTTATTCCTAATAGATGTACAAAAATAGAATAATGTTTATAAATAAGCATAAAGTTACCATATCCTTATTTAATTAAGTTTTGCTAACAAAACTGATGTCGCGCACTATACAACGTATAGCATTATTTTCAATATTTTAAAAAAGCTGAGTATTGCATTCACTTAATAACCATATAATTTTATTCTTAATAGATGTACAAAAATAGAATAATGTTTATAAATAAGCATAAAGTTACCATATCCTTATATAATTAAGTTTTACTAAGAAAACTGATGTCGCGCACTATGTAACGTATAGCATTATTTTCAATATTTTAAAAAAGCTGAGTATTGCATTCACATAATAACCATATAATTTTATTCCTAATAGATGTACAAAAATAGAATAATGTTTATAAATAAGCATAAAGTTACCATATCCTTATTTAATTAAGTTTTACTAACAAAACTGATGTCGCGCACTATACAACGTATAGCATTATTTTCAATATTTTAAAAAAGCTGAGTATTGCATTCACTTAATAACCATATAATTTTATTCTTAATAGATGTACAAAAATAGAATAATGTTTATAAATAAGCATAAAGTTACCATATCCTTATATAATTAAGTTTTACTAAGAAAACTGATGTCGCGCACTATGTAACGTATAGCATTATTTTCAATATTTTAAAAAAGCTGAGTATTGCATTCACATAATAACCATATAATTTTATTCCTAATAGATGTACAAAAATAGAATAATGTTTATAAATAAGCATAAAGTTACCATATCCTTATATAATTAAGTTTTACTAACAAAACTGATGTCGCGCGCTATGTAACGTATAGCATTATTTTCAATATTTTAAAAAAGCTGAGTATTGCATTCACTTAATAACCATATAATTTTATTCTTAATAGATGTACAAAAATAGAATAATGTTTATAAATAAGCATAAAGTTACCATATCCTTATATAATTAAGTTTTACTAAGAAAACTGATGTCGCGCACTATGTAACGTATAGCATTATTTTCAATATTTTAAAAAAGCTGAGTATTGCATTCACATAATAACCATATAATTTTATTCCTAATAGATGTACAAAAATAGAATAATGTTTATAAATAAGCATAAAGTTACCATATCCTTATTTAATTAAGTTTTACTAACAAAACTGATGTCGCGCACTATACAACGTATAGCATTATTTTCAATATTTTAAAAAAGCTGAGTATTGCATTCACTTAATAACCATATAATTTTATTCTTAATAGATGTACAAAAATAGAATAATGTTTATAAATAAGCATAAAGTTACCATATCCTTATATAATTAAGTTTTACTAAGAAAACTGATGTCGCGCACTATGTAACGTATAGCATTATTTTCAATATTTTAAAAAAGCTGAGTATTGCATTCACATAATAACCATATAATTTTATTCCTAATAGATGTACAAAAATAGAATAATGTTTATAAATAAGCATAAAGTTACCATATCCTTATATAATTAAGTTTTACTAACAAAACTGATGTCGCGCGCTATGTAACGTATAGCATTATTTTCAATATTTTAAAAAAGCTGAGTATTGAATTCACTTAATAACCATATAATTTTATTCTTAATAGATGTACAAAAATGGAATAATGTTTATAAATAAGCATAAAGTTACCATATCCTTATATAATTAAGTTTTACTAACAAAACTGATGTCGCGCACTATGTAACGTATAGCATTATTTTCAATATTTTAAAAAAGCTGAGTATTGCATTCACATAATAACCATATAATTTTATTCCTAATAGATGTACAAAAATAGAATAATGTTTATAAATAAGCATAAAGTTACCATATCCTTATATAATTAAGTTTTACTAACAAAACTGATGTCGCGCACTATGTAACGTATAGCATTATTTTCAATATTTTAAAAAAGCTGAGTATTGAATTCACTTAATAACCATATAATTTTATTCTTAATAGATGTACAAAAATGGAATAATGTTTATAAATAAACATAAAGTTACCATATCCTTATATAATTAAGTTTTACTAACAAAAAAGATGTCGCGCACTATACAACGTATAGCATTATTTTCAATATTTTAAAAAAGCTGAGTATTGCATTCACTTAATAACCATATAATTTTATTCTTAATAGATGTACAAAAATAGAATAATGTTTATAAATAAGCATAAAGTTACCATATCCTTATATAATTAAGTTTTACTAACAAAACTGATGTCGCGCGCTATGTAACGTATAGCATTATTTTCAATATTTTAAAAAAGCTGAGTATTGCATTCACTTAATAACCATATAATTTTATTCTTAATAGATGTACAAAAATAGAATAATGTTTATAAATAAGCATAAAGTTACCATATCCTTATATAATTAAGTTTTACTAAGAAAACTGATGTCGCGCACTATGTAACGTATAGCATTATTTTCAATATTTTAAAAAAGCTGAGTATTGCATTCACATAATAACCATATAATTTTATTCCTAATAGATGTACAAAAATAGAATAATGTTTATAAATAAGCATAAAGTTACCATATCCTTATATAATTAAGTTTTACTAACAAAACTGATGTCGCGCGCTATGTAACGTATAGCATTATTTTCAATATTTTAAAAAAGCTGAGTATTGCATTCACTTAATAACCATATAATTTTATTCTTAATAGATGTACAAAAATAGAATAATGTTTATAAATAAGCATAAAGTTACCATATCCTTATATAATTAAGTTTTACTAAGAAAACTGATGTCGCGCACTATGTAACGTATAGCATTATTTTCAATATTTTAAAAAAGCTGAGTATTGCATTCACATAATAACCATATAATTTTATTCCTAATAGATGTACAAAAATAGAATAATGTTTATAAATAAGCATAAAGTTACCATATCCTTATATAATTAAGTTTTACTAACAAAACTGATGTCGCGCACTATACAACGTATAGCATTATTTTCAATATTTTAAAAAAGCTGAGTATTGCATTCACTTAATAACCATATAATTTTATTCTTAATAGATGTACAAAAATAGAATAATGTTTATAAATAAGCATAAAGTTACCATATCCTTATATAATTAAGTTTTACTAAGAAAACTGATGTCGCGCACTATGTAACGTATAGCATTATTTTCAATATTTTAAAAAAGCTGAGTATTGCATTCACATAATAACCATATAATTTTATTCCTAATAGATGTACAAAAATAGAATAATGTTTATAAATAAGCATAAAGTTACCATATCCTTATTTAATTAAGTTTTACTAACAAAACTGATGTCGCGCACTATACAACGTATAGCATTATTTTCAATATTTTAAAAAAGCTGAGTATTGCATTCACTTAATAACCATATAATTTTATTCTTAATAGATGTACAAAAATAGAATAATGTTTATAAATAAGCATAAAGTTACCATATCCTTATATAATTAAGTTTTACTAAGAAAACTGATGTCGCGCACTATGTAACGTATAGCATTATTTTCAATATTTTAAAAAAGCTGAGTATTGCATTCACATAATAACCATATAATTTTATTCCTAATAGATGTACAAAAATAGAATAATGTTTATAAATAAGCATAAAGTTACCATATCCTTATTTAATTAAGTTTTACTAACAAAACTGATGTCGCGCACTATACAACGTATAGCATTATTTTCAATATTTTAAAAAAGCTGAGTATTGCATTCACTTAATAACCATATAATTTTATTCTTAATAGATGTACAAAAATAGAATAATGTTTATAAATAAGCATAAAGTTACCATATCCTTATATAATTAAGTTTTACTAAGAAAACTGATGTCGCGCACTATGTAACGTATAGCATTATTTTCAATATTTTAAAAAAGCTGAGTATTGCATTCACATAATAACCATATAATTTTATTCCTAATAGATGTACAAAAATAGAATAATGTTTATAAATAAGCATAAAGTTACCATATCCTTATATAATTAAGTTTTACTAACAAAACTGATGTCGCGCACTATGTAACGTATAGCATTATTTTCAATATTTTAAAAAAGCTGAGTATTGAATTCACTTAATAACCATATAATTTTATTCTTAATAGATGTACAAAAATGGAATAATGTTTATAAATAAGCATAAAGTTACCATATCCTTATATAATTAAGTTTTACTAACAAAACTGATGTCGCGCACTATGTAACGTATAGCATTATTTTCAATATTTTAAAAAAGCTGAGTATTGCATTCACATAATAACCATATAATTTTATTCCTAATAGATGTACAAAAATAGAATAATGTTTATAAATAAGCATAAAGTTACCATATCCTTATATAATTAAGTTTTACTAACAAAACTGATGTCGCGCACTATGTAACGTATAGCATTATTTTCAATATTTTAAAAAAGCTGAGTATTGAATTCACTTAATAACCATATAATTTTATTCTTAATAGATGTACAAAAATGGAATAATGTTTATAAATAAACATAAAGTTACCATATCCTTATATAATTAAGTTTTACTAACAAAAAAGATGTCGCGCACTATACAACGTATAGCATTATTTTCAATATTTTAAAAAAGCTGAGTATTGCATTCACTTAATAACCATATAATTTTATTCTTAATAGATGTACAAAAATAGAATAATGTTTATAAATAAGCATAAAGTTACCATATCCTTATATAATTAAGTTTTACTAACAAAACTGATGTCGCGCGCTATGTAACGTATAGCATTATTTTCAATATTTTAAAAAAGCTGAGTATTGCATTCACTTAATAACCATATAATTTTATTCTTAATAGATGTACAAAAATAGAATAATGTTTATAAATAAGCATAAAGTTACCATATCCTTATATAATTAAGTTTTACTAAGAAAACTGATGTCGCGCACTATACAACGTATAGCATTATTTTCAATATTTTAAAAAAGCTGAGTATTGCATTCACTTAATAACCATATAATTTTATTCTTAATAGATGTACAAAAATAGAATAATGTTTATAAATAAGCATAAAGTTACCATATCCTTATATAATTAAGTTTTACTAACAAAACTGATGTCGCGCGCTATGTAACGTATAGCATTATTTTCAATATTTTAAAAAAGCTGAGTATTGCATTCACTTAATAACCATATAATTTTATTCTTAATAGATTTACAAAAATAGAATAATGTTTATAAATAAGCATAAAGTTACCATATCCTTATATAATTAAGTTTTACTAAGAAAACTGATGTCGCGCACTATGTAACGTATAGCATTATTTTCAATATTTTAAAAAAGCTGAGTATTGCATTCACATAATAACCATATAATTTTATTCCTAATAGATGTACAAAAATAGAATAATGTTTATAAATAAGCATAAAGTTACCATATCCTTATATAATTAAGTTTTACTAACAAAACTGATGTCGCGCGCTATGTAACGTATAGCATTATTTTCAATATTTTAAAAAAGCTGAGTATTGCATTCACTTAATAACCATATAATTTTATTCTTAATAGATGTACAAAAATAGAATAATGTTTATAAATAAGCATAAAGTTACCATATCCTTATATAATTAAGTTTTACTAAGAAAACTGATGTCGCGCACTATGTAACGTATAGCATTATTTTCAATATTTTAAAAAAGCTGAGTATTGCATTCACATAATAACCATATAATTTTATTCCTAATAGATGTACAAAAATAGAATAATGTTTATAAATAAGCATAAAGTTACCATATCCTTATATAATTAAGTTTTACTAACAAAACTGATGTCGCGCGCTATGTAACGTATAGCATTATTTTCAATATTTTAAAAAAGCTGAGTATTGCATTCACTTAATAACCATATAATTTTATTCTTAATAGATTTACAAAAATAGAATAATGTTTATAAATAAGCATAAAGTTACCATATCCTTATATAATTAAGTTTTACTAAGAAAACTGATGTCGCGCACTATGTAACGTATAGCATTATTTTCAATATTTTAAAAAAGCTGAGTATTGCATTCACATAATAACCATATAATTTTATTCCTAATAGATGTACAAAAATAGAATAATGTTTATAAATAAGCATAAAGTTACCATATCCTTATATAATTAAGTTTTACTAACAAAACTGATGTCGCGCGCTATGTAACGTATAGCATTATTTTCAATATTTTAAAAAAGCTGAGTATTGCATTCACTTAATAACCATATAATTTTATTCTTAATAGATGTACAAAAATAGAATAATGTTTATAAATAAGCATAAAGTTACCATATCCTTATATAATTAAGTTTTACTAAGAAAACTGATGTCGCGCACTATGTAACGTATAGCATTATTTTCAATATTTTAAAAAAGCTGAGTATTGCATTCACATAATAACCATATAATTTTATTCCTAATAGATGTACAAAAATAGAATAATGTTTATAAATAAGCATAAAGTTACCATATCCTTATATAATTAAGTTTTACTAACAAAACTGATGTCGCGCGCTATGTAACGTATAGCATTATTTTCAATATTTTAAAAAAGCTGAGTATTGCATTCACTTAATAACCATATAATTTTATTCTTAATAGATGTACAAAAATAGAATAATGTTTATAAATAAGCATAAAGTTACCATATCCTTATATAATTAAGTTTTACTAAGAAAACTGATGTCGCGCACTATATAACGTATAGCATTATTTTCAATATTTTAAAAAAGCTGAGTATTGCATTCACATAATAACCATATAATTTTATTCCTAATAGATGTACAAAAATAGAATAATGTTTATAAATAAGCATAAAGTTACCATATCCTTATATAATTAAGTTTTACTAACAAAACTGATGTCGCGCGCTATGTAACGTATAGCATTATTTTCAATATTTTAAAAAAGCTGAGTATTGCATTCACTTAATAACCATATAATTTTATTCTTAATAGATGTACAAAAATAGAATAATGTTTATAAATAAGCATAAAGTTACCATATCCTTATATAATTAAGTTTTACTAAGAAAACTGATGTCGCGCACTATGTAACGTATAGCATTATTTTCAATATTTTAAAAAAGCTGAGTATTGCATTCACATAATAACCATATAATTTTATTCCTAATAGATGTACAAAAATAGAATAATGTTTATAAATAAGCATAAAGTTACCATATCCTTATTTAATTAAGTTTTACTAACAAAACTGATGTCGCGCACTATACAACGTATAGCATTATTTTCAATATTTTAAAAAAGCTGAGTATTGCATTCACTTAATAACCATATAATTTTATTCTTAATAGATGTACAAAAATAGAATAATGTTTATAAATAAGCATAAAGTTACCATATCCTTATATAATTAAGTTTTACTAACAAAAATGATGTCGCGCACTATGTAACATATAGCATTATTTTCACTATTTTAAAAAAGCTGAGTATTGAATTCACTTAATAACCATATAATTTTATTCTTAATAGATGTTCAAAAATGGAATAATGTTTATGAATAAGCATAAAGTTACCATATCCTTATATAATTAAGTTTTACTAACAAAACTGATGTCGCGCGCTATGTAACGTATAGCATTATTTTCAATATTTTAAAAAAGCTGATTATTGCATTCACTTAATAACCATATAATTTTATTCTTAATAGATGTACAAAAATAGAATAATGTTTATAAATAAGCATAAAGTTACCATATCCTTATATAATTAAGTTTTACTAACAAAACTGATGTCGCGCACTATGTAACGTATAGCATTATTTTCAATATTTTAAAAAAGCTGAGTATTGCATTCACTTAATAACCATATAATTTTATTCTTAATAGATGTACAAAAATGGAATAATGTTTATAAATAAACATAAAGTTACCATATCCTTATATAATTAAGTTTTACTAACAAAAAAGATGTCGCGCACTACACAACGTATAGCATTATTTTCAATATTTTAAAAAAGCTGAGTATTGCATTCACTTAATAACCATATAATTTTATTCTTAATAGATGTACAAAAATAGAATAATGTTTATAAATAAGCATAAAGTTACCATATCCTTATATACTTAAGTTTTACTAACAAAACTGATGTCGCGCGCTATGTAACGTATAGCATTATTTTCAATATTTTAAAAAAGCTGAGTATTGCATTCACTTAATAACCATATAATTTTATTCTTAATAGATGTACAAAAATAGAATAATGTTTATAAACAAAAATGATGTCGGGCACTATGTAACATATAGCATTATTTTCACTATTTTAAAAAAGCTGAGTATTGAATTCACTTAATAACCATATAATTTTATTCTTAATAGATGTTCAAAAATGGAATAATGTTTATGAATAAGCATAAAGTTACCATATCCTTAAATAATTAAGTTTTACTCACAAAATTGATGTCGCGCACAATGCAACGTATAGCATTATTTTCACTATTTTAAAAAAGCTGATTATTAAATTCACTTAATAACCATATAATTTTATTCTCAATTGATTTACAAAAATGGAATAAAGTTTATAAATAAGCCTAAAGTTACCCATTTCCTTACATAATCAGCTCAATATATTTGTATATAAATTCCTTGGTAATACAATACACCGGCCGGGGACAAGACTTTTACCGGTAAGCGAGCGATCTCTTGCCGATATATGAAAATTCTAGGTCCCCGGTCCCCGGCTGGGAAACTGAATTACTTTTATTGTGCATATGTATGTATATAGTTTGTTTCATGAAAATAATACTTTTAATATTACCTTATTATAAATAAAAATTGAATAATCTTTTTTACTTACATATAATATTTTTCATATTTTTATGAAGTGTTAATATAATTAATTGACGTATTATAAATGTAAAATGATTTATAAGAAGTCAATTAAAAAAATATACACATTAAGTATATATGATATCTATAGAATACGTGCATATTTTGTTGACATCTAAGTCAAAATTAGCTAATTGGAAGTAAACATCTGATAGTAAGCAATAATTCCAATTTTTGGCGTACACCAGTATAAGAGTCATTAAAGCACTTGTGCCTTTAAAAGCGTTCCGCTTCACATCGCGATTTTAAACTTGTCACGCGTGCTTTAATGGCATCATAATATACTATTTTTAATCTTAATCGTTATTTATTGACTAGTACTTTAAGGATAAAGTATATATTTTATTATTTTTTCTTATGACGGTGGACCCCATTGTAATAGTAGTAAATAAATTCATATTAATTATTTATAGAAACGAAAACATTGAAATTATAATTTTTAAATTTTTGGATTGTTAGTATCTATTTGAGCTACGGTGTTTGCATGATCCATTACACATACATAGGTGCACATAAGCATTAAGAAGAAAATACTAAAATCAAATATCGAGGAACACAAAACGATCTCTGATATAACCATATCATGTATATAGGCATCAGGTAAAAAAGAAAAAGGTAAATTATATCCGCTATATGTGCAATAAATTCAATTTTTCATGAAGATTATAATAAGAAGCTTAACGAATCTTATTTGGCAACGCGGGAAGCGGCAACGGCGCATTCCAGGAAGAGACATGACGCTGTGCTGTGCGCCGAAGGGGAGGGGGGTTAGTCCCAGCGACTGAAGAATGAACAGACCGCGCACAAGAGTAGGGATTAGATTTGTTCGCCGACAAGAGTCAAGGCGGCGGCGGCGAATTGTTAAAATAATAGCGGCGGCGGCGGCGCGCCGGCGTATGTTCTTTACTTTTTGACGGCGACGGCTTACTTGCTGTTTCAGCGGCGCGCCGGCGTTTTAATACAAATACTGATGTGATTTACTCAATCATACCTATATAGAACGTAAACTACAATTTTTATTTACAATTATGAATTATCGCGTATGAATATAATTTAGTTTACGGAGAGTGGCGATAATGAACTTCGTTTTGCTGTTATAGTTGGAGAAACAAATATTTGGAACTGACTTATGCAGGGTTTACAATCTTTTATGGATGGTTGGGTTTGTTCGCGGTCAGGACTCATAAATTATTCGAACTTGAAGGCATCAATTTTAGGGTAAGAAATGGGCCGTACTAAAAAAAATCATACTCAATGTTTGTATAAAATTTGTAAATTGAAACTATATAATAAATAAAAAAAGAAAACAAAATTTTAGTTTATTAACAAAAAAACAACACATAGTAATATAGAGATTTAGTACAGAGTGCATAGCACACTGCAGTCAGATAAAGAAAACAAAATACATTATAACAAAAAACAACATATTACAATATTGTTATTTGAATACAGATTTAAAAGTACATAATTAGGAAACATCTTATAATATTTCAATCTCTTTTCACTTTACAAATTGACGTTAGAAGAAAGAAGAAATACACTTAAAACGAATTATTATTTTAATACAGATTTAAAAGTACATCTTGAATGCAAATTTCGGGTACGGCCCAGGACAGAAAACTCTACCTGTCTCCGAGTACCAAAACCGCAAAGTCCATAAAACTTTATAATGACCAATTGGCAGAATCTATAATGAGTTGCAAATATTTGTTTCTCCAACTATACTGTAAATCCTGTAACAGAAAATACTCGCTCACTGGTAGTACTAGTACCAGTACCAGTTAAATATAGCATTCTCATTTTCTTTCTGATCTGATAGTTTTCTAAACATTTTTTACAATACACTGTAATTCTCGCTATTTGATTTTGAACACTAAAGTTATTCTATTCTATTGCAGACTGAAAATCCCTATCTAAGAAAATAACGGGAAATTCAAATATTTTCACTATTAATTGATTACATATAACAAATACATAAACTATAATTCTAGCAAATAAAAAATAAATAGTAATTCTTCAAAAAAAAAAAAAAACAATTTCAGTCTCTGGTCTCCATCTGCTACTTATTGATAAGTACATACATGCTTTTAACATGTTTTTTAATGTGATCGGAGCCCTCATTAAATATGCAGCAGTTAATTCACTACATCGGTATAGGTGATTACTATATTATATAAGAACAATTTCTGCATGGCGCGAATGTTTAAATATTTTCCAAATTTTATATATAAAAAAATTACCACAAAATTGAAAAATCCTTCAATCCCTGATTACTTAAAAATCCTACGATTTGGGAACACTGTGTACAGTACAGATGACAGATCAGAAAAGCAATAAGCAGTGTTGAAAATCTCAGGAAAACAATTTCTGTACGTTAATATTACTTTCAAAAATATTTGCGATTAATATGATTTTATTTACTGAATATATAACCATTTATTGTAGTATAATTACTTAATACAGACGAGAACAACGACGGCGCGTCGTACAATAGATAGGCGGCGCGCCGGTAATTGAAACAACGGCGGCGGCGCGTGAAAAATATGTCGGCGGCGGCGGCGTGGCGCTGCGGGCACAGGTCTAGTAGGGATACGCAATCGAAAGATAGTATTGATATTTTTACTAATATAAAGTATCGGAAAGAAGTATCGATAAGTACTCAAATATCGATTTGAAAATATCAATATTAGTAAATATCGATACAAAAGGATCAAAGAAGTTATATTAATTAATAACATGTAAATAAAAAATAAATTATGACATTAAAAAAACAAGATATATTTATTTTGTACAAAATCTTCGAAATAATATTATATTAAAAAATATAATGTATAATTATAAATAAAAGTACAAATTCTAGAAAAACCTGCAGCTGCAACAAGAGTTAGTCGAACATGAGCAGTGTGATTGCACGCGAGACGCGCGTACAATAAACTTTAAGTGTACCTATCTATTGTTAACCACTGTAATTATACATGTATAATTGTATTTATATTTAATACGTAATGTTCAATACAAAACTGAATATAGTGGCCTACAATGCATATATTTTCCTATATTTCACTAAATTACTATTTAACACAAATATTACATTTTGTTTAAAATAAAAATCTAATAATTCTAATTTGGCGGTTATTGGAAAATGTGGAATATTTATTTACATTAAAATATATTTTGTTGTTATTTAAACATAAGATTGAATGGGTGTGCAGATCTACAGAAATCCATATAAGGGTGACTTTATTTACGGTTTTTAACGCAAATATTACATTTTGTTTAAAATAAAACCCTAATTCTAATTTATAACTCAATTGTTTATAATTATTATAGGTGGGTGGTTATTGTTAATATTTAAAACCGATTTCTACGTATTTTGTTAAGCTATATGTAAATTCTTAAACATTGTGAGAATATAACTCAATTGTTTATAAATATTATAGCTGGGTGGAGGTGATTGCAAAATGTATATTATGTATTTATATTAAAATATATTTTGTTTTTATTTAAACACAAGATTAAATATTAACGCAAATATTACATTTTGTTTAAAATAAAACCCTAATTCTAATTTGGTGATTTTTGCAAAATGTGGATTACGTATTTAAATTAAAAAATACTTTGTTGATATTTAAACACAAGATTAAATTTTTGTGGAGATCTACAAATATCCATGCGCTGATGAATTTATTTACGATTGTTAACGCAAATATTACATTTTGTTTAAAATAAAACCCTAATTCTAATTTGACGGTTATTGCAAAATGTGGATTACGTATTTAAATTAAAATATATTTTGTTGATATTAAATTAAGATTAAATTTTTGTGCAGATCTATAAAAATCCATACGCTGATGACTTTATTTATGATTTTTAAAATAAGAGTTTATTAAGGAAAGCATAATAATTAATATTTATTATTCCAGTTTTACAATTTTCCAGATGAAGTAGAATAGTTTCTTGATAAACACAAGTATTAGTTACTGTTGAAGACGCTTGTTAATATTACATATTCATTCACATTCTTCCATTTCTTGGGAGTCACACTACACCATAAAGTCTTTGTATGCATATTCATATTGCCTGGTCGATTTTTGGGGAATAAAACTAAAAATTTCACTTTGCAGTGCTTCTAACACTTCAGGAGACAAATTGTCTTTGTCACTTTATGATATCATTTTAATTGCTTGAATATTTTACTTGCAATATGTGAATTATGATGCGAATCGCGAACGTCGCAGAAAATTTAAGATAAAAATCTGATGTGACCAACACAATACCTCCCGCTATTTACCTATGGGGTCTCGTTGCCGCGTTGCCTGATGTCTGGTCGCGAATCTGGGGAATCCGATTCGATCCCGATCAACACCAAATAATTCGAATTTTAAATGGCATAAAATTCACCCTCCTGATAAACGTCCGCACAATACAAATATGTCATTATCATTACCGAAATGTGTGTATAAATCAGATTAGCACACCCAGCAATGGATAATACGCCTTGATAATATATTTATTTGTTTCTTTATTTAAATAAAGGATTTTCCAATAAGAGGTGTTATTTTGATATTCAAAGAAAAATGCCATTTTTAAATATAAATGATCGGATGTTTATTTCATTATAAAGAGGAAGGTATGCCGTTAATAGTGGAAAATAACATCAGGCAAATGACCACCACGACCACGCTGACAGGACAATATCCTTTTCATGAAATTTTCCATAACCAAATCGCAAAGTGGCTGTCCTATGTCCTCGATAGCCTCACGAATTCCATCTTTGAGGTCTTGAGTCGACGCTGGGCAGTTGGCGTAGACCTTCTCTTTCACGTGGCCTCAAAGAAACAAGTCGCAAGGTGTTAAATCACAAGATCTCGGTGGCCAATTGTGATCACCTCTTCGAGAGATAACACGGTCCGGAAACTTTTCCCGTAAAAGATCAATGGTTTCGTTGCTTGTGTGGCACGTAGCGCCGTCTTGTTGAAAGTAAACGTTGTCCAGATCAATACCATCCAATTCCGGCCATAAAAAATCGTTAATCATCTCTCGATAGCGCAATCCATTCACCGTAACTGTTGCTCCAGCCTCATTTTCGAAAAAGTAAGGTCCAATGACTCCGCCGGACCATAAACCGCACCAAACAGTCACACGTTGAGGATAGAGAGGCTTTTCAACAATAACTCTTGGGTTTTCTGAGCCCCAGATGCGACAATTTTGTTTGTTGACGAAGCCACCGAGGTGGAAATGGGCCTCATCACTCAAGATGATTTTTCGATGGAATTCCGGATCATTTTCATGCATTTCAACGACCCAATCAGCAAAGACACGACGTTGTTGATGATCGGCCGGCTTGAGTTCTTGTGTTACCTGGACTTTATAAGCCTTAAGACCCAAATCTTTATGCAAAATACGGTGTAATGACGTTTGTGGAATGCCTAATTCCAAAGAACGACGAGGAATGGACAAACCTGGGTTTTCTTCAACACTTTCGGCTACAGCAGCAATATTCTCGGCTGTTCTTGAGCGACGTGCACGGGTCTTATTCTTCACATCACTAACTTGTTCCAACAGCTCGAATTTTTCCACCAATTTCTGTATTACGGTCCGACAAGGTGCTTCACGACGACCCAAAAATTGTCGAGTTTTGTCAAATGTCAAAAAATGACAGCTTCAAAAGCGACATCTACCGAAATAGCGGGCTATTCAAAATAACACCTCTTATTGGAAAACCCGATACTTACCTGCACATTTACGAATGCTACAAATTATGTACTTTAAGTTCCATTCCATAAAACTATTGTTCTATTTACAATTTTCCTTTTAAAACGTTACTCTTATTAATTTAAAATTATTATGTTTTTGACAGTGATATTTATCTGTCAGTTACATACATTTGAGCTGAACTATGTAACCATGGAAATGTGTTTAAAGCATAAGCTCCGAGATATAATTTTTATATTACTTTATAAATTTATCCATAAAATATATAGAAAAAGTATTAAAGCAAACTTGTAGAAAATGGAATAACCTTTAATTTTTATAACAACAAATTGAGAAAAAATATATTTAAAAGTATTTTTGTAAGAAAAACAGTCTTGAGCTTCAAGTAAACTGTCATTTCCGGTTATCCGATTGCCACCAAAATCTAATGGCTTCTTTCCATATTAGAGTAAGGTAGAAATACATGGTTTCAAAACTTTCTGAATGATAGTATTTGAGTTAAAACGACACACACACAGACACACACACACACACACACACACACACACACACACACACACACACACACACACACACACACACACATACACACAGACATCATCGTGAAAATGTTAAAAATGGATTCTAGGGAGCTTAAAACGTGGTTATTTACTAAAATCTCGATATGCGATTTTTAGCACGATCCCTATACCTCCCTTACCAAGGGTAGCGGGAGGTACAAATTAAAACGTTTGTTTGGCATCTATTGTCAACTAGTAGTCAACTCCTGGTTTAATAGCAATTATAAATATAGTTGTCACGGTAATATAAAATGTCATAATAATTAATCTTAAACGTCAAAATTCTTTATATTTTTATTAATTTTGGAACATAGTTTTCGAAAAACGTTGTATGACTTGATTGCGAACTGCTTTTACATTCTTGAATGTAAAAGTAACATTTCGCAATCTAGAATAAAAAATAACAACTTGCAATAAATAAATAAACTTTTTAAACGCCTATGTTTTTAGTATAATTTTTACCATTGTTAATTTTCTGGACCTGGTAATTCAAACTACAGTGCCTCAATTACCCACAGTGGCGACATACGATGTCAGCCGCCAAGTTTATGCTAAATTAAAATAGACGATATATGAAATTTACACACCACATTTACTTGTTTATGTTTTAAATGTTTAAATTGATTATATATAATTCAAACTAGGGTACCTTTATACTCAGGGTATGGCCATGACGTGGCTCGCGTTTCGTCCGCCATTAGAGGGCCACTGTCATATTCGTTGTTGTTGCGCAAATTATTATGTATTTTCGTGGCTACTTGCTTTATTTTAATGCAAAACACATTTAAATATACTTCTAATATTTATTTAAAGTGTAAGTAATACTGTTACTTTATTTATATGTGTTTCTTGAGATACTGACTACGATGACTAGCAATATTGAAAACACATAAAAATTACCAATATTAAGCACAAACATTTAAATTTTTAAAAGGTAAGTATAAAATATGTACTTATTATGTAAATAATAACCACAGTTATTAAATTTGATGTGATAATAACAACCTATATTCTATGCGCTACATAACCTCTAAATCTATGTCATAATAATAATTGTGTATCTCTTAAATAAATGAATTTTTATTACCTTTTTAGAGTCATAGTGTGATTATTTAATATTCCTGTATAATATAATATCACATTTCTTACAAATAAATAGGGAAATGAATTATCAATATGTTTGACATTGGCTCGCTTATGGCGGCGATCTTGCCCTATGGCCATACCCTGTATATAAAGGTACCCTAATTCAAACTATTTTGCAGCGCCATTAGTTACTTTCTTTGTCGTATTACAATGATTCTAAATAGCCCCTTAGCACCATCTGTCGAGTTTCATGTAGTTATGCTGTTTCCCGCTAGCGGATTAAGGCTAAAACTGTGTTTGGGAAGCCTTTTAGAAGTATAATTGCGTACAAACTTATTTTGGCGATGTTACACAATTTAACACTACCAAATTATGCGGATAAATTAATAGCAGTAACTACTTTAAAAGATATGCTTAAAACATACGTTTACATACAAATAATACGAATTATCCCTTGGGAATAGGAAGCCATGAAGCCATCTATATATTGGCTTCGGATACCATGTTTTCAATGCATGCATGGCTTCGCAAACATAGGAAAATGAATAAATAAATATATATATATATATATATATATATATATATATATATATATATATATATATATATATATTAAAACAGAAAAATATAATTTTTTTGTTAATTTCTTGTTTTTCATAAAATAACTATACTTTTGATGTCCGTAGTACATTTTCCGTCTGGGCTATACAACACTTGCTTTAAATCGAATCGGCCGCTAGGTTCACTCTGATTTAATACTAGTAAGAACAAAAATTTTCAAATAATAATATTTAGAAGATTTTTTTAAGAATTTGCTACTTCCGGTTGTCTAATTATTACCAAAACCTTTTCAGCTCTTCCCAGTAATGTCCGGTTGAGAAATACAGGCATCATTGTAAAAATATTAAAATAGGATTGCAGGGACCTTAAAACATGCTTATTCATTAAAATCTGGATATGCGATTATTAGCATGAATCCAAAACCTCTCTTAGCGATAGGTAAAAAGTGGTTAAATATGCTTTATGGGGTATATAAATTGAAAAAATGAGAAAACTGAAGAAAATAATATTAAAAATAAATAGTTTTTCCTTTGTTTCTTAATCATTTTCAATATATTCTTCAAAAATTAATATTTAATGTTTTATGTTTAAAACAAAAGAATGTATACTATTTTTAACATAGGTTCCCATTTAAAAAAAAACATATATATATCTCGAGAATTATTAAGTTTTCAAAAAAATCTAATTTATGCCATTTTATTCAACGTAAAAAACGGTACATAATGGCCCGTACTACGATCACGGTTTTAACTAAAACGCTGTTTTAAGAAGTGTCAGATATCATTATTTAATAACAATAATAAATAATATCGAATTTATCAAAATATGATTTAAAAGCAGAACATAATTTGTATTCAAACAAATATTTTTTAAAAAATCGATCTTCAAACATATGTGCAAAATTAAATGTTGAAATTTGAATTTGACATTTTTTAAAACAACGTTTTAGTTAAAACCGTGATCGTAGTACGGGCCAATATGTTTAAACATTTTACTTTAACTATTATACTAAATAAGATATGAGATATTTTCGAAATTAACGAAAAACGAGTTTTTAACTGTAGCTCAAAAACAAATGAAGATAGAAAAATCCTGTGGCAATTACTAAATTTCTTGCGAAAAGTTTTCTACAGAATGTTTGTTCTGTCGTTAATATTACTTGAGATATCTTAAAAAACATCGAAAATGAGACATCTGTACATCCTTAATGAGCATATTTTTATAATGAAAATTCATGTTTCAGACAATCTTCAAGTTGAGGCTTCCGCTATGCTTCTGTTCCATTTGCGAACAGAAACTTCAATTCTTTAGTACATTTAAGAAAGACTGCGTGGAGAACACTCTACGTCTGGAAGCGTGGATCAAGGAGGCACCGGACAACACAAACGTGACAGACAAGTGTACGACATCTCAAACAAAGAGTAATCAAGTCGATGAAGTTTGTGTAAAAGAGAAAGTGATAGATAATAATGATAAGCTAGTAGTAAAATATTCATTAGTGGACGAAATTTCCATTAAAGAAGACCCACTATCAGAATATCTCTCTGGCCGTGAACTTGATTTATTACAAGAAATACTAAAGAAAGAAAGCCCACTTCAAACAGACACTAATCTTTATGAAGGCAGCAGCGTTGACATGGGCGACGAAAGTGAAGAGAATTATGATGACCATGATGTTTCTGATAATAATGAAAGTAACTCTGAAGAAAATATTCTAGTTACTGGTGGTGCAAGTGGTAACAACAAAGAATTTCAGTGTAAAAAATGGTTTTTATATAAATCATACTTAACTAGACATATGACACAACACACTGGCGTTAAAGAATTTCAATGTATTGAATGTAAAAAATGGTTTTCACGAAAATCACAGTTAACTATTCATATGAAACAACACACTGGCGTTAAAGATTATCAATGCAATGAATGTAAAAAATGGTTTTTACATAAATCAAACTTAGTTACACATATGAAACTACACAAAGGCATTAAAGATTATCAATGTAATGAATGTAAAAAATGGTTTTCACAAAAATCAAACTTAGTTATACATATGAAAAAACACACTGGCGTTAAAGATTATCAATGTAATGAATGTAAAAAATGGTTTTTACATAAATCACACTTAACTAGTCATATGAAACAACACACTGGCGTTAAAGAATTTCAATGTATTGAATGTAAAAAATGGTTTTCTCGAAAATCACAGTTAACTATTCATATGAAACAACACACTGGCGTTAAAGATTATCAATGCAATGAATGTAAAAAATGGTTTTTACATAAATCAAACTTAGATACACATATGAAACTACACAAAGGCATTAAAGATTATCAATGTAATGAATGTAAAAAATGGTTTTCACAAAAATCAAACTTAGTTATACATATGAAAAAACACACTGGCGTTAAAGATTATCAATGTAATGAATGTAAAAAATTTTTTTCACGAAAATCACACTTAACTAGTCATATGAAACAACACACTGGCGTTAAAGATTATCAATGTAATGAATGTAAAAGATGGTTTTCAAGAAAATCAAACTTAACAAGACATATGAAACAACACACTGGCGTTAAAGATTATCAATGTAATGAATGTAAAAAATTGTTTTTATATAAATCAACTTTAGTTACACATATGAAAAAACACACTGACGTTAAAGATTATCAATGTAATGAATGTAAAAAATGGTTTTTACATAAATCACACTTAACTACTCATATGAAAAAACACACTGGCGTTAAAGATTATCAATGTAATGAATGTAAAAAATTGTTTTTATATAAATCAACCTTAGTTACACATATGAAACAACACACTGGCGTTAAAGATTATCAATGTAATGAATGTAAAAAATGGTTTTCACAAAAATCAAACTTAGTTATACATATGAAAAAACACACTGGCGTTAAAGATTATCAATGTAATGAATGTAAAAAATGGTTTTTACATAAATCACACTTAACTAGTCATATGAAACAACACACTGGCGTTAAAGATTATCAATGTAATGAATGTAAAAAATATTTTTTACATAAATGTAGCTTAACCGTGCATATGAAACAACATAGTGGAGTAAAAAAAAATCAATGAAATAGTAAAAAGTTGTTTTCACAAAAAAAAAATCATTTTAGCACCGCCTGATATTATTTTAGTTTTATGCATGGTTACTACTAATTTGGTGAACTATACTGTGTACTCGTATATACTGAGTGTGAACTACGAAAATTATATGTTTAATATAAGTCAAAACCATTTTATATTTCAATCATGTTTATTTACACAACATATGTACTGTGAGTGAATTATAAAAAATGTTTAAAATAATTATACAGCGTGTTCATTTTTAAGTGGGTACCATTACGATCTCGAGAACTATAAGAGATACTAAGTAGGTTAAATTACCAAAGAATTTCTATTTTACATAGATATTTTCAATGATAAACTGAAAGAAAAATTCAACCAGTGGTTCTCAAAATATGGACACGAACATTTTTATTTTAAATAGAAACAAACTTTTTATTTGCTTATTCAATAGAGCTCTTACCAGAGTGATTCTAGCGGCCAATTCTAGCGGCCACTTCTGTAACAGAACCTATTGTGAACAAACATTATACATTGCATTACCATGACCTAACAGATATACCAGTGGTAATTATTATAGAAATTAAGGAATAAATGACAATAAAGTATATATTAAACGAAAGAATAAATAAAAATAATACATATAAAATTATCAGACGCAGGTAATTTATTAATTTTGATGATACTAACCACATAAACTTTATAGGTTATGGCAGTATATAATCAACAAATGTATTTATTCCCTAAATATCTTGAGAGTGCCGCATCGAAATTATTATAAATAAATAGTATGTATTATAACATATATATTTTGTAATAGAACCACCCGTAGGGAATTTGTAAAAAAATAATAAAGTTTACGTTATCTATCCTATGTGCATATTTTTTTAGATATCTCCTATATAATGCCGCGTGCCGCCTTGAAATTAATATAAATAAATAGTATGCATTATAAAAAATTATATAATATATATTTTAATATAGCATCACCTGTAGGAGGGTGTGAAAAAAATTCATAAAGAAAGTGTGACCCGTCCTTCATTTTTATTTAATCTAAGGTATCTCCTATATAAGTTCGCGTGCCGCCTTTAAATTACTATAAATAAATAATATATATTATAACAAATTAAACAATATATATTTTAATGTGGCACCACCCGTAGGACGGTGCGAAAAAAATCATAAAGATTGTGCGACTCGACTTATATTTTCGTATAATCTTAGATATCTCCTATATAAGTCCGCGTGCCGCCATAAAATTATTATAAATAAATAGTATATATCATAACATCTAATTTAATATACATTTCAATATGGCGCCACCCGTAGAGGGGTGTGAAAAAAATTCATAAAGATTTTACGAGTCGACTTATATTTTTCGTATATTCGTAGATATCTCCTATATAAGTCCGCGTGCCGCCATGAACTTATTATAAATAAATAATATATATCATAACAACTTATTTAATATACATTTCAATATGGCGCCACCCGTAGAGGGGTGTGAAAAAAATTCATAAAGATTTTATGAGTCGACTTATATTTTCGTATATTCTTAGATATCTCCTATATAAGTTCGCGTGCCGCCATGAACTTGTTATAAATAAATAATATATATTATAACAACTTATTTAATATACATTTCAATATGGCGCCACCCGTAGAGGGGTGTGAAAAAAAATCATAAAGATTTTATGAGACGTCTTGCATTTTTGTATAATCTTAGATATCTCCTATATAAGTTCGCGTGCCGCCATGAACTTATTATAAATAAATAATATATATCATAACAACTTATTTAATATACATTTCAATATGGCGCCACCCGTAGAGGGGTGTGAAAAAAAATCATAAAGATTTTATGAGACGCCTTGCATTTTTGTATAATCTTAGATATCTCCTAAATAAGTTCGCGTGCCGCCATGAACTTATTATAAATAAATAATATTTATCATAACAACTTATTTAATATACATTTCAATATGGCGCCACCCGTAGAGGGGTGTGAAAAAAAATCATAAAGATTTTATGAGACGTCTTGCATTTTTGTATAATCTTAGATATCTCCTAAATAAGTTCGCGTGCCGGCATGAACTTATTATAAATAAATAATATATATTATAACAACTTATTTAATATACATTTCAATATGGCGCCACCCGTAGAGGGGTGTGGAAAAAAATCATAAAGATTTTATGAGACGTCTTGCATTTTTGTATAATCTTAGATATCTCCTATATAAGTTCGCGTGCCGCCATGAACTTATTATAAATAAATAATATATATCATAACAACTTATTTAATATACATTTCAAAATGGCGCCACCCGTAGAGGGGTGTGAAAAAAAATCATAAAGATTTTATGAGACGTCTTGCATTTTTGTATAATCTTAGATATCTCCTATATAAGTTCGCGTGCCGCCATGAACTTATTATAAATAAATAATATATATCATAACAACTTATTTAATATACATTTCAATATGGCGCCACCCGTAGAGGGGTGTGAAAAAAAATCATAAAGATTTTATGAGACGCCTTGCATTTTTGTATAATCTTAGATATCTCCTAAATAAGTTCGCGTGCCGGCATGAATTTATTATAAATAAATAATATATATCATAACAACTTATTTAATATACATTTCAATATGGCGCCACCCGTAGAGGGGTGTGAAAAAAAATCATAAAGATTTTATGAGACGTCTTGCATTTTTGTATAATCTTAGATATCTCCTAAATAAGTTCGCGTGCCGGCATGAACTTATTATAAATAAATAATATATATCATAACAACTTATTTAATATACATTTCAATATGGCGCCACCCGTAGAGGGGTGTGAAAAAAAATCATAAAGATTTTATGAGACGCCTTGCATTTTTGTATAATCTTAGATATCTCCTATATAAGTTCGCGTGCCGCCATGAACTTATTATAAATAAATAATATTTATCATAACAACTTATTTAATATACATTTCAATATGGCGCCACCCGAAGAGGGGTGTGAAAAAAAATCATAAAGATTGTACGAGTCAACTTATATTTTCGTATATTCTTAGATATCTCCTATATAAGTTCGCGTGCCGCTATGAACTTATTATAAATAAATAATATATATTATAACAACTTATTTAATATACATTTCAATATGACTTCACCCGTAGAGGACTGTGAAAAAAAATCATAAAGATTTTACTTATATTCTTAGATATCTCTTATATAAGTTCGCGACCCGCTTTGCATTTTTGTATAATCTCAGATATCTCTTATACAAGTCCGCGTGCCGCCATGAAATTATTATAAATAAATAGTTTGTATTATAACAACTTATCTAATATACATTTCAATATGGCACCACCCGTAGGAGGGTGTGAAAAAAAAATCATAAAGGTTGTATGGCCCGTCGCTCGTGTGTAATTTTACATTATTCTTATACAGGCTCGCGTGCCGCCTTGAAATTATTATAAATAAATAGAATGTATTATAACAAATTATTTAACATATATTTTAATATAATTCCCTCTGTAAAATGGGTACGAAAAAAAATCGTAAACTTTAATCAGTCCTGTAATTCGGAAAAACACCTGCAGAAGTTTCATTACACACGGAAAATATACTGAAAGGAAGGAAAATACAAATAAATTATATTAAACACTTCTATTTGCAACATTTAAATTTTGTTTTTGTTTTAAAAATTTAAAAAAATGTAGAGGTTAGAATTTATGTTTGTGTTATTACTTGTATCATAGATGGCACTGTAGCATAAAGCTAGATTTACACATAACATTTTGCAGGTGAACACGACACATAAGAAACAGTTCTTTTCAAATATTATTTGTACCTTGAAACTTTATGGGATATATTATACATTAAATTTTAGACAATAATAATCTATTTTTGTAACGTCTTTAAATTAAGATTTCTAGGTCATCAAAGCAGAAATTGAGAAATTTTGGCATTAAAAAATCCTGGATTTTATGTTCTAAAATCGTAAAATGCATCCTATAAAGTTTATAGGAAAGATAGCAGATGAAAAAAAATAATGTTTTGCCATGTAAAAACCTTATATTACAAATTTTCGTGTTCAGAAGATCCTGGTGCTAAAATATTCACTAATTTTAGATAGTTTCTTGGCAACGATGGTACTTTCATTCGTGGGTTTGTGAAAACCAGTTTCTTTGACATTTTTCTGAAGTTCAACTGAATACGAGGACCAAACTCGTATGGACTCCTTGCCTCATTAAAAAAATAATTTTATCTTTGTGCATCGCGATAATCTTTTTTGCATTATGAAAAATTTAGGTTGTCTATTAAAATATGCAAGATCTACACAACTAGTATCATAATAATCGCGACAAATTTGGCAAAATATTTTTTTCTCGTCAAAATGTGACCAAATTGCTTTAAATAAATTTTTGCTTATGTTACTACAATAAGTAACAGTACACTTTTAATCATTTGGGCAACCAACGATTACCGGTAAAGAAACTAAAAGATTACTAATATTTTTTTGAATAGTATTGACTTCTATACTTTGGAGCCTTTAAATCCAAGTGGTAATAATACAGCGGAGCGATAAGGTATTTCGTAATCTATTTTATATTAGAATCTAATTAGATTATATCTTTGTTAAAAAAATGCCATAACAATGCTAATAACATTGTGGATTTATTTTGTTAAATTACCTATTTAATTCTCAAATTAATCAAATTATTAAGCTAACAATTGTGTTTATAAGAATTATAACAGTAATGTATTCAAAATACAAATACAGTGGAACCCGGATAGAGCGACCGTCAAGGAACCGGCGACATTACGTCGTATTAACCGTGACGATGCATCTACGTCGTTAAAAGCGGTTGGCCGTTATAAACGAAATCGTACTAAACAGATTCTATTGTATTTTAAATAACTATTTAGACCACGTTTGTATTATGGGAGATATATCCAGTGTTTAGCGTTGTAATAATTTAAATACCGCCTTTTTACATCAAGACGCTAATTGCGCGCGCATACCAGTTGTGCCATATTAGAAGAATAAAATAACTTTTTCGGAAATTGAAAATAGAAATTCTAGTTTATTTGCAATCTGAAAGTAGTGCAATATTATTTATAAATAGAAACAATAAATGTAGTTATTTTCAAGAAGAATCAATCAACGCTTTAAAATTAATAATAAATAATAATTGACATGCATAGTAACATTTTACTTGGTAAAGTTCGCAAATGTCATTATACTTTGTTAGATGTGGTATGATTTGATTTTGTTTTAATTTTCACTTTTTTACATTTTGAGCGAGTTTACTTGGTGTTTTGTACGTAAATGTAAGGAGTTGGTAGGGAGGCATATGTATGTACATTATTTGTGTATTATTATTTACAGAATATTTACAAATATTAAGAAAGATTGGAATTGGATGCTGTTATTGGAAAGTTTCCACTGTCAGTTATCTGCTCCGACTATTTCCTTCCAGAAAATTTCATAAAATATCTGAATAATGTATTTATTCGCAAAACCTACTTTATATTTAACAATGACTAAATGTAAAGATAAATGTTCAGTATTAGCGTTATCAACAAAAACATGTAAATGAATGAAAAAAAAATTTTTTTCGCCAAACGAAGTTGAACAACCATACCTACGATGGATGATAATGTCTCTTCAATGATTCTACAGTCAATCTCATTAACAACAGCAATCAATTTAGATATAGCAGATTATAGGTAAATTATTTTCATATTCAAAATAAATTAAATAAATTATCTATTTAATTTACAGTCAGCCTGCAGAAACATTCAGTCGAAAACAAAACGTTTTAATGGAAGAAATAGAATTTATGAACGACTTCAAGATCTTAATATCCATCATCTTCGATCGAAACATTCACTAAAAATGGGTGGAATAATAATTCACCGGCGTTGATGTTTTACAATAGTTACAAAAAAATAAATTGCTGCATAATGCAATTTGTGGTAGCAGTCAAGCTAATGTCCAATAAGAATATGCAGACGTACTTTTCTCTTTCAAATTACGATTAAATCGAAGATTATGCCAACCGTAGACATAAACGATATAAAAATTATTAAGAAATATGGAATTAAATTAAGATTTGCTCGAAGAAAACAGTTACGAAATTTCACTGTAATTATCCTTGTCCGAATATTCGAAAAATATAGTCACATACATTAGTGGGTATATTGCGCAAATAGTTCTATTAAATGTATAACATCCTGAGATGCAACTGAAGCTATATTGCCAAACAAAAGCGAGTACATATTGTTATTTCTAAAATTGTTTTATGTTATTTTTCAATGTGCATGTTTTAATTCGTAGATAGTTTTGTTGTTCCTTCGGAAGGAGTTTTTAAAATATGGGCTACAGAGTAAAAAATAAATAATTAAGAAGAATGTTGACAGTGACAAACAGAAGGCTACCAATAGAAAAAATCTGTTGTGGCCAGCACAATACCTCTCGCCACTTCCTTTTTTTGGTTAAGTATAGGGCGCGAACAGTCATGTTACATTGTTGGTCTTGACAAGCAGATGTGGGGGCCCGTTTCAGAATGATAATTAGTAATTATGTACATAAATGTCAGAATTTTTCATTAAAAATTTCAGGATTTTCTAAATTCACGTAGTTAATTTGTCACCAGGAGTGTGGAATTGACTTGTCGAGGAAAATAAATCACATGAAATTGGAAAATCACTAAATTTAGAATGAGAAATTATGATATATGACATCTATATACATAATTACTAGCTATAATTCTGACATTGGCGCCCATATCTGCTTGTCAAGGCCAAAAAGTCACATAACTACTCGCGCCTTAATGTATTTAACATTTCTTGTATACTTACACTCTACACCAAAAATTCTACTTATATCTATTCCATATATTTAGATTTTTTAAATTTAAATTCATTCTATGAAGAAATTTTTCGTGATGTTTCCAATTCATTGTCGGAAGTAACAGCATATATGAAGGGTATGTGTAATATACCTATAATATTAAATATTAAACTATTAATGCAATAAGAAATAATATAATGTATATACTTCCCAGAAAAAATCTTCAGTAATGTCTCCGGATTTCTGACACTGACATTTTTTGACAATTTAAATCCATGGCATTCTTTCGGTTGTAAAATTAATTACAACATTATTTTATATATTATATTCCTTTTATCTCTAAATCTATAAAATATGTATAAAAATATTTAAATGTATCAGAAAGAGAATTTATTTTTCTTTAATATTATCAAGAAAAATTTTCAAAAAATAATATTTAGAAGATTTTTTTTCAAGAATCTTCTACTTCCGGTTGTCCAATTGTTACCAAAACCTTTTCAGATCTTCCCGGGAATGTCCGATTGGGAAATACGTTGTTAAACAAATTTTAAGTCTTATAGTTTTTGAGTAACCGTCCTTCCAACATCCCACACACACACACACACACACACACACATCCACACACACACACACACACACACACAGACATCATCGTAAAAATGTTAAAATCGGATTGTAAGGACCTTAAAACGTGCTTATTCAATAAAATCTGGATATGCGATTTTTAGCATGAATGCAATACCTCTCTTAGCGAGAGGTAAAAATGTATATATGAACACATTAATTGCACTGTGAAAGAGTTTTTAATGAAAAACGTATTTCCATCACTTGAGACACGGCACAGCCATATGGGAGAAAAGTTTCATATCAAAAGATTAATATCGACAAAAGTTCTTTATATATAAATACATATATATTTATATTATAATAAAAATATACTTTAGATTATGTTGATTTTTGTTATTATATTTCTTACTTCATTTCCTTTCCATAAATTATGAGATCCTTATTTTCTAATTAATAATATTCAAACAGAAAATTTATCATAATGTTCATTCGTCATAAATATGTAATAAGTCAAGCTCAGTCTAAATCTTTTCTAGATATTTTGTTGTTTATAATGAATTGATATGAAAGCAAGTTATTAATTTTTTGTACCTCCCCGTAGCGTGACACTGCAACAAAAAATAACAAGTAATTTATTATAATTGTTATTCTTTTTATTTATAATAATTCGTAAGCGAAACAGATTCATATTTCATATAGGAGATATATGAAAAATATATCTAGGTACATGGGATATACTACACAAATTTAAATTTGTTGAAATTGCCGCGTTTTGAAAGCCAAACTTACACTCGGTAAATTTAGCTCCTGGGGAAGTTGTTTTGTTAGATCTTATAATTAATTATTCTTTTTTCTCTAATTATTATTTATTCATCTATACATGCTAACTTCATGTAATGTTACGAAGAGAAATGGTTATTATAATTTTATTTGTACTTTCCTTTCCTAGGACGGATCTTTATGATTTTTTTCACACCCCTCTACGGGTGGTGCCATATTGAAATGTATATTAAATAAGTTATTATAATATATATTATTTATTTATTATAATTTCATGGCGGCACGCGAACTTATATAGGAGATATCTAAGAATATACGAAAAATATAAGTCGACTCGTAAAATTTTTATGAATTTTTTTCACACCCTTCTACGGGTGGCGCCATATTGAAATGTATATTAAATAAGTTGTTATGATATATATTATTTATTTATAATAAGTTCATGGCGGCACGCGAACTTATATAGGAGATATCTAAGATTATACAAAAATGCAAGACGTCTCATAAAATCTTTATGATTTTTTTTTCACAGTCCTCTACGGGTGAAGTCATATTGAAATGTATATTAAATAAGTTGTTATGATATATATTATTTATTTATAATAAGTTCATGGCGGCACGCGAACTTATATAGGAGATATCTAAGAATATACGAAAAATATAAGTCGACTCGCAAAATCTTTATGATTTTTTTTCACACCCCTCTACGGGTGGCGCCATATTGAAATGTATATTAAATAAGTTATTATGATATATATTATTTATTTATAATAAGTTCATGGCGGCACGCGAAATTATATAGGAGATATCTAAGAATATACGAAAATATAAGTCGACTCGTAAAATATTTATGATTTTTTTTCACACCCCTCTACGGGTGGCGCTATATTGAAATGTATATTAAATAAGTTGTTATGATATATGTTATTTATTTATAATAAGTTCATGGCGGCACGCGAACTTATATAGGAGATATCTAAGAATATACGAAAATATAAGTTGACTCGTAAATTCTTTATGATTTTTTTTCACACCTCTCTACGGGTGGCGCCATATTGAAATGTATATTAAATAAGTTGTTATAATATATATTATTTATTTATAACAAGTTCATGGCGGCACGCGAACTTATATAGCAGATATCTAAGAATATACGAAAATATGTCGACTCGTAAAATATTTATGATTTTTTTTCACACCCCTCTACGGGTGGCGCCATATTGAAATGTATATTAAATAAGTTGTTATGATATATGTTATTTATTTATAATAAGTTCAATGCGGCACGCGAACTTATATAGGAGATATCTAAGATTATACAAAAATGCAAGGCGAGTCATAAAATATGATTTTTTTTCACACCCCTCTTCGGGTGGCGCCATATTGAAATGTATATTAAATAAGTTGTTATAATATATATTATTTATTTATAACAAGTTCATGGCGGCACGCGAACTTATATAGGAGATATCTAAGAATATACGAAAATATAAGTCGAGTCGCACAATCTTTATGATTTTTTACGCACCCTCCTACGGGTGGTGCCACATTAAAATATATATTGATTAATTTGCTATAATATATATTATTTATTTATAGTAATTTAAAGGCGGCACGCGAACTTATATAGGAGATATCTCAGATTACATAAAAATGAAGGGCGGGTCACACTTTATGAATTTTTTTCACACCCTCCTACGGGTGATGCTATATTAAAATATATATTATATAATTTGTTATAATGCATACTATTTATTTATATTAATTTCAAGGCGGCACGCGGCATTATATAGGAGATATCTAAAAAAATATGCACATAGGATAGATAACGTAAACTTTATTATTTTTTTACAAATTCCCTACGGGTGGTTCTATTACAAAATATATATGAGTATATTTGTTATAATACATACTATTTATTTATAATAATTTCGATGCGGAACTCTCAAGATATTTAGGGAATAAATACATTTATTGATTATATACTGCCATAACCTATAAAGTTTATGTGGTTAGTATCATCAAAATTAATAAATTACCTGCGTCTGATAATTTTATATGTATTATTTTTATTTATTCTTTCGTTTAATATATACTTTATTGTCATTTATTCCTTAATTTCTATAATAATTACCACTGGTATATCTGTTAGGTCATGGTAATGCAATGTATAATGTTTGTTCACAATAGGTTGTGTTACAGAAGTGGCCGCTAGAATTGGCCGCTAGAATCACTCTGGTCCAAACCCAGATTCTCTAATATCGTCTAGAGCACAAAAACAATATAGATTTGTAGAAATTAACGAAGAAGAACATCCAGAATTAAACTCGGCAAATATGGATTACACAGTCTATCTCAAGCAACAATACAAATAATACCAACCTGGACAATACAAATATATCAGAGACATCTCCCAAGTCTTCGTATAGTGTTAATCAAAACAACTTAATTGATAAAACTAAGAACAAATACTCTGATAAAGACTCAGGACCCTATTACGTATATGCGGAATCGGAAGATAAAAATCTTGGAAATCTTCATCCCATAGCTTTAGGGAAAAAATTAATTCAATCGTATTCAGGTAACAAATCACACATTCTTAACATAACTAAAATGTCAAAACAAATAATCAAAATAGAACTCAAAAGTGCATCACTAGCAAACGACCTCGTCAAAGTAAATCCATTCAAGAAAGATAAAATTGTTCTGTACATTCCTACACACATGAATATCCGACAGGGTGTCATAAAAAATATTGACACAAACATGTCTGATACAGAATTACTACAAGACATTGAATCTGAAATACCAATAGTGCTAGTAAAACGAATAACTCGTAAACCAAACCAAAATACAAGTGAATATATACCAACCAAAACTGTCATTATTCATTTCAAATCACAAACTTTACCAAAATATGTCTATATTAATAGATGTCGATGCGAAATTTCTCCATACATATACAGAGTCACACAATGTTTTAATTGCTTAAAATATGGTCACTCAATAAAAACTGCAAATTCTCAGCAAGATGCAATAAATGTAAAGGAGACCACAACTCTCGCGAGTGTACAGTACAATGTTCCCCACAATGTATAAACTGTGACGGAAACCATCTAGCAACTGACTATCAAAAATGTCGCATGTATGCAGAACAGAAGAAAATAAAAGAAATCATGGCATATAACAATTTGTCTTTTATCGAAGCAAAAAAATTCTACGCAAAATCGTACGCACAGGTCGTTATAAATAATAAAAATAAACAAAAAAATCCAGAATTAGATAACAACATAAATTCCATTCACAATACATCAAAAAGTTACGTGAATTATTCTGCGAGTACAAGTACGCAGCGTAACCAGGCATCCAGATTACACAATTCATATAGAAATAATCAAATTCCTTCTAACATAATTACTCAACACTCACTTCCTAACACAACTAATTTACTATATGATATACCTATTTTAAACCCTAAACCAATTCAACAAAACCCTTTCCCACCAAGATACCATAACACTAATTCAAACGATTTTAACATTGAATTATTAACAAATATAATGCTTAATATAATACAAACAATTATGGATAAATCAAATAGCTCCAGTTCTTAAATAGATAATTTACAGGGTTTAATTAAAACATGCTATCGGAGGGGCTATACCATACAACTATTAATGGATAATATTAACATCTTACAATGGAACATTAGATCCCTCAAATCTAATCGAAACTCTTTATTACAACAACGCAAAATTCACATAGCAATGCTCGCAGAAACCTTTTTGCAACCAACAAACAATCAGTATCCCTATATCTCGGGATATAATATAATCCACACAGATAGAAATGATGGATACGGTGGGCACTGCAATCCTTGTCAAAAAGAGTATATGCTACTCTGTTTTAAACATTAATTATCCGTATCACAATAAGGTCCAAATAACTGCAATAAAAATGCATCTAAAAAATGAATCGATACACCTTTTATCTATATACTGCACTCCCAAACATCAACTTAATCAACAATTCTGGACATCCATCTTTGACCAAATACAAAACCCAGTAATAATTGCTGGAGATTTTAATTGTCATCATACCTCATGGGGATGCGGTATTATTGACAACGAAGGTATATCTCTATTAGACAGCATCGATGATGCAAATTATATAATATTAAATGACGGAACGGAAACAATTCAAAGACTACCCCACCAACGTAACAGTGCGGTAGACATAACTATATGTTCCCCGAATATTGCAATAAAATCAAACTGGCAAGTAGTAAATGATACGCACGGATCTAATCACTTTCCGATCATCACATCCATAACCCTGCATACTCATACAAATTTACCCGGGTCATTGACTACGGACCCCTCAAGAAAATGGAACATAAACAGTGCCAATTGGGACACATTCTCCAATACTTTAGAAAGTCTATCTGAAAAATTCAGATTTCGAAATGATCCAGTTGAAGATTATAATAACCTTATACATATGATAAATCAAGCTGCAGAAAAATCTATACCAATTACCAAAAACACGCCTAACCCTTTTAAAAATAAGCCTTGGTGGGACGAAGAATGCAGACAAGCTGAAGAAAAACGTAAAAATGCCTACAAAATTTACAAACAAAGCACAGAAGAAAATTACATTAATTGCCAGAGAACTTCTGCATATGCAAAGAAACTATATAAAAGAAAGCGTAAAAAGAATTGGTCCTCCTTTTGTGGTTCTTTAGATAAAAACACCCCAATCAGTAAAGTATGGAGAAAAGTAAGATTCTTCAACAACTATAAAAACCCAAGAACGAGATCATCTCCTTCCGAAGACTTAATGTATGAATTTTTATCTAAACTTACTCCAGATTATACAGAGTTACCTAAAAACGAAGACAATATAGTTGGTAATCACCCACTAGAAATGCCCATAATATTTAATGAATTAAAAAATGCACTAAAACACACAAAAAACACTTCACCTGGCATGGATAACATTCACTATATTATGTTATTCAGAATGCCTACCATTGCTAAAAATATTCTTATTAAAATATTTAATAATATTATGTACTCCAATGCTATTATTCCATCCTGGCAGGAGCATCTTATAATCCCTTTATTAAAACCCAATAAGGACGCTGCGTCTCCAGACTCCTATCGTCCTATTGCCCTAACATCATGTGTACAAAAAACCTTTGAAAGAATACTAAAGAACCGAATTGAATGGTGGTTAGAAGCATATAACATATACCCCGCTACAATGAACGGATTCCGCAAAGGTCGAAGTTGTATAGATAATATATGCACTTACAAATGATATACAAAACAGTTTTTCAGAAAATAGCTATCTTATAGCAGCATTTATTGACATTAAAAGCGCATATGACAACGTATACCTACATATATTAAAAAACAAACTAAAACAAATACACATCCCGGACACAATAATAAACACTGTCATCTCACTTATGTCAAATAGAGTCCTCTATGTAAAGAATCAGAATAGCACTATAGGACCAAGATACACTTCACAAGGCTTACCACAAGGAGATGTACTCAGCCCTCTCCTATTCAATATATACTGCCTAGATATATTTAATTTACTTCCCCAATCTACCAAAATTATGACGTACGCTGATGACTTCTGTATATATATTGAACATCCAAATATCTGTGGGAATGCAGAGATGAATTAGATAAAGCATTCTTCATTCTTGAAAAATGGCTTTTCAATAATGGAATGGAACTGTCACAAAACAAAACACAAGTATGCATTTTTACTCGGCACAGACTAAACAATACACCAAATACAATTAACCTAGGCAATTATAATTTACAAATCACATCCGTAGTAAAATTTTTGGGTATATATCTCCATACTAAATTAACATGGAAAGCAGAAATCGAATACATAATAAGTAAATGTGAGAAAGCAATAAACATTCTCAGAATAATCAATGGATTAAAATGGGGTGCAGATCCTGTTATATCTCTACTATTTTATAAGTCATACATAAGATCTATATTAAGCTGTATAAAGCTGGCTCAGCATTTTCATCTCACAACAATATACATAGTACTAATATTTAAAGCTCATTTATTGCTAATTTAGTACTCATGTTTAAAATTTATTGCTTTTGCCGATTCGGAGAAAATTGATGTGAGCTAGCTTAAAGACAAGCTAGCTCACAACCAAAAATTAAAAAAAAAAAATGTCACAAGACAGAATACGATCTGTTATAATTTATTGCTCTATTTAAAAATTTATTGCTTGCAAATAATCAAGGTTTTCGTTAAACAAACTGCATACCACACGTTTTAGCCTACTAAATGAATATCTGACTTCAAAAAATGCTTTTCTACGGAAATTATACTTTATCGCTGGTCATTATTAGTATTCAATAATATTTACGCGTGTGAGCTGCAGCAATAAATTATTTAAGGGGCACATTTAGCTAAAACTCCAATTTTACAGGATTATCTCGCAACAAAAACTATCTGTCGCTATAGGGCACTTTAAAAACTGTTGTTCTACGGAAATTATACTTTCTCGCAGGTCACAAATTAGTTATCAACAATATACACTTGTGTGAACGGCAGCAATAAATTATTTTAGCCGCCAATTTAGCATAAACTCTACTTTTTACCTCTCGCTAAGAGAGGTATTGGATTCATGCTAAAAATCGCATATCCAGATTTTATTGAATAAGCACGTTTTAAGGTCCCTACAATCCGATTTTAACATTTTTACGATGATGTCTGTGTGTGTGTGTGTGTGTGTGTGTGTGTGTGTGTGTGTGTGTGTGTGTGTGTGTGTGTGGATGTGTGTGTGTGGGATGTTGGAAGGACGGTTACTCAAAAACTATAAGACTTAAAATTTGTTTAACAACGTATTTCCCAATCGGACATTCATGGGAAGATCTGAAAAGGTTTTGGTAACAATTGGACAACCGGAAGTAGAAGATTCTTGAAAAAAAATCTTCTAAATATTATTTTTTGAAAATTTTTCGTGGTAATATTAAAGAAAATTAAATTCTCTATCTGATACATTTAAATATTTTATTATATATTCCATAGATTTAGAGATAAAAGAAGTATAATATATAAAATAATCTGTTGTAATAAATTTGACAGCCGAAAGAATGCCATGAAAAATAGTTGATAATTTAAATTATTTGTAACTGACAGATAAATGTCAGTGTCAGAAATAATGAGTAATGAAAGAAAAATGTACTTGGAGAATCCCTTAATGCTTGATCTGTGACTATTATGGAGATGACAAGTCTAGGTTGAAGGACTTAAATTTGTTTCAAACATTATGGGACAATGTACACCAGTACTATAGACTAGAGTAACTTTGAATTGCGAAAAAGCTATCAAATTCTTCTCAAGTAAGTTGTAAATATTGACAAAATTACACATCGATATAAGAATAATCGGAGTGCAATCTATCCGTCACTTTATTAAAGGGAATTAGTGTTATTTAGATATAACATGTATGAAAAAATAAAATGTAAAAGAAGATATGTAAGAATAGATGCACAATCCATGTATACATTTTAGACCGCCCAAAATTAATGTTTTTACTAGAAGAATATGAAGAGAAAGTAAACAACGTTGTTCGAATTGAAAATTGCTGTTACCAGCCTAATATTTATATATGGTAAACTCTACTTTGTAATTTATTGTAACATAATTTATGGTAAAATATCTTCATGTTGAGACATGCTATTATTGAATAATAAAGAAGTTTATACGTCATAGATTTATATGAATATATTATTTGTATTTATAAAAATATTCTTTGCTTTATGCATACAGCCAGGTAAAATATACGGCGAGAGGTTATGTGCTGGCCACATCAGATTTTTTTAGAATATCTCGCAACAAAAACTATTTGTCGCTATAGGGCACTTCAAAAACTGTTGTTCTACGGAAATTATACTTTCTCGCAGGTCACAAATTAGTCATCAACAATATACACGTGTGTGAGCTGGAGCAATAAATTATTTTATCCGCGAATTTAGCTTAAACTCGATTTTTTTTAGGAATATCTCGCAATAAAAATTATCTGTCGCTATAGGGCACTTCAAAAACTGTTTTTCTACGAAAATTATATTTTCTCGCAGGTCACAAATTAGTCATCAACAATATACACGTGTGTGAGCTGGAGCAATAAATTATTTTATCCGCGAATTTAGCTTAAACTCGATTTTTTTAGGAATATCTCGCAATAAAAATTATCTGTCGCTATAGGGCACTTCAAAAACTGTTTTTCTACGAAAATTATACTTTCTCGCAGGTCACAAAATAGTTATCAACAATATACACGTATGTGAGCTGAAGCAATAAATTATTTTAGCCGCCAATTTAGCTTAAACTCGACTTTTTTAGGAATATATCGCAACAAAAACTATCTGTCGCTATAGGGTACCTCAAAAACTGTTTTTCTACGGAAATTATACTTTCTCGCAGGTCACAAATTAGTTATCAACAATATACACGTGTGTGAGCTGGAGAAATAAATTATTTTAGCCACGAATTTAGCTTAAACTCGACTTTTTTAGGAATATCTCGCAACAAAAACTATCTGTCGCTATAGGGTACTTCAAAAACTGTTTTTCTACGGAAATTATACTTTCTCGTAGGTCACAAATTAGTTATCAACAATATACACTTGTGTGAGCTGAAGCAATAAATTATTTTAGCCGCCAATTTAGCATAAACTCTACTTTTTTAGGAATATCTCGCAACAAAAATTATCTGTCGCTATAGGGCATTTCAAAAACTGTTTTTCTACGGAAATTATACTTTCTCGCAGGTCACTAATTAGTTATCAACAATATACACGTGTGTGAGCTGAAGCAATAAATTATTTTAACCGCCAATTTAGCTTAAACACGACTTTTTTAGGAATATCTTGCAACAAAATATATCTGTCGCTATAGGGCACTTCAAAAACTGTTTTTCAACGGAAATTATACTTTCTCGCAGGTCACAAAACAGTTATCAACAATATACACGTGTGTGAGCTGGAGCAATAAATTATTTTATCCGCGAATTTAGCTTAAACTAGATTTTTTTAGGAATATCTCGCAACAAAAACTGTCTGTCGCTATAGGGCACTTCAAAAACTGTTTTTCTACAAAAATTATACTTTCTCGCAGGTCACAAAATAGTTATCAACAATATACATTTGTGTGAGCTGGAGCAATAAATTATTTTAGCTGCGCCCTTAGCTTAAACTCTACTTTTTTAGGAATATCTCGCAACAAAAACTATCTGTCGCTATAGGGCACTTCAAAAACTGCTTTTCTACGGTAATTTTAAATTCTCGCAGGTCACAAATTAGTTATCAACAATATACACGTGTGTGAGGTGGAGCAATAAATTCTTTTAGCCTCCAATTTAGCTTAAACTCGACTTTTTTAGGAATATCTCGCAACAAAAACAATCTGTCGCTATAAGGCACTTAAAATTATACTTTCTCGCAGGTCACAAATTAATTATCAACAACATACACGTGTGTGAGCTGGAGCAATAAATTATTTTAACCGCACCTTTAGCATAAACTCTACTTTGTTACATCTCACAACAATAAATATAGTTCTAGTATTTAAAGCTCATTTATTGCTATTTTATTACTCATGTTTAAATTTTATTGCTCTTGCCAATTTAGCTTAAACTCGACTTTTTTAGGAATATCTCGCAACAAAAACTATCTGTCGCTATAAGGCACTTCAAAAACTATTTTCTACGGAAATTATACTTTCTCACAGGTCACAAATTAATTATCAACAATATACACGTGTGTGAGCTGGAGCAGTGAATTATTTTAACCGCGCATTTAGCATAAACTCTACTTTGTTACATCTCACAACAATAAATATAGTTCTAATATTTAAAGCTCATTTATTGCTAATTTATTACTCATGTTTAAATTTTATTGCTCTTGCCGATTTGGAGAAAATTGATGTGAACTAGCTTAAAGAGAAGCTAGCTCACAACCAAAACTTAAACAAAAAACCTGTCACAAGACAGATTACGATCTGTTATAATTTATTGCTCTATTTAAAATTTTATTGCTTGCAATTAATCATGGTTTTCGTTAAACAAACTGCATACCACACGTTTAAATTATTTTAACCCCTACTTTAGCTTAAACTCGACTTTTACAGAAATATCTCGCAACAAAAACTATCTGTCGTTATTATACTTTCTCGCTGGTCACAAATTAGTTATCAACAATATACACGTGTGTGAGCTGGAGCAATAAATTATTTTAGCAGCCAATTTAGCATAAACTCCACCTTTACAGATATATTTCACAACAAAAACTATCTTAACGTGTGTGAGCTCGAGCAATCAATTATTGTAGCCGCGAATTTAGCTTAAACTCGACAGGTAGTATTTGTTGCAAGATATTCCTAAAAAACTAGAATTTAAGAGCGCAGGGTACCCACGTATGAAATACTCGAAAACAGGTCTAAGGAAAAAACGCCCTGTATACTTATCTTACATTTTACTTAAATCCTTTTCTTTTATCGTATTTAAAAACAATAAATCTATGTTTTTTAATAGACATTTTTAAAAAGAAGGTGTCCTGAAATTAATAATATGACTTTAAATATATGTGTTTTTCATACTCAATTTTTCAGTGTATTATATCTAATTTTAAAAAAATAAGCAATAGAAAACTTGGTTCCGACTTTCATAAAACTTTGTCTAAAATTTTGAACAAAAATTAGTAAAAATACAGCCTGTAGACGTTTTCTACAAAGTGCTAATTTTTGTATTTTCATACGCTGTACAAAAGCGCCGCCACATAAATTGTGTGTATTTGTGTAAGTTCGTTCCATACGCGTGCGTTGGGTGTATTTTACTATTTTGGCTATAAGCAAGATTGTCATTTAGTCACTTGTTGCTGTCTGTTACAAACTTCGTTGATTGTTTCCTAGATTTTCATTATTGTATTTTTCTATATATTTATAATTTCGTTTGCACTTTGCTGTGTTTTTGCAATATACTTTTGCTATAAAATCAGTCTTTTTCAAGACTAAAACCTTTTATTTTTATATTTTTCTTTTTATTTTCATTAGTCAGTGTTTTCTGTAAATTATTTAATACAACTATACATTTTTCATTATGAATGCAGAAAAGTTCGTGGTACCTTCAATCTGAAGTCATCAGGAATAAAATAATGTTTCATTTTCCGACAAGTAAATAATTCAAACATTATTTTGTTTTTTTTATTATAATAAATTTATTTATAACACAGAGCCGAAAGTTTCTCTTCTAAGTAGAGTAAAACAAGTAGAAGAAGATTATTTTCAGAAGAAGGCTCCCAAATATAATATGACAGCACTATTATTAACTAACAAGAATTGGAAATAGAAAATGTCATTAGCAAATCTATGTATGAAGTAGAAGGTAGACGCAGTGTTGAATTTAAATATTTGTTTGATTCTTTAAAAGAAATTAGTATTCATATTGAACAAATGGGATGCATTAATATGAATATAAAAAACGAATTAAGAACGGGCTTAAAATCAAGATTTATTATACGTTGCAATATTTGTAATGCTACATTTTGACTACATTCCGAAAACTACGCAGAAAAAGTAAACGTCAGTGAATGTGCTGTACTTGGCATAATGAATATAGGTAGCGGTTTTAGTTACATGAAATCCTTCTTGTGTTCTTTAAACAATCCCGCTATAAACAAAAGGCATTACTGAAAACTGCATAATAATGTATGTACAGCATGGCAAAAAACAGCAGAACAGGCTATGAAGAAATTGGATGAAGAAGAAAAAGAAGTTGCTAAAAGAAATGGGAGTTTAGACAAAGATGGCATTCTTCTGATTCGAGTTGTCTGCGATGATAGCTAGGCTAAAAGGTCTTACAGAAGTAACTACTCTTCATTATCTGGAGTCAGAGCAATTGTTGGCTAGAATACAAAAAAAGTATTGTACATAGGGGTGAAATTCAAATATTGTTAGATTTGTATGCAAGCAGAAAATTCAAAAATAGATATTCCTGAACATAATTGTTTTAAAAATTGGTTAGGTAATTCAACCAGCATGGAAGCAATTGCAATTAGCGAAGGATTTTTAAAGGGCGAGGAAATATACGGTGTAAGATATCATCAGATGATAGCTGATGGAGATAGTAGTTGCTATAAAAAAATCATAGCCGCAAAACCATGTAAAAATTTAACTGTTCAGAAAATAGAATGTCGTAACCATCTTCTAAGAAACATGTGCAATAAATTAAAAGACATAAGTAATGTAACAAAAATGGGTCCGGCATTTTTAAGAATTATTTTGGCAGGAAATATATTAAAATGTCATTCATTTGTAACGAAAGCAATGCAGCACTGGAAATCTGAGGATGTAGCTGAAAATATTACAATAGTTGAATTAAAAAAAAGATATATTGAATGTAGTAAGTCATGTTTTCGGTGAACATAAAAATTGCAAAAATCGACAATATTTTTGCAATAAAGAATGTCCTGATCATCAAGCTTTGGCTTGGTTTGTCGACATCTTCCTCATACCAGTTGCGAAAATCTCGTAAAAGGAATTTTGTATAATACTGTTCTGAGCAATATATTTCATCGTATTATGGTGAGGCTTTTCATCTGATATAACTCTTATGACCCCAAAGCAAAACTTAACACGCTGCCAATGGAAAAATAGCATGAAGAGGTGCAAGAGGGGAATATTTAGTCCCGCCTTCTAGACGTCTAGATTCTACCTCGCCCTTTACACCCCTAATGCAGCAGAAAGTGTTTGTCTACATCATCTACAGCCTTAATCTAAATTGGCAGCTAAAATAATTTATTGTTGCAGCTCAAACATGTGTATATTGTTGTCAACTAATTTGTGACCTGCGAGAAAGTATAATTTTCGTAGAAAAACATTTTTGAATTACCCTATAGCGACACCTTATTTTTATTGCGAGATATTTCTGTAAAAGTCGAGTTTAAGCTAAATTCGGGGCTAAAATAATTTATAACTCCAGCTCACACACGTGTATATTGTTGATAACTAATGTGTGATTTGCGAGAAAGTATAATTTCTGTAGAAAAACATTTTTGAAGTGCCCTATAACGACAGGTATTTTTTGTTGCGAGATATTTCTGTAAAAGTTGAGTTTAAGCTAAATTGGCGGATAAAAGAATTTATTGCTCTAGCTCACACACGAGCATATTGTTGATAACTAATTTGTGACCTGCGAGAAAGTATAATTTAAGTAGAAAAACAGTTTTTGAAGTGTCCTATAGCGACAGATAGTTTTTGCTGCGAGATATTCCTAAAAAAAATAGAGTTTACGCTAAAGGCGCGGTTAAATAATTTATTGATCCAGCTCACACACGTGTATATTGTTGATAACTAATTTGTGACCTGCGAGAAAGTATAATTTCCATAGAAAAACTGTTTTTGATGTGCCCTATAGCGACAAATAGTTTTTGTTGCGAGATATTCCTAAAAAAGTCGAGTTTAAACTAAACTGGCGGCTAAAATAATTTTTTGCTTCAGCTCACACACGTGTATTTTGTTGATAAATAATTTGTGACCTTCGAGAAAGTATAATTACCGTAGAAAAGCAGTTTTTGAAGTGCCGTATAGCGACAAATAGTTTCTGTTCCGAGATATTCCTAAAAAGTCGAGTTTAAGCTAAACTGGCGGCTAAAATAATTTATTGCTTCAGCTCACACACGTCTACTTTGTTGATAACTAATTTGTGACCTGCGACAAAGTATAATTACCGTAGAAAATCAGTTTTTGAAGTGCCCCATAGCGACAGATAGTAGGGAAAGTAGGGGTTAAAATAATTTATTTCTCCAGCTCACACACATGTATATTGTCGATAACTAATGTGTGACCTGCGGGAAAGTATAATTTCTGTAGAAAAACAATTTTTAAGTGCCCTATAGCGACAGGTAATTTTTGTTGCGAAATATTTCTGTAAAAGTCAAGTTTAAGCTAAATTCGGGGCTAAAATAATTTATAACTCCAGCTCACACACGTGTATATTGTTGATAACTAATGTGTGACCTGCGAGACAGTATAATTTCTGTAGAAAAACATTTTTGAAGTGCCCTATAATGACAAATAGTTTTTGTTGCGAGATATTCCTAAAAAAGTCGAGTTTAAGCTAAATTGGCGGCTAAAATAATTTATTTCTTCAGCTCACACATGAGTATATTGTTGATAACTAATGTGTGACTTGCGAGAAAGTATAATTTCTGTAGAAAAACATTTTTGAAGTGCCCTATAGGGACAGGTAATTTTTATTGCGAGATATTTCTGTAAAAGTCGAGTTTAAGCTAAATTCGGGGCTAAAATAATTTATAACTCCAGCTCACACACGTGTATATTGTTGATAACTAATGTGTGACTTGCGAGAAAGTATAATTTCTGTAGATAAACATTTTTGAAGTGCCCTATAACCAGAGCTGGGAACTACTTAAAGTAAATGTATTGGAAGTATTACTTTAAATACATCTAGTATTTACAATACTTTACTTAAACTACTTTTGAAAATTAGTACTTAGTACTGTATTTAAAATACTTTTTTTTCATAAAAAGTACTTCAAATACTTTTTGGTACTTAAAGTATTTAAAGTAACTTAAGTACTTTAAATACTAAATACTTCACGCATGCGCAAGAACAGATTGCGGTGTGATTTGTGCACTACTGCAACACAGGTTTGAGCAAGTATTGGTAGTTATTATTAAAGTTTTCGCTATCTACAGTTTTAATCGAATAGTTGAAGACGCAAATAAATATAAACCAAGAAGTAATTTTGAACAAGTTATTTACGTGCCCATCAATATTATAGAACTAAATAAGTAAACAATTTTTCTACTCCAAGGCGTGAAGTAGTAGCTACAGGCATTAGTCACAGTACGTGAAGTGTGACTTTTAATAGAGATGCGTAAAATGTAATGCATTTCTTATGGAGTTAATTTTATAACATTTTATATGTTTTTTTTTAATAGGTATATATTTTTAACTATCTTATTGGAATAGAGTGATATACAAATATGTACCTAAACTCGATAATTTTTCGTCATATTCTTTTAACTGATTTCATTTAAAAATACTTAGTACTGGTACTGTAAGTAGGTAAAAAAAGTACTTAAAGTATTACTTTACTTAGTATTTAAATACTTTTCTTGTGAGTATTTAGTACTTAAATACTTTTTTTGAGTACTGGTCCCAGCTCTGCCTATAACGACAGGTAATTTTTGTTGCGAGATATTTCTGTAAAAGTTGTGTTTAAGCTAAATTGGCGGATAAAATAATTTATTGCTCTAGCTCACACACGTGTATATTGTTGATAACTAATTTGTGACCTGCAAAAAAGTATTATTACCGTAGAAAAGCAGTTTTTGAAGTGCCCTATAGCGACAGATAGTTTTTGTTGCGAGATATTCCTAAAAAAGTCGAGTTTATGCTAAACTGGCGGCTAAAATAATTTATTGCTTCAGCTCACACACGTGTATTTTGTTTATAACTAATTTGTGACCTGCGAGAAAGTATAATTACCGTAGAAAAGCAGTTTTTGAAGTGCCCTATAGCGACAAATGTTTTTGTTGCGAGATATTCCTAAAAAAGTCGAGTTTAAGCTAAACTGGCGGCTAAAATAATATATTGCTCCAGCTCACACACGTGTATATTGTTGATAACTAATTTGTGACCTGCAAGAAAGTATTATTACCGTAGAAAAGCAGTTTTTGAAGTGCCCTATAGCGACAGATAGTTTTTGTTGCGAGATATTCCTAAAAAAGTCGAGTTTAAGCTAAAGGCGCAGCTAAAATAATTTATTGATCCAGCTCACACAAGTGTATATTGTTGATAACTATTTTGTGACCTGCGAGAAAGTATAATTTCCATAGGAAAACTGTTTTTGATGTGCCCTATAGCGACAAATAGTTTTTGTTGCGAGATATTCCTAAAAAAGTCGAGTTTAAGCTAAACTGGCGGCTAAAATAATTTATTGCTTCAGCTCACACACGTGTATTTTGTTGATAACTAATTTGTGACCTGCGAGAAAGTATAATTACCGTAGAAAATCAGTTTTTGAAGTGCCCTATAGCGACAGATAGTTTTTGTTGCGAGATATTCCTAAAAAAGTCGAGTTTAAGCTAAAGGCGCAGCTAAAATAATTTATTGATCCAGCTCACACAAGTGTATATTGTTGATAACTATTTTGTGACCTGCGAGAAAGTATAATTTCCATAGGAAAACTGTTTTTGATGTGCCCTATAGCGACAAATAGTTTTTGTTGCGAGATATTCCTAAAAAAGTCGAGTTTAAGCTAAACTGGCGGCTAAAATAATTTATTGCTTCAGCTCACACACGTGTATTTTGTTGATAACTAATTTGTGACCTGCGAGAAAGTATAATTACCGTAGAAAATCAGTTTTTGAAGTGCCCTATAGCGACAGATAGTTTTTGTTGCGAGATATTCCTAAAAAAGTCGAGTTTAAGCTAAAGGCGCAGCTAAAATAATTTATTGATCCAGCTCACACAAGTGTATATTGTTGATAACTATTTTGTGACCTGCGAGAAAGTATAATTTCCATAGGAAAACTGTTTTTGATGTGCCCTATAGCGACAAATAGTTTTTGTTGCGAGATATTCCTAAAAAAGTCGAGTTTAAGCTAAACTGGCGGCTAAAATAATTTATTGCTTCAGCTCACACACGTGTATTTTGTTGATAACTAATTTGTGACCTGCGAGAAAGTATAATTACCGTAGAAAATCAGTTTTTGAAGTGCCCTATAGCGACAGATAGTTTTTGTTGCGAGATAATCCTGTAAAATTGGAGTTTTAGCTAAATGCGCCCTTTAAATAATTTATTGCTGCAGCTCACACGCGTAAATATTATTGAAAACTAATAATGACCAGCGATAAAGTATAATTTCCGTAGAAAAACAGTTTTTGAAGTCAGATATTTATTTAGTAGGCTAAAACGTGTGGTATGCAGTTTGTTTAACGAAAACCATGATTATTTGCAAACAATAAATTTTTAAATAGAGCAATAAATTATAACAGATCGTATTCTGTCTTGTGACAGGTTTTTTTTTTAATTTTTGGTTGCGAGCTAGCTTGTCTTTAAGGTTCACATCAATTTTCTCCGAACCGGCAGAAGCAATAAATTTTAAACATGAGTAATAAACTAGCAATAAATGAGCTTTAAATATTAGAACTATGTTTATTGTTGTGAGATGTAACAAAGTAGAGTTTATGCTAAAGGCGCGGCTAAAATAATTTATTGCTTCAGCTCACACACGTGTATATTGTTGATAATTAATTTGTGACCTGCGAGAATGTATAATTTCTGTAGAAAAACAGTTTTTGAGGTGCCCTATAGCGACAGATAGTTTTTGTTGCGAGATATTCCTAAAAAAGTCGAGTTTAAGCTAAATTCGCGGCTAAATAATTTATTGCTTCAACTAACACACGTGTATATTGTTGATAATTAATTTGTGACCTGCGAGAAAGTATAATTTCCGTAGAACAACAGTTTTCGAAGTGCCCTATAGCGACAGATAGTTTTTGTTGCGAGATAATCCTGTAAAATTTGAGTTTTAGCTAAATGCGCCCCTTAAATAATTTATTGCTGCAGCTCACACGCGTAAATATTATTGAATACTAATAATGACCAGCGATAAAGTATAATTTCCGTAGAAAAGCATTTTTTGAAGTCAGATATTCATTTAGTAGGCTAAAACGTGTGGTATGCAGTTTGTTTAACGAAAACCTTGATTATTTGCAAGCAATAAATTTTTAAATAGAGCAATAAATTATAACAGATCGTATTCTGTCTTGTGACATTTTTTTTTTAATTTTTGGTTGTGAGCTAGCTTGTCTTTAAGCTAGCTCACATCAATTTTCTCCGAATCGGCAAAAGCAATAAATTTTAAACATTAGTAATAAATTAGCAATAAATGAGCTTTAAATATTAGTACTATGTTTATTGTTGTGAGATGAAAATGCTGAGCCAGCTTTATAGAGCTTCTATATTAGACTATGGCAGTATAGTATTTGGATCAGCGTCAAATCCACTACTGCACAAATTGGATAAAATTCAGTGTAAAGACCTACGAATATGTATAGGAGCATTCAAATCAACTCCCAACCATAGTCTACAAGCAGAATGTGCTACACAACCGCTACATATTCGCAGAATGCAGCTAGCAGAAAAATTCTTTATAACAAGAAAAACAATAATAAATCACCCCATTAATGAGAAACTAACAGTTTTAACAACTGAATTCTTGACAAATGCCTATTGGTCCCATAAGAATACACCTCCAATCATAAACGCGCACATAAACTTCTCTCATTATATGTATCCTATTACAGAACAACGCACGTTATCATGCTACGTAAATAAATTTTACCTTTCATTGTACAATAATAACATATACTACGATCCACAACTAACGGAAAATTGTACCCAATACAAAGATATATCTAACATTGTCTTTACAGAAAACATAAATGCTCATTTTTCCAATCATCAATCTATACAGACGCTTCCAAATCTAATGATGGAACGGGGGCTGCTTTTTACGACCCAGTAAATAAACGTTCAGAAATGTACAAGTTACCATGGTACACATCAATATTTCATGCTGAACTTTTTGCCATTCTGCAAGCTGTATATTACATAAGAGAAAATAATAACATATACAAAAAAGACTGCCTAATTATGTCTGACAGCCAAAGTGCACTTAGAAAATTACATCATCCAGGTTTTCATCACAATAATACCATAATCTACAATATTCTGGATACGATAGAATATTGTAAAAATCATACAAATATAACAATAAAAATAGCTTGGATCAGAGGCCACCATCATATTAAAGGTAATGAAGAAGCGGATCGACTGGCAAAATTAGCTATAGCGGAAGGAACATATATAAATCTACCAATTTCTTCAGCAGAATACGCTTCATTGAGTAAAAAACAACACAATTTGATCTGGCAAAATGAATATAGTGAAATATCAGAAGGAAAAGGACAATTTTATAAAGTAGTACAACCCACAATTCAAACAACCCCCTGGTTTCGGAAAATGAATGCACCGAGGAAAACAATAATAATGATATGCAGATTGCGCTTCAACCACAATAGACTACCTTCTCATCTATATAAACTACGAATTATAAATTCAAATAAATGTGAATGCCAAAATGCAGACATTGCGGATTTAAATCACTACATCTTTCAATGTAGTAAATACGAACAATATAGACCAACATTAATTAATGATCTACTAAAAGAAAATATTTCGTTCCCCGCTTGCGCCGAAAACTTAATAGCTCTTAACAATTTTAATATATATCTAACAATTGCAAAATTTATCAGTAAGACAGACATCGAAGTGTAACAAAAAACAAGAACAATAGAAAATCTAATGAAATAGCTCCGGACTAATGTACAAAAGTACGAGGTCGAACCCAATTTAAAAAAAAAAGTAATTATGAAACAATAATATTACTATCGCTTCCTGCAATATTTGGAAATACTAATACAAACTATTATGACCTCAATTGTGTGGTGACCTTGGTTTACAAGGTAGAAATACAAGGTTTCAAAATTTTCTGAACGATAGTATTTGAGTTAAAACGTAAAGAGGATCCACACGCACACGCACGCACACAAATTATGTACTTAAAAGAAAATTACTTCAAATACTTTCTACAGGTTGTGCATTTTTAAGTGGCTACCATTGAGATCTCGAGAACTATAAGAAATACGAAGTCGGTTAAATTAGCAAAGAATGTATATTTTACAAGGATATTTCAATGATAAACTAAAAAAAAAATTCAACCAGTGGTTCTCAAAATATGGTTACCAACTTTTTTTTAAATAGAAACATACTTTTTATTTGCTTATTCAATACAGCTCTTTATTCTGAATCCAACAATATAAAATTCGAAGAAACAAAAATACTAGCGAGACCTACACACCTAAACAACAGGTTAATTAGAAAAGCCATTAATATTTTCAAAACCAAAAATAATAATCTGTCATTGTGACGGTTTAGATCTTAGTCGAGCATGGCTTCCTGTATTAAATATGTTGTAATTTGTCACCATGGTTACCTATTGCTAATGTTTTTGTTATTCTTCATTTATACAGGGTGTCCCTTAACTTCGAGCAAAAACTTTAAGGGCATATAGTACTGACCAAAATGAATAAAAAAGCTTCATCAACATAGGAATGATCTTCAACTGTTTCCGAGAAAAGCGAAAAATCTAAGAAAAACTGACAAAGATAGCGATCGAATAAAATTTTGTCTATGTCAGTAAAAAGACTATAAAAAACAATAAAATTTTATATGAAACATTTTTCTCAATTTCTTATAGTTACGTAGTTATATGAAAATTAAATATTGACCAAGGTCGCCACAACATTTCACTTTTGATTTTTATAAAATAACAAAAGGCCATCTAAGATTACCTCTCAAAGGTAAACAAAAAGTCTCAATTAATCAAAATCGTAATTCTTATAGTTTTCGAGATAGCAAAGGTAAATCTCGTAAAAACTCATTTTTCACTGCGTTATATCTGGGAAACTATTAAAGATCGGACACATTTTGACTGAGCTTTTTTTACTCATTTTGATCAGTATTATATGCCCTTAAAGTTTGTGCACCAAGTTAAGAGACACAACCTGTATATTGTTAATTTGGTGTCCATTCCCTGAAGAAGGCAGTAGTGCATGCTGCCGAAACATCGGCTTTTATGAAAATAAACAGAAATAAAACTAAAAAAGGTTGTATGGTTTTAACACCTAATAATATCTAAAAGTTATTTTTCATTTTATAGATTTTTTCGCACACAGTACATCCGAGTACATAGTATAGTTCACCCAATTAATAGTAAACATACATAAAACTAAAAGGAATGATGCCAGGGTGCTAAAAATATTTTATTTTTTCCGTGAAAATATTTTTTTTTCTTTTATTTAATTGAATATTTTTTACTACACTGTATTGTTTCATACATACGAGTAAGATATATGTATCTAAAAAACAGTTTTTACACTCATTACATTGATCATCTTTAAAGCCAGTGTGCTGTTTCATATGACTGGTTAAGTGTAATTTTAGTGAAAACCATTTTTTACATTCATTACAATTAATAACCTATAATGCCAGTGTGTTGTTTCATATGTGTAACTAAGGTTGATTTATGTAAAAAACATTGTTTAAATTCATTGCATTGAAAAAATTTAAAGCCAGTGTGTTTCATGTTTTCTTAAGTTTGATTTCTGTGAAAACCATTTTTTACATTTATTACATTGGTAATCTTCAAATCCACTGTGTTGTTTTATACGTGTAACTAAGGCTGATTTGTGTAAAAACATTTTTTACATTCATTACAATGGTAATCTTTAACGCCAGTGTGTAGTTTCATATGACTAGTTAAGTGAAACTTTTGTGAAAACCATTTTTTACATTCATTACATTGATAATCTTTAATGCCTCTGTGTAGTTTCATATGTGTAACTACGGTCAATTTATGTAAAACCCATTTTTTATATTCATTACATTGATAACCTTTAATGCCTCTGTGTAGTTTTATGAGTACAGGATGATTTATGTAAAAACCATTTTTTATATTCATTACATTGATAATCTTTAACGCACGTGTGTTGGGTCATATGTCTAGTTAAGTGTGATTTATGTAAAAATAATTCTTTGCGTTCATTACATTAATAATCTTTAACGCCAGTGTGTTGTTCATAAGACTAATTAAGTGTAATTTTTGTGAAAACCATTTTTACATTCATTACATTAATAACCTTTAATGCCAGTGTGTTGTTTCATATGTTTTCTTAAGTTTGATTTTTGTGAAAACCATTTATTACATTCACTACATTGATAATCTTTAATGCCTCTGTGTAGTTTCATATGCGTAACTACGGTCGATTTATGTAAAAACCATTTTTTACATTCATTACATTGATAATCTTTAACGCCAGTGTGTAGTTTCATATGACTAGTTAAGTGTGATTTTCGTGAAAAAAATTTTTTACATTCATTACATTGATAATCTTTAATGCCAGTGTGTTGTTTCATATGATCAGTTAAATGAGTTTTTTGTGAAAACCATTTTTTACATTCATTACATTGATAATCTTTAATGCCTTTGTGTAGTTTCATGTGTGTAACTAAGGTTGATTTATGTAAAAACCATTTTTTACATTCATTGCATTGATAATCTTTAACGCCAGTGTGTTGTTTCATATGAATAGTTAACTGTGATTTTCGTGAAAACCATTTTTTACATTCAATACATTGAAATTCTTTAACGCCAGTGTGTTGTGTCATATGTCTAGTTAAGTATGATTTATATAAAAAACATTTTTTACACTTATTACACTGAAATTCTTTGTTATTACTACTTGCACCACCAGTAACTAGAACATTTTCGTCAGAGTTAATTTCATTATTATCAGAAACTACATCATGGTCATCAGAATTCTTATTACTTTTGTCGCCAATATCAACGCTACTGTCTTTATGAATATTAGTATCTGTTTGAAGTGGGCTTTCCTCGTCCAGTATTTCTTGTAATAAACCAAGTTCACGGCCAGAGGGATTTTCTGAGAACGGGTCTTCTTTAATGGAAACTTCGTCTACTAATAAACATTTTACTTCTAGTTTATCATTCTTATCTATCACTTCCTCTTTTATATAAACTTCTTCGAATTTATTAATCTTTGTTTTAGATGTCGTACACTTGTCTGTCACGTCTATGTTGTCCGGTGCCTCCTTGATCCACGCTTCTAGACGTAGAGTGTTCTCCACACAGTCTTTCTTAAATGTATTAAACAATTGAAGTTTTTGTTCGCAAATGGAACAGAAGCGTAGCGGAAGCCTCAACTTGAAGATTGTCTGAAACATGAATTTTCATTGTAAAAATATGCTCATTAAGGATGTACAGGTGTCTCATTTTCAATGTTTTTTTAAGGTATCTCGGGTAATTTTAACGGTACAATAAACCTGTTTTCACATTCCGTAGTCAACTTTTCGAGAGAAATTTAGTAGTCGTCATAGATATTTTCTATCTTCATTTGTTTTTGAGGTACTCGTTTTTCACCAATTTCGAAATTTATTTAGTATAATAGTTAAAGAAAAATTGTTTAGACATATTTTGTATCGTTTTTTACATAGAATAAAATGGCGTAATTATATTTTTTTGAAAACAATAATTCTCGAGATATAACACAAACATATTTTTTTAAATGAGAATCTGTGTTGAAAATGGTTTCATCTTTTTGCTTATTTTATAAGTTTTTCAATGATATATAACAAGCCTACATTCTTTTGTTTTAAATATAAATAAAACATGAATTATTAATAATTGGAGAAAATATTGAAAATAATTAAGAAACAAATGAAAAAATATTTATTTTTAATATTATTTTCTTTAATTTTTCTCATTTTTTCAATTTATATACCTCACAAAGCATATTATACCACTTTTTTCAACTTGTGCCAAAGCCAACTATAACGCCGATAAAATACAGGGTATTCATTTTAAATGGGCCACCATTGCTATCTCGAGAACTGTAAGATGGGCAAACAATTTCTATTTCACGAGACAAATTTAAATAAAAGAATTTTTTTCCTTCAAGCGTATTATAATATTCATATTATGCTACCGTACACACAACAAAAAATGTTAGCTTCTTAGTTCACCGCTGGCGGCAGCAGTCGTCACAGTAACACAGACCATATTGAAAATTGTTAGTTGACAGTTGTATCGTTTGTGTTTTGTAATGTACACAGCTAACTTTGGCTGAAATTGCAAACTCTATAATTAAACCAAATCCAAAAAAATATTTTAAAAATCTCCAGTATTTTTAAAATTTAAATTTGAAAAAATCATTAATATATTTAAATAACTAACGTTCTTTATCCCAACAACAAAAATATATAAAATAAACATCTAAACAACAAAAAAAGTGACTTAAAATAAGTGATAAATACAAGGTCAATAAACAACTATCAACAAGCGCTTAATCGAAAGCAAGCGTACGCAGTGTTCCCATTCCCAACGCTAGTAAAAATTTAAAAATGGCAACAATAATAGAAATAAAAAAAACTGTTAGAACCTATTAAGTTAAACATGGAAATGATGCACAATACTTTGAGTCAATTGAATAACACCTTCACAAAATTAGTTAAAGATCATAAAACCAAATTCGAGTCACTGGAACAAAAAATAGAAACACAAGAAAAACGAATTGATCAATTGGAAAAAAAGATAAAAGAAAAAACTTAATAATTTTTGGATTAAAGGAAGAAGAAAAGGAAATATTAGAAGAAGTAGTAATAAAACTATTAAATGAATCCCTAAATCTAAAACATATAACACACAACAATATTGAATAAATAAAAAGAATGGGAAAACCTAATAGCAATAAAATAAGACCTGTACTATTGAAACTTAATTCTAAAAAACTAAAATATGAAATCTTACGCGAAGCTAAACATTTGAAGAAACTAAAAATATATGTCGAAGAAGACTATACTAAAAAAGTGTTAGAAGATCGAAAAATATTAAAACATCACTTTCTCCAGGCAAAAAGAAAAGGCTACAATGCTACACTAAAACAAAACCTTCTATTTATAAATAACACTAAATACATAGCCTCAGACTTTAAAGAAAATATAATACTTAGTGAGAGTGAACTAGAACCAAATCTAAGTGCAATGCCAAATTCTATTACAGAAAATAACACAAAAAATCATGAAAACTATTAAACAACACTTGTAAACAAATAGATGTCAATAACACAGATAAAACGATACAAACAAAAACTACTGTTACAGATAACGTATACCAATCGATCAAACAAAAAAACAAATCATTCAAAACAATTACCTAGCACTCAACAAACAATTAATACTTCTGTACACGATAAAAGTACACCCAAAACAAGAGACGTGAAAAATAAACTAAAAGATCACTAAATAAAAACAGGAGCACTTGATAAACACATAGTCACAAGACAACAGACACAGTCTGCTTCAAAAAACTCAGAAATAAAGTAATTCGTATGGCCACAACTCTGAACAACATACTATTTTGGAATATTCAAGGAATTAAAAACATCAATCGCCTCAATACAGATGAAGAACATTTTCTGCAACAATATGAAACTATCTGCCTGGTAGAAACATGGCTTCAATATGAACTAAAAGAAAAACCAAAACAGTTAACAAATTATAAGACTGTGACGTGCGCCCCTGAGAGAAAAGTATGCTTGCGCCACTACTGATAGCATGTTCGCGGACAATGACGTAATCCCTTCGAAAGAACGTACCAGAGCAATGATGCAATCCCCGACGCGTTAATTACGCCGTGACCTGATTCTTTTGTATGCACGTCACTGTCGCGTCCGAAGCTTCTAGAAAGATATAGGATGTATAAATACCGTCGGGAGAACAGCGGGAGGGCAGTCTCATATATACAATCAACCAGAAATGAACTCAGTGATATAAATAAACAGTTTACAAGTTGTTAGCATAAATAAATGTAGTTATATAAATAATTTTAGTGATATAAATGTTATTATATTTAATAATATTCTTAGTGTTTATAATTATTTAATCATAGTGTTAGTTGTTTTTATTATATTTTAATATTTAGTCGTAATTATTTATCGTTTAATAAACGTATTCTTTTAGTTAATAATATTTGTCTGTCGTTACAATACTGTAACGTTTCTATTTATATGGGTGAAGTGTAAAACACAGACAAATATTATTAACTAAAAGAATATGTTTATTAAACGATAAATAAATATTAAGAATATATAATTAAAAGATAATAAATTAAACTAACACTATGATAAACAAATATTAACACTGATTTAAAGACTAAGAATATTATAAGACACTTAAATACTAAGATTATTTATTTAAACAATTAAAACCACTCTTTATGTCACTAATTACATTTATTTATGTTCACTTGTCGACTGTTGTTTATATCACCAACTATTCACTACGCTTATTTATATCAGACTTCTTTACTCGTCACTTCTATAATAACGAATGTCCTCGCTGGCTTTGGCGACGGGTTATATACATGGCGACTTTATTTCTAGAACCTCCTCGGGCCTAGTAGAACCTTCGCGAGGCGACAGTGACCTGTATACAAAGGAATTAGGTCACGGCGTAGTTTACCCTCTAGGCGACGCGTCGCAGGGATTGTGTCATCTGGGTCATCGCTCTGGTACATTCTTTTAGCGGCGGGACTCGTGTACTATTCTCACAGGGGCGCACGTCACAATACATATGAACAAACAGCCAAGAAAGAAGCCAGTACTGGAAGAGCAATAGGAGGAATAATAATCTTTTCTAAACTATCATCTTCATCAATAGAAACTATTGCAAAAGAACCTTACTGGATATTCCTCAAAATAAGAAATAAACCACATAATTTAATAATATGAGTAACGTATTTTTCTCACTCGTACAACTATGAAACAATGTTAGAACTATTCTCAGAAAATTTGCAAAACTTAATTTCACTTTACCCGGCCACTCCTCTAATCCTATATGAAGATTACAATGCCAGAATAGGAAACGAAAATCAACTAGACGATGTACCACTATTCAATACCTATTTCAGCGTTGCAAGATTTTCAAATGACGTTAAACTAAACAAAAAAGGTAAAGATTTAATGCAAATCTTTGATGAAGAGAATATGATCGTGTTAAACGGTAGATCACGTGGAGACACCCCGGCCAAATATACATATTTAGGATCAAGAGGGAAAAGCACTATTGATTTAGTATGGGTCAACATGAAAGCACTACAATTTATTCTTGATTTTGTCGTTCTAGATGAGATACATCTATCTCACCACCTAATGTGCACCGTCAAAATTAAAACTTCAATAAATACTCCTAAAAATAACAGAAAAATCATAACGGAATTCAAAAAAACTAAATGGGACGAACTAAAAGCAGAACAATATACAAATGAACTACAGTACGATTGGAACGACAACGACAATAAACATCCTCTTGACCAATATAATTTTATTAGAAACAAATTACAAGAAGTCTCAGCTAAAATAGGCATAGAAAAAACTGTAAAAATCTATGATCCAGCATACGATAATAACAACAAAAGATGGTATTATGACGAACCCAAAACCCACAAGAGAAGTGTAAGAAAAAGCTACAGAGAATGTAAAAAACATAATTTCGCTACAGATTATTTAAACAAATACACATAGGCAAGGAAATTATATAAAACTATAATAAATAAACAAAAGAAAGTGCATATAATAGAACTTCAAGAGAAATTGGCCAACTGCAAAGCCCAGAAACAGTTTTGGAAAACATTTCAATCAATGAATTCTACAAATTATACAACTAATCCCATATCACTTGAATATTGGAAATTCCACTTTCAAAATTGGTACAACCCAAGAATCATAAGCAATAATGATTATCTTGATGCATTACACCCTTTCTTAGATACAGACATTACAATACAAGAACTGAACTATGCCCTCAAAAAAATAAAAAACAAGAAAAGCCCTGGACTAGACGGACTATCAAATGAACAACTTAAAAATCTCCCTCCAGGAGCCAAAAATTATTTAAAGAACTTATTAAATAATTTCTTAATTCACGAAAACTTGCCATCTGCGTTAACCACAATAAAACTATCATTAATACACAAAAAGGTGATCAAATAGATCCGAACAACTACAGAGGTTTAGCGGTAATTAACTCAATTACAAAACTATTTACTTTCATTTTAACACACAGAATGCAGAACTGGATTGAAAGCATGAATATACTTCCCGAAGATCAGTCTGGTTTCCGCAAAAGGTGATCATGTGCTGATAATTTATTTGTGTTAAACTCCATTATACAAAATAAATTTCTTAACGAAAAAAATGAAGTCTATGCAATCTTCATAGACTTTCAAAAAGCTTTTGACACAGCACCACACGAAATATTTTGGGAGAAAATATACTACTCAGGTATTAGTAGAAAAATAACCCGTACACTGGGTCACATGTATAATAACGCCACAGTCCAAATAAAGGTAAACAATGAGTTAACTGATAAAATCTCAATAACGAAAGGAGTCCTCCAAGGAGAATGTACCAGTCCACTTTTATTTGCCTTGTATATAGCCGATCTCGAAATATATATACGACGAAGAAAACTACAAGGCCACTTTATTACACCATCTACAGACATATTATCTCTCCAATATGCAGATGACATAGTTTTGTTTGCAAGTTCACCATTTGATATACAAAGAAAACTATCTGCCCTTTCACAGTATTGCAACAATCTACAGCTTCAAATAAACGCCCAAAAAACGAAAATACTACATTTTCACAAAGGTCGTCCACCTAAACGGAAAATCATACACATGTGCCAAAATCAGGTAATCGAATACACGAAAAAATATAAATATTTAGGAGTTACGTCAGTGGCGTGCAGTCCATATGTGCAAGGGTGTGCACCTGCGAATGATTTCAAATGTAATACATTAAAATATAAATTATTTAATTGATTTGGTCTAAATATGATATACAAAATATAAAAATATTGATACAATTATGGGACAATAACGTACTGAAGCGTGTTTGGTTGTCCATCATAAGCGAATGTGCGAGTACGAATTTTTACACAGAGTCATAGGGAATATAGTGTATTTGCGCAGACAGGGATAACATATTAGAAATACGTATCGCTCCATCGCACTCTCCGGCGTGCAGGAAATTTTGTGCACGTAGCGCCTTAAAATTACATTTGAGACAAGTTTAGACACAAAATTTAATTATTTATTTTAGGTAAATATTTGGTATATAATTTATATATTATTTATTTAACTTATGTCTATTTTTGAAAATTTATAGAATAAAAATTGCAAGTGAATTACTTATTACGGATTTTACGCCATTTTACTTTTTAATAATGTAACATATGGATTATTTTACATGATTGTAAAGCAAATTTGTTGTACTTTTCAAATTTGTAAAAAATATATGTTCCATTTGAAATTTCAAATAAATAAATAAATAAATATTTCATCACGGCATATTACCCATTGCTGGGTGTGCCAATCTGCTTCGTACACAGATATCGGTAATGAAATTTCAAAGTTGATATTAATTACTAATAAACCGGAAGTGGTATCATGAATGTAAATCCGTCATCAAGTACCTAACTTACATGTTGCTGTATAAATAATCTTATATGAAAGAAATTACTCTTAATAAATAAGCGAGATATTTGCTAGGTCCATTAAAATATAACATCCTGTTAATATGTATTCATATGTATAAATATATTTTAAATACAAAAAGAAATAATGATATTGCTACTCAAATTTTATTTTCTCAGTATCTGAATTTTTAACCAAACATTCCACCTATACCGAGGGGTAAGTCACTCTTACAATCGGTGTACAAATCGCCTACAATCACATAACAGTCATTTACAATCTTTGTACAATCCATACAGTCAGTTTACAGTCAACCGTACAATCTTACAATCACCATACAGTCCTAACAGTCAGTATACAGTCGCTACAGTCACGCTTACAATCTCTGCAGTCACACTTACAGTCTCGGTAGTCACACTTACAATCAGTACAATCGTACTTATACAATCATCGCAAGTCAGTCTCACCCGGTCTCATCGCAGATCGTTTTGTTGATTTTAGTAATACTAAAATCAATACACTGGTGATTTGTGTTTATGATTGTATTCAATATAAAGTGAAGTGCATAGTATCAGAGGCTTGGATAAAGCTGTGTTCTTTATTTTAATTATGTATTTATTTATGTTAACATTGTCTTCTTGAAAAAATAAAAATAAGTGTTAAGAAGTTACGAACATTGAAACAAGGATTGATACTGATTTTTATTTTGAGTTTGGTGGCGATTTAAATTGGGCATATCGTGTATTAAGAAAGCTTGGGTATGTATTTTACTAAATCAGATGATAGCTGGATAAAAGTGACCATAAAAGAAGGATCATCTTCATCTCCAATTAAGGAAACCACGGATACCTCATTGGATCCACTTCTACCTCATTCTGATATTGAATCTGGTGAAGATTTAGGTAAATATTATGTCAATTTGTTATGTTCAGACCCGGGATAAAATGCACGATTCCCAGCAAAGTTTGTTATAATTATTTTAAAAGTTATTAATTAGGTATCATTTTTTATGCAGAATCACACAATAATGAAGAGAGAAGTGAAAACTCGAAAGAATGTAATAAGCTATCAATGAATATTGAAGGTTTGTAATTAAAAAACTATGCCAAGAATGTTCCTGAGGGCATTATAAAGGAAAACGATCCTTTCGTAAAAAATGATTTGTTTGAAAAACAAAAAAATATATATATATTTCATCACGGCATATTACCCATTGCTGGGTGTGCCAATCTGCTGTGTACACAGATATCGGTAATGATATGGAATATTTGTACCGTGTGGGCGCTTACCAAGCGTCACCTCACGGGCACTCATTGTTGGCGTGGAGAGTGCGCCACAGGGGTCAATTCTGTGCCATTAAAATTCGATGTAATTTTTGGCGTCGGTCGGGATCGAACCCGGGTCCTCAGATTCGCGACCAGACACTCAGGCACACGGCCACGAGACCCCATAAAATATAATTTTAAAAAATCACACTATGTTGGTTTTTATCTACTAAAGATCAAGATTACGTACTGATCGCATCCACAGATTGAAAAGAAGCAATACAAATATATCTGCTTCAACAAAAAATAATTTAAATATGAAAAACATTAAAAAACAGCAAGATTTAGAAAAAAAAATTCCTAGTTCAAAAGATAGTGACTCAGATATTTCTCTGGGAAGTGAAACATTGACCAAAGATTTCGTGAGTACAGATACAGAGCGAGATGGTTTAAATTTTGAAATGGAAAAATATTTCGCTGTTTATTATTTTGAAACCTGGTATATTGGACGAATTATTAAAATAGAAAAACTAAGCTTACAATAAAATTTTTGAAAAATAATTTAGATGATGAAAATTGATAATATCCAGACAGTTTCCAAAAAGTATGTATTTTATGGACCTGTATGTTTAATTGGCAATGCGCCATTTAAATTTAAAAAAAGTGATTTATTTATTAAATATAAGAAAGTATAAAAAACTTAAACAAAATTTAAATTAATTTATTATTTTATTATATGTATTGGTATATATCCAGTATGGGTGGTATATAATTATTGTTTTTTATTTGAATTATGAATTTAAATAAATAAAATTTAATATTTACTTGTTTCAATTGTAGCTTACAATACAGTCCTTACAGTCACATATAAAATTGTATAAAATCAAACAATCACTTACAGTCGTGTGATTGCACAGTCAGGTGTACAAAATATGCGTAGTGATTTACCCCTCGACCTATACAATATATTTTTTTTTTGTATTTCTGCAAACCCAACCCAGAAACGCACGCCACTGAGTTACGTTTATGCCAATTGGTACGTTAATGAAAATTTAAACTAAAGCCGCCGGAGCAACAGGAACTATAAAGAGTAAACTAACTAAAACAAAGCTAAACTCCTGGGATACAAGTGTAAAATTATTTACGACCTTAATATTACCTTCACTCACATATGGCTGCGAAATATGGGGATTTGCACAATACAATAGCAGTGAAAGAGGAATGGTGCAATACTATAAGAGGATACTGTCACTACAAAAAACAACACCTAATTATATTATCAGAAGGGAAACTGGACAATTTAATGTCGAAGTTGGTGGAACAAAATACTATTAATGTCAGAAGAACGTTATGTAAAAATCTGTTATAATAAACTATTAAAACTCAACTCTAAACAACTGGACATAATAACTGATGACAAGCAAAACAAATATAACTGGGCAAGAAACCTTCAAAACCTTTTACACAAAATAAACTTCCATTGGGTTTGGGAAAAGCAAAGTTGTGTGCATTCAGGGAAATTCTATACGAAAATGACACACAAAGAATACTAAACTCCCCTTACAATGCTATTGTTGCCGAAATTGTATATAGTAGGCAAATAGCTGTACATAAGTGTAATGCGGTTGTATAATCGGTGACGTGAACTACGTTACCGAAAAAAGTCAAAAAATAATATAAAAATAATTAGCGATTGTTTTTTCTGTAGGAAAAGTCAGATTTATTCAGATTTGTACATTTTAGTGTTCTTTGTATCCTTATCTTTAATAATAAATGTTCTTTCTACTAAATAAATTAAAATAAAGTGTTTTCTCTTTCTCACAAAATCCAACAGCTATATTCCATACGTACAATACCACCTACAATTATTTATGCCTACATATTCAATTTCAACATCCTAAAAATAACGGGACAACTCAGAACATCCAATCCCAAACAATTTTATTTCAAGATCTCTAAGACACCCTCATCCCCTGAAATTTTAAAATTTTGTTGCTTTTTTATATTAATGGATGTATTCTGAGCAAACCCTGTAAATATGGTTTTATTACTACAGTTAATATTACGAGCTATAATGATGGTAAAACTTAAAATTTATAAGGAAATACAGCTTTACAGCAATTACGCGTTTATGGCGCCAGGGCTGTCCAAAGTATTTCACTCATCGAATCGGCCGCTAGCTTCACTCTCGTTCCTTAATGTGCTTTATTATTTTCCAAGGGAAATAACAATGAGAAGTACTCCCTAGGGTAATAAAGTGATTCAAGGCTTTGGTAGTGCCACCTAGGAAGAATTTTATTTTCTTAGTGTTCAATTGTTAATTAATATTGATTAAGAGACGTGTCGATTATTATCAATTAAATTTATTTTTTATTGAAACATTTTAACTTAATACACTATGCGTTTTAGCGAAACCGGTAAAACAGTATATTATCTACAACCGTATTTCACGAAGTTTCGACATCTATGTATCCCCGTTATAATAACTCGTTAGTGTGGACCATTTAGAACTGCCACCATTAGGATCTCGAGAACTACTAGAGATACGATGTCGGTTTAATGGAACTTTTTGTGCGACTCTGGGGGGGCATCTCAGATGTGCTTTTGTAATGATGAAAAACTGAATTTTGTTGATTTTTACCTCTCGCTAAGAGAGGTATTGGATTCATGCTAAAAATCGCATATCCAGATTTTATTGAATAAGCACGTTTTAAGGTCCCTACAATCCGATTTTAACATTTTTACGATGATGTCTGTGTGTGTGTGTGTGTGTGTGTGTGTGTGTGTGTGTGTGTGTGTGTGTGTGGATGTGTGTGTGTGGGATGTTGGAAGGACGGTTACTCAAAAACTATAAGACTTAAAATTTGTTTAACAACGTATTTCCCAATCGGACATTCATGGGAAGATCTGAAAAGGTTTTGGTAACAATTGGACAACCGGAAGTAGAAGATTCTTGAAAAAAAATCTTCTAAATATTATTTTTTGAAAATTTTTCTTGATAATATTAAAGAAAAATAAATTATCTTTCTGATACATTTAAATATTTTTATACATATTTTATAGATTTCGAGATAAAAGGAATATAATATATAAAATAATGTAATTAATTTTACAACCGAAAGGATGCCATGAAAAATAGTTGCAAATTTAAATTATTTGTAACTGACAGATAAATGTCAGTGTCAGAAATAATGAGTAATGAAAGAAAAATGTATTTGGAGAATCCCTTAATTCTTGATCTGTGACTATTATGGAGATGACAAGTCTAGGTTGAAGGACTTAAATTTGTTTCAAAAATTATGGGACAATGTACACCAGTACTGTAGACTAGAGTAACTTTGAATTGCGAAAAAGCTATCAAATTCTTCTCAAGTAAGTTGTAAATATTGACAAAATTACACATCGATATAAGAATAATCGGAGTGCAATCTATCCGTCACTTTATTAAAAGGAATTAGTGTTATTTAGATATAACAAGTATGAAAAAATAAAATGTAAAAGAAGATATATAAGAATAGATGCACAATCCAGATATATACATTTTAGACCGCCCAAAATTAATGTTTTTACTAGAAGAATATGAAGAGAAAGTAAACAAAGTTGTTTGAATTGAAAATTGCTGTTACCAGCCTAATATTTATATATGGTAAACTCTACTTTGTAATTTATTGTAACATAATTTATGGTAAAATATCTTCATGTTGAGACATGCTATTATTGAATAATAAAGAAGTTTATACGTCATAGATTTATATGAATATATTATTTGTATTTCTAAAATTATTCTTTGCTTTATGCATACAGCCAGGTAAAATATACGGCGAGAGGTTATGTGCTGGCCACATCAGATTTTTTATTAAACATTGCATACAGACTGTTCCAATAAGTTTGCTCACTATTGGTAACTTTTTTATTTAGTTAAATGAGCAAAATTGTTCCATTTTGATTTACAAAATTGGTGATATCAGGAAAAATAAATTTATATCAGCGATTCTCAAAATATAGGACCTAACTTTTTCATTTTAAATATGAACATACATTTTTTATTTGCTTATTCGCTAGAGGATTTAATACTTAATCCAACGATATATTTGTTTCATACTGTCGCAAGACGATTTTATTAATGATTGTTTTTATTTTTTTATTGATTTTAAATAAAATGGGTACGTTATTTTTACCTTCCGTCACCTTTAGGTAAGAAAGATATTATCTCCGGTCAAAAAAATCGATGGCGAGTTTTTAATGAAAAAAGCACGTTTCGGTGTCTGTCTGTATGTATGTGTGTGTATGTGTATGACGATCGTTTCGCATAACTCCAATACCACGATTCCAAAAATTATAATTGTTTCGTATTCCTCCAGTTTACCTCCATATGCAGACGTGATTAGATTTTGGTTATAATTGGTCAACCGGAAGTACCCTCATATGATTACAACAATTGTACAAAAATATGTTTTTTAAGTTATTACTTGAACGAGATATAATACAAGAGGCAGAAAATTGTCTTAAAATTGTATAATACTTGCAGTTGTAAAAAATAAGTCTATTTTTGACATAAATTGTCTATTTTTTATTATAGATTGCGTACCATATGTAATGTTAATGGTCAGGTAGAATGTAGAAATTCACAGGATTCGTATTTTTCGTGTGTTTTATTTTCCAAGCTTGTACCACTGATTTCATTTAGACTTTATATATTTTTAATGAAGAATCGTGGGGTCATTTCAAAAAAAAAAATTCGTTGTTTTTTTTTATAAAATCATGAAATCCGTCTCATTTAATAAATATAATAATATAAAATAACATGAAATATGCGACTTTTCATTCATAAATTTTCTAATAAACTTTCGCGGCTGAAAATTCGTGACGTCATGGTTTGTTACTCACACAAAGAAATTCCTCTCACACACACACACACAACGGTCCACGTGGTATCCGTTTGCAAGCTAACCTAAAATTGTGACAGGTGACACCAGACTTAAGAATAAAGGTATGTAAATAAAACATTTAATAAAATAAATACCAAAAGTTGTGTGAAATATGTGTTTCCTTAACAATATGTTGCTGTCACAAAATTAAACTGAGAATTGATAACCCAAACAATCATAGTTCCGAACACAACCGGTAGAGTGCTACTGCCGCATCCGGCAAACCGTGACGTAGCCATGACGTCAGCGTCTAAATATTTGAAATTAAAGACAACTTTTAAAAAATCATATCTCTGATTCTAAAGACTTGTAAGGTGTAAAATATAAACCTACATATTTAATTTGACCTATTCTTTCAAGAAAAAAATAAATTAGAAAATGTGAAATGACCCCATTGAAAAATATGCTAATATCGTCCAAGTTCTCCAACTTTTCAATCGTAATTTCCGTGTGTGGTGTATCTTGCAATATTTAACTAATAGTAGAAAATATAATGTAAAACTAAATACGATAAAATAGTTTACAGAAATCACACATTTTATAAGAAAATAATTTTTTGCTACAATACCTTCGCTGGTATTTTAATTTTTTGGAATTAGTCAAATCACATATAGCATTTTAAATAATTTCTTTAATCATTTTAATATACTATGACGTATAATATTCATATACAATAGCAAAAACTCAAAATAAAGTTGTAATTTGTATCACCTTCTCGAAATGTAAAAATTTATTCGATACCCAAGAGTTACAAAGTAGCCGTAGTAAGAAAATAGCGGCTGGCGCTTGAGACCCGACCGTTTGTATATGCATTAAATAAATAATTTAAATTAGTAAAACCAATCTCTATCAGTACTAAATATTTTAATCTGTAAACATGTACAAGATCTGAACATTAAAAATTACAAAGTCGATATCAAAAACATGGTTAGATATAACTTAACTCTGACAGTTAACAGTTGATATTTTTTTCGCTGTAGTCAACTAGGATTGCATTCTGACCAATCAGAGGGCAGAATTTATTTCCCTATCTAAGCCAACACTATATTCTAACGTGAAATAAACTATAGACTATAATGCAGTGTTGCCAATTAGCGGACAATTGTCCGATTTGCGGATAATTTGAGACCACTGCGGATATTTTTCTAATCTTGTAATTAGGCGGATAATTTCGGATAATATTAAGAAAAATCCGCAAATCCTTGGGTATAATTATTATGTTTTATGCGTAATGAACTTCATAAATTGTGTTGGTATTTGATTGATATTATGTAATAGAAGTAGTGTTATTTGGTATAATGAAACTTTTCACCCAGGTTTGTATACTATTTTATTGACAATCGGATATGAATAATGGGTAATTGATATTTAAATAATAAAAATAATCTAACATAAATAAAAGAATGATCTGAGCTTGTCATTTGTCACATGAACGGTCAATTTAATTTCTAAACTTAAATTTTGAAAATTTCTTGACTGTGACGTGGATAAGGTGTGAGCAATTACTCGAAATCTCAGATAAACAGCATTTATTCTTGTAACACCGTAACACCGACGTTTTGGTACACACTTGCACCTTCTTCAGTGTAGTAAGTTTTACAAACAAAATTTGCTTTACAAAATTTGTACAAAAAAAAACTTAAGACATATACAGTATATTTGAGGTTAATATTTTAATATGACTTCGTTATCAAATATAGGTTCCTATTCCTAAGTTATTCAATACCTTTAAAGAAAAGCAAAATAGTTACTTACAATTTCAGGCATAAGGTATTCTACTTGAGTAGCAATTTTGTTGTCAACAATGTTGCAGTTGTTTTCATTTGAACACAAGCACATAAAACACAAATCAATCATGGAACTCATATTTTATAAATTTTTCTATTCACTTTCATTAAATAATATCTACTAAATATTTATTTACAAACAATGAATTTTTGTAACAGCTATGATCACAAAATTTGTTAAATCTGTACCAACGACCACCTACACACACTGAAAGACTTGACAGTACAGGGCTTTCAAAAATTACTTATTTCATTCACGATATCCTGTACAGGTTAATAGATTTTTGTTTTACAATTTGTATCATAGATGGCACTGTAACATAAAGCTTGATTTACACAATTCTTACCGTTATTTGCTTAAAATATACAGAAGAAACTTTATATTTTGTATATAAATAAGGGATTATAGCTCAATCGAAAAGAAATCAGTAAAAAAATAGTGAAAGTGTATGCTTAGTAATGAAAATTAATAAAATTATATAATTGAAATACTTCGAAAATAAGGGTTTTTTTTATAACAGCTCGTCACTCATATAAATTCTTTATATATTATTTTGATTGGCGACTCAAAGACTGTTTGTATATATATATATATATATATATATATATATATATATATATATATATATATATATATATATATATATATATATATATATATATATGTAACAAACACCGAGTTAGGGGGAGGAACCTACTACCAATGAAAATAGTGAAATTCAAATAGCGGAGGGATGGCTATTAGTCTAGTATTACAATTCTCAAACAGTTTTTATTTGAATATAAATGTATAGCATGAAACTTTTAAAATTTAAATACATTTGCAATTGTAAAGCATGCAGACTTGCACAGTGTTATAATATTTACTTATATCTTTCAACTTATAACTTGCTTATATTTCATAATAGATGATTCTGCATACAGGATGTTAAAAAACAAGTGTAACACATTTATAGGACGTAGAAAAAAAGTCAAAATAAGCCGAAAAGTTTTATACAATTTGTGTCCAAAAAGGAACTATTTCGAAAATGTGGCAAGCCATTAATTTTTGTAAAATTTCGAATAATTGTTGCGTGGGTACAGACAGCCAAGTCTCAAAGATGACATTTATGACATCTAATTATGCCATCTTTGACACTTGGCTGCCCGTTATTTTACGAATAAATTCACGGCTTTTGGATTTATATAATAAATAAATTTATATAAAAGCTGTCATAACTCCGAAACAGTTCATTTTTGGACACATATTGTATAAAACTTTTCGACTTTTTTGAATTCTCTATTTCCTATAAATGTCTTACACTTGTTTTTTAACATCCTGTATATTAAATTTGAGATTATTTTTTTTCTATTTTGCGTATATAATAAAGCTATTACAACAAAAGAGTTCGATAATAGCTCATTCGAGTGCTACAATAGACTATTACAATTATTTTTTTTAAGATTGGTGCCTATGAATTTTAAAAAATATCAAATGTTATATCTCGCTAAATTAACGATCACAAACGATTGTTAAAAAAATATTTTTATATAATTTTAAAAATAGTAATAGTAAGAAGAGAATAGTAAAATTAGAAAGAAATAGAAAATATCATAGATAGTTGGTATTACAAAGATAAGATTATAGTCCATTCGCTGAAACGAGAGAATGTGGGACTTATTCTTGAACACAGGCAAGTCATTGAATTATTTAAAATAGTATAATTTTGGAGCCGAATCAATAGGATGGCATGTTTGTTTTTTTTTACCTAAACCATGCATTTTTCACTGCCTTATATCTCGGAATTATTGCAGATCGGACGTACGTTGATTAAGCTTTTTTTACTCAGTTTGGTCAGTTCTATATGCCTTTAAAAAAAATACCTTTTTTAACAGCCTGTATTTTTACCTTCCGTCACCTCTAGGTAAGGAAGGTATTGTCTTTGGTCAAAAAAATCGGTGGTGAGTTTTCATTGAATAAGCACGTTTTAGGGTCTTTACAATACGATTTTACTATTTTTACGATGATGTCTGTATGTGTGTGTGTGTGTGTGTTCGTCTGTGCGTGTGTGTGTGCATGTATGTGTGTGTGTGTGTGTGTGTGTGTGTGTATGTGGACGCCGCTTCGTGCACGATATCTCCAATACTAGAATTCCAAAAATTACAATTCTTGCGTATTCCTCTTCCTTACAACCATATGCAGACCTGTTTAGATTTCGGTTATAATTGGTCAACCGGAAGTACCCTCATTTGAAGATTTTAACAGTTTTTCTTGAAAAAATCAGTTAAATGTTATTATAACTTAAAGAATATATTATTGTCTATACGATTTGATTGCATTTTATATTTGATATTCAACAGATATAGAGTTAAAGAAGAATAACGATAATAAATTTTATATAAATTTCATAATTCAGCCAGCTATGCTAACTTAACCATAGAAACTGTTAATATATTCAGGTAATTCAAATTGACAGATGTCAGTATCAATAAAATGAAATCAATGAAAGAATAAGGGAAGTAACTCTAGTGTTAGAAGTTTCTAGATATAAGAGAAACGATTACATATTGGTTTGAACATGTCATGAGGAGAGATGAATATATTAATAGAAGGTGGAAGAAACATAGGAAGACCAAATATAAGATGAAACGACTGTATTGTAGAAGACTTGAGAGAAAAGGAACTGAATGAGGACGACACGCAAAACAAAAATGAGTGGAAGAAGAAAATAGAAAATAGCGACTCCCTAACGAATGGGAAAAACTATAGAAGAAGAAGATGTCAGTGTCAAGTGCAATTTGCATAGTTTGTTAATGAAATAACTTTACTAGAAATATAGGATCTTTTGCAAGAAAATTTATGTATGGGGCGCGTGCAGTAACATGACTTTGACCCGTATCAAAATGACAGCAATTAATTATGTCCATAACTGACAAGTGTCATAATTTTTCAATCAAAATTTCATAATTTTCTTATTTCATGTAGTTTGTTTGTTATCAGGAGTATGGAATTCAGTTGCCGAGAAAGGGAATCACATAATACCAAAAATTTATAATCTTTTGCAAGAAAATTTATGTATGGAATTTGTACATAATACACAGGATTGACGGAAGGTATTGTGCTGGCCACATCAGATTTTTTTGTATGTGATACATACCTCCTAATAAAATTTTCTAGATTCATCTATATTTTGAACACGTTAGCTGGTAATGTTGGTGACATATTTGTATCGTGCGGGCGTTTATCAAGCGTCACCTCATGGACACTCATTGCTGGCGTCGAGAATGCACCACAGGGGTCAATTTTGTGCCATTTAAAATTAGAAATATTTCGGGATCGAATCTGATACCCCATATTCGCAACCAGAACCAGACACTCAGGCACGCGGCTACGATACCTCATAAAACTACAATTAAAGTCAAATCCACATGAAACAATGTTAATTATTATAATTTTTACCAGTTGTATAACTAAAAAATTATTTTTCTCAAAATAATCTGCACAAACAAATACTTGTTTTGTACTTGAACTTAAATTTTATTATTCTTTTCTTTTTTCATCTTGTGTTAAACTATAAAGACTACTTACACTTTTGCATTTACCTAATACAAAAACACATTTTTTTTTTTAAGAAGAATTCAAATAACAAACTTTCTGTCACTTTTAATACCGGATTCTTCAATTATGAGTACTTTGTGCTAGCGCGCGCCTTCTAAAATGAACAAATTTTATTACATAGTTCTAGAAAGTATACATGGGTATATGAGCACCGCCTACTTCCATTTTCATACACTCTGACGGGTAGGGTCAGAGTGTACGAAAATTCAAATATCACTTTATTCACATATCAATTTACAAAACATTGTATTGGATAAAAATCAAAAAAAATAACATCGCCTTATTCAAATAACGACTTATGCGTTTTTCGAATATTCAAATCTCAAAAAAAATATACTGTCTTATACAATTCTCGACTTGTGCACATATCTGTGGGTGTGTGTACATCTTCTGGACACTCTAACTCAAATACTATCATTCGGAAAAAATTGAAACCTTGTATTTCGACCCTATTCTAATATTGAAAGATGCCATTAGATTTTGGTATAAATCGGATAACTGGAAATCGCACTTTCCTTGAAGCTCAAAATAGTTTTTCTTGCAAAAAATACCTTCAAATGTCATTTTTTCGCGTTATTGTACAAATTATTGATTATTGAATTTTCTATACGCTTGCATTAATAATTTTTCTATATATATATTATGAATAAATTTATAAAATAATATAATAATGATATCCCGGAGCCTATGCTTTAAACACAACTCCATGGTTACACAGTTCAGTTCAAATGTATGTAACTGACAGGAAATAAGGAATAAAAATCCAACTAACAAAATATCTGTCACTTTTAATACCGGATTTTTCAATTATGAGTACTTTGTGCTAGCACGCGCCTTCTAAAGTCAACAAATTTTATTACATAGTTCAAGAAAGTACATGGCTATATCACCACCGCCTGCTCCCATTTTTGTACATTCTGACTCTACCATAATATCTTCAATCGAAACGTTGTGTAAATCAAAAATAAAGACAATGAAAGTTCAAAATTTATCTATTATTCATAATGAACCATTTTATAGAACCTTTCACACATTTGAGCTTTTAATACATAACTCGATAGGGCATTCATGAGATGGCACTGCAAGCGGTTCAAACGTGTTACAGCTGTTACAGTTTAGTTCAGTTCAAAGTTATGAACTGCGTTAACCTCTATTGTAACTACTAAAAATTATTTGTTTGTAAATAAATATTTTGTAGATATTGTTTAGTGAAAGTGATTAGAGAATTTATTGAACATGAGTTCCATGATTGATTTGTGCTTTATGTGCTCAAATGATGACAAATGCAACATTGTGGACAACAAAATTGTTACTCATGTGAAATATCTTATGCCTGAAATTGTAAGTAACTTTAAATATTTTACTTTTCTTTAAAGGTATTTAATAACTTTGAACTTGTATTGAAATACATCATATAAAGAAAATAACCTCAAAAGTTACAAACGGCACATTCCACCACAATTAAAATCCTACTCCCATCTAGAAAACGGAAAGTTCTACTTAAAAATAACTTTTTTATAGATTTTTATGAAAAGCTGGGAGTACTTATTATTGACTGATTGGTCTATAAATTAATAATATTATTAAGGTCCCTAGAATCCGATAATAACATTTTTACGATGATGTTTGTGTGTGTGTGTGTGTGTGAGGTTGTTGGAGGTACGATTTCTCAAATTCTATAAGATTAAAGATTTGTGTAACTATGGATTCCTCAATCTAACAGTAATGAGAAGAATTGAATAGATTCTGGTAACAATTGGACAACCGGAAGTAGTAGTATTATAAACAAAAAACTTATATATATTATTTTTTGAAAATTTATGTTATTACAAATATTAAAAACCAAAATTCTCTATCCGACACATTTAATTTTTTTATTATACCTTCTATAGATTTAACGATATAGATATATAATCTATAAAATTATCTGTTGTAGTAAATCTCACAGCCCAAATATCTCCATGGTAACTGCTTGAGAAATTAAAATGTGTGTAATTGGCAGATAAATGTCACTAATGTCAGTGTCAAAAATTCAGAGATAGTACTGAAGGCTTTTTCTGGGAACGATATTAAATATATCTTATTGTATTATTAATTATATATTTAAAATTATAGGTATATTACATGAACCCTTCAGAAATACCGCCAATCCCGGTAATGAATTGGAAAAACCTCGAAGAAATGGAGAAAACTTGCTCATAGAATAAATTAAAAATTATAGACAATACCATGAAAGATAATTCAAATTTTTAAGCATAATTCAAAAATTCATAACTCGCGGAAATGACACACTAAAAAACTCAAATTTTCATATTTGTATTTTAAATTTATTGGTTTCAGAAAAAAAAATCTGATGTGGCCAGCACATAACCTCTCGCCGTATATTTTACCTGGCTGTATGCATAAAGCAAAGATTATTTTTATAAATACAAATAATATATTCATATAAATCTATGACGTATAAACTTCTTTATTATTCAATAATAGCATGTCTCAACATGAAGATATTTTACCATAAATTATGTTACAATAAATTACAAAGTAGAGTTTACCATATATAAATATTAGGCTGGTAACAGCAATTTTCAATTCGAACAACTTTGTTTACTTTCTCTTCATATTCTTCTAGTAAAAACATTAATTTTGGGCGGTCTAAAATGTATATATCTGGATTGTGCATCTATTCTTATATATCTTCTTTTACATTTTATTTTTTCATACTTGTTATATCTAAATAACCTTAATTCCCTTTAATAAAGTGACGGATAGATTGCACTCCGATTTTGTCAATATTTACAACTTACTTGAGAAGAATTTGATAGCTTTTTCGCAATTCAAAGTTACTCTAGTCTACAGTACTGGTGTACATTGTCCCATAATATTTGAAACAAATTTAAGTCCTTCAACCTAGACTTGTCATCTCCATAATAGTCACAGATCAAGAACTAAGGGATTCTCCAAGTACATTTTTAATTCATTACTCATTATTTCTGACACTGACATTTATCTGTCAGTTACAAATAATTTAAATTATCAACTATTTTTCATGGCATTCTTTCGGCTGTCAAATTTATTACAATAGATTATTTTATATATTATACTTCTTTTATCTCTAAATCTATGGAATATATAATAAAATATTTAAATGTATCAGATAGAGAATTTAATTTTCTTTAATATTACCACGAAAAATTTTCAAAAAATATTATTTAGAAGATTTTTCTTCAAGAATCTTCTACTTCCGGTTGTCCAATTATTACCAAAACCTTTTCAGATCTTCCCATGAATGTCCGATTGGGAAATACGTTGTTAAACAAATTTTAAGTCTTATAGTTTTTGAGTAACCGTCCTTCCAACATCCTACATACATACACACATACATCCACACACACACACACACACACACAGACATCATCGTAAAAATGTTAAAATCGGATTGTAGGGACCTTAAAACGTGCTTATTCAATAAAATCTGGATATGCGATTTTTAGCATGAATCCAATACCTCTCTTAGCGAGAGGTAAAAATTAAAAATTTCATGAAAAATATAGAAAAAATCTGATGTGGCCAGCACATAACCTCTCGCCGTATATTTTACCTGGCTGTATGCATAAAGCAAAGATTATTTTTATAAATACAAATAATATATTCATATAAATCTATGACGTATAAACTTCTTTATTATTCAATAATAGCATGTCTCAACATAAAGATATTTTACCATAAATTATGTTACAATAAATTACAAAGTAGAGTTTACCATATATAAATATTAGGCTGGTAACAGCAATTTTCAATTCGAACAACCTTGTTTACTTTCTCTTCATATTCTTCTAGTAAAAACATTAATTTTGGGCGGTCTAAAATGTATATATCTGGATTGTGCATCTATTCTTATATATCTTCTTTTACATTTTATTTTTTCATACTTGTTATATCTAAATAACCTTAATTCCCTTTAATAAAGTGACGGATAGATTGCACTCCGATTATTCTTATATCGATGTGTAATTTTGTCAATATTTACAACTTACTTGAGAAGAATTTGATAGCTTTTTCGCAATTCAAAGTTACTCTAGTCTACAGTACTGGTGTACATTGTCCCATAATGTTTGAAACAAATTTAAGTCCTTCAACCTAGACTTGTCATCTCCATAATAGTCACAGATCAAGAATTAAGGGATTCTCCAAATACATTTTTCTTTCATTACTCATTATTTCTGACACTGACATTTATCTGTCAGTTACAAATAATTTAAATTTGCAACTATTTTTCATGGCATCCTTTCGGTTGTAAAATTAATTACAACATTATTTTATATATTATATTCCTTTTATCTCTAAATCTATAAAATATGTATAAAAATATTTAAATGTATCAGAAAGAGAATTTATTTTTCTTTAATATTATCAAGAAAAATTTTCAAAAAATAATATTTAGAAGATTTTTTTTCAAGAATCTTCTACTTCCGGTTGTCCAATTGTTACCAAAACCTTTTCAGATCTTCCCATGAATGTCCGATTGGGAAATACGTTGTTAAACAAATTTTAAGTCTTATAGTTTTTGAGTAACCGTCCTTCCAACATCCCACACACACACATCCACACACACACACACACACACAGACATCATCGTAAAAATGTTAAAATCGGATTGTAGGGACCTTAAAACGTGCTTATTCAATAAAATCTGGATATGCGATTTTTAGCATGAATCCAATACCTCTCTTAGCGAGAGGTAAAAAAGATTATTAGAATACCCAATTCGTTATTCGCCTGCCGGCTGCGAGCGCATGCGCATGTAGACCACAGATCTACATATAAATTGACAGATAGCTGGGTCATACGGAACATGGCGCCTAAAAGTGTGCCGATATGTACCTAGTAGCCATATTGAGCCGGGGAACTTTCTGACCAATCAGATTCATTGAAATAACGTCATACGTCACGTGATCGTAATGATGGTAGAGATGTGCTAGTTTGAGTTTGTCGTTTGCTCGCCATTTTTGTGTATTCATATTCATCCTTGAAACTATTAAATATTTATCAGAATGCAAAGACAAAAGGAACACTCCTGTGGCAAACTAAAAAAAACACGTTTATAGGTTTTGTAAGAACAATTAATTCAATGATAGGAATTTAAGAAACAGCCTGTTGTTAAATATTTATTAACCTATAAATGCAGTCAAGATCACTTGGAATTATTCTTCTGTTCAGTAAGGTACTTTTAAAAAGTATAAAATAATTAAACATTGTACTTAATTGTTTTGTTTTCTTGTTTTGTAGATCTAGAAATGGATGGAATAATAACCCAACCTGCTTTCAGTTTAACCATACTTATAATTGTTACTACACCATGAGCTAAAGAATTTAAAAGTCAATGCAACATATCACAGGACGCCACAACGTTATTAACAGTTTTCGGTAATAACAAAAACAATCAGACACCATCGGCATTACCATCATCTTCCACAGATATTCAAGTAATAAAAAAAAACAGTTTAGAAATTACGAACGAAATATATTCAGATCATGACTACTGCATTCCAGTTAATCATGGTTTGACAGATTTTGTAATGACCGTAGTAACTTATGTAAGCGGATTCGTGGTAAAAATGGTAAAAAAGAGAATAAAATGAACAACTTGTCTAGATGTTGTAGAGATGGCAACTGATGAAAGTACTGATGATATGTGTATGAAATTAGTACTTAGAAAAGAGTATAAAACAAGTAAATTGAGGATATTCAAAATATTTTGATAAATTTTAATTTATCCCAATTTTTTTAGATGCTCTTATTCGCCCATCTAAAGATTTGATTAAAATATGTGAAAAAACAGAAATTTTAATACGAAAAATGCTTTTTGTAACTGAAGGTAAATTACCAGCAGAAGTTCATACATATCATTTATGATTTCCTACCTGGGAACATTTTTCTGGTAGTGAAGGAGCATTTTTTTGACACTGCTCTTGTCGAAGAGCCGCATATAAAAATACTTATTGAAACAATAGCATTTTGTTACACAAAAAATAGATTGTACAGTCTAACGAAAATATGTACTGAAAAAATAAGAAAAAAATTATCAAAAGTTATACTATTTTGCCACCAATAAAATTTATTTGTTACATTAAATATTGTTTCATTTATCTATTAATTACTCCCATTATCACATTATTTTATAAAAAATTGTTTACATTTAATAAATATACTTTTCTTTCAAGTAATGAATTTCAAAATTACTAAGACTCGAATATTACTGCATTTAAATTTCCCGCCTGTTTCCCCGGCTCAATATGGCGGTTACTCCCATGTCGGCACAGAAAATATACATGGGACAAGCTATCTGTCAATTTATATGTAGATCTGTGATGTAGACACGTGTCCGAGCGCTAGACAATACGAAAAAAAATCTAAAGTGACCAACACAATACCATTTACCTATGTATATAGCAAACTTGTAGAAAATGGAATAATATTTAATTTTTATAATAACAAATTGAGAAAAAAATACATTTAAAGGTATTTTTTTAAGAAAAACTATCTTGAGCTTCAAGTAAACTGCCATTTTCGGTTATCCGATTGCCACCAAAATCGAATGGCTTCTTTCCATATTAGAATAAGGTAGAAATACATGGTTTTAAAACTTTCTTAATGATAGTATTTGAGTTAGAGCGTAAAAAGGATCCACACACACACAGACATCATCGTGAAAATGTTAAAAATGGATTCTAGGGACCTTAAAACGTGGTCATTTAACAAAAACTCGATATGCGATTTTTAGCACGATCCCTATACCTCTCTTACCAAGGGTAGTGGGAGGTAATAAAGTATCAGTCACAAATATTAATATTAAAACGAACAGCAAGGTAATTACGGACCCTTTAGAGATTGCTAATAATTTTAACACTTTCTTTCGTAACGCACCTCTAAATATAATTGACCAAATATCTAATCACAAAGTTCTCGTACTTCAGTGACAATAAGTCCGCACTCAAACAGTTTGTTTTTAAAGCCCTATTGTGAAGATGAGCTAACTAAGTTATTGCAAAATTTTATATTGTATTATTTTACGAAATATCTGGTCTATTCAAAATGTGACTCAAATTATATAAATACAGGGTGTAATAGCTAAACGAAATACCGCAAATTATTTCTATATTATTAAAGATACAATAAAATACTAGAGGTCTATCTTGTAGAAGACCAAGGGGGACATTCGAATAGAGAAGAACATATTTTTTTAAACCAGTGGTTTTCAAGTTTAACATATATATTTATATTTTTTTCAATGCGATGGTATATGATTTTTAGGCCCATTCGATAGAGTATTTTATAATTTGCTCCTTCGTTACGCAATTTAATTTGAATTCAGTGGTATATTTTTAAATCCTTACATAACGAGTTTTTAAAGAAAAATGCATGTAAAGTTTTATATTAAATATGGCTATAATAAGAGTGCCATAAATGAGAAAAATGAATGTGTTAATTTTTTTTTACATAGATTGGGTCATTTCACATTTTCTAATTTATTTTTTCTTGAAAGAATAAGTCGAATTAAATAATATGTAGGTGTATGTTTTACAGTCACCCTACAAGTCTTTAGAATCAGAGATATGATTTTTTAAAAGTTGTCTTTAATTTCAAATATTTGGACGCTGACGTCACGGCTTGCGGCAGTAGCTCTCTACCGGTTGTGTTTGTAACTATGATTGTTTGGGTTATCACTTGTCAGTTTGATTTTGTGACAGCAACATACTGTTAACTAAAAACATATTTCATACAACTTTTAGTATTTATTTTAACAAATGTTTTATTCACATACCTTTACTCTAGGCCTGTGGCGCGTCGCGCTAGTACCTGAGTAGACACGCTTCGCTCCATGAGCTTCTACACTGCAAGCCTCGATCATTCGCACGGCGCGTTAGCGCGTAATACGTTCATTATGAATTGTCAATAGAGAAAGTTTGCTGTATCTGCAGCTACTTGTGTTTTATTGTACTGTACATCAAAGCTACTGAAACTATAATGCAAGAAAGGAACGCGTGTAGGGACAAGCAAGCACAGGCCATGGGCATACTTGCATACGCCGCGCCATCTCGCGCCGACGGCTTCTTTTGACGCGTGCAACATTTACCGACAACTGAAAGGACGGGCGCCGCGAACGCGCCACGCGCTGTCCCTTCCCATGGATCGTTGCGTGCAAAATCAGGTAGTGGCTTGTACGCGCCACAGGCCGTGAGAAGCCGGCTTTTTTTTGCTGTCACCTGTCACAATTTTAGGTTAGTTTGTTTACAACAGCAAACTGAAACTACATGAACCGTTGTGTGTGTGAGAGAGGAATGTCTTTGTGTTAGTGATGGGCGAATTCTAATGAAAAATAACCGATATTGGCGTGTATTGCTAGGCGATATGACATCTGGTGGCAAAATAATCAACTATAGGTATTAAAGTATGTAATACATACTAGAAATTTGTCAAATATTATACGTATTTGTGTATCTAAAGTGACATATATATATTGTAATATGAGTAACAATTATTGCTGCTTACTTGAGTGCACATTGTCACTTTAGAAAGGTAATAAATTATGTTGTCACGAATTCCCACGTAAACGAAAATTTCGTGTTTTAATATTAAAAATATGCTTGACAAGATAAAAAAAAGATAATAATACAGTGAGTGTATCAGAAAATTATAAATATATCCGTATTGTTTATTTTGAAAATTTATTCATTATATTTCAAAGAAAACTTTATTTCAAAACAAGGTTAGTTTTATACATGTTCACATAAATATCATTTAAGTTATCTTCACTTCCATGAATACATCCTATATTAATGTTCACAAGTGAATACGAAATATAATCATGAAATTTTGCTATTTTAATTATTTTTTTGAAGATATCATCTAAAACAGAAGTGGTTATAAAATTTAAGATAAAGTTTTTTAAAAGTGTACTAGAAATTTACATTAATTTACCCTTAATAGATAATATAAAACCCACTATAAAATAATATAAAAAGAAAATTAAATATAATACAGTACTATGAGAAATACACAATTCTATAAATTATGTGTTTGCCCATTTGACAGAAGGTTCACGTCATATCTCGTTCAACCTGTAGTTCAAAACTTGCCACCCCAGCGCTGCGATCTTAAAAATACTAGGGTACCTGTATACTCAGGGTATGGCCATGACGTGGCTCACGTTTCGTCCGCCATTAGAGGGCCACTGTCATATTCGTTGTTGTTTCGCAAATTATTATGTATTTTCGTGGCTACTTGCTTTATTTTAATGCAAAACACATTTAAATATACTTCTAATATTTATTTAAAGTGTAAGTAATACTTTTATTTTATTTATTTGTATATTTTCTTGAGATACTGAGTACGATGACTGGCAATATTGAAAACACATAAAAATGACCAATATTAAGCACAAACATTTAATTTTTTAAAAGGTAAGTTTAAAATATATACTTATTATGTAAATAATAACCACAGTTATTAAATTTGATGTGATAATAACAACCTATATCCTATACGCTACATAACCTCTAAATCTATGTCATAATAATAATTGTGTACCTCTTAAATAAATGAATTTTTATTACCTTTTTAGATTCATAGTATGATTATTTAATATTCCTGTATAATATAACATCACATTTCCCACAAATAAATAGGGAAATGAATTATCAATATGTTTGACATTGGCTCGCTTATGGCGGCGATCTTGCCCCATGGCCATACCCTGTATATAAAGGTACCCTAAAAAATACTACAGTGACTTTATACGATCACAGTGTGGGCATACAGTGGTCTCAGTTTCTATTGGTTGTGACAGAATCCGCCATTAGTTTTCCAAACGTTCAACATCTTACATAACACAAACCATTGTATTTGGCAAATTATTAATTTTTTATGAAGCTGCTCGAGTTATTAACATATGTAAGTACATACTAATATTATATCACATGCTTGAATGATAAATTTATTGTGTTAAATGCAGCTTTTAAGATAAATAATAAGTATAGAGAACAATATTGTGTATCAAGAATTTGTGAAATAAGCTTTTATAACCATTGTTTTTCAAATCAAGCAAAATTTATTATTTTGAGGTTATGAAATATTTCTGAAAATTTTAATTTTGTATTTGATATTTATATGTTAACATGTTAACATCATTTGGTCTGTTTAATTAAACGATTAATTGTTATTTATTATTATATTTTTGGATTAATTACGTATATTTATGATGTACAGATTATTAAAAATGGTGGGATGCTCAGCATTTGGCTGTACAAACAGGTCAGAACAGGGATATCTGATGAAAATATTCCCAAAAAATCCTCTGAGACGAAAAGAATGGACAATAAAAGTAAAACGTGAAGGCTGGATTCCCTCAAATAGATCTTATCTTTGCGAGGTAAATAAAATTATAATTGAACTATTCAAATTTGACTCTAATTTGTAATTTTCCCATACATAAATATTAGTATATGTAGTAGTAAACAAATAGAACATGTATCAAATAAAAAAAATTCTAGAGTTTACTATTAATTATAGCTTTATTCTGAACAAATCTGTAACTCCTACATATGTGAAAATCTATAAATAAAGAACAAAATCGTAACGAAAGCTGCTACTCTTATGTACAATTTAATATTAACCAACAAAAAAGATGCGTTTTTGTCAGTTTTTTTTACAGATTTACAGATCTGTAAGACTTACAGATTTATTCAGGTATTAAAAATAATCACTAAATTAATAATTCTAACATCGGCAAAAATAATATGTTCAACACGGCATTAAACACAGATTTATAGCTTCGACAACATTCATCAATGAAACGGCAGCCTCTGCTGTAAATCTAGTATTTTGCGCCTAGTTAAACAAACAACTATTTATTTTTAACAAACGATTATTGTTATAAACTATAATTAAAGCTACTTCCGCAATCTGCAACCACAGCAAATATATTTGTCAGATGACATTTGAATTCTGGCTAATATTTTATAACAATGTTGAACTAAATTTACTGTGTTGTTTAACAACAATAAAATAATAATTTCATTATTTTTAATGTTAAATAGAATATTGTACCTTTCACAATAATTTTCAATCCGTAATAGTTACTACAAAAACATGAAAGTAATATTAAATCCTATATTTTCAATAATTTTCTATCTGAATTGCAATGCAGTTGGAAAATTAATGGCGGCCGTTGTTCTCATGGCCACACTGTGATGGTATAAAGTCACTGTAAAAAATACTAGGGTACCTATATACTCAGGGTATGGCCATGACGTGGCTCGCGTTTCGTCCGCCATTAGAGGGCCACTGTCATCATTATGTAAATATAATAATAATATAATAATAATTTATTTGTAACGCAAGCAAAAACTTATTACCACATGATTTTTCACTTTGATAAAAACGTATGAACAGGCCCTTCGCGAACACTGCAACACTTAGTTTTATATCACTAGTAACCAGCTGATTAGTGTTATTATTTGTTTTAACTGTGATTTTTTTGTTTTGAAATGCACTGACACAATTAATTTTTTACACTAGCTCATTTGTCTAACACATACTTTTATATCAACGCATATATAGGCCCTTCGCGTACACTACTTCACTTGGTTTTATTTAACTTTGTCTGTATCTTTGAATTTTTGGTTTTCATCACTCGTAATTTATTATGTTTGTTATGAAATTTTTAATGCATTGACGGTAAAGTTATATTGGTCGTAGATTTTTTCAGGTGTTGTATCTTTTAAAAGTGTAATATTGTTGTTGTTGTTTTGTTCCTGTTCTACGTGCTTTCTTAGAAATTGATTTCTTATAGGGTTGAATATAGGACATCTGATTAAAAAGTGAGAAAGTGAATCTTCTTCGAATGTATTATACAATGTGCATATATTGTCCGATGAAAAAGTGTGATTAGTGCCATTTATATATATCTGAGCATTGTCTGTTCTGGCTAGGCGTAGCTGACTTACTACTCTTAATGTTTTCAGTGGTATATTGCTTGATAGATAGTGATTACTAGTAATAAATATTTTGTACTCTCTACTGTAATGCGAATCGACCATACTTTGGGAGTCTGTTTTGTATAAAATTTCAGAGTAAGCAGTAATTATATTATTCATTTCCGCTTTTAGTTCAGAAGGACTTTGATTTTCCCAGATGTGCTCAAAGTTTGCTTTCTGCAGAGTTAGTTTCAGTGTTCTCACCCAGTTGTATTTATTTTGTTTTTTGGGTTCATAGTGTGATTTGGCATCTAACATTGCTAGTTTATCATAACAAATTTTCGGGTACCTTGATTCAGGCATTATTAACAATTTGTACCACTATGTAAGTATTCTTTTGAGAACAAGAATTTCTGTTTTAATTAGACCTGCTTCTCTTCTTACAAGATAATTTGGCGTGATTTTCGGCCAACAGAAAATTGATTTAAAATATTTTGTTTGACATTTTTCTAGGGCTTCTCCGCAGTTAGTCCCCTATATTTCAGCCCCATATAGGGCTGTTGGCATTATTGTAGAGTTGAACAACTGAATGTAAGTGTTCCAGCAGTGAATTTTATTTCTCGCGAGTGTGCTCCTGGTGATTCCTGTTAAGTTGTTCGTTTTCATTACTTTTTCTTTCATACGATTGTTGTATAAACCCGAAGTGCATAGTAACATTCCAAGATAAGTGTATGACTTCGCAAAGTTAATTTTATGTCCTTGGCAAGAGTATTCTATATTTCTTTTTGGAGGTCTCCCATTGTGGAAGTGGACAATCTGTGTTTTTTCTGGGCTAATACTCAGCTCGAGACTATTACTGTATTTTTCTAAGGAAATTAGTTTTCTTCGTATGTCGATTGGGGAACAGGCAAAGATAGCAATGTCATCAGCATATTGCAGTGTTAATACGTCTTGAGTTGGAGTAACGAATATTCCTTCGAGTTCTTGACTGCGAAAGTAGCAATCTAAATCTTGGATGTAAAGAGAAAATAACAGTGGGCTTGTACATTCCCCTTGGAGGACGCCTTTTGTTATTTGTATAGGACTAGTTAGTATGTTGTTTACTTTTACTTGTAATGTTGATTCATTGTATATATTTTGTATCAGTCTTGTTACCTTTCCACTCACCCCAGTATTGTGAAATTTATTCCATAATTTTTGGTGTATAATGGAATCAAAGGCTTTTGTAAAGTCGACGAATATTACATATGTTCCTTCTTTGTGCGTGAGGATGCGACTTCTAATAATTGTGTCCATAACAAACAAATTGTCTGTGCATGAACGTCCTTTGCGAAAGCCTGCTTGCGATTCCGAAAGTATGTTACAGTCCTCTATCCAAGTTTGTAGCCTGCAGTTTAAGATGAAAGTGAATAACTTTGTAATTGTATTTACTAATGCAATACTCCTATAGTTATTTACATTATCTCTGCTTCCTTTTTTATGTAGTAGTGTTAGTTTAATTTGTTTTAATTCTCTAGGAAGATTTAAGAGAACTTTTAGATATATTTTACATACAACTGGTAAATATTTCAACTGTTCGTTCGTGATACTATCTACTCCGGGACTCTTTTCTAGTTTTAGGTTGTTTATGGCAAAATTCAGTTCCAAGAGAGATATTTCACTGTCAAGATAAGGGTGTCTGACGTCAAGGTAGTTTAGTGGCAGTCTTGCTTCTTCTCTTTTGAACCAGTTTTGGAAAAAATTAGTCCATTCATTTATGTCAATTGGATTGGCGTTATAATGTGTCTGATGTAAAGATTTGATGGTCTTCCATTTTTGATCGGTTATATTTTCCAATTTGTTCCTTATTTCGTCTTTGTATTTAGTTTTTTCTTCTCTTATTTTAGACTTGTAAGATATTTTTGCCTCTAAATATCGTTGCACGCTTTCGCTGCTATAGTTGTGTGATTTGCATCTTCGTAGACATTGCCTTGCTGTTTTTTTGAGAGTGTATAAAGTTTCATTGAACCATGGTTTTTTGACAGATTTTAGATTGCTTTCTTTAATTACAATTTTCTTGGTTACATTAATCTGCTGCGATACGTGGTTTATTGATTTTTTAAGGTGATTATATGAATAGGTAGTAGTATTACGGTTAACATTAATATTATTATCTTGAGCATCAAAATATCTTTCCATTTCCATAGTGTACTGAGCGATTTTATTGGAATCCCAGGTTGTATAGTATTTCTCAATAGTAGATTGTTCTGATACATTGCTTGTTTGATTTCTTATAATATCAACAGTCAGTGAAATGATCATATGATCTGATAATAAAGGGTTTTCCAATAAGAGGTGTTATTTTGATATTCAAAGAAAAATGCCATTTTTTAATATAAATGATCGGATGTTTATTTCATTATAAAGAGGAAGGTATGCCGTTAATAGTGGAAAATAACATCAGGCAAATGACCACCACGACCACGCTGACAGGACAATATCCTTTTCATGAAATTTTCCATAACCAAATCGCAAAGTGGCTGTCCTATGTCCTCGATAGCCTCACGAATTCCATCTTTGAGGTCTTGAGTTGACGCTGGGCAGTTGGCGTAGACCTTCTCTTTCACGTGGCCCCAAAGAAAGAAGGCGCAAGGTGTTAAATCACAAGATCTCGGTGGTCAATTGTGATCACCTCTTCGAGAGATAACACGGTCCGGAAACTTTTCCCGTAAAAGATCAATGGTTTCGTTGCTTGTGTGGCACGTAGCGCCGTCTTGTTGAAAGTAAACGTTGTCCAGATCAATACCATCCAATTCCGGCCATAAAAAATCGTTAATCATCTCTCGATAGCGCAATCCATTCACCGTAACTGTTGCTCCAGCCTCATTTTCGAAAAAGTAAGGTCCAATGACTCCGCCGGACCATAAACCGCACCAAACAGTCACACGTTGAGGATAGAGAGGCTTTTCAACAATAACTCTTGGCTTTTCTGAGCCCCAGATGCGACAATTTTGTTTGTTGACGAAGCCACCGAGGTGGAAATGGGCCTCATCACTCAAGATGATTTTTCGATGGAATTCCGGATCATTTTCATGCATTTCAACGACCCAATCAGCAAAGACACGACGTTGTTGATGATCGGCCGGCTTGAGTTCTTGTGTTAACTGGACTTTATAAGCCTTAAGACCCAAATCTTTATGCAAAATACGGTGTAATGACGTTTGTGGAATGCCTAATTCCAAAGAACGACGAGGAATGGACAAACCTGGGTTTTCTTCAACACTTTCGGCTACATCAGCAATATTCTCGGCTGTTCTTGAGCGACGTGCACGGGTTTTATTCTTCACATCACTAACTTGTCCCAACAGCTCGAATTTTTCCACCAATTTCTGTATTGCGGTCCCACAAGGTGCTTCACGACGACCCAAAAATTGTCGAGTTTTACGAACCGTCTCTGCCAAATTTTCACCATTTTTATAGTGAATTTTAATAATTTCAATGCGTTTTGAAGCGTGTATCGTTCCATTTTTATTAATGGCGTAGTTTCTACTTGTCAAATGTCAAAAAATGACAGCTTCAAAAGCGACATCTACCGAAATAGCGGGCTATTCAAAATAACACCTCTTATTGGAAAACCCTTTACTATATCAGATATGACAGTAAAGTCTGTAATAAGTGGTAAAGCATTCAAGTCGATCCATTATACTTTTTCCATTTTTTGAAACGTACGTGAAGTTAGCTAGACAGTCACTAGTACTTCTTCCGTTGAGTAGCCAAAAGTTTTCTCCTTCCATTGTTTCGATAAGATCTTTTCCTTTTCGATTGATTATGGTGTCCCTGGAAGTTCTATTCGCGGTGAGGTTGCTGTTGTGGAAAAGTATATCTTCAGCTTGATTAAGCTCACCAGCTCTAGCGTTCCAATCTCCTCCAATAATTATAGAGTGTTGTTATGTAAATCATAACCACAGTTATTAAATTTGATGTGATAATAACAACCTATATCCTATGATCTACATAACCTCTAAATCTATGTAATAATAATGTGTATCTCTTAAATGAATTTTTATTACCTTTATAGATTTATAGTGTGATTACTTAATATTCCTGTATAATATAATATCACATTTTTTACAACTAAATAGGGAAATGAATTATCAGTATGTTTGACATTGGCTCGCTTATGGCGGTGATCATACCCCATGGCTATACCCTGTATATAAAGGTACCCTAAAAATACATGCCAATAATTCGGTTTTTATTTTCAAGTATTCGAATTAAAAATAACTTGATGATTTGTAAGTGTTCTGATTTCTGATAAGTTGTAAATAAATGTGCTAACGTTAACTGTAATCGTAATTGAACTTGAATCTTGATCTTTTCGCAACCGTCACTTGAATAGTTGATCGCTAAGATGATTTCGAAAGTCGTCGTATGGCGCAATACATAGCGTGCCCTAGCTGACACTGACTTGGCGCTTGCGCGTTGGGCGGATTATTTAATTCTTTGTTATTTCTTCGTTCTTATCTTGTCGATATTCACATTATTCATTCACAGCGAAGTATCGTGTCGCGCGCTTTATAATTAGTAAAGTGGTGACAGAAATATTACAAATTTATTTCGCAACAACTCAAACAACAGCTTATTGAGTGAAAAAATATATTAAATTTATCTGTTCCTATTATAAAATTAAAAAATCTGATGTGTCCAGCAAAATACCTTCCGCCAATCCTGTGTATTATATACAAATTCCATACATAAATTTTCTTGCAAAAAATTCTAAATTTTTGGTATTTTATGATTCCCTTTCTCGGCAACTGAATTCCATACTCCTGATAACAAACAAACTACATGAAATAAGAAAATTATGAAATTTTGAATGAAAAATTATAACACTTGTCAGTTATGGACATAATTAATTGCTGTCATTTTGACACGGGTCCCCATATCTGCTTGCCAAAGTCAGCAAAGTCACGTCGCTGCATGCGCCCTATACATAAATTTTCTTGCAAGTCTTATATTTCCAGTAAATTTATTTCATAAACAAACTATGCAAATTGCACTTGACACTGACATCTCCTTCTTTAGTTTTCCTATTCGTTAGGGGGTCGCTATTTTTTATTTTCTTCCACTTATTTTTGTTTTGTGTGTCGTTCTCATTCAGTTCCTTTTCTCTCAAGTCTTCCGAAATACAGTCCTTCCATCTTATATTTGGTCTTCCTATGTTTCTTTCACCTTCTATTACTAAACTATTAATTTTTCTTCCAATATATTCATACTCATGATATGTTCAAACTAATGTAATTGTCTCTCTTATATCTTTCTAGAAACATTAGAGTTATTTCCCTTATTCTTTCATTCATTTACTTTTTATTGATACTGACATCTGTCAATTTGAATTACCTGAATATATTAGCAGTTTCCATGGTTAAGTTAGCACAGCTGGCTGATTTATGAAATTTATTATCTTTATAATTCTTTAACTATATATCTGTGGAATATGAAATATAAAAAGCAATCAAATCGTATAGAGAATAATATATTCTTTAAGTTACAATAATATTTAACTGAGTTTTTCAAGAAAAACTGTTAAAATCTTCAAATGAGGATACTTCCGGTTGACTAATTCTAACCAAAATCTAATCAAGTCTGCATATGGTTGTAAGGAAGAGAAATACTCAAGAATTGTAATTTTTGGAATTCTAGTATTAGAGATATCGCGGCCGAAACCACGGTCACATACACACACACTCATACGCGTACACACACACACACACATGCGCGCGCGCGCACACACACACACACAAACAGACATCTTCGTAGAAATAGTAAAATCGTATTGTAAAGACCGTCAAACGTGGTTATTCAATGAAAACTCACCACCGAAATTTTTGACCAAAGACAATACCTTCCTTACCTAGAGGCGACGGAAGGTAAAAAAGAGCTCAACATTGAAGTGAAACAAACAATCAAAAGAATGAAATAACACTTGCCGCTCGAGTTATAAGTTATACAATGCGAATGGTGGGGTGGTGCTCGTGGTCATGCGAATGAATGATCATTCAAATAATTATTCGGTTAATAATATCATTCGAATACAGATAACCGGTTATCAGAATTATTCGGTTATGCCCATCACTACTTTATGTGAGTAACAAGCCGTGACGTCACGAATTTTACAGCCGCGAAAGTTTATTAGCAAATTTATGAATGAAAAGTCGCATATTTCATGTTGTTTTATATTACTATATTTATTAAATGAGACGGATTTCACGATTTTATAAAAAACGATTTTTAATGACCCCATTAGAGTGCCCTGACAGAAAGAAGTGAATATTTTGTTCTTTTAATTAATCATAAATGTTAACGCAAACGAAATATTCACGTATTTCTTTCATGGCATTCTAATAATAAAAATACATGTTCTCATTTAAAATATGAAAGTTAGTTCCTGTATATTGAGAACCACTGATAGATTTTATTTTTTTTGTCTTGTGAAATAGAAATTGTTTGCCCATTTAATCGTCTTTCTAGATCTTATAGGTCTCGACATAGCAATAGTGGCCCATTTAAAATGATCAACTGTATTTTATCATTGTTATAGTTGGCTTTGGCACAAGTCGAATAAAGTGGTTTAATATGCTTTCTGATATCTATAAATTGAAAAAATGAGAAAACTAAAGAAGATAATGTTAAAAATAAAGAGTTTTTCTTTCATTTGTTTCTTAATCATTTTCAATATTTGCTCCGAAAATTAATATTTCTTGTATCATTTATGTTTGAAACAAAAGAATGTAAACTTGTTATCATTTAATAAGTAATATTAATTAGTATTACTTATTAAATGCTTGTTATATAGGCTGGTGACGGCACAGCCGAACATAGGACTTTAACATGTAAAATTTTAGTAAAAAAGCTTCAAATAAAAGTTGTAAAGCATAAAATTCTACAACTGAATCAATAAGCAAAAAAGAAATTAGGTATGAAAATGTCGAAAATCATCTCAAAAATAGCAATAGCCATGGAATTGAGACAAAATAAATAACAACCCCAACATCTACTTCAACATCCTCATCTCTATCACATTAATTTACTTTTTATTTATACTGACATCTGTCACTTTGAATTATATGAACATATTAGTAGTTTCCATGTTTAGCATAGCTGGCTGATTTATAAAATTTAATTTCTGTAAAATACTTTAACTCTATATTTATTGAATATGAAGTTTAAAATGCAATTAAATCATATAGAGAATAATATACATATTTTTTTAAGTTATAATAACGTTAAATATCAATAAGTCAAATTTAACTGTTAAATTTTCAAATGAGGTTCCTTCCAGTTCACCAATTATAACCAAAATTTAATTAGTTGTTCTTCTGGATGTAAACTTGAGGAATACGAAAAAAATATAATTTTTGGAAGCGTGGTATTGAAGTTATGCGATCCGAAACTTTTGTCACACACAGACAAACACACACACACACATGCATACATACCAGTGGCGGCTCGTGCATTAAATAAGGTATCCAGAAAAAAAAATGCGCCGCAGACGAAATTTTTTTTTCATTCAAGGTCAAATGCCTTATAATTGAAAGAGCGTCCGGCGCTTACGTCAAAAATTCCTATGAATCTTTCTACCACATTCACATTACCGGAATTTACATTTACATAACGTAAAATTACTGATAATTGTGATTTACTAATTTAGTAGTTTATTTATTTTTATTTATAACAAAATGAATGCAATCTATTAAATTGATATCTGTCTTCAAAAATATTTTTAATTTATCATCTCGTTTACTCATTAGTAAAACTAATTCTTTAAAATGACCTTTATTACAAGATTCTTCGGTTTCATTATGACCTCTAAATGGTAACTCTTGTGTACATAAAAAAAATGAAATATCAATTAATCTTTTTAGAATTTCCCTATTTTCTTCCACTTTCAAATTTAAATTTTGAATTTCAATTTTTCTTGCACTATCAATATCGGTAGAAATATTTTGCTTCATATAGTTTATCTTCGTACGATAATTTACTAAATGGATTTTTGTGAATTAAGAAGTTAGTAATGTCATCGGAATGCCTTATATTATCAGTATCAGAAGTTCCAGTCAAAGTTGAAGCCATTTTATTTGTTTTAACTAAAATTTAAAATACAAAAACACTATGTACGTAAAACATAAAAAACGACAAAAAAAAAAAATTAAATACTTACTGCAATGCAAGTTGTTTGTTTATTGTTGAATTTGAATTCACAATGCAGTAAATAATATTAGTATTAATTATTATTCAATCTTCAATCTTATTTGCAAGAATATTATAGAATATACAATTAATGCAAAATGAAATAGATGATAGATGACTTGAACGTATGGCGGCCTCTGTAGGATCGCGTGGAAATTAAAGTGGCTATCTTTTATCCTTTACGCACTCATTGCATTTCTCATTTAGGCATGCCGCAAAACCAGCTCTTTCTCTAGCACACGTATTTCTTAACGGAATTACTAACTGGATCAAAAACATTAGGCAGTATACTATCATTTCGAGAAGCACTTTATAGGGTGTAAATTAGGTGAACTGCATTACATATTAGTTATGGTGGTGGCTTAAATTCTTTTGATATTTATCGGCAAGAGCCACATTCTAGAGATGGCAGCACTAGTTACCGACTTATAGGGAAAGTATTGTATTTTGCATAAGTGCTAATAGTATTTTGATGCTTCGGTTTGAGAATATTTTGTTATTTTTAACTGAATTCAAATATATTTATCACAATGTCAGACATATACATTTATTTATATGGTGCTGTGCGGCCTATGGTCGAAGGAGAAGCCGTTTATAAAGGTAAAATAAGATTCAAAATTGAAGTTATCTGCATAACTACTTATTTAATTATTTTTAGTTGGACATATTATTTTATGCGGGTATAAGACAGATAAACAGAATAATGTAGAAATGTGGCAATTACTTTAAATGTACTATCAGTTTTTAACTTATACAAACAGAGCATCAATTTTTCTCTAATTAAAACATTTGAGATATTCAAAGAATTTGAAATTTTATTAAGGCATAATTCTATTGAAAGGAATATATCTTTTGTTACACCCGTGAATGATAAGAAACTGTCTTGTATAAAAACATTGTCAATAATTGAAAACTTTACATTAACACCTATATCAACTTGACATTGCTTGTCTGAAAAGAAAGCTCTACTACTTCCAGCTTCAAGCACATCCAGTTCTTTGTTTTGCACGTCTTCCTCTTGCTGTGACTCAATTTCTTGTAATTTTATCGTTCCTTCTTCTTCTCTATCTTTCCTATAAACAATTTAAAATAAATATATAATATTAAAGAATAATAATTACTACTTACAGGCAGAGCTGGGAACTACTTAAAGTAAAAGTACTGGAAGTATTACTTTAAATACATCCAGTACTTACAATACTTTACTTAAAATACTTTTGAAAATTAGTACTTAGTACTGTACTTAAAATACTTTTTTTTTCATAAAAAGTACTTGAAATACTTTTTGGTACTTAAAGTATCCAAAAGTATTTAAAGTAACTTAAGTACTTTAAATACTAAATACTTCACGCATGCGCAAGAACAGATTGCTGTGTGTTTTGTGCACTACTGTCATCACAGGTTTGAGCAAGTATTGCTAGAGTTATTAAAGTTTTCGCTATCTACTGTTTTAATCGAATAGTTGAAGACGTAGATAAAGATAAATCAAGAAGTAATTTTGAACAATTTATTTACATGCTCATCAATATTATAGAACTAAATAAGTAAACAATTTTTCTACTCCAAAGCTTAAAGTAGTAACTACAGACATTAATCACAGTACGCGAAGTGTGGCTTTTAATAGAGTACGTAAAATGCAATGCATTTCTTATGGAGTTTATTTTAAAACATTTTATATGCTATTTTTTTAATAGTTATATATTATTAAACTGTCTTATTGGATGAGAGTGATATACAAATATGTACCTAAACTCGATAATTTTTCGTCATATTATTTTAACTGATTTCATTAAAAAATATTTCGTACTGGTACTGTAAGTAGTTAAAAAAATGTACTTAAAGTATTACTTTACTTAGTATTTAAATACTTTTCTTGTGCGTATTTAGTATTTAGTACTTAAATACTTTTTTTGAGTACTGGTCCCAGCTCTGCTTACAGGTAAAGTCTTTCTATTTTTTTTTTTCTGTACAGGGGTTCTGTCGAATTTTCTTTGTGGTAATTTTTGGCTTTGTATAGCACTTCTTTGTAATATTTTTCTTTTAATGACTACAAAAACAATCTAATAATGTTTTGAAGCATAAATTTTTATAAATACTTACATGGGATAAAATCGCTAGGTAAAAAATGTTGTGAACAAACGTTCATGAACGGTGAAATGTCTTTTCCGATTTTTAACGCGATTTTCCACATATTTTCTAATATTTCGCTTTTTGGGAAATAATGAAGGGATATGTCAGCACTTGCATAATTATTGCACTGCGGTACAGAACAATATCTCTTCGATTTGCTGGTCATTTTTAGTTGTTTACGTATCACCTTATCTGACAGCACAACGTTTTCCCTACGACTTATATGTTTTATTTTGCCACCAGATGTCAGACACTTTGTTGGCTCTTGCCAATAAAGACAAGCATTAGCGGAACAAGTTAAATTTTAATTTACATACTACTTTACATTATTTACAGCTTTATTTCTTTTCCGGTGAGGCAATGCCTAAGAGAGGTATAGGGATCGTGCTAAAAAACGCATATCGAGATTTTGGTAAATGACCACGTTTTAAGGACCCTAGAATCCATTTTTAACATTTTCACGATGATGTCTGTGTGTGTGTGCGCGTGCGCGCGTGTGTGTGTGTGTGTGTGTGTGTGTAGAAAGAACTGATTAGATTTTGGTGGCAATCGGATAACCGGAAATGGCAGTTTACTTGAAGCTCAAGATAGTTTTTCTTCAAAAAATATCTTTAAATGTATTTTTTTCTCAATTTCTTATTATAAAAATTAAAGATTATTCCATTTTCCACAAGTTTGCTTTAATACTTTTTCTATATATTGTATGGATAAATTTATAAAGTAATATAAAAATTATATACATAGGTAAATGGCGGGAGGTACTGTGTTGGTCATATCAGATTTTTACAATGAAAATTCATGTTTCAGACAATCTTCAAGTTGAGGCTTTCGCTACGCTTCTGTTCCATTTGCGAACAGAAACTTCAATTGTTTAGTACGTTTAAGAAAGACTGTGTGGAGAACACTCTACGCCTGGAAGCGCGGATTAAGGAGGCACCGAACAACACAGACGTGACAGACAAGTGTACGACATCTGTAACAATGATTAATAAAATCGAAGAAGTTTGTATAAAAGAGGAAGTGATAGATAAGAATGATAAGCTAGAAGTAAAATATTCATTAATGGACGAAATTTCCATTAAAGAAGACCCACTCCTAGAAAATCCATCTGGCCATGAACTTGATTTATTACAAGAAATATTGAAGGAAGAAAACCCACTTGAAGCAGATACTAATTTTCAAGAAGACAGCATCGTTGACATGGACAATGAATGTGATCAGAATTCTGATGGCCATGATGTAGTTTCTGATAATAATGAAATTAACTCTGACAAAAATATTGCAGTTACTGCTGGTGCAAATGGTAACAACAAAGAATTTCAATGTAACGAATGTAAAAAATGGTTTTCACAAAAATCAACCTTAGTTAGACATATGAAACAACACACTGGCGTTAAAGATTATCAATGTAATGAATGTAAAAAATGGTTTTTACATAAAACACACTTAACTAGACATATGAAATTACACACTGGCGTTAAAGATTATCAATGTAATGAATGTAAAAAGTGGTTTACACAAAAATCTGACTTAGCCAGACATATAAAACGACACACTGGCGTTAAAGATTATCAATGTAATGAATGTAAAGAATGGTTTTCACGAAAATCAACCTTAGTTACACATATGAAACAACACTGGCATTAAAAATTATCAGTGTAATGAATATGAAAAATGGTTTTTACATAAATCAACCTTAGTTACACATATGAAACAACATACTGGCGTTAAAGATTATCAATGTAATGAATGTAAAAAATGGTTTATACAAAAATCACACTTAACTAGTCATATGAAACTACACACGGGCGTTAAAGATTAACAATGCAATGAATGTAAAAAATGTTTTTTACATAAATCAAATTTAGTTACACATATGAAACAACACACTGGCATTAATGATTATTAATGTAATGAATGTAAAAAATGGTTTTCACAAAAATGGTTTTTGTATACATATATTTTGGTGATACATATGAAACAACACAGTGAAGTAAAAAATGTCAATGAAATAAAAGAAAAAATGTTTTGACGGAAAAAAAATAGTACCGCCTGGTATCATTCCTTTACTTTTATGTATGTTTACTATTAATTGGGTGACCTATACTGTGTACTCGGATGTACTATAGTAGAAATAATTAGGCAGAAGACGCACGTCATCAACCTGAAAAAAAACTTTATAAAATAGAAAACAACTTGTAGGAATTATTAGGTGTTATTTATTTTTTAAAAAAAGATGAAAAAAAGTACTAACATTAAGTAATATATACATTAATGATATTTCCAATGATTTCTAAGTCAATTGTTACTCCTTTTACAGAATATATTTGAAATAATTGTCGTTTATATTCGTACCATACGTTGGCACTATTGAGAATGACCGTGTTATGTCAAATAATTTTATATTGCGTAAAATGAATAAGGATTGACGTAGAAATCTTTGTAAATTCATTAATATATACGTTTCTTTAATACTCGTATATTTTATCTTTTTTTAAAAAAATAATATACACCCAATAATTTCTACAAGTTATATTTCATTTTATAAGATTTTTTTCAGCTAGATGACGTACGTCTTCTATCTAATCATTTTCACTTTACCAAATTTAGATGTTTAATATAAATCAAAACCATTTTATATTTCGTTTATTTACACTACATATATGTATTATGTGTGAATTATAAAAAATAAGTTTAAAATAAATAGACAGGGTGCTCATTTTTAAGGTGGTTGAACAACCTGTAGAATGTATTTGAAGTAATTTTCTCTTGTAAATAATGAAATCTGTATTTTATTACCTAGTGCTCTTTTTAATTGTATTAAATGTTATTAAATCATCTAAGTCTTTTATTCTGAAAATATTTTCATTTACAGAATTCAAACATTATTACAGTTATTTTAGTATTAAAGGTCAGTCAGTGCATTCTACCGGTTGAGGATGAGTCCGATACCGGTAGAAGAGCACTTACTGACCACAATGCTTATTACGTTTTTTTGTACGATTAACGCACAATTTTAAAAGTATGCTTTGATCGTTGTTTTTTACCTTCCGTCACCTCTAAGTAAGGAAGGTATTGTCTTTGGTCAAAAAGTTCGGTGGTAAGGTTTCAATGAATAAGCACGTTTTAGGGTCCCTACAATACGATTTTACTATTTTTACGATGATGTCTGTATGTGTGTGCGTGTGTATGTGACCGCGGTTTCGGCCGCGATATCTCCAATACTTGAATTCCAAAAATTATAGCTATGCTATAACCATGGAAACAGCTACAATATTATGAAAATTCTAACTGACAGATCTAAGTGTCAATAAATTAAAATGAATATGGCAGAGATGAGGGTGTCGAGATGGATGTTCGGGAAGACACGTAAAGACAGGTAAGTAATTCAAGGATAAGGGAAATGGCTCTAGTGATAAGTTTCTAGATAGATACAAGAGAAACGATTGCATTTGTTTGAACAGGTCATGAGGAGAGATGAAAAATATATTTGAAGAAGAATAAATAGCTTAGTAGTAGACGGTAAAAGAAACAGGAAGACCAAAGATAAGATGGAAGGACAAAATATGTACTAAATTTGTACATATCATTTGTAAATAAATAAATTTATTTGGCATATATAAAATATGCATTTAATTATTTTTAAATTGTAACGTAACAAATATATTTTTCATTTTCATTTGTTTGTAATTCAATTATATTTGTAAAATCAAATATCACTACACAGTACTGGAATAAAACAGTGCTGAACAAACCAGAAACAAATATAACAATCCGCGCCAACTTCATAGTGGTAGAGATTTGCAAAAGTTGACATATGTGGAAGACGGCATAATTTTTTTTTTTGAAAACTGAAAAACGCATAAGTAGTTATTTGAATAAGGCAATGTTATTTTTTTAAAAAAATTAACCAATAGGATGTTTAATTTTGAGTGACTTGACTGATAGTGACAATATTTTACCTCCCGCTGCCCTTGGTAAGGGAGATATAGGGATCATGCTAAAAATCGCATATCGAGATTTTGATAAATGACCACGTTTCAAGGTCCATAGAATCCGATTTTAGCATTATCACAATAATGTCTGGGGGTGTGTATGTGTATGTATCTTCTAGACACTCTAACTCAAATACTATCATTCCGAAAATTTTGGAACCTTGTATTTCGACCCTATTCTAATATGAAAAGATGCCATTAGATTTTGGTATAAATCGAATAACCAGTAATCGCACTTTACTTGAAGTTCAAAATAGTTTTTCTTCCAAAAATATCTTCAAATGTCATTTTTACGCGAAAATTATAGATTATTGAACTTTCTATACGCTTGCATTAATAGTTTTCTATATATTTTATGGATAAATTTATAAAGTAATATAAAAATGATATCCCGGAGCCTATGCTTTAAACACAACTCCATAGTTACACAGTTCGGTTCAAATGTATGAGCCAGTTAATTTTATATTTTGAGGCAATTGTGTTGTATTACCTGTAGTTTTATTATCAGGAAAATACTGCATAGAATTATTACTAGGCAGTGTTATATCTTTCTCATTCATGATTTAATACATGCAATGATTTTGCAGAAATCCAGTAATTAAACTTATCGCTGTAACCTTTCCACTTGACAAGTAATTTCTTTCTGTTGCCTGTGCCTTTTGTAGATAGTATTTTATCTATTTTATACAATGTATCAGATTCTATATATACTCGCTACAATTCGGTTTTGTAGAAAGTGCCCTCTATAGCCTCATTATTTAAATCTTTTAATTTATAGACTGTAGGAATTCTATTACTAATTGCATATATTTTAAATAATTCCTCACTCCAATTTGACTCGTATCCCTTTTCAAACAAATTTTTATATTTGGATATAAGTCCAGTGTCTCCAATTTTAATTTTTTTCGAATTATCTTTCATTTTTTGATTAATGTTATGTTGATTTCTCCAAATTTCTAATATATTACAATCATTTACTTCGTAAGGGGCCATTTTTATTGATTGATGTTTTGTTTTATTATAAGCAGTAACCAAATTTTGTAATACATCTACATATCTGTATGTATTTTATAAGTAAAATAACGATACATTTTTGTTTTCAAAGTTCTGTTGAATCTTTCAACAAGACAAGCTTTTACATCGGGATTATTCGTCACGTAGAATTTAACATCAAAAATGAGCGTACTGATTTTGCAATGAATTCCGAGCCTTTATCCGATTGTAGATAAATTGGTTTTCTCTCATTAAATATATTTTCAAATGCTTGAACCACTGAACATAGTTTCTTATCTTTTAATGGAATAGCCCAAGCATATCTCCTGAAGACATCAATGACTGTTAAAATGTATTTATAATGGGGTCATTTAAAAAAAAAATCGTTTTTTTTATAAAATCATGAAATCCGTTTCATTTAATAAATATAATAATATAAAATAACATGAAATATGCGACTTTTCATTCATAAATTTGCTAATAAACTTTCGCGGTTGTAAAATTCGTGACGTCACAGCTTGTTACTCACACAAAGACATTCCTCTCACACATACACAACGGTGGACCGTTGTGTGTGTGGTATCCGTTTGCAAGCTAACCTAAAATTGTGACAGATGACAGCAGACTTAAGAAAAAAGGTATGTAAATAAAACATTTATTAAAATAAATACCAAAAGTTGTGTGAAATATGTTTTTCGTTAACAATATGTTGCTGTCCCAAAATCAAACTGAGAATTGATAACCCAAACAATCATAGTTCCGAACACAACCGGTAGAGGGCTGCTGCCGCATCCGACAAGCCGTGACGTCTGCGTCCAAATATTCGATATTTAAGACTTTTAAAAAATCATATCTCTAATTGTAGACTCGTAAAGTGTAAAACATACACCTACATATTTCATTTGACCTATTCTTTTAAGAAAAAAATAAATTAGAAAATGTGAAATGACCCCATTATCATTGTATCGGCTTAATTTGCGCATATCGTTTAAATCTGCTTGAAACAGATCGTTTATATTTAAAATATTATATTTATTTCTTGCAAAATGTTTTCGGGATGATTTATGTAGCGTATATGCATCCTATGAGCTAATCCATTTTTTAATATATTTCGCTTCATATTTAATTTTCATAGAATTTATAAGATTATTTACCCCCGAAAAACCTGCCGGATTTGACACATCTAGATAAATTTTTATCCATTTTACAACGTAAATCGTTTCCATTCAATTTTTTTAACTTTTGCTGTTTCAAACGAATCGTCTTTTCGTTTTCTTTTATTTTTCGTAGGAGTTTGAATAACTGATACAGGTGTAAAAAGTTTTTTTCTTCGAGGATTATTAATTAATTCTGCTGGAACATTTATTTCTTTTAGTGCATCTAAAAATTGTTCCCAATTCGGGGGATTACTACGTTTTCGACGTCTAACAATATGTGCAACTAAATCTGTTAATTCGAATTTGGAATTTGTTTTTCGTGTATTGAAACTAAACCACTATTATTCCATGTAACTGTACCGTCTAATATTAATTTTTCAACTATTACATGAGCTTTTTCTTGATGAGACTTTGGAATAAGATTTATTATATTTTTCGTATCAACTTTCTTTCCTTCAACTAGTTTTGAGTCTGACTCTATTATACAGCCTGCAGCAGCGTCTTTCTTCTCTAAAACTAATTTTGAATCTGAAGTAATTTTATGTTCGATGGGTAATTTTATAGGTTCTCTATTTTGTAAATATGTCTGTAATATTTCTTGAAACTTCATCCATTTTTCATATTCTGATAATTGTAAACTTAAAATATTTTTCATGTCTTTGTCCATTTGACTAGTTACAGTTTCTTTTTCACTAATATTACTATGTAAGCGATTTAAATTTTCTGGTGATATTAAGACCATTTTTCTAGCATGTTCCATTTTAATTTTTAAATAAACTACTTAGAACACGTTTCCTTAAAATGATTTTATGTCTTACAAGTGGAACTTGTTGTTTTCGACTGAGAGGAACTGTACCGTGTAAAATATTATAAATACATTCACAAATACATTGAATAGAGTTACAATCAGCGTTTTTACCTTCAGTCACCTCTAGGTAAGGAAGGTATTGTCTTTGGTCAAAAAATTCGGTGGTGAGTTTTCATTGAATAAGCACGTTTTATGGTCTTTACAATACGATTTTACTATTTTTACGATGATGTCTGTATGTGTGTGTGTGTGTGTGTGTGTGTGTGTGTGTGTGTGTGTTCGTATGTGCATGTGTGTGTGCGCGTGTGTGTATGTGTGTGTGTGTATGTGACCGCAGTTTCATGCACGATATCTCCAATACTAGAATTCCAAAAATTACAATTCTTGCGTATTCCTCTTCCTTACAACCATATGCAGACTTGATTAGATTTTGGTTATAATTGGTCCACCGGAAGTACCCTCATTTGAAGATTTTAACAGTTTTTCTTAAAAAACTCAGTTAAATGTTATTATAACTTAAAGAATATATTATTCTCTATACGATTTGATTGCATTTTATATTTCATATTCAACAGCTATAGAGTTAAAGAATAATAAAGATAAAAAATTCGTATAAATTTCATAATTCAGCCAGCTATGCTAACATAACCATGGGAACTGCTAATATATTCAGGTAATTCAAATTGACAGATGTCAGTATCAATAAAAAGCAAGTAATTGAATGAAAAAATAAGGGAAGTAACTCTAGTGTTAGAAGTTTTTAGATATAATAGAGACGATTACTTTGGTTTGAACATGTCATGAGGAGAGATGAATAAATTAATAGAAGGTGGAAGAAACATAGGAAGACCAAATATAAGATGAAAAGACTGTATTGCAGAAGACTTGAGAGAAAAGGAACTGAATGAGGACGACACGCAAAACAAAAATTAGTGGAAGAAGAACATAAAAAATAGTGACCCCTAACGAATGGGAAAACTAAAGAAGAAAAAGATGTCAGTGTCAAGTGCAATTTGCATAGTTTGTTTATGAAATAACTTTACTGGAAATATAGGATCTTTTGCAAAAAAAATTATGTATAGGGCGCGTGCAGTGACATGACTTTGCTGCCTTTGGCAAGCAGATATGGGGACCCGTATCAAAATGACAGCAATTAATTATGTCCATAACTGACAAGTGTCATAATTTTTCATTCAAAATTTCATGATTTTCTTATTTCATGTGATTTGTTTGTTATCAGGAGTATGGAATTCCGTTGCCGAGAAAGGGAATCATAAAATACCAAAAATTTAGAATCTGTTGCAAGAAAATTTATGTATGGAATTTGTACATAATACACAGGATTGACGGAAGGTATTATGCTGGCCACATCAGATTTTTTAATAACGCTAATCTATCCTTTGATTTCAGTTTATGCAGTGCACGCAGATATTCCGCGTTTTTTATTACCGCTTTGCTCATTGTTGCGAAATAATTGTAGGCAATGTGACGAAGTCACATTTTTCGTCTCCCTATGGTCCTCCACTTTTCCTGTTCATGTCTCATGGCAAGGTCGCCAGCCAGTTTTCACAGCCAAGCGGTCTTCGTGTCCACGATGTTCTCAGTGATCCACGGCCTCACAGTCGTTCCGAAGGCCGTACAGCGGGTTGTCTACGAAACGGGACGGAAAATAGTATATTATGTTATTAGGAGTAGAAAGCGGTCTTTTTGTGTTGAACCCAGGTATTGCGGCCGAGGCGTTAGCCGAGGCCAGGCAAGCTGGGTAAAACACAAAAAGGACGTTCTGCTCCGAATAACATATACTATTTTTTCTTCAAGTGTTTCAAAGGAAATTGGGGATTTTTTATATTTTTCTGGAATTGTTTTAATTGTAGAGTTTCCAATTTTAGCCATAGTTGGCTGTGTACACTACAAAACACAAACGATACAACTGTCAAAAAACAATTTTCTGTGTTGCTGTGACGACTGCTGCTGCCAGCGGTGAACTAAGAAGGTAACATTTTTTTACTAGTACAATAATGAACAACATTGTTGTACTAGTAATAAAATGAATATCTTCTATAGTGTGTGTACAGTAGCATAATACGAATATTATTGTACACTTGAAGAAAAATGTATTTTGTTTCGTCAAAACATGTTTAGAACCTACCAGTCACACGTGGGAATCATCACCGTCTGCCGAGCGACGCCACCACAAACCACAGGCCGTATGCACCCCTCTGATGGACGCTGAGAACATCATCGCCAAAAATCCACCTCCAGGGCACGGAGAAAGCCACCAAAGAAAACCATGTGACTCCCACAAGGCCAGCTGATCACCACTAGCGCTACGTCGGCGAGAACACGAACTACGAAAAATAAAATGTATTTATTTGTTGATTCTATTATTCACCTGGTATTGTTAATCGTAGAAAAGCTGGAAAATTAGATTTTCATAACGTGATAAGTTCAAACCAAACTCGGCCCGAGTTGGGTATAAATTCTACGCCGCCAGACTTAGAATTGATTCTATGCAGTAGCCGTTCCCGGCTCAGACCTAGAAGCCTGAGTACAGCAGTGAATCCACAGTTCCCTGTAGGCTCAACTACGTCCACAGCGACCAGCCGTAGAATTTGCGCTAAGTCCCAAACAACGGAATACATAGCGTCTCAGTCAGTCCACAGTAAAAGTCAATTCAGTAAATATTTGTATACTTAAAGTCACAGTTAGTAAGGGTAATTAAAGCGTACATTCGGTGAATGCCTAAGGGAAGCATATCCAGTTTTTCTTCAGTTTATTCATACATTGTACATAGCATATTAATAAACCTAGTTATAAGTGAAATATCTCGTGATTGTGTTCCTTCCCTGGACCTACGACTAGCTATCCGCACCTCCTATTCCCCCGCAGTCAGTTTCAGAAAGGCGTCCGAGAACCAGACACCGCAGAGAGAGAAAAACGTCACAGCATGTGTTTGCAGTTGTATTTATACTTATTTTTAGGTAAATACACACATGTAAACCCGTCATGTGACGTACGAAAACGCAGCCAATCAGGTGTGTTTTGCTTAAGATCAAAAATTATATAACCGTGTGGTTCCGATGTTGCGTCACCGTACGCTTCTGGTATAAATTTTACATTTTCTGGAAATATTTGTCGTGACAGTGTGACAGATGTAATATTTGTGCTCTGTCTCGAGGATTTTTAAAATAAACTATATAATTAGCATTCAGGGATATGTCACGTTGTCCTTTTCCTTGATGAAACAAATTTTGAGTTAGAAAAAAAAACAGACAGATTTTTATAGTGAGACCATTTTGTAAATATGTCCACAACTCTTTGATCTGCTTCAGACATCAGATCATCAATTATAATTAAATGAGGATCATTTCTGTCTATATTCTCGATATCGGGTAACCCTTCAACAAAGTCTACTATTGTACTAAATAATTTTTGCCATGCTCCATAATGCCAAGATATTTTCACAAAACGGGTATCACTCATTTCTATAACCTCCGTTAAAATATTTTTAACAAAGTAAGATTTCCCGCTACCTGAGGGGCCTGTTATTATTGCCGAATATGGGTGTTGAAATTTATAAGACATGTTGTCGGTAAGGAGTATGAAATTATACTAAAATATCAAATTTATACATAATATTTATTAATAAGAACATATACATATACATTTTATATTTCAACAAATTCTAATAATCTAGCTTGTTTACCGTTACCATAATCTATTATTCCTGTATATATTATACTCCACTTGGCAACAGATTTTTTCAGCTGGGATATCTCGTCATCCGTTAGGTCGTCGAATCTTGTAGGAAGATAAATTATAAACTCGTCACATTCTGCAATTATTTTTCTTCCGAAACCAGTGTTTACAGCTTTAATATCAGTGAGTTTATATGCCCGGCCCACCTCCAAATCGGTTAATTTCTTCCGTGGTTTAATATTGGTCACCTTGGCCCTTTCATTTAGTTTCGAAAAATCCATATCTAAGAAAAAAATTTAAAAATGAATAGAATTAATAAATATGATTTAAAATATTTTCTTATCTAGCTAGGGGGCTGATGATGTTTTCAACAGTCACAGTTCGATAAGAATGAAATACAAAATATAACTTTGTATTATATATTGCGCCAGACGCCATTTTCTATTTTATACAAAGTTTAAAACATACGAAAATAATTATTATTCATTAGCAAAAAATATTTTTTATGTATCTTTTGATGACACTAAAACTATTTCACAAAGTTTCAGATATTACCGACTTCCTAACATTTCTACAGCTGTAAAAAAGCAATTCAATTAACATAATTTATTTTTCCTCTGCCATGCAGGGTTCAGATATCATTAAAAGTAATCAACGATGCCCTAAAATTTCTACAGGTGTACAAAGCAATTAACATAATTTATTACTCCATTGACGGTCGATGCTGACGACCCGGTCGCAGGGAATATATCCATAAACTACTTTCATAAATGTCATCTTTGACACTTAGCTGTCCGTTCCCACGCAACAATTATTCGAAATTTTACAAATAAATTCATGGCTTCCCACATCTTTGAAATAGTTCATTTTTGGACACAAATTATATAAAACTTTTCGGCTTATTTTGACTTTTTCTTTACGTCCTATAAATGTGTTACACTTGTTTTTTAACATCCTGTATGCAGAATCATCTATTGTGAAATAAATGTAAATAGGGGATTCCACCATTTTTTTTATAATTTCATCTGAAAGTAAAACTAAGACTATTGGTGAACATCCAGTAAAAAAAATTCTATTAATAAACGAGTTATGGTCCCTCGAAGTTTGAAAATGTAGATGTGACGTCACGAATATAAATTTTTATAGCAAACTGTTTTCTTCGTGGACCTAAATATTCTTGAAATACATAAGTAAATATTATAACACTCTTTGAGTCGTCAATCAAAATAGTATATAGGTATGGAATTCGTATAAGTGACGAGCTGCTATAACAAAATACCCCTTATTTCCGAAGTATTTCAATTATATAATTTTATTTATTTATTAATATTCAATATTGTCGGCTCCGGTGGCTCAATGGTTAGAGCAACGCTCCTTGGCTCTTTAGACCCCTATTCTGTAACTTTTAGCAACACCGATATCGTGTTGATACGGCCATTTTGGAAAGAGCGCGCACGATAATGTCAGACAGAGTACGAACTATATGACGTCACTCTCGGTGAAGAATCTTGAAAAAAAGTAGAAGGGATAACACCACCTATGTAGGTGGTGTTATGGACATAGCAATACTGATTTGACAGTTTGTTGGCGGTATTCGTGAGTGAAAGTTTCAAATTGTGTTTATATCATCATTTATTTTTCTGAGGTAAGTTGAAAATATAATTATTTTCTTGTTATTATTGCAAAGTGAATTTTATGTATACTATTCAAAAGTGAATAAAGATATTAAAAATATTTTTTGTGTAAATATTGATACAATAACATAAGCAATGGTTTGCTAACAAAAAAAAAAACTTTTTTCCGATATAATATATTGTAATCTTTCTTTAGATGGTATTATTATATGCTTATCTGCAAGTTGTAGAAGAGGAAGAACTGGATGTAGAGTTGGAAGAAGCTGCTCTACTGAGACGAAATCTAAGAGATGCTCAAGATCATTTCGGTGTGCCAGAGACAGAATTTGTGGCGAATTTTAAATTAAATAAAGAAGCTTGCCGATATATAATCGAAGTTTTGTCTTCACGTATGGAAATCGGCCAAAGGAACACAAAAATTCCGCCACATCTCAGAGTAAGAAAATATATATATATTTGTTTACTTATTTAAAATAGTCACCTAAAATTATTTTACGTTTCTAGGTTTTAACAGCATTAATTTTTTTCGCTGTTACCAGCGAAATGTAAGAAGCAATTTGCTGAGACGTTATGAGCCAGCCGGTTGTAAGTAGGTCTTGAAGGAAGTTTCAACATTGATAGTTCTTCAACTCGGGAAGATATAGATTAATTGATCAATTCTGTTCACATCTGTAAGTCTTACATATCTGTAAATCTGTAAAACCTGTCAATAACGCATCTATTTTTGTTGATTAATATAAAATTGTACATTAGAGTGACAGTTTTCGTTGCGATTTTGTTCATTATTTACAGATTTACAGCTCTGTAAGATTTACAGATGTGAACAGAATCGACTCATAAGTTTCCGAAAACCGACGAAGAGAATAATGATGCGAAGGAGAGGTATACAGTATTTATTATCACAAGTGTCACTATATTGTAGAGAATTATTGTCCCTTTAAAAATAAAAGTTTTTATATCTAATGAGGTGACGCCTGGTAAGCGCCTGCACGGTACAAATATTCCATCATTACCGACATCTGTGTATAAAGCAGATTGGCACACCCAGCAATGGGTAATATGCCGTGATGAAATATTTATTTATTTATTTTATTTATGTTTTATTATATAATATTTATTTATGTCTTTACATCCACAGAGCTACTTCGAGTAATGTGAATATATTCATTTTTCACTACAATGTTTCAATCTGAAATATGTATATTTATTGACTAATTTATGCGGTTGTTACACGTTTTGAGGAAATGTCAGATTTTAAATGCATGACCAACCCACTGTAATTTCCCCAACAACATAGCCACAATAAAGTTACTAGACGAAAATCACGACCTGGACCCCGATTCTAATTCAACTTTTCGACGTGAAATAATTTTAATCGTCGAAAAGCTACACGGAGCCATCTATGAGTTGAGTCAGATACTAAAACTAATTTACCGACATAGAATCGTTTGCGTCGAATTCTTTTCGACGCCAAATATCGCGTCGAATTCTTTTTTCACGTCGAATAGTTTGACATTTCACATTTCAAGTTAGTTTTGTTCGTGATTTTGATGCAGATTTGGAGGTTAATATTATTTTCAAAAGCACTGTAGACAATTTGTAAATAAATACTTTATTTTTTATGTATGATTTAGCTATAGCGTGGTTTTATATGCATCACTTATTAATTGAAGAACTAGAAGAAGAAGAGCGGCGAAATGCAGGCAGAATTTTTGCCACATCTGTAGATTTTGTAGCACCGTCCAAATTATTTAAAATATTTGTTAATTCTTCCCACAAAAGTTTGGCCATTTTGCGCCCATTTGCCCCCAACAAATTCAATAATTGTATTTTTTGTTGTTTTGTGACCCTTTCCAAATATGTTCGATCCATTATAAAAAATTAAAAACGCTTACACAAACAACACAACTTGTCTAGCTAAAGGCTGAAGAGAAAATGATTTCATCTTTAAGATTTCATGGCCATCTAAGGGTGAAGGGTGACCATAAAACTCGCTGTCGGTTCAGCCAGGCTATTTCTAAGTAAGGATGGTTGTTCAGGCAGGTAGAATGTTTCTGAGTAAGGACAGTTTTTAGTTCATATTGGGATTTTCTGAGGAAATTTTAATGTGTAGACAACCGTTTCTCATTTTCGTCATATAAAACATTTTTACCTTCATTACTGCATTCAAAATAAATTTTCTCCCGTTAATTTGCAATTTTTTATTGAATCGAAGAATGCAACTTGATTTCAAACTTAATACTTACCCGGGGAAAGTAAATTTCATTGATACCAACAATAAATGACAAAAAATCCCTACAGTGAAGGTGATGAGAGCGTTAATTTCCCTAGATATATTTAATCGTTGAAAAGTTTAAAATTGGCGCTATGACTTTAGTTTCACTATGCGCCACTAGACTTCGTTCAGCGCCACTATCTTTTTCGACATGAGTTCGCGTCGAAAACAATTAGAATCGAGGCCCTGTTCCGAGAATATCCGGAATCAAACAACACTCAAACGATGACGTATAGCAACACTACCTGTTGCTAAAGTTACAGAATAGGTCTCTTAGTCATGAGTGCGCTCGGGGTTCTGGGTTCGAATCCCACTAAGGCATGGATGTTTGTGAAACCCACTCTGTAATTGGGATTTAATCCTGTTGAGGGGTTTAAAATATATATATATATATATATATATATATATATATATATATATATATATATATTAAGCATATACTTTCATTATTTTTTTACTTATTTCTCTTAATTCGATTGAGCTGTAATCCCCTATTTATATACAACATATAAAGTTTCTTCTATATATTTTATGCAAATAGCGGTAAGAAACAGTGTAAATCAAGCTTTATAATACAATGCCATCTGTGATACAAAATGTAAAACAAAAATCTAACCTCAGATAAAATATTAAATTTTGTGATCATAGCTGCTACAAAAGTTCATTGTTTGTTAATAAATATTTAGCAGATATTATTTAATGAAAGTGAATAAAAAAATATGAAACATGAGTTCTATGATTGATTTGTGTTTTATGTGCTTGTGCTCAAATGAAAACAATTGCAACATTCTAGACAACAAAATTGCTACTCAAGTAGAATACCTTATGCCTGAAATTGTAAGTAACTATTTTGCTGTTCTTTAAAGGTGTTGCATAATTTAGGAGCCTATATTGAAAAATGAAATATTAAAATATTAACCTCAAATACACTGTATATGTCTTAAGTTTTTGTGTTCAATTTTTGTAAAGCAAATTGTATCTGTAAAATCTTACTACCCTGAAGAAGGTGCAAGTGTGCATCAAAACGTCGGTGTTGTAACAATAAATTCTGTTTGATTGCGATTTTGAGTAATTGTTAACACCTTATCCACATCACGGTCAAGATATTTTTAAAATTTAAGTTAAGATATCAAACAGAGTTAATGAGACAAGTGAACAAGCCCAGACCATTCGTTTATTTATATTAGATTATTATAATTGTTTAAATATCAATTAGCCATTATTAATATCCGATTGTCAATAAAATAGTATACAAACATGGGTGAGAAGTTACGTTAGGTCACACCTGTATGATTCTGTACGATGTACGATTTATGTATATAGATATATTATCTCTGCGATGTGCGATGAAAAATAGAAGCGTTTCTATTTTCGTCGTACAGAATCATATGAAATATTTGCTACTAATTTCACGACTATGCATTTCAATACTAGCACAGAGCACAAATTAATAATGTACTGATCTGTGATACTAGTGGATCTCAATTCACTGTATTGTTTGACCTTTGAGAATTTTAGGTTAATATTTTTTTAAATCTTGACCTTTCTTATCTTTGTTTATAATCTGGTTAGTGTTTTGTGTTGTCTTTTTACCTCTCGCTAAGAGAGGTATTGGATTCATGCTAAAAATCGCATATCCAGATTTTATTGAATAAGCACGTTTTAAGGTCCCTACAATCCGATTTTAACATTTTTACGATGATGTCTGTGTGTGTGTGTGTGTGGATGTGTGTGTGTGTGTGTGTGTGTATGTGTGTGTGTGGGATGTTGGAAGGACGGTTACTCAAAAACTATAAGACTTAAAATTTGTTTAACAACGTATTTCCCAATCGGACATTCATGGGAAGATCTGAAAAGGTTTTGGTAATAATTGGACAACCGGAAGTAGAAGATTCTTGAAAAAAAATCTTCTAAATATTATTTTTTGAAAATTTTTCATGGTAATATTAAAGAAAATTAAATTCTCTATCTGATACATTTAAATATTTTATTATATATTCCATAGATTTAGAGATAAAAGAAGTATAATATATAAAATAATCTGTTGTAATAAATTTGACAGCCAAAAGAATGCCATGAAAACTGAAATTGTTTGTAACTGACAGATAAATGTCAGTGTCAGAAATCCGGAGACATTACTAAACACTTTTTCTGGTAAGTACATACATTATATTATTTCTAAATGCAGTAATAGTTAAATATTTATAGGTATATTACACATACCCTTCATATATACTGTTATTTCTGACAATGATTTGGAATCATCTCGAGAAAGAAAGGTTGGACAAAATTTCTTCATAGAATGACTTTAAATTTAAAAAATCTAAATATATGGAATAATTTAAAAAATCTAAATATATGGAATACATATAAGTAGAATTTTTGATGTAGACTGTAAGTATACAAGAAATGTTAAATACATTAGGGCGCGAGCAGTCATGTGACTTTGTTGGCCTTGACAAGCAGATATGGGAGCCCATGTCAGAATTATAGCTAGTAATTATGTACATAGATGTCATATATCATAATTTCTCATTCTAAATTTAATGATTTTCCAATTCCATGTGGTTTATTTTCCTCGACAAGTAAATTCCACACTCCTGATGACAAATTAACTACGTGAATTTAGAAAATCTTGAAATTTTTAATGAAAAGTTCTGACATTTATGTACATAATTAATAATAGGGGACATGCATAATTTTCAAATCTTGTTTTAATATGATCTTTACAATATTTATAGACACAGAAAAATATTATAAAATAAATTTGTTACTCTTAATGGAGTAAATATTGTTGTTTTAAATAGAAGTTTCAAATAAACCGCTCAAACAAGCGTAGTGTGAGCCGCCATGCTCCGTGACGTCATGACATCTGTTGATATCGTACACGCGCTTGTAAGTATGTGTTGTTGCGTTAGTTTTTTTGTTTATTATGGATAATCCACGCCCAAGTACAAGTAATTATAAATATTGTTTAGTTCCACGATGTACCAGTACTTCATTTAGAACTCCAGGAAAAAATATGTTGCTTTATATATATAATATAAAATGTGAGTTGCGTGATTTGTATATAACGTTGAAAAAAATTCGGACTAATTTACCCTTTAATTATTTAGGAGATGAATTTGGAATATCTGCCGGTCAAACAGCATTTTTTTTTAGAAAAACAGTGCCTGCAGCTGTTGTATAAAAGATTATATTTTTTGGCCTGAAAAAAGAAAAATTAAAGAAATGTTGCCACTGGCGTTCCGAGCAAATTATAACGATGTACAAAGTATAATCGATTGTTTTGAAATCGAAATCGATAAGCCGAGTAATCCCATTAAACAAGCGGGCGCCTGGTCAGAACATAAAAAATAAAATACCTTAAAATATGTATTTAATATCTGTAACTCCGGATGGATTTGTTAATTTTATTTCAAATGGATTTGGGGGCCGTACAACGGATGTCGCGATTGTTCAAAAATATTATTTAAACCCTACCAAGAAATTGTTCAGTTATGGCCGATCGCGGATTCAAACGGATAGATACATTATTACAGCCTTTAAACTGTATTTTAATAAGACCCTCATTAGTAAAAGTAGGCACTAAAAGTACAAAAATAGAAGTTCTTGAAACAAAAAGAATTGCAGCACTGCAAATCCACGTAGAGAGGGTAATTAGAAAAGTTCGCTGAAACCACATGCTTGCGTAAATAATAAGCTTATTAAATATCTCGATTGAATTGTTATTATTGTTTGCGGGTTGATTAATGTACAGAGTAACATAATTAAGATTTCATGAAATAAAACATTGTACAAATTGAGTAGAAATAAGTTATTTTTTTATTAACTACATACCTAATGTAATACAATAGTAAATTTATTTTATTTATCCACGACTGAATATACAATTCATACTTACAAAAGTGCTTTAACTCCACGAATTTCTTCCGCACTATAATGATCTTTGTTTTTCATGAATTCCATTAGTATAAATGCATCTATATCTGGCAAATTATCAAGTTGTGCCTTCACAAAACCCGTCTCTGCCATTATATATAGACAAATAATAAAGTATTATGTAAAAAAAGTTACTTTAAAGCTCAAATTGTCGCCAAATACGTGTACGATAAGCTGTCACACGGGATACAATAGGATGTTCTGACGTCACATGATTGTCGTGCAAACTCGGGAGTCTCCGTGCAGTGCTCGGATTTGGTTTAAAAATTTAACTTTCAAATATTAATTTCTCATAAAAATAATATTTAAAATCAATTTTAGTTTTTATTATACAAAACAGCTAATATTACTGTACTTATAAAACAAACTTTTAATGATTTTAAAATTTCAAGTTTATCCCCTATTATCATTCTGAAACGGGCCCCCACGTCTGCTTGTCAAGGCCAACAATGAAACATGACTGTTCGCGCCCTATACTTATGTAATCAAAAAAAGACAGTGGCGAGAGGTATTGTGCTGGCCACAACAGATTTTTGCATTAGTATTGTAGCTTTTATTATTAATTTTCTTTTCTTGTAGTAAACTGGTAATTTAGTAATATAATTTCCTTTATTTTATATCATATTTTGTTTTATTTAGCAATTTTTATACCGTATTGTTTATAATATAGGTATCAAATATTTATACTTATACCTATATTATATTTTTCTTCGGGATAATTAGTTTTTGAATGTGTTTATTTTGAATCAAGCAAATAGTCATTTTATAAACAATTTTTACATTGACGAACTTGATATCGAGTAGTAGTTCCGACGAAACCATAATTTTAATGGCTGCGCGTATGTTTATCAGAGATGTTTATGTATAACCTAGATACCCAACTTCGTATGTTTCAAACTACGTAAAAGTGAAGCCTCAAGGTCAAGAGGCGGCCATTTGTTAAAAAGGCAAAATAGTAATATATGATATGGTAAATATGAAATAAAACTTAGAATATAATTGATATATGAAGGTTATCACAAATAAATTGTTATTAAATTGGTAAAATAAAACGCAATACTTATTCTTAAACAATATTTATTGATTAGAAAATACTATTAGTTTATTTAATTTGTCTTTTGCTAACAATTTGATTCTAATTGGACCACTTTGCAATACTGTGCAATCTAATTTTTATATACTGCTTGCAAATATATCAAATTAGATCAATTTTGTGATTATTATCCAAAGAAATTTCACAATGTAAATGAGAAAATATTTTTTTTTCACTGGCAAAAAGATTAATTATAAAATTTATTCTTCTTTCAATATTATTTGTATTTGAAAATGTTTTTAAATTATTAGTGAAAATATTAATTTGTTTCAGTAGCTTTAATTATTTTAAAAACGCTTTCTGATGGGGAAATTAATCCTCCATTATTTTTAAAATCAGTTAAAACTGAAAATTCATATTTGTAAACGTAATTATGGTCCAATGTTAAACAGTTTTCAGCGCAATAATTACATGATTTTATATTTAAAACCCTTCTGCTATTTTCTTTTTGTTTTAAATAGCTAGAAAAAGCGGAAAATATCGTAGGCATTGCATCTGGTTTCAATTTTCGAATGTAAGTTCCCGTCGTAAATAATCATTTTCTTAAAAATGATCGCTGCAAAGTTTGTTAGCTTTAGTTGGGATAAAAGCTTTTCTCCTTACATTTATAATCCAAGATTTTAATATATGTTTATTTTTCAAAGGAAATCTAAAAGATATAAAATAATGTATTTACATAAATTATATTACTCACATTCTACATACAAATATTTTAACTTTATTTTCCATTTAATTGTTATATGGTTTGATTGAAAAACCCAAAAAATTGCACCTTTCCCCCAGTTTTAAATCTATTCGATGGTAAATAACTAAAAAAACACAGTTCTTTACAATACACATAATGTATTGATAAAATCTTCGTTCCTGTTCTCGTTCCCGGGCTATTGTGTATAATGCCGTAAGTAGATCACTTTATAATCGTAAATTGTCTTTCAAAACATTAGTTATATATTACAGTACAGTACATACTTTTAAATTGCCACAAATCTGAATAGACGTAAAATACTTAGATCTTACATGCCTTTTTAACAAATGGCCGTGACACGAAATTGCTGGCTTCACTTCCGCGCACGGAGTTAGGCATCTAGCTTATACAACACGTAAACATCTCTAATGTTTATTAACAAAATAAAAAAGAAAAAGGTTTAAGAAGCGAAGATCTGTGGAGTTGGTTGAAAAAAAATTATAAAACCAAGCGTCTCAAACATCCAAACAATAAACATGAATGAACATAAGTTTAACAGTATTCGAAAGCTTCGTCGTGAAATGAGTAATACATGGTATCATGTTGAATAATCTAAAGAAGATAACTTTTTCATATGGTTTTTGTCATACAAGTGTGACACCAGTGCCTATAGTTTTTCATCGTACATTTCGATTTTCATCGTACATCGTAGCATCGTACAGAATTATACAGGTGTGACCTCGGGTGTGACCTAGGCATAGTCTATAGTTCATTTCACGTTAGAATTGTGTTTGTTTAGATAGAGAAATTAATTCTGCCCTCTGATTGGTCAAAATGCAATCCTAGTAAACTACAATGAAAAAATATCAACTATTAACTGTCAGAATTAAGTTATATTTAAGCATGTTTATGATATCGACTTTGTAATTTTTAATATTCAGATCTTGTAAATTTTTATAGATTAAAATATTTAATACTGATAGTGATTGGTTTCAATAATTTAAATTATTTATTTAATGCATGTAAACATGGTTGAGAATTTAACTAAATGTAAAGTGCGGGTGAACGCTCGACACTTATATTCAAATAAGTAAACATAATTACTACATTTTGCTTGAAACTAATAAACAGATTAGGCAAATCAATAATCAAACTGTGTACAGTAATGCTTGTATTTAATTTACTTGTATATTGAACATTTTCAACTATGTAGTAATAAATATGGCCTTTGTTGAAATGCTTCGGAATAACCACAATCGGAAAAGCTGGCCACTGAGCTACAGAAATTTTACTGTTATCCGCAGTAGAAACAACTAGAAGATCCAGGAATATTTTCAAATTTGAATTCATACCATTTTCCATCAACTGACACATCGATAATATTCGCATATCCGGCATTGGTGCAGTTCGTACACCTGTAATATAAAAATAAAAGATCATGCAGTTAATAATTGTAATGAATAATTTATTTAATATTATTAAAAGATATATACCTGGATATTAAATCAGCCTAGTTACCACTTTTTTTTGATCCTCGTCATTCTAACCACCGATTCAATTCCAAAACAGAATAATGCCCTTCTTCCGGTAAGCGAAATCTCGCACCCAGCACATCATTTCCCGTTAAAATAACCATTGTTAGATAAATAATTACACGCAAGTACTACAAAGCTAACGTTACTCAAATACAATTATAATCTGGTATTCGTGATGATATTGTTTGTACTGATAGTTCATATCATCCACACGGCTCTGGTATCGCGTGACGTCATTCGTAAAATCATCCATTCCGTAGGGCGCGAGCAATCACGTGAATTTGCTAACCTTGGAATCAGATATGGGGGCACGTATCAGAATAATAGCTATTAAAAATTTATATATAAATAATTGTTGCAATATTTTATGATGTAATATAAAAAGATTTTCAAATGTCTTCCGTTGCGTCAGAGTGAACCTAGCGGCCGATTCGATTTAAAGCAAGTGTTGCATAGCTCAGACAGTAAATATACTACGGACATCAAAGGTATTGTTATTTTATAAAAACAAGAAATTAACAAAAAAAAATATATATTTTTCTGTTTTTAACATATTCTTATATATATTTTAGCAAAAAAGTAGTTCATATACCAACAAATATTGTAATTAATATATTTTATTTTAAATAATTAGCAATATTACCCTGATTCATTTAAATATTTATCTACAAGATAATGAGAAATGAATTTGAAGGGGTAGCCGTATCACGTACATATTTGGTGGGATAGTTACCATAGCTCCTCTGAGTAATATGATGTATATTTTGTTTAAATAATAAAAGGATGAATATATATTTTTTGAGTTTAGAGTGTTAAAATATTATTGGCACATATAACATCCCCTATCAATTTAAGGAGAAGCCGTATCACAACCATATTTGGTAAGGTACTTAAGACAACACTCCTGACTAATTTAATGTACATTTCGTTTAAATATTCAGGGGATGAGATATACATTTTTGAGAGTTTAGAATATCAAAATATTATTTGAATATGTAACATCCCTTGTCAATTAAAGGAGAAGCCGTATCACAACCATTTTTGGTACGGTACTTAAAAAAACCCCCCCTGAGTAATTTAATGTACATTTTGTTTAAATATTCAGGGGATAAGATATAGAGAGTTTTGAGTAGTGAAATATTATATGAATATGTAACATCCCCTCTCAATTTAAGGAGAAGCCGTATCACAACCATATTTGGTGTGGTACTTAAGAAAAGCCCCCTGAGTAATATAATGTAATTTTGTATAAATATTCAGAAGATGAGATATAAATTCTTGAGAGTTTAGAATGTTAAAATATTATTTGAACACGTAACATCCCCTATCAATTTAAGGAGATGCCGTATCACAACCAGATATGGTGTGGTACTTAAGAAAAGCCCCCTGAGTAATATAATGTAATTTTGTATAAATATTCAGATGAGATATAAATTCTTGAGAGTTTAAAATGTTAAAATATTATTTGAACACGTAACATCCCCTGTTACATATTCAAATAATATTTTGATATTCTGAACTCTCAAAAATTTATATCTTATCCCCTGAATATTTATACAAAATGTACATTATATTACTCAGGGGGGTTGACTTAAGTACTCTACCAAATATAGTTGTGATACGGCTTCTCCTTAAATTGATAGGGGATGTTAATATATTCATCCTTTTATTATTAGTCTCTGCATGATACCCCCTAAGCGACAAAGTGGCTCAAAAACCCCTCTGGGTTTTATAAATATTTTTCTTCAAAAGTGGTTGATTTTAAATGAAAAAAATACTTTTTGCTGCCTTACATCCCTATTTTTTGGGATTATTTTTGTGTAATACTAGTACCAGCAGTCTTAGCATCCTACTCTTTGAGCGAAAACATGGCGCAAGAACCCCGAAAATTCCATTACATTTTCGCGTATGCCGCCTTCATGAAATAGTGATCAGAATCGTTTCCGTTGCTAATTTCACACCTGTGCATATCTGGTTATTTTATGAAAATTATTATCTTTATAATTCTTTAACTCTATACCTACTGAATATGAAGTATAAAATACGATCAAATCGTATAAAGAATAATATATTCTTCAAGTTATAATAACGTTAAATGTTAATAAATGATATTTAACTGCGTTTTTTCAAGAAAAACTGTTAAAATCTTCAAATAAGGGTACTTCCGATTGACCATTTATAACCAAAATCTAATCACTTGTTCGTCTGGATGTGACCTTGAAAAATATGAAAAAATATAACTTGGAATGGTGATATTTAAGTTATGCGATCCGAAATTTTTGTCATACAGACACACACATACACACACACACTCACACACACACACACATGCATACTTACATACAGACATCATCGTAAAAATGGTAAAATCGAATTGTAGGGACCCTAAAACGTACTTATTCACTAAAAACTCATCACTGATTTTTTTGACCAAAGACAATAACTTCCTTACCCAAAGGTGACCGAAGGTAAAAATGAACCCGAATATAAATAAATATCGTTATAGATTTTTCAAATTTAATTTTCTGTTTTCTTTCTAAATTAAAAAAAATCTGATGTGGCCAGCACAATACCTTCCGTCAATCCTGTGTATTATGTACAAATTCCATAGATAAATTTTCTTGCGAAAGATTCTAAATTTTTGGTATTATGTGATTCTCTTTCTCGGCAACTGAATCCATACTCCTGATAACAAACAAACCACATGAAATAAGAAAATTATGAAATTTTGAATGAAAAATTATAACACTTGTCAGTTATGGATATAATTAATTACTGTCATTTTGACACAGGTCCCCATATCTGCTTGCCAAAGTCAGCAAAATCATGTTACTGCACGCGGCCCCATACATAAATTTTCTTGCAAAAGATCCTATATTTCCAGTAAAGTTATTTCATAAACAAACTATGCAAATTGCACTAGACACTGACATCTTCTTTAGTTTTTCCCATTCGTTAGGGGGTCGCTATTTTTTATTTTCTTCTTCCACTCATTTTTGTTTTCCGTGTCGTCCTTATTCAGTTCCTTTTCTCTCAAGTCTTCTGCAATACAGTCTTTTCATCTTATATTTGGTCTTCCTATGTTTCTTCCACCTTCTATTAATATATTCATCTCTCCTCATAACATGTTCAAACCAATGTAATCGTATCTCTTATATCTAGAAACTTCTAACACTAGAGTTACTTCCCTTTTTCTTTCATTGATTTACATTTTATTGATACTGACATCTGTCAATTTGAATTACCTGAATATATTAGCAGTTTCCATGGTTAAGTTAGCATAGCTGGCTGAATTATGAAATTTATATCAAATTTATTATCTTTATTCTTCTTTAACTCTATATCTGTTGAATAACAAATATAAAATGCAATCAAATCGTATAGATAATAATATATTCTTTAAGTTATAATAACATTTAACTGAGTTTTCCGAGAAAAACTGTTAAAATCTTCAAATGAAGGTACTTCCGGTTGACCAATTATAACCAAAATCAAACAGATCTGCATATGGTTGTAAGGAAGAGGAATACGTAAGAATTGTAATTTTTGGAATTCTAGTATTGGAGATATCGTGCACGAAACGGCGGGGACACACACATACACACGCACATACGAACACACACACACACATACAGACATCATCGTAAAAATAGTAAAATCGTATTGTAAAGACCCTAAAACGTGCTTATTCAATGAAAACTCACCACCGAATTTTTTGACCAAAGACAATACCTTCCTTACCTAGAGGTGACGGAAGGTAAAAATCTAATAGTTCAATTTATATTTATGTATTTCAATATTCATTTGTTCATTGAACAATATACACAAAAAATACTTATAAGAACTCAAATGCATCCTGATGCTACTATCTACATATTTCAACTTATATTCTTTAAATTATATTTACAAATACGGCTGATTCGTTTTACTAGTAAATATTTCATACACTTGTTATTAATTTTGCCTAGTTACATTTTAAAGTAGCATGTATACATTTGAGAAAAACTGAATTTCTTGCACAGAAAACACATTCGTTGCATAAGACACAATGTTAAACTGAAGCTTGATTGTCCAGAATCAGCTGTTCACCCGCCATGTTGTGACGTAGGTGCAAATGCCCTATAGGTATATTGTTGCACTGGACCTATTTATGGGTGGGTGAGGGACTATCAACGACATACACTATCTCGGTTTGCTGATAGCATTTTCATTTCTAATAAATTTCTTACTTTATCTTTTCTAGAGGTTTAAACTGTTGCAAAATATAACCGAATAAACAAAGTATCGAATTCTTAACAAGAGCTGCTTAATTTATTTGACGAAATATCTTTTTTTTTCTGTAAAGTCAGATTCCCATAGAAACGTATACTAGGGAATTTAAACTATGAACTGGCGGCAATCTTGTAGAAGACCAAGGGGGACATTCGAATAGAGAAGAAAATATTTTTTTAAACCAGTGGTTATCAAGTTAAAATACAAATTTATAAAAAAAATTCAATGGGATGGTATATATTTTTAGGTCTAATCGATAAAGTATTTTTATATTTGCTCCTTCGTTACGGAATTTAATTTGAATTCAGTGGTTTAATATTTTTATATCATTACATAACGATTTTTTTGGGAAAAATGCATGTAAAGTTTTATATTAATTTGTTTAAAAATAGCTATAATAAGAGTGCCATGAATGAGAAAAATTAATACGTGTTAATTTTTTACATAGAATTAGAATGTCATGACAGAAAGAAGTGAATATTTTTGTTTCTGTTAATTAATCATAAAAGTTAACGCAAACGAAATATTCACGTATGTCTTTCATGGCATTCTAATTTTACGTAAAAAATTAACACGTATTCATTTTTTCCAATCATGGCCCTCTTATAGCCATATTTTAATCAAATTAATATAAAAATTTACATGCATTTTTCTCAAAAAAAAATCGTTATTTAAGGATGTAAGGTGACGGAAGATAAAAATTAACACGTTATGTAAGGATATAAAAATATTATACAACTGAAATCAGAATTAAATTCCGTAACGAAGGAGCAAATAAAAAATACATATTCTCATTTAAAATAAGAAAGTTAGTTCCTGTATTTTGAGAACCATTGATCGAAAAAAATATTTTTCTTTTACTTAAATTTGTCTTGTGCAATAGAAATTGTTTGCCCACTTAACCGTCTTTTTATCTCTTATACTTCTCGAGATAACAATGGTGGCCCATTTAAAATGAATAACTGTATTTTATCATCGTTGTAGTTGGCTTTGGCACAAGTCGAAAAAAGTGGTTTGATATGCTTTTTGAGGTCTATAAATTGAAAAAATGAGAAAACTGAAGAAAATTATATTAAAAATAAAAAGGTGATCTGTAATAGTTTTTCATTTGTTTCTTAATCATTTTCAATATTGTAACGCGGCAGCGTATGAAACCGCCAGCGTACAACTAATTATTGTGATCGTCTAATTACCCTACGTTGTGTTAGTTTAATAGTGCCCAGAATCTTTGATTTGAAGTCGTGGTAGTGTAAGGAATAAAACAAGTAATAACATAGATTCAACAATAAACAACGTCATTCAGTCATTGGCATTCAAGAAATATACAGTACAAATAGAATGACTGATACTTATGGCCGGGGATGCCAGGAGAATGCCCTGGGTTGGGCTGTGGCTAGCAACGGACTCGTACGTGGAGCGGCACCGGGCGCAGCGCAGGCAGCGTCTCGGGATTGCTGTGGGTATGGCCACGGGCGTGGACCGGTCACTGGCGGAACGGTACACCGGCCGCGGGACGTAGGCCTCGGTTAGCCGTGGTTACGACCGCTGACAGGGTCCCCCAGGTGGATGACGGGACCAAGGTGTGCATATACACAAAGATGCACAGACATACAAGATGTCTTACATAAATTTCATACGTGATATAGTATGGTGTTATAACAAATTACTTGGATATTTAATATTGATATCTGACGTTGTTGGATAATTGCAACTGGACCTTGCGGAGCGTGCAGTACCCTGTTATCAACGTAGCAACTATACGGGGAGTGTATGGCAAGGTTGGATAATTGCAACTGGACCACTGAGTGGAGCGTGCAGTACCCTGTTATCCTTACACCACTGTCCGTTTTATTTATAGTTGCTCGGTTATCAACGTTGTTGGATAATTGCAACTGGACCTTGCGGAGCGTGCAGTACCCTGTTATCCTGACACCACGGACCGTTTCGTGTGTTTTAACAATATCCCAACACTGCAGGTGAGAGCTTAGCCGACACCTGACAGTAATACCACCGTATAACACCAATACCAAAGCCTCAAAAATTACACAATGATCGTAATGCAGATCAAGCTACTACAGAGGCTGATGCCTTTCCGAGTGCTGTGCACCCAGTTTTAAACACAGAAGCGCCACCCCTAAAGTTTGGGGGTGGAAATGATGGAAGATTAGATGTCCATAGGTGAAACTGCAACAGACAGAATTTTCTGAGAATATCATCTTAATGATATGCACCTCATTTTCTGATGTCCCGGCGTAGTGGGGAAGTTTCGGCATATGAAGATTGTATGTGGGACGGAGACAGCTGATAATTGTTAACCCTGATTTGCTCGAACTCATCTCAAGTAGCCACCTTTGGTCCCTTGTGCATGGTTGTGGAAGGAATTCTCTCCTGTTGATTTGCTAATTAGTTGCATTCAAAAAATCACATATGCCCTATATATTAGACAAAGATACAAATATCTGTATTCTGGGTGTAAGACAAAGATGCCACGCAGTAGTGATAGTTTTCACCCCTACTTAAACAAGGATGCCCTTAGCTCTCGGCCTGGTGAGTGCGAGAGAGATGGCATGTGCTCGTGTTGCTTTTAACTCCCACTTCTTAATGTTCATCTAACTCTTAGTTTACCTAAATTTTTTTTATTTATCCAAAATAACAATGTTTACATAAATAAGGAATGTATCTATATCAGTGATGAGCCTATCAAACCTTTCTTTGATTATTTTGTTTAATGTTTTTGTTTTACCTAGTATCCATATGTTTCGATCTCCCTTGCCAGGGCCGGCTTCTACGAAAAGCTGTGGAATTTACTTAATAACATCCTCCTACATTGTTTCTCATGCTGGTACAATGTTAAATCAATTAGTTAATGTTAGTTTGTTATATTAGTTGTTTATTAATTGTCAAACATTCTAAATATTATTGTAAATTTTGTATCCATTCGAGTTCGACATTCCCACGCTAAAACACTCATTCCTACTCTGTCGTTACCTACTTAGCTTACTTTGGGACAGCCCCAGACACTGTATTGTCAATGGGCGCCCCATAGCGATTTATTACCCTCTTGACTTGACCTGAAATCTGCTCTGCATCATCCTTATCAGTTCTTAGGAGGTCTGCACGTACGTTTTGTTTTTTGTATACATGTAGAAATACGATACTAACGATTTTTAAATAATAATAATGATACAAACCAAATTCAGTCGCGTTTCAATATTTTCTCCAAAAATTAATAATTCATGTTTTATTTATGTTTAAAGCAATAGAATGTAGACTTGAAAAGTTGAAAAAAATCGAAAAGCTTATAAAATAAGCAATAAGGTGAGACTATTTTCAACATAGGTTCCCACTTAAAAAGTATAAGTAGTGTTGCCGCAAGACCAAGACCATCGTTTTGGTCTCGACTAAAAAGTCTAAACGAGACAAGACTAGTGTCGAGTCTTGTCGAGAAAGTCTTGAAGTCTCGACAAGACTCTCGACTTCAGTTCGTAGGTATTTTTTGAAATATATTTTCTAAAAGTTCTGCTGTAAATATTGTTTGAAAATTCGTAATTCATTTTTTAAATTTTATAATTATGTATTTTCGTTGTATTCCTGAAATATTAATTTATGTGAGTACAAAAATTTGGATACTTTATTAGAAATTCACACACGGGGTTTGAAACGCTATGTTTCAAACTTCCAAAAATAGTAAATATTGCAAAATAAGCATAATACTCGTATTTATGATCTATATGTACAGAATAATGAAATAAATGTGCATTACTTGCATAGATTTTACTATATTGTAAAAAAAACATGAACAATTAAACAGTTAAATCGGAGAGAAGAACTGACACATAGAGAGCTGGAGAAAACACATTGTTGGGGTATAGGAATTCTCGGAAAAGTGATATTTTGGGGCCTGGAATTATTACCAAGGTCAAGCGTCTGCAAGGGATGTTGTATGTTACTTTGACATTGAACCGAAATTTTAGAAAGGGAAATTGCGGAATCCAATGGAATTTTATTTACAACAAAATAACTACGTAACTATTTATACTAACAATAATAATAATAAAATATGTATACTCTTAAAAAAATTACCTTTTTAAATATCATGTACACATGTATGTATATTTTAATACACAAAAATACCTAATTGTTGGTTCATATATTTTTATTTTCCAATATATCTACATTTTTGAAAAAGTAAAAAATGGATATTCACTTCATAGATATTAATTTTTTTGTTGATCCAAGTAGTTCAAATAATAAAATGCATCACGGTGTGTGTAGATTGTTACTTGTGTAGATTGGTCAATTGCAATAAAACTAAGTCTTTACATACATACGTATATATACAGGGTGGAAACGAACTTAATGTCATAAATTTAAGGGTGAGTAGTATGACATGTGTAGATTTCGAAACTGAAAGAATTTTTTTAAAATTCGAAAAACGAAAATTCGACTTTTCTTATTGTAACTTTTTTTTACTGCTGTTTTAATTCATATTTCATTAAAAATATGGTTATCAAAAATACATTCGAAATTAGTTGTACAAGATATTATTCTTAATAATTAAATAGCATTTTTAACGAAAATAATTGTGTAATAGATAAAATAATGCAAATGCGTTGCCAGTGGTCCAGTGGTACCAAATATGTTTGTTTCATGAAAACTACCCTTAAATATGCGAATTTTTAAAAAAATCTTTCTGTTTCGTAATTTACACATGTCATACTACTCACCCTTAAATTTATGACATTAAGTTCGTTTCCATCCTGTATATAGGGCCTCCACGAATTGTCGCCATCTAACTCTATTTGTGGCGAGTGCTTTTAGTTCGCCCCAGGATTTTCCCATTTTCTTTGCTTCTCCTATTATGGTTCTCTTCCAGGTTATTTTTGGTCTTCCTCTTCCACGGCTACCCTGCGGGTTCCAGTCTAGGGCAGCTCGAGCAATATCACCTGGTTGCCTTCTTAATGTATGCCCCAGCCAATTCCATTTCCGCTTTGTTATTTGGGTTGATATTTTGTCGTGGTGTGTTCTCCATAGTTCCTCATTGGAAATTTGATTAGGCCAAAAACTACGTATTATTCTACGTAGGCAGTTGTTTATAAAGACCTGCAGCTGCTTTTCTATCGATTTTGTCATTTTCCATGTCTCGCATCCATAGAGAAGTACTGACTTAACATTCGTGTTGAAAATCCTTAGTTTTGTTGGGGTTTTATAATGACTGGAGCTCCATACCGGTCTAAGAATACTAAATGCTTTTTTAGCTTTTTGGATTTTGTCCTGTACATCGCGATCAGTTCCTCCTGTATGGTCAATTATGCTGCCCAAGTATGTAAACTCATCTACCCTTTCAACAATATAACCCATACAGTCCAGCTGCTGATTGTTCTGAGTCATAATACGAATTTCTTTGGTTTTATTAAAATTTATTTTTAATCCCACCTTTCTTGCTTCTTCGATAAGGCATTCTAGTTTTTCCTTCATATCTGGGAGAGTATGTGCTAGTAAACAGATATCATCAGCATAATCAAGATCTTCTAGTCGGTTCATTAGATTCCATCTTATTCCTCTTTCTTTATTGTTCACTTTCCGCAGCATCTGATCCAGGACAATGTTAAATAACACTGGTGACAATACACATCCTTGTTTAACTCCGTTGTTTACTTCAATTGTGCTACTTGTTATTCCTTTATGTAGGACTTGACAACTTGAGTCATGATAGAGCTGATGCTAATTATTTTGTCAGGTATTCCTATCTCTTTTAGAGCTTTCCAAATGGCAGGGTGGGAGAGTGTATCGAAAGCTCTTTCGAAGTCAACAAAGCACATATATAGCGGTGATCTAAATTCGTTTGATTTCTCGACTATAATTCGTAGGGTATTTATATGATCGGTGCAGGATCGATGGGCCCTGAAACCACGGTATGTGTAGATTGTTACTTGTGTAGATTGGTAAATTGCAATAAAACTAAGTCTTTACATACATACGTATATACGATTTATTAAATTCTAGATTACTATAATCGCCGTCAAATAAATATGGACTGATGCTCAACTTTTTCTTTTCTCTGGACCCCGTCCATTGTCTTGCGGTGTTGCCACTTCTTCAACATTGTCATACTGAACTGACAACAGTGCAGAAATCTTCAGTCCATACTTAATAATACACAATAAAATTGAAAAACATTATTTAATTCACATACCTACTTGAAATGCGTAAATGTAAATAAGTACTGTAGATCAGTATGTACACACAGTTTCATATTAATTCTTTGAAGAGATCAAGTTGGCGATATTTGTAGAAAACTTTAAAAATATCACAAATATTTTTTGCAATTTTTTAATCGCGATTGTACTGATTTTTCTTAGATTTTCATGCACTATTGTATGCAATTATGAACGAGTTGTTGATTGACGCAGAGTCGAGAGTCTTGTTGAGACTCGGGACAAGACGAGACTGAGGGCAAGTCTCGTCTCGACAAGACCAAGACAGGACCGAGGTAGTCGAGACTTAGTCAAGACCAAGACAAGAGCGACTTCAAGTCTCGTCTCGTCTCGTCTTGTGGCAACACTAAATATAAGTTTGTACTATATCTCGAGAATTAGTAAATTTTCAAAAAAATCTAATTACGCCATTTTATTGTACGGAAAAAATTGTACTGAATAAGATATGAGATATTTTCGCAATTAGCGAAAAACAAGTTTTTACCTTTAGCTGAAAAACAAATGGCGATAGAAAATTCATATGGCGACTACTAAATTTATCTCGAAAAGTTGACTACGGTATGTGAAACAGGTTTGTTCTATCGTTAATATTACTAGTGTTAGGGATTACATGACTGGGTTATTATCTTTTTATATATATTATTGGGAGAATTAAATAAACTTATAAAATACAACTAATTTGCGTTTGTTATTATACAATACCTTATAATTAATTTGCGTTGGTGGTTATACAAACCTGTAAGACGATTGCTTTTTAGCAGACAGTCGATGATAAACCTTTGTCACGTGCGGTAGTTGCGATTGCGGTGAATACTGTATAAGTGCGAAAGGATATTACAAGTCGGCGTCTAGGGTGAGTAACCACTATTCTCTTTTAGTACGTGAGGACAATATTGATATTTGTCACTTTTATGTTGTAAAATTAATGTGCGACGAAATGCGCTCACGATACGAGATCATGCGGATCTCTCGAGGTCATGCGGACCTAATGCGCTCACGATACGAGATCATGCGGATCTCTCGAGGTCATGCGGACCTAATGCGTTCACGATACGAGATCATGCGGATCTCTCGAGGTCATGCGGACCTAATACGTTCACGATACGAGATCATGCGGATCTCTCGAGGTCATGCGGACCTAATGCGTTCACGATACGAGATCATGTGGATCTCTCGAGGTCATGCGGACCTAATGCGTTCACGATACGAGATCATGCGGATCTCTCGAGGTCATGCGGACCTAATACGTTCACGATACGAGATCATGCGGATCTCTCGAGGTCATGCGGACCTAATGCGTTCACGATACGAGATCATGCGGATCTCTCGAGGTCATGCGGACCTAATGCGCTCACGATACGAGATCATGCGGATCTCTCGAGGTCATGCGGACCTAATGCGTTCACGATACGAGATCATGCTGATCTCTCGAGGTCATGCGGACCTAATGCGTTTACGATACGAGATCATGCGGATCTCTCGAGGTCATGCGGACCTAATGCGTTCACGATACGAGATCATGCGGATCTCTCGAGGTCATGCGGACCTAATGCGCTCACGATACGAGATCATGCGGATCTCTCGAGGTCATGCGGACCTAATGCGTTCACGATACGAGATCATGCGGATCTCTCGAGGTCATGCGGACCTAATGCGTTTACGATACGAGATCATGCGGATCTCTCGAGGTCATGCGGACCTGCTATGGATGCAATAGTAATCATATGGATCTCTAGTGATAGTGACGAGACCGTGCGGGTCTTACATTTACCTGTCTTATGATGTTTTCCCCAATTATTAGCGATATCGAAGGCCGGGGCACCATTAGCGGATGTTTGTGAGTGATGTAGTGCGTTCGAAAGTTGGGTTTGGTTGCAAGTTTGCGCAGTTCTTAACGTTACGCTTACATTTCAGAAGTGGGATAAAGAGCCGCACAACCCTGATACAACATGAGTTATTCGGAACGAGGAAATTCACGTAGCCGGTCGGTAGAGAGGACAAATTCGCGAAGGCGATCACGCTATGGGTCTGTTTGCTCGGGAGTGTCGCTGCGTAATTTCGAACCCGATGATGAACATTGGCGTAAGCGACCACGTTACTTATCCTCCAGAGGACGCGTAACTCTGGAGCGGTGTCACAGACCATGGCGTGAGCGGAGCGAATTCATAGAGTCGAATTCTTCACAACAGTGTAATATTTCACCAACAACCTCGCGGCAGCACTATGTACCATTCAACCGGACAGATGATCAGATAACTCAGCTCGCAACTGTTGTTAGAGAACTAGCTGAAACAATGAATCGGCAGCCGTCACCGGCAAGGAATGCCCGTCCTGTCTCTGTAGGGACCTTCAACAGAAATGCCGTTCAACCCTGAGGACCCCAATAGCGATATCTCTAGGTGGCTTGGAAAGATCGATGAACTGCGACAGATGTTCAAATGGCCTGAAGAAACTACCATCTATTATGCACTGGGGAAATTACGCGGACTGGCAGCAACCTGGTATAGTGGGCTTCGCACGGTACAATTCAACTGGGATGAATGGAAGGAGCAGCTAGTGGATGCATTTCCTACACAACGAGATTACTATTGCATGCTAGAAGAGGTGCTACGAAGGAAAAAGCGACCAGAGAAATCTTATTCTAAATATTTCTACGAAAAACAATCGATGTTAAACGCGTGCGATGTAGAAGGGGAAAAGGCGGTGTCTTGCATCATAGGTGGCTTACCAAATGAGATACGAGCATCCGCTCGTGCTGGACGTCATCGTACGCCGGAAACATTGCTCAAATTTTTGCGCTGCTGCAGCGAGGATAATATCGCTAAAGTTTGGAAGCCAATAACATCTTAGTGATGAAATCGAGTGATACCCTTCGCATCCTAGATCGAACTAGCGAAAACATTAAGCTAGCGCCTATGGATCGTACCTGTCTTTGGACAAAGTCAGCGACTGTTATCCCGGGAAATCACGTAGGATACGTGCAAGTTTGTGTAAAGGATGACATTCGCGGCGACCTCTACATGGAACCCTCTGTTCACGGCGAAGATGGTCAAAGGAATATCATACAAGAATCTGTAATTTGTATCGACCATCGGAATACGAGCGCCATTCCTGTTATCAATACCTCAGATAAAGAGCTCGTAATTTACAAACACACCAAGATCGCAAACGGTTGGCCGTGCCAACCTGAAGCAAGATCTACAGAAATGTCGATTAAAGTAACATCCGAGGCACCAATCACATACCGTCCCTATCGCATGCCACCAAATGAGAAAACAGTAGTGAAGGAAATAGTGAGTGACTTACTTCATAGCGGAATCATTCAAGAGTCACAATCTCCATACTCGTTACCCGTTCTATTGGTTAAAAACAAAAATGGAGAACATAGAATGTGTATTGATTCTCGCAAGTTAAATGGCATCACCGTAAAAGACCATTTCCCGTTACCCAGAATAGATGACCAACTTGACAAACTACATGGTCGGAAATATTTTACAACATTAGACCTAATGTCAGGGCATCACCAGATCCCTATAGCAGCCGAATCGAAGCATTTGACCTCATTCGTAACGCCTGACGGTCAATATGAATACAATCGGATGCCATTTGGACTCGCCAACGCTCCCAGTATATTTCAAAGGACAATGAATAGAGTACTTAGCGGTCTACGTTGTGATGCTGTATCCGTATATTTGGACGACATACTAATACCCAGCGGGACTACAGAGGAAGGTATTAAACTTCTCGAAGAAGTCCTACTGATTCTACGTCGTGAGGGCCTCACGGTAAAACTTAGGAAATGCGTTTTTCTTGCGACGTCAATCACTTACCTCGGATTTGATATTAACGAGAGCGGTATTAGACCCAACGAACGTAAAATTCAAGCAGTAAAGGAATATCCTAAACCCATGGACGTTCACACGCTTCGACAATTTTTGGGAATTTCCGACAATTCGTGCCTAAATTTGCGATAATATCGCGACTACTATATGTATTAACCAAGAAGGATCAGAACTGGAGATGGAATATGGAACAGGAAAATGCGTTTCAACAGATTAAGGACATACTGATTACTCGACCATTGCTTGCACTATGTAATCCACAAGCTAACACGGAGGTTCATACAGATGCGTGCAAGCGAGGAATAGCAGGAATTCTGCTACAAAATCAAGAAAACGGGTCCTTACATCCAGTTCTTTACTTCAGTAGACAAACAACCCACTGTGAACAAAAATATCACTCGTACGAACTGGAAGCACTCGCAGTGGTCGAAACAGTTCGCAAATTTCGCGTGTACCTCCTGGGTTTGAAGGAGTTTAAAATCGTTACAGACTGAAACTCCCTTAAAACCGCACAGACAAAATGCGGTATCGTACCACGAATCGCGAGATGGTGGCTAACCTTGTCGGAATTCACTTTTAAGGTTGAATATCGGCCCGGAACACAAATGAAGCACGCCGATGCGCTAAGCCGAAATCCGCCAACGAATTATGAAGGGCAAAACAAAAAAAAGTATTTCGGATTGAAACGACTGACTGGATATTAGCGGGGCAATTAACCGATAAAAATATTCAGCGCATTTATGGAGTATTAACTAAACCTGCGGAGAATGATGATGATAAGCGCGTTTATCGAGAATTTGTTTTAAAAAACGGAACGCGTATACAAAAAAAACACCAAACGGTCTAAGAATTTGTCCCAAAAGGGCAGCGATCTTCAATTCTACGATGGTGTCACGATGACCTATGCCATTTTGCGAAGGACAAGACGTACGAAAAAGCAAATGAAACTTACTGGTTCCCACTGATGCGTAAATATATCAACAAATATATCGAATGTTGTCCGCGATGTTTGTATAACAAAAGGCCGAGAGGTAGAAAGGAAGGAATGCTGTACCCAATTGACAAACCGATGCACCTTTTCATACAATCCACGTGGACCACTTGGGTCCGTTTCCTTGTACACCAAGGCGGAACGTGTATTTGATAGTAGCCATCGACGCATTTACTAAATATACGATTTTAAAACCAGTAAAAGACACGAAAACGAAACACGTCATCGAAATGTTCGAAAATATTTTCACTACATATGTGACACCCGTACGTATTATATCAGACCGAGGAACAAGCTTCATGTCAAAACCATTCGAATCGTTCTGTGAAGACCATGGTATAAAACATATATTAAACGCTGTCGCAACTCCACGTGCCAATGGGCAAGTCGAACGCTGTAATCAAACCGTACTTGCTTCACTAGCGACCTCTTGCGAAAATGAGCGCCTCTGGGATGAAAAGTGCCCTTCGGTACAGTTCGCAATTAACAACACAATTTGCAAAACTACCTCCAAGACTCCCAACGAATTACTTTTTGGTTACAAACCCCGAGCTCCCAGTGGATCGCCGTTCACCGTAGAAGTACAAGAAGAACAACCCCGTATCGAAAATATGGAGCTAGTGCGCGCGACGGCGTCAAATAAAATCAAAAGCGACTAAAACAAACAAAAATAGCGATATGACTAGCGACGGCGAAAAGCGCGAGTTTACAGTATCGGCGATCTCATTTTAATCTAAAAACAAGTCGTTGGCCAAGGTAGTAAAAAGCTTGCCGCACCATATGCAGGACCTTTCGAGATCACGAAAATCCTACCAAACGATCGATATGTCGTTGAAGACCTAAAAGGGTCAGAAAGAAGTAAACGTGCGCGATACAAGAATGTCATAGCGGTAGATCACATGAAACCATGGATATCACCAGGCGCGAGGTCTGATTCGGAAGAAGACACGACACGCGAATCGAGCGAATAAAACCGAAAGTGTCCTCGGGGACGAGGACAAATGTAGGATGGCCGAATGTTAGGGATTACATGACTGGGTTATTATCTTTTTATATATATTATTGGGAGAATTAAATAAACTTATAAAATACAACTAATTTGCGTTTGTTATTATACAATACCTTATAATTAATTTGCGTTGGTGGTTATACAAACTTGTAAGACGATTGCTTTTTAGCAGACAGTCGATGATAAACCTTTGTCACGTGCGGTAGTTGCGATTGCGGTGAATACTGTATAAGTGCGAAAGGATATTACAAGTCGGCGTCTAGGGTGAGTAACCACTATTCTCTTTTAGTACGTGAGGACAATATTGATATTTGTCACTTTTATGTTGTAAAATTAATGTGCGACGAAATGCGCTCACGATACGAGATCATGCGGATCTCTCGAGGTCATGCGGACCTAATGCGCTCACGATACGAGATCATGCGGATCTCTCGAGGTCATGCGGACCTAATGCGTTCACGATACGAGATCATGCGGATCTCTCGAGGTCATGCGGACCTAATGCGTTTACGATACGAGATCATGCGGATCTCTCGAGGTCATGCGGACCTGCTATGGATGCAATAGTAATCATATGGATCTCTAGTGATAGTGACGAGACCGTGCGGGTCTTACATTTACCTGTCTTATGATGTTTTCCCCAATTATTAGCGATATCGAAGGCCGGGGCACCATTAGCGGATGTTTGTGAGTGATGTAGTGCGTTCGAAAGTTGGGTTTGGTTGCAAGTTTGCGCAGTTCTTAACGTTACGCTTACACTAGACAATCGAAAATGTACATCCTTAATAAGCATATTTTTACAAGGAAAATTCATGTTTCAGACAATCTTCAAGTTGAGGCTTCCGTTACGCTTCTGTTCCATTTGTGAACAGAAACTTCAATTGTTTACTACATTTAAGAAGGACTGTGTGGAGAACACTCTACGTCTGGAAGCGTGGATCAAGAAGGCGCCGGACAACACAGACGTAACAGAGAAGTGTACGACATCTGTAACAAAGATTAATAAAATCGACGAAGTTTGTATAAAAGAGGAAGTGATAGATAAGAATGATGAACTAGAAGTAAAATATTCATTAATGGACGAAATTTCCATTAAAGAAGACCCACTCCTAGAAAATCCCTCTGGCCATGAACTTGATTTATTACAAGAAATATTGAAGGAAGAAAGCCCACTTGAAACAGATACTAATTTTCAAGAAGACAGAATCGTTGACATGGACAATGAATGCGATCAGAATTCTGATGACCATGATGTAGTGTCTGATAATAATGAAATTAATTCTGACGAAAATGATCTAGTTACTGGTGGTGCAAGTGGTAACAACAAAGAATTTCAGTGTAATAAGTGTAAAAAGTGGTTTACACAAAAATCAACCTTAGCTACACATATGAAACTACACAGCGGCATTAAAGATTATCAATGTAATGAATGTAAAAAATGGTTTTCACAAAAATCAACCTTAGTTAGACATATGAAACAACACACTGGCGTTAAAGATTATCAATGTAATGAATGTAAAAAATGGTTTTTACATAAATCACACTTAACTAGTCATATGAAACAACACACTGGCGTTAAAGATTATCAATGTAATGAATGTAAAAAATGGTTTACACGGAAATCAACCTTACTTACACATATGAAACAACATAGAGGTATTAAAGATTATCAATGTAATGAATGTAAAAAATGGTTTTCAAGAAAATCAAACTTAGTTACACATATGAAACAACATAGAGGTATTAAAGATTATCAATGTAATGAATGTAAAAAATGGTTTTCACAAAAATCAAACTTAGCTACACATATGAAAAAACACACTGGCGTTAAAAATTATCAGTGTAATGAATGTAAAAAATGGTTTTTACATAAACCAAACTTAGTTACACATATGAAACAACACACTGGCGTTAAAGATTATCAATGTAACGAATGTAAAAAATGCTTTTCACAAAAATCAAACTTAGTTAAACATATGAAACAACACACTGGCAGTTAAAATTATTAATTGTAATGAATGTAAAAAATGGTTTTCACAAAAATCACACTTAGCTAATTATATTAATCAACACTGGCGTTAAAGATTATCAATGTAATGAATGTGAAAAATGGTTGTTACATAAATCATCCTTAGTTACACATATGAAACTACACGGAGGCATTAGAGATTTTCAATGTAATGAATGTAAAAAATAATTTTCACAAAAAACAACCTTAGTTACACACATGAAACAACACACTGACATTTAAGGTGGCAAGTCACTGTACATTTTTTACATAAGAAGAAACAACGATTAATCTCCTAAAATATGTAACTTCTGGGTGTGAAAATTTTGTGAAACATTTATTGAACCTTCTTGGCCATCATATTACAATTTGAGTTCAGAATTCGTTGTAATTTACAAACAAATAAATATTATAGAACATTGGTAAAAAGTGATATTTATTTCTTTTCTTACTATGACATTGTAGAAAAATAGGCAACGAAGGAATAATATGTTTTGCGTAAGGTTTAAATGAATAGCATTTTATGAAAAACTCGGTTTTCTATTACAAGCTAATAAAATGTAATCGTTGTTTAGTAATATACATAAGCTTCCATGTTATTTATGTTCATTATTGTAACCGCTAGATGGCTATAGTTGGACGATGCGTGTAGAACGTGTTCATCAAAACTACTTTCCTGTTTTGCTTTTGAACATTTGAAAGACAAGCGGGTTGTTTTAACCCTGCGTTGCGTTATTTAATTTATTGATGCTAACTCTTACTGTTTTATAATGGTTAAAGTAAAATTAGTTTCTGGTAAAACTGAATAAGTCTTGGAATAATAAAAGAAAATATTCTAAAAGATCAGTTTGGATTTTTTGTTTAAACTTATTTTAAATTTAAGCTTTGTTGATGTAACTGGCAATAAAACAGCTAGGTCTTGTTTTACGGGAAATATGAAATTATACATTGTATTAGAAAAGAAAAAGTAATGTTCGAAACATTTTTTTAAATAAATTTGTACTATTTTATGCTATTTTATAATAATAATTTTATTAAGGGTAACAGCATTTTTTTAAACTTTGTTCAATCAGCTTTACATTTGTTATATTATCAATTATTTCCGAAATAACATTATCTTTTGAAAAATACATGTTAGAAACAAATTTATTTGTTGAAATATTTCAAACGCTTATTAGTTTATTTATTTATAAAGCAGCATATGATTTATTCATGTTATTTTTATTATGCTTTTATATTTTAGCGGGTTTTCTCTGAACAAAAAAAAAAAATTACTTTCCACATGACGTCTTGTTCTGCCATCTATCGAATGCGAATCATATTATCGCGCACGACTTGCCACCTTAAGAGGCCCGGTGAGGTAAGCTTGCCCGCGACGTGAGAGACAAGGGCCATAGTAGGCTGGACACTTCATATCCCCACTCCTACAAAGTAACCACCCCTATTTACGAAACATTGAAGCGAGACATTCCTCGTGCGGCGAAGATCTACAACTTTTCGTAACCTTTACATGAAACTATAGATTTTGAATCAATGTTTTTTGCTAATATTTATCATTCAAAATCTGAAATGATACATTATTATAATAGTAATAATGTAAATACGAGTAGATAAATTCAATATTTTACATGTTCTATTACCATTACCAGAGGAGTCCAAACAATATAGTACTGTAAGCGAGTTATGAACGTTTTTTACCTCTCGCTAAGAGAGGTATTGGATGCATGCTAAAATTCGCATATCCAGATTTTATTGAATAAGCACGTTTTAAGGTCCCTACAATCCGATTTTAACATTTTTATGATTTCTGTGGATGTGTGTGTGTATGTATGTGTGTGGGATGTTGGAAGGACGGTTACTCAAGAACTATAAGACTTTATATTTGTTTAATTTAAATTATTGTAACTCCAACGTGAAGATGGAGTTACATTTTTAATTTGTTTATAACTTAAGAATGGATTTAGCAGAAAAGTCATGGTATACAGCAAAAAATGGGCAAAATATTACTATGTGAAGCAAGATGTGGCAATGCGATGTTGTAACTCCAACTTCACGGATCAAGATATCTCTGATTAAAATGTTCATTTTATTCGCAAATAACAGATTCATTTTGTGATCCACACTAAAAACTACATTTCCAGAAATTACTGGTACCGACATTTATGTACCATCAGAATTTATTGTTAATAATTGTAAATTTTAAAGTCAATGTAAGCAAATAAATTTAAAGTTTAACTTTATGGTTTTTAATGAATTGACTTTCTAGTGCTAGTACCAAAAAGTAAATACTTTTTAGTTCTAGTACTAAAAAACTAATTTTCAGTTGCTGTCTTCGTTACCATAAAATCAATATTTTATTATGATTTTTTTCACTTACTAAGAAAAGACGAAAACGAGTAGTGCTAAAACAAGTGAATGGAAACATAAATAATACGAGGTGTGGCAAATAAATAACGGGACTTACGGCAAAAGTAGGTTTTATTTTTAAAATTTTAAAACAACAATTATCTCTCCCAACATACACCCCTTCTCTCTCTATGCTCTGCTGCATTAGAATTTTCCATTGTTTGAAACAATGGTGCAGGTCTTTTGTGTCAACTTCTTCAGCAGCGGCTTCGATTTATCGTTTACCTCATTCACATACAAAATGAATTCCCTTCAGTTGTGACTTTTTTTTTTGAAATTTATAAAAGTCACATGGTACTAAATTCGGCGAATAAAGTGGGTATTCCGGCATAGGAATCTTATTATCCAGAACGTGCTTTACGGCCAGAGCATTACGGGCAGAAATTGCGCCGGTGAAGGATCCACGATCATTCGTCCATAATTCTGGTCCCTACTTTCTCACTCGCTCTCTCAGCTTCGTTACGACCTCAAAATAATACGTCTCGTTAACAGTCTGACATCTGGTACACACTCAATAACCATCAAAGAAATCGATTAGCCTTGCTTTCATTTTTGATTTGTTCATTCTTTTTTATCTTTTCCAGTGTATTGATTGTCTCTTAATTTCTGGATCCAAGTTTCATCACATGTAATTATCTTTTTTTATGTTTTTGGATAACTTTCTGTTCTTGATTCAGCTTTTTTGGTACTATTTTGGCCTCTTTTTTCACTCACTCTCTCAGCTTCGACACGACCTCAAAATAATACGTCTGATTAAAAGTCAGACCATCTGGTACCCACTCAACAATGATAACGCCATAATGGCAAAGAAAACGATTAGCATTGCATTTATTTTTGATTTGCTCATTTTTGTTTTCCCTATTCTCAGTGACGTGGAAGTTCTCCAGTGCATTATTGTCTCTTGGTTTCCGAATTGTACTGGAAAATACAAGTTTCATCACATGTAATTATCTTTTCCACCCAGTTAGGTTTGATTTTTGTGCTAGAATACCCATCTCACTCGCCGGATTTAGTACCATATGTGACTTCTATTTGTTTTCAACGTTCTGTCGTCCCTAGGCAAATCGTTTGTGCCACTCATACACTCACGTACGTGATCTCCGTCAATAGTTTCAAACACTAACTCAGTGATTTTTCCAATATCCAAGGAATTTGAGATTAATGAGATGTTCAATTTTAAAATCAGATATGATCTAATTTCGAGCAGCAAATTACTTTAGCCTTCGAAAATAGAACAAAATTGTATAAAACCAAAATCTGTTTATAATGATTGTTATTTTACTTATTGGTATTTTTTTTTCTTTTAATTAACAAAAAATGGAAAATGTTAGTGCTGGTGTATATGCAGATATGATGTGTCTATGGATATTGTAACGGTAATGGTATAGTCGTGATTCCAGGGAATATAGACGTGTATGTATATCCAAAAATTAATTTATATGAATTTGGCTGTTACTTTGTTGTTACCTTTTTTTTGATTTATTAAAAAAATTATATCTCAAAAACTACTGCTTTTATCAAGTTTTAACAAAAGTACCTTTTTGTGTATTTTTGCATTGTTCGTATTATTTTGTTGCCAAAAATGAAAAAATATTAAAAGGTAAAAAAATAATGTAACTTTCAAAGCCTCCCCAAATGAGACGCTTCTGGTTGAGATACAGAAACAAAACAAAGTATAAATATACATCTAAATAAGTAGTATCCTGATACCAAATTTCAAAATTTTAGTGCAACTAGTATCAAAGTTATTTAAAAAAATGTGTCTGTTGTGGTGCACCTTCAAAGGGTTGTAACGCAACGTTTCCGGATATGGGTTTTAAAGTTTTTCACTTTTCTTTTTACCTTAGTATCACCCATGAAAAATAAGAAGACTGTAAACGCTGTGTATATTTTGAAAAATATTTATAATAGAAATACTCGTAAATGCAGAATGCTACTTTCTGTTGATCGAATCATAGAAAGAAGTAAGAGGGGAAGGTACACCAATCACAAAATAGACGATATGAGTGGGACGTACCATCAGTGAATTAGAGTGCCTACAATGAGAGTGATGACATACGATTGTGGCCGCCATATTTGTTCCAATTTAACATGAATAGTATACAAGCATAACACGAAAATATTATCTTACGAACATATTCCTTGAAATTAATATATCTTTTATTTATAAATTTAAAGCATACACATATTTGAAAATTTAAAAAATATATAGACCAATGAAATGCATGTAAAATCATTATATTTAAATAAAAAGAAAACTTACCGTCAGAAGAGACTTCATGCATAAGATGAAATATTTCATTTCAAATCATTTGCATACAAAATTAGTATTAAATTTAAATAGAAGAGCACTAATAAACAAAATAAACCAATAAATTTTACATGAACAAATATTTAATTTATTGTATCAAAAATGAGTTCATCAAGGTAATATAAGTATATTGAAATATAGGAAAAATGGTTTTTACTGTAAATATATTTACAAAAAGGTTACAGTAACAAAAAAAAAAAAACTCAAATTACAAAGTGGAAGACATTAATGATTTACTGGCATGTAATATTTTCTTACGTTCTAGTTTTTTGCTTGCAATTTTCAGCCTAAATAAAACAAATCGTTTTATTATTTTTTGTTTTAAATTATGGCAATTTAATATAAAATCGACTTCTGATATTTCATTTAATTTCTCAATAAAAAAATCTTTTAAATTGATATTTTGTTTACAAACAGTATTGTAGTATTGTCTAAAAGCAGATTCTAGATTTAAAAAAAAGTTGAATGTTTCTTCGTTACAATAAAATAAAGTGTCTTTTTTGAAACTTTTGATTTTAACATATTTACTGCACTGAAGTTTTATATAACTTTTTGACCCTACTGAATATATACAATTATCACAAACTTTTGAAGTTTTTTTAATACTCATAATTAAATATCCTGCAATACTGTATAAAGAATTTTGTTCTGAATTATTCAAATTTACATTTTGTAATTGAAAATTAGAAGGGAAGCGAACCATATCATATGATGGTGCTGTATTTGTTGCTACTACGTCCAAAAAGTCTGCTAAAAAATCTCTTTCATCTTTATCATAACTAGATTTGGAAACATCTTTTAAATATTGCGAAACAGTTATTAATTTTAAGTTATTTTTAAACTGCTGTGCATTTGGTATGATTTGTTTAGATCTAATTGCACTAAATAAATTCTCTAAACAATCTTGCGTAAATCTAGAAGTAAGTACAAAACTATAGTTTTTACTTTCTAACAAAAATTCCTGAAGGTTAAGAACGGATTCTGTTGATATTAATAATCCTGTTTGCAATGGTTTCCACATTTTTTGTTTTCCAACTTTTAAAGTAGAAAATAGTTCTATCACTTCTTTTAAAAATGAAATAGCCTTTTCATATTCATCAATTTTTATTTTGCTTAATGCAAATAATGGATGGCGTGAAGTCATCAATTTAAACCACTTTTCTAAAGTATCCAGAAACCAGGCTGTGCGGTTTATTTAGCTCATCGCTTAAAAATTTTAAACCACTACTAACATCATGGCTTACGACGTGGGTAGACTTCGATACTTTCATCTTTTGAAAGTGAGTCGGAGCTAAATGTTCTTCTGTTAATTTGGGTGCAAGCCGAAGATCATGATCTTTGTCAAAGTCAAAAAGTTCTTGAATATGCTGAGCAGATATAATATTTGTTGGTAAATTATGTTTTAATCTGATATTTTCGAATATTTCTATTATTTGATTCGTCATAAGCATATTCTTGATGTTTTTAAATAAATGTGGAACATCTGCAAAAATGTAATTTTTTTTCTGTGGATTAGTTGGATGCACAATAAAATTGTGGGTCTGCGAATATCTTCCTGCTGTTATTTGCCACAGTTTCCATAAGGCTTGATTAGACGCGCCCATGTCAGACGTGATGCTTAAAATATTTAAACCCAGTTGTTCCGTTTTATTAATAATTTCAAATAAAATATCTTGGTATATAGCACCATTCACTGAGTCACCTGTTAAATAGTAAGCCACTGTCTGTTTCCAACGTGCAGTAATTCCTCCAATCATAACTACCAGAGCGTGAGTTGCTGTTCCTTCATGTTTTGGTAATGTTACAGTACCCAAATATTTCTTCAGTCCTGTATCGTATGTATTTCCTGGTGTTATTGCCATCTCATCCAAAATTAGAGCACAATCTTTCTGGTGATCTTCTTTGAAACTTTCTATCTTTAACTTTAGAAACGAAAAAACTTCGTGTAAAATACCACTATCAAAATGAATATTTTGTAATCGCCTGCTTATTGTTCTAAGAGATGGTAAAGGTATTCTTTGCCGTAACAACTCTTCATATCCACTAGTTCCACAAGAAAATTTTAGTTTTATAGCTCTCATCATGGTACTGTTAGACCATTTTATAAATTTTGTGGATTTCCTTCGTAATGTCAAAATTTGATCATGATTAAAAATCTTGCGTAATAATTTTTCATCTTCAGAATTAGAACGTTTAGTTTTCCGTTTCAAAGCCCGAACTTGGTTTTTATATTTTATTGTTTTATGAAGTAATTTCCTATAAGATGTCTCATATTGGCGTAATTTTTTATTTAATCGTAATTTTTCTTCCACTGGTGACAATGATCGTACTGGCGATGAACTTGTTGTTGAAGAAGAAGATCCTTTATTTTCGGTTCTTGCTGTAGACGTGGATGGTTGTGGTTCAAACGTTGCTACATTTTCAGGGGCGGGGAACTGAAGTGTTGGATTTCTTCTTTTAACGGCGACCTTCTACTCTTCTTCGGCACAGTAAAACTAAATATTGTGGGAACAGCATTATGTTTTAGAATCCTCTTGCCATCTTCTCTCGTCTTTTCCCAAATTTCAGGTGCGAAGTGTATCTATAAGTCGAATATTATTAGTAATTTTTTAAAAATAAAACATGAATATACTTTTAATTAAATTTAACTTACTTCACAAAGTCGAGACGAATTAGTTGGTGTCCAACCCTCTCGTTTCACTTTAGCTGCCCATGTTTTTCTCCGATCCGGATCCGTAGGAAAGGCTTTCATAAGAAATCCTTTCTCTGACCGATTGGAGCAACCAAAAGCACAGCAACCAACCATCTATACAAAAAAAGCTTCATTATAATAAAATAACATAACAATTACAAATAAATCAGATCATTTGCATATTCCATTAAAATTTGTTCTGTGAATTCTACTTGTTCAGTTGTATACAAAATACACAGCCCATTTATTAAAACTATTAACGAATTATTTTGTTGTCAACAATAATTACTAATATGCATGCATCAATTTAACTTACTGATTATGTTTAGTAGCTAATAAAATTTGAAGTATTCTTTAAATGAAATATAAATGTCAAATCGAAATAATGACAGCAGCAAAGGTTGGTTATGTCTTACAATTTGGTTTCAATTCGGTTAATAATATCATATTATTCGGTTATGCCCATCACTACTTTATGTGAGTAACAAGCCGTGACGTCACGAATTTTACAGCCGCGAAAGTTTATTAGCAAATTTATGAATGAAAAGATGCATATTTCATGTTGTTTTATATTACTATATTTATTAAATGACTTGATTTCACGATTTTATAAAAAAACGATTTTTAATGACCCCATTAGAGTGCCCTGACAGAAAGAAGTGAATATTTTGTTCTTTTAATTAATCATAAATGTTATCGCAAACGAAATATTCACGTATTTCTTTCATGGCATTCTAATAATAAAAATACATGTCCTCATTTAAAATATGAAAGTTAGTTCCTGTATATTGAGAACCACGGGTAGATTTTTTTTTGTCTTGTGAAATAGAACTTGTTTGCCCATTTAATCGTCTTTCTAGATCTTATAGGTCTCGACATAGCAATAGTGGCCCATTTAAAATGATCAACTGTATTTTATCATTGTTATATTTGGCTTTGGCACAAGTCGAAAAATGTGTTTTAATATGCTTTCTGGGATCTATAAATTGAAAAAATGAGAAAACTAAAGAAAATAATGTTAAAAATAAAGTTTTTCTTTCATTTGTTTCTTAATCATTTTCAATATTTCCTCCGAAAATTAATATTTCTTGTATCATTTATGTTTAAAACAAAAGAATGTAAGCTGGTGACGGCACAGCCGAACATAGGACTTTAATATGTAAAATTTTAGTAAAAAAACTTCAAATAAAAGTTGTAAAGCATAAAATTCTACAACTGAATTAATAAGCAAAAAAGAAATTAGGTACGAAAATGTCGAAAATCATCTGAAAAATAGTAATAGCCATGGAATTGAGACAAAATAAATGACAACCCCAACATCTACTTCAACATCCTCATCTCTATCACATTAATTTACTTTTTTATTTATACTGACATCTGTCACTTTGAATTATATGAACATACTATACAGTGTCCCACACTCTATGTTCAGTACAGCGGAGATAGGCAATGTTATTCTTATGGACGATTTCTGTACCATGTTGCCAATTTTTCAGTGTAATGTAATATTGAAACATTCATAAATTTTCATTGCTATACCAAAATTAGTTAACACTGAACACTTCAAGTTTTATGAGGGTCTCATTTACCCAAGGGCTTATTGTATTCACCCGAAATTTGTATGCAGTTCCAAATAGATTTATATACAGGATCGCGATAAGATGCGTTTTATTTATTTAAATTTCAATTGGATATTTCTCAATATATTCGACTTTAAAATGATTGTAAATGTAACTAAAATGTACTTTTCTTATAGTGTGCATAAAGTAGTATTTTTTTTTTCGTTTTCCTAAACATATACATAACACGGCCATTACAACAGTTTTCTTTCATTTTGTAATGTTTTAATGACGTGCGTCTTCTGCATAAATATTTTTACTATATTCGTATATGTATTTATATTGTTAAGGACGATTGTAAAATGTCCATTTAAGTACAAAACTGTTTTATATTATTTACTTTAAATTGACTTGTTTAGATACACTGAAAATACACCAGTCATAAATACATTCAATGAAGTACCCAGAATATTTCATCTCTTTTTGGGCATCTATTTTGCTCTTTCTATCTTATAGACTTACAGCAGGTAAATATGGCAACAATGTTCTGCATAAGAGCCTTAACTGAACATAGAGTGTGGGACACTCTATAGTAGTTTCCATGTTTAGCATAGGTGGCTGATTTATAAAATGTAATTTCTGTAAAATACTTTAACTAGTATATCTATTGAATATGAAGTATAAAATGCAATTAAATCGTATAGAGAATAATATACATATTTTTTAAGTTATAATAACGTTAAGTATCAATAAGTCAAATTTAACTGTTAAATTTTCAAATGAGGCTCCTTCCAGTTCACCAATTATAATCAAAATTTAATTAGTTGTTCTTCTGGACGTAAACTTGAGGAATACGAAAAAAATATAATTTTTGGAAGCGTGGTATTGAAGTTATGCGATCCGAAACTTTTGTCACACACAGACAAACACACACATGCATACATACCAGTGGCGGCTCGTGCATTAAAATTTTGATGAGGCAAGTTATCCAGAAAAAAATATTTCATTCAAGGTCAAATGCCTTATAATTGAAAGTTACATTTTTCAAGGGATGTGCAAATGCGTATTTTTCCCCTTTCATGTACAAAAATAAATTGCCTGATCACAAAACATTTTAGGAAAGAGCGTCCGGTGCTTACGTCAAAAAATCCTATAAATCTTTGTACCACATTCACATTACCGGAATTTACATTTACATAACGTAAAATTACTGATAATTGTGATTTACTAATTTCGTAGTCTATTTTTTTATTTATAACAAAATGAATGCAATCTATTAAATTGATATCTGTCTTCAAAAATATTTTTAATTTATCATCTCGTTTACTCATTAGTAAAACTAATTCTTTAAAATGACCTTTATTACAAGATTCTTCGGTTTCATTATGACCTCTAAATGGTAACTCTTGTGTACATAAAAAAATTGAAATATCAATTAATGTTTTCAGAATTTCCCTATTTTCTTCCACTTTCAAATTTAAATTTTGAATTTCAATTTTTCTTGCACTATCAATAGCGGTAGAAATATTTTGCTTCATATAGTTTATCTTCGCACGATAATTTACTAAATGGATTTTTGTGAATTAAGAAGTTAATAATGTCATCGGAATGCCTTATATTATCAGTATCAGAAGTTCCCGTCAAAGTTGAAGCCATTTTATTTGTTTTAACTAAAAGTTAAAATACAAAAACACTACGTGCGTAAAACAAAAACAACGACAAAAAAAAATTAAATACTTACTGCAATGCAAGTTATTTGTTTATTGTTGAATTTGAATTCACAATGCAGTAAATAATATTAGTATTAATTATTATTCAATCTTCAATCTTATTTGCAAGAATATTATAGAATATACAATTAATGCAAAATGAAATAGATGATAGATGTCTTGAACGTATGGCGGCCCCTGTAGGATCGCGTGGAAATTAAAGTGGCTATCTTTTATCCTTTACGCACTCATTGCATTTCTCATTTAGGCATGCCGCAAAACCAGCTCTTTCTCTAGCACACGTATTTCTTAACGGAATTACTAACTGGATCAAAAACATTAGGCAGTATACTATCATTTCGAGAAGCACTTTATAGGGTGTAAATTAGGTGAACTGCATTACATATTAGTTATGGTGGTGGCTTAAGTTCTTTTGATATTTATCGGCAAGAGCCACATACTAGAGATGGTAGCACTAGTGCCCGACTAATATGGAAAGCATTGTATTTTGCATAAGTGCTAATAGTATTTTGATGCTTCGGTTTGAGAATTTTTTATTATTTTTAATTGAATTCAAATATGTTTATCACAATGTCAGACATATACATTTATTTATATGGTACTGTGCGGCCTATGGTCGAAGGAGAAGCCGTTTATATAGGTAAAATAAGATTCAAAATTGAGGTTATCTGCATGTTTAACTACTAATTTAATTATTTTTAGTTGGACATATTATTTTATGCGGGTATAAGACAGATAAACAGAATAATGTAGAAATGTGGCATTTACTTTAAATGTACTATCTGTTTTTAACTTATACAAACAGAGCAACATTTGAGATATTCAAAGAATTTGAAATTTTATTAAGGCATAATTCTATTGAAAGGAATATATCTTTTGTTACACCCGTGAATGATAAGAAACTGTCTTGTATAAAAACATTGTCAATAATTGAAAACTTTACATTAACACCTATATCAACTTGGCATTGCTTGTCTGAAAAGAAAGCTCTACTACTTCCAGCTTCAAGCACATCCAGTTCTTTGTTTTGCACGTCTTCCTCTTGCTGTGGCTCAATTTCTTGTATTTTTATCGTTCCTTCTTCTTCTCTATCTTTCCTATAAACAATTTAAAATAAATATATAATATTAAAGAATAATAATTACTACTTACAGACAGCTAAAGTCTTTCTATTTTTACCTCTCGCTAAGAGAGGTATTGGATTCATGCTAAAAATCGCATATCCAGATTTTATTGAATAAGCACGTTTTAAGGTCCCTAAAATCCGATTTTAACATTTTTACGATGATGTCTGTGTGTGTGTGGATGTGTGTGTGTGTATGTGTGTGTGTGTGTGGGATGTTGGAAGGACGGTTACTCAAAAACTATAAGACTTAAAATTTGTTTAACAACGTATTTCCCAATCGGACATTCATGGGAAGATCTGAAAAGGTTTTGGTAACAATTGGACAACCGGAAGTAGAAGATTCTTGAAAAAAAATCTTCTAAATATTATTTTTTGAAAATTTTTCTTGATAATATTAAAGAAAAATAAATTCTCTTTCTGATACATTTAAATATTTTTATATATTTTTTATAGATTTAGAGATAAAAGGAATATAATATATAAAATAATCTGTTGTAATTAATTTTACAACCGAAAGGATGCCATGAAAAATAGTTGAAAATTTAACTTATTTGTAACTGACAGATAAATGTCAGTGTCAGAAATAATGAGTAATGAAAGAAAAATGTACTTGGAGAATCCCTTAATTCTTGATCTGTGACTATTATGGAGATGACAAGTCTAGGTTGAAGGACTTAAATTTGTTTCAAACATTATGGGACAATGTACACTAGTACTGTAGACTAGAGTAACTTTGAATTGCGAAAAAGCTATCAAATTCTTCTCAAGTAAGTTGTAGATATTGACAAAATTACACATCGATATAAGAATAATCGGCGTGTAATCTATCCGTCACTTTATTCAAGGAAATTAGTGTTATTTAGATATAACATGTATGAAAAAATAAAATGTAAAAGAAGATATGTAAGAATAGATGCACAATCCAGATATATACATTTTAGACCGCCCAAAATTAATGTTTTTACTAGAAGAATATGAAGAGAAAGTAAACAAGGTTGTTCGAATTGAAAATTGCTGTTACCAGCCTAATATTTATATATGGTAAACTCTACTTTGTAATTTATTGTAACATAATTTATGGTAAAATATCTTTATGTTGAGACATGCTATTATTGAATAATAAAGAAGTTTATAAGTCATAGATTTATGTGAATATATTATTTGTATTTATAAAAATATTCTTTGCTTTATGCATACAGCCAGGTAAAATGTACGGCGAGAGGTTATGTGCTGGCCACATCAGATTTTTCTTTTCTGTACAGGGGTTCTGTCGAATTTTCTTTGTGGTAATTTTTGGCTTGGTATAGCACTTCTTTGTAATATTTTTCTTTTAATGACTACAAAAACAATCTAATAATGTTTTGAAGCATAAATTTTTATAAATACTTACATGGAATCAAATCGCTAGGTAAAAAATGTTGTGAACAAACGTTCATGAACGGTGAAATGTCTTTTCCGATTTTTAACGCGATTTTCCACATATTTTTTAATATTTCTCTTTTTGGGAAATAATGAAGGGATATGTCAGCACTTGCATAATTATTGCACTGCGGTACAGAACAATATCTCTTCGATTTGCTGGTCATTTTTAGTAGTTGTTGTTTACGTATAACTTTATCTGACAGCACAACGTTTTCCCTACGACTTATATGTTTTATTTTGCCACCAGATGTCAGACACTTTGTTGGCTCTTGCCAATAGACAGCATTAGCGGAATAAGTTAAATTTTAATTTACATACTACTTTACATTATTTACAGCTTTATTTCTTTTCCGGTGAGGAACTGCCTAAGAGAGCTATAGGGATCGTGCTAAAAATCGCATATCGAGATTTTGGTAAATGACCACGTTTTAAGGACCCTAGAATCCATTTTTAACATTTTCACGATGATGTCTGTGTGTGTGTGTGTGTGTGTGTGTGTGTGTGTGTGTGTGTGCGCGCGTGTGTGTGTGGAAAGAACTGATTAGATTTTGGTGGCAATCGGATAACCGGAAATGGCAGTTTACTTGAAGCTCAAGATTGTTTTTCTTCAAAAAATACCTTTAAATGTAATTTTTTCTCAATTTCTTATTATAAAAATTAAAGATTATTCCATTTTCCACAAGTTTCCTTTAATACTTTTTCTATATATTGTATGGATAAATTTATAAAGTAATATAAAAATTATATACGTAGGTAAATGGCGGGAGGTACTGTGTTGGTCATATCAGATTTTTACAATGAAAATTCATGTTTCAGACAATCTTCAAGTTGAGGCTTTCGCTACGCTTCTGTTCCATTTGCGAACAGAAACTTCAATTGTTTAGTACATTTAAGAAAGACTGTATGGAGAACACTCTACGTCTGGAAGCGCGGATTAAGGAGGCACCTAACAACACAGACGTGACAGACAAGTGTACGACATCTGTAACAAAGATTAATAAAATCGAAGAAGTTTGTACAAAAGAGGAAATGATAGATAAGAATAATAAGCTAGAAGTAAAATATTCATTAATGGACGAAATTTCCATTAAAGAAGACCCACTCCTAGAAAATCCCTCTGGCCATGAACTTGATTTATTACAAGAAATATTGAAGGAAGAAAGCCCACTTGAAACAGATACTAATTTTCAAGAAGACAGAATCGTTGACATGGACAATGAATGCGATCAGAATTCTGATGACCATGATGTAGTGTCTGATAATAATGAATTTAACTCTGACAAAAATATTGCAGTTATTGGTGGTGCAAGTGGTAACAACAAAGAATTTCAGTGTAATAAGTGTAAAAAGTGGTTTACACAAAAATCAACCTTAGTTACACATATGAAACTACACAGCGGCATTAAAGATTATCAATGTAATGAATGTAAAAAATGGTTTTCACAGAAATCACACTTAACTAGACATATGAAACAACACACTGGCGTTAAAGATTTTAAATGTAATGAATGTAAAAAATGGTTTTTACATAAATCACACTTAACTAGACATATGAAATTACACACTGGCGTTAAAGATTATCAATGTAATGAATGTAAAAAGTGGTTTACACAAAAATCTGACTTAGCCAGACATATAAAACGACACACTGGCGTTAAAGATTATCAATGTAATGAATGTAAAGAATGGTTTTCACGAAAATCAACCTTAGTTACACATATGAAACAACACTGGCATTAAAAATTATCAGTGTAATGAATATGAAAAATGGTTTTTACATAAATCAACCTTAGTTGCACATATGAAACAACACACTGGCGTTAAAGATTATCAATGTAATGAATGTAAAAAATGGTTTATACAAAAATCACACTTAACTAGTCATATGAAACTACACACGGGCGTTAAAGATTAACAATGCAATGAATGTAAAAAATGTTTTTTACATAAATCAAATTTAGTTACACATATGAAACAACACACTGGCATTAATGATTATTAATGTAATGAATGTAAAAAATGGTTTTTGTATACATATATTTTGGTGATACATATGAAACAACACAGTGAAGTAAAAAATGTCAATGAAATAAAAGAAAAAATGTTTTCACGGAAAAAAAAATAAAAAAAATTAGTACCGCCTGGTATCATTCCTTTACTTTTATGTATGTTTACTATTAATTGGATGACCTATACTGTGTACTCGGATGTACTATAGTAGAAATAATTAGGCAGAAGACGCACGTCATCAACCTGAAAAAAAACTTTATAAAATAGAAAACAACTTGTAGGAATTATTAGGTGTTATTTATTTTTTTTAAAAAAAGATGAAAAAAAGTACTAACATTAAGTAATCTATACATTAATGATATTTCCAATGATTTCTAAGTCAATTGTTACTCCTTTTACAGAATATATTTGAAATAATTGTCGTTTATATTCGTACCATACGTTGGCACTACTGAGAATGACCGTGTTATGTCAAATAATTTTATATTGCGTAAAATGAATAAGGATTGACGTAGAAATCTTTGTAAATTCATTAATATATACGTTTCTTTAATACTCGTATATTTTTCTTTTTTTAAAAAAATAATATACACCCAATAATTTCTACAAGTTATATTTCATTTTATAAGATTTTTTTCAGCTAGATGACGTGCGTCTTCTATCTAATCATTTTCACTTTACCAAATTTAGATGTTTAATATAAATCAAAACGATTTTATATTTCGTTTATTTACACTACATATATGTATTATGTGTGAATTATAAAAAATAAGTTTAAAATAAATAGAGAGGGTGCTCATTTTTAAGGTGGTTGAACAACCTGTAGAAAGTATTTGAAGTAATTTTCTCTTGTACATAATAAAATCTGTATTCTATTACCTTGTGCTCTTTTTAATTGTATTAAATGTTATTAAATCATCTAAGTCTTTTATTCTGAAAATATTTTCATTTACAGAATTCAAACATTATTACAGTTATTTTAGTATTAAAGGTCAGTCAGTGCATCCTACCGGTTGAGGATGAGTCCGATACCGGTAGAAGAACACTTAGTGACGACCACAATGCTTATTACGTTTTTTTGTAAGATTAACGCACAATTTTAAAAGTATGCTTTGATCATTGTTTTTTACCTTCCGTCACCTCTAAGTAAGGAAGGTATTGTCTTTGGTCAAAAAGTTCGGTGGTAAGGTTTCAATGAATAAGTCCCTACAATACGATTTTACTATTTTTACGATGATGTCTGTATGTGTGTGCGTGTGTATGTGACCGCGGTTTCGGCCGCGATATCTCCAATACTTGAATTCCAAAAATTATAGCTATGCTATAACCATGGAAACAGCTACAATATTAAGAAAATTCTAACTGACAGATCTAAGTGTCAATAAATTGAAATGAATGTGGCGGAGATGACGATGTTCGGGAAGACATGAAAAGACAGGTAAGTAATTCAAGGATAAGGGAAATGGCTCTAGTGATAAATTTCTAGATAGATACAAGAGAAACGATTGCATTTGTTTGAACATGTCATGAGGAGAGATGAAAAATATATTTGAAGAAGAATAAATAGCTTAGTAGTAGACGGTGAAAGAAACAGGAAGACCAAAGATAAGATGGAAGGACAAAATATATACTAAATTTGTATCAAAAATTTGTACATATCATTTGTAAATAAATAAATTTATTTGGCATATATAAAATATGCATTTAATTATTTTTAAATTGTAACGTAACAAATATATTTTTCATTTTCATTTGTTTGTAATTCAATTATATTTGTAAAATCAAATATCACTACACAGTACTGGAATAAAACAGTGCTGAACAAACCAGAAACAAATATAACAATCCGCGCCAACTTCATAGTGGTAGAGATTTGCAAAAGTTGACATATGTGGAAGACGGCATAATTTTTTGAAAACTGAAAAACGCATAAGTAGTTATTTGAATAAGGCAATGTTATTTTTTTTTAATTTTTAACCAATAGGATGTTTAATTTTGAGTGACTTGACTGATAGTGACAATATTTTACTTCCCGCTGCCCTTGGTAAGGGAGATATAGGGATCATGTTAAAAATCGCATATCGAGATTTTGATAAATGACCACGTTTCAAGGTCCATAGAATCCGATTTTAGCATTTTCACAATAATGTCTGTGGGTGTGTATGTGTATGTATCTTCTGGACACTCTAACTCAAATACTATCATTCCGAAAATTTTGGAACCTTGTATTTCGACCCTATTCTAATATGGAAAGATGCCATTAGATTTTGGTATAAATCGAATAACCAGTAATCGCACTTTACTTGAAGTTCAAAATAGTTTTTCTTCCAAAAATATCTTCAAATGTCATTTTTACGCGAAAATTATAGATTATTGAACTTTCTATACGCTTGCATTAATAGTTTTCTATATATTTTATGGATAAATTTATAAAGTAATATAAAAATGATATCCCGGAGCCTATGCTTTAAACACAACTCCATAGTTACACAGTTCAGTTCAAATGTATGAGCCAGTTAATTTTATATTTTGAGGCAATTGTGTTGTATTACCTGTAGTTTTATTATCAGGAAAATATTGCATAGAATTATTACTAGGCAGTGTTATATCTTTCTCATTCATGATTTAATACATGCAATGATTTTGCAGAAATCCAGTAATTAAACTTATCGCTGTAACCTTTCCACTTGACAAGTAATTTCTTTCTGTTGCCTGTGCCTTTTGTAGATAGTATTTTATCTATTTTATACAATGTATCAGATTCTATATATACTCGCTACAATTCGGTTTTGTAGAAAGTGCCCTCTATAGCCTCATTATTTAAATCTTTTAATTTATAGACTGTAGGAATTCTATTACTAATTGCATATATTTTAAATAATTCCTCACTCCAATTTGACTCGTATCCCTTTTCAAACAAATTTTTATATTTGGATATAAGTCCAGTGTCTCCAATTTTAATTTTTTTCGAATTATCTTTCATTTTTTGATTAATGTTATGTTGATTTCTCCAAATTTCTAATATATTACAATCATTTACTTCGTAAGGGGCCATTTTTATTGATTGATGTTTTGTTTTATTATAAGCAGTAACCAAATTTTGTAATACATCTACATATCTGTATGTATTTTATAAGTAAAATAACGATACATTTTTGTTTTCAAAGTTCTGTTGAATCTTTCAACAAGACAAGCTTTTACATCGGGATTATTCGTCACGTAGAATTTAACATCAAAAATGAGCGTACTGATTTTGCAATGAATTCCGAGCCTTTATCCGATTGTAGATAAATTGGTTTTCTCTCATTAAATATATTTTCAAATGCTTGAACCACTGAACATAGTTTCTTATCTTTTAATGGAATAGCCCAAGCATATCTCCTGAAGACATCAATGATTGTTAAAATGTATTTATAATGGGGTCATTTAAAAAAAAAATCGTTTTTTTTATAAAATCATGAAATCCGTTTCATTTAATAAATATAATAATATAAAATAACATGAAATATGCGACTTTTCATTCATAAATTTGCTAATAAACTTTCGCGGTTGTAAAATTCGTGACGTCACAGCTTGTTACTCACACAAAGACATTCCTCTCACACATACACAACGGTGGACCGTTGTGTGTGTGGTATCCGTTTGCAAGCTAACCTAAAATTGTGACAGATGACAGCAGACTTAAGAAAAAAGGTATGTAAATAAAACATTTATTAAAATAAATACCAAAAGTTGTGTGAAATATGTTTTTCGTTAACAATATGTTGCTGTCCCAAAATCAAACTGAGAATTGATAACCCAAACAATCATAGTTCCGAACACAACCGGTAGAGGGCTGCTGCCGCATCCGACAAGCCGTGACGTCTGCGTCCAAATATTCGATATTTAAGACTTTTAAAAAATCATATCTCTAATTGTAGACTCGTAAAGTGTAAAACATACACCTACATATTTCATTTGACCTATTCTTTTAAGAAAAAAATAAATTAGAAAATGTGAAATGACCCCATTATCATTGTATCGGCTTAATTTGCGCATATCGTTTAAATCTGCTTGAAACAGATCGTTTATATTTAAAATATTATATTTATTTCTTGCAAAATGTTTTCGGGATGATTTATGTAGCGTATATGCATCCTATGAGCTAATCCATTTTTTAATATATTTCGCTTCATATTTAATTTTCATAGAATTTATAAGATTATTTACCCCCGAAAAACCTGCCGGATTTGACACATCTAGATAAATTTTTATCCATTTTACAACGTAAATCGTTTCCATTCAATTTTTTTAACTTTTGCTGTTTCAAACGAATCGTCTTTTCGTTTTCTTTTATTTTTCGTAGGAGTTTGAATAACTGATACAGGTGTAAAAAGTTTTTTTCTTCGAGGATTATTAATTAATTCTGCTGGAACATTTATTTCTTTTAGTGCATCTAAAAATTGTTCCCAATTCGGGGGATTACTACGTTTTCGACGTCTAACAATATGTGCAACTAAATCTGTTAATTCGAATTTGGAATTTGTTTTTCGTGTATTGAAACTAAACCACTATTATTCCATGTAACTGTACCGTCTAATATTAATTTTTCAACTATTACATGAGCTTTTTCTTGATGAGACTTTGGAATAAGATTTATTATATTTTTCGTATCAACTTTCTTTCCTTCAACTAGTTTTGAGTCTGACTCTATTATACAGCCTGCAGCAGCGTCTTTCTTCTCTAAAACTAATTTTGAATCTGAAGTAATTTTATGTTCGATGGGTAATTTTATAGGTTCTCTATTTTGTAAATATGTCTGTAATATTTCTTGAAACTTCATCCATTTTTCATATTCTGATAATTGTAAACTTAAAATATTTTTCATGTCTTTGTCCATTTGACTAGTTACAGTTTCTTTTTCACTAATATTACTATGTAAGCGATTTAAATTTTCTGGTGATATTAAGACCATTTTTCTAGCATGTTCCATTTTAATTTTTAAATAAACTACTTAGAACACGTTTCCTTAAAATGATTTTATGTCTTACAAGTGGAACTTGTTGTTTTCGACTGAGAGGAACTGTACCGTGTAAAATATTATAAATACATTCACAAATACATTGAATAGAGTTACAATCAGCGTTTTTACCTTCAGTCACCTCTAGGTAAGGAAGGTATTGTCTTTGGTCAAAAAATTCGGTGGTGAGTTTTCATTGAATAAGCACGTTTTATGGTCTTTACAATACGATTTTACTATTTTTACGATGATGTCTGTATGTGTGTGTGTGTGTGTGTGTGTGTGTGTTCGTATGTGCATGTGTGTGTGCGCGTGTGTGTATGTGTGTGTGTGTATGTGACCGCAGTTTCATGCACGATATCTCCAATACTAGAATTCCAAAAATTACAATTCTTGCGTATTCCTCTTCCTTACAACCATATGCAGACTTGATTAGATTTTGGTTATAATTGGTCCACCGGAAGTACCCTCATTTGAAGATTTTAACAGTTTTTCTTGAAAAACTCAGTTAAATGTTATTATAACTTAAAGAATATATTATTCTCTATACGATTTGATTGCATTTTATATTTCATATTCAACAGCTATAGAGTTAAAGAATAATAAAGATAAAAAATTCGTATAAATTTCATAATTCAGCCAGCTATGCTAACATAACCATGGGAACTGCTAATATATTCAGGTAATTCAAATTGACAGATGTCAGTATCAATAAAAAGCAAGTAATTGATTGAAAAAATAAGGGAAGTAACTCTAGTGTTAGAAGTTTTTAGATATAATAGAGACGATTACTTTGGTTTGAACATGTCATGAGGAGAGATGAATAAATTAATAGAAGGTGGAAGAAACATAGGAAGACCAAATATAAGATGAAAAGACTGTATTGCAGAAGACTTGAGAGAAAAGGAACTGAATGAGGACGACACGCAAAACAAAAATTAGTGGAAGAAGAACATAAAAAATAGTGACCCCTAACGAATGGGAAAACTAAAGAAGAAAAAGATGTCAGTGTCAAGTGCAATTTGCATAGTTTGTTTATGAAATAACTTTACTGGAAATATAGGATCTTTTGCAAAAAAAATTATGTATAGGGCGCGTGCAGTGACATGACTTTGCTGCCTTTGGCAAGCAGATATGGGGACCCGTATCAAAATGACAGCAATTAATTATGTCCATAACTGACAAGTGTCATAATTTTTCATTCAAAATTTCATGATTTTCTTATTTCATGTGATTTGTTTGTTATCAGGAGTATGGAATTCCGTTGCCGAGAAAGGGAATCATAAAATACCAAAAATTTAGAATCTGTTGCAAGAAAATTTATGTATGGAATTTGTACATAATACACAGGATTGACGGAAGGTATTATGCTGGCCACATCAGATTTTTTAATAACGCTAATCTATCCTTTGATTTCAGTTTATGCAGTGCACGCAGATATTCCGCGTTTTTTATTACCGCTTTGCTCATTGTTGCGAAATAATTGTAGGCAATGTGACGAAGTCACATTTTTCGTCTCCCTATGGTCCTCCACTTTTCCTGTTCATGTCTCATGGCAAGGTCGCCAGCCAGTTTTCACAGCCAAGCGGTCTTCGTGTCCACGATGTTCTCAGTGATCCACGGCCTCACAGTCGTTCCGAAGGCCGTACAGCGGGTTGTCTACGAAACGGGACGGAAAATAGTATATTATGTTATTAGGAGTAGAAAGCGGTCTTTTTGTGTTGAACCCAGGTATTGCGGCCGAGGCGTTAGCCGAGGCCAGGCAAGCTGGGTAAAACACAAAAAGGACGTTCTGCTCCGAATAACATATACTATTTTTTCTTCAAGTGTTTCAAAGGAAATTAGGGATTTTTTATATTTTTCTGGAATTGTTTTAATTGTAGAGTTTCCAATTTTAGCCATAGTTGGCTGTGTACACTACAAAACACAAACGATACAACTGTCAAAAAACAATTTTCTGTGTTGCTGTGACGACTGCTGCTGCCAGCGGTGAACTAAGAAGGTAACATTTTTTTACTAGTACAATAATGAACAACATTGTTGTACTAGTAATAAAATGAATATCTTCTATAGTGTGTGTACAGTAGCATAATACGAATATTATTGTACACTTGAAGAAAAATGTATTTTGTTTCGTCAAAACATGTTTAGAACCTACCAGTCACACGTGGGAATCATCACCGTCTGCCGAGCGACGCCACCACAAACCACAGGCCGTATGCACCCCTCTGATGGACGCTGAGAACATCATCGCCAAAAATCCACCTCCAGGGCACGGAGAAAGCCACCAAAGAAAACCATGTGACTCCCACAAGGCCAGCTGATCACCACTAGCGCTACGTCGGCGAGAACACGAACTACGAAAAATAAAATGTATTTATTTGTTGATTCTATTATTCACCTGGTATTGTTAATCGTAGAAAAGCTGGAAAATTAGATTTTCATAACGTGATAAGTTCAAACCAAACTCGGCCCGAGTTGGGTATAAATTCTACGCCGCCAGACTTAGAATTGATTCTATGCAGTAGCCGTTCCCGGCTCAGACCTAGAAGCCTGAGTACAGCAGTGAATCCACAGTTCCCTGTAGGCTCAACTACGTCCACAGCGACCAGCCGTAGAATTTGCGCTAAGTCCCAAACAACGGAATACATAGCGTCTCAGTCAGTCCACAGTAAAAGTCAATTCAGTAAATATTTGTATACTTAAAGTCACAGTTAGTAAGGGTAATTAAAGCGTACATTCGGTGAATGCCTAAGGGAAGCATATCCAGTTTTTCTTCAGTTTATTCATACATTGTACATAGCATATTAATAAACCTAGTTATAAGTGAAATATCTCGTGATTGTGTTCCTTCCCTGGACCTACGACTAGCTATCCGCACCTCCTATTCCCCCGCAGTCAGTTTCAGAAAGGCGTCCGAGAACCAGACACCGCAGAGAGAGAAAAACGTCACAGCATGTGTTTGCAGTTGTATTTATACTTATTTTTAGGTAAATACACACATGTAAACCCGTCATGTGACGTACGAAAACGCAGCCAATCAGGTGTGTTTTGCTTAAGATCAAAAATTATATAACCGTGTGGTTCCGATGTTGCGTCACCGTACGCTTCTGGTATAAATTTTACATTTTCTGGAAATATTTGTCGTGACAGTGTGACAGATGTAATATTTGTGCTCTGTCTCGAGGATTTTTAAAATAAACTATATAATTAGCATTCAGGGATATGTCACGTTGTCCTTTTCCTTGATGAAACAAATTTTGAGTTAGAAAAAAAAACAGACAGATTTTTATAGTGAGACCATTTTGTAAATATGTCCACAACTCTTTGATCTGCTTCAGACATCAGATCATCAATTATAATTAAATGAGGATCATTTCTGTCTATATTCTCGATATCGGGTAACCCTTCAACAAAGTCTACTATTGTACTAAATAATTTTTGCCATGCTCCATAATGCCAAGATATTTTCACAAAACGGGTATCACTCATTTCTATAACCTCCGTTAAAATATTTTTAACAAAATAAGATTTCCCGCTACCTGAGGGGCCTGTTATTATTGCCGAATATGGGTGTTGAAATTTATAAGACATGTTGTCGGTAAGGAGTATGAAATTATACTAAAATATCAAATTTATACATAATATTTATTAATAAGAACATATACATATACATTTTATATTTCAACAAATTCTAATAATCTAGCTTGTTTACCGTTACCATAATCTATTATTCCTGTATATATTATACTCCACTTGGCAACAGATTTTTTCAGCTGGGATATCTCGTCATCCGTTAGGTCGTCGAATCTTGTAGGAAGATAAATTATAAACTCGTCACATTCTGCAATTATTTTTCTTCCGAAACCAGTGTTTACAGCTTTAATATCAGTGAGTTTATATGCCCGGCCCACCTCCAAATCGGTTAATTTCTTCCGTGGTTTAATATTGGTCACCTTGGCCCTTTCATTTAGTTTCGAAAAATCCATATCTAAGAAAAAAAATTAAAAATGAATAGAATTAATAAATATGATTTAAAATATTTTCTTATCTAGCTAGGGGGCTGATGATGTTTTCAACAGTCACAGTTCGATAAGAATGAAATACAAAATATAACTTTGTATTATATATTGCGCCAGACGCCATTTTCTATTTTATACAAAGTTTAAAACATACGAAAATAATTATTATTCATTAGCAAAAAATATTTTTTATGTATCTTTTGATGACACTAAAACTATTTCACAAAGTTTCAGATATTACCGACTTCCTAACATTTCTACAGCTGTAAAAAAGCAAGTCAATTAACATAATTTATTTTTCCTCTGCCATGCAGGGTTCAGATATCATTAAAAGTAATCAACGATGCCCTAAAATTTCTACAGGTGTACAAAGCAATTAACATAATTTATTACTCCATTGACGGTCGATGCTGACGACCCGGTCGCAGGGAATATATCCATAAACTACTTTCATAAATGTCATCTTTGACACTTAGCTGTCCGTTCCCACGCAACAATTATTCGAAATTTTACAAATAAATTCATGGCTTCCCACATCTTTGAAATAGTTCATTTTTGGACACAAATTATATAAAACTTTTCGGCTTATTTTGACTTTTTCTTTACGTCCTATAAATGTGTTACACTTGTTTTTTAACATCCTGTATGCAGAATCATCTATTGTGAAATAAATGTAAATAGGGGATTCCACCATTTTTTTTATAATTTCATCTGAAAGTAAAACTAAGACTATTGGTGAACATCCAGTAAAAAAAATTCTATTAATAAACGAGTTATGGTCCCTCGAAGTTTGAAAATGTAGATGTGACGTCACGAATATAAATTTTTATAGCAAACTGTTTTCTTCGTGGACCTAAATATTCTTGAAATACATAAGTAAATATTATAACACTCTTTGAGTCGTCAATCAAAATAGTATATAGGTATGGAATTCGTATAAGTGACGAGCTGCTATAACAAAATACCCCTTATTTCCGAAGTATTTCAATTATATAATTTTATTTATTTATTAATATTCAATATTGTCGGCTCCGGTGGCTCAATGGTTAGAGCAACGCTCCTTGGCTCCTTAGACCCCTATTCTGTAACTTTTAGCAACACCGATATCGTGTTGATACGGCCATTTTGGAAAGAGCGCGCACGATAATGTCAGACAGAGTACGAACTATATGACGTCACTCTCGGTGAAGAATCTTGAAAAAAAGTAGAAGGGATAACACCACCTATGTAGGTGGTGTTATGGACATAGCAATACTGATTTGACAGTTTGTTGGCGGTATTCGTGAGTGAAAGTTTCAAATTGTGTTTATATCATCATTTATTTTTCTGAGGTAAGTTGAAAATATAATTATTTTCTTGTTATTATTGCAAAGTGAATTTTATGTATACTATTCAAAAGTGAATAAAGATATTAAAAATATTTTTTGTGTAAATATTGATACAATAACATAAGCAATGGTTTGCTAACAAAAAAAAAAACTTTTTTCCGATATAATATATTGTAATCTTTCTTTAGATGGTATTATTATATGCTTATCTGCAAGTTGTAGAAGAGGAAGAACTGGATGTAGAGTTGGAAGAAGCTGCTCTACTGAGACGAAATCTAAGAGATGCTCAAGATCATTTCGGTGTGCCAGAGACAGAATTTGTGGCGAATTTTAAATTAAATAAAGAAGCTTGCCGATATATAATCGAAGTTTTGTCTTCACGTATGGAAATCGGCCAAAGGAACACAAAAATTCCGCCACATCTCAGAGTAAGAAAATATATATATTTGTTTACTTATTTAAAATAGTCACCTAAAATTATTTTACGTTTCTAGGTTTTAACAGCATTAATTTTTTTCGCTGTTACCAGCGAAATGTAAGAAGCAATTTGCTGAGACGTTATGAGCCAGCCGGTTGTAAGTAGGTCTTGAAGGAAGTTTCAACATTGATAGTTCTTCAACTCGGGAAGATATAGATTAATTGATCAATTCTGTTCACATCTGTAAGTCTTACATATCTGTAAATCTGTAAAACCTGTCAATAACGCATCTATTTTTGTTGATTAATATAAAATTGTACATTAGAGTGACAGTTTTCGTTGCGATTTTGTTCATTATTTACAGATTTACAGCTCTGTAAGATTTACAGATGTGAACAGAATCGACTCATAAGTTTCCGAAAACCGACGAAGAGAATAATGATGCGAAGGAGAGGTATACAGTATTTATTATCACAAGTGTCACTATATTGTAGAGAATTATTGTCCCTTTAAAAATAAAAGTTTTTATATCTAATGAGGTGACGCCTGGTAAGCGCCTGCACGGTACAAATATTCCATCATTACCGACATCTGTGTATAAAGCAGATTGGCACACCCAGCAATGGGTAATATGCCGTGATGAAATATTTATTTATTTATTTTATTTATGTTTTATTATATAATATTTATTTATGTCTTTACATCCACAGAGCTACTTCGAGTAATGTGAATATATTCATTTTTCACTACAATGTTTCAATCTGAAATATGTATATTTATTGACTAATTTATGCGGTTGTTACACGTTTTGAGGAAATGTCAGATTTTAAATGCATGACCAACCCACTGTAATTTCCCCAACAACATAGCCACAATAAAGTTACTAGACGAAAATCACGACCTGTTCCGAGAATATCCGGAATCAAACAACACTCAAACGATGACGTATAGCAACACAACCTGTTGCTAAAATTACAGAATAGGTCTCTTAGTCATGAGTGCGCTCGGGGTTCTGGGTTCGAATCCCACTAAGGCATGGATGTTTGTGAAACCCACTCTGTAATTGGGATTTAATCCTGTTGAGGGGTTTAAAATATATATATATATATATATATATATATATATATATATATATATATATATTAAGCATATACTTTCATTATTTTTTTACTTATTTCTCTTAATTCGATTGAGCTGTAATCCCCTATTTATATACAACATATAAAGTTTCTTCTATATATTTTATGCAAATAGCGGTAAGAAACAGTGTAAATCAAGCTTTATAATACAATGCCATCTGTGATACAAAATGTAAAACAAAAATCTAACCTCAGATAAAATATTAAATTTTGTGATCATAGCTGCTACAAAAGTTCATTGTTTGTTAATAAATATTTAGCAGATATTATTTAATGAAAGTGAATAAAAAAATATGAAACATGAGTTCTATGATTGATTTGTGTTTTATGTGCTTGTGCTCAAATGAAAACAATTGCAACATTCTGGACAACAAAATTGCTACTCAAGTAGAATACCTTATGCCTGAAATTGTAAGTAACTATTTTGCTGTTCTTTAAAGGTGTTGCATAATTTAGGAGCCTATATTGAAAAATGAAATATTAAAATATTAACCTCAAATACACTGTATATGTCTTAAGTTTTTGTGTTCAATTTTTGTAAAGCAAATTGTATCTGTAAAATCTTACTACCCTGAAGAAGGTGCAAGTGTGCATCAAAACGTCGGTGTTGTAACAATAAATTCTGTTTGATTGCGATTTTGAGTAATTGTTAACACCTTATCCACATCACGGTCAAGATATTCTTAAAATTTAAGTTAAGATATCAAACAGAGTTAATGAGACAAGTGAACAAGCCCAGACCATTCGTTTATTTATATTAGATTATTATAATTGTTTAAATATCAATTAGCCATTATTAATATCCGATTGTCAATAAAATAGTATACAAACATGGGTGAGAAGTTACGTTAGGTCACACCTGTATGATTCTGTACGATGTACGATTTATGTATATAGATATATTATCTCTGCGATGTGCGATGAAAAATAGAAGCGTTTCTATTTTCGTCGTACAGAATCATATGAAATATTTGCTACTAATTTCACGACTATGCATTTCAATACTAGCACAGAGCACAAATTAATAATGTACTGATCTGTGATACTAGTGGATCTCAATTCACTGTATTGTTTGACCTTTGAGAATTTTAGGTTAATATTTTTTTAAATCTTGACCTTTCTTATCTTTGTTTATAATCTGGTTAGTGTTTTGTGTTGTCTTTTTACCTCTCGCTAAGAGAGGTATTGGATTCATGCTAAAAATCGCATATCCAGATTTTATTGAATAAGCACGTTTTAAGGTCCCTACAATCCGATTTTAACATTTTTACGATGATGTCTGTGTGTGTGTGTGTGTGTGGATGTGTGTGTGTGTGTGTGTGTGTGTATGTGTGTGTGTGGGATGTTGGAAGGACGGTTACTCAAAAACTATAAGACTTAAAATTTGTTTAACAACGTATTTCCCAATCGGACATTCATGGGAAGATCTGAAAAGGTTTTGGTAATAATTGGACAACCGGAAGTAGAAGATTCTTGAAAAAAAATCTTCTAAATATTATTTTTTGAAAATTTTTCATGGTAATATTAAAGAAAATTAAATTCTCTATCTGACACATTTAAATATTTTATTATATATTCCATAGATTTAGAGATAAAAGAAGTATAATATATAAAATAATCTGTTGTAATAAATTTGACAGCCAAAAGAATGCCATGAAAACTGAAATTGTTTGTAACTGACAGATAAATGTCAGTGTCAGAAATCCGGAGACATTACTAAACACTTTTTCTGGTAAGTACATACATTATATTATTTCTAAATGCAGTAATAGTTAAATATTTATAGGTATATTACACATACCCTTCATATATACTGTTATTTCTGACAATGATTTGGAATCATCTCGAGAAAGAAAGGTTGGACAAAATTTCTTCATAGAATGACTTTAAATTTAAAAAATCTAAATATATGGAATAATTTAAAAAATCTAAATATATGGAATACATATAAGTAGAATTTTTGATGTAGACTGTAAGTATACAAGAAATGTTAAATACATTAGGGCGCGAGCAGTCATGTGACTTTGTTGGCCTTGACAAGCAGATATGGGAGCCCATGTCAGAATTATAGCTAGTAATTATGTACATAGATGTCATATATCATAATTTCTCATTCTAAATTTAATGATTTTCCAATTCCATGTGGTTTATTTTCCTCGACAAGTAAATTCCACACTCCTGATGACAAATTAACTACGTGAATTTAGAAAATCTTGAAATTTTTAATGAAAAGTTCTGACATTTATGTACATAATTAATAATTATCATTCTGAAACGGGCCCCCACGTCTGCTTGTCAAGGCCAACAATGAAACATGACTGTTCGCGCCCTATACTTATGTAATCAAAAAAAGACAGTGGCGAGAGGTATTGTGCTGGCCACAACAGATTTTTGCATTAGTATTGTAGCTTTTATTATTAATTTTCTTTTCTTGTAGTAAACTGGTAATTTAGTAATATAATTTCCTTTATTTTATATCATATTTTGTTTTATTTAGCAATTTTTATACCGTATTGTTTATAATATAGGTATCAAATATTTATACTTATACCTATATTATATTTTTCTTCGGGATAATTAGTTTTTGAATGTGTTTATTTTGAATCAAGCAAATAGTCATTTTATAAACAATTTTTACATTGACGAACATGATATCGAGTAGTAGTTCCGACGAAACCATAATTTTAATGGCTGCGCGTATGTTTATCAGAGATGTTTATGTATAACCTAGATACCCAACTTCGTATGTTTCAAACTACGTAAAAGTGAAGCCTCAAGGTCAAGAGGCGGCCATTTGTTAAAAAGGCAAAATAGTAATATATGATATGGTAAATATGAAATAAAACTTAGAATATAATTGATATATGAAGGTTACCACAAATAAATTGTTATTAAATTAGTAAAATAAAACGCAATACTTATTCTTAAACACTATTTATTGATTAGAAAATAATATTAGTTTATTTAATTTGCCTTTTGCTAACAATTTGATTCTAATTGGACCACTTTGCAATATTGTGCAATCTAATTTTTATATACTGCTTGCAAATATATCAAATTACATCAATTTTGTGATTATTATCCAAAGAAATTTCACAATGTAAATGAGAAAAAATATTTTTTTCACTGGCAAAAAGATTAATTATAAAATTTATTACTCTTCTTTCAATATTATTTGTATTTGAAAATGTTTTTAAATTGTTAGTGAAAATATTAATTTGTTTCAGTAGCTTTAATTATTTTAAAAACGCTTTCTGATGGGGAAATTAATCCTCCATTATTTTTAAAATCAGTTAAAACTGAAAATTCATATTTGTAAACGTAATTATGGTCCAATGTTAAACAGTTTCAGGCGCAATAATTACATGATTTTATATTTAAAACCCTTCTGGTATTTTCTTTTTGTTTTAAATAGCTAGAAAAAGCGGAAAATATCGTAGACATTGCATCTGGTTTCAATTTTCGAATGTAAGTTCCCGTCGTAAATAATCATTTTCTTAAAAATGATCGCTGCAAAGTTTGTTAGCTTTAGTTGGGGTAAATGCTTTTCTCCTTACATTTATAATCCAAGATTTTAATATATGTTTATTTTTCAAAGGAAATCTAAAAGATATAAAATAATGTATTTACATAAATTATATTACTCACATTCTACATACAAATATTTTAACTTTATTTTCCATTTAATTGTTATATGGTTTGATTGAAAAACCCAAAAAATTGCACCTTTCCCCCAGTTTTAAATCTATTCGATGGTAAATAACTAAAAAAACACAGTTCTTTACAATACACATAATGTATTGGTAAAATCTTCGTTCCTGTTCTCGTTCCCGGGCTATTGTGTATAGTATATGCCGTAAGTAGATCACTTTATAATCGTAAATTGTCTTTCAAAACATTAGTTATATATTACAGTACAGTACATACTTTTAAATTGCCACAAATCTGAAGACGTAAAATACTTAGATCTTACATGCCTTTTTAACAAATGGCCGCGACACGAAATTGCTGGCTTCACTTCCGCGCACGGAGTTAGGCATCTAGCTTATACAACACGTAAACATCTCTAATGTTTATTAACAAAATAAAAAAGAAAAAGGTTTAAGAAGCAAAGATCTGTGGAGTTGGTTGAAAAAAAATTATAAAACCAAGCGTCTCAAACATCCAAACAATAAACATGAATGAACATAAGTTTAACAGTATTCGAAAGCTTCGTCGTGAAATGAGTAATACATGGTATCATGTTGAATAATCTAAAGAAGATAACTTTTTCATATGGTTTTTGTCATACAAGTGTGACACCAGTGCCTATAGTTTTTCATCGTACATTTCGATTTTCATCGTACATCGTAGCATCGTACAGAATTATACAGGTGTGACCTCGGGTGTGACCTAGGCATAGTCTATAGTTCATTTCACGTTAGAATTGTGTTTGTTTAGATAGAGAAATTAATTCTGCCCTCTGATTGGTCAAAATGCAATCCTAGTAAACTACAATGAAAAAATATCAACTATTAACTGTCAGAATTAAGTTATATTTAAGCATGTTTATGATATCGACTTTGTAATTTTTAATATTCAGATCTTGTACATTTTTATAGATTAAAATATTTAATACTGATAGTGATTGGTTTCAATAATTTAAATTATTTATTTAATGCATGTAAACATGGTTGAGAATTTAACTAAATGTAAAGTGCGGGTGAACGCTCGACACTTATATTCAAATAAGCAAACATAATTACTACATTTTGCTTGAAACTAATATACAGATTAGGCAAATCAATAATCAAACTGTGTACAGTAATGCTTGTATTTAATTTACTTGTATACTGAACATTTTGAACTATGTAGTAATAAATATTGCCTTTGTTGAAATGCTTCGGAATAACCACAAACGGAAAAGCTGGCCACTGAGCTACAGAAATTTTACTGTTATCCGCAGTAGAAACAACTAGAAGATCCAGGAATATTTTCAAATTTGAATTCATACCATTTTCCATCAACTGACACATCGATAATATTCGCATATCCGGCATTGGTGCAGTTCGTACACCTGTAATATAAAAATAAAAGATCATGCAGTTAATAATTGTAATGAATAATTTATTTAATATTATTAAAAGATATATACCTGGATATTAAATCAGCCTAGTTACCACTTCTTTTTGATCCTCGTCATTCTAACCACCGATTCAATTCCAAAACAGAATAATGCCCTTCTTCCGGTAAGCGAAATCTCGCACCCAGCACGTCATTTCCCGTTAAAATAACCATTGTCAGATAAATAATTACACGCAAGTACTACAAAGCTAACGTTACTCAACAATTGTACAAATACAATTATTCTCTGGTATTCGTGATGATATTGTTTGTACTGATAGTTCATATCATCCACACGGCTCTGGTATCGCGTGACGTCATTCGTAAAATCATCCATTCCGTAGGGCGCGAGCAATCACGTGAATTTGCTAACCTTGGAATCAGATATGGGGGCACGTATGAGAATAATAGCTATTAAAAATTTATATATAAATAATTGTTGCAATATTTTATGATGTAATATAAAAAGATTTTCAAATGTCTTCCGTTGCGTCAGAGTGAACCTAGCGGCCGATTCGATTTAAAGCAAGTGTTGCATAGCCCAGACAGTAAATGTACTACGGACATCAAAGGTATTGTTATTTTATGAAAAACAAGAAATTAACAAAAAAATAGTATATTGTGTTATTAGGAGTAGAAGTGAGATTTTGTGTAACGAGCGTGGTAGTTTAAACGACGAGCGAAGCGAGTCGGATAAGTGCACGCGAGGCACACAAAAACACTTTTACTCCGAATGACACATTATACTTTTTCTTCAAGCGTAGATATTTAAAGAAAAATATCTACTACTGACGTTACATTTTACGTAAATTATGTTTGCGACACGTTTGCGATTTCAATTGCCCTGTAGCTATGGATACTTATTTGTTCCCTTTTGGTTATAAACATTGAAATGAATTTTTTCACGTTTTGACGTTTAAATAAAAACTGTGCAATTTTATATCCTCCTCGTGTGCAATTATGTCGGAATTTAAAGGATTTTAATGTAATGTAAGTCGCCTGAAGTTCAATTGGATGGAAATCTAATAGTGTGGCTGAAAGATATGTCCACGAATCACTGCAAATCAATACAATCTTTTCTTATCACTTTAATTCTAAGTATTCTTATGCTCATTACCGTCCCTGTAATTGTAATCTGTAAGTCTGCTATTATTTAATAATGTTATTTCCTCAAAAGTAAACTCTGTTTATATTTCAATTCACAGGTTATATATTTAAATTTGACAGCTATGAATCGTATTTAGTAACTTTATTCTTAGGTTACCTAGCGTGTTTTAGTGACATTTATGGCGATATTACAGGTTTCTTTTATTGAGATTAATTCTTATTCGTTGATTCTGTATAGTTTCTATGGATATTTATTTATTTTATTTCTACGCCGGCGGCGTAGAAATTATCTATTTCTACTCCGGCGGCGTAGAAATTAAACTTCTACCTTGTGAATCAAGTCACAAAAGATGCTACTTTTATGACGTTTGAAGAAAAAATAATATATTTTTCTGTTTTTAACATATTCTTATATATATTTTAGCAAAAAAGTAGTTCATATACCAACAAATATTGTAATTAATATATTTTATTTTAAATAATTAGCAATATTACCCTGATTCATTTAAATATTTATCTACAAGATAATGAGAAATGAATTTGAAGGGGTAGCCGTATCACGTACATATTTGGTGGGATAGTTACCATAGCTCCTCTGAGTAATATGATGTATATTTTGTTTAAATAATAAAAGGATGAATATATATTTTTGAGTTTAGAGTGTTAAAATATTATTGGCACATATAACATCCCCTATCAATTTAAGGAGAAGCCGTATCACAACCATATTTGGTAAGGTACTTAAGAAAACACTCCTGAGTAATTTAATGTACATTTCGTTTAAATATTCAGGGGATGAGATATACATTTTTGAGAGTTTAGAATATCAAAATATTATTTGAATATGTAACATCCCTTGTCAATTAAAGGAGAAGCCGTATCACAACCATTTTTGGTACGGTACTTAAAAAACCCCCCCTGAGTAATTTAATGTACATTTTGTTTAAATATTCAGGGGATAAGATATAGAGAGTTTTGAGTAGTGAAATATTATATGAATATGTAACATCCCCTCTCAATTTAAGGAGAAGCCGTATCACAACCATATTTGGTGTGGTACTTAAGAAAAGCCCCCTGAGTAATATAATGTAATTTTGTATAAATATTCAGATGATATAAATTCTTGAGAGTTTAGAATGTTAAAATATTATTTGAACACGTAACATCCCCTGTTACATATTCAAATAATATTTTGATATTCTGAACTCTCAAAAATTTATATCTTATCCCCTGAATATTTATACAAAATGTACATTATATTACTCAGGGGGGTTGACTTAAGTACCCTACCAAATATAGTTGTGATACGGCTTCTCCTTAAATTGATAGGGGATGTTAATATATTCATCCTTTTATTATTAGTCTCTGCATGATACCCCCTAAGCGACAAAGTGGCTCAAAAACCCCTCTGGGTTTTATAAATATTTTTCTTCAAAAGTGGTTGATTTTAAATGAAAAAAATACTTTTTGCTGCCTTACACCCCTATTTTTTGGGATTATTTTTGTGTAATGCTAGTATTAATAGTCTCAGCATGATATCCCGTAAGCGACAAAGTGGCTCAAAAACCCCTCTGGGTTTTATAAATATTTTTCTTCAAAAGTGGTTGATTTTAAATGGGAAAAATACTTTTTGCTGCCTTACCCCCTATTTTTTGGGATTATTTTTTTGTAATACTAGTACCAGCAGTCTTAGCATCCTATTCTTTGAGCGAAAACATGGCACAAGAACCCCGAAAATTCCATTACATTTTCGCGTATGCCGCCTTCATGAAATAGTGATCAGAATCGTTTCCGTTACTAAAGAACCGTTGCTAATTTCACACCGGTGCATATCTGGTTATTTTATGAAAATTATTATCTTTATAATTCTTTAACTCTATACCTACTGAATATGAAGTATAAAATACGATCAAATCGTATAAAGAATAATATATTCTTCAAGTTATAATAACGTTAAATGTTAATAAATGATATTTAACTGCGTTTTTTCAAGAAAAACTGTTAAAATCTTCAAATAAGGGTACTTCCGATTGACCATTTATAACCAAAATCTAATCACTTGTTCGTCTGGATGTGACCTTGAAAAATATGAAAAAATATAACTTTTGGAATGGTGATATTTAAGTTATGCGATCCGAAATTTTTGTCATACAGACACACACATACACACACACACACTCACACACACACACACACATGCATACTTACATACAGACATCATCGTAAAAATGGTAAAATCGAATTGTAGGGACCCTAAAACGTACTTATTCACTAAAAACTCATCACTGATTTTTTTGACCAAAGACAATACCTTCCTTACCCAAAGGTGACCGAAGGTAAAAATGAACCCGAATATAAATAAATATCGTTATAGATTTTTCAAATTTAATTTTCTGTTTTCTTTCTAAATTAAAAAAAATCTGATGTGGCCAGCACAATACCTTCCGTCAATCCTGTGTATTATGTACAAATTCCATAGATAAATTTTCTTGCGAAAGATTCTAAATTTTTGGTATTATGTGATTCTCTTTCTCGGCAACTGAATCCATACTCCTGATAACAAACAAACCACATGAAATAAGAAAATTATGAAATTTTGAATGAAAAATTATAACACTTGTCAGTTATGGATATAATTAATTATTGTCATTTTGACACAGGTCCCCATATCTGCTTGCAAAAGTCAGCAAAATCATGTTACTGCACGCGGCCCCATACATAAATTTTCTTGCAAAAGATCCTATATTTCCAGTAAAGTTATTTCATAAACAAACTATGCAAATTGCACTAGACACTGACATCTCCTTTAGTTTTTCCCATTCGTTAGGGGGTCGCTATTTTTTATTTTCTTCTTCCACTCATTTTTGTTTTCCGTGTCGTCCTTATTCAGTTCCTTTTCTCTCAAGTCTTCTGCAATACAGTCTTTTCATCTTATATTTGGTCTTCCTATGTTTCTTCCACCTTCTATTAATATATTCATCTCTCCTCATAACATGTTCAAACCAATGTAATCGTATCTCTTATATCTAGAAACTTCTAACACTAGAGTTACTTCCCTTTTTCTTTCATTGATTTACATTTTATTGATACTGACATCTGTCAATTTGAATTACCTGAATATATTAGCAGTTTCCATGGTTAAGTTAGCATAGCTGGCTGAATTATGAAATTTATATCAAATTTATTATCTTTATTCTTCTTTAACTCTATATCTGTTGAATAACAAATATAAAATGCAATCAAATCGTATAGATAATAATATATTCTTTAAGTTATAATAACATTTAACTGAGTTTTCCGAGAAAAACTGTTAAAATCTTCAAATGAAGGTACTTCCGGTTGACCAATTATAACCAAAATCTAAACAGATCTGCATATGGTTGTAAGGAAGAGGAATACGTAAGAATTGTAATTTTTGGAATTCTAGTATTGGAGATATCGTGCACGAAACGGCGGGGACACACACATACACACGCACATACGAACACACACACACACATACAGACATCATCGTAAAAATAGTAAAATCGTATTGTAAAGACCCTAAAACGTGCTTATTCAATGAAAACTCACCACCGAATTTTTTGACCAAAGACAATACCTTCCTTACCTAGAGGTGACGGAAGGTAAAAATCTAATAGTTCAATTTATATTTATGTATTTCAATATTCATTTGTTCATTGAACAATATACACAAAAAATACTTATAAGAACTCAAATGCATCCTGATGCTACTATCTACATATTTCAACTTATATTCTTTAAATTATATTTACAAATACGGCTGATTCGTTTTACTAGTAAATAATTCATACACTTGTTATTAATTTTGGCTAGTTACATTTTAAAGTAGCATGTATACATTTGAGAAAAACTGAATTTCTTGCACAGAAAACACATTCGTTGCATAAGACACTGAAGCTTGATTGTCCAGAATCAGCTGTTCACCCGCCATGTTGTGACGTAGGTGCAAATGCCCTATAGGTATATTGTTGCACTGGACCTATTTATGGGTGGGTGAGGGACTATCAACGACATACACTATCTCGGTTTGCTGATAGCATTTTCATTTCTAATAAATTTCTTACTTTATCTTTTCTAGAGGTTTAAACTGTTGCAAAATATAACCGAATAAACAAAGTATCGAATTCTTAACAAGAGCTGCTTAATTTATTTGACGAAATATCTTTTTTTTTCTGTAAAGTCAGATTCCCATAGAAACGTATACTAGGGAATTTAAACTATGAACTGGCGGCAATCTTGTAGAAGACCAAGGGGGACATTCGAATAGAGAAGAAAATATTTTTTTAAACCAGTGGTTATCAAGTTAAAATACAAATTTATAAAAAAAATTCAATGGGATGGTATATATTTTTAGGTCTAATCGATAAAGTATTTTTATATTTGCTCCTTCGTTACGGAATTTAATTTGAATTCAGTGGTTTAATATTTTTATATCATTACATAACGATTTTTTTGGGAAAAATGCATGTAAAGTTTTATATTAATTTGTTTAAAAATAGCTATAATAAGAGTGCCATGAATGAGAAAAATTAATACGTGTTAATTTTTTACATAGAATTAGAATGTCATGACAGAAAGAAGTGAATATTTTTGTTTCTGTTAATTAATCATAAAAGTTAACGCAAACGAAATATTCACGTATGTCTTTCATGGCATTCTAATTTTACGTAAAAAATTAACACGTATTCATTTTTTCCAATCATGGCCCTCTTATAGCCATATTTTAATCAAATTAATATAAAAATTTACATGCATTTTTCTCAAAAAAAATCGTTATTTAAGGATGTAAGGTGACGGAAGGTAAAAATTAACACGTTATGTAAGGATATAAAAATATTATACAACTGAAATCAGAATTAAATTCCGTAACGAAGGAGCAAATAAAAAATACATATTCTCATTTAAAATAAGAAAGTTAGTTCCTGTATTTTGAGAACCATTGATCGAAAAAAATATTTTTCTTTTACTTAAATTTGTCTTGTGCAATAGAAATTGTTTGCCCACTTAACCGTCTTTTTAGCTCTTATACTTCTCGAGATAGCAATGGTGGCCCATTTAAAATGAATAACTGTATTTTATCATCGTTGTAGTTGGCTTTGGCACAAGTCGAAAAAAGTGGTTTGATATGCTTTTTGAGGTCTATAAATTGAAAAAATGAGAAAACTGAAGAAAATTATATTAAAAATAAAAAGGTGATCTGTAATAGTTTTTCATTTGTTTCTTAATCATTTTCAATATTGTAACGCGGCAGCGTATGAAACCGCCAGCGTACAACTAATTATTGTGATCGTCTAATTACCCTACGTTGTGTTAGTTTAATAGTGCCCAGAATCTTTGATTTGAAGTCGTGGTAGTGTAAGGAATAAAACAAGTAATAACATAGATTCAACAATAAACAACGTCATTCAGTCATTGGCATTCAAGAAATATACAGTACAAATAGAATGACTGATACTTATGGCCGGGGATGCCAGGAGAATGCCCTGGGTTGGGCTGTGGCTAGCAACGGACTCGTACGTGGAGCGGCACCGGGCGCAGCGCAGGCAGCGTCTCGGGATTGCTGTGGGTATGGCCACGGGCGTGGACCGGTCACTGGCGGAACGGTACACCGGCCGCGGGACGTAGGCCTCGGTTAGCCGTGGTTACGACCGCTGACAGGGTCCCCCAGGTGGATGACGGGACCAAGGTGTGCATATACACAAAGATGCACAGACATACAAGATGTCTTACATAAATTTCATACGTGATATAGTATGGTGTTATAACAAATTACTTGGATATTTAATATTGATATCTGACGTTGTTGGATAATTGCAACTGGACCTTGCGGAGCGTGCAGTACCCTGTTATCAACGTAGCAACTATACGGGGAGTGTATGGCAAGGTTGGATAATTGCAACTGGACCACTGAGTGGAGCGTGCAGTACCCTGTTATCCTTACACCACTGTCCGTTTTATTTATAGTTGCTCGGTTATCAACGTTGTTGGATAATTGCAACTGGACCTTGCGGAGCGTGCAGTACCCTGTTATCAACGTAGCAACTATACGGGGAGTGTATGGCAAGGTTGGATAATTGCAACTGGACCACTGAGTGGAGCGTGCAGTACCCTGTTATCCTTACACCACTGTCCGTTTTATTTATAGTTGCTCGGTTATCAACGTTGTTGGATAATTGCAACTGGACCTTGCGGAGCGTGCAGTACCCTGTTATCAACGTAGCAACTATACGGGGAGTGTATGGCAAGGTTGGATAATTGCAACTGGACCACTGAGTGGAGCGTGCAGTACCCTGTTATCCTTACACCACTGTCCGTTTTATTTATAGTTGCTCGGTTATCAACGTTGTTGGATAATTGCAACTGGACCTTGCGGAGCGTGCAGTACCCTGTTATCAACGTGTAACCGCTCGGACAGTAAATGACGAGGTTGGATAATTGCAACTGGACCTTGCGGAGCGTGCAGTACCCTGTTATCCTGACACCACGGACCGTTTCGTGTGTTTTAACAATATCCCAACACTGCAGGTGAGAGCTTAGCCGACACCTGACAGTAATACCACCGTATAACACCAATACCAAAGCCTCAAAAATTACACAATGATCGTAATGCAGATCAAGCTACTACAGAGGCTGATGCCTTTCCGAGTGCTGTGCACCCAGTTTTAAACACAGAAGCGCCACCCCTAAAGTTTGGGGGTGGAAATGATGGAAGATTAGATGTCCATAGGTGAAACTGCAACAGACAGAATTTTCTGAGAATATCATCTTAATGATATGCACCTCATTTGCTGATGTCCCGGCGTAGTGGGGAAGTTTCAGCATATGAAGATTGTATGTGGGACGGAGACAGCTGATAATTGTTAACCCTGATTTGCTCGAACTCATCTCAAGTAGCCACCTTTGGTCCCTTGTGCATGGTTGTGGAAGGAATTCTCTCCTGTTGATTTGCTAATTAGTTGCATTCAAAAAATCACATATGCCCTATATATTAGACAAAGATACAAATATCTGTATTCTGGGTGTAAGACAAAGATGCCACGCGGTAGTGATAGTTTTCACCCCTACTCCTTAGCTCTCGGCCTGGTGAGTGCGAGAGAGATGGCATGTGCTCGTGTTGCTTTTAACTCCCACTTCTTAATGTTCATCTAACTCTTAGTTTACCTAAATTTTTTTTATTTATCCAAAATAACAATGTTTACATAAATAAGGAATGTATCTATATCAGTGATGAGCCTATCAAACCTTTCTTTGATTATTTTGTTTAATGTTTTTGTTTTACCTAGTATCCATATGTTTCGATCTCCCTTGCCAGGGCCGGCTTCTACGAAAAGCTGTGGAATTTACTTAATAACATCCTCCTACATTGTTTCTCATGCTGGTACAATGTTAAATCAATTAGTTAATGTTAGTTTGTTATATTAGTTGTTTATTAATTGTCAAACATTCTAAATATTATTGTAAATTTTGTATCCATTCGAGTTCGACATTCCCACGCTAAAACACTCATTCCTACTCTGTCGTTACCTACTTAGCTTACTTTGGGACAGCCCCAGACACTGTATTGTCAATGGGCGCCCCATAGCGATTTATTACCCTCTTGACTTGACCTGAAATCTGCTCTGCATCATCCTTATCAGTTCTTAGGAGGTCTGCACGTACGTTTTGTTTTTTGTATACATGTAGAAATACGATACTAACGATTTTTAAATAATAATAATGATACAAACCAAATTCAGTCGCGTTTCAATATTTTCTCCAAAAATTAATAATTCATGTTTTATTTATGTTTAAAGCAATAGAATGTAGACTTGAAAAGTTGAAAAAAATCGAAAAGCTTATAAAATAAGCAATAAGGTGAGACTATTTTCAACATAGGTTCCCACTTAAAAAGTATAAGTAGTGTTGCCGCAAGACCAAGACCAGTCTTGTCGAGACAAGACCATCGTTTTGGTCTCGACTAAAAAGTCTAAACGAGACAAGACTAGTGTCGAGTCTTGTCGAGAAAGTCTTGAAGTCTCGACAAGACTCTCGACTTCAGTTCGTAGGTATTTTTTGAAATATATTTTCTAAAAGTTCTGCTGTAAATATTGTTTGAAAATTCGTAATTCATTTTTTAAATTTTATAATTATGTATTTTCGTTGTATTCCTGAAATATTAATTTATGTGAGTACAAAAATTTGGATACTTTATTAGAAATTCACACACGGGGTTTGAAACGCTATGTTTCAAACTTCCAAAAATAGTAAATATTGCAAAATAAGCATAATACTCGTATTTATGATCTATATGTACAGAATAATGAAATAAATGTGCATTACTTGCATAGATTTTACTATATTGTAAAAAAAACATGAACAATTAAACAGTTAAATCGGAGAGAAGAACTGACACATAGAGAGCTGGAGAAAACACATTGTTGGGGTATAGGAATTCTCGGAAAAGTGATATTTTGGGGCCTGGAATTATTACCAAGGTCAAGCGTCTGCAAGGGATGTTGTATGTTACTTTGACATTGAACCGAAATTTTAGAAAGGGAAATTGCGGAATCCAATGGAATTTTATTTACAACAAAATAACTATGTAACTATTTATACTAACAATAATAATAATAAAATATGTATACTCTTAAAAAAATTACCTTTTTAAATATCATGTACACATGTATGTATATTTTAATACACAAAAATACCTAATTGTTGGTTCATATATTTTTATTTTCCAATATATCTACATTTTTGAAAAAGTAAAAAATGGATATTCACTTCATAGATATTAATTTTTTTGTTGATCCAAGTAGTTCAAATAATAAAATGCATCACGATGTGTGTAGATTGTTACTTGTGTAGATTGGTCAATTGCAATAAAACTAAGTCTTTACATACATACGTATATATACAGGGTGGAAACGAACTTAATGTCATAAATTTAAAGGTGAGTAGTATGACATGTGTAGATTTCGAAACTGAAAGAATTTTTTTAAAATTCGAAAAACGAAAATTCGACTTTTCTTATTGTAACTTTTTTTTACTGCTGTTTTAATTCATATTTCATTAAAAATATGGTTATCAAAAATACATTCGAAATTAGTTGTACAAGATATTATTCTTAATAATTAAATAGCATTTTTAACGAAAATAATGTTTGTTTCATGAAAACTACCCTTAAATATGCGAATTTTTAAAAAATTCTTTCTGTTTCGTAATTTACACATGTCATACTACTCACCCTTAAATTTATGACATTAAGTTCGTTTCCACCCTGTATATAGGGCCTCCACGAATTGTCGCCATCTAACTCTATTTGTGGCGAGTGCTTTTAGTTCGCCCCAGGATTTTCCCATTTTCTTTGCTTCTCCTATTATGGTTCTCTTCCAGGTTATTTTTGGTCTTCCTCTTCCACGGCTACCCTGCGGGTTCCAGTCTAGGGCAGCTCGAGCAATATCACCTGGTTGCCTTCTTAATGTATGCCCCAGCCAATTCCATTTCCGCTTTGTTATTTGGGTTGATATTTTGTCGTGGTGTGTTCTCCATAGTTCCTCATTGGAAATTTGATTAGGCCAAAAACTACGTATTATTCTACGTAGGCAGTTGTTTATAAAGACCTGCAGCTGCTTTTCTATCGTTTTTGTCATTTTCCATGTCTCGCATCTATAGAGAAGTACTGACTTAACATTCGTGTTGAAAATCCTTAGTTTTGTTGGGGTTTTATAATGACTGGAGCTCCATACCGGTCTAAGAATACTAAATGCTTTTTTAGCTTTTTGGATTTTGTCCTGTACATCGCGATCAGTTCCTCCTGTATGGTCAATTATGCTGCCCAAGTATGTAAACTCATCTACCCTTTCAACAATATAACCCATACAGTCCAGCTGCTGATTGTTCTGAGTCATAATACGAATTTCTTTGGTTTTATTAAAATTTATTTTTAATCCCACCTTTCTTGCTTCTTCGATAAGGCATTCTAGTTTTTCCTTCATATCTGGGAGAGCATGTGCTAGTAAACAGATATCATCAGCATAATCAAGATCTTCTAGTCGGTTCATTAGATTCCATCTTATTCCTCTTTCTTTATTGTTCACTTTCCGCAGCATCTGATCCAGGACAATGTTAAATAACACTGGTGACAATACACATCCTTGTTTAACTCCGTTGTTTACTTCAATTGTGCTACTTGTTATTCCTTTATGTAGGACTTGACAACTTGAGTCATGATAGAGCTGATGCTAATTATTTTGTCAGGTATTCCTATCTCTTTTAGAGCTTTCCAAATGGCAGGGTGGGAGAGTGTATCGAAAGCTCTTTCGAAGTCAACAGAGCACATATATAGCGGTGATCTAAATTCGTTTGATTGCTCGACTATAATTCGTAGGGTATTTATATGATCGGTGCAGGATCGATGGGCCCTGAAACCACGGTGTGTGCAGATTGTTACTTGTGTAGATTGGTAAATTGCAATAAAACTAAGTCTTTACATACATACGTATATACGATTTATTAAATTGTAGATTACTATAATCGCCGTCAAATAACTATGGACTGATGCTCAACTTTTTCTTTTCTCTGGACCCTGTCCTTTGTCTTGCGGTGTTGCCACTTCTTCAACATTGTCATACTGAACTGACAACAGTGCAGAAATCTTCAGTCCATACTTAATAATACACAATAAAATTGAAAAACATTATTTAATTCACATACCTACTTGAAATGCGTAAATGTAAATAAATACTGTAGATCAGTATGTACACACATTTTCATATTAATTCTTTGAAGAGATCAAGTTGGCGATATTTGTAGAAAATTTTAAAAATAAATATCACAAATATTTTTTGCAATTTTTTAATCGCGATTGTACTGATTTTTCTTAGATTTTCATGCACTATTGTATGCAATTATGAACATGTTGTTGATTGACGCAGAGTCGAGAGTCTTGTTGAGACTCGGGACAAGACGAGACTGAGGGCAAGTCTCGTCTCGACAAGACCAAGACAGGACCGAGGTAGTCGAGACTTAGTCAAGACCAAGACAAGAGCGACTTCAAGTCAAGAATGATGAACTAGAAGTAAAATATTCATTAATGGACGAAATTTCAATTAAAGAAGAACCGCTCCTAGAAAATCCCTCTGCCCATGAACTTGATTTATTACAAGAAATACTGAAGGAGGAAAGCCCACTTGAAACAAATACTAATTTTCAAGAAGACAGCAGCGTTGACATGGACAATGAATGTGATCAGAATTCTGATGACCAAGATGTAGTTTCTGATAATAATGAAATTAACTCTGACAAAAATATTGCAGTTACTGCTGGTGCAAATGGTAACAACAAAAAATTTCAATGTAACGAATGTAAAAAATGGTTTTCACAAAAATCAACCTTAGTTAGACATATGAAAGTACACACTGGCGTTAAAGATTATCAATGTAATGAATGTAAAAAATGGTTTTCAAGAAAATCAAACTTAGTTACACATATGAAACAACACACTGACGTTAAAGATTATCAATGTAATGAATGTAAAAAATGGTTTTTACATAAATCACACTTAACTAGTCATATGAAACAACACACCGGCGTTAAAGATTATCAATGTAATGAATGTAAAAAATGGTTTTTAGATAAATCAACCTTACTTACACATATGAAACAACATAGAGGTATTAAAGATTATCAATGTAATGAATGTAAAAAATGGTTTTCACAAAAATCAACCTTAGTTAGACATATGAAACAACACACTGGCGTTAAAGATTATCAATGTAATGAATGTAAAAAATGGTTTTTACATAAATCACACTTAACTAGTCATATGAAACAACACACTGGCGTTAAAGATTATCAATGTAATGAATGTAAAAAATGGTTTACACGGAAATTAACCTTACTTACACATATGAAACAACACAGAGGTATTAAAGATTATCAATGTAATGAATGTAAAAAATGGTTTTCAAAAAAATCAAACTTAGTTACACATATGAAACAACATAGAGGCATTAAAGATTATCAATGTAATGAATGTAAAAAATGGTTTTCACAAAAATCAAACTTAACTACACATATGAAAAAACACACTGGCGTTAAAAATTATCAGTGTAATGAATGTAAAAAATGGTTTTTACATAAATCATACTTAGTTACACATATGAAACAACACACAGGTATTAAAGATTATCAATGTAATGAATGTAAAAAATGCTTTTCACAAAAACCAAACTTAGTTAAACATATGAAACAACACACTGGCAGTTAAAATTATTAATTGTAATGAATGTAAAAAAATGGTTTTCACAAAAATCACACTTAGCTAATTATATTAATCAACACTGGCGTTAAAGATTATCAATGTAAGAATGTGAAAAATGGTTGTTACATAAATCATCCTTAGTTACACATATGAAACTACACGGAGGCATTAGAGATTTTCAATGTAATGAATGTAAAAAATAATTTTCACAAAAAACAACCTTAGTTACACACATGAAACAACACACTAATTTGTTTATAACTTAAGAATGGATTTAGCAGAAAAGTCATGGTATACAGCAAAAAATGAGCAAAATATTACTATGTGAAGCAAGATGTGGCAATGCGATGTTGTAACTCCAACTTCACGGATCAAGATATCTCTGATTAAAATGTTCATTTTATTCGCAAATAACAGATTCATTTTGTGATCCACACTAAAAACTACATTTCCAGAAATTACTGGTACCGACATTTATGTACCATCAGAATTTATTGTTAATAATTGTAAATTTTAAAGTCAATGTAAGCAAATAAATTTAAAGTTTAACTTTATGGTTTTTAATGAATTGACTTTCTAGTGCTAGTACCAAAAAGTAAATACTTTTTAGTTCTAGTACTAAAAAACTAATTTTCAGTTGCTGTCTTCGTTACCATAAAATCAATATTTTATTATGATTTAAAATTTACTCGCAGTTGAAAATTATAAATAATAATTTAGCAAAATTAATATTTTCTCGATTTTTTTTTTCACTTACTAAGAAACGACGAAAACGAGTAGTGCTAAAACAAGTGAATGGAAACATAAATAATACGAGGTGTGGCAAATAAATAACGGGACTTACGGCAAAAGTAGGTTTTATTTTTAAAATTTTAAAACAACAATTATCTCTCCCAACATATACCCCTTCTCTCTCTATGCTCTGCTGCATTAGAATTTTCCATTGTTTGAAACAATGGTGCAGGTCTTTTGTGTCAACTTCTTCAGCAGCGGCTTCGATTTATCTTTTACCTCATTCACATACAAAATGAATTCCCTTCAGTTGTGACTTTTTTTTTGAAATTTATAAAAGTCACATGGTACTAAATTCGGCGAATAAAGTGGGTATTCCGGCATAGGAATCTTATTATCCAGAACGTGCTTTACGGGCAGAAATTGCGCCGGTGAAGGATCCACGATCGTTCGTCCATAATTCAGGTCCCTACTTTCTCACTCGCTCTCTCAGCTTCGCTACGACCTCAAAATAATACGTCTCGTTAACAGTCTGACATCTGGTACCCACTCAATAATGATAACACCATCAAAAAAGATAAATCGATTAGCCTTGCTTTCATTTTTGATTTGTTCATTCTTTTTTATCTTTTCCAGTGTATTGATTGTCTCTTAATTTCCGGATCCAAGTTTCATCACATGTAATTATCTTTTTTTATGTTTCTGGATAACTTTCTTTTCTTGATTCAGCTTTTTTGGTACTATTTTGGCCTCTTTTTTCACTCACTCTCTCAGCTTCGACACGACCTCAAAATAATACGTCTGATTAAAAGTCAGACCATCTGGTACCCACTCAACAATGATAACGCCATAATGGCAAAGAAAACGATTAGCATTGCATTTATTTTTGATTTGCTCATTTTTGTTTTCCCTATTCTCAGTGACGTGGAAGATCTCCAGTGCATTATTGTCTCTTGGTTTCCGAATTGTACTGGAAAATCCAAGTTTCATCACATGTAATTATCTTTTCCACCCAGTCAGGTTTGATTTTTGTGCTAGAATACCCATCTCACTCTCCGGATCTTCTATTTTTTTTCAATGTTCTGTCGTCCCTAGGCAAATCGTTTGTGCCACTCATACACTCACGTACGTGATCTCCGTCAACAGTTTCAAACACTAACTCAGTGATTTTTCCAATATCCAAGGAATTTGAGATTAATGAGATGTTCAATTTTAAAATCAGATATGATCTAATTTCGAGCAGCAAATTACTTTAGCCTTCGAAAATAGAACAAAATTGTATAAAACCAAAATCTGTTTATAATGATTGTTATTTAACTTATTGGTATTTTTTTTCTTTTAATTAACAAAAAATGGAAAATGCTAGTGCTGGTGTATATGCAGATATGATGTGTCTTTATGGATATTGTAACGGTAATGGTATAGTCGTGATTCCAGGGAATATAGACGTGTATGTATATCCAAAAATTAATTTATATGAATTTGGCTGTTACTTAGTTGTTACCAGAGCTGAGACCAGTACTCAAAAAAAAGTATTTAAGTACTAAATACTCACAAGAAAAGTATTTAAATACTAAGTAAAGTAATACTTTAAGTACATTTTTTTACCTACTTAAAGTAAAAGTACTGGAAGTATTACTTTAAATACATCCAGTATTTACAATACTTTACTTAAAATACTTTTGAAAATTAGTACTTAGTACTGTACTTAAAATACTTTTTTTTCATAAAAAGTACTTCAAATACTTTTTGGTACTTAAAGTATCCAAAAGTATTTAAAGTAACTTAAGTACTTTAAATTATTTAAAGTATTTAGTATACTAAATACTTCACGCATGCGCAATTACAGATTGTGGTGTGTTTTGTGCACTACTGTCAACACAGGTTTGAGCAACTATTGGTACTTATTAAAATTTTCCCTATATACAGTTTTAATCGAATAGTTGAAGACGCAAATAAAGATAAACCAAGAAGTAATTTTGAACAATTTATTTTCGTGCTCATCAATATTATAGAACTAAGTAAGTAAACAATTTTTTTACTCCAAGGCATGAAGTGATATAAAAATTTCTACCTAAACTCGATAATTTTTCGTCATATTATTTTAATTGATTTCATTAAAAAATACTTAGTACTGGTACTGTAAGTAGGTAAAAAAATGTACTTAAAGTATTACTTTACTTAGTATTTAAATACTTTTCTTGTGAGTATTTAGTACTTAAATACTTTTTTTGAGTACTGGTCTCAGCTCTGGTTGTTACCTATTTTTTTTTTTTGATTTATTAAAAAAATTATATATCTCAAAAACTACTGCTGTTATCAAGTTTTAACAAAAGTACCTTTTTGTGTATTTTTGCATTGTTCGTATTATTTTGTTGCCAAAAATGAAAAAATATTAATAGGTAAAAAAATAATGTAAAACTTTCAAAGCCTCCCCAAATGAGACGCTTCTGGTTGAGATAAAGAAACAAAACAAAGTATAAATATACATCTAAATAAATAGTATCCTGATACCAAATTTCAAAATTTTAGTGCAACTAGTATCAAAGTTATTTAAAAAAATGTGTCTGTTGTGGTGCACCTTCAAAGGGTTGTAACGCAACGTTTCCGGATATGGGTTTTAAAGTTTTTCGCTTTTTTTTTTTACCTTAGTATCACCCATGAAAAATAAGAAGACTGTAAACGCTCTGTATATTTTGAAAAATATTTGTAATAGAAATACTCGTAAATGCTGAATGCTACTTTCTGTTGAACGAATCATAGAAAGAAGTAAGAGGGGAAGGTAAACTAATCACAAAATAGACGATATGAGTGGGACGTACCATCAGTGAATTGTCTGCGAGTGACACCTAGTAGGGGAACTACACACTCAAATTGAATTATATTTAAATTGTAATAACATTTTAGCACATTAATAAATTATCATTTTTAAAATTGAAATCTTTTTTAAACAGCATATATCAATAACTTAGTACGGTACATTTCAAAATTTCGTGATCTAAACCTTAAAAAAATATACTTTAAAATTAAGAACTTTGACTTTAATTTATTGTGTAATAATTAATAATAATACAAATATGACCATGTAGCGCACTATTTTACAGGTTTGCTTATCCAGTGTGCAAAAGTAGAATGAAATCGGTACAATAATACAGTCTCCACATTGGATCAAAATTAGTAGATATCGTCAAATTGACCTATTTTAACAACATATTACGGCTTTCTTTTAAACTATTTCATAAAAAAGGCTCTATAGCGAACTAAAGTGAACCTTCATAATTCATCATACCAAATTTCAATAATTTATTATTTATAATAAAGTCACAGGATTAGCCAGAAAAAGTCACAATTCGAGCAGCAGCCTCTTCTTAACCTATTTGAAATTTTCCTGTTTATGATTTCCGGTAACATGCATTCTAAATAAAAAAAAGTGGCGAGTACCGCCACATTGTCAATATTCGTTGACTACAATGATTTACAATCTGGCTAGTCGTGTGCACTTGTTTGTATGAAAGCTATTCTTCGTTTATTAAAATGTCTATCCATATTGTGAAATACCTTGGTGTTTTATAATTTGGCTAATTTTACAAACTGGCTACGACATAATTAGAAAACCGGCGACTAATACCGATACCGACGCAGGGAGGCTAGACACAGCTTATAATATATCGTTTATGAAAGCGATGTTATGATATATGTGACAGAAGTTTGTTTCCGAGATATTTTTTATTTATCAGCTAAGTAAAGTTATTAGTGAATTTATTAGGAGGTGGATATACCTTTTCAAGATCATGTTCAATTTTGTAAAATGTATCCTTATTCAGAGATTTAAATGTTCATGCTAGAAAGCAATTCTTCTTTGTGCGAATATGTACTACCAGTTGCTATATTGCCCCATACGCAACCAATATTTATTTCTGATTTATCTTTATTTGGATCTTCGGCGTATTTAGAAATTTCAATATCATACAGTGAACATTTGAAGCATGTTTGGCTTACTAGACCTAATCCTCTGCAGGTTTCTTTGTACGGATATAAGTGACCCATAGTGCAAATTTTAGAGTGATTCAATTGTAATTTCATGGCCCATTTTAGAACATATCCTAATTGTACAATTCTATTACCTGTTATGGTTTTCTCAATAGCAAATTCACTCGTAGGATTAGGATCACTTTCAATACATAATTTATATTTTTTTATACTAAAAATAAATTATTTATTGGCACACCCAGCAATGGGTAATATGCCGTGAAGATATATTTATTTGTATACTTACCTATATTCCTACATATTTAGTTATGCTGGTAACTGTATTAAGTTCCTTTCCATATAAATATTGTTCTATTTACTATTTTCTTTTTAAAGCGTTTAAAACTATTATTATTTGAAATGATTAGTTTGTTGACAGTGACATATCTGTCATTTACATGCATTTGAGATCTAAACTATGTAACCATGGAGTTGCGGTTAAAATGTAGGCTTCGGGATTAAAATTAAAGATAGTGTTGAAAAATTATCCATTATATATATACAAAAAGTATTAATGCAAACCTGTACAAAATTTAATAATCTTAAATTTTTATATAACATAAATCTCGAAAAAATAACATTTAAAGGTATTTTTCGAAGAAAACTATTTTAAGCTTCCAGTAAAGCGCCATTTCCGGTTATCCAGTTTACATCGAAATCTAATGGTTTCTTATAAAATGACTTGTAAAAATTATTGGGTTTTATTTATTTTTAAAAGAAGAAAAAATACTAGTATTACGTAATGTGTTTTAATAATATGTACAGTTATTTCTAACTCAATCGTTATTCCTATTACGGAATATGAAATTATTGGAAATAATTGTAAATTAATTAATATATACGTTTATTTAGTATTAGTATATTTTTTCTTCTTTTTCTAAAAATAAATAACAATTAATAATTACTATAAGATATTTCTTTTTATAAGGTTTTTTTCAGGTTGATGCCGTGAGTCTTCTGCCTAATCATTTTCACCATACACACAGACATCATCGTGAAAATGTTAAAATTAGATTCTAGGGACCTTAAAATGTGGTCATTTACCAAAATCTCGATATGCGATTTTTAGCACGATCCCTATACCACCCTTACCAAGGGTAGCAGGAGGTAAAAATGGAGGGAGCGTAAACTGCTTTTGTAGACATAAACGTTGAAGCCATGAAACGGAAGGGGGGAGTGTATCGCCACCACCTTAGGAGGGTCAATTTTCAAAATATGTATATGATAAATTCCATGTTATTAGTTATTTTATATTTATTTCAAATGCAGTAACTTTAATATTGAATCATTAAATGACGGGTAATAAATAATAAAATAATTAGAAAACAAACATTATTATTATTATTATCTTTTTAAATCTCACTCTACCCTTACGGGTGTAGAGATTATAATTCTTTTTACACTATATTATTTATAAAGCCTTTCCATTCTGTCCTGTTCCTTGCTTTCCTGTTTGCTTCTTGAAGGTTTAGGTTGTTCTTATTTAGAATTTCTTCTATGTTTCTTTCCCAATTCTTCGCTGGTCTTCCTCTTTTCTTTTTAATCCTTTCTCTAGCGTTCCAGACTATTTTTGCTTGTTTGTCTTCAGGCATCCTTACTAGATGTCCATACCAGGCTAGCTGTCTATTGTTTTTTGCGTGCTTTCTAGCTGTAGCTTTGTTCTTATGTCCTCATTTCGAATTTTGTCTAATCTTGTGACCCCTTCTATTCGTCGTAGAAACTTCATTTCGGCTGCTTGTATTTTTGACTTTGTTTTCTGATTCATTACCCATGTTTCACATCCATACGTTAGCGCTGGTCTGTATACTGTTTTAAATAGAGTTGTTTTTGTTTTACTTGATATTTGTTTGTTATTTAGTATTATTTTATTCAATGTATGGCAGCTTTTATTTGCTGTCTGTATTCTGTTATTTATTTCTTGTTCTTGGCTTCCTTTGTTATTTATCATGCTTCCAAGATATTTAAATGTTTCTATCTGTTCTATTTGTTTTCCATTTATTGTTATATTGGTTTCCACCTCTTCTTTTGTGATCGCCATTACCTTTGTCTTCTCTATATTTATAGTCATGTTGTGTTTTGTGAGCTCTTCGTTCCATATGTTCAGATTGTGTTGCATATCTTCTTCGCTTTTAGTTATCACTGCTATATCATCTGCAAATTCACACTCCGCTATCTTTACTTTTTCCATTCTGTAGTATCCAATCTCCATTTTTTTTGTTTTGCTATTTATGTTTTTAAGCACGTTGTCCAGGAATATAGTGAACAGTAGTGGGCTCAGAGCGCCTCCTTGTCTCAGTCCTTGTGTGGTTATAAATTCTTTTGATATCTCGTTTCCTGTTCGTATGTAATTTGTTGTGTTAGAATATATACTTTTGACTGCCTTTAACAATTGTTTGTTTACTTGTCTTTGTTCTAATATGTTCCAAATCTTATTTCGTGGGACTCTATCGAAAGCTTTCTCTAGGTCGATGTATGTTATGTATAGTTTATTCTCTTGTCTCATTGTCCTGTCTATTAGTTTCCTTATTGTAAATATATGGTCTTGCGCTTGGTATCCTTTTCTAAATCCGCTTTGTGTTTTTTCCATTGTCGACTCCATTGCCAACCTTAGTTTGTTCTCTAGAATAGCTTCATATATTTTCGCCGCCGAACATAAAAGGGATATGCCTTATATAATTATTGCAATTCCTAGCATCTCCTTTTTTGTATATAGGAAAGATTACCGCTTTCTGCCAGTCCACAGGTATTTTTCCACTATCCCAGATTCTATTCAATACTACTAGTAGTAGTTGTTCCCCCTTCTCTCCCATGTACTTCAGTTGTTCAGTTTTAATTTTATCATGGCCTGGCGCTTTTCCATTTTTTAATTTTCTAAGAACCCCTTTCAATTCCTCTTCTGTAATTTTTTCTATTTCCTTACCCTCTTCCCTCCTTGGTAATTGATATTCATCTTCCTTTTTTTCTCATCTGTTCTTTTGTTTCCTTCCAGTAGCTCCTCAAAATGTTCCTTCCATCTTTCCATTATTTTATTTTCTTCAAGTAATATTTTTCCTTGTTTATCTTTTATCTGTTTGAGTGTCACTTGCTTATCTTTCTTGCATTTATTAAGTATCCTGTAAAATAGTTTCTGATTGTCCCTAAAGTTTTCTTCCAGCACATTTCCAAATTCCTCCCATGAATTATTTTTTGCCTGTTTGATTTCTTCTTTCACTAATTTCCTTTGTTTTTTATAGTTCTCGTAGTCTTGTTGTTCTTTCGTAACCAAGTATTTCTTCCATAATTGTTTCTTTTCCTTCACTTCTTTTTTCACTCTCTCGTTCCACCAGTGGGTTTCTTTTCTATTTTTGTTGTCTCTTACTGTTCCACATGTCTGTACAGTTGCCTTTTCTATTATATTCTTGAAAGCTTTCCATACGTCCTCTATAGTTTCCATATTTTGCTCTTGTAAGTTATCAACAGCTTCTTCTATGCAATTTTAATATTTTTCTCTCACCTGTTTATCTTGCAATCTATCTATTTTAGTTTTAATTATCTCGTGTTTCTTCTGTTTTATTTCTGTTGTCCTAGGATTTTCTTCTTTTATTTTTATTTTTGTTATTGTCAAAAAGTGGTCGCTTCCTATCTCACTTCCTCTGTTAACTCTTACGTCCTTTACATGTTTTCTTTGCTGTTTTGTAGTTATAGAATAATCGATCAGCGACTTTTCATTTCTTGACTTAACTTCTCTTGTATACTTGTGTATGTCTTTATGTGTGAAAAATGTGTTTAATATTTTTAAATCATTGATAATGCAGAAGTCTATTAATCTGTTACCATTGTTGTTTTTTACTGTCTCTCCTTTAGTGCCCATAACATCCTCTATTCCTGTATTTTTGTTCCCCACCCTTGCATTCAAATCCCCTATTATGTAAATTGGTTCTTTTAGTTTTCCGAATTCTATTTGTACCTTATCCCAGAACTCGTCTTTGCTTTCCTTGTCTGCATCTTCGCTTAGCCCATAGTACCATTATATTCGCAGAGAAATTGTTATCTGTTATGTTTACTCGGAGTATTCGTTCGTCAATACATTCCCATTCACTTATAGAATTTTCCAGTCTATTATGTATTACGCATCCCACTCCTGCCTTTGCTCTTTCATTAAACTTCACTCCGCTATGTATTAATATGTGGTTATTCCTTAGTCTAAGTATACCTTTCCCTTTCTTTTTAATCTCTGTTATGGCTAAAATGTCCAGTTTTGCTTTTTCAAATTCTTCTATTAACTCTTCTTCCTTCCCGGTTAAACTTTTAATGTTCCAAGTTCCTAATTGAATTTTCCTTTTGCCTATCCGCCATCATTTTATCTGTTTTTGTCGTCGTATTTGCTACTAGTTTTTTGAAATTCGTTGTTTATCCTTATCTTTCTCTACGACACCTTTTTCGAATTTTCTAGTTTCCCTTAGGACTAGATTTCCTTCATTGTCGTTCCAATCCCATACTTCATCGTTTTTGATTAGCTTCCTGTAGCCTATTTTAACTCTTCTTCCTTGTTGTTTTTCTTTTCTGGCTAGTAACCTTATTTTCGTTTGGATTTCTTTCTCTTCCTTAGTATAATCATCTTCTATATATATGTTACTACCATTGAGTTTCTTTTTTCCAGCCATTATTCTTTTTTTTGTCGCTCCAGGATGCCAACTTCACTACTGTTATAGATTTATTTTGCCTTGTGTTTATTTCTCTTGCTTCATTTACTTTGGCTATAATGCCGATCTTATTTTCTATGAAATTTTCCACTTCCTGCTCGAGGTTCAGGTTTTGAAAGCTACTGCCTTTGATAACAATATTATTCTTTCTTTCCGTTTGTTCCACTTTTTCAATTTTTCTTTGTAACATTTTTAGTTTTTCTTTTAGTACTCTATTTTCTTCCTTTATATCTTCAATCTCTTTCTTATATAGTTTTTGTTCCTGTCTTATTTCGCCTAGCTCCCCCATCACTGCTTGAAACATTTTTTTTATTTCCTTCATGTCGCTGTTCTCATCGTTCTCATTGTTTTTCGGTGGCGTTCTTGTTAATCCTCTATGTCTTTTGAAGGGTTCTTTAATATCGTTTTGTTAACATAAGTTTGTTAAAACGCTGTATTTGACTTTTCTCTACATCTGATCTTCATTTAGTAATGTAATCTAATCGTATACGAATTTGTTTTTCGGTTATTGCCCTGATTAATTGAATTTTGTGATTCTCAAAAACATCTTGATCCATCGAATGGAATTGTAGTTAATCAAATACTTTATTATGTAAATAATGTTAAAACAGATGAAGTTAAATATAAGATGGAATACTTTAAAAAAATTCCACCACTCTCTAATAAAGCTTGCTTTATAAACTTTTTCTGGTCCGGTAAATATTAATATCTTCTGCTGGATATGTGAGATGCCTTGCTGTAAATGAAACTTAAGTACATATTAGCACTATTGACTTCATGTAAAATTATACATTCTTCACAAACTATTGCTTTATTTAATTGTCGCACTACAAAACTACTAATATGTGTTATTACAGATTTACTGAAATCGGCAAGTTGTTGTGGATCGTGATAGTATATATAGAGTCTATGTGTACTGTAATAAAGTCTTCTTCTTGTAATTATTGGTTAATGCGTTTATTATCTGTACTGCGTTCGTTTCATTTTTCGAGCTGGAACAATGTAAATTGCTGATTTGTTCCAGAGGAATACAGTTTCCACTTCGTGTATCTGTCGGAAACCATCCAACTCTTCTAATAGCTTTCAACCAAGCATTTCGCTGTTCAGGATTTTTGGGAAATCTAAATACAATAATGTAATATTAATATAAGTATAATACAAACCACTACAAATTATTTGATTACTTGTGAAATGAAATTTTAATTTCCTTCTCCTCTAACCGTTGTTTGCGTGACTTGGTTGAAGTTCTATTTTTGCATCCAAATGCAAAACAAGCAGGAATTTGTAAAATAAAATACTAAAACAAAAATAGAAATATAAAATTTCATATTTGTATAAATATTGCAAACAAGACACTATCCTCGTCGATATATGAAGATATGAACGTTATTAAAGTTCTTAAAAATAATATATTTACACACTAAACAGAGTAATTTAACTACTATATCAAAAAATACAAATATTATGAAAATATAAAAGCACAACAATAAAACCTTGAAATAATTTGCCGAATACGTTGACCGTTGTAATATGGCTGCCAATACAAACGTCAAATGACGCTGTTGGCTTCACGCTTTTAAACTAAAGCTAAGTTTCCATGCATACGTTTAATCCGTCGCGTCGTATACGTCGCAGCGTATTATAAAAACGTACGTTCACATGCATACAGTGAGCAGGATCCGTTTTTGACATTAAAAAGTGCGCGCGCTATCTGAATAACTGTCATCCTAAAACATTTTATTAATTTTTTGTGAATTAACATCTTGGCGAATACTATATATAAGCTAGAATTGAGAACGAGTTACAGGCAATATTATATAAAATGTTTTCGAATGACTCCTGAGCATTTCGATGCCATTTTATTGACAAAACAAAACCACGTGATTAAAACAACGTACGTCTCACCGGACCGAGTTGAAACTTGGCGAACTCTGTCCGTCGTTCATCCGTCACCCCCCACCAAGTTCACAAATTTCAATTTAGCGAATCAGAGTTCGCGACGGATTAAACGTATGCATGGAAACTTAGCTTAACGCTCCCCCTGTGTTGTCACTGTCAGTACTTCATATATCATATATCTTCACTTTAGGATTTATTCATTAGCCATCTATTGTCATCAAATGAAACTAAGTGTTGTGACATATTGTGACGACTAGCGAAAACCGACCATTCAAGTTGGTCCGCCATTTTAGGAATTTTTCAGTCATGTTTTATAAAAGTCACACTTTAAAAGGCAGGATTTTAAATTAGAGATTTTTGAACTTTCCCATAATTTTTTCAAGATTTGAATATTCGAAAAACGCATAAGTAGTTATTTGACTAAGGCGATGTTATTTTTTTTTATTTTTATCCAATACAATGTTTTATAAATTGATATATGAATAAAGTGATATTTGAATTTTCGTACACTCTGACCCTACCCTTTTTTTACACAAAATACATCCGAGTACACAGTATATTTCACCCAATTAATCGTAAACATACATAAAATTAAAGAAATGATACCAGGGGATGCTAAAAATGTTTTATTTTTTCCGTGAAAACAATTTTTTTACTTTTATTTCACAGAAAATCTTTTACTCCACTGTATTGTTTCATATGTACAACTGAGATATATATATATATATATATATATATATATATATATATATATATATATATATATATATATATATATATATATTCCGTGTGTCCCAAACAAACCTTGACATGGGCGCTTAACATGGAAAACAGTTTTTTTGCAAATAAAAAGTGTCCGGCAGAAAATTAAGCCATGCAATTGAACATGATAATAGTACATTACCTCCTGTACGTTATTTAATACTAATTACTGCATTATCAGTGCATAAATGAAATTTATAAATAACTGTCAATAAATATTTGTTTCAATATTTTATTATGTAATAAAAAAATACTTGTAATGGGGACTTACACAATTCAAATATTTTGGTCGCCATCTACTGTGTAAAAAAGTATTTAATAATTAGTTATGTAGTGAGCAAGATTTAGCTCTGTTTGACGTTTATCACGTGATCCATATTTGGTCCCACGTGATCACAACAACCATTGTTTGAAAAGAAACATGAACATGTCTGAGACTGAAATAATATGATTAATATAAATTGAATATGAATTAGTAATGAATTTACGGGAACCTATGATAAAAACGGAAGTCTAATTATGTACGAAATAACAATAAAATGACGCAAACCTATGTTTGTAAAGTGGACAAACATAATCAAACTTATTTTGGAAAAACAAGTACAGTAACTCAAGCAACTTTAATAAAGCTGTTTACTAATAAAGAGACACAAGTTTATATTAATAAAAACACATATAAAAATTGATAATAAGCAGAGCAACTCCACACAAACAAATAAAGATTATTAAGGAAGGAAGTACCCAAACAGTCAACAATTATTATGTAAGAAAGTTATTTGGTGCTGTAGACACATCGAGAAATGAAACTAAATTTGTCAATAATTGGAAACTAAATTATAATTTATTAAGCAATGATGCTGTAAAATTTATATATTTCACCGGCGTATCAGTAAAACATTTTAATGTTCTATATGATTTTGTTAAATCCCACAGTTATGCCAAAGTTGAAATACAGATATTTCCAAAAAAAACGCCAAAGAAAACTAAATTTAATAATTTAACATCCAGAGACAAATTATGTATGACTTGGATATACACTAAAAGAAATTTCATTATTTTTTTCCGTCTCTCTCAACAGTTTACATGGATTCAGTTAATGTTTTTTCAAATTGAAACGATGAAATCGAATTTGTTTTCCCTCCGTGAGAATCAGAAAGATTCGATTCCGCAATGTTTCATTAATAACAATCCCTACACATAATAACTTAACCAAACTTTGCTGACTAAATAACAAATTATGGGATCAACGAGGAGATGCTGAAGAGGGAAAGCATTTGATCGACTCGGCCATGGTATATCACCTCGCTCTTTCTAAAAAATTCTTGTCTCTTTTTAAATTGTGTGGTGGGAGGTCCGCTGCTGATCCGCCGCCGATGACGTCAAAATTATAAGTCCCCATTGTCATTGTGGCTGAATGGTTAGCGTGTCTGCCTGTGGAATGAAAGATTATTTACAGGTTGGGGTTCGAGTCTCCATCAAGCTAAACTTTTCATTATTTATTTTTTATTTATGAATTAATTTCGAATGGGGTCGTTTCACATTTTCTAATTTATTTTTTTCTTGAAAGAATAGGTCAAATTAAATATGTAGGTGTAAGTTTTACACTTTACAATCAGAGATATGATTTTTTAAAAGTTGTCTTAAATATCAAATATTTGGACGCTGACGTCACGGCTTGTCGGATGCGGCAGCAGCCCTCTACCGGTTGTGTTCGGAACTATGATTATCAATTCTCAGTTTAATTTTGTGACAGAACGAAACACATATTTCACACAACTTTTGGTATTTATTTTATTAAATGTTTTATTTACATACCTTTATTCTTAAGTCTGGTGTCACCTGTCACAATTTTAGGTTAGCTTGCAAACGGATACCACGTGGACCGTTGTGTGTGTGTGTGAGAAGAATGTCTTTGTGTAACAAGCTATTACGTCACAAATTTTCAGCCGCGAAAGTTTATTAGCAAATTTATGAATGAAAAGTCGCATATTTCATGTTATTTTAAATTATTATATTTATTAAATGAGACGGATTTCATGATTTTATAAAAAAAAACAACGAATTTTTTTTTTTGAAATGACCCTATTGTAATATATTTTTAAAATTTCACTAGATCGTTAGCGTTTAAGAAATTCATTTTGGTACGAATATTTGATATAAACAAAACAAAAAACCAAACAATAAACACATTGTTGACACGAAAGGAAAAATATTTTTTTATAGAAAAAGCTTATTCCTAAATTATTGTAATTGGAAATAGAAGATAGATATTGAAATAGCAATATTTTATAAATAACAATGACAAAAATTGATTATAACAAACAAAATATGGATTTAATAAAAATGCATAATTCTTTCTTTGATCTTAATAATACATGATAATAAACACAATGAATATGTGTAAGTTTTGTATTTTTACCGTATTTATATAGGAAATGTGGTATAGTTTAAAATCTTGCTTTTGACGGTTACTACTTCCATTGAAATTACTATTATGTCGTGATAGAAACTTATTTGTAATTATTTAATTAATTCATCCATATTATCTCATAATATCTTAAATATAATTTGTAATTAATACATAAATAAAAAATAAAATGAAAATTTTAACTTGATGGAGGTTTGAACCCTAACATACAAAAGTTGCGTTATTTCACAGGTAGACATGCTAACCATTCAGCTACAACATTTGCATATATTTTGATATTACTATTATATAGAAAGATGCCATTAGATTTTGGAGTAAATCAAATAACTGGAAATGGCACTTTACTGGAAGCTCAAAATAAGTTTTCTTCGAAAATTACCTTTATATGTTATTTTTTCGAGATTTGTTATTATACAAATTAAAGTTTTTAAAATTTTCTACAGGTTTGCGTTAATACATATTGTGTATATTTTATGGATAAATTTCTAAAATTAACAATAATTTTAATCCCGGAGTCTACGCTTTAAACACAACTCTATGGTTACACAGTTCAGATCTCAAATGTATGTTATGCAACTGATTGATATACTTCACTTTCAACAAACTAATATTTCAAATAATAATAATAATAATAACGATTTTAAAAAGAAAATAGTATATGGAACAATAATTATATGGAAAGGAACTTAATACAGTTTCTAGCATAAGTAAATATGTAGGAATATAGGTAAGATAATAAAAATATATAATATATCATCACGACATATTACCCATTGCTGGGTGTGCTTTGTATACAGATTTCGGTAACGATGATTACATATTTGTACCGTGCGGGCGTTTACCAAGTGTCACCTCACAAGCACTTATTGCTGCCGTGAGTGCAATACATGGGTCATTTTTGTGCTATTTAAAATTAGAAATATTTGGCGTCGGTCGGGATCGGAGCCGGTATGGAAATTTAATTTTAAGTATTTACATGAATATAAATTAAATTAAACGGGAGGTATTGTGTTGGGCACGTCTGATTTTACATTCATTACATTGATAATCTTAAATACCTCTGTGTTGTTTCATATGTATAACTAACTTTGATTTTCGTGAAAACCATTTTTTACATTCATTACATTGAGTCTTTAACGCCAGTGTGTCGTTTCATATGATTAGTTAAGTTTGATTTTCGTGAAAACCATTTTTTACATTCATTACATTGATAATCTTTAATACCTTTGTGTTGTTTTATATGTGTAACTAAGTTTGATTTATGTAAAAACCATTTTTTACATTCATTACATTGATAATCTTTAACGCCAGTGTGTTGTTTTATATGATTAGTTAGGTGTGATTTTTGTGTAAACCATTTTTTACATTCATTACATTGATAATCTTTAATACCCTTGTGTTTTTTTATATGTGTAACTAAGGGTATATTCCAAAAATAACAAATTTTAACCATGGTTAACCGAAAGTGTTCCAAAAATATCAAAAGATGTAAATTGTGGATTAATGAAACATGGTAACGGTTAAAGCGGTTGTAACCAGCGTAACCATTCTTTTAGCTCGGTTACGCCGGTTACGTATATCTATCCTTTTCTAAAACATAAATGAATGTTGGGTTATATTTACGTATTTACCCAAAACTTCTGTCACACGTGGTAGTCTTTTTTGTGTTTGTACACATTAATGCAATTGTTAGTTTATAAAGAATTTGATTTTCGTTATATAAATAATATTTTTTTATTTTACATACATTTTATATGTATACAATATACAGAATTTATATTATTTTTGTATTACATACCAAATTGCTAGTAGAAGCTGTAATTCGGCTTTTAAGAAAACGGGAGATGTTAAATTGCCTCCATTGAAATTTAATAAAACATAAAAGGTGTTTCTATTCATCCGGAAATGTGATCGAAATACCTCGTCACTGTAATTATTTCAACATATTCTTCTATTCTAGGTCTCTTCCCTAACAAAAACAAACAATATTTCAATAATATAATAGGTATTTCGCAAAATTAATGATTTTTAACTTGCTTTTTATAGACGGCAATAACTGTGTAACTATTTGCTTTATTTGTTCATCACTGCTTTCATCACTACTTGTTGAAAGTAATAAATCCATAAATAAAACGTTTTCGTTCATTGTTCGAAATATTTTAGAGTTGCCGCTATCATATGATCGAGGTTTAGAGGTTATGTTATAATTTTGAGAACCGAATGAAACCGAAGTGTTTCATTACAAATACTCACGTGATTGCAACCAGTCCGTTACCAGAACCGTGGTTTCGGTTTTTATATTTTATTTTTGGAATATACCCTAAGTTTGATTTATGTAAAAACCATTTTTTACATTCATTACATTGATAATCTTTAACGCCAGTGTGTTGTTTCATATGACTAGTTAAGTGCGTTTTTCGTAAAAAGTATTTTTTACATTCATTACATTGATAATCTTTAACGCCAGTATGTTGTTTCATATGTCTACCTAAGGTTGACTTTTGTGAAAACCATTTTTTACACTTATTACATTGAAATTCTTTGTTGTTACCACTTGCACCACCAGTAACTAGATCATTTTCGTCAGAATTAATTTCATTATTATCAGAAACTACATCATGGTCATCAGAATTCTTATCACTTTCGTCGTCCAAGTCAATGCTGCTGTCTTCTTGAAAATTAGAATTTGTTTCAAGTATGCTTTCCTGCTTCAATATTTCTTGTAATAAATCAAAGTCACAGCCAGAGGAATTTTCTGGGAGCGGGTCTTCTTCTTTAATGGAAATTTCGTCCACTAATAAATATTTTACTTCTAGTTTATTATTTTTATCTATCACTTCCTTTTTTACACAAACTTCATCGACTTGATTAATCTTTGTTTTAGATGTCGTACAATTGCCTGTCACGTCTGTGTTGTCCGGTGCTTCCTTGATCCACGCTTCCAGACGTTGAGTGTTCTCCACACAGTCTTTCTTAAATGTACTAAATAATTGAAATTTCTGTTCGCAAATGGAACAGAAGCGTAGCGGAAGCCTCAACTTGAAGATTGTCTGAAACATGAATTTTCATTGTAAAAATATGCTCATTAAGGATATACAGGGGTCTCATTTTCGATGTTATTTCAAGGTATCTCGGGTAATTGTAACGATACAACAAACCTATTTTCACATTCCATAGTCAACTTTTCGAGAGAAATTTAATAGTCGCCACAGGAATTTTCTATCTTCATTTTTTTTTAGCTACAGGTAAAAACTCGTTTTTCGCTAATTTCGAAAATATCTCACATCTTATTTAGTATAATAGTTAGAGAAAAATTGTTTAGACATATTTTGAACAGTTTTTTACAAATAATAAAATGGCGCAATTAGATATAACACAAACTTATATTTTTTAAGTGGGAACCAATGTTGAAAATAGTTTCATCTTTTTGCTTATTTTATAAATTTTTCAATGATGTATAACAAGTCCATATTCTTTTGTTTTAAACATAAATAAAACATGAATTATTAATTTTTGGAGAAAATATTGAAAGTGATTAAAAAACAAATGAAAAACTATTTATTTTTAATATTATTTTCTTTACTTTTTCTCATTTTTTCAATTTACAGAAAGCATATTAAACCACGTTTTACGACTTGTGCCAAAACCAACTATAATGCTGATAAAGTACAGTTGTTCATTTTAAACGGACCACCATTGTTATCTCGAGAACTATAAGAGCTACAAAGACGGTTAAACGGGCAAAAAAATTCTATTTCACAAGACAAATTTAAATAAAAGTAAAATAACTTCTTGTATTATTTTATAAGTTGTTAAATTCTCTTGGAGGTACATTTTATATACTTTTCGATCAGTGGTTCTCAAAGTACAGGACCTAACTTTCTTATTTTAAATGAGAGCATGTATTTGTCATTTGCTCCTTCGTTACGGAATTTAATTCTGAATTCAGTGGTATAATCTTTTTATATCCTTACAAAACGATTTTTTTTGAGAAAAATGCATGTACATTTTTATCTTAATTTGATTAAAAGATGGCTATAATAAGAGTTCCATGAATGGAAATAATGAATACGTTTTAATTTTTACATAGAATTAGAATTCTGTGGTTGCTCAGCAATGAGAAAAATAAAAAACCTATTTTTTGGATGGAAAAATATAAAAAAAGATACATGCGAAATATATGTCAAAAAACTGATGTAAAAAAATATGAATATTGTATGACAATTGTATTGAATAAATTCTGTTTTCTTGAATTCTATACTGAAAACTTTGGCTTTAAATTAGTGCTAGTGACGCGAGAAATTAAGTGTGTATGCACACATATGCCATGTAAGAAATATGTGAATATTTCGTTTGCGTTGACATTTATGATTAATTAAAAGAACAAAATATTCCCTTTTTCTATCAGGGCACTCTAATGGGGAAGTTTAGCGTGATTGAAATTACATGTGAAATATTTTTTTATGGTAAATATATGAATAATTATAACTGAAAATGTAATTGAAAGTTAAAATAATGTTCCCATTTATTTATAATTAATTATTTATCATCGAACTGTTGTGACGTCACAAGTGACTTATACGCATGCGTAGAACGGATGGTGAGACCTGACTTTTTAAACATAGGTTGTGTATTACACTACAAACTTCTGGCCAGTTCACGTGGGTTTGTTTACGTTTTCGCGGAGTGAGGTTATAAGTTTGTAGTTTGAAGTGGAATTATTATTCTTTGCAAAACTATTATACAGTACTTAATTTTTAATATTCTGTTCTGTTCAACTTATAAGGTAAATATTTTTTGTACACATATTAGTATATTCTTTTCTTTTGCATGTATATGCAAGTTTATTGCGAGTTTTACGTATTGTAGATAAATGTTTATTATTTTTACATTAATTAATATTTTCTATTTCTTTTCGTAGTTTAAGATGTAAACAGGATTTGTCGCCGCTGATAGCAACAATTTACCAGAAATAAATGATGCTATGATTCACAATTTTTATAAACAAAATCCATTATTTGCATCAGTGGAATTGAAAAACGTAAAAACACAGCGGTAAGTTATTACTAAAATATAATTTCTGTTGTTACTTTTTGCTCATCTTTACGAAACAAAATTAATTTTCTTGAAATATTTACACTAATAAACTTGCACAAGAAGAACAGAATATAACCTATAATAATCTTAACACAGAACCAGAACTGTCACTGCTTATAAACGTCAAAACATGTGGCTGCCATGTTTTAAACTCCTTGTTGCCATGGGAACCCAGCGCGCGCCTGCTTAAGGTAGACTATAAGTCCTCCGTGAACTGTTGTGACGTTATTATTTTAGAAAATTTCATTTTTTAAGAAATCTAGACATCTTTGAGTGAAATACAATATAGAATATCACTTTTAAGTAAGATAGCGATTATCTTCAAATAAGAAAATATACTATAGGCAATAAGATGTCGTGTCAAGAAGTGTTCTGCTACTTCCGGTTCCGGAGTATGTGATACCAACTTTAAAATTTCAAATAGAACAAACTATATTTTTTATATTTTTGAAAAGTACAAAGTTTACAAAGATAGTAAACAAGTAGGACGTTGTTTATTAAAAAGTAAAATGGCGAACGTTTGAAATATCTTACAAAATAAGTCAAGAAAGTGTGGAATTTTGTTTTATTGGATTTGTTGCCTAGGTTACGTCATGTAAATGAATTTATTTAAAAAAATATCATCATCTATGAACAAAAAACGATAAAATCTCACACACTTGATTTTTTTTCATTCAATATATTCATATTTGAAAGATCCGCCATTTTATTTTTTAATAATACAACGTACTAGTAATTTATTACCTACTATTGTAAAGCAAATTTTATGTACTTTTCAAAAATATAAAAAATATAGTATGTTCCATTTGAAATTTCAAAGTTGGTATCATATACTCCGGATGCTTCTTCATACATCTTATTGCCCATATTGTCTACAGTAAATTTGTTTATTTGAAGATATCGCTATCTCGCTTAATAACAGAGATAATTACTGGTTCATTCTCGCGTGATCACCCTGTATATTTAAACATAAGTACAATATATTCCTATCCGATTATATGCAAATTATTTTATATGCCATAAAAGTAAACAGAAATAAGTATAATTAGGTTAGTTTTAATTTAATAGCCTCGAACTAACTAAATAGCAATAGCCTCAAATATTTTTTACGGAAAACACTGCTCATACATTCATATTTACATACACCAATCATTTTTTCCATAAGAAAACAATAAGTGCTGTAAAAGGAAAATAAAAGCTTACGGGACGATATTTCTTCATAAGACGCAATGTAAACTGAAGGTTTGCTTGTCCAGAATCAGCTGTTAGCCGCCATGTTGAAACGTTACGTGCAAGTGCCCCATATCACTCGTATAAGTGGAAAGTGTCCTCTCGCCCTTTCTATTGAAAGTATTGTATTTAACATTTCTTGTACACACAGAAAATTCTAATTACACATAATCTTTACATTTTCGTATTTTCTATAATTTTAAATTTATTCTATGAGTAAGTTTTTTTTCCATTTTTTCTAAATGTTCGACGTTTTTTCAATTCATTACCGGGATTGGCGGTATTTCTGAAGGGTTCATGTAATATACCTATAATTTTAAATATATAATTAATTATACAATAAGATATATTAAGTATCGTTCCCAGAAAAAGCCTTCAGTACTATCTCTGAATTTTTGACACTGACATTAGTGACATTTACCTGTCAATTACAGACATTTTAATTTCTCAAGCAGTTACCATGGAGATGTTTGGGCTGTGAGCAAGCTGCGAGATTTACTACAACAGATTATTTTATAGATTATATATCTATATCTTTAAATCTATAGAAGATATAATAAAAAATTTAAATGCGTCGGAGAGAGAATTTTGGTTTTTAATATTAAATATTATTACAAATTTTGTAATAAAATTTATTTTCAAAAAATAATATTTATAAGATTTTTATTATAATATTAAAATGTTATTATCGGATTCTAGGGACCTTAAAACGTGCTTATACAGTGTGCTGGCGTAAGTCCGGGCATCACGAATATTTCGTTTATTTTGAGAGATATAAAAAAATGTTAATAAGCAAAATTAAACTAGTCAGAGGGGCTCATTAAGATGATCATAGCAGAAATTTTGTATCGCTTCCGGTTTTAGCGGAAATGGGTACAACTTTAAAAATAGCATAGCTAATCGGAATTTTTATATTTTTTTCAGAATAATTAGCTTCACAATGATACCAAATTATCATAGTTTTACTTTAACCATTTCAAAATGGCGACCATTTATTCTTAAAATATGTATTAATAAAATTCCATACAAATTAAAACATAGCAAGCTATGAATACAATTTTATTATCTTATAACAAAGGAAAAGAATTTACCTACGTTTGTGATAGTGACAATTTCTTGTAATAAATAATTATGGTTCAAGTGAATTACATAAATGAAGAAATGGTTGATACGATTTTAATATTCGGAGAATGTCAAAGAAATTCTGTTAGAGCACTTCAACTTTATGGAGAGAGGTATCCTCACCGACAACACCCGAGAAGACAATATTTTAATGAAGTTGTTAATAAATTGAAAACACATGGATCATTTAAACTGAAAAATCGACATGCAAGAAGAGGAAATAAAGTAGATAATCATCGAGATGATGAAGAAGAAGGAATATTAGCTTACATTAATTACAATCCTGAAGTGTCGGTGAGGAAATTAAGTAGAGAATGCGCGGTATCATGTTGGAAAGCATTCACATTTTTTAAAAAAAACATAGTTTTAATTCTTATAAGATGCACATTAGTCAATCTCTTAGGGAATATGACTATGATCGTAGAATAAATTTTTGCAAATGGTTTTTACAAATGTGGCAGAATGATAACAGATTTCATCATAAAATTTTATTTTCTGATGAATCATATTTTTCGAACAATGGGCTTTTTAACAGAAATAATGTGAAACGTTGGGCAACCGAAAATCCCAGAATACTGAGAACATCCAGGCATCAAGAAAGATTTGGTTTTAATGTTTGGCTGGGAATAATTGGGACCAGAATTGTTGGCCCTATTATATTTCAAGGTACTCTGACAGCAGAAAGGTATTTACTATTTTTACAAAATGAAGTGGAAGATCTGCTGGACGACTTACCTATTGCCAATACCATTGGCATGTATTTCCAACAAGATGGAGCGCCAGCTCATAATGCAAGAAATGTAGTGGCCTAATGAAAAATATGAAGATAATTGGATTGGAACAAATTCTCCAAATCCTTGGCCGGCACGATCTCCTGACCTTGCGCCACTGGACTACTTTCTTTGGGGTTATTTGAAAGATAAAGTATACCGAACACCTCCAACTACTTTGGAAAATTTAGAAATAAAAGTTAAAGCGACTGTTAGAGAAATTAATGAGAATATCCTACAAAATGTAATGAAAGAGTTTTTATTACGTATAAGAAAATGTATAGAAAATAATGGCGGCCATATTGAGCATTTGTAGTTTTTCATATTTACTGTTCCTGTTTTGGTATCGTTGTGAACATGCTAAAAAATTAAAAATTAATACCTCACGCCTATTTTTTTTTTAATTTCTTTTCTTTTGTTATAAGATAATAAAATTGTTTTCATAGCTTGCTATGTTTTATTTTGTATGGAATTTTATTAATACATATATTAAGAATAAATAGTCGCCATTTTGAAATGGTGAAAGTAAAAAACTATGATAATTTGGTATCATTGTGAAGCAAATGTTATGTACAATCTGAAAAAAGTATAAAAATACCGATTCCCCATGCTAGTTTTAAAGTTGTACCCATTTCCGCTAAAACCGGAAGTGATACAAACTTTCTGCTATGATCATCTTTTGAACCCTTTGTCTAGTTTAACTTTGCTTATTAACAGTTTTTTGTATCACTCAAAAACGAAATATTCGTGGTGCCGGACTTACGCCAAACACCCTGTATACTAAAATCTGGGTATACGATTTTTGGCTTGATTATAATTATTTTTTAAATTAATTAAGTTAAGAAAATAAAATTTCTATTGCTATTAGAAAAAAATGCACCTACGCTTATGTATGAATATAACTTCTTGGGTTGAAATTTACCTGACATCCCGAGTTTGAGTGTATTAGGGTGAAATTTGCTTTGTGTAAGGCAATAAAACATTGTAAAATCACTATTTCACTTCTGAAGCTGTGCGGCATCGAAGTATAAGTAAATATTTGACAAAACGCAACTTAGGAATAGTGAACTGAATTACATTATTTTGGATCGCCAAGTTACATCGTACGGACAGTATGTGTACCCGCGTTGAAGAAATGTTTACCTTGCGACTTTTTAATAACTACAGTATCTGAGTCCGTCCCTACCGGTTTACATTCCCCTTGCCGTTACTTGAAGTTTATGCTCTCTCCATATTATTCCTATATCCATGGTTACAACTATATCACGCCTGCTCATTCATTCATTACTCTTTAAAACACATTGTATATATAAACATTTAATCAGCAGATGGAATTATTCCATAGGCACTGAAGTGTTAAAGTAGTAAGGTGGACAGAATGATATTATTAATTTATACACAAATCAGTCAATAATAAGTACTCCCAGCTTTTCATAAAATCTATGAAAAAGTTATTTTTAAAAAGAACTTTCTGTTTTCCAGAAGAGTAGGATTTTAATTGTGGTGGTATGTGCCGTTTGTAACTTTTGAGGTTATTTACTTTCTATTTAAATATAAGTTCAAAAGTTATTTCATACCTTTAAAGAAAAGTAAAATATTTAAAGTTACTTACAATTTCAGGCATAAGATATTTCACTTGAGTAACAATTTTGTTGTCCACAATGTTGCATTTGTCATCACTTGAGCACATAAAGCACAAATCAATCATGGAACTCATATTTAATATATTCTCTAATTACTTTCATTAAACAATATCTACAAAATATTTATTTACAAACAAATAATTTATAGTAGTTGCAAAAGAGGTTAACCAGGAGGTTAACACAGTTCGATTATCAACTCCGAACTGAACTAAACTGTAACAGCTGTAACACTTGTATAATTCACGTTTGAACCGTTTGCAGTGCCATCTCATGAATGCTCTCCCAAGTTATATATTGAATGCTCAAGTATTTCAAAGATTCTAAGACAATGTTTCATTATGAATAATAGATAAACTTTGAACTTTCATTAACTTCAAAGATAGAGTCAGAATGTACAAAAATGGGAGCAGGCAGTTTTGCTCACTTTAGAAGGCGCGCGCTAGCACAAAATATTCATAATTGAAGAATCCGGTATTAAAAATGACTGTTTCTTCTTTAAAAATAATGCGTTGTATTAGGTAAATGCAAAAGTGTAAGTAGTCTTTATAGTTTAACAAACGATGGAAAAAGAAAAGAATAATAAAATTTATTTGTGCAGATCATTTTGAGAGAAAGGAGTTATACAACTGGTAAAAATTATAATAATTAATATTGTATCATGTGGATTTGAGTTTAATTGTAGTTTTAGGTCAGAAGTTCAATAAAAAATCTCATGTGACCAACACAGTACCTCCCGCCATTTAATTTTTAAATATGTCATCATCATTATCGAAATCTGAGTACAAAGCAGATTAGCACACCCAACAAGGGTTAATATTCCGTGATAATATATTTATCTATTATTTTATTTAATTACATTCCTACATATTTACTAGCTGGAAATTATATTAAGTTTCTTTCCATATAACTATTGTTCTATTTACAATTTTCTTTCTAAAACGTTACTATTATTAATTTGAAATGATTATTTGTAGTATTTTTTTCCAAAATAATCCATAAACGATTGACAGAGATAAAACACTGCTAGTTAACTGCTCGCTAATCATCTGGCAGTTGGGATAAGATGCGCAATGGTTCATAAACTGCGGTGGGGGTTAAAATATGGAACGGAGCTCATTCTGTCCTAACTCTGCTGCAGTTAAAATCGGAAAGTACAAACCGGGGCGTAAACTATGAAAGCACTTAAAAGTTACCTCATCTCAGACATAAATAATATTTTTTAAATTTCAGTCTCATTCTACACCAAAATGTAGTAAATAGCGTACTGGGAAGTTTGTATAGTTGGAGGAAGAAATATTTGGAACTGACTTATGCAGAGTTTACAATCTTTTATGGACGGTTGGGTTTGTTTGCGGTCAGGACTCATAAATTATTCGAACTTGAAGGCATCAATTTTAGGGTAAGAAATGGGTCGTATTAAAAAAAATCATACTCAATGTTTGTATAAATTGTTATTTGAATACAAAGTACATAATTAGGAAACATCTTAAATATTTTAATCTCTTTTCACTTTACAAATTGACGTTAGAAGATATACACTTAAAACGAATTATTATTTTAATACAGATTTAAAAGTACATCTTGAATGCAAATTTCGGGTACGGCCCAGGACAGAAAACTCTACCTGTCTCCGAGTAGCATTACCGCAAAGTCCATAAAACTTTATAACGACCAATTGGCAGAATCTATAATGAGTTCCAAATATTTCTTCCTCCTACTATATGTATATATCTATCTCTTTCCCCCACGAATACTTTCTCTCTCTGTGCACAACAACAGCGGGGACTATCACGTAAGAATAGAGAGCTGTACCAGCTAACGTGTTCAAAACATAGGCGAATCTAGAAAATATAGAGTGTTAAAAAAGGGTATTTTTTTTAAAAGCATATAATACTGACCAAAATGAATAAAAAAGCCTAATCAACATAGATCAGCAATAATTCAAAGATGCAAGGCAGTGAAAAATGAATCTTTACGCTACGGGGTTTAGGTAAAAAAAATCACTTGACGTTCAACAACAACTCCATACTCCGTTCGTTTAAACGAGAGACCCAGTGGTTGTTTGAGGCAAGTATAGATTTTCAAATAATCGAATATACGTGTAGTGCGGTATTTATCATTCAATTAGTTTCGATGTTGCCAATAAATTGTAATAGTCTATTGTAGCTCTGGAATTGGAATAAGCTATTAACGAACTCTTTTGTTGTAATAGTTTTAGTATACCTAGACACAAAATAGAAAAAAACTAATTTATCTCAAATAAAATATACAAGATGTTAAAAAACAATTGTAATACATTTGAGAGGAAGACAAAAAAAGTCGAAAAGTTTTATACAATATGTGACCAAAAATGAACTGTTTCGGAGTTATGACAGGTTTTATATAAATTTAATTATTATGTAAATCCGAAAGCCATGAATTTATTCGTAAAGTAACGGGCAGCCAAGTGGCAAAAATGGCATAATTACATGTCATAAATGTCATCTTTGACACTTGGCTGTCCGTTCCCACGGAACAACTATTCGAAATTTTACAAATAAATTCATGGCCTGCCATATCTTCGAAATAGTTCATTTTTGGACAAATATTGCATAAAACTTTTCGGCTTATTTTGACTTCTTCTCTATATCCTATAAATGTGTTACACTTGTTTTTTAACATCCTGTATGCAAAATGATCTATTGTCAAATAAATTCCACCATTTTTTATAATTTCATCTGAAAGTAAAACTAAGAATATTAGTGAAAATCCGGTGAAAAGATTCCTATTAGGTAATAAGCGAGTTATGGTCCCCCAAACTGTTTTCTTCGTGGACTTAAATGTTCTTGAAATATATAAATAAATTTTATAACACTGTGCAAGTCTGCATGCTTTATAAATGCAAGTGTATTTAAATTATTAAAATTAATGCTAGACATTCATATTTAAATAAAAACTGTTTGAGAAATGTAATACTGGACGAATATCCACGCCTCAGCTATTTGAATTTCATTACTTCCAGTGGTAGTAGGCTCCTCCCCCTAACTCGGTATATGTTACATATTTATAAACAGTCTTTGAGTTGCCAATCAAAATAATATATATGGAGTTCATATGAGTGACGAGCTGCTGTAATTATTAAGCTTATACTTACACTATTTTTTTTTTACTAATTTCTCTTAATTCGATTGAGCTGTAATCCCCTATTTATATAGAACATATAAAGTTTCTTCTATATATTTTATGCAAATAACGATAAGAAATAGTGTAAATCAAGCTTTATTTTACAATGCCATCTATAATACAAATTGAAAACAAAAATCTTCTAACCTGTACAAAAATAATAACTGCTACAAGTTCATTGTTTGTAAATAAATATTTAGCACATATTATTTAATGAAAGTCAGTGACACTGTCAGGAAATAACGTTATTTGTACGGCTATGAATCAACGTAATGTATAAACTTCCGTATTATTCGGTTGTCATTTTTTAAAGCAAATGGATGTGTGTATGTTTTTTCAATTTTTTGTACTGTGTTTTAATAAATTAACTGAATGTTTTGTACGAATGTATTTCATGTACATGAATTGTAACAATTTCTAAGATCTGACTGTAAGTATGTTAATGTCCATATTATTTTGTATGTATTAGATTTTTGTTGTAGACCCTGAAGAAGGTGCAAGGGTGCACCGAAACGTTGGTATAGTAAGAATAAATGCTGTTTGACTGAACTTTCAAATAATTGTTTACATCTAATCCACATCACAGTCGCGAAATTACCCAAAATTACAACCCAGTGAAACAATATTTATGAGTATTTGTAAAGGTCAGTAAACTTTGAATTCACCGTAAATCTCTAATATTTTTATTCGCAACCGTTGCGTCGGTTGCCCTCAAAAATTCACCAAATTTAGGGCAAATACAAGTTAAGATACTGACTATATCCTTTGGAGAAAAATTACAAAAATTGGTATACCGCGTATTTTTACTCGGGGAATATATTTGTGATACCGTGCCTCCCGCCAATTGTAGAAGTACAATTTGTCGATAACACGGAAGAGTTCTCGGCTTGTGAGAATTTAAAATTCAGTGCCGTCTGTTGTCTCTAATGTGAATTGCAGTATTACCTATATAAAAAATCTTTAGAATTCAGTGCCCTCCATGGTCAAATTTATTTAAGAAAAAGGTGATTTCTTTGATTTCAAAAATTTAAAATTTACGTTTTTTATCTCCCGCTATCCTTGGTAAGGGAGGTATAAGGATCGTGCTAAAAATCGCATATCGAGATTTTGATAAATGGCCATGTTTTAAGGTCCCTAGAATCCAATTTTAACATTTTCACGATGATGTCTGTGTATGTGGATCCTCTTTACGCTCTAATTCAAATACTATCGTTCACAAAATTTTGAAACCATGTATTTCCACCTTACTTTTGTATGAAAAGATACCATTAGATTTTGGAATAAATCAGATAACCGAAAATGGCACTTTACTGGAAGCTCAAAATAGTTTTTCTTCGAAAAATACCGTTAAATGTTATTTTTTCGAGATTTATGTTATATAAAAATTAAAGATTATTAAAGTTTCTACAGGTTTGCATTAATACTGTTTCTATATATTTTATGGATAAATTTATGAAACTGTCTATAATTTTAATCCCGCAGCCTACGTTTTAAACACAACTCATACAAATGGTTATACAATTCAGTTCTCAAATGTTTGTATCTAACAAATATATGTCACTGTCAACAAACTAATCATTTCAAATAATAATATAAATAAATAAATATTTCATCACGGCATATTACCCATTGCTGGGTGTGCCAATCTGCTTCTTACGCAGATATCGGTAATGATGGAATATTTGTACCGTGTGGGCGCTTACCAGGCGTCACCTCACGGGCACTCATTGCTGGCGTGGAGAGTGTGCCACAGGGGTCAATGTTGTGCTATTAAAATGCGATGTATTTTTTGGCGTCGGTCGGGATCGAACCCGGGTCCCCAGATTCGCGACCAGACACTTAGGCACACGGCCACGAGACCCCATAATAAAAAGAAAATAGTAAATGGAACAATAATTATATGGAAAGGAACTTAATACAGTTTCCAGCATAAGTGAATATGTAAAAATATAGGTAAGATAATAAAAACATATGTCGTGTTCCCAATCCTTATTATTATTTTTGATTAGTCATTTGTTTTTGTATTTGAAATTGTTTGCTAAATGTAATGACTCGCTTACCCTTATCTGTTTTATTTAATTTTCTCAGGGCGTACTGGTCATAACTAGTATGATTCAGTTGTTTTGAACTCGCTTCACCCTTATTTATTTTTCTCATGGCGAACTGGTCATAACTAGAATGACTCAGTTGTTTTCAATAACTTTGTATGTTTAGAAGATAGCTTGCCCAATTTTGAGAATTTAAACCCCCAGTTTTACATAAGTGGGGGTTGTCAGTTGTCAGCAGTGGTAAGCAGTTGCTACCTCAGATTATTGTCATTCCGTAAATGTATTATAACTAAAAACATATATTTCTAAGTGTAACAGAAGAAAACCGCCGTAAATAAAATTATAATTTAGTTGTACTTGTGTGTTTTTATGCAATTTAAACCCTTGCTATCATGAGTACACGACAATCATCACGGCAGTAGTAAGTTGTCCCCCAAGTCGCGAGACCACTAATTGCTTTGTAGTGGGGGCAATTAAAAACTCACTAACGGGCGCCAGTGACCGCTCTGGAATGCAAACTAATTGCTTTTTAATGACTTTTTAATTGCTTTTTAATGACTTCCTGGAATTTGTGGTGACGTATGTTTGCTTTCTAATGACCTTGGAATTTGTGGTGACGTATGGTTGCTTTCTTTTGACCTGTTTTAATGACTTTTTAATTGCTTTTTAATGACTTCCTGGAATTTGTGGTGACGTATGTTTGCTTTCTATTGACCTGTTTTAATGACTTTTTAATTGCTTTTTAATGACTTCCTGGAATTCAGGCTAATTGCTTTGAGTATGAATTTAAAAAATATATCGGGAAATATGCTCATAGTATAATAATTAGTCACATTGTGTCGGAAATGATGGAAAAATTTGGCATAGCTTCACCTCCATACTTATTTGTAACATGGAATAATCCAAAAGAGAAATAAATACTTTTAAATAATGTTTATACCATCAGTCTTTATCAAAACTAGCAGGTCATAAAATAAAATAAAATTCTTTTAATTGCAGACATTTGTTATTTAAATTAAGCAAACTCACCCAAAATTTTTAATTTTAAAATTAATCCGAGTATACATTCGTGGATTCATTTAAAATGAACCAACTATATTGCTGGTTGTCGGTGTGTTTGTTAAGAATGTATGACGCCTAAGTCTGCAAAGTAGCAGAGACTCAGTTTTCTCCAAGTATTCATATTCTTGTGTCGTCTAAAATTACAAATATGAAGATACAATTTTTGATTTATAACTCGAATATAATTATAATACACGTAATATTCTTTCTTGGCATTATTTACTTGAATATTAAACAAATTTCAAAAATATATTTTTAGAAGATTATTACTTTTTCATAATTTTTCTGAAATACTTGACAGTCGTTTTAAAGATATATCGGGAAATATGCTCATAGTATAATAATTAGTCACATTGTGTCGGAAATGATAGAAAAATTTGGCATAGCTTCACCTCCATACTTATTTGTAACATGGAATAATCCAAAAGAGAAATAAATACTTTTAAATAATGTTTATACCATCAGTCTTTATCAAAACTAGCAGACCGATATATACAAGGAGAAACAATTTGTGACAACTACTTAAATAATAAAATTAATATTATAGAGTTTCTTATAAAATAAAACTATTGAACTATAAATTGGATATCGAAGCTAGTAAATTCTTCGAAGAAGAAATCAAATTTAGATAAACAATCGAAACAGAACGAAAATATTAGTAATCGGGTAAGTTTTTTTTTCATTTCTGTTTTCCAATTTGTTAATTTTTATTTTATTCTTTTCAGGACGACACTATTTCAAGGCAAAATGACTCAGCAAGAAGTAATAATAAACAATAAATCTCGCTTACTTAATCAACACTTGTTTACTATAGATGACAAAAATATATTAGCTGTGGGTATAAGTCCACTGAATTTAGAAATTGTTATTAAACTTGTACGTCAAACATCACAAAATAATATTACATTTAATATAGCAGAATGGAATAATTTTGTAAAATACATAAAAAGTATTGTAAATAGTGCTAATAATATACATCACATCGAATTTCATTCTTTTAGATTAGAATATAAAGTTTATATACAATGGCTACAAAATGAAATTTCTTTAGATGTATTGTCACTGAATGTAATCTGTGAGATATGCGATTTTGTATCTGTATTAACGGATTATTTAAAAGCCGTTAATTTTGAAGAATATTACAGAGATATAAATACCCAAGCATATTTTACACCTGAAGATTCTATAACTAATGTTAAAAAATTGATATCTAAAAAAATAATATTCAATCAATCATATACAAAGAAATGTTAATATTTTATCCTAATCTAATTAAGAATGATTTAATATCAAATATGTATTATGTACCTAGTAATTATAATAAATTTAAACATTTGTTAGAAACTGATAATGTACCGAAATAAAGCATAATATATTTATTTATAATCCTGTTTTGTACTTACCTAGTTTATATCATTCCTTCTGTTCAGTACGTAGAATAGAAGAAGTCACGTGATATTTCTGTATAGAGGATGGCGGCATCAAGGTTTCGCGCTGTTTGAAAACCCCTTGGTTTTGTAAATTCGTCACAGTTTATATAACCGCGTCATCTGTATGACCTGATTACCGTGCCGTGCCAGTGTTTATAAAATATGGAAGAGTTTATTATTGATATACAAGGATTTAGAATCGATAATAATCGATTTATTATGAAACAAATAGCAATTTTGACAAGAAATGATACGAAATTATTTCACATGTTGATTCAACCTCCATGTTCATGGAACGATGTCAGTCTTTCACTTCGGAAACAAATACGATGGTTAGAACGTTCGTACCATGGCTTATCATGGGATGACGGGCATATACCTTATTATACAGGCCCAAATATAATAAAGAATATATTATCCTGTGAATGTATAATATATTTAAAGGGAAATGAGAAAAGAAATCTAATGGAGAAACTACTTAAAGATGATAAAATATGTACTATAGTTGATCTGTCAGAAAGTATAGATGACTTTGAGGAGAAGCCGCCATCACTACGTACAAAGAATGAATATACTTCGATTTATTCGTGCTTTCATCATAAAAAAATTTCAACAAGAAGAGATTTCGCGGCATGTGCTCTAAACAACGTATTTACAATTCACGCATGACTGACAAGGAAAAAAGATGTTCTATTATAAATTTATTTCTACCTATATGTTTCAATATGTATTTTACTTCTTATTATCAATCATGTTGTAAAATGTACTTGCACTTATTAATATTGTATTTAAGAATAGTTAAAATAAAATTTGTAAATTGCATTTTGTAGCTATATTACTTACCCTGTGATACACTTTTTTTAGGCTATTGATAATACGTACTGAACAAAAGGCACAAGTTCTTATAAATAAATAAGCGTATATAGCATGATGTGTAAAATTTGAATATAAATATATTTACTTATCTGCGAAAAGCAAACTCACCCAAAATTTTCAATTTTAAAATGAATCCGAGTATACATTCGTGGATTCATCAATTTCTACTTTAAAATGAACCGACTATATTGTTTGTTGTCGGTATGCTTGTTAAGAATGTATGACGCCTAAGTCTGCAAAGTAACAGAGACTCAGTTTTCTCCAGGTATTCATATTCTTGTATCGTCTGAAATTACAAATATTAAGATACAATTTTTGATTTATAACTCGAATATAATTATAATACACGTAATATTCTTTCTTGGCATTATTTTCTTGAATATTAAACAAATTTCAAAAATATATTTTTAGAAGATTATTACTATTTCATAATTTTTCTGAAATACTTGACAGTCGTTTAGAAATTTATACAAATACAAAACGTACTTTGTATTATTTTCGGGAATGTGTAACTTTCTACTTGTGATAAATAAATATTTGTTTTAAAATAGATCGGGAAATATGCCCATAATATAATGTTTATACCATCAGTCTTTATCAAAAACTAGCAGACCGATATATATACAAGGAGAAACAATTTGTGACAACTATTTAAATAATAAAATTAATATTATAGAGTTTCTTATCAAAATAAAAACTATTCAACTATAAATTGGATAGCGAAGCTAATAAATTCTTCGAAGAAGTTATTCAAATTTTTTTTTTTGATTTCTTGGTGTTTCAATACTTAAATTGTTACAAGATATAAGGTCGTGATAGAAGCCAAATATTTGAAGATATAAGAAGCTGACAACTATAAATAACTGAAATTTTATCAATAATATAAATTTTAAATATGGATATTTATAAATTATTTTAATTACTTAACTTGTATTCTGTCGTAAATTAACATAGTATCAAAAATATTACAAAATAAATCTGTAATTTTATCAGAATGTGTCAATATTTTGAGAAACATTCATTCTTTTGAAAGATTATCGTTTAAACGATTTTAAACAAATGTTATGTTTGGCACAAGAAAATCATAATAATAAAAATGCAATACAGTTTTAAATGATATTTTCGCGTGTTTAAACTGCAAAGGTAATTATTACAAAATTCTTTGTCTCCAGAAATAAATTTCAACTTTTAAATGAATGCTAGTATATCCAATTTTCCAAATTTCAGATTTAAAATGAGCAGACATTTCTAAATATCAAATTACTACGCCGCTGATTACAAATTCAGCGTCGATATGACAACTGTCAAATATTGCTTTAGGAGCAATTTGATTTTTAGATTTAAATATCAGTAATTTTGTGAATATGAACTCGTAAATATAATTATTCAAATACTTTCCAAATATAGGTATAAATAAATTTTACTAATATTAATTGATTTTTTAATTACTTAACTTGAATGTATATAAACAGTTCTGAAGTGTTTGTCACTGTCCAATCCAAGTTTATGCTATTCACATAACCCAGCAATATTTTCAAGCATGCCGCTGGCAAGTTTCCAAAAATTACTTCGTACAATCATCTGAGTGCTGGGATGATGAAGATTCTCCCACTTATAATTCGGAATTCGGAAAATATGCCTATAATAGAATAATTAGTCACATTGTGCCGGATGTGAAAGAAAATAATATAACAACGCGTCAGGTTAAATATGTTGAAAGTTTTGAAAATAATCCATGTTTTAGTTTTCTAATATTTCAGAAATAGCTACATACCCATTCGGTTATTAATGACCAAATTTTTTCATGTTTATTATACTTTCACTTATTTTTGGGAAATTTAAAAAATGTTTATTAATAATTTGTAACAGAACTACTAAATTACGTGCAAGTTTAATAATAAAAATGTATTTAAAAATAATTACATTAGTATACTTTACCAACATACTGTTCCTAAAATAAATGAATCCGAGTATACATTCGTGGAATCATCATTTTGTACTTTAAATTGAATCGACTATATTGTTTGCTATCGGTGAATGTGTGACGCATAATGTTTTGTCTGAAATTAAAAAATAAGATACAATTTTATAAAATAATATTCAATCAATCATATATAAAGAAATGTTAATATTTTATCCTAATTTAATTAAGAATGATTTAATATCAATAGTTATTTAACTATCAAGTGTGTTAATGAGGGCGATTAATTATCGAGACATTTTAACGCGTGAGCGTAGCGAACGCGTTAATTGTTGAGATCATTAATCGCCAATTAACGCACGTGTTAGTTACAATATTTTTTCGTTGACCGTATCTTACTTATATGGAAAATCTAATTTTACTCCATGAAAAATTTTTTTAGGTTAGTAATGGTTGACCGAACGTCAAATTTTACGTCAGAAAATCAATAAGTTTTGTCATCAATTGTTTTCAGTGGGTGCGTTCAGTTAACTTAATCCTAGATGACACAAGCGGTTTTTTATGTTATTTGAGGAATTTTATTCTTTCAAATTCATTTTAAAGGTATGCTACGTGAATAATATACCTAGCTAGTAAGTGTCAAAAGCATGATTTTTAATTCTGTCTACCTCTTTGCTACAACTTAGCGTTAGCAATATATGCTGTGTTCCATGTGGTGAACGCACCCAATAAATCGTTTATTAATAAAAAATCATGCATTAATAGGGGTCATTAATGAATGATTTTCTATACATTAAGATAGCCTATTAATAAACGGTCGACGGAAAATATGTATTATGTACCTAGTAATGGGGTTATTTCACATTTCCTCTTGAAAGAATAGATCAAATTAAATATGTAGGTGTATGTTTACACTTTACAAGTATTTAGAATCAGAGATATGATTTTAAAAGTTGTTTTAAATATTTGAACGCTGACGTCACGGCTATACGTCACACTGTGTCGGATACGGGCAGAAACTCTCTAGCGGATGTATTTTGAACTATGATTGTTTGAGTTCTCACGTGTCAGCTTGATTTGCCGACATCAACATATTGTTAACAAAAAACATATTTTATATAACTTTTGCTATTTATTTTAATAAATATTTATTTACATGCCTTAACTCTGCTGTCACATGTCACAATTTTAGGGGTATATTGTTTATTACAACAACAAACGGATATCACGTGGACTGTTGTGTTCGTGTGCGAGAGGAATGCTAAATAGCTACGTATAACTTATCCATGCTAATGTCGTTTTAATGTGTTTCAATACTTAAACTGTTACAAAATATAAGGTCGTAACAGAAGCCGAATATTTATTTTGTCGCTTGTTTTACTGCATGTAAAAATATGGTGCACAAATTCAAATATCATTTGTAATATTTGAATATATTTTCAATGAAAATTAATGAATTACGTAAAAATAACATAAAATATTTGTACTTGAGTTCACTTGCGTGGAGTATCCTACTAAAATTAAATTATGTATGTAATTAATACCATTGAGAGTTTATTTTCTATTTATTATTTATCTGACACTGCATTCAATATATCAGTATAATATAAAATAATAATAATATATAATAATTAATATCCTTATTATTTTCTGTACATTCGCATTTATTAATTTTACAGTAAGTTTTTATACAAAGCAAAACTTTTTGCAATTAGGTTAGGTTTGGTTAGGTTAGGCTAATTGCAACTTTTATATTATAAGTTTTGCAATTAGGTTAGGTTAGGTTGCGGCGCAATTAGACTAACCTAACCTAACTGCAATTAGCCTAACCTACCCTAACCTAATTGCAGTTAGGTTAGGTTAGTCTAATTGCGCCGCAACCTAACCTAACCTAATTGCAAAACTTATAATATAAAAGTTGCAATTAGCCTAACCTAACCTAACCTAATTGCAAAAAGTTTTGCTTTGTATAAAAACTTACTGTAAAATTAATAAATGCGAATGTACAGAAAATAATAAGGATATTAATTATTATATATTATTATTATTTTATATTATACTGATATATTGAATGCAGTGTCAGATAAATAATAAATAGAAAATAAACTCTCAATGGTATTAATTACATACATAATTTAATTTTAGTAGGATACTCCACGCAAGGTTAGGCTAATTGCAGTTAGGTTAGGTTAGTCTAATTGCGCCGCAACCTAACCTAACCTAATTGCAAAACTTATAATATAAAAGTTGCAATTAGACTAACCTAACCAAACCTAACCTAATTGCAAAAAGTTTTGCTTTGTATAAAAACTTACTGTAAAATTAATAAATGTGAATGTACAGAAAATAATAAGGATATTAATTATTATATATTATTATTATTTTATATTATACTGATATATTGAATGCAGTGTCAGATAAATAATAAATAGAAAATAAACTCTCAATGGTATTAATTACATACATAATTTAATTTTAGTAGGATACTCCACGCAAGTGAACTCAAGTACAAATATTTTATGTTATTTTTACGTAATTCATTAATTTTCATTGAAAATATATTCAAATATTACAAATGATATTTGAATTTGTGCACCATATTTTTACATGCAGTAAAACAAGCGACAAAATAAATATTCGGCTTCTGTTACGACCGAGGGGTAAGTCACTCTTACAATCGGTGTACAAATCGCCTACAATCACACAACAGTCATTTACAATCTTTGTACAATCCATACAGTCAGTTTACGGTCAACCGTACAATCTTACAATCATCATACAGTCCTAACAGTCAGTATACAGTCGCTACAGTCACGCTTACAATCTCTGCAGTCACACTTACAGTCTCGGTAGTCACACTTACAATCAGTACAATCGTACTTATACAATCATCGCAAGTCAGTCTCACCCGGTCTCATCGCAGATCATTTTGTTGTTTTTAGTAATACTAAAAGCAATACACTGGTGATTTGTGTTTATGATTGTATTCAATATAAAGTGAAGTGCATAGTATCAGAGGCTTGGATAAAGCTGTGTTCTTTATTTTAATTATGTATTTACTTATGTTAACATTATGTCTTCTTGAAAAAAAAAAATTAAGTGTTAAGAAGTTACGAACATTGAAACAAGGATTTGATACTGATTTTTATTTTGAGTTTGGTGGCGATTTAAATTGGGCATATCGTGTATTAAGAAAGCTTGGGCATGTATTTTACTAAATCAGATGATAGCTGGTTAAAAGTGACTATAAAAGAAGGATCATCTTCATCTCCAATTAAGGAAACCACGGATACCTCGTTGGATCCACTTCTACCTCATTCTGATATTGAATCTGATGAAGATTTAGGTAAAATAAATAAATAAATATTTCATCACGGCATATTACCCATTGCTGGGTGTGCCAATCTGCTTCGTACACAGATATCGGTAATGATGGAATATTTGTACCGTGTGGGCGCTTACCAGGCGTCACCTCACGGGCACTTATTGCTGACGTGGAGAGTAAATATTATGTCAATTTGTTATGTTCAGACCCGGGATAAAATGCACGATTCCCAGCAAAGTTTGTTATAATTATTTTAAAAATTATTAATTAGGTATCATTTTTTATGCAGAATCACACAATAATGAAGAGAGAAGTGAAAACTCGAAAAAAGATAATAAGCTATCAATGAATATTGAAGGTTTGTAATTAAAAGACTATGCCAAGATTGTTCCTGAGGGCATTATAAAGGAAAACGATCCTTTCGTAAAAAATGATTTGTTTGATTGAAAAACAAAAATAATTTTAAAAATCCACACTATGTTGGTTTTTATCTACTAAAGATCAAGATTAAGTACTGATCGCATCCACAGATTGAAAAAAAGCAAATCAAATATATCTGCTTCATCAAAAAATAATTTAAATAAAAAAAAAACATTAAAAAACATCAAGATTTAGAAAAAAAAATTGCTAGTTCAAAAGATAGTGATTCTGATATTTCTCTGGGAAGTGAAACATTGACCAAAGATTTCGTGAGTAAAGATACAGAGCGAGATGGTTTAAATTTTGAAATGGAAAAATATTTCGCTGTTTATTATTTTGAAACCTGGTATATTGGACGAATTATTAAAATAGAAAAAACTAAGCTTACAATAAAATTTTTGAAAAATAATTTAGATGATGAAAATTGATAATATTCAGACAGTTTCCAAAAAGTATGTATTTTATGGACCTGTATGTTTAATTGGTAATGCGCCATTTAAATTAAAAATAAGTGATTTATTTATTAAATATAAAAAAAACTTAAACAAAATTTAAATTAATTTATTATTTTATTATATGTATAGGTCCTATACAGGGTGATTCATCGGTCTGTTCTCTCTTTATAACTCTTTTATTTTAAGTCAAATGGAAAAACTCTTCAAATATAATTTATATAATATATTATTGTCTATCTACGTACTATATGCATTTGTATACAGGGTGCTCCGTTGAAGCGCAACAATATATAACTTTATATTTCTTAATGGAACTGCCTATATATATATATATATATATATATATATATATATATATATATATATATATATATATTTATTTATTTTGATAGTAAATTAGATTCCCTTTAAAAAAGTATTAAGTAATAAGGGGTCTAAAATTATAAATTAAGAAGTTATTTACGTTCATAAAAAATAGTAGTTCATAGTTGAAAAAACTATAATTTAATACAAAATTTTGATTCTTTTTTATTAATACTTATTTTAAACATCAACATCAACGATGATAAACTAAGAGTATTGCTTGTTTAAATTCGAAACAATTGATCAAATTATCCATAGCTTACTGTGTTAATAATAACATGATACAAAAATATCATTCAACGAATAAAGGTAAATAACTTCTTAATTTATAATTTTAGACCCCTTATTACTTAATAATTTTTTAAAGGAAATCTAATTTACTATCAAAATAAATAAATATATTTAGGGTGTTCCATTAAGAAATATAAAGTAACATATTGTTGCGCTTCAACGGAGCATCCTGTATACAAGTGCATATAGTATGTAGATAGACAATAATATATCATATAAATTTTATCTGAAGAATTTTTCTATCTGACTTAAAATAAACGAGTTATAAAGAGAGGACAGACCGACGAATCACCCTGTATATCCAGTATGGGTGGTATATAATTATTGTTTTTTATTTGAATTATGAATAAAAATAAATAAAATTTAATATTTACTTGTTTCAATTGTAGCTTACAATACAGTCCTTACAGTCACATATAAAACTGTATAAAATCAAACAATCACTTACAGTCGTGTGATTGCACAGTCAGGTGTACAAAATATGCGTAGTGATTTACCCCTCGGTTACGACCTTATATTTTGTTTAAGTATTGAAACACATTAAAACGACATTAGCATGGATAAGTTATACGTAGCTATTTAGCATTCCTCTCGCACACGAACACAACAGTCCACGTGATATCCGTTTGTTGTTGTAATAAACAATATACCCCTAAAATTGTGACATGTGACAGCAGAGTTAAGGCATGTAAATAAATATTTATTAAAATAAATAGCAAAAGTTATATAAAATATGTTTTTTGTTAACAATATGTTGATGTCGGCAAATCAAGCTGACACGTGAGAACTCAAACAATCATAGTTCAAAATACATCCGCTAGAGAGTTTCTGCCCGTATCCGACACAGTGTGACGTATAGCCGTGACGTCAGCGTTCAAATATTTAAAACAACTTTTAAAATCATATCTCTGATTCTAAATACTTGTAAAGTGTAAACATACACCTACATATTTAATTTGATCTATTCTTTCAAGAGGAAATGTGAAATAACCCCATTACTAGGTACATAATACATATTTTCCGTCGACCGTTTATTAATAGGCTATCTTAATGTATAGAAAATCATTCATTAATGACCCCTATTAATGCATGATTTTTATTAATAAACGATTTATTGGGTGCGTTCACCACATGGAACACAGCATATATTGCTAACGCTAAGTTGTAGCAAAGAGGTAGACAGAATTAAAAATCATGCTTTTGACACTTACTAGCTAGGTATATTATTCACGTAGCATACCTTTAAAATGAATTTGAAAGAATAAAATTCCTCAAATAACATAAAAAACCGCTTGTGCCATCTAGGATTAAGTTAACTGAACGCACCCACTGAAAACAATTGATGACAAAACTTATTGATTTTCTGACGTAAAATTTGACGTTCGGTCAACCATTACTAACCTAAAAAAATTTTTCATGGAGTAAAATTAGATTTTCCATATAAGTAAGATACGGTCAACGAAAAAATATTGTAACTAACACGTGCGTTAATTGGCGATTAATGATCTCAACAATTAACGCGTTCGCTACGCTCACGCGTTAAAATGTCTCGATAATTAATCGCCCTCATTAACACACTTGATAGTTAAATAACTATTGATATTAAATCATTCTTAATTAAATTAGGATAAAATATTAACATTTCTTTATATATGATTGATTGAATATTATTTTATAAAATTGTATCTTATTTTTTAATTTCAGACAAAACATTATGCGTCACACATTCACCGATAGCAAACAATATAGTCGATTCAATTTAAAGTACAAAATGATGATTCCACGAATGTATACTCGGATTCATTTATTTTAGGAACAGTATGTTGGTAAAGTATACTAATGTAATTATTTTTAAATACATTTTTATTATTAAACTTGCACGTAATTTAGTAGTTCTGTTACAAATTATTAATAAACATTTTTTAAATTTCCCAAAAATAAGTGAAAGTATAATAAACATGAAAAAATTTGGTCATTAATAACCGAATGGGTATGTAGCTATTTCTGAAATATTAGAAAACTAAAACATGGATTATTTTCAAAACTTTCAACATATTTAACCTGACGCGTTGTTATATTATTTTCTTTCACATCCGGCACAATGTGACTAATTATTCTATTATAGGCATATTTTCCGAATTCCGAATTATAAGTGGGAGAATCTTCATCATCCCAGCACTCAGATGATTGTACGAAGTAATTTTTGGAAACTTGCCAGCGGCATGCTTGAAAATATTGCTGGGTTATGTGAATAGCATAAACTTGGATTGGACAGTGACAAACACTTCAGAACTGTTTATATACATTCAAGTTAAGTAATTAAAAAATCAATTAATATTAGTAAAATTTATTTATACCTATATTTGGAATGTATTTGAATAATTATATTTACGAGTTCATATTCACAAAATTACTGATATTTAAATCTAAAAATCAAATTGCTCCTAAAGCAATATTTGACAGTTGTCATATCGACGCTGAATTTGTAATCAGCGGCGTAGTAATTTGATATTTAGAAATGTCTGCTCATTTTAAATCTGAAATTTGGAAAATTGGATATACTAGCATTCATTTAAAAGTTGAAATTTATTTCCGGAGACAAAGAATTTTGTAATAATTACCTTTGCAGTTTAAACACGCGAAAATATCATTTAAAACTGTATTGCATTTTTATTATTATGATTTTCTTGTGCCAAACATAACATTTGTTTAAAATCGTTTAAACGATAATCTTTCAAAAGAATGAATGTTTCTCAAAATATTGACACATTCTGATAAAATTACAGATTTATTTTGTAATATTTTTGATACTATGTTAATTTACGACAGAATACAAGTTAAGTAATTAAAATAATTTATAAATATCCATATTTAAAATTTATATTATTGATAAAATTTCAGTTATTTATAGTTGTCAGCTTCTTATATCTTCATATATTTGGCTTCTATCACGACCTTATATCTTGTAACAATTTAAGTATTGAAACACCAAGAAATCAAAAAAAAAAATTTGAATAACTTCTTCGAAGAATTTATTAGCTTCGCTATCCAATTTATAGTTGAATAGTTTTTATTTTGATAAGAAACTCTATAATATTAATTTTATTATTTAAATAGTTGTCACAAATTGTTTCTCCTTGTATATATATCGGTCTGCTAGTTTTTGATAAAGACTGATGGTATAAACATTATATTATGGGCATATTTCCCGATCTATTTTAAAACAAATATTTATTTATCACAAGTAGAAAGTTACACATTCCCGAAAATAATACAAAGTACGTTTTGTATTTGTATAAATTTCTAAACGACTGTCAAGTATTTCAGAAAAATTATGAAATAGTAATAATCTTCTAAAAATATATTTTTGAAATTTGTTTAATATTCAAGAAAATAATGCCAAGAAAGAATATTACGTGTATTATAATTATATTCGAGTTATAAATCAAAAATTGTATCTTAATATTTGTAATTTCAGACGATACAAGAATATGAATACCTGGAGAAAACTGAGTCTCTGTTACTTTGCAGACTTAGGCGTCATACATTCTTAACAAGCATACCGACAACAAACAATATAGTCGGTTCATTTTAAAGTAGAAATTGATGAATCCACGAATGTATACTCGGATTCATTTTAAAATTGAAAATTTTGGGTGAGTTTGCTTTTCGCAGATAAGTAAATATATTTATATTCAAATTTTACACATCATGCTATATACGCTTATTTATTTATAAGAACTTGTGCCTTGTGTTCAGTACGTAGTATCAATAGCCTAAAAAAAGTGTATCACAGGGTAAGTAATATAGCTACAAAATGCAATTTACAAATTTTATTTTAACTATTCTTAAATACAATATTAATAAGTGCAAGTACATTTTACAACATGATTGATAATAAGAAGTAAAATACATATTGAAACATATAGGTAGAAATAAATTTATAATAGAACATCTTTTTTCCTTGTCAGTCATGCGTGAATTGTAAATACGTTGTTTAGAGCACATGCCGCGAAATCTCTTCTTGTTGAAATTTTTTTATGATGAAAGCACGAATAAATCGAAGTATATTCATTCTTTGTACGTAGTGATGGCGGCTTCTCCTCAAAGTCATCTATACTTTCTGACAGATCAACTATAGTACATATTTTATCATCTTTAAGTAGTTTCTCCATTAGATTTCTTTTCTCATTTCCCTTTAAATATATTATACATTCACAGGATAATATATTCTTTATTATATTTGGGCCTGTATAATAAGGTATATGCCCGTCATCCCATGATAAGCCATGGTACGAACGTTCTAACCATCGTATTTGTTTCCGAAGTGAAAGACTGACATCGTTCCATGAACATGGAGGTTGAATCAACATGTGAAATAATTTCGTATCATTTCTTGTCAAAATTGCTATTTGTTTCATAATAAATCGATTATTATCGATTCTAAATCCTTGTATATCAATAATAAACTCTTCCATATTTTATAAACACTGGCACGGCACGGTAATCAGGTCATACAGATGACGCGGTTATATAAACTGTGACGAATTTACAAAACCAAGGGGTTTTCAAACAGCGCGAAACCTTGATGCCGCCATCCTCTATACAGAAATATCACGTGACTTCTTCTATTCTACGTACTGAACAGAAGGAATGATATAAACTAGGTAAGTACAAAACAGGATTATAAATAAATATATTATGCTTTATTTCGGTACATTATCAGTTTCTAACAAATGTTTAAATTTATTATAATTACTAGGTACATAATACATATTTGATATTAAATCATTCTTAATTAGATTAGGATAAAATATTAACATTTCTTTGTATATGATTGATTGAATATTATTTTTTTAGATATCAATTTTTTAACATTAGTTATAGAATCTTCAGGTGTAAAATATGCTTGGGTATTTATATCTCTGTAATATTCTTCAAAATTAACGGCTTTTAAATAATCCGTTAATACAGATACAAAATCGCATATCTCACAGATTACATTCAGTGACAATACATCTAAAGAAATTTCATTTTGTAGCCATTGTATATAAACTTTATATTCTAATCTAAAAGAATGAAATTCGATGTGATGTATATTATTAGCACTATTTACAATACTTTTTATGTATTTTACAAAATTATTCCATTCTGCTATATTAAATGTAATATTATTTTGTGATGTTTGACGTACAAGTTTAATAACAATTTCTAAATTCAGTGGACTTATACCCACAGCTAATATATTTTTGTCATCTATAGTAAACAAGTGTTGATTAAGTAAGCGAGATTTATTGTTTATTATTACTTCTTGCTGAGTCATTTTGCCTTGAAATAGTGTCGTCCTGAAAAGAATAAAATAAAAATTAACAAATTGGAAAACAGAAATGAAAAAAAAACTTACCCGATTACTAATATTTTCGTTCTGTTTCGATTGTTTATCTAAATTTGATTTCTTCTTCGAAGAATTTACTAGCTTCGATATCCAATTTATAGTTCAATAGTTTTATTTTATAAGAAACTCTATAATATTAATTTTATTATTTAAGTAGTTGTCACAAATTGTTTCTCCTTGTATATATCGGTCTGCTAGTTTTGATAAAGACTGATGGTATAAACATTATTTAAAAGTATTTATTTCTCTTTTGGATTATTCCATGTTACAAATAAGTATGGAGGTGAAGCTATGCCAAATTTTTCTATCATTTCCGACACAATGTGACTAATTATTATACTATGAGCATATTTCCCGATATATCTTTAAAACGACTGTCAAGTATTTCAGAAAAATTATGAAAAAGTAATAATCTTCTAAAATATATTTTTGAAATTTGTTTAATATTCAAGAAAATAATGCCAAGAAAGAATATTACGTGTATTATAATTATATTCGAGTTATAAATCAAAAATTGTATCTTCATATTTGTAATTTTAGACGATACAAGAATATGAATACTTGGAGAAAACTGAGTCTCTGCTACTTTGCAGACTTAGGCGTCATACATTCTTAACAAACTCACCGACAACCAGCAATATAGTTGGTTCATTTTAAATGAATCCACGAATGTATACTCGGATTAATTTTAAAATTAAAAATTTTGGGTGAGTTTGCTTAATTTAAATAACAAATGCCTGCAATTAAAAGAATTTTATTTTATTTTATGACCTGCTAGTTTTGATAAAGACTGATGGTATAAACATTATTTAAAAGTATTTATTTCTCTTTTGGATTATTCCATGTTACAAATAAGTATGGTATCGGTAATGATGGAATATTTGTACCGTGCGAACGCTTACCAGGCGTCACCTCACGGACATTCATTGCTCGCGTGGATAGTGCGCATAATTAATTAATTTAAATATAACCTTACCTAGTTGTTCTTGTTACTGCAAGCATATATCAAATCAAACAAATATCTTCCAAATGAAAACAAAAAAACCCAGAAATATACAAACCTATTTTTTCCATTAAAAATATCCTCAAATGACCTTATTAACGGATGACTTGAGAAAGTAAAAGTGACCTATTTTCCCCGAGGGCATAACGTCACAAATTCCAAGAAATAATTAAAAAGCAATTAGCCTGAATTCCAGCAAGTCATTAAAAAGCAATTAAAAAGTCATTAAAACAGGTCAATAGAAAGCAAACATACGTCACCACAAATTCCAAGGTCATTAGAAAGCAAACATACGTCACCACAAATTCCAGGAAGTCATTAAAAAGCAATTAAAAAGTCATTAAAACAGGTCAAAAGAAAGCAAACATACGTCACCACAAATTCCAAGGTCATTAGAAAGCAAACATACGTCACCACAAATTCCAGGAAGTCATTAAAAAAGCAATTAAAAAGTCTTTAAAAGGAATTAGTTTGCATTCCAGAGCCGTCACTGGCGCCAGTAAATGAGTTTTTAATTGCTCCCACTAAAAAGCAATTAGTGGTCTCGCGACTTGGGGGACAACTTACTACTCACGGCATATTACCCATTGCTGGGTGAGCCATTCTGCTTTGTACACAGATGTCGGTAATAATGATGACATATTTGTACCGTGCGGGCGTTTACCAGGCGTCACTTCACGCGAATCTGGGAAACGGATTCGATTCCGACCGACGCCAAATATTTTAGAATGGTACAAAATTGACCCTTGTGGTACACTCTCCCCGCCAGTAATGAATATAGGTAAGTACATAAATAAATAAAATAAATATATCATCACGGCATATTACTCATTACTGGGTGTACCAATCTGCTTTGTACACAGGTTTCGGTAACGATGATGGCATTTTTGTATAGTGAGAGCGTTTACCGGGTGTCACCTCACGAACACTTATTGCTGGCATGGAGAGTGCACCACAGGGGTCATTTTTGTGCCATTTAAAATTCGAAATTTTTGGCGTCGATCGGGATCGAACCCGGTATTTAAATTTAATTTTAAATATTTATATGAATAAAAATTAAATTAAACGGGAGGTATTGTGTTGGCCACATCAGATTTTTCATATATAATATAATAAGTGGTAATTTTTTGCCGGAAAACTTTTCAGATTGTTACGAGAACTGGAGACCTATTCTGTAACTTTAGCAACAGGTAGTGTTGCTATACGTCATCGTTTGAGTGGGTACATACCGGAACTCAAGTCTTATAACTTCAATTTTTTAGAAGTTCGACGACAGCCGAACACGCTTCGTTTTCGGTCGGAGAAAGTTTTGAAATCCGTTTTACTCAACTAAAATTTTGTGACGACTATTGATTGTGAACGTCATTTAAAATTGTTTTGTGAAATAAATTAAAAAATATTTAATATGTTTCATATAATGAACACTATTATAAAAATTATTTAATGCCGTAAATAAGTAGGTGCATATTGAAATATCATATAATTTGTAAAAATTAACTATCTTTTGACATTGTAACAATACATTAAAAACAATGAAGGATGTATTATAATAATAACAATCACAATAAACAAATAACATTGTCATATTATAAATGAGAAGATGACAAATATCGGAATATCTGTGTAAGTAATCAGGTGACAGCTGATGGATGTTGTGTTAGCATTTAAATTTTGAATAAACGACTCCTACTATACAGAAATTTGTTGATTGTTGCAGTCAACAGCCATTTTTTTAAATAAAAATAAGTTAATTTATTTATAAATCAATGTACAGCCACAAGTTTCTATGTTCTGTTTTAGCTCATTGGAGAAATTAACGTAAAGCAGGTTACTATTGATATCAGGTATTTAATTTAGGATTTTGTGTTTTGTAAAACTGATCTACTATACCGTAATACAGGTACAAAATCTGAATATTATTAACAATCACATTAAACAATTAAATAACAGTGTCATATTACAATTGAGAAGATGACAAGTATCGGAATATCTGCTAAAGTAATCAGCTGTTGGATGTTGTGTTAGAATTTCATTTTCAATAAAGCGACTCCTATTGTACAGAATTTTATTGAATTATTCAGTCAACAGCGAAATTTTTGTAATAACAGATACATTAATTTATATGTATGTACATACAGTGTACAGCCACAAGTTTCTGATGTACTGATTTTAGCACATTGGAGAAATAAACGTAAGAGGTTACTTCAGCTATTTCGCATTTTTGGATATTCTGTTTTGTAAACTTAATAGCGTAAAACGAGTAAAAAACCTGTTACAGTATGTAATCATCTACAATTGATTTACTGCAAGCAAAACCTCAAGGTATTTTACACATCGATAACAATATAAGAAACGTAAATATCAGATAGTTTTGTTCCAGTTCTGCAGTATTCTTATCAATACACTGAATATACTGCTCATATTGCTAAAATTGTAGCTAATGATGTGCTGGTCACATTACTATTTAGAAACGAAAATTTTATTCAAATTTATACATTATTGAATGTTTCTGATTATTCAAAAAAATTACTTGGAAAATTGTATGAAATTTTGGTAGTATGTACATTTGTAAACTCGCACGCCCGTGGAGAGCTGTTACGGGCCCTGAGGTAAAATCAAATTAGCGGCCCCCCGCAATGCTGGGACAAAGAAAAGAGGACTATACTTTTTAATTTTTTTATTTATCACATATGTAAATAAATCTTCACTTTCGACGAGACTGCAAACAAGTTTTCAGAGCCGAAACATGCAAAACCAAGAAATCAAACGCGAATAACTGATCTCAAAAACTTTTTACAAATTGGTGCATTGTATTTAAAATCTCTAAACTGTTATTTTAAATTTGCAAGTACTATATATTGATATGTAAAAGAAAGATAAGTATAATTTAAATTTCCTTCCATTTATAATCCAATATGACTTCCAATAAGAATTATTATCCGGCCCATCATATATTTTAAAATTTCGCATGTGGCCCGCCTCTCAAAAATGTTTGTGACTTCTGCTCTAATATATAAAAACAATATATAAATTTTAATCATGTTTAAACTTCATTAACTTATTCTCCCACATGGTGCTCGCGCCGAGCGTTTAGTTTCAGTTGGTTTCTTATTCTGATTGGACTGGTTTATGCATATGATTTAGATCTGCACAATTTAGCAATGTGACTGTGTGGCTCTTGAAAAAAAAAACATCTAACATGTTGCTCACCGCTTCCATATCCATTGCATCCCGGTTATTTACCTGAGCGAAAGCTCGATCTATGATAATATTTTGTTCTTTTTATGTTTTATCTTTCTTTGCATATTGGAAATGTGTTCAGAGCCAATTAAGATCTGAAGTGTAGAACGAAAACTAATGTGCCCATAATTTTTTGTATGAAATATTGTACAAAGATATGACCATTAATGAAAAATCGACATGAAAATTTAAGCAAGATATGATTTTTTAAAGTTTTGCAATGAGTTTTACTACTTATTTGTCAGTAAGTATTTTGCGATTTTTATATAAATTTATATTAATAATATATATACGAGGTGTGTTCAAAAACTATCGCGAATTTTGAATTTTCGCGGGTTACGTATATTCGAATTTCGATCTTTTTGTGGCTTTATGTTGGTACTCATGTCTCTCACTTATGTCGACAAGCTCGGCCATTTTGAATGTTCACTTACTTGTTGACAGCCACAGACCATATACGCTGCTTTGCTTGCACGTGTTTTGGATCGTCTTCGATTTTTACCTATTGTGCTTATTCGTTAAAAACTGACTATGAATTTTTTGACCAAGACAATATCTTTCTTATCTAAAGGCGACGGAACGTAGAAAAAAATAATTCATTTAAAATTTGTCATTGTCATAAAATGTTTTTATCAAAGAAGTTATTTCATTTCTACTCGTAAAAAAAGTAATATCCCGTTCCGTAAACAATTACAAAACTTCATGTATTAGGTATTAGAATTTCTTAATAACCTAACTAATGGATCAGAAAGTTTTGATAAAATATACAAATTTTGTAGTTAATTTTACTATGTAAACTTATAATGTATCTTGTATTCACCTTATTTATAATTACCCCAATTCTTTAAGAAAATTTCTAATTCGTAGCAACAATACTATAGGAAATAACCACTAATATTGAATAAAAAATGAAAATGACGGACTTGTTACTATATCTAGCAATGTTGCTAAGACTTAGCAACTTACAAAATCGTAGTGGATAAATAAACTAGTACATAAAGTAAATAAAATATTTACCTGGAACGTTGACGCTTGGTATGGAGTAATTTTTAAGACGTTTCGACCCAGGCAACTTGCACTCTTTTATAAAATGTTCATCACACACTTGGTAACTTCGTCTTATTTGCAATTCACTTAAATTTACGAAATTTGGATGAGCTACCCTTTCAATCCAAATGTTGCAAATTTCTTCTTCGTAGATAGGAAAATAATGTTTGGTTGATTTCTCAACATCACAACCCGGCACACAACAACCTCTTGGCATCTTGTAGAAATATACAAAAGCAAAGTAAGATAAAATAACTTGTTCACACCACCGCAGCGAAAATACAAGTGACAATATTGACAGTTTCAAATTCAAACAAAAATGGCTGAGACGGACGACGAACATTTTCGAATTTTACCGAAAGTATCCGACCGTCGCAGAGCTAGCGCCAAGTGTCGTAATACAGAATTAATTAAGTAACAAATTTAGTTGTTCATGATATAAATTCATGGAAATATTAATATATCGTGTTATTATTATATTAATCAAACTATCAAACATAATTCACTTGCCAAAAACACAATAAATACAGCTTTCCGCACCCTAATTTCCATGGTACTTAGGAATTTTTAATGGTTTTGCAACTATAATACTTATATACAACCATTTCATTATATTTAGATAATAAAAGTAAAAAAGTTACTTACCACAACCATTTTCTTCTTCAAGTACTTCAATCACAATACAATTAAACACAAAAATACACACTACAGCAATTCAATTAAACCATACACTTCGAAAGACGAAAACCTCCTTGACGACGTAGTGTTTGTATTATATGTGCTTGACGAAAACCAAAAACGAAATGATTTGATGATTCATTTAATTTCAAATGAACGACAAGAGACGGAAGCGACATCTGTGGAATCTTTCCTCAAGTTTTAGTCAATAATTCTATCAACTTTCACCATCTCTTGACTGCTTCCCTAATTACAAACGTAGAAAATACATGTGCATAAGGCTGTCGGGGGCCTGGCTGTGAGGAAGAGCTATTCTGCGGTTTAGCTGTACCCTAATCCTATCCTAATCCCAAAACTAGGCCGAGACCTTGCGTATTTACGTGTCTAGGTTGAACCTAAGCACTCACTGAGAGAGTATACTCATCTATTTTTCTATCTGTTACATACTATTGGCGTTTGCAGGAGAGAGTGTGGACCATCCAGGGATTAGGGATTATTATATTCTAATACAAGGCTTCCAATTTTTATTTAAAAAAATCTAATGTGGCCAGCACATGATCGCCCGTCAATTCCATGTTTAAAATAACATTGAGCTTTAAGTAAAGTATCACTTCCGGTTGATCGTTTGTTAACAAAATCTAATTTGTTGTTTCAATAAATAGAAAAGTTTGTAATACGAAATTTTGAATTATATTTTATTGTTTTTCCTCGAAAATCTGTTAAGGGCTCCAAATTAAGTACACTTCCGGTTTATTAATTTTAGAATACAAAAGTCTTAAATACCAAATTTGAAAAGTTTTGGATTATATCAATATATTTTTCACGAAAATCTGTTCAGAGCTTCAAGTAAAGAAAAAGTTATGTATATATATATATATGTATATATATATATATATATATATATATATATATATATATATATATATATATATATATATATAGAAAGAAATAAATAATAATAAATAAATAAATAATAAATAAACTAGTAAAGAATAGTAATTGCTGCTATAGCTTAATCATAGAGGGCAGTATCAAAATTTGTCGAGTAGGAAAAGAATCATTAGATATAATCCTCAAAAGTACAATTCTCATTAAAATATTGTTTGTCACAAAGATGATTTTCGGTGTTATGCCATTGTAAATTATAATTCAAATAATGGCAGATCTAGACGTGCGCAAGGCAGTCGCTAAGGTAGATAAGGTAGCGAGTGCATGCTCAAGCATTTTGTAAGCATTACGTAACATAATGTAGAGTGCAATACTGTAAATATGTGTACATAATGTAATTTAATAAAGTATTAAAATATACGTTATACCTAACCACATACACTTCAATTTATGTAAAATGAATACACATTTATAATAATGTTTAGAATGTATGTAGGTGTACCGACAAAGGAATTTCATCGTATTAAAATTTCATTCCAATAAAATCACTCATTATCCTATAAAATATATTTGATTACATTAAAAAGAAGTATTAATTTATCAAGGAAATAGAAACTGCATATTATTCCAATCAGAGCTGGGCAGTAATTAATTACATTTGGTAATTAATTTTTAATTAAATTATTTTTTCCCAAATTGTAATTTGTAATTAATTACCATGAAAAAAAAAATAATTGTACTCAATCACTTTTGCAAATTTGAAAAAGAATTGTAAAAGTAATTGGTTTTTCAAATATTAATTACTATTTTGTACCAAGAAGTGAGGGAATCCCCGGGATACGGTCGTGGCGTAGTTTATCTGCGTTGTGGCAAAGTCCAATTTATCATGCGCGTTGGGACGTACGATGTACTTTGAACTTTTACTTAGCTTATAATTTATTATTTTCCCTGAATCCTAATATAATAATATACTTTTCAAGGAATTTGCAATGTCCTCATATAGAGTTTCATATAAATCACTATAAAGCATTTTTAACATCCATATAGACATATACAGGATGAGTCGGGGAAGATGCCCTCCTCTCTTTTAACTTTCAACAATACCTTTCGTCAGTGCTACGTATTTTGAATAAATTCAACACAATTTTTTTTCAAATTATTCTATCGGCGATTTCATTTTAGAGGAGAAGTGAACTGATCTTACCTCTTACTGAACTGAACTGAACTGAACTACTCCTAAAAATAACAATATGTTTCATAAAATAAGAAGTAGAAAATAGAAACATATATAGCATTATATTTATAATATAATAATCTGCTGAATTGACTTATGGCTATAATCTGTTGAATTACCTTATGTGATTTGTTTTGCCAGCTTAAATTATTTTACATTTCCAGTAAAATCATTTCACAAAGATATCATGTAAATTTTATTTGACACTGACATTTGTCAATTAGTAATATTTGAATATTCTATTTTCATCGTGCAGCTTTTAGCAGCATTTGGTTGCAAGATATTTCTTTATATTCATTGAATATGAAGAAAAAATATAATTAGATCGAATAGTGATAATAACATATTCTTTTATTTATAATAACATAAAAGGTCAAAATATGATATTTATCAGCGTTTTTTTTTTCAAGAAAAACTTAAAATTAGGGTACTTCCAGTTAACCAATCAAAACCAAAATCTAATCAACTCTTCATCTGGACGTACAAAAAAGGAATATGAAAGAATTATAAGTTTTGGAATTGTAGTATTTGAGTTATCGAAAGAGAAATTCGTGTCACACACATACTTACATACATCATCGTAAAAATAATAAATTCGTATTGTAGGGCCTCTAAAACGTGATTTTTCATTAAAAACTCACCATCGATTTTTTTGACCAAATACAATACCTTCCTTATCTATATAGGTGACAGAAGGTAAAAAGAGTCATATAAATGTTTTATTTTTACTTAAATATACTATTTGATGGCAGATTTTTATAAAGTCAGGTTTACGAGTAACAACTTTTATTTTTTAAATAACAACCTATAATTATTTTACTAAAATATAAACCTCCATTTTTTCTCTGTTCAATGATGTAAAAGTTTATACATCAAAAATATGATTAAAATCGAGACAAATAGTATAAGATTTAGTCCAACAATCAAATCAGTACGGAACTGTCTGACGTATGCCTAGTACTACATTAAATGTATAAAGGGATATACAAAATATATAATTATGCTTAATGTACGCGCATGAATAAGTTTTTGTTATTTTTTCATCATCCTCACTGCTCTTTAATTTCACTTTTCTTAATAGGATCATTATTTTTGAAGTAAATTGAGTTGAATATGATATCAATTCATACTAGCAGACCAATTATTCGAATACAGTAGACGAATTAAATATTAAATATTATACACTAGGCACTTAAAGCTCATAGTAAAAACAACCTTAATGCAATCAAAGAAACAACTTTCTAGCTTCCTTACTTTTATAGATTTCTGTAACTTAATTTAATTCAGGATCATGTTTAAATAGTACAAAATGATTTACTGGATGTTAACAAATAGAAAAATAAACATTGATGGGCAATTTAATATGTAATAATTAGACATTTTTTTTAACTTTTAAATATCATAACTTGAGACTAAAGGCCGTTTGACACGATGCAGTTTTATGTTCAAAATAGTGTACACAATTTTGTACAATATTTTACTCATAAATATTATACAATTTTTGTACATTATTCTGCAACACTGTATGCCACTGCTCCATTATTTTGTATTTTCTACATAATTCTGAATACGCGCCTGCGCACAAATAGGTAGCTGGTATCTGCCCGAATTTGTAACTAAATACTTAAAATTAAAGGGATAACAATCGAAAAATTTATTTAACATTAATATTGTAATCGTAAATAATAAAAATTGTTGCTACAGTCAAAAATAAACAGTTGCCAACAAGAAAACATAGTTTGAGATTTTAAAAATAATCAGGAATTGAAAGTAGGTTATTTAAATGATACTACTCCTAAATCATACAAATATTATTCGAATATCAATATCTATCTAATAAATTTACTTTATCTTCACAGTCTTACTCACTAAAATAAACACTTTTTTGCGTGATGGTATATCTGTAAAATAAAACAAATAAGTTTTACGTATGAAAAATTACATTTTTAATAATTATAGGTTATAAGATTTTCACTTAAATCATATAGCTTACGAACTGGATGGAAGAAGTAGGGACGCCAGTGACGGCGATGAAACTTTTATGCTTTTTCATAGTTCGCAGTTACTCTGTTCTAAGTGAATGTTCCCCTTGATCTACTACAACTTTTATTTGATTATTTTTTTTCTTTTTCCAATAATAAATAAAATAAACGAGGTGTCCCATATCCGAGAAACACCCCCTGTATATTATGTATTAAGGCTGCAAATCGTTTTCCCTTTAGCTTATTTATAAAAAAAATGTAACAAAACGTTTTAAATTATTACGTAAGGTATTATTCAAGTACATTATTATCTAATAAAAATGTAATTTTAAAATGATAATAATTGTAAATATATTTATAATCAAATACTTTAATCATAACTAAATTTTTAAACATTGTTAAAATGAAAAATTTATAATTATATCTGCGATTAATTTAAGTTCAAAAATTATTTGTATAATCGTATGAAGTTAAATCAATTTATTTATTTGCAGTAAACACTATTGCAAAGAATAAAAATAAAGTTTTTCTTCCAAACAATAATTATGTACTTCCCAGCAAATGATAAATGATAATTAATACTTTATTTATTGACAAAGAACTATTTTATCTTAGAATAGTTCACTTCCAAACGATTTTTATAAGATAAAATAGAGTATATAAAGTATTGAATTCTAAGTAACCAATAAATGTCAATATGAATTTCTCAGTGGCTTCTGTTTTCTTGGCAATATGCCTGGTTACTCAGGTAAAATAGTTGTTTGTTTAAATACCAATCGTTTACAGATTATTTTAGAGAAAAATAAAATAATTTTAGAGAAAAATACTTCAATTAATAGTTAGAGAAAAATTAATTACACCTATCTTTTATTTGAAGTATTTTTCTCTAAAATAATTTATAAACGATTGAAAGAGATAAAAACATTGATAGTCAAATGCTCGCTACTCACACTTAATCACTGTTCATATTAGCGACCATTATTTTTTTGCCGATTTTAGAATTAATATTAATTTAGTGATTATTTTTAATATCTATTTTTAAAGTTTTCGCCATCAAAATGTTGCTATAGTTTTTGTTGAACAGTTGCTATGCGTTTGTTAAGCGATTGCTATGTAATAGACAGTAAAAGTGATAATTTACAAACTGTTAGCTGTCAAAAAATCAAACTTTTAATGTCAATCAGCAAAAAATATATTTATTTTATTTGTACTTATTTAAAATGTAGGTATTTCACAACTTTGAGCACAAACTTTAAGGCTGTATACAGGTGAGTCTGGGAAGACGCCCTCCCCTTTAACTTTTTTATTAAGTAATAGAGAAAAATGGCTCACATAAAAGTTTTATTATTTTAAATATACTATTTTATGGCAGATGTAGATATTTTTTATTAAGTCAGGTTTACAAGATACAACTATCAACTTTTATTTTTTAAATAACCTATAAATATTTTACTGAAATATAAACCGCCATTTTTTCTCTTTTCAACGATGTGTTAGTTTTTATTAATGCATTTAAAAAAATTCGAGATAAATAAGATAATAATTGAGATATATGGACAATAAATTTTATTCAAATATTATAGGTGACTATGTGAGAATAAACCAAATGTAACAATGTTAATATCAACAAAGTATACATTTGTTTGTATTTATTTATTATTACTTACTTATTATTTACTTATTTATTTATTATTTATTTTCATACAGCCACCTAGAATATTTTAATAAATATTATTTCTCATATATCTCAATTATCTTATTTTTCTCGAATTTTTTCAACATGGCTTTATAAAAAATATCTACATCTGCCATCAAATAGTATATTTAAAATAATTAACTTTTATATGAGTTAATGGGGAAGGGCATCTTCCCAGACTCACTCTGTAGAGCTGACCAAAATGAGTAAATTGATCAATATAAGTCAGATCTTCAAATTTTTCCGAAAAATAGGCTATTTTATATTAGAATCGAAGAGAAACTGACAAAATTTTGCCTATGCCATTAAGTAGGGGAATGCATAGAAATTCCCAAATACACACATATCACTCTGTACATTTCTTAGCATATATATACAGGTGGCATAAAATTCTGCATCTGAATCAATAAGCAACATTAATTTTGTATGCCTTGTAACGACAGAAATTAGGTATGAAAATGTCGAAAATCACCTCCAAAATAGCAATAGCCATGGAATTGAGACAAAATAAATAACAAATGTCTAACGGTTTATCTGTCACGTTATTTTTATTAGATATTATTTCTAATTTCAATTTACAATTATCTGTTAATTTAAATTGATATTTGTTCACTTGAATAGATTTTACAAATAATAATTATATTAAATTAACCTAGCTTGACAGATAAATCGTTAATTAACAATTTTTATTTTTGCGGTGATTTTCGAAATTTTCTTACCTAATTTTTGACGTTACAAGGCATACAAAATTAATTTTGCTTAATGATTCAGAATTTTATTCCCTACAACTTTTATTTGAAGCTTTTTTTACCTAAAGTAATTAGGGAAGCACGAAATTACGAAAGTCTGATTTTACATGTTGAAGTCCTACGTTCCGGAGTCGCGGTCGCCACCCTGAATATATATATATATATATTTCTTTCGCACAAATATGTCAGTTGAAGTTATATTGCCCTGTACATTTCTCGCCCCGTACATTTATCACTGTGTTTAAATCTATACCATGAAGATGCATCTTCAACGAATTCAAACTTATCGAGTTTACTGCATTTCGATCGAACTACACTTCAAAAACAAAACGTATTTTAATTTAAACATGAGTAATATTTACGTTATGTTTACGATAGGTTTACGTTTATATTTTTTTATTAAAAGGAATAAAATACATTTTATTTTCGAAATGAGAGAAATGTACAGGGAAATATAACTTCAAATGACATATTTGTACGTTAGGAAAATATATATGCCAAGAAAAATGTATAGAGTGATGTGTGTAGTTCGGAATTTGTTTTCCAAGCTTTAAGTAGACTATAAAAATGTAATCAAATTTTATACGAAACATTTTTAATAATTAAGCAGTGATTTGGAAATTCAATATTAGTCAAGGTCTCCACATTTTACTTCTTTTAAATAAAGTACATTTAAGATGACCTCTTAAAAGTAAACAAAAAGTCTCATTCACCGGTCTCATTTAATCGAAATTCTAACAGAACGTTTTACGTGCAGCAACATTTTCAGACATTTTACTAGTTCTTTTAAATTTTTTATCAATATAAATCTGAGGAAAGTTAGTAGTCCATGACAGTTACTAGATATGTTCTTGTTTATTTGTTGTTTTTGGAATCTTTTGTATTTTTACAAATATTTACGTGTTGCTGATCTTTGTGATATAAAATTGTAAATTTAAACAAAAAAACAAAAATGAATCGCAAAAAAGCATATATGCATAAAATTCAAAGGAGGCATAAAGCTGTTGCCTTAATAATGGGAATGACTTCAATTATTACACGTCCAATTGAACGTGATTGTAATTTTTGATTCGTGAAAAAAATGTGAAGCAAAAACAACATACAAAACAACCAAAAGAATAGCGGAACCGGCGGAATACCAACTGCAATGTTGCTATTGGTAAAACAAAAAGTGACCAAATATTAATAAATCTGGTGGGCAGTTGCGAGATGTCGACAACAAAATTTAATTCATTTCATGTAAGAAAATAGCATTGGATTAGGTAGGGATATAAATTCTTCCATCTGATTCACAAGTTCACAAAAGTTAAAAAAATATCATCTGTCATGTATCATTTATGAAATTAAATTGACAAAATTAAATTATATTTAACCATGTTTTTGATTTTGACTTGTAATTTTTACCTCTCACTAAGACAGGTATTGGATTCATGCTAAAAATCGTATATCCAGATTTTAATGATTAAGCACGTTTTAAGAGCCTAAAAAAATCGGATTGTAGGACCCCTACAATCCGGTTTTGAATTTTTTACGATGATGTGTATGTGTGTGTGTGTGCGTGCGTGTGTGTGTATTTGCGTCGGTTGGAAGCACGATTTCTTAAAAACTATAATACTTATCTGTTTAACTACGTATTTCTTAATCGGACATTACTGGGAAGAGCTGAAAAGGTTTTGGTAATAATTGGACAACCAGAAGTAGCAGATTCTTGAAAAACAATCTTCTAAATATTATTTTTTGAAATTTTTTATTCTTGGTAGTATCAAAGAAGAGTAAATTCTCTATCTGATACATATAAATATTTTATTATATTTTTTATAGATTTAGAGAGAAAGAAATAAAAGGTATATAATAATCTGTTGTAATAAATCTCACAGCCTAAATAATGTCATGGAAACCAATTGAAAATTAAACTGTTTGTAACTGACATATAAATGTCAGTGTCAGAAATCCGGAGACATTGCTGAAGACTTTTTCTGGGAAGTACATACTATATTATTTCTTATTGTATTAATAGTTAAATATTTAAAATTATAGTTATATTACATAGACCCTTCATAAATAAATACTGTTAATCCCGACAATGAATTGGAAACATTTCGAAAAATTAGAAGAGTAGGACAAAATTTCTTTATAGAATGAATTTAAAAATAAAAAATCTATATAAAGACTAGATATAAGTAATTTTTTTTATGTAGAGTGTAAGGATACAAGAAATGTTAAATACAATAGAGCGCGAGCTGTCATGTCACTTTGTTGGCCTTGACAAGTAGATATAGGGGCCCGTGTCAAAATGATAACTAATAATTATGTACATAGATGTCAAATATTAGAATTTTTCATTCTAAATTTAGTGATTTTCCAATTCCATGTGATTTATTTTCCTCGACAAGTAAATTCCAGACTCTTGGTGACAAATTAACTAGGTGAATTTAGAAAATCTTAAAACTTTAATGAAAAATTCTGACATTTGACATCTATGTACATAATTACTAATTGTCATTCTGACACAGGCCCCCACATCTGCCTGTCAAGGCCAACAATGTAACATGAATGTTCGCGCCCTCTACTTATCTAACGAAAAACGGAAGTGGCGAGAGGTATTGTGCTGGCCACAGATATTGTAAATTTTTACAAATAAAAATATTTGATTTATTTATTTAATGTGTGTAAAAATTGTTGGCTCTTAAGCGCCATCTGCTATTTTCTTACATGAAACGAAGTATAGAACATGTTCTATTTGCAGAACGCGTTGCAAAAGTAGTTCATGAATATAATTGCCCGCAACTTTGGATTTTCATTTGAGAACTTATGTTGCGAAACTATAGTTAGAGAATTCTTAAATAAAATGAAGTTTAGTTGTGCAACGAGTTGCTGGAAAATGTTGGTGAATATAAAACGCGCATAAGATAGTTGAGGTAAATTTTATATCTCGGAAACTATTGAAGACGAACTCATCTTAATTATACTTTTTTAACTCATTTTGGTCAGTACTACATGCCCTTAAAGTTCTGCATATTCATTAATCTTATATTAATTACAGGGCAAAATTATTAGCAAGTCTCCAGCTATTACTCTACGGGATTATTATAACCAAAGCAGTACGTTTCAAAAGATGTGATTTTTTTTTCAAAAATAAATATTTGTTTTTAAATTATTCAGATGAAGAGGGTAGAATTATAAGCGGTCAACCTGCCCAACGTGGTCAGTTTCCATATCAGGTTGCCATTTGGATGAATTGGCCTCAAGGAGGTCAGAGTTTTTGTGGAGGAACCCTCATTAGCTCCAGATGGGTTCTTACTGCTGCCCATTGCGCTGATGGGTAAGAAATTAAGAGGGCCGTCCAAAAATTAAAGATACATAGATACTGATGGCCTGGGGAATTTTGCTTCGGAAAGTTGGCAAGACTGTCGTGTCCCGCTACGATTTCCAAATATTAGAAATTTTAGAGAAATTTCATGAAAGTTTAATTTGTTAGTAACTCGCAAATCGCTCATCGAATCAAAAATCGTGTAATACGTGGCATGAAGAACAATTTCATGTTGAATTTTCAAACTGCGTTATCGTATCTTTAACCGCGTCAGAGTGGTGCATGAATTTGTAGGAAAGCGTTGATAAAAATTGTTTAAAAATCATCGATAAGTTACTTCTTTCAATGCCTCGACAAATGTAAACTGTTATAAATAGCAAAACCCATTAATAATTCTCACATTGTTAAGTTACTCGTTTTGTAAAAAAAAATTTGAAAGTTAATAATTATTAAAAAAGTTAAGTTTTTTTCTTTTTTTTCTACGTTCCAGTTAATAATATTGACTTGATATATACAGATATATTTAATTACAACTTGTTATACCCATGGGTTGTATTTTTCACAGACTGCGTGTTCAATTATTTTCCAATTTTTCCAAAACTCATTACTCCGTACTACGATCACGGTTTTAACTAAAACGCTGTTTTAAAAAATGTCAAACTCAAATTTCAACATTTAATTTTACACGTATGTTTGAAGATCGATTTTTTAAAAAATATTTGTTTGAATACGAACTATGTTCTGCTTGTAAATCTTATTTTGATAAATTCGATATTATTTATTATTGTTATTAAATAATGATATCTGACACTTCTTAAAACAACGTTTTAGTTAAAACCGTGATCGTAGTACGGGCCATTAAGACTAAGTATTAAATACGTAATATTGTTTAATTTTTGAGTAATTTAATTTTCTTTCATAAATTATTATTCTTGTTATATATTTTTTAACATAACTCTTTGAAAGGTCGTTCTAGGTAAAAAATGTGCAAGCTTTGATTTTGTATTTTTGTAAAATTTGAAACGGGCCGCTGTTTTTTGAGAAAATGGCTAAAAACTATAGTTCCGGTTTCGGATCCAATTTGGTATATCTTAATATTGTTTACTCATTCTCTCTTTGTATTATATTATATTATTCTGTTACTGGGATATATCCTGTTGAATAATGCTAATAAATAAATAAATAAAAATATCCGGATAATTGAATGTGGAACTATCCGGATCTCGGATCCAAATCTCAGTATCGCATTTTGGATCCGGATCTGAGTATCGGATTTGAGATCCGGATCTGAGCATCGAATTTTGGATCCGAATCTGAGTATTGGAATTTGGATCCGAATTTGAGTATCGGATCTTGAATCCGGATCCGAATATCGTATCTTGGAAACGGAATTTAGTATCGGATCTTAGATTCGAATATGAGAATGAGTATCGGATTTTAGATATGGAATTTCAGTATCCGGATCGATTCTCGGATTCGAATATCCTCAGTATTAAACCATACATTCAAATATTAGCATCGGGTCTCATCAAAAGCACATAATAAATTAATGAAATTCATGTTATATTAATTTGATCCGGATCCGTAAACAAAACATCAAATCCGGATCCAAGTCCAGATCCGGATCCGTAAATAAAATATTGGATCCGAATCCGGATCCAAGTTCAGATCCGGATCCAAATCTGGATCCGGATCCAAATTCGAATTAAATTTTCGGATATCCGCTTTTAATGCGAACGTCGGACATCCGAGGATCCGAATATTTTGAAATCCGGGTTCTCGGATCCAAGTTTTGTCGGATCCTTACAGCACTGCTAAAAACACTTTTTTTTTCTTTTAATCAAAGATGGCGACTCGTGCCGTCCCTCCCTAAGGTCGAAAACTTGAATTTTTCATTAGAGTCCCGACCTAAACAACATATAGGGCTCGGACACTCAGCTGTTTCCAGTAACCTTGCGATCAGCTGTCCCGGCGCCCTGATAACAGCGCCATCTGTTCTGTCATAGTATTCCTTAGCGCTAATTCAAAATCAAAAGTAGGAATCAGTTTGCTCTCTTACCATTGTCGTACATTGAGGTGTAAACAACATTTATTTTGTGCCTAAGATAAAATTAAATTAATAAACAACATTGATTCATATGATTGCTACGAAAGTGGTATTTCTAGGAATATTTTTGACTTTCATATAATGTGGATTAGTCTTTTATTTCATGATTTATAAATTCGAACACTCATTAGGATATTATAAATATTTTGTAATTTTTATTTATTTCCTTAAGAACACGATATTAAAAATATTTCATATGAAATTATTGTTTCCGTAACAATACCCTATTAAATACCTACTAAATATATATTTGAAATTTGACATTTTCAATGAAACGTTATCAAATCCACGCTTTATTAAACGTCATGTACCGAAATGCACTGCTCCATGATGCGTAATTATTTATTCAAAATACATGAAACTCGATACTTTTTTGTCTACATAAAAGTGAATTAAAATTTCTGAAATAAAACGGGTGATTCATAACATTTTTGAGAAATTTTCATTAACAATATTTAATTTGAAATGTTTTTACAATATGTGTGATCCACACATATTGTATAAACATGTACGATCCGTACATTGTAAGTTTTCAAAATGTTTTCCATACACACATATATTAAGGGTATATTCTAAAAATAAAATATAAAAACCGAAACCACGGTTCTGGTAACGGACTGGTTGCAGTCACGTGACTATTTTTAATGAAACACTTCGGTTTCATTCGGTTCTCAAAATTATAACATAACCTCTAAACCTAGATCATATGATAGTAGCGGCAACTCTAAAAATATTTCGGACAATGAACGAAAACGTTTTATTTATGGATTTATTACTTTTAACAAGTAGTGATGATGAACAAATAAAGCAAATAGTTACACAGTTATAAAAAGCAAGTTAAAAATCATTAATTTTGCGAAATAACTATTATATTATTGAATTATTGTTTGTTTTTGTTAGGGAAGAGACCTAGAATAGAAGAATATGTTGAAATAATTACAGTGACGAGGTATTTCGATCACATTTCCGGATGAATAGAAACACTTTTTATTTTTTAATAAATTTCAATGGAGGCAATTTAACATCTCCCGTTTTCTTAAGAGGTTGCCCAAAAAAGAAGCCAAATTACAGCTTCTACTTGCAATTTGGTATTTAATACAAAAATAATATAAATTCTGTATTGTATACATATAAAATGTATGTAAAATAAAAACATATTCTTTATATAACGAAAATCAAGTTCCTTAATAAACTAACAATTGCATTAATGTGTACAAACACAAAAAGACTACCATGTGTGGCAGAAGTTTTGGGTAAATACGTAAATATAACCCAACATTTATTTGTTTTAGAAAAGGACAGATATACGTAACCGGCGTAACCGAGCTAAAAGAATGGTTACGCTGGTTGCAACCACTTTAACCGTTACCATGTTTCATTAATCCACAATTTACATCTTTTGATATTTTTGGAACACTTTCGGTTAACCATGGTTAAAATTTGTTATTTTTGGAATACACCCTAAATATTAAGAAGTCACCCACTAAGATCATACTAAAATCCAAGAAATATACAACACAAACGACAAACACCACAGACCGTACACTAACACAAAACAACAAACAAAATGCCTGTACTGTCACTATGACAAGTGGGGCGCCTGCACATATGTTTTCAAGGACATTTAACTCAGCTGTATGCCCGCGCCCTATATTAAAATCAGATTTACCCCACCTTATGCAAGGTAAAAAAGCCTCTACTGACTGGACTATGAAATTAGCGGGAACTATGAGATTTTGGTAGGCTACCTATCTTTAATTTTGGACGGCTTTCTGTACTTACGCAATCACAAATTTAAAGTATTCATATATAGGTGAATCTCAACTTCAGGTACATATTGCAGAGACGTTACAGTACACAGATAAAAATTGGAAAAAAACATTTATAATATTTTTTTTCTTCTAGTGTTGCTTCTTGGGATATCAAACTTGGAGGTCTTAATATCGACAAAAACGAAGCTGGTTCTTTATTATTGCATAGTACTAAAGGCATTGTTCATCCTCGTTACAATATACTCATCCACAACGACGTAGCTTTGATTGAACTACCACGAGAAGTTACTTTTACAGGTATTAATACCTAATTTATGAGTACAAACAAATATTTCTACACCAAAATTAATTTCCAGACAGAATTCAACCTCTTCGTCTGGCCAGCAGATCAGATCCTACAGTTGGTGCGGGTGTTAGGGCAAGAGTTAGCGGATGGGGAAAGATAAACGACTGTAAGTTTTAATTAAAAAAAAAAGAAATGTTGAAAATAATTTGTGTTTGTTTCAGCTGCTGTAGGAGTTAGTCCTTATTTAAGTTACGTAGATGTCGATACTATTTCAAACGCAGACTGTGCCCAAATTTATGGGCCATTGCTTATTATTAACAGTACTCTTTGTACTAAAGGAAGATCTCAACACAGCCCATGTAATGTAAGTTATATGAGGCCACGCCCACGCAAAAAATATTGAGAATGACACATGGTTCATATTTTTCACAATTGTATTTTACATAATTTGTTGAAAGTAGTTCTCTTCAACAATAATACACTTCCCCATTTTTTTCAATCCATTTCTTAAAAGCTCACAATCAAACTTCTTTTGGTAAGCTCTCGCACGGTACAAATATTGCATCATTACCGATATCTGTGTACAAAGCAGATTGGCACACCCAGCAATGGTTAATATGCCGTGATGATATATTTATTTATTTTATTTATTTTAAAAAAAATCATTAAATGCACTATTGTAGCATTAATCTTTTCTTTGGATAAAAACCAACTGTAGTTTGGTTCACGAAAGATGACTATTCAAGGTCACTTGTTCGAAGCTAGAATACACACTTTATGTAGCAGTAGCTTAGCAACATTTCATGTTAAAAAGAGACAGATTATTTGACGTATGTTTATGTAATGGGGCAGTTTAATGATTTTAAAAAAATTAAGAATGTTTTCAAAAATGATATTCTATATTGAATTCACTCAAAGATGCCTAGATTTCTCAAAAACTGAAATTTTCTAAAATAATGAGGTCACAGAAGTTCACGGAGAACGTATAGTCTACCTTAAGGTAGTTGTCACTCGAGTGTACCTATTCAAAAACTTGTTCTATGTTAAAAATAAAAATTAAGCTAATGCAGTTTATATTTGCAATAACTTATATTTTTTAACATTATATTATATACACAGATTGCATCAAAATAATTAAAAGGTAATATTAAACACTGTAACAGATGAATTTTCTTTATTTTTCCGTAGAAAAGTTTTTTTTAACTGTACCACTCGCATTAAAACATACAAGTGTCGCTTTTATCAAGTATAATTCTACCTATTTATCGTATCTTCAGATTATAATTTTCTAGAGGCAATAAAATTAAATCTGAATGGTAAATAATTTTCAAATTTTTACATAAAATTCGTTAATTAGTTTTCTATAATATCCTAGTTTTTCAATTAAATGTCGGTATGGATATAAAAGCTATAATTTAAAATGTTGTGTTTGTTTTGCCATTTCCTATTCTATTAAAAGGGCCAAATTTAATTGCAAATATCTCAGGTATCACGTGGTCAATTGTTTTAAAACTTAGAAAGCAGGTAGATTATACTTCAGTTGAGATGTACTTAAAATTTCAATTAATTCTAGGTAAAATAGTTTCACGATATAACTACCTTAAGCAGGGGTTCACATGGCAACAGGGAGTTTAAAATGGCATCCACATGTTTTGACAGTTCTGTGTTGTGATTATTATAGTTTTGTTCTTCTTCTTGTGCAAATGACTGGTTCTATTTATTTCATTTATTGTATTCAATATTTTAAATTAAGTATCGTATAGTAGTTTTGAAAACAAATACAATTCCAATTCGAACTAAAAACTCATAACCTCACTCCGCAAAAACGTAAACAAACCCACATGAACTAGCCAGAAGTGTGTAGTGTAATGGCTCAATATACGAGGCGTGTTTTTTAAGTAAGTACCGTTTTGAAATAAAAATAAAACAAGTAGAATTTTCTTAGCAATTTTATTCTAAAATTAAAACTTTTGAATACCATCCTCGTAGAAATCTGCCGCCTAATTAGACAATCATTGCAACATGGTCGCTTTGACATCTTCATCGTCGTCGTGGCGCTGACCACCCAGATGGTTCTTCAAATGCAGGAATATGTGGTAGTCACTGGGCGCTAGATCGGGGCTGTATGGAGGGTGATCAATTTGTTCCCAGCCAAATGATCCGATCAGCTCTTGAGTTCGATTGGCCACATGTGCACATTCGTATGGTCATCTTTATAAGCTCTCACTCATTTCCCTACCATCCCATCGCTCATAATGTTTTCTCCATACACTACTCTGATCTGACGATGAATTTCAGCTGCTTTCACGCCTTTAGCACTAAAAAAATGAATCGCAGCGCGTATTTCACAGTCGGCGGGATTCTCAATCGGAAGAGGCATTTCAAATACTCAGACTCGTAAACACGGCGAATGACTCTGTGGCTGCCAATAGAGTGCGGTACACAGTGCGCGTGTGCCAAATGTCGACCGCGGCGCTGTAGCGGCGGAATTTCAAAACGGTACTTACTTTAAAAACACGCCTCGTACGTTTAAAAAATCAGGTCTCACCATCCTTTTTAGGCATGCGCATAAGTCACTTGTGACGTAACAAAAGTTCGGTGATAAATAATTAATTATAAATAAATGGGAACATAATTTTAACTTTCAACTATATTTAAGTTATAATTATTCATATATTTACGATTAAAAAATATTTTACATGTAATTTCAATCACGCTAAACTTCCCTATTTATTAAAAGATTACAGGTAAATAATTGGAGTTGCAGTCTGGTGAACAATGTTTAATAGGATTTATTTAACATGCCGACGTTTCGGTTCCAATTGAACCTTCTTCAGGGTTAGTTAAAGTGTAGTAATGAATTGTTTTTACCAACTACACTTTAACTAACCCTGAAGAAGGTTCAATTGGAACCGAAACGTCGGCATGTTAAATAAATCCTATTAAACATTGTTCACCAGACTGTAACTCCAATTATTTACCTGTAATCTTTTAAAACATACCAAAGGTCAAAAAATTACCCAAGAAATTCCCTATTTATGTTGCATGACAAATATACTTAAATGGTGACATTACTTTGTAACACACTACAAATAATAATGACGTATGTCGTAGAGTTACAAATATCTAATTATCTACTAAACTGTCCTTTTTGCTAATGATTACCCAGTGACGTTGACATTTAAATCAAATTGTTATTCCATGGTTTATGTCAAGTCTATGTTTTTGTGTTTTGCAAAAACAGGTGAAGAACATAAATCTTTGAGAAAGGCATTATTTAAAAAGAAAATAATTTTGAAATAAATTACAATTATTTTTTTCAGTAAAATGTATCCGTAACTATTTCATACGTGCAGTATGCATACGAAATGCGGTGAGCATATCTCCATGTAATATTATATCAGACGGCTTATAAACGACCTTGAATAGTCATCTTCGTTAACCAAACTATACCCAGTAAAATATTTTTAAATCCAAAAAATAGTCATAAGTAGGGCTACGAAAAAACATCGATGTGATCGATCTGATCAGAAAATCGATTGACGGATCAAAATTATCACAATGTTTAATCGATTAATCGATCTCGGTTAGTCAGATCGATTCAACAGCTAAGAAAGGTTATGTGTATGCACGCACGTATTATGATTACTACATTAGTTTTTGATATTCTGATTATTATAATGTTATAAGAAATGAATGGCCAATACTAAAAAAATCAAATTGTTATAATTACATATTGAGATAACCTACTCTTTATTCCTTTAATATTTAATAGAGGTAGCAATGAAATCAGTGACATTGTTGATTTGATCGATTTATGTAAATAAATTTGATCAAGATCGATCAAAATTAAAATTCGAGTCCCATCGTAAGGCCCTTTAACTATGACTTGTTATACGTAATACATGAACCGCTTTGTCAATCAGTATTTAACTGATTATATCACAGTGACTTTATTTCGAGACAGTGTTGCCATTTCTAAAATCGATATGAAAATTATGGAATTTGAAAAAAAATATGCTGTTTTTGTTGGAATTTTATTTTTCAGCCTTGAAAATAAGTAATTTAATCATTCCTGCTTCCCTAATTATTTTAGGTACAAAAGTATCAAATAAAAGTTGATACAAAGCATAAAATTCTGTATCTGCATCAATACACAAAATTAATTTTTCGTGCTTGTAACGGCAGAAATTAGGTATAAAAATGTTGTAAATCACCCTAAAAATAACTATAACCATGGAATTGAAAAATAAACTAACAAATGTTAACAATTTTTCTATTAAGCTGGGTTAGTTTATTTTTATGTGTTATTTCCATTTCAATAAACAATTATTTATTTAAATTGATAGATAATTGAACAATAATGATGAATAATACCTAATAATAAATTAATAAAACTTGACAGATATGTTAACCATTTGTTTCAATTCCAAAGCTATCGCTATTTTTGCGATGATTTTCAACTTTTTTATATTCATTTCTAAATTTTTTGGTGGTATAGTTTGGTTCACGAAAGAGGACTCTTCAAGGTCATTTATTAACCGTATGCTATAATATTACTTGCAGATAACTTCACTGCATTTCGTGTACATAAACGTGCAACATGAAATATTTATGGATACATTTTAATTGAAAAAATAAGTGTAATTTATTTGAAAATTATGTATCTTTTTAAATAATGCCTTTCTCAAAGATTTATGCTCTTCATCTATGTTTTTGCAAAACACAAAAATATAGACTAGACAAAAACCATGAAATAATAATTTGATTTAAATGTCAACGTCACTGGATAAATATTAGGACAGTGGGCAGTGCAGTAGATAATTAAATATCTGTAACTCTACGACATACGTCATTATTATTTATAATGTGTTAGAAAGTAATGTCAGCATTTACGTTATCTGTCATACAATGTAAACTACATAGACATACGTCAAATAATCTATCTCTTTCTAACATGAAATGTTGCTAAGCTATTACTGTATAAAGTGCTGTATATTCTTTCCTCGAACAAGTGACCTTGAATTGTCATCTTTCGTGAACCAAAGTTTAGTAGTTATAATTATGAATTACTCTAAAATTATGTTGTAATTATGGATTATGGTGCACAATTATTTTGTATGGTAGCAGTTTCAAAATTATGTTGCCTTTTCGATAATTATGTCGCAACTGGCAGCACTGTTTCGAGACCACAATTGGCCGACTGTTCCCCACTTCTCTTGTAAACGTTGATAGTTGGTGGAACACAGTACCATTTAATAAGTAACCAAAATAAACATAAAATATATACATTTGACTATTTGAGATAAAATACTACTGGTTCCGGAATATAACGTACACATAACTGATCTAAAAACTTTTATGTTTTAGTTTTAATGGTTTTCTTGTGTGTAGGGTGACAGCGGTGGTCCTCTTACTATTACAGCATCAGATGGCTTACCAACTCATGCAGGAGTTGTCAGTTTTGTAAGCACCAATGGTTGCGCCAGTGGAAGTCCTTCTGGATATGCTCGTTCTGCTAGGTTCTTGGATTGGATCAGTCAAAATACTGGCATTCCAATCCGCAATGCCGGAGTAGGGCAATATAGGGCCCTAGGCAAAGAGTTTACATTAGGCCTCCCCCTCCTATTGTTTGTACTTAAGCAAATTAAAAATATACTTGACACGTATTAAATACTCAATATTGTTTATCTTTAATCGTGTCGAATTTTGGATGAAAAAATGGGAACTAAGCCCGATTTACAAATATTTAAAATTTTAGTGGGATTTCAAATAAGTTGTTAGTAATTAGTAAATCGTTCACCAGCAAAGACCGTGTAATACATGAAATAATGAAAGATAATATCATTCTGAATTCAAATTTTTAAACCGTGTTATTGTATATTTAACAGGATCACAGCAGTGGATAAAAAAATGCAGAAAAAGGTTGACAATAGTACATTAAAACACAAGTATCATAAGGCAATCTGTTAACGTACGAGTCCAAGTTTGGAAAACGAGCCGCTAGGCGAGTTTTACAAAGGACGAGTGCGTCAACAGGCCTTATGATACGTGTTTTTTATACTATTTTTTTCTATTGAGGTATTTTTACGATTAAATTTATTTAAATTGCGACGTCAAATTATGACTAGGTATTTTTTTGTTAGTTATGTTTATGTTGGTAACGCTTCTCGCTAACAATTGAAATTTCATATTTTGTCAACTATTGATTAATTAGTGTATTGCAAGGTGTATTGTATTTATGATTCAAGGTCTGATTCTGGTTGTGAAATTAATATTATATTTTTTTCTAGTCCTATCACCTAAAGAAAGTATAAAAATCCATAATTAAAAGTAATATGTTGAAATATTATCAACAACTTACCATTTTGAGGTTACCTGTCATCTGTCAGTTATGAAAGCATGACTACCAACTCGAGAACATGAAAGGCGCCAAAAATAGTACGCTTATAGATCTTCTAAACGTCGTGTTTGCAGTACAAAACAGTGCGTTTATAGAAACATAAGAACACCGAAATAGAAAAAAATTATTTCAAAATCATCGATAATTTACTTCCGCGAGGAATGTAAACTGTTATAAATAGTAAAACCTATTGGACTAAGTATTAAATACGTAAGATTGTTTGTTTTTTGTTATTTAAATTTCTTTCATAAATGTTATGAGCAAATGGTTAAAAACCTAAATATTCAGCCATTTTTCCAATTGGCGGGAGGTTCTCATGCTCCTATTTCTGGAAAGTTTTGATATGTTATTCAACGCATCAATAAACAAAATTAATAATTTTATGTACCTTGTAACGGCAGATACTAGGTATGAAAATGATGAAAATCACCTCAAAAATACCAATAGCTATGGAATTGAAACAAGAAATTAACAAATGTTAACGATTTATCTATCAAGCTAGGTTAATTTATTTTTATTATTATAAGTACCTTATGTTCAAGTGAACAAATATCAATTTAAATCAACAGATAATTGTTAACTGGAACAGAAATTACAAATAATACCTAATAAAAATAAATTACTCTAACATGACATTTGTTATTTATTTTGTTTCAATTCCATGGCTATTGCTATTTTATATTATATATATATATATATATATATATATATATATATATATATATATATATATATATATATATATATATATATATATATATATATATATTCTATAGCTAAACAAGCTACCTCAAATAATTTCTATATGATTAGAGATACAATAATATACTATAAGACAATCTCATAGAAAACCAAAGGGAACATCCGATTACAGAAGAAAATATTATTTTAAACCAGTACAATACAAAGTTATATTTTCTTTAATGGGATGATATATATCTTTTCAGCCTCATTCTACAGAGTATTTTTTTTCTGAATTCACCCATGTGATTATTTTATATCCTTACATAACAAAATTATTGAGAAAAATTCAGTTGAAATTTAAATAAATTTAATTTTTATAGAGATTTTTCAACGGGCTATGCCTGAAAAACAATTGAGCTTAAATTAAAATAAAAGACATATTTGTTAGTAACGTTATAAACAGTGTTCTCTTTGATTTCTGTCCTGTATAATACAAATTGACAAATAACAGTTTTTGTTTTTCACGTATATGTATATAGTATTTAAATAATAATAAATAATTTGTAAAAAAAGGAAATAAAATATGATCCAAATGAAGCATTAAGCAAATTTTCAAAAAATTGTTCTGTTAGAAGCGTTTTAGCTCGCTATCTATTGGTTATAGAAAAAAATGTTATTAATGAGTTTTAAATTAAAAAAAATTATTCGCAACAAATTCAAAAAGGCACCAAGGTTGAAAGCTTTTGTTTTCTATTAGGACCCTAAAATTTAACACCTCCAAAAATGAAAAGTACTTGACCTTTTTGCAGGGTATATCTACCCCAGTATTGGACTAGTAAATATTATTTTCAGTTAGCTTTAGCTAAAATGTATTACAGTTCGGTTATGATGCATTTCCGATATTTTGGGCCCTAGGCAATTGACTAGTGGTTAATCCGGACCTGCCAATCAGACCATAACATTTTTAATAAGAACCATTGTGACGGTAGCCCGGTTGGTTGTGGCTTGTGGCGGGGCCATCTTGTCGTATTCCTCTCTGTCATGAAGGTTCGGTTTGCTCGGGCGCCTTCGGCGGCGGATGCTGAAAGAGAGGGATAATTGTTGGATAGCCTTCTGCCGAGGTAGGTCAGGGTTTATCTTAGAAAAATACGTAGTTAACTTAACCAACTAGTTTATTATTCCCAACGTATGTAAAATTAAAATGTAACACAAATAAATAAATAATGAAACCCTTTGTGAAAACTGTGAGGGACTGTGTTTAATCTACTAGTGGACTGTGCTCCCGCGGCGGTAAGTAAAAATGAAAATATCTAATAAAAGACAAAGTTCAAACGGACTCCTCTACATAAGGTATTGGAGATACGGACGACGGCGAGTGGTGAATTTCAATCACCCAAACTCGAATTAGAACTTCGGCGGTACAACTCCACGACTCATGTTTTCTTCTCAGAGCTCGACCAAGTCGCTCTAAGCTGCAGCTCTAGTCCGGAACCCAGCCACTATGTTCAGTCGGACGAACTAAAGAACTCCTTTCTCTGGACGATGCGCGATCTCTTATACCCGAGAATTGGTACATCTGAAAAAATCTCGCGTATTTTTAAAAGAGGAAAAACTTTTAACATATGACTGATGGCGCTGCGAACGCTCCTTCAACAAAAACTAATTTAATAGAAATTGTAATAATTTCAGGCAGTCACAGTTTGTCGTAAAATACATTAAAAACATACTATTTAGTTTTAGTAATTTCAAAGTGGCACGCTGCCTTATATAGGAGATATGTAAAAAATATGCACATAGGATAGATAACGTAAACGTTATTATTTTTTTTTTACAAATTCCCTGGTGCTATTACAAAATATATATATGAGTATATCTGTTATAATACATACTATTTATTTATAATAGTTTCGAAGCGGCACTCTCAAGATATTTAGGGAATAAATACATTTGTTTATTATATACTGCCATAACCTATAAAGTTTATGGGTTTAGTATCATCAAAATGCGTCTAGTAATTTTATATGTATTATTTTTATTTATTCTTTCTTTTAATGTATATTCTATTGTCATTTATTCCTTAATTTCTATAATAATTGCCACCGGTATATGTATTAGGTCATGGTAATGCAATTTATGAGGATTATTCACAATAGGTTGTGTTACAGAAGTGGCCGCTAGAATCACTTTGGTTGAAAATTGACGAAACTTTTATACTTCTGGAAATATAACACAATCAGTAAAAGAGAATAATTAAAAACAAAACTATATGTGAAATTTACTGAATTTGATTAGAATCGTCCACAAACTCTCACTAAAACTGTAGATACCAATTGCAAATGCAGACAAAATAATACACCAAATTTTGTTTGACAATTTACGACATAGATGGCACTGTAGTATAGAGCTTGATTTACACAATAGAGTAGTGCATTTTTCAATTTATTTTGTTTGAAAATTTAAAACCAGCAAGACTGATTAGTTTGAATGCAGAGCTGGGAACTACTTAAAGTAAAAGTACTGAAAGTATTACTTTAAATACATCCAGTATTTACAATACTTTACTTAAAATACTTTTGAAAATTAGTACTTAGTACTGTACTTAAAATACTTTTTGTTCATAAAAAATACTTCAAATACTTTTTGATACTTAAAGTATCTAAAAGTATTTAAAGTAACTAAAATACTTTAAATACTAAGTACTTTACGCATGCGCAAGAACATATTTCTATCTATGTGTTCTGTTCACTACTGCCAACACATTTTGAGCAAGTATAGAAAAGTACTAAAGTTTTCGCTATCTATAGTTTTAATTTAATAGTTGAAGACGTAAATAAAGATAAAGCAAGACGTAATGCAGTATATTATGATGAACATGTTAAACAACTTATTTATTGAAGAATATTTCTACTTGCTCATCAATATTATAGAACTAAATGAAGAATTTTTCTACTTCAATGCGTGAAGTAGTAGCTACAAACATTAATCGCAGTATGTGAAGTCTGAATGTTAATAGCGATGCGTAAAATGTAATGGAGTCTTATGGAGTTTATTTTAAAACATTTTATATGCGTGAAGCCTTTTTTACACGCATGTGGACAGACTTCTTTACTTATTTCACAAATATAGGTACTAATTTTTTTAAATATGTATAGTACTTTAAAATTAGTGGGATACTTTAACTATATTCTTAGATGCGAGTGATATACCTAAATTCGATCATTTTTGGTAATATTTTAACTGATTTCATAAAAGAATACTTAGTACTGGTACTGTAAGTAGGTAAATTTAAAGTATCTAAAGTAATACTTTACTTAGTATTTAAATACTTTTCTTATAAGTATTTAATATTTAGTACTTAAATACTTTTTTCGAGTATTGGTCACAGCTCTGTTTGAATGTAATTAAAAAAATCTTGTTACGAAACAGTATAGCGGTCGAACGCTTCGCTTGTATCTAACGTTAGAAGCAATCGGTCTTGGAATAAATAAATACTGCGGTTTTTGATGCTTTACTTCTGTATTGAAGCATATTGATGCCATTAATTATGTAAAAAATAGGAGTTGCATTTAAAAAACAAGTTTTTTTTTTCAATATTCATTATTCAACTTTATTGACGTAGAAATTGAAATTTTCAAAAATTTCGATTACAAATTTACAGTTTTTATAATACGTATCAAAACAACTGAAGCTTTATTTTTTATTACGAATTTTAAATAAAACCATATATTTTATATTTGTTTATTCGTTAGAGAATTTAATTCTGCATTTAATAATATTTTCATATCATAACATTATATTAATTTTATTTAAATATGACTATAATAAAAGTGCCGCGAATGAACAAATGTTACATTTTACCTTCCGTCACCTTAGGTAAGGAAGGTATTGTCTTTGGTCAAAAAATTCAATGATGAGCTTTTAGTGAATAAGCACGTTTTAGGGTCCATATAATACGATTTTACCATTTTTTCGATGATGTCTGTATGTATGTACGTGTGTGTGTGTGTATGTGTGCGTGTGCATGACGAAACTTTCGGCTCGCATAACTTCAATACCACAATTTCAAAAAATATATTTTTTTCGTATTCCTCAAGTTTACATGCAAAAGAAGAGGTGATTAGATTTTGGTTATAATTGGTCAACCGGAAGTACCCTCATTTGAAGATTTTTACAGTTTTTCTTGAAAAAACTTAGTTAAAAATCATTTATTGACATTTAACGTTATTATGACTTAAATAATATATTATTCTCTATACGATTTGATTGCATTTTATATTTCATATTCAACAGATATAGAGTTAAAGAATTATAAAGATATTAAATTTCATAAAACAGCTAGCTATGCTAACCATGGAAACATGGAAACTGCTAATATATTCAGATAATTTAAATTGACAGATGTCAGTATCAATAAAATGTAAATAAATGTGACAGAGATGAGGATGTTGAGATAGATGTGGGGAAGACACGGAAAGAAACGGTAAGGAATGAAAGAATAAGGGAAATAACTCTAATGTTACAAGTTTCTAGAAAAATACGAGACGATTACATTGGTTTGAACATGTCATTAGGAGAGATGAATATATTGAAAGAAGAATGAATAGTTTAGTAGTAGAAGGTTGAAGAAACAGAGGAAGACCAAGGATAAGATGGAAGGACTGTATTGCGGAAGACTTGAGAGAAAAGGAACTGAATGAGGACGATACGCAAAACAGAGATGAGTGGAAGAACAAAATAAAAAATTGCGACCCCTAACAAATGGGAAAAGCTAAAGAAGAAGATGTCAGTGTCAAGTGCAATTTGCATAGTTTGTTTATGAAATTTTTTACTGGAAATATAGGATCTTTTGCAAGAAAATTTATGTATGGAATTTGTACATAATACATAAGAATGACGGTAGGTTTTGTGCTGGTCACATCAAATTTTTTTGTGTTAGTTGTCATTAGTTCTGCTGTTGCAGATGGTGGCTTCACTTGTTTATCAATCAATCTGTCCTTCATCAAATCCTATACCGTAATTTAAAATTAATTGTTTTCAGAAGAATTAAAGAATTAAAAAGTAGGTACCAACTTAATATAATAAGTTATATCCTGTATTTTGAGGGCCACTGGTAAAAAAATTGTTTCGCTCACTTTAATAGTCTTATGATATAGAAATTGTTTGCTAATTTAACCAACTTCATATCGCTTATAGTTCTCGAGATAGCAATAGTGCTCCATTTAAATTATATATATATATATATATATATATATATATATATATATATATATATATATATATATATATATATATATATACATATATCAACTAATACTTGTCGGGATGCAATATAGCATAGTTAGATCGTTATATATACTTACAGGAAAGTAACCGCATAGCCGAACTTATATATATATATATATATATATATATATATATATATATATATATATATATATATATATATATATATATATATATATATATATAATTCAACAAAGGATATTTTATAAAAATTTAAGACTTTATTTTCAAAGATACTTAAGTTATAGCTTAACAGAAAATTTTCTGAGTACGCGTGATATTTAAGAATTATTTGTAATATGTGAAATATGATATGCGTTGGCGCTGAAAAACAAAAAAAATATATTAGATTTTCTTCAAAATTTGATTATGTACTATAATTTCAATTAAATATTATTATACAGGCTGGTGGTGGTGGTTAGGGGTGAACATAGGGATTTAACATGGGATTTTTTTTAAATGCAATTTCCTGTTTTCTTATTCATTTTACGCCAAATCATGTATAGTGCAAAGTTGTTCAAATTAAAAGTTTCATATAAAACTTTTATATTTTTATTGTTTCTAATTTCTTCACAATTTTAAAAAAAACCTGTTAATTCGTAGCAATAGCCATATCATATCATATGACACTTGTTTTCTTTTTTCAGGTTTTCAGAAATTATTAACAAATGTCAATCTGAAAATAAATCCCGTATTCTTCGATAACTATTTTCACCACAAAAATTCTTTATAATATTGACACGTTTCTTCGAATTTTAATTAGTTAATTTACTTTTCATAATTTTTTTTTTTTAATAGTTTGAACACAATAATATTGTTTTCTTCAATATCATAAGTCATGGCTATTGCTACTAATCTACTAATTAACGGAACTTTTGGAATATCTTTTTAAAATTATGAAAAATCTAAAATCATAATAAAAAATGTAAAAATAGTTTTTTATACAACTTTTAATTCTGTGCAACTTTGCACTGTACAGTTTTTGCCGTAAAATGAACAGGGGAGCAGGAAATTGCATAAAACAAAAATGCCATCTTAAATTCGTGTTCACTCTGAACCACCAACACCAGATATGTATTCTTAAAAAAAATCTAATGTGGCCAGCACATTATCTCCCGCCATACAATTTTTGTTTATTTTAATAAATACAGTACCGGCCAAATGTATATCACCTTTAAGTTTTTTCAACATAACTTGAATTGATGTCTATAAAATCATAATATATTTTGATATTAGGTATAATTTACTTAATAAAAAACTTTTCACTAAATAATAGTAACAATAACGCGGAAAAAATAATTTTATTCAAATATCTGAAAATAAGAAATATTTAATAATGAAGTTAGTAAATAATTAACACTAAATAAAATTAATATTTTGTTGCAAATCCTTTTACGTCGATCGCAGCTTGGATGAGTCTTGGTATAGACGCGATGAGTGCGTCGATTGCTGCTGAGGGATCTTCGTCCACTCCTCCTCAAGTTGGGCGAACTTCTTGGCTGCGCTTGCCGCTCGTTTGCCGGCCAAATGTCTTTCCAGCTCATCCCACAACGGTTCAATAATATTTAAGTCAGGCGACTGACTTGGCCATTTCATAAGAGTCAGACGATGGCGTCGGAACCATTTTTGCAAATCACGCGCGCGATGCTTCGGATCATTATTCTGCTGGTAGATGAAGCCAAGACCATGAAGACGCTTTCCATATGGAAGCATTACATTTTTGAGGATGTCTATGTACATTTTTCGATCCATGATACCATGATTTCTGTGAAGAGGACCCATTCCTTTTGCTGAGAAAGTACCCCACACCAAGACTGAACCGCCACAATGCTTCATAGTCGGCAGTTGATATTTTGAATTGAAACGTTTGCCTTTAGGGCGACGAATCCATTTTATGCCACCACTATGAACAACATAAACTTACTTTCATCGCTCCAGATGACACTAGACCATTGCTGAGGTGTCTAGTTTTTATGCTTTTTAGCCCACTCCACTCGCGCCTTCCGATTTTTGGCAGAAATGAATGGCTTCTTCACAGGTTGCCGTCCATTCAGTCCTGCGGCTTGTAGGCGACGACGTATGGTCCGTATGCATGGATTAGACTGACCAGGTGTCGCTATTTCCTTCGCAATGTCGGGCGCTGTAAGACGTGGATCGCTGTGGGATACGTGGAGGATGTTGCGATCAACAAGGGAAGTAGTGCAACGTGGTTGGCCGCTTTTCTTCTTCTCAACATAGCCTTCTTGGAGGTTCCAATGTTTAAGAATTTTATTCACCGATGATCTGGCGATGTGAAACTGTTGCGCGAGCTCCTTAATGCGTCCGCCCTTGTTTCCGGCCCTCTATAATAGCTTTTTGTTGTCGTTCGTCTAAATTTAGAGCACCTTTTGTCTTCGCCATATTACAAAATAATAAATAACGCAAAATTTTGCGGTTTCAACTACAGATACAACGGCAGAATAAGCGAGAAAAAATAAATTCAAAAAATAGCTTGAAACACATGATATTTCTTTTAAAAACTCATCACACATCATGTACAAGATCTAATCTACATCAAATATATACTGTTAAATTTTGAGCGCATTTGATTTATTTTTATAAAAGTTATACAGAAAAAACATAAAGGTGATATATTTTTGGCCGGTACTGTAGGTACTTACATGTTCACCAACAGGTAATGCAATTGTATTAACTTTCTTTGTATAATAATATAGTTATTGTTCATATTTTCTATTCTGTAATCTTACCATTATATTAATTCATATTTATTTTGTGATCCTGACGTGCAACCAAGGAGATGAGTGTTTATATGTAATATATTCATAAATCATAGGCTGCGGGATTTATTAAAATAGATAATTTTATAAATTTTTATATATATATAATATGTAGAAAAAGTATTAATGCAAACATGTAGAAAATTTAATTATCTTTAATTTTTATGATAACCGCGAAAAAAATTACTTTTGAAGATATTTTTCTAAGAAAAACTATTTCGAGCTTCAAGGAAAGTGCCACTTCCGATTTGCATCTAAATCTAATGGGCTCTTTCCATATTAGAGTATAGCAAGAATACATGGTTTCAAAATTTCCTGAAAGATAGTATTTGAGATAGAGCGTAAAGAGGATCCACACATACACCCACAGGCATTATCATGAATATGTTAAGATCGGATTCTAGGGACCTTAAAACGTGCTTATTTACCAAAATTTCTATATGCGATTTTTAACACGATCCCTATATCTCCCTTACCAAGGGTATCGGAAGATAAAAAAAATATATATATCATGGCATATTACCCATTGCTGGGTGTGTCAATCTGCTTTGTACGCAGATACCGGTAATGATTTTAATGTTATCTAGGAGTTTGATAAATATAATATTATATACGAGTAAGTACCTATATAAATCATTTTTATTTTAATAAATATACATATTAAGCTATATACATTATAAAAGTGATCAGAAAAAAATCTTTTTGATTTTATATGAACATTATACATAAATAATAATTGCAGAAATATAGCACCTATATTTTCATTTGAAACAATTTATTTTTACATATACATTTATAAAATATATATTTCACAAATTTTCTGATTTAAAATATATTCCACCTATAAGTTTATGTATTTACATTTTCTGCCCTTAAAAAATAACTAGAACTTAAATTAAAGATATTCTAAATAAATTATAAAATAACATACGTCATGTGTAAATCAATATAAATATCCATACTTTACAGTTAATTTTTTAAAGTAAGAAATGTCTAATTAAGAATATCATAGAATGAGGTTATAGCTACCACATAACTTTTTATTTTTCGTTTAATTCAAATCAGAATAAAATAGCGACAGTGGTTCCGCAATATTTTAATGTTTCATATTTACCCCAGTTGCCTCAACACACCGTTATACAAAAATTATCCTTGGACATACATTGCTACCTAAACACAGTACTTTGACTTCGTCCACATTCATACAAGTTCCTTCTTTCCTTTTATAAGGAAATGTTCCCTTCCTACCTAACTACACACTCTCCTTTTGGTGGCGCCGACTTTTACAAATGCTTGGGGGGGGGGGGGTGAATATTTGAGCAATTATTTTTAAGGAGTAATATTTTTTAGTGTTACGCAAAACATTGTATTAATCAAATACCTATTATATACATACTGCTAATGCCCCTATCTCTCCAATAGAAAACAGCGAACTCGATGAAGGGAGGTTTCGAGAACTTGGTGACTGATGCGCAGGCGTAGGGCTAGAGGCGTGTTTTGCAAGCGCGTGGTTTTTTAAGCGGGAACAACATAATTTTGAACGCAAGTATTTTAGAAAAATTGTAACATAATATTGCATTATTATATAGGTGTCACTGAAAATCGAGCCATTAAAATAATTTTTTTTGTTTATAATTATTTTTAATTGTCTTAATATATTTGTAAACTAGGCTCGGGGAATCACAAGTCATGGTATTTTGTACGATACACGTATTCTACACAGGTATTAAATAACTAAAAGTTGTGAGCTTCAGCCAATCATAACATTTGAAGGCTAGAGCATGCGCATTGGTAACGCCGGCTGCGAACAAAAAGAGACAGAAATATAGATTTCTTGTCTCCATTCATCGAGTTCGCTGAAATAACAGGTATCAGCAGTATATATCTAACAGGTATATGGTATTAATAAAGATATATTATACTGGATGGTCACTGGCACAGCCGAACATAGCACTTGTAACATGTAAAAGTATACTTTCGTAATTTCCTGCTTCCGTACGTATTTTAGGTAAAAAAGCTTCAAATAAAAGTTGTACAGCATAAAATTTTAATTTGAAGCAGTAAGCAAAATTAAATTTTCATGCTTTGTAACGGCAGAATTTTAGGAAGAAAATGTCGAAAATGGGCTCATTTCACATTGTTTAATCTACTTTTTAAAAAAAAAAATAGATCATATTAAATATGTAGGTGTATGTTTTATACTTTACAAGTCTTTAGAATCAGAGATGATTTTTTAAAAGTTGCCTTTAATATCAAATATTTGGATGATGACGTCACGGCTTAGCAGATGCGGCAGTAGAGGTCTCTACCGGTTTTGTTTGGAACTATGGGTTATCACTAGTCAGTTTGATTTTGTGTTGTGATAGCAATATATCAACTAAAAACATATTTCATACAACTTTTGATTTCTATTTTAATAAATGTTTTATTTACATAGACTCTTAACTCTGCTGTTACCTGTCACAATTTGAGGTTAGTTTGTTTACAACAACAAACGGAAACCACGTGGATCGTAAATGTGAGTGTGAGAGGAACGTCTTTGTGTAACAAACCGTGACGTCACGAATTTTTCAGCCGCGAAAGTTTATTAGCAAATTTATGAATGAAAAGTCACATATTTCATGTTATTTTATATTATTATATTTATTAAATGAGACGATTTTATAAAAAAAGATTTGTTTTAAATGACCCCATTGACCCAAAATACCGATAGCTATGGAAGAGAAAAATGAACAAATGTTTACGGATTATCGGTCACGTTAATTTATTTTTATTTTACTTATAATTTCTGTTCAAGTAAACAATTATTTATTTAAATTAATAGATAATTATTCGCTTGAACAGAAATTATAAATAACAAAAAATAAACTAACTTAATACCGTTAAACATTTGTTATTTTTTTTGATAAAATCCATGGCATTGCTATTTTTATTTTTTTTGACAATTTTCGACATTTTCATACCAAAATTCTGCCGGTACAATGCAAAATTAATGTTGCTCACTGATTCAGATGCAGAATTTAATGCTGAACAACTTTTATTTGAAGCTTTCTTAAAATAATTAGGCAAGCAGGAAATTACGAAAGTACGATTTTATATGTTAAAGTTCGGCTATGCGGTTACCTTCCTGTAAGTATATATAACAATTCTAACTATGCTATATTGCATCCCGACAAGTATTAGTTGATATATATATATATATATATATATATATATATATATATATATATATATATATATATATATATATATACGCAACTTTTCTTTTTACAAATAATTTTATTTGATTAATAAACACAAATATGAGCCGAAGCTCCCTCTTCCCGGTCCCGACACAACATTCACTACCAAGCACATCATTATACACACATTACAATTGAACAAAATTAAGCTGGCCGTGTATTCTCAGTAAAGCTATTTCGTCTTGTAAATTTAAAACCAACATCTTCTAATCTCTGATAAAATTCATTATTCTGTTCGTAATATTCCCAACTGTTAACTCGAACTTTAAATTCTTTCAAATTGTATGGTTGACCAGTTGGTCTTTCTGATCTTATTTCAACTGCTTTACCTGCGGTTAAATCAAGTTGCCTTTTGTCCTTTCCTTTATATTGGTCCTGAAGTACGGAGGGTAATTTTTCATCGTATTTGAATTCCCTAACGTAGAATTTAAAATCTGGGTTGTTCATTGTTGTCAGACCAATAATTCTTCTGTGATCTAAAGTAATGTATCTTCCATTTTTAGATTCAACAACGTTGATAGCATATTTTTCATTGAATCCATCGCGTATGATATCTTCCTGCAACGTTTTAAGCGTTACAAAAGTACTAGTATGATCTCGTGCACTGCTTTGTGAGAATAAAAAGTCCTCATTTTGTAGTTTATCGACCAAATTTTTAACTGTCCATTCATTTAGGGGTCTTTTCATGCCTCCGTAAACACCTCTATTTATAGTAAAAGCATGTTTACCTTCTCGTATATCATTTTGTATTTCGGGATTGTTTTGTATTTCCTCACATATTCTTCTGCGGAACTCTTCTGGAGTTATGTTGTTGAGTTCTTGGAAATCTGTGGCTAAAGCATGGTAGTAACAATCATATGTGTTGCTAGGGGAATTATCTTCACCTTTCGTGTTTGTATAGTGCTGATCATCAAGTTGGATGATTGACTCTCTGGTGTCTCCTTCACCTAGTGTGCTATACTCAAATTCAAGATCATCGCCGCATTTTGTAATAAGCCTTACTGGTTTTTTGTCTGTGGTTAACTTGTCAATAACTTTAGCGGAAGCTTTAAGGCCTACGGCATCAACAAATCCGTTTTCTTTGCTAATCTCTGCATACAACTTGGGATCTCTAACTTTTGCTTTGAGTTCCATTAGAGCTTTATTGTAAGACTTTCTAATTTTCTTTTTCGATTTTTTTGATAATGACGTGTCCTCTAATTGCTTGTTGTTGTTTTTCTTTATATTCTTAAAAACATGTTCATGATATTTATTTATTCCTGAATTACAGAGCTTTTTCATTAGTTCGGAGCATGATTTCAGAAGAATTATTGAACAATCGGTAAGAACTGGCTTTGCAATTTTTTCGCTGAAAATTTGGTTGGCTCTTTCTTGAATCACTGTTCTCAATTGGTTGATAACTTTGTCAGTAAATTCTGCAACTTCTGTTTCATTATGATTTTCTTTTAATCCTTTAGTTCTTGCATCATTTAAGTCTTTCTGCAATCCTTCATTTACTCCTTCTAAAACTCTTTCTCTGAGGTTTGTTATATCGCCAACGTCATTAAGGATAGGTGCACGCCGCAGAACGATATCAAGATAAGTTAAATATTCGACAAAAGGTATAGCATGACCTCGTCTCGCAGCTTCTTGAAAAGTGGTGGAAATTAATTGAGTAATTTCAAGAGCTATAGTGAAGATAGTATTAGTTGTAGCAGGTTTTAAAAAAGCTTTTTCTGTGTAATGTTGAATTTTTTCTTCACATTCCTTCTTTCCGAAAATTTTATAGCAATCAATTAATGTATTTCTTACTCGGTGTCCATTTACAGCTACTTCTATGTCCCCTACTAAAGTATTAGAAAGTTGGTCGCACATATTTTTAAGGTAGGAATCTACCACATGATTGATGCCTTCGTTCATGATTCCTCTTGATATGCCTTCGCCTACTTTGATGGCGAATTGCTTGCTAACTTCTATAATTACTTTTTTCTGTCCTACTGCAGCTATTAATTTTGTCCCAGTCATTTTACAAATTTCTTCGCCACCACTTCTTGCTCCACTTAGAGCAAGTCTTTCTCCGAATTGTGAGGTAGTAGAACCAAAAGAAAAAGCAGCGAATAGAAGTGAGATTGTCATGCTCTGAATTTTGTATTGTTTGTAGTCGTCCCAGTTGAAATAACCGGTCCACCCGCAACTTACTGAGTACTGCAAGTCGCTGATACCTTCACTTATGAGCCATGAGCCTAAATAGCTTAAAGCTCCAGCGAAAAATAATTGTAAAGCTAATCCCAGTGCTATTTCCAATACTCCTAAAATAATTATAATAATTGTTGCTTTTATCATTGCCCACGTGTATTTTTTTTCTTCTGTCTTGATGACGTAGTTGAGACTATTTATCATAAAGGTGTTTAACTCCTGCAAAGGGGCTATTTGTAGCTGATCAATGTACTCTGTAAGACTATCTAGTTTAAAACTAGGCACTTCTGAAGATTTTAAGCTGCCTGCTAACGATATCAGAACACTTTTCACATAGTTCTTAATAGAAGTTTTTTTGTCTTCAATTGATTCATATCCTTTTAATAGTCCTTTTATATTACCTGCTTGAAGCGATTTCAATACACTTTTCACATTGTTCTTAATAGTAGTTATTTTGTCTTCATTTGATCCATATCTTTTCTCCAATACTCCTTCTATATTACCCTTTTCAAGTGTTTCTACTTTTACTGGTAGAATAATTTTCTTTGAAATCAAATCCCATATCAAAGTCGAATGTGGTTCATTTATAACATTCATATAAACGAAATCTACTTTATTTTTTAAGTCTGATTCCATGTTTTCTAATGCTATTCTGTAGGCAAAATTCATTCGCAGAAGTTGAATAACGTATGATTTATACGTAACTATTTCAGGTAAAGAATCTTCGCTGTATTTTTTACACAAAGTATAAATATTTGAAGGATTTTCCTTCAGGTATTCTGCTTTTGTTAGAATGTCAAGAATATTTTGAGCTTCAATATTTTCTATTTCAGTGCAAACATTTTGAAGAGTTAACGAATCATATACACTTATCGGTTCGGTTATTTTTTGAGAAAGTTCTGCAATTCTATTGAAATTTAAAAGGTTTCCTTTTTTTAATGTCTCATAATCTTCATTATTTATTGTTTCTTTTAATATGCTTTCTTCTATTATAAAAATATTATCAGTATCAGAACTTACGAATTGTTTCATAAATACATATTTACCTTGACTAGATTTGATATCAATTTCAGCTTTTGGTAAATCAGTTAATTTCTTTTCATGTATAGTTGATATTTTAGACTTTTCTATTATAACAAATTTTTTTTCATTGATTAATTTTTCTTCCCTCACTAAAGTATCCCAACAATCTTCCAAATTTGGTAGTTTTATTTTTCGTTTTAAATCTGTCAAGAATTCGTCTTCTTCTATACATTTATTTTCATATGACTTGAGAAATTCAGATAAATTTTCACGAGAAATTCCAAAGCTATTACTTATTTCTTCAATATCTTTTGCATTAGCTTTAACTACGTACGATTTACGAAGAACAGAGTCGTTTAAAAACGATTTATATATTTCTTCTGAAAAGTCATCGTTTACTTCTTGACTTATAAATGAAGTTTTGGATACAGCGTGTCCCACTATATCTTGAATGGTTCTAATGTAGAAATCGTATAGTTTTATTAGAGTTTGTTGTTGAACTTTGTATGCATCTATTGTCATTATTTCGTTTTTCATTCTTTGTTTAAGATTTTCAACGAAAACTGACGCACGTATGCAAGCATCTTTGTGTTCTTCAAATAGTTTTTCAGCTTCTTGTAATGCAAATAAAAAATTGTCATACTCCTCACTTTTTTCTTTAAAATTTATTTGATTAGCTAAAGCTAAAGCTTTGTAATAATGAGCAGCTTCGCAGAAAGATGGCTCTATTTCTATTACTTTATCAAAAACAGCAACTGCATCTTTGTATGACTTATTTTCAATATAGTTTAAACCAATTTTGATTAACTGGACAGGATCATCTGTCCATTTTGTCCATTTCGAAAAACTTTCTTTGATGTCGGTCTTGAAATCCTCGAATACTTGATCAATGTTACTGCTGGATAATTTTGGTCCATACTCATCTATCCAAAATGCCCAACGATCTAATAAACGTTCAGATGCTATTTCTTTCACCCGAGTTTTTACCTTTTTACTGGGCGAATCTTCGCTATCACTTATGTAGCACTTTTTATATAATTTAGCAAAACTTTTGAAAAATTCTTCTTCTTTTTTGATTCGTTGGTCGAAGAATAGTTTAATGTTGGCTATCCTCTGGCGTTCTTCTGCTTCTCTGTTTTCGCGTTTGTCTAGAAAACTGCCATGGCCGATTATTATGAGTTGTCCTGAACCATTGCAGCCACTTCTGGCTGCCCTACCAAACGCTTGTAGCTCGATTCTTGCATTACTCGGAAGATAGGTTAGCAGTATGTGTAACCCGCCGTTTTTATTTAAGTTTTCTGTTATTTTTATATCCGTTCCTCTTCCAGCTAAATTCGTGGCGATGATAATACTTCCGCCATCCAGTTCTTTTTTACCTTCCGCCAAAAGACATTCTTCATGCTCCCTTTTGTATACTTTCTTGTTTGGTATATTACATTGTTGGAAAGCTTTTGAAATGATATTTACTTCTTTAATAGTTTCACATATTATAAGTACAGATCTTTTTTGCAGGACTAGTTCTTCAGCTCTGTTAACAATTGTAAGTTGCCAGTCAGCTTCTGTACAACATAACAGTGCTTCTTGCTCGAGGAACCTTTTCGGTTTTGCTGTAGGTATATTGACGAATTCAACTTCGTATAATTCTTTTAGTAAGTCTCTTTCAACTTGTGAGCCTAGAGTGCCGGTTAAACCAAACAGTTTAGTGTATTTTTTGAAATAGCTAACATTAGAAATGAATACAGCTTTTAAGCTCTGTGCAGAAACTTTGCATCCGTGTTTAAGCTGTAAGAACTGATGTAAAGCTTCTTCCCATTGCGAATTACTTTGATCTGTGCCTGTACCTTTGTCTATGATTGTTATGTTGGGACTGTTATCTGCTTTCGTTTGGGTGTGATCAATATCTACGACATAATCATTGCCTTCTTCCATTTGTATTGCTAGAATTCCATTCTTGATCCAAGTGTCAATATGATGTTCTACAAATTTGTATAAACATTTTGGAATTCTTATTTCTTTTTTTCTATTGAAGACTGTGTTTACGAGATATCGAAGTTTGTTTAGTTGAGATTTACTTTCAATAACAGATTTTTCATGATTAGGAAGATTGAATGCCTCTTGCTCTGTAATTTGTTTCGAAACAATATCTTTTTCATCCAAAACTTTTATGTCTTTTAGGAAATTATAAATCAATGTAGCTTTGGATTTCTGAATTTTTAGACCATATTCTATATCTTCGACACAGAGTATTCCGTACAAGTCATACATAACTTCTTTTTTTAAAATGTCTTCCAAGTTATCGTATCTTTTTTGAACGCTCATACATATCCGTTTCCAAAGAAACTGGTAAACCGATTCCAATTTATCTAATCCAGGAATTTCATGGGATAAATATAAAGTATTGTTGCCTTTATCTAATAGCATACTATCAACTTCATCCACTATTAAAGTTTCAAAATTTCTGTCTCCCAAAATGTTCTTGCCGTAAAATCTGTCCAAAAGAAAATCTCTCTGAAAATTCATTAGGTCTCCAAAGATAACGGGGCAACCTGAATATGCATCTTTTCTTTCGTCTATTTTGTCGCTACAATTATGGTTCACTCCAATGTTGAAAAGATCGAAGATATCTTTATGAATAGTAGCGTCTCTAATGGCCAAAACTGAGGAGGATGTGATGATGTCGACTTTCTGGCCACATAAAGCTTTAAAGATGGCGACAGCAACTACTATTAAGGACTTTCCTTCGCCGGTGTTGATTTGGGATAAGGTGTGGTTGCCGTGGTTCAACATTAAAAGTATTGCCAACTTTTGAGTTCTTCTAAGATTAAATCCTTCTCGTATATATATCGCATGTGCTATCATTTCAAGCATTTCATCAGTTTTTTCTTTAAATAAGTTTTGAATATCTTCCTTTGATAATTCTTTTATTTTAGTTTTAAAATCTATGGACCATTGTTTTATATCAGATGCAGAACGAGTTTGATCTATTGTTGTGTTTAAAAATGGATGCTTTGAGATAGATTTTAGTATTTCTTTAACTTTATCAGACGTATGTGAGTTGCTTTCAATTAACTCTAACAAAGTTTCTAATGATCTTTCTTGATCCAACATTTGTTGGGCTTTAAGAAGATCGGTTTTAATGAAACTTATAGAATTGTTTGACAATTTATTTAGTATATCTCCATTTAAACTCCATTCCTGTGAATGGAATAAAGAGAATAGGTCTAAACAAATTTCTGCATTTATTTTGTCTTTTCTTACATTCAGTATACCTAAAAGACGGTCTATTAATTCTTGTCCAACGTTACATTCCAAGGAACTCAAATAATACAACGCTTTTTGAATCTGATCATTGCTTCTCCATTGTGTCACGCATGTTAGTCTGTACTCTACGAACTGTTCTCTTAAAGTGTATTGCCATTTTGACAAAGGGAGATATCGGACTGTATCTACATCAACTTTTATTTCACTTAGAATTTGCAAACAACTTTCAATGCATTGGGGAGTAACTATTTCTGTCTCTTCTTTGAGTTTACTATCAATTAATACAATGGCATCTTGTTGTTTTATGGTCTTCAGATTTTTGTAAATCAATGTGTCCTTTAGAGATTTCTTGAAATAGTTTTCTAGTTCAATGTAGAAAACTTCATGCAGCCATTGAGATTGTGGGCAAACAGAAAATATCCATTCAAAAATTTCCAAGTTTGTACTTTTGTTCATATATGCTTTCATTACCGAATTACATATGTATATTAAATCAAAACTATCTATATGATTACCGTCTGTTTGAAATCTCTGCAAGAGAGCTTTTAAAATATTCTTATTTTGACTGTATTTAGAAGACAGTTTATCTAGAACTGAATAAATTTGGCAGAAATCATTTGTGGGGAAAAACATACAAATTTTGTTTATTATTTCCTTTTCGTGTGTGTTTCTATACTGCATATATATTTTGTCTTTAACTCTGTAACCATTAAATTCCTTGATTTTTTTAAAAAATTCTTCCACATCTTTTATACAAACTAAATCATTTACATAACTTAGAATATCTGAGTAGTTTTTGGATAATTTTTTTCGTTCTGTAACCATATGCAAATATTTGTCATTAAGTTTAAATTGAATAAATTTGCCAGCCAATAGAAGAAGATACATTGTATTATCAGCAGTTGGATTATGACTGTGACACATTCTAACTTCTTTGTTTTGATCGACGACAAATATTTGAATATTGACATCAAAAACACAAGCTAACAATTCTCGAACTGCCGAAGATGCCATTCCAACCTTTGAAATATAATCTAAAAAATTTGATTTAACATAATCGAATTTGTCTCCTTGAAAATTTCGAATAATTTCATTTTTTCTGTTTTCAATTTCAATCATCATACCACTTTCTTCATTTTCTTCTTTTGCTACCAAATAACATTTAATTAATCTTTCTAATCTAATTTCTAAATTGTCTAAATCATCATAGAATTTTTTAGAATTTTCTTCAAATTCGGAATCGGAATCAGACTTTTCCAAAATGAACATTTTCAGGGGATACAAAATAGAACCAATTGTATTCCAAGTATTTACTTTTTTATCTTGTGAATTTTGAAATTCTTTTAAATAATTTTTGAGTTTCTCTAAATGTTTTCGAGGATTTCCAAATGTATTCAAAGTATTTACTTTTTTATCTTGTGAATTTTGAAATTCTTTTAAATAATTTTTGAGTTTCTCTAAATGTTTTCCAGGATTTGGATGAAAAAAATCTATTAAACTTCCTAAATCTTTGTGGCTGATATCTTCAATGGTGGAATCTAAAAGTAAATAATTTTCGATTGGTTCTGGTTTAAAATATACTTCGACATTTGGAAATTCAGGGTGTTCAATCGTTTGACACGTTGCAATTTTGTATTTTCTCAAAAGAAGATCGTATACTTTTGAAAAATCATCACCAAATTGTTGTTTATTTGATAGTAATAGCGGATGCAGTTTTCTCAAATCATCCAAGTTAATTTCAATATTTTTTAAATTTTTCCACAAGTTTATGTTTAAGTGATTAGTAATTACATTTTCTACTTCAACATTCTTTGTATTTTCTTTTTCAATTTTCTGTCGTTTTCGAAGAAGTTTTGTTGAACTGTTTAAGGAGGAATCATCAAATACAGCTTGACGGTGGACTTCAAAGTTTGTTATTTCTGTTTCCTTTTCTTCGTCTTTTTCTGAAATTTCTTCTAAAGCTTGTTCTTTCAAATCTTCTAATTTCAGAATTTGGTTTTGTAATTCATCTACATCATTAGCATTGTTTTCTTCGTATTGCTGAATGGCATTTTTATTTATAGCTTTAGTTCTGACTGAAATAACTTTTTCTTGTTCTTGCTTTTTTTTATTTGGTTCTCTCAGTTTAATCGAAGTGCTATTGCTTCTTTCTTTAACTTGGATGTAGTGTTCTGGATCATTTAAGTGTTTATAGTAAGGACTGTATACAAAATCACTACTTTTTCTGCTGGAATGTCTAACAATGTCTAATTTGCAATTTTCATGTTCTCCATTTATTTTGTGAATTGAAGAGAAGATTCCATCGACATGTACCAGCGCCATATCCCAACCATTTTTTCCAGGTGGTGCACTTGAACCATTTGCCCCCGCCTGTCCAGGTTGCCCAGGGGTTTTCTCTGTTGTTATGTCGACCGGATGAGTGCACTTAATGTCAATCTGGCCTGGTAAACCACCTGAACCAGGCTGGCCTCCGGATCCACCCACACCACCACGTTGGGCATCTTTGCCCTTGTAATAAGCCAGAGCTTCTTGTTGTAATGGACGCCATCCTGGATAGTATGAATAAGTGATTTCGTGACTATTTTCGTCTTCCCCTTCGAAGTAACAGGGGCTTGTTTTCCATAGGTTTAGTCGAAACTGAGCTTTAGCCCAATTTTTGTTAAATTTTTTCACTTTCTTGGCGATTTTTGGGAGGGGAATATTTGGAATATCTGGAGTATCTGGAATCTGGTCTTCTGCTAAATGTTGTATAGCTTCTTCAAGTAAATCTTCTCTTTCAGCATGAATAATGTTTTTCACTGCTATACTCATATACCTTATAGCAGTTAGGTATTTTCTCCATTTACAGTCGGGGTCAAAAGGACTAATTAAATTTTTAAACTTTGCGGATGTGACTCCAGAACCATTTGCTCCTTTTATTCCGTTACCACCTGCTTGGCCATTACCACCTTTACCACCGTTCGCGATAATAGTAAAGTCCCCCGAATTTGTGATAGTAATACATGAAATGTATGTGTTACCACCACCTAATCCAGGTTGTCCAGTTTTACCAACTCCACCATCCTCACCTGATTGAATGCCATCTAATGCTTTTTCGGAATAATTTTCAGCGTTTCGACCTGAAAAAGTACCAATTATCCTTTGCTAAAAACAGTTATCACTCTCATTATAAGCTTATACTTGTAAATTAGAAATATTTTTTTTGATATTTTTAATGTAATGTAAACACGAACTTTTCGTTTACGCGGGAATTCGTGACAACATGATTCATTCCTTTCTAACGTGACAATGTGCACTCAAGTAAGCAGCAATAATTGTTACTCATATTACAATATATATATATATATATATATATATATATATATATATATATATATATATATATATATATATATATATATATATATATATGTCAATTTAGATACACAAATACGTATAATATTTTTTCTACTACCACTACTGTAAGAGGGTCATTACTGAACAGACTACTAACAATGTAAGTTCATGCTTATGAATAGTGTTACATAATGAACAGCAAATTTAAGTTGGCAGGACTGATTGTCAAACTGTAAGAAATGATTAAAATTTGATAAATAAAATTTAAGATTTAAATATAATAGAATGAAATAAAATCCACCAAACTTTTTGACATTTCGAACTGATGTTTTCTGTGTGATTACAAATACATAAAACTGAGGTGATAATTATTATTATAAACAAAATTAGTTGATAATATTATTTGTAAGTAATGTAATAAAAAAATAATTAATTTATAACTATGTATCTGAATTTTGCTTCAATTCAGAAATATTAATGAGTGGTCGTAGAAAAAGTATAGTACATAATTCGAGATGTAAAGCAATTACTCACTCGTAAAATTACAAACTCGACACTACGCGTCTCGTGTGTCAATCATTTTACTCGTACGTAATCTGCTTCTTACATCTCTCATTACGTAATATACTATAACAAATTTATAATATTACATACTGTAATAACAAGTCAACCTGTAGTTCATTATTTTGCCACCAGGTGTCATATCGCTTAGCAATACATGCCAATAATGTAAAACTTCTGAGACACGACTGACAGTTAACAAAACCTCACAAAAAAAAATGTGCGTCTAGTGTTGCTCTCTTTGTGTTAGGCTATGAATTTTCAATCCACCCGCGTTAAGTGTCGTCGATTATGTAAAAATTAGATATTGACGAAAAACTTACTTTGCTTGATTTTGTCTTTATCTAATAACTTCCAAATTATTAGCATGCAAAAAAAATATTTTAAATAATAAATTTTTTTAATGCCTATCCAGTAGTATATGAATATAATTTATATGACATTTCATTTTTGACATATACTGTCATGTATATCATGTATTTGTATTAATATTAATTTCCATATTTTGTATCGAGTCACACAATTATTCTGTTGTTTCAAAAAATGTGCACGTAATGTAAAAAAAATATCGAAGTAATAAATTTAAATATAAACTAACAAACTCAATTATTAGTACGAGAACAAAATATTGGTCCTTCGAGCCAAGGATAGTATTTGGCAGGAAAAAGCAAAACAACAAATAAGTACATCAATTTTTAACAAAGGCAGGTAATATTCCAACTCTTACTAAAATGAGCAATCTAATAAAGTTAATTCAAAAACGTGGTCAATACAAGCCCAATTAACTAAATTTAAAAGTTTCATGGAGACTTATACAGAAATCAGATCATCCAAATCCAAAGCTTTTAATTAGATTAGAAAAAATAGAACAGCTTTGGGATAAATTCGATGATGTTCAAACCACCATAGAACAAGATGCAGAAGACAATGAGAGAACAGAATTTGAAGATAGTTTTTATGACATAGTAAGGTGTATTATTACAAGCAAGACAATCAAACTCAAACAGAAGTACAAATCAAATAAATGTCAAATTACCTATATTAAATCTGCCAACATTTAATGGAAGTTACACAGAGTGGATATCTTTTCGAGACTCATTTACTTCAGTCATAAACAACTGAGTTACCAGAAATTGACAAATTTCTGTACCTGAGAAGTGCATTGAAAGCAGAAGCAGAACCACTGCAAATTTTAAAAGGATTAGAAACTGCAGAAAATTATAAAAACTCGTGGAATCTTCTAAAAGAAAGATATGAAATTCCACTATTGATTATTAATTCACATATAAAGAATCTAATGAATATTCAAGCATTATCAAGAGAATGTCATATATCAATCAGACAAATGGTAGATACCGTTCGAGCAAACATAAGTGCACTAAAATCATTAGACGAGCCTACAGATCAATGGGACACAGTTATGATATACATTCTTAATAACAAATTAGATTGGAAACTAAGCAACTATGGCAAGAAAACTTATCTTCATTAGGACGACAGATAAGCCAACATTAAATTCATTTTTAAGCTTTTTAACAAATAGATGTCAAATATTAGAAATGATAAAATCAGAAACAAATAGATTTCAAAATACAACACAGAACTTCAGGAAGAAAGTTACTTTAGCAGCAACAACACAAATCAAGTGTACTTTCTGTAAAAATACTCATTATATTTTTCATTGCTGAGATTTTTTAAAACAAACACCTGAAGAACGTTATAAAACCACAACGAAATTAGAACTTTGCATTAATTGTTTAAAACAAGGCCATCTTGGAAGAAATTGCCACGCATCTAAATGTAAACTGCAACAAACTGCATAATACTCTGCTACATATGACACGACAAGGAGACAAGGAAAACAAGGAAGAAAGAAAGGCGAATGAAGAACAACAAGCTATAGTATCGGGCTGTTGTACTCAACAGAGTCAACAAATTCTACTATCAACGTCAGAAGTATTAATTTGTGCTGCAGATGGTATATGGCATCCTGCAAGAGTTCTTTTAGACTCAGGCTCTCAATCAAACTTTATAACAGGTATTTTAGCTAAAAAATTAAATTTAAAATGTGATAATATAAACACACCAGTTCATGGAATAAATCTAAGTTCAACTAATACAAACAAAAAGACATGAGTTAAAATAAAATCTCGACTTAATAATTTAAACATAGCATTAGACTATTTAATTTTGTCCAAGATAACAGATAAACTTCCACAACTAAATATTGATAAAAATAAATTAAATATACCAACTAGTATTAAGTTACCGGATCCAAATTTTCACAGTCCCGAAGAAATTGACTTATTAACAGGCGCAGAAATTTTTGGAATGTTATGCATGTTGGACAAATTAAATTAGCTAAAAATCAACCTATTTTACAAAAAACATGCTTTGGATGGATTGTAGCAGGTCATAAATACTCATTATTTTAATCAGCGACAGATATGTTTACCGATAAATGAAGATATAAAAGATCAACTTGAAAGATTCTGGCAGGTTGAGGAGTTACATAAAGAAATGGACAGAAGATGAGGAACAAGCTGAAGAAATGTTCAAAAATTCAGTTACACGCAGCAAAGAAGGAAGATTTGTGGTAAGCATATTGAAACAAGACGACATATGTCTTCAAAATACATACGAAGGTGCACTAAAAAGGTTTCATAGCATTCAAAGACGCTTAGCAAAAGACGTAAAGCTGCAAAGGCAATATATAGACTTCATGAATAAGTACGAAACACTAGGGAATATGAGTCAAATTCAAGACATAGAACAACAAGAAGAAGCAATATATTTCCCTCATCATCCAGTCGTTAAAAATGATAGCCTTACTACAAAGGTACGAGTTGTGTTCGATGCTTCATTCAAATATAAGGCTGGTAAATCTCTAAACGATATGTTACTAGTTGGACCTGTCATTCAAGATAATTTGTTAAATATAATTCGAGATATAATTCTTAGATTTAGAATTCACGAATATGTGATTACAGCTGATATCGCTGATGTATCGACAGATCTTAAAAAGAGAAGATCGCAAATCTCAACAGATTTTGTGGACATCAAAAGTTAATGAAGAAACAAAAACTTATCAACTTAACACTGTAACTTACGGTACAGCTTCGGCACCATTCTTAGCCGTTATATGTTTAAAGCAATTAGCCATTGAAGACGGGAATGAATTTCCAAGTGCCAAAAGGGTGCTTCAGTTAGATTTTTACATGGACGACGTACTGAAGGTGCGAAAACTGTTGCAGAAGCAGCACAACTACAAAAGAATTTGACAGAATTATTAAATAAAGGAAAATTCGAACTCAGAAAGTGGAAATCTAATTCAGAAAAAGAATTGAACAATATAGTAGAAGAGAAAAGTGAAACCGAATTATTAATACTAAATAAAGATGAATTACTAAAGACTTCAGGCGTACTATGGAATGCAAATTCAGATACAATTCACTATAAGATGAAAGCAACAAACAAAACTAGAGTAACAAAAAGAACCATCCTTTCACAAATAACACAATTGTTTGATCCGCTGGGATTAATTGGTCCAGTAACTATAGAAGAAAAAATCATAATGCAACAACTTTGGCAATTGAATTTAAATTGGGACGAAACTGTTCCACAATCAGTCTACACAAAATGGATGACGTATAAAGGCGAATTACTTAATATCAATCAATTTGAAATTTCAAGAAATATCAATCCAAAAAACATTAGCAATGACATTGACATTCATGGATCCTGCGATGCATCTGAGCAAGCTTACGGTGCTTGTATATAATATGCTAGCAGTACAAACCAGGGTATCGAACCCGCCAAAAACTGGGTTCGGTTCAGATTAATTTGTTTTTTGAAAGATGGGTTTGAGTGCGGTTCTGGTTCAAGCATTAATAAAATTTGCAGTTTTGTTCCGGGTTCAGGGATTGGGTTCAGGTTCGGTTCGACCTAATGAAAATTGAATTAATGTTTTTTGAAGAAACAAATCTTTATTTAAAATATGAACACGAACACAATTTTTACGAACAATCAACACAAGCAACAACGCGGATGCCGAAGGCGTTGATAAACGGCTGTATTACGATTATGCTTACGTTTCAAACTGAAAATGAACCTGACCCGGGGCTGAACCCTGAAACTGAATTTTAATACCCGGTTCGGTTCAGACTCGGGTTCAACTGAAAAATATATCTAAGGTTCGGTTCAGGTTAGGGTTCGATGCCCTGGTACAAACACAAATTTTGAAAGAGAAACACATTTACTTTGTGCAAAGGTGCATGTAGCACCACTAAAATCAAAAAAATTACCACGACTCGAATTATGTGGAGTTGTAATACTAGCTAGATTGCTGTCTATTGTACAACAATCATTATTAGAAAAAAATAATAATAGTATATTATGTTATTAGGAGTAGAAAGCGGTCTTTTTGTGTTGAACCCAGCTATTGCGGCCAAGGCGCTAGCCGAGGCCAGGCAAGCTGGGTAAAACACAAAAAGGGCATTATGCTCCGAATAACATATACTATTTTTTCTTCAAGTGTTTCAAAGAAAACTGGGGATTTTTTTTATATTTTTCTATAATTGTTTTACTTATAGCGTTTGCAATTTCAGCCATAGTTGGCTGTGTACACTACAAAACACAAACGATACAACTGTCAAATAACAATTTTTCAATATGGTCTGTGATGCTGTGACGACTGCTGCCGCCAGCGGTGAACTAAGAAGCTAACATTTTTTTACTAGTACAATAATGAACAACATTGTTGTACTAGTAATAAAATGAATATCTTCTATAGTGTGTGTATAGTAGCATAATATGAATATTATTGTACACTTGAAGAAAAAATATATTTATGGTGCGACTCGACGATAGTATTAGCATGGGTAACAATGCCTTCCATCAAGCTGAAAATCTTTTTAGCAAATAGAGTTGTTGAAATTCAAAAATTAACAGCAGCGGCAACTTGACAGCACATTAGCTCAAATCAAAACCCCGCAGATCTCATTTCAAGAGGATTATCAGCGAAAGAACTAAAAATAAACAGTTTATGTTGGCACGGACCCCAGTGGTTGAACAAGAATGAATGGCCAAAACAAGAATTAATTGAATGAATGGCCAAAACAAGAATGAATTTTACAAGAACAACTTTCAGAAATTAAGGTAATAGTTACAGCTGCATTTGTTTGCGAAGATAATATTTTAGAAAGATATTCTTCTATAATAAAATTACAAAGAATTTTATATTATTGCGTAAGATTCATAAAACGCTGTAAAGGAATAGAGGTTGAAAAAAATCAGGAACTAAAAATAGAAGAAATAAACGACTATTTAAAACTTATAATAAAATCAGTACAAGGACAAATATTTTTTTGAAGAAATAATAGGCAACAAGAAAATCGAAATGGACCTTTTACATTTTTATTGCACCGTGACGTAATTTTTCAATACACCACGTAGTGAAATTTTTATGAACTAGCGATGAGTAGGCACCATGTTGTCAAGTAAAATGATTAAAAGGACAAGCATTTATTTTTGATAAAAAATTATTTAAACAACACAAAAACTGAAATTATTTTGACTTTGTAAAGAAATTATTAATAAAGACAAAACAATTTATTTAAAAATAACAACAATAGTTTTATTCTTGTTTGCAACTTTCTTAATAACAACTAGCAACTACGCAATTATCTGTCACTTTATGTGGTGTTTATTTCGCGTCTTTAGAACATATAACCACATTTCTGATTCTCATTTACCCGTCTTCTCGTCTTGAAATATTTATCATCACAAACGCTTTGTGTAAATTTATTTAATATAGTTACATTCTTATTTCCGCCATTTCAAATTTTGTTTGAAATATATCAGGCCTGCTCTATGCGCAAACAAACTACTGCGCACTAGATATATGTCATTTTTTCTCTATCTCTCTCTTTTCATGTAAAAGGTCCATTACTTAATCTCAATCCATTTTTAGATCAAGACGGTATTTTAAGGGATGGAGGAAGACTTCAAAAGTCAAACATATCCATAGATCATCGACATCCATACATACTACCAAGTTAACATCATATAACACACATTATCATGGAAAACGAACATCAAAAAATTAAACATTGCGGACAAAAACAACTTTTAGCTTGAATTAGAACAAAATACTGGCCAGTAGCAGAACGTCGAACAATCCGGAAAATAATTCACAAGTGCTTTATTTGTTTCAAATTTAAACCAAAGGGACACAATCATATAATGGGAAATTTACCACAAGCACGAGTACAAGGTTATACATCACCCTTCAACGTTTGCGGAATAGGTTATGCTGGCTGGACCTATCCAAATTAGAGAAGGAAGACGAAGAGTGTATGTTTTAGTACAAAAGCTATTCATATAGAGCTAGTGACAGATCTCACAACAGATTCTTTTATTAGAGCTCTAAGAAGATTTGTCGCAAGAAGAGGTCTTTGCAAAGAAATATTACTCCGACAACGCAACGAACTTCGTCGGAAGAAATTGAACAAATTAAATAACTATCTAAATTTGAACAACAAAATTAAAAATTCTCACCAATCAAAATATAAAATGGAATTTTATACCACCTAGAAAGAACACTACACTTTGGCGGACTTTGGGAATCAGCGGTAAAATCATTGAAAAGACATTTTTTAAAAAGCACTCAAAATATCATTTCAACGTTCGAAGAGTGTTGTACTATTTTAACAGAAATTGAAGCATTTATGAATTCTAGACCTCTTACACCCCTGTCACCACCCATTTCCTTATTGGAAAATTTCCGGAAGAACCAGCAGGAGAAGATTAGACGACTACTCCCAGATATAATTTGAATCGATGTTCGCATATTCAAAAGATGAAGATTTATTTTTGGCAACGATGGTATCGCGAGTATCTCCATCAACTCCAGCAACGCATGGCAGACGAATTCCAGCCACATTAAGAACCTCCACTACGTTGGCGTATTGGAAGAATTCAAGACATCCCTCCAGGTCAAGATAGAGTAATACGTATTGTGGTGGTAAAAACAAGTGCTGGTGAAGTAAAGCAAGATATGCATTCTACCAAATCAATAGCTGAGAGATTATGCAATGACCAAGTAAAGACAATAATTCATTGGTAATTTGTATATAATTTTTTTTTGTGAGGTTATGTTAACTGTCAGTAGTGGTCAGAAGTTTTACATTATGCTCTGCTGTTCCATTTAACGGATTCAGCAGACGGCATTCGCATCAGCGCCAGTTTTAAGTAGCCGAAATTACATTGGATAAACTTGTCTCTTGGCTCAAATTTCAGCCAATCGGAGAAGTCAAAACTATACCTTATTCTCTGCAATACTGCATACTGGAACAAGGTATAACTCGCTAATTTGTGGCAATTGGATTTTTTAAAATTAAAGTGTGCATTGATCTTTTTAAATATGGAAAAAATAAAACACCATGCTGAGATCAAATACCTGTATAAAAATGACAATATCGAATTGAAATTTTCCAATATTACCCCAAAAAATAAGGTACAATTTCATATTACTACTGCAAATATGTACTTTCTAGACTCAAGATAGTCATGCAAATACAATTTTTTGATGATTCCGGGAAAAATATAAATCTTACCAGTTAAATTCCACGTATGTGTCCCTTGTACATGTATTGTTTTGGCTATCAGTAAAATGGAAACTCCAGCCCACGTGTCATCATCATCATCCAAACTGGCATCCAGGAAAAATACATCGGCACCAACAAACCTAATTTCATACATGCATATAGTGTGATGATAAACTCTAGTAGCAGAGTATAACATTTTTTTAAGTCTGGCAGAAAATTCTACTCGTTATAATAGTATATTATGTTATTAGGAGTAGAAAGCGGTCTTTTTGTGTTGAACCTAGCTATTGCGGCCGAGGCCAGGCAAGCTGGGTAAAACACAAAAAGGACATTCTGCTCCGAATAACATATACTATTTCTTCTTCAAGTGTTGAAGAAGAAAACTGGGGATTTTTTAGAATTGTTTTAATTATAGAGTTTACAATTTCAGCCAAAGTTGGCTGTGTACACTAAAAGACAAACGATACAACTGTCAAATAACAATTTTCAATATGGTCTATGTTGCTGTGAGGACTATTGACGTCAACGGTGAACATAGAAGCTAACTTTTTTACTAGTACAATAATGAACAACATTGTTGTACTAGTAAGAAAATGAATATTTTCTATAGTATGTGTACAGTAGCATAATATGAATATTATAATACACTTGAAGAAAAATAGTTTTTATTGTCGTTAAATTTCTAAACATACATAGATATTTCTATAACATACAGCTAGGCCAGAATGTCAATGTTCCTATTTTATATACATAATACATATATTATTTATATAGGGTGATGACAGGTGACTGGAACACCCGAATTATTTTAGGTAAAAAAGATTCAAATAAAAGTTGTACAGCTTAAAATTTAGCAAAATTTACAGACTTTGTAACGGCATAAATTAGGTATGAAAATATAAAAAATCACTTCAAAAATATCGATAGCCATGAAACAAATAAAGTAACAAATAGTATTTAATCATTTATCTGTCAATTTAAGTTATAGTTGCCGTCAAATGAGTATGGACTGATGCTCAACTTTTTTCCTTTGCCGTACCCTGTCCCTTGCCTTGCGATGTTGCCGCTTCTTCATAACTTAGCATTTTTAACCAGATCAGTGAAATGGCAGCAGTGTAGAAATATTCAGGGGCCCGATTCTTGAAATCATGTGGAATTTTCCGCACCCGACAAAATTCGTCTGGTTTGTTTCGTGCACGAACAGTACTGTACGCGTGAGTGGTATTCTTAAATACCAAACGAAATTCTGCCGAAGCCTACTTATACGATTCCTGAAAGCAAATAAACGTAGTATGTTTCAGCCAATCAAAACGAAACATTTGTATCACGATCACGTGGATGCTTCATCATTTGATTGTTTTTTAACTGTCACTGTCAACAAAGCTGTCATAAATCATAAGTATTGTACACTGGCTTGCAAAAAAATCGCGTACACCTTAAAAATCAAGTAACCGAGGGAGGTATAGGGATCGTGCTAAAAATCGCATATCGAAATTTTTGTAAATGACCACGTTTTAAGGTCCTTAGATTCCATTTTTAACATTTTCACGATGATGTCTGTGTGTGTGGATTCTCTTTACGCTCTAATCCAAATACTATCGTTCAGAAACCTTGTATTTCTACCTTACTCTTATATGGAAAGATGCCATTAGACTTTGGAGTAAATCAGGTAACCGGAAATGGCACTTTACTGGAAGCTCAAAATAGTTTTTCTTCGAAAAATGCCTTTAAATGTTATTTTTTCGAGATTTATGTTATATACAAATTAAAGATTATTAAATTTTCTACAGGTTTGCATTAATACTTTTTCTATATATTTTATGGATAAATTTATAAAACTATCTGTAATTTTAATCCCAAAGCCTGCGTTTTAACACAACTCATACACATGGTTACACAATTCAAATATCAAATGTTTGTAACTGACATATATATGTCACTGTCAACAAACTAATTATTTCAAATAATAATATTAACGTTTTAAAAAGAAAATAGTAACTGGAACAATAATTATATGGAAAGGAACTTAATACAGTTTCCAGCATAAGTAAATATGTAAAATATAGGTAAGATAATAAAAACATATATCATCACGGCATATTACCCATTGATGGGTGAGCCAATCTGCTTTGTACGCAGATGTCGGTAATAATGATGACATATTTGCTCCGTGCAGGCGTTTACCAGACGTTACTTCACGCGAATCTTGGGAACGGGTTCAATTTCGACCGACGCCAAATATTTTAGAATTTTAAATGGCATAAAATTGACCCCTGTGTTGCACTCTCCACGCCAGCAATGAATATAGGTAAGTATATAAATAAATAAAATAATATATCATCACCCATTGCTTGGTCTGCCAATCTGCTTTGTACACAGATTTCTTCGGTAAAGATGATGACATATTTGTACCGTGCGGGCGTTTACTAGAGGTCACCCCACGAGCGCTTATTGCTGGTGTGGAGAGTGCACCACAGAGGTCATTTTTGTACCATTTAAAATTCGAAATATTTGGCGTCGGTCGGGATCGAAACCGGTATTTAAATTTAATTTAATTTTAAGTATTTACATGAATAAAAAATAAATTAAACGGGAGGTATTGTGTTGGCCACATCAGTTTTTTTAGCTACGTAAATTCGGTTTTTAATCAACTATCAATGGAATTGTCACTATCATGTACTATTTTATCAACTGTAGATCAAGTTCTTTATTGTGTTTTAAATTACTATTACATTACATATAAATATATTCCAGAAAAATGAAAGAACAACCAGGTATGTATATCTCGTTTTCTGTTAACCATCTTAAATGGCACTAGTGACATTGACAAATTAAATACAGCAAAAAATAGTGTACGCGATTTTTTTTGCAAGTCAGTGTAATTTCAATATTAAAAATTTATTATACGTAATTATTTTAAATAGAAAGTTATATTATACACGTACACAATATGGCAATATTAATATGCAAGTGCTATGTAATATTAAATATGAATTAATAATTTTGCAAACCATTTCAGGTTTGGATTTCAAAACTCGTTAAAAGGCACCTAAAATTCTATTTTAACAATCCATTGCATCGTTCTAACAATGCAGGAGCACACATTTATCGGATGTTACAATGATACTCAAAGTGTATGGAGACCCTAGATTTATAATTGGCGTCAATATATAAGATCATGGAACGTACCAGGAATTGTTTAAAATCATAATTTGATTTTATGTGACCTGAGTAAAGTACTAAAACACCAAACTCGTAACAGTGACAATGTGACAGACACAGTTTCGTGTGCGAATATTTTCAAGTGATTCATACCCATGCGATGTAATTACACACGAAATTATCGCGTACGACCTCACGATTTCGATTCAATAATACTAATATGCAGTTCGCATACGCATCTTTCCCACTTACGTATGCGTGATATTTCAAGAATCGGGCCCCAGTTCATACTTTTTGACGGCAAGTATAGTATATTTTTATTAGGTATTATTTATAATTTTTGTTGTAGTGAACAATTATCTAAGTATTAATTTAAAAACAATTATTTACTTGAACATAAATTACAAGTAAAAAAAAATTAATCTAACAACAAATAAACCGTTTATCATTTGTTAATTTTTTGTTTTAATTCATGGCTATCGGTATTTTAGGATGATTTTCGATATTTTCAAACCTAATTTCTGCCATTAGAAAGCATTCAAAATTAATTGTGCTTATTGATTTAGATGTAGAATTTTAAGCTCTACAAATTTTATTTGAAGCTTTTTTACCTAAAACAATTAGGGATATAGTAAATTATAAAAATTTAATTTTAGACTCCGTATACGTTAAGATCAAGTCGACTACATCATGACGAGTTATACAGACCACGCCTCCAACAATAGTGACGTGACAATATTAGTCCGAGCGCCAAGCGCTTCTAACTTAAAAAAAAAATCAGGCATTTATGAAAAATATCTCATTCGATTCAGATTTTGTGCACTAACTTTTCATGAAAAATTTGCAAAAATGCGTGATGAAATAAGCTCAAAAATTACATTTTTCTCAATTTTTAGCATATTAAAAAATATATATCAATTTTTAATGTTTATCATGTAATTTTATTTAAAATTACAAAATATTTTTAATAACCAAATAAATAAAATATTATTCTTGGTCAAATCATGTACTCAGAAAAGTACTCTATTACGAAATCTCGTCCTTTTAGGAATTTTATAGTACATCATCCGAAGAAATGTGAATAAGAGCCCAAAATTATTTTTAGTGAAAAAATCAATAGGATATTCTCTCATATTGTTTTTCTTAAAGAACAGGTATATCTAAGAGTAACTGTGAAAACCCGAATTAAAAATTCCTTTTAAAAAGCGAGACATTAATTACTTCCTTGTACGTAAGTAAAGGAAATATTGTAATCGTAGAAAAATTCGGTTTCCAGATTTCAGCGGAAATATCCATTTTGATCATCCCTGAATCCATTTTGACTAATTTCGACGTGACGTCTGTACGTACGTACGTACGTACGTATCTCGCATAACTCAAAAACGGTAAGCCGTAGAAAGTTGAAATTTTGTATTTAGGACTCCTATAACATCTAGTTGTGCACCTCCTTTTCTGGTTATTACATAATTTCCAGAAGTGGCACTTTAAATGAAGCCTATAATAGATTTTAATGAAAAACTTTTAAAATATAATCCAAAACTTTTCAAATTTGGTATACAAGACTTTTATGTCAATCGAAATAACATAATAGATTTTGGTTAAAATAGGCTAACCGGAAGTGGTACAGTACTTGCAGTTGTTAACAGTTTTTCTTGAATAAAATGATTTTATTTTGATTTTAGAAATAAGTGGTACATTACTTGCAGTTGTTAACAGTTTTTCTTGAATAAAATAATTTTATTTTGATTTTAGAAATAAATGCTTCAAATAAAAGTTTTAGAGAATTAATTTCTGCGTCTAGCACGTCAAGTATTATTAAATTAGCCCTTTGTATAAGCGAGATATGTAAATTTAAAAATTATATACTTTTTGTTTTTGTAATAAAGCTTGCTATGGATTAGGACAAAAAAATAAATAAAAATGTTCATGTCAAATTACGTTAAATACGTGCAATTTTATGATTCGTACAATAACAAATATTATATTTTTATTGTGAAATTAGTCATATTCATTGTTGTAATCAAATATTTCTTTGTTGTAACCAAAACTCTCTTTAAAATGAACCGGGTTAAATTAATGTTAATTTAAGAATGATAGTAGTAAATGAATATTTTTTTGTTCTATATCAAAACATTTCTCGGGCTTGGCTTAAATCTATCAATATTTTGTAATTTAATTATTAAAAAAATATGTATAGTTTAATAATCGTACAAGTCGTGTGGTGTCCACATCAGATTTTTTTTAAATTTGATTTTGTTGTGTCACGTGATAGTGACGTACTAGTTGTCCAGTACCAGTGATGTACAATCAGTGGTTGGTTCAAGGTGTTTAGTAAGTATTGAAAAAGGTTGGAAATACAATACATATATTTAATTGTAAACTTACATACTATGTATTACTAAAAACTAAAGAAAATTATTAGAAAACCTTTCTAAGTAATTGATTACATCAATTTTCTTGTACTAGAAAAACATGATAGTAAAACTATATTGGTGGTGTTTGAAAACATAATTTTATTGCCTTTCTCACATGACAATGTGCACACATGTAAGCAGCAATAATAATAATTGTGCAAAATTTAAAAGGAATAATTAAATAAAATTATAAAACGTTATAGCAAATTTAATGTAATAATGGTTATCATCTGTAAAAGAAAGCATGTCAGAAGTTGTTTTGAAGCATGGTGGTAAAGCTTTTGCTTCTTGTGTTAAGGGTGATGGGTTCAAATGTACCAAATTTCTTTTTTTTTCTTCATATTTATTTGATGTAATCAGATAAAATTGGTTATATTAAAATAGCAAATGGTATTCACGAACATGTGTACTAAGTTCTTCAGTTTGAATGGGGAGCAAATATTCAAAATATTTTAATTTCCCACGTTAAACGCCTATGTAACGGTTTTCGAACGTTACTCGTATGTCGATTTAGATACACAAATACGTATTTGTATGTAGCATGTAACAATTTTTTAATATTACACACATAAATAACAAGATGACATGTAGTTCATTATTTTGTCACGAGATGGCATATTGCTTAACAGTACATGTTAAAACAGCTGTACACGCACACTACAGAACGATCCTAAGTAGACCCGAGCATGCGGCCTTTTACTATATTCGAACATGGAGTAGGGATTTCAACTGATCTCCCATTGGTAGCACAACTAGTACATCAGTCAAATTTAAATGCTTTATATCTTTTGCAACAATTAATTCATAATAGGTTTTTTCCCCACTTGTTTACCGATCGACATTTATATTTTTAATAATTTTTTAATATTGGTGATCATGAGAGAATACCCTATTCAATATATTGTTTATGTCACAAGTTACTAACAATTTATTATACGAAAGAACGCAGCGTCGGTCGCTTGGCAAGCGATGGTAGGCACTATAAAATTTCTAATAGGACGGGTACTTTTCTGACCTACAATTAATTAGAAAGATCAGAGACAAAGGTATTTTACTACTTCTTTGAAAAAGAATACTATAAATAATGAGGATTCGGTGGCTATTTGAGATGTGTAGATACCTATTTTGTCGATACTTAGTAACTTCAGTCAGTCATTTTTACTCAACGTGATATTCTGAGCGGTTCTTTATCTAAAATTATTTTATGAAAATGTGTTCACAAAAATTTGGTGTTCAGGGAAAAAGAATTGGGAGTGAGGGATGTGTGATTATAAATAATGTCATAGCTTTTATGCAACAAGATAATAGTTAAATAACGATCTACCGTCGCTATTAACATTAGTGTCATTGTTGACAACGCTCAGTCTTACAAATGTAAAATTTATTCGTGAAAAAAGTGACACATTCCACATTCCTATAATATTTATAAATTTACGACCATAAAACTATTAGCTCCCTATATATAGAATGTTACCTTTATAAAAACCGATGCTTTTTTGGGCGCACTAATGACATTAATGAGAAATATTATTAACAAAAAATGATCAGGTATAAGGGATTGTCATCAGTAATAACATACCGAAAATTGAACCTGTGATTCTCAAACAGTAGAACAAAATATTTTCTACAAATCTATTTAAAGTGAAAGATCATTACTTTTAACACTAGTGTTAAAAGTGAATTATTTACCTTGATAATGACGAATGAAACAACAAATAGACAATTTTGATATGGCAAAATATTATTAAAAATACAAATTTAAAAGAAAAAATAAAGTTTGTAGAAAAAATAGTGTATGATATGTGTTAAAAGTGATTTTATTTTGTTCGGAGGTTACTTTTAACACATATCTTGAATAACTATCTTTTAAATGGTAATCCATATAATTTTTTTACACGATTTTTTTTTTCAAATAACTCGAAAAGTGTCTTTACAAATATAATTTACATGATCTAGTTCTACGTGAATTAAAATACTCGAGTGGCAAAAGTTATATTATACCTGCAATAGGCTCGTTTAAGCATTACTTTTTTACTTTATTTTTCATTTTTTTCAGTTTAATATTAATCACTTATAACACCACACTTTTATACATCAAAAATATAAACACAAATGATATTTGGCACTTACTTGACAGTCAAAACTTTTAGGGACTTTTAAAAAAAAGTAGCACATGTTCTAGTTTTTCATTAAATCTCCTATTCATCTGCATCTCTTGCACTCACTTCATTGTACGAGGGAGAAAATTTTTCAAGTCGCTTGAAAATGTAAACTTCATCGTGTAATTCACACTTATGATAGACGTGTTTTCTGTTACCTAGGTTACACAAGTAGTAAAGCCATTTTTTCTACTACCACTACTGTAAGAGGGTCATTACTGAACAGACTAATAACAATTAAGTTCGTTCTTATGAATAGTGTTACGTAATGAAATTTCATTACGTAACACTGTTACGTAATGAACAGCAAATTTAAGTTGGCGGACTGATTGTCAAACTGTAAGAAATGATTAAAATTTGATAAATAAATTTTAAGATTTAAATATAATAGAATGAAATTTATCTGACATATACATATAATACATATTTTTTGGGTTATTATATTAATATTATATTATGTCAACAAATACATATTTCATTTCAATCAAATTTACAGTAGGGAACTATTTTTCATCTTATATCCCTACGCTTAGCAGTAACCATGGTAACATCTGCGCAGTTTTATTTTTGTAAATAAAACCCACCAAGCTTTTTGACGTTTCGAACTGCTGCTTTTTTGTGTAATTACAAATACATATACTGAGGTAATAATTATTATTATAAACAAAATTAGTTGATAATATTATTTGTAATTTGTAAGTAATGCAATAAAAAAATAATTAATTTATAACTATGTATCTGAATTTTGCTTCAATTTAGAAATATTAATGAGTGGTCGTAGAAAAAGTATAGTACATAATTCGAGATGTAAAGCAATTACTCGTAAAATTACAAACTCGACGCTGCGCGTCTCGTGTGAATCATTTTACTCGTACGTAATCTGCTTCTTACATCTCTCATTATGTAATATACTATTTTATTACCATTTTTCTCGAAATAATTGTTATTTAACCCCATACAACAATTATATGGCTGAAATTAGAAAAAAACTATCTAATGAACTAAAAAAATATAGGTTACCATTTAAAAAATAATAATTTTGTTCTATCGTTTGAGCAACATTGATTGAATTTTCGGTTTGTTATTACTGATAAATTAGGCCCTTATTCCTGATCATTTTTTGTACATAATATTTTTCTCTGAAGTCATTAGTTCGCCAAAAAAAGCACTGGTTGCTTTAAAGGAAACATCCTGTACACCAGTGGTTCTCCAACGGTAGAACAACAATTTTTTTCAATGGTACCCTATATAAATTTTATTCTCATTTCAACGATGTACATATTGGATAGGGTTGTATAACAATTACTTCAAGTAAAATGGTATTTAAAATTAGAAATAATTCAATAAAAAAATGGCATAACTGCTAATGCAACCTAGACAACAGACGTATCAATACTTGTGTATTGCTATTTCAATATTGTAACATTATTTTTAATTTTTAATACTATTTTCCTGAAAATAATTGTTATATTACCCTATACAATATTTATATCGTCGAAATTAGAACAAAAATCTCTATCCAATGGACTAAAATATATATATACAGGGTGATCACGCGAGAATGAACCAGCTATTATCTCCGTTATTAAGCGAAATAGCGATTATCTTCAAATAAACAAATTTACTATAGACAATATTGACAATAAGATGTCGTATCAAGAAGCGTTCTATTACTTCCGGTTCCGGAGTATGTGATACCAACTTTGAAATTTCAAATGGAACATACTATATTTTTTTATATTTTTGAAAAGTACACAAAATTTGCTTTACAATAGTGGTAAATTAGTAGTACATTGTATTATTAAAAAATAAAATGGCGGACGTTTGAAATATGAACATATTGAATGAAAAAAAAAATCAAGGCGGTGAGATTTTATTGTTTTTTGTCATAGATGATGATATTTTTTTGAGATAAATTCATTTATATTACGTAACCTAGGCAACAAATCCAATAATAGAAAATTCCCCACTTTTTTGGCTTATTTTGTAAGATATTTCAAACGTCCGCCATTTTACTTTTTAATAATACATTGTCCTACTTATTTACTATCATTGTAAAACAAATTTTATGTACTTTTCAAAAATGTAAAAAAATATAGTATGTTCCATTTGAAATTTCAAAGTTGGTATCACATACTCCGGAACCGGAAGTAATAGAACGCTTCTTGATACGGCATCTTATTTCCCATATTGTCTATAGTAAATTTGTTTATTTGAAGATAATCGCTATCTTGCTTAATAACGAAGATAATTGCTGGTTCATTCTCGCGTGATCACCCTGTATATATATATATATACAGCGTGTCCCTTAACTTCGAGCAAAAACTTTAAGGGCATATAGTACTGACCAAAATGAATAAAAAAGCTTCATCAACATAGGAATGATCTTCAACTGTTTCCGAGAAAAGCGAAAAATCTAAGAAAAACTGACAAAGATAACGATTGAATAAAATTTTGTCTATGTCAGTAAAAAGACTATAAAAAACAATAAAATTTTATATGAAACATTTTTCTCAATTTCTTATAGTTACGTAGTTATATGAAAATTAAATATTGACCAAGGTCGCCACAACATTTCACTTTTGATTTTTATAAAATAACAAAAGGCCATCTAAGATTACCTCTCAAAGGTAAACAAAAAGTCTCAATTAATCAAAATCGCAATTCTTATAGTTTTTGAGATAGCAAAGGTAAATCTCGTAAAAACTCATTTTTCACTGCGTTATATCTGGGAAACTATTAAAGATCGGACACATTTTGACTGAGCTTTTTTTACTCATTTTGATCAGTATTATATGCCCTTAAAGTTTGTGCACCAAGTTAAGGGACACCCTGTATATATATATATATATATATATATATATATATATATATATATATATATATATATATATATATATATATATATATATACGGTAACATTTAAACGAATATAATTTTGTTCTACTATTTGAGAACCACTGGTTGAATTTTCGGTTTGTTATTGATAAATTAGTCCCTTACTCTTGATCATTTTTTGTACATGACATTTTTCTGTAAAATCATTAGTTCGCCCAAAAAAGCGCTGGTTGTTTTAAAGGAAACACCCGTTATATTTAATATATCCTTTTTCATTCAAATAAATTCAAACTGTAATTTATTGTTATATTCATTATAAAAGTTGATCAATAAGAGCAACGTCATCTTTAATTTAGATGGCTTCTAGGCAAAATAAATTCTTAAAACTAGTAACAGTCAATAAAATATTAGAAAAAAAATTAGAAAAATACATCCACATCAACTAACCTGATTTCTGTAATTTCCCTCGTCATGTTTCGTTTAATTTTAGGCAGAACTTCGCTTAAGATAATAAGACTCCCTTCCAAAATCATTACACCATCTTTAATTTCTGGTTTTGGAACAATTTCATAAGATTTCAATGAAGAAATAAACTTGTCTATAAATAAAAACTTTTTCTGATCCTTTACACGATATATGGAATACTTTAAATTGTTCAGCTCTTCAATATTAGGTTCATTTAAATTTAAAATATTTTCAATGAATTTATTCACTGATATCTTCTTCTTGCAAAAATCTTCTATTTGTAGTAATGTTACTACAGATCTGCAGTTTAGTACAGATCTCAAGAACATAAGAAGATTAGAAAGAACATCAAGTTCTTTTTGAGCTTCTGATATTTTTGGAATTATAGTATTGGCTATAGATTTTTTATACGTTTTCAAAATGCCTTTACGTTGCTGAAGAGATAAATATCCTTTATGCTTTATTAATAGATCATAAAAACTGTTCGTTGTAAACGATTCATCAATATCAGATATAGTTTTAATTTTTTCTAAATCGGATAATAGTTTCATGAACACATCTTTATTATTGGCAGTAGTTATATTTTTCAAAGTATTATTCATGGCATTAAAAAATCCCTCGGTACAAAATGCAATATAGTTTTCTTCTACGAATATACAACTCAAGCTGGATAATTCATATTTGTATCCAGATTTTATAACTTTAAATGTAGTTTTTAAATCGTGGTGGTACTCCAATACTTGTTTTTCAATTATATCTTTAACTTTATTTTCAACATCTTCGCAATCTTGTACGAACATTTCTTCAAAAGCTTTTTGAACTTGCATTTCCCTTCTTCTTAAATAATTGTCACAGAGCAAATCTTGTCCAGATAGTTGATATGCCCTTGCAAGGTACCTGCACAAATCCGATTGCTGAAAATGTTCCTTATTTTCATTTATCGTTAGTATTTCTTCGATATCTGTTATAAAATTCATTAAAAGAATTCCCAGAATATGAGTTTTAAATCCAGAAAGATCTTCAATGTAGAAATCAAAATTTTCATAATCAATTTTTCCTAAGTTCACTAAAACTTTGGCTTTTTCAGTTACATTTTCCGAGTTGTTGAGTTTATATTCAAGTTGAATATAAACACTGTCTATAATTCTTTTAAAATATTTGGCGTAGGTGAAAAGTCTGTTAGTTTTTTCTTTTCCTCTTACAGTAGATCTGATGCCTTCTAATTTACTCAAACATTTTTCTATTGAAATTCGAATTGTATCTAAGTTTGTTTTATGTTGTTGAAAATGTTTATACAATAGAAAAGCAATATTGTAATAGAAGACTGAAAAACTATAGCAATATTGAAAGGAATTCCAAATTCCAGCATTAATATAAATGTTTTCACGATGATCCTGAAATGATTTATGGACTTTTCCGGATACTTCTGGTAACCATATTGGACATTTCGCCGGAGATAATTTTTCGATGGCATCAAATCGATCTAGAAGCCTCAAATATAGATTTTCTTTCATGATGTCTTTTGGAAAATCTAAAATAATATAAAAATATTAATATATAATTTAAATATTCTAACATATGAAAAAAAAAACACAAACTACATTAATTTCTTAAAAATACTTCATATCACAAAAAAATTAAGTGAAATACCATACCGAGGCACTTCCAATTTTTACGAAGCTCATTTTTACCTTTCGCTAAGAGAGGTATTGGATTCATGCTAAAAATCGCATATCCAGATTTTATTGAATAAGCACGTTTTAAGGTCCATACAATCCGATTTTAACATTTTTACGATGATGTGTGTGTGTGTGGATGTGTGTGTGTGTGTGTATGTGGGATGTTGGAAGGACGATTACTTAAAAACTATAAGACTTTAAATTTGTTTAACTACGTATTTCCCAATCGAACATTCATGGGAAGATCTGAAAAGGTTTTGGTAACAATTGGGCAACCGGAAGTAGAAGATTCTTCAAAAAAAATCTTCTAAATATTATTTTATGAAAATTTTTCTTAGTAATATTAAAGAAAATGAAATTCTCTATCTGATACATTTAAATATTTTATTATATATTCTATAGATTTAGATATAAAAGAAATATAATATATAAAATAATCTGTTGTAATAAATTTTACAGCCGAAAGAATGTCATGGAAAATAGTTGAAAATTTAAATTGTTTGTAACTGACAGATAAATGCCAGTGTCAGAAATCCGGAGACATTACTGAAGACTTTTTCTAGGAAGTACATACATTATATTATTTCTTAATGTATTAATAGTTAAATATTTAATATTATAGATATATTACACATACCCTTCAGAAATACTGTTACTTCCGACAATAAATTGGAAACATCTCGAAAAATTAGAAAAGTAGGACGAAATTTCTTCATAGAATGAATTTAAATTTAAAAAATCTAAATATATGGAATAGATACAAGTAGAATTTTTGGTGTAGAGTGTAGGTATACACTGTTTAATACATTAGGGCGCGAGCAGTCATGTGACTTTGTTGGCCTTGACAAGCAGATATGGGGGCCCATGTCAGAATGATAGCTAGTAATTATGTATATAGATGTCAAATATCATAATTTCTCATTTTAAATTTAGAATTTAGAAAATCTTGAAATTTTTAACGAAAAATTCTGACATTTGACATCTGTGTACATAATTACTAATTATCATTCTGAAACGGCCCCCCACATCTGATTGTCAACAAAGTAAGATGACTGTTCGCGCCCTATACTTATATAACCAAAAAAAGGAAGTGGCGAGAGGTATTGTGCTGGCCACAACAGATTTTTATTTTACCTCCTCGCGTAGGTTCAAAAATATACTTTAACTTTAATGTGATCAAATTCTTTTAACTTTACTTTGAAATTTTGTTTAATTACCTATATTTTCTATATTTAGTAGTTTTTAGTAGTACAATTGACTGTAAACGCGAAATATGAAATAGTTATTCGTAATGCCATTTTACCTAATAATCTATTAATTTATCTACAGGTAGTTAATGAATATGTGATACAAATTTATAGGGTATATAGAGAATGCTAAAAATAGATCAACATTTTCTAATAAACTCATATCCAGAAAAACACCGTTTTCGAGCTACACTCTTAAAAGAGTACCTATTTATCTACCTTAATTCTAGTTGGCTGTGACCTGCCACTTCAGTTTTTATTTTGTTTATTTTAACTTCCAGCATTGAATTGCAGACGCATAGTGTTCGCGATTAGGCTAGCATTGTATTACGTCTCCTTGGTATTAAGATACGGCCGAGTGGAACGGCAGCACAAGAAATTTAAACAAATCCTGGCATTTTTGAACGAATGTTTCAAAATATGCTGCGAAGGTGTATTGTCGTTGGTGCAATGCTTGCACTGAAATTGGTGCTTGTCATTTTGAGCAATTATTATAGCCGTGTTCCTTCGGGCTGTGATTCACAATCAAAAGCATCAAAGTGATCATGATCAAGAAGAAGTATGTTTTCTCATTTCTTATTCGTTATCCCCACTTTCTCATTTTGTGATCACTAGACAACCGTCCCCTTTCCCATCCTTTTTGAGTGATCACACAGATTCATTTCAGAACAAATTTAAAAGTGGCTAACGACAATAGGTTTTCGGTTTTCGAGCGTAAAAAATATATCAATGTGGGGTTTTTTGCATCAAAGGAAATATGATTTTCCTACAAAATAATGTAATGACTCACCATATTTTTGAAAACGAATAAAATATGTTACATAAAAGATTTGTTTTAAGGAAACATACTTCATATATTACCAAGAACATTTTTCTTATATTTCTATATGATCTATTTTTAATATGCTGACTATAAGACACGGCAGTAGATTATTTATAAAATAAAATTAATTAGTTTGTATTGGTGTGTTTATGATATTTGACACTAGATGGTGTTTATACTATTTAAGTTGTTTTTTTGATATAATTTTTAAATCATGATTCAAAAGGATCACGATTAAACTAATCAGGATTCACAAAATCAAAATCACAGTTAGAAGGAACACGGCTTATGTGTATTAAAAAAATAAATAAAATTATTTAAAAAAGTTAAACTATCTAAACAAAATTAATAACTGAAATTGTAGGTCACACTAACATTACGGTAGATAATTACTCTTTTAAGAGTCTGTAGCTCGAAAACAATGTGTTTCCGTTTCTGATATGAGTTTATTAGTAAAAGTTGGTGTATTTTGCATCACCTATAAATTTGTAACACGTATCCATTAACACCTATGTATACTAGCCTTCGAATAAAGAACTACAATTGAACCAAAAAACTATATTTTGTTTTAGGTTAAAAACCTTTTTGTGAGTGCATTTCAGGATTAAAAACTGCATCTAATAAGTTCAAAATTATTGGTTATGTACGTTTCGTTCATGAGAAAGAAGCAAAATAAAGGTATATTTTTAGTTATTTACAGAATGCCATAAGAAATAGAACAAAAATGTTTACAGTTGAAATGTTTAGAGTTTGACAGATGACATAATGACAAAGTAAAATACTGATAGATTTCTTTAAATTATTTATCAGTCATCATGGTTCATGGATACATTTACCCTCAGACAAAAATAATTAGTTAATTAATTAAAAATGAATTTAATTAAATCAATAAATATTAAATATTTGACAGATGCCATCTGTCTAGTATAATAGATATATTAAAATAAACGACAAAATAACTGTTTAACAAAATCTTACTTTAAATATATTTTTTAAAAAGTACAAACCCAAAAATACTTAATTACTTATAGTCACAGTTCACTATTATTACGATGGAAAGTTTACTAGTTTACTCTTACTCAAAGTGGAGGGGACAAGGTATAGAACGAACATTGTTACCACCTGGCAGTCACGTTTAAGAAACTAAAAATAAAATCACGAGCGTATGGAGGGGAACCCCCTACCTTTGTTTGAGAAATTTAGGAATAATTATTGTAATCAATACATATTATTAGTGTTGAAAAAAGCCTATCCCGGATAAAAATATTTATTTATTTGTAAAATAAAAATTCACAGGTTAAAAATGGCGACATATTTACTAATTAGTGGGTGTCTCAATCAGATTTACGTAATTTCGACAATGATTATATATTTTCTACCATAAGGTAACCCCGATAATATGTAATAATTTTCTTATAAATATGAGGTATTTAGGTATGCGTATAAAATAAATAAAACTGACTGAAATATATGTATTTTTGTTTGTGAATTTAGGATTATTAATTTAAATTTGAAAAATTAACACACAGTTACTCAATAAGTAAAAAAACACAGTGCATATTGTATTATACTATCATACATCTAGTACCTAACAAGGCAAATTTTTGTGAGCACTTTTAACTTAAAAATAGAACTAAGGGCATTTTTAAGATAACATTTACATATTAAAACAATGAATAACTATAACTTTTGTAACTAAATAGTTTAACACAACAATACGTATTTAAATTCAATATGTGAGAATATTTTTTATAGACTTTATTTTCCAAATATGTATTAAAAGTCACTTACCTATTAAAAAAATAGTTACATAGTCACAACAGAATTATACGGGAAGCACAAATTATGAATATCAAATTATTTTTTACTTTTTGTACGAACTTTCTCAGTTGAATCACAAAGAAAGAATGAAGCACAGCTTGCAATTCCAATGTATATGAATAACAAGCATATCAGCGGTACTTTACCAATTCGGTCATAACCTATAAAGTTTTGCACGTGTTAAATGCCACAGAGAATTTTATTTACTTCTTCATCAATTTATTTTTAATTTTTGGTATAATATTGTGTCAATATTGATTTTATAAAGCTTAAATAAATAAATATAGCATTTCTGTTTATTACCAATAGCTAGATGCATTACCTTATTTACAGATTTCGCTAATGGTGATACATTTTTACAGAAAAAGGATGCTCACGGCTAGTGTGGACAATGTTCCACAGAGGTCTCGTACCTCATTTTATAAAACTTAATTTATAGAATATAATTTTTTAACTAAACTAGAGTAAAACAGATATATAAATAGGACATTAAGAGGTAATCCATTATATTTTATTTAAAATATGCACTTTTATATAGTTTTAATGGGTACCGGTTGATAAAACTTTTAGTAGATGGCAGCAATGTACTAAATACTTCATCACTGACATGAAGGCATTAATTTACGTAATTTAAAACAAGTAATTTTTTCCCACTATCTATACTGTATATAGTAGACAGTCGTTCAAAGATAAAATACCTACATTTAATAATCAATAAGAACACTTAAAAAACGATATCAACTGTCATTTTTCGTTACGGATTATCCAATTTTGTGTACTTTGTGCTAGCGCGCTCTATGTATGGTGCTCTCAATATATTACATAATTCCACATTAATTTGCTAAGTCACTGCCACCACCATTTTAAAAACATTAGAATAGGTAGGGAATTTACAAAAGCAATTCTACTGAATATTTATAAATAATACAAAATAGGGGAATCCTTGAATTGTTATTTACTCAACTCTGAAAAGATAGGGGATTTACTAAACTTTTAAAAATTGAGGGATATATTTGTATTTTAAATTTTAGAAACTTGCGAAAAAAAATGAAATCTTATTTCGTAAGAGAATTTAATTTGATTCGTGGCAGCTATCCAGATTGTAATATACGTTTTTTTTATAAAACAATAGATTATCAAACCTTTGTTGACTTAAGCCGATATTACATCAGTCAACTTAGGTTGTTGGAAACTGGCAACCTTAGTAGAAGCAACTTTGATTCTTCAACTTAAGTTGCAAAATTAATTATTACGCTTGTCAACTTATACCTACAACTAGATTAGTTCAGTTATTTGCCCAAGAACGATATATTTAGTTGCACTGCCTGAAATAATTTTAAAAAATTCTTCAGACTGGTATGTGTGTAGATAATCCACAGTACATCATATTCTTCATAAATATTCAGAAATTGATTATCGTCTATGCTCCACCACTATGCCACATTTAATTTTAAAAGCTAAACCGTCTAGAGTAGTGAATAACTTTTATTTAAAAACACGGATTAAATCCTAAAGTTACAATACGAATAGTTACAAAAGGCGGAATCTTGTATAATTACATATCTCAACTACGTAACACCCATTCATATATAAAAAATAAATGCAAAAGTAAACAGTAAATTTAAGGTAGATCTGTAGTTTGTTTTCTGTGAGAAACGTCATATTGTATGCCATAAGCTATATAACCAATTTTTGTAAAATATAGCACAACATAACTGTGTACAATATTGAACTGTTCGTATTTATATTTGGCACTAGATGCTAATAACATAGCACAAAATTTGTAATACAGGTATCTTTTTGCAAATGGAATGTCACAAAAATATAGGAAACTGTAAATTTATAGGCGATGGGAAATAAGATCGCAATGTCACAAAAATATAGGAAACTGTAAATTTATAGGCGATGGGAAATAAGATCGCAGCGCCAAAGTAGAACTAATGTTAACGGGATAATTTGACATTTACTAATTGTATTTATGCATTAAGTGTATAATATTAAGAGATATTACATATGTAAACGTAAATATTATAAACATAATAGATAACACTTGTGTTTATACAATCAAGAAAATGTCACGTGTATAATTTATCCCGTCACCAATGCTTTCAGCTACTTTTCTTAGCTCTTCTTCTGTTAGAGGTTTATTTTTCTCCCAGTTAGCCATTTTGTGCAATTTTGCAAAAATATGTGTACAATGAGATACTAAATATTCGGAACATAAATACATACATGGGGTCCATTGAGGACCCCACTTACCTAATTCCTTGCTAACTTTGATCACAGCAACAATTTATTTCTGTAAACACATTAAACATAATCTAAATATTGACAGAAGCAAATAGCTGAACTCACAGTTCATAGATGACGCGGCTGAAAATGTTAACATAAAATATCCAACACTGGGGTCCTATGCGGACCCCACTCATGCATTTAAGGGTTAAGGGATGTATGTTAAATAAATCCTGCGAATTTGATTTTGTTACACTTAATAGTTTAGGGGTTGTAAGGATGGTTAATCTTCTCAATTCTACTATTGCATTTATTCAATAATATAATGTGTTGTAAATTCCCCTCATCCCCTGAAATTTGAATTTGATATTGGTTTATATTAAGGGATGCACACTAAATTAACCCTGTGAATATGGTTTTGTTACATTTAATATTACTCTCTCAGGGTGATTACTCTGGTAAATTTTACTATTGATTGAATATATTAAATATTATAATGTGTTATAAGTTACCCTCATTCCCTGGAATTTGAATCTTTTATATTAAGGGATGAGGGATGTATGGCGAATGAACCCTGTAAATATAGTTTTGTTACAGTTAATATTTTAGGGGTTGTGAGAATGATTAATCTTCTCAATGAAGTGTTGCACGATTTTTTTGTTTGCTTTAATCGAAAGAATAAGAAAAAATATTTTATCCGTATTTTTCATTTTTTTCATATTGCTGTTTAATCATGAAAAAAATGTCGATGAAAATTTAGGCCGTTAGTATGAACAAGTGATTAAGGATGATTAGCGAGCATTTGACTAGCATTGTTTTATCCCTCTCAATTGTTTATTTATTATTTTAGGGAAAAATACTTCAAATAAAAGTTATAGAAAAATTAATTGCACAGATCTTCTATTTGTAGTATTTTTCTATAAACGATTGACAGAGATAAAACAATGCTAGTCAAATGCTCGCTAATCACCCTTAATCCCATGTATTTTTCCGAACTGTCCAAAATATATGACGAAAATTACAAAAAAGAGGAAAATTATTAATAAATATTTGTTCTCAAATTCTCCCGAATCTATTGCAAAAAAGCCGAAAGTTGTAACAGGTATGTATGTCTTACAATTAAAATTATCAATTCAAACAAGTTATTATATTATTTTAGAAATTTCGATCAGTGTGCCATGATTACATCTGAACACGAGGAACAAAGTATTATTGAAAATAATAATTCTGGAGAGCAAGATCCATTATTCAGTTTAATTTGGAAATCACAAATACACGTATCAGATTTATGGGCGCAAACCAAAATAACAAATGGAACTGAGAAGTTTTTATTTTTTACTAAATATGTAATGCTGCAAGTTGGACGTCCAATTCCTGAGAAACAAATTGTTCTAAATGATGATTGTAATTTAAAATATATCGTTTTGGACAACATAATAGAACCTCCAAATAACGATTTAAAATCAAATATTGATAATTTGGATGATTTTAGTAAATTTTTTAATGAATTTAACAGTCTGTACTTGTGTAGAAGTGGACCAAATACGAATCTTTATTCACAAGAAGAAATATTGAAAAGTAGAACGGCACATGTTGATAAAAAAATTAATATTTGGAGACATATAAAATGCTCCAGATTTGTACAAAATTTTAATGAAATTTGCGAATATTGTCAGTTGATTTCAAGAAATTTGCGGATACAGAAAAAAAGAGCTGATTTAAGAAAAACAAAAAAAATAGCAAGTAAAAATTGCTTTAAAAAATATTCAAAATTAGTTATTAATAATCAAAAGAGAAGAATTAAAAGATTAAATAGTAGTATAAATAATTTGAAATCGGTGATCAACAGCTTTAAAGTTAAAATGAAGATTGTTGATACTACTGATTTGGAAACTGAATTAAAAAAATTGAACATACCAAAACAACAACAGCTTCCCATTATACAGTGTTTACGTTTTTGTAAAAATAAAAACAAATCAGGTAGAAGGTAACCATGAATGGCTATTAACATGTTTGCTTCTACATATAAAAAATCCCAGTATATATAGACTTCTCAGGGAAAATAATATTTTACCACTACCGTTTACCGATCAAAAAGAACAAATTGTAAATTAGGCATAGATGAAAATAATTATCCTCCTGAAGCTAAAATGACAGATTTTAAAAATAGGGGTTTTTTAACACATCCAAACACAAATATTTTTAATTTTTGTGTATTTGCAGAAAATAATTTATTAAAATATATGGACTCTGATCAAGTATATCATGAAACAATCTTGACCATAATATGGAAAATTATAATTTTACTTTTCCTTGTACTGAACACAAAACATTGGTCTTCTCGTATATTATTCACGAATTTATTATCATGCGAATACGACAATATTATCATATGCAACAAAATAATATAAAATCTAAATGTAAGGATCTTAGAAAAAAATCAAAATTACTATGTATGTAGGTAGTTAGTTTTAATATATACCTTAGTTTATAAAGTTTTTATTTTAAATAAATAGATTATTTATGTATATATTTTATTTTTATTCCATGATACTCATAACATCAGTGATGTAGATAGGCTCTATATGTTGTCTCTCTCTAGCATTGCTTGTCTCTGTCTCGGCATACTTTCGTAGCCACGTTTGAGGTTCAACCGCCCTCTCCTTCTGTATTGTGCTTCATGGTTCATACTAGCGGCCATTATGTTTAAATTGCCGCTTTTCTTCCCCTTGCTAACGTAAATGAGGGTATGGCTTACATTTGCCGCTAACGGAATTTAAACGAGTGACAGTCGTGACAGCTGTCTACTACTACTGATTTTTGAAATAATCAAACATGGTTGTAAAAAAGTGTTTTGTGTCAGTGTGCCCAAATAAAACTGATAATAGTGAAAAAATATTTCTAGTAGTGCCTCAAAGAGAAGAAAGTAATGGTTGTCGCAAGTAAAGATAAAAATATTTATATCAAAACTTCTTTATTGTGAAGATCATTTTGATGTAAGTGTAAATATTTTTATAAGTAAATAAGAATATTTTGTAATTTTTAGGTGGAAAATGATGCCGAGAGAGCTAGAAAGGCCTTTGATCGTTTGCCTGATCAGCTAATTTGTTATTCGCTTCGTGTTTATGCGTCCCTGAACAACTAATCTGGGTCAGAATGCTATATAATAATACCGATTGAGAAGCAGTTACGGCCGGGAGTGGCGACTTCGTTGGTACGGTCACGTTTGGCGTGCGGCGCCAAACACTGTCGCTAGAATCGCCTACAATTTGCAAGTTGATGTCTAGCGTCCACGTGGTAGACCTAAGCAACGTTAGCAAGACACTATCAAAACCAGGGGCCCGATTCTTGAAATTTTTCGCATACGTAAGTGAGAGAGATGCGCATACGAACTACATATTGGTATTCTTGAATCGAAATCATGTGGTCGCACGCGAAAATTCTGTGCGAAATTACATCGCGTGGGTGTAAAACACTCGAAAGTATCATTCGCACGCGAAACTGTATCATCTGTCATTTGTATATGGTGTATAATTGACTTGTGACATTAAATATTATTAAACTAATGGTAAGGATACAAAATATTTATGAATACTTAATACTCAAATAAAAGATAATAATATGTTTTTGTAATTACCTACAGAAGAATGGCCGGAATCGAAGATTTAGTATATTTAGAATTAGTTAATGTATTAGAGGAAGTTGAGAACGATATTGTGAAGGAAAGGAGAATTTTCAACAAAATCAATCCTTTCGATATTTGTGACCAACAATTCATAAAATTGTTTCGTTTGCCAAAGCATTTGGTAAATCAAGTTGTGCAAATGGTAGAGCCATATGTAAAACTACCGACTAGAACTTCAGCACTGGACGTCCAAACAAAAGTTGGTAAAATAGTATTTTATAAAATATAATATTACTCGTACCATCGAAAATTATAAATTCATTTTTTAGTACATGTTTTAATATTTTTTTAAGGTTTTAACAGCATTACAGTTTTTTGCTTCGGGAGGCTATCAAACTGGTGTTGGATTCAATGTATATACAGCTATAAGCCAATCATCAGTTAGCAGATGTGTAGCAGAAGTAAGTTCAGCTCTAAACGAACACAATATTTTCCAACGATGGATTAAATATCCTAACACTCTTCAGGAATTGCAAGCCGTGAGGAAAGGGTAAAGTTGCACTTAACTCTCTTCCGAAGTCGTATGTTTCCATGATTTGATAGTGATGTTCTTGTAGATTTTATGAACAATATAATTTTCCGGGAGTTGTTGGGTGTATCGATTGCACTCATGTGGCGCTCATTGCTCCATCAGTTGACGAACAAATATATGTGAACCGAAAGGGATACCATTCCATTAACGTTCAGTTGGTAATTCAATTCTCATTAAAAATGAACATTTTATATTTTTAATAATTCGTACCTATTCATATGTATGCAGGTCTGCGACTCGACTATGAAAATTTTACATGCTAGTGCCCGATATCCTGGCAGCACAAATGATCAATTTATTTGGAACAATAGTCATTTAAAAGATTTCTTTTGCGATCTTCATAATCAAGGACATACAAATTATTTTTTACTAGGTTAATTTCGGCATCAATACTTTTCTCAGATGGTATAAATCAATTGTTTTAGGCGATTCTGGGTATGCGCTACGGTCTTATATGATGACGCCAATTTTACATCCGGAGCCACAACTCCATACACCGGAGTATCGTTACAACAACCGACAAATGAGTACACGTGCACTAATAGAACGATGCAATGGGTTGTTGAAAATGAGGTTTAGGTGTCTTTTGAAACACAGAGTGTTGCATTACAAACCAGAAATGGTTTGCAAAATTATTAATGCATGTTTAGTATTGCATAACATGTGCATTATCAATAATGTTGCTGAGCCTCAAGGCGATAATGACAACATTGAATTTGACTTAGGTGTAATTCGTGGCATTCATGAAAATGAGCAACCAATGCGGAGGGTCAACCCCGAACTTGCTAAAGGAAGACTGGTTCAACAAAATTTAATTAGGAATTATTTTAACTAAATAAACATACATAGGTATTTTTTGTTATATGTGTTTTTGTATGAAGAATAAATAAAAAGTGTTATATTTACATTTGTTTTATTAATATAAAACCCATTCTGATGTAACATACTTAATACTCGTAACAAAGAATTAATTAATTAAGCATAATTTTTTGATAATAAATCTGTTAACATTTTTAAATTTTGTGCTATATCTTTTTTTGTTCTTAAATCTTCCTCCCTCCATGCTTTTTTTGATTTTATGTCGTCTTCCATTAATGCCAATTTTTGTTTATAATAATTTTCTTTAAGTTCTAGTTTTTTTCCGCACATATTTGCCATAGTTTCCGTAGCATTAAGGGTTCTGTTCAGCCTTAGAGTTTTTGATGATTTATTTTTAATACGTGGTTTTGATTGAACTACAAAATAGAAATATACAATTAAAGATATAACATTTTCAGTCAATATAAACTTAGGAACGGATAAGAGAATAATTACTTCTTATTTTATTTTCTATTGGTAGTTCATTTACGTTATTTTCGCCTTCAAATATAGAATCAACATTAACAAATTCGACAGTTGGCTCGACGAATGATATTGAACGAAGTCTATCAGCGTTAGCTTTTTGTTCTAGTTCTAGGGGGGGGGGGTGGCTACAAGACAAAGGTACATTCATCATATTTAAAAAAATCTAAATATATAAATATATGTACGTACAACAAAAAGTGGAACAATGGTTTCCTTAATATTTGCAATACCCTGCACTGACGTATCACTTACAATAGTTAATATTGAATTTTCGATATCATCGATATTGTCCTTACTTGGAGAACCACCACCCGTCTGTGCTCTGTTTTTGTTCAACATTGCCTTTTTATTTTTGGTTTTTGTTTTCAAATCTTGCCATACCTACAACATTTAGCAAGTTAATTTGTCAAATAGCGTAGGGGTAACAATGTCGGTTCGTAATCCAATAAAAACGGGTTCGAATCCTCGTTCAAATCCCGCTCAGGCATGGATGTGAGTATCCATCTGCATTACTTTATGATCATCGTAATCCATCAGATGCATACGACTTTAGAGTAGCGTGGTTGTAAATTATTAATAAATAAATAAAAAATACTGTATGCTCAAATTTAATATTTGGTATCTACTTACTTTTCGCCACTGTTTCCAATTTTTGGATCCCCCGTTTGGAACTGTATTTAAAATGCTTGAAATTTCCTCCCATTTTTTTTGACTATCCCTATATGTGAAATTTTTACAAAATTTTCCTTCAATCACTTTGGGATTGTCTTTAACGAATTCTATTAAAATATTTTTCTGCTCAGAATTTACATTTCCGGCTCTTTTTGCCATATTATATTGTGTTCACGTATATTTAAATTTCAAAAAAATGTTTCTTTGACAGTTTAAACGTCAACTAAGAAACAAAAAAAAATACAAATGTATTCATGTGATACAAATGTTCCGTTTTGATTGGCCGCCTAATACTACGTATATTTGCTCTCAATAATCGTATACGTATGCTTCGGCCGAGTTTCGTTTGGTATTCAAGAATACCACTTATACGCATAGTACCGTTCGCCCACGAAACAGACCAGACGAATTTTGTCGCGTGCGGAAAATTACGCATGATTTCAAGAACTTTTATATCAATTATGACATTTAATCGAAAAACTAGTATGTTATAGATAATCAATTAACGAATTTTATGTAAAAATTTGAAAATTATTTACCACCCAGATTTAATTTTATTGCCTCTAGAAAATTATAATCTGAAGATACGATAAATCGGTAGAATTATACTTGACAACCATGTACAAGTTCTCCAGACTACTGTGGTATTAGTGAATAAGATGTGTTCTGTGGTTAAAGGAATTTCAAACGTACATTCGAAGGAAATATTTTTTTATATGGGTATTTTACGTGAAAAGCATGAAAAGTTCAAACAGTATAATACTACTTTCGTAATTTTAAGAAAGAAATATATTAATTTGTTTTGCAGTTCCGATTTGTAGTTTAGAACTAGTATTATATCTCAAAACATCTGATTACTTTTATGCCTGAATGTAGCAATAAATGTAGGAAAACTTCAAAATTCAAATTAGCTTTTAAGCGTTTGTGTAGCAAAGATAAAATTGTTTTTGGTTTCGTGTTACCGGTTACAATTTCTGATAAAAATTGAATTACACCTTTTCTTCCATTTTCGGTATATATTCTACTTAGTGTTTCAAAATGTTTTTTGTTATTATACCTCTGAAAACCGTACACGGTTCGACATTTTCACATATGTCAAAATTAAAATTCAAGCTCTGAAACCAAACCAAATATTTCTGTCCTTGTCTAAGTGCGACAGTGCGACGTTGCCACAGTTATTTTTCAACACTCGAGCTGTTGTGTGAGTAAATTGGAATACGACACTTTTGTATGTGTTAGTGCGAGTGGTACAGTTCAAAAAAAAAAAAATTTCTACGGAAAAATAAAAAAAATTCGTCTGTTACAGTCTTTGATATAAGCTTTTAACAATTTTTACACAATCTATGTATATAATATAATGTTAAAAAATATTGATTATTGCAAATATAAACTGCATTAGCTCAATTTTTATTTTGAACATAGAACAAGTTTTTAATAGGTACACTCGAGTGACAACTACCTTAATATCTCGCAGCCAACTACACCAGTAATACTTATACGGTTTTAAACTCTGGAAACCGTTTAATTGCTCTTGGGTTTAAACACTTTCGTTGGTAACAAATAATTGATTATATCCATTGGCAAAATATTCAGAAAATCTCATATATCCGGCGAAAACCCACTTTCATCACAATCGTGCGGGTCAATATTACAAATTAACTCGATTTTTGGTAATTAGTGAAGTTGCGTATCAGGTGAAAGCTTCTTCTTGAAGTGCACATACATTATAGAAACCATTAAATAATCTCGCACAATGAAACACGAGAGAAATTTGTTTTATAAGAACAAACTTATTTCAGATTTTGAATTAGCGCTAAGGAAAACTCGCTTGAATAGATGGCGTATATGTCGCTCGACCTCATTTATTTGCTAAATGAAATGAGTAACAAGCCGGGTGCTGTACAATCAGCTGTTTCGAAGGTTACGCGATCAGCTGAGTGCCCGCGCTCTATTTCCTATTCTTCACGTGTTAAAAAGGCCAAATTTAATTGCAAATATCTCAGGTACCGCTTGGTCAATTGTTTTAAAACTTGGAGAACAGGTAGATTATACTGCAGATGAGATGTACTTAAAATTTCAATTAATTCTGTTGAAAATGATTTCACGATATAACTACCTTAACCATCCGGAGGGCCGCAAATTTGTAAGAAATCGCTTAGTGTGCAATTAAATGAAGAGTGAATAAAAGAAAACACAAAGTTTATAATATTCCACGCTATTACTTTATTTTTAGGTTAACTACAATCTCACATACTTCATGTTACATGCATACCAACTATACAACAGTAATATTAATATATGACAAAAGAGTGCGTATTTTCATATATTATACAACAAGACGATTGAAAATTCTCGATTATACGAAACGTGTTGCCTGGAAACACCACGAGACCAAAGGTCGAGTGGTATTTCCAATAGGCAACTCGTTGAGTATGTCGAGAATTTTCTATTGTCGAGTTGTATACAGGTAGACTATATTATGAATACAAAATAAATTAAAAAGTAAATAGTAAATTTAACGTAGACCTGTGGTCTATTTTATTTTGACAGAAACGTCAAACTATATGCTACATAACCTATCTATTAAAATATAGTTGTAGTAGTATGTAATATTACATTGAAATGCTCATATTTCAAATTATATATTTGTATTTTAAATAAACTAGCAACAGTGCAGTTCTAAATTTGTGATCCAAATAATTATCTGTTTATTTGTCAAATTTTTACTTCCATAATTCGTTGCTGTCAAATAATAGATACGTTCAATTATTTGTTTTGGTGCACTTGGCGCTGTCAGTTTGATTTTAAATGTCTACTTAAAGCATACAACGCACGATTTTCCTCCTCAAAATCTAACTACAGATTCATTTTTTATACTCGTATACTCCATACTGTGAGCTAATGAAAAATATCATGTCCGTAAATATAATTAAAAATGACAATGCCAGTTTTGAGTACATAGAACAAAATAACTAAACGCACTTATAAGTGAATATACGAAGGTAGGTATATTCGAATATACCAAGGTTCGTATATTCGTTCACCATGGTTACTCAATAATAACCGCTGTAATACGTGGTAGCTAAAGAAAATTACACACTCTTATTGGTTTACAGTGGGTACGTTCGGCATTAACATCTACGGATTGAGCAGAGCTCGTTGGTCACGTGACGGATTTCACAGAAGTTAATCTAATGTTGAACGCTCCAGATCGCCCCAGATTCATAGTTTAGGCGGGAAATTATAATACACACATGTGTAAGTAGGGCTGTTTCGAATTTTGGTATTTCCTATCAATCAGTTGTCACTTGTCAGTAGCAACAGAAGTAAACGGTGAGTGAACTTATTAAATAGTTTTTCATTGTATTAAAATATTCTATATTTCTAAAAGTTTTCTTAGTATTTATAAATTTAATTCTGTAGGTATTATTATAAAATAGATAAAGGCATGAACATGAGTACGGACGAATTCAAGATGATAATAAAATTTGCATATGATATGAAACAAGCTTTAACTGAACACAAAGGGCACATATATAAATTTAATTCTTTGTTCATCCTGACTGGCTACTAACGTAGAACTGAGTCACTTACTAGTTCCAATTTCTTGGAACACATCTGGTGACAACATGGTCAAGAATTCTAAGAACTACCCTTCACCGGTTTAAATTTTTGTTCGCTAATATCTGCGCGGGAATTTTTAACTAACCCGCTACAGAAATGACAGTTCAGATTAAGGCTTATACGCATGCTTAGAATCGAGAGCTCAGGATGCTCGGGATACGTTCGGCATTAACATTTCTAGCGCTCAGAGCCCTCGATTGCGTTCGGCATTGACATCAGAGCGATCTATAGCGTTCGGCATTGAACTCGCTGAGCATCTAGAGCTCGCTCTGTGTGCTCGGCGCTTGGTGATCGAGCATCCTGAGCTCTCGATTCTGAGCATGCGTATAAGCCTTAATCTGAACTGTCATTTCTGTAGCGGGTCAGTTAAAATTTCCCGCGCAGATATTGGCGAACAAAAATTTAAACCGGCGAAGGGTAGTTCTTAGAATTCTTGACCATGTTGTCACCAGATGTGTTCCAAGAAATTTGAACTAATAAGTGACGGAGTTCTACGTTAGTAGCCAGTCAAGATGAACAAAGAATTAAATTTATATATGTGCCCTTTGTGTTCATTTAAAGCTTGTTTCATGTCATATGCAAATTTTAATATCATCTTGAATTCGTCTGTACTCATGTTCATTCCTTTATCTATTTTATAATAATACCTACAGAATTAAATTTATAAATACTAAGAAAACTTTTAGAAATATAGAATATTTTAATACAATGAAAAACTATTTAATAAGTTCACTCATCGTTTACTTCTGTTGCTACTGACAAGTGACAACTGATTGATAGGAAATACCAAAATTCGAAACAGCCCTACTTACACATGTGTGTATTATAATTTCCCGCCTAAACTATGAATCTGGAGCGATCTGGAGCGTTCGGCATTAGATTAACATCTGTAAAATCCGTCACGTGACCAACGAGCTCTGCTCAATCCGTAGATGTTAATGCCGGACGTACCCTCGATGACCAAGCGCCGAGCACACAGAGCGAGCTCTAAATGCTCAGCGAGTTCAATGCCGAACGCTATAGATCGCTCTGATGTCAATGCCGAACGCAATCGAGGGCTCTGAGCGCTAGAAATGTTAATGCCGAACGTATCCTGTTATAACTAAGATATGGGCAACCCTGTAATATTGTGCGTTTAGGTATTCTTCCTTTATGTCATTGACTCCGCCTAACGACAAAATTGGTGTCTTATGCCATCCGCGAACATGAGTTAGATTCAAAGCCGGTTAAATTTGCGGTGTGTTAGCAGCGCGCCCGGTCATGTAAATTTTATTTATTGCCAAATTTTTTATAATATTGTAAGTTTGTACAATTTACATGCATGTGTGCTTGTACTATTATTTATAGTAAATAGTAATGCCGCGCAATCTCGCATTACGAGATCTCGTCTTAAATTTTCGAGACCAGATTAATCTTATTCTCGTCTTGAAATATCGAGACGAGACGAGAGTAATGCCCTCGAGATTTTCTCGAGACGTGAGTATAAATTCGAGATTTCGATTTTTTTATATTATCTGTTAATATACAAAATATTAATCGGTATAAATAAATATTTGAATAGCCTCTTCATTTATATTCATATTTATTTATTTTATTTAGATATATTGGGTTTTGGTAAAAAAATTGCACAAAAGTTACATCTATGGTGTACTCAACGCCAGCTTCAAGTGCCCGAATTATGTAACCACCCATTACTATCGATGAATCATACGAGGCAAGTTCTGGAATATTCCTAATAATATTCCCAGATTGTTTTATCACTATAACAAGACACCGCCATGCGGCGGCAATATTTGTAATGATTAGATTAAGTTAAATAAACTTTACTAGCTATTTTTATCATTGTGGAAAGACACAATGAATAACAATAATGTATAGTATATTAGATAAGACTAACATATAAAAACCTTGTATCAAAAATGTAATGTGTTAGTTGGTAATCTGTTAGCCGTAGTTCAAATTGAGTTATTTCATAATTCCCGCACTATACGAATATATAATTATCATATATATCATATATTTTTTTTAATAAAATGAATAAGCATGGTATATTTGTGTTATTTTATTACATAGAATACATTTTCTTTGTCATTTTTGAGCTAGAAACGTGAAGATCTGAATGCGGTGTAAATGGCGGGGCGCGCCCGCTCCTGTAATTCTAAAAAACGCGCCCTCCAGAGGGTTAAACACAATTGTCTATTGAAATTAAATATTATTAAATGATAGTATTACAAAAGATTAAATGAGCGGTGTCACAAGCTATTTAGACAAACTACACAACATAAGTCTATAACAATGATTGTAACAAATCTGATTCCAAGCGCAAACGTCTCTCTTCTATGGAACTCTCACGTCGACTGCCTAAGCAGAGTTGCGATTGAGAAAATTTCTATTGTACTAACAGTTTAACTCAAATTGTACTAAAATCACTAACTCAGTACTAAAATAAATTCCAGCCACATATTTAAAATAATCATAATTATACTTACCTGTACTTTCAAACATTTTTATAGATAAATTAACAAATAAAACTTAAAATAAACATAAATACATTATTTTTGTGCAATCACCAGTGAACTAATCATTTCGCAGACGCAATACAATTCGCGAAATCCAATTTATCGGCGGTTGGCACGGTTACGGCGGCGAAATTGAGCCCTTCCGACATTACCTACTACTTAAAATAAATTGTACTAAACTTTGAAAAGAGGTACTGACGTACTAGGAAAATAATAATTGTACTAAATCTAGTACAATTGTGCTGACTATCGCATCGCTGTGCCTAAGTGCCAGTGTTCGTGTTGTCACTTGTCACTACTATTTTAGAAAAGTCTGTTTTACACAGCAGAAAAATCTGTAGAAATAGTAAAAAAAATCTGTAGGTCTGTAATCCATACTGTGACGTGCGCCCCTGAGAGAAAAGTATGCATGCGCCGCTACTGATAGCATGTTCGCGAACAATGACGTAATCCCTTCGAAAGAACATACCAGAGCGATAATGCAATCCCCGACCGCTGAGACAGGCTAATTGCGCTGTGACCTCATTCCTTTGTATACCGGTCATTGTCGCTTGGAAGGCTTCTAGATTGTTATGCGGTGTATAAATAGCGTCGGGAGAGCAGCGGGAGTCAGTCTCATACATACAAGCAACCAGATATGAACTCAGTGATATAAATAAACAGTTTAACATAAATAAATGTAGTTATATAAATAAGTGTTGTGATATAAATGTTAGTTAGATAAATAATCATAGTGTTTAAGCATTTAATAATATTCTTAGTGTTTATAATTATTTAATCATAGTGTTAGTTGTATTTATTATCTTTTAATATTTAATCCTTATTTAATTATTCGTTTAATAAACGTATTCTTTCGTTAATAATATTTGTCTGTTTTACACTTCACCCATATAAATAAAAACGTTACAATACTTATGTTACGCAATATCCGGGCCTCATTTATTGAAATTAATATTTTTTTCTAGTGTATTAGAATCTTTTCGACGAAAACACAAAATACGGGTCTAATATTTTTAAGTACAGATTACCATATTCAAAAATAAAAAAAAAAATCTTGGACACTTCTGTTACGTTTTACGCTGTAGCAGTTCACAGGCTAAAATACGACAAGTCCAAACCACAGGCTAGTCATGGACAAGACAAGACAAGTTCACTGTATATACTACAACGACATCTCACAAACAATAACAGAAGCAAATGGTGATGCGAACACAATAAAACGTGTATAGACGAATATTTTTTTTGGAAGTGGAAGTAATACAAAAATTTAATTATCAAATTAAAATTATCTGTAGAAATCTATTAAATATCTGCTAATCAGTTCAAATTATCTGTAGATCTACAGATGAATCTGTTGTATTGGCAATATTGCTACGTTCGCTCTCGTCGATATTCTCCCACAGACAGCGCTATTCCCCCGCTCCCTACAGATATATATTCTGAAACCCTTTTACCATAAGGTGTAGGGTGTGGTGTACAGATATATTTAATCGTGTACAAATTTCGCCCATTACTTCTTATTCCTTGCTATCTTCCTAGCGTCTTGAATAGTCGTGTTTTTCTTCTTCAAGATCTTGAGCTTATCCCTGTTGTCTTTAGGTTTTCCTCAGTCTCTTTTCTACCACGTCCGTCATCCGTATTTGTCTCATTGGTCTATCTTCGTTCATTCTGATCATCTGTCTCCACCAAGCTAGCTGTCTCTCCTCGATGAAGTCCAATACAGATTTATATTGTAGTTGTTCTGTAGTCATTTCATTTTTTATTCTATCTCGTCTCGTAGTATTACTTCCAGTACTCTTCTTAAATATTTCACTTCAAGTGCTTTAATTTTACTTGTCATTATCCAAGATAATACTCAAGATTCGCAGCCGTATGTTAAAATGGATCTGTATATTGAATTGTATACTTTTATCTTCGTTTTGATGTTTATCTCCTTCTATCCAATGAAGCTGTTCTTTATTGCATGGACTTTCGCTGTTTTCTTAATTATGACGTTTATGTTAGCCTCTTGTAATCCATTATTTTCAATTTGGACTCTTAAATATTGGAACTTGTTTACTTGCTCTATTTTTCAAGCTCTCTGGGTACTGTCTATAACAAGCCCAAAAGGGTTTGGGGGTTATAAAAAGCCAAACTTAGGCAGGGGTGCAAATCCCGAGCGTGGTTTGGGCTCGACTAGCTTTAGTGAAGACGGGAGGGTTTCGACGTTGGCTGTAAGATGTAAATAGGGCGCCAGCCTCTCTTCAGAGCCTACAAACAGCTGAGAGACAAGCCCTCGGGATATGGAGTGCGGGAAGTGGATGAGAGTGTTCGGGGTGCATCAATCAATGATTTTACGTCACAAATGTAGACTATATTGAGCCAGGTAATTTTTACAGAGTCGATTGCGTATTGGCTAAGTGCAAAGGCTGTCCCACGCGAGTACTGACGGAGAGCCAAGGTGATATAAGCCTTGAAGAGGCACGTCGCAGAAGGAGTAAGGGTCGCTGAGAGGTTGGCTACGCAATTGAAAGCGCATGAAAGGTGGACTCGCAGTTGATCGATCAATTACGTCGTCGCGGCGCCGATAAAAGGTAATACGTTCGCTCAAAAACTCACAGTTCGAGTCCTTATTCCTATTCCGTGGACGACTAACAGAAATGTTAATCCGTAGAGTGGCCTCGCGAGAGCCAAATCCTTTTGTATTAGATATTCCAATATAGCCCACAAAATACATACATAGAAATATAACCGGGCACACAGAGGGTGACCCCAACAACAATGATATACGAGAAATATTCTCAACAGGTAAGTTCTCAATATACATGTACATAAAATGGATAATAATAAAAATGGTATCTCTTATCTGAATGGTGGCGGTGGGGGCAGATGGCAGTAACAAAATGGTGGTCCTTCCTGCGTCGAGGATGCGGCCAACAATGGAAAATATTCCCCGGTACGCACAGCAATCCAGGAGATACGGGACAGGTAGTAGCGGCGACGAAATGCAGATGGAGATGACGATGATGATAACGGAAGATACGCTCGGTCCAGCAAAGCGGAGCCAACGGTATAACGTCACACAGACGTAATAAAATTATAACGTGAAGAAAAGCGTAAACAATCACGCAAACGCAATAATGAATGAAACATAAATAGCATTAATTAATATCGTAGAAAAATATCGTAGAAAAATAGCCTGAAAGAAAAGAATCAGTCAACATGTGATGGTGTGCATATCGCCAAAATGGCGGCCAATATGACTTTAATATATTCTGTACTTTATGTGAATTTTTAAATGTAAAAATAAAAACTATAATGACATTACTAATAGGGTTTTAAATACTTGAATCTATGAAATCTTTACCTTTGTTAGAGGGCGGCTAAAATGTGTTGAAATAAGTGGTGAAGGATTCCGAATCCAGGAAAACTCCTGAGAATAACAATTCTCTCAATGTAGATCAACGTGGATCAAATCCTCAACAATTGAGTGCTTAGAATAATCACAATTCAAAAAAAAACTATCTAAGCGGATCACACAACGTCTACAACCTTCAAATAACTTTTTCAGAAGAAACTTCTTAGATGCAAACGGGACTTGACTTAAGTCGGTTTAATTAGCGACTTGTAAGTAAAGAATAATTAGCTCACTTAAAGGGTACAAAAAAACTAGTGCACACCACCTGTACGACAGATCCGTTTCCCCGGTAGTCTGAGCGTAAGGCTGAATTTACTGGCGAAATTTTAAACAATAAAAACTAGCGCTACGCGCGGCAAAAATTCGAACCTCAAACGTCAACAACGAATCTTTAGATTATTGGTCCGTGCAACGAATGAAGGTTATCAACAATGATTTATGAAATGCAAGGGAAATATTAGGGAAAATAAGGACAATAAACGTGACAAACACTTTGGGAAAATGAGTGGGAAATAGATCAGGGACGGATTAGGTAAGAATGAAATGAATTCTGCATACACAAAAGGTGGAATGAATGACAACTAATAAATGACTTCCAGGAGTGCAAGAAATTATGAGAGGGTCCAAAAAAAGGTTATATGTCATGACCTTAGTCTTTCTTGTGTTAATTTTTAAACCGTATTTTGATATGGTTTCATTCCAGACATTTACTTATATTAAATATCATTTTCTTTTCTGTGCTTGCCAGAATTACTACGTCGTCTGTGAATGCGCATATTGATGTTTTTGTTACTTGTAAGTTTCTGTATCCTAAGTGTAATTTTCTGAATCGGATATAGCAATCCTTCATAATTTCATCCATGATTATTGTAAAGAGGACTGGTCTTATCAACAGATGGTAAATTATTGGAAAAAGCCTGAACGAAATGTTTATTCATGATATTTTGATTATTCAATATACAGGGTGTTTCCTTTAAAACAACCAGCGCTTTTTTGGGCGAACTAATGACTTTAGAGAAAAATGTTATATACAAATAATTACCAGGAAAAAGGGCTTAATTTCTGAGGAATAATAAATAAAAAATTCAACCAGTGGTTCTCAAACGGTAGAATAAAATTATATTTTTTTAAATGGCAACCTATATAAATTTTTTGTCCATTAGATAGAGATTTTTTTTCTGATTTCGACGATATAAATATGATATGGGGTTGTATAACAATTATTTCGAGAAAAATGATATTAAAAATCAGAAGTAATTCTACAATATTGAAGTAGGCTATGCAATAAACAAATGCAAACAAATGATACAGGTGACAGATAGTTTTGTTACTTACGTTATTGTTTGTTTTCGTAATTGTTTAATTACTTATTAATAAAAAATGACTTTGCAGTTGCAATAGTCGTATTAATAGTTGTTTATTGCATAGCCTACTTCAATATTGTAAAATTATTTCTGATTTTTAATATCATTTTTCTCGAAATAATTGTTATACAACTCCATATCATATTTATATCGTTGAAATCAGAAAAAAATTCTCTATCTAATGGACAAAAAAATTATATAGGTTGCCATTTAAAAAAATATAATTTTATTCTACCGTTTGAGAACCACTGGTTGTATTTTTTATTTATTATTCCTTATAAATTAAGCCCTTTTTCTGGTAATTTTTTGTATATAACATTTTTCTCTAAAGCCATTAGTTCGCCCAAAAAAGCGCTGGTTGTTTTAAAGGAAACACCCTGTATGTATTTATCCTTGGAGCACTGCATAAAACATATAATACATTAATAATATGTTAATTTATCTAAACTAAAGTTAACTTACCTTCTTCAACTATGTAACATAACGCTATAATATAATAATAAATAATTAAGAACTACGCCAAAGAACCAAAAATCACGCTACACTTTATGTCAGACCTTATGTCACATTTGTCATCAGGCCCGGGAAACGCAAATGGGAGATACCGGGATAGCATTTTTAGTTTTGCTTCCATGCACGAGATGGCGACACCAGTATCGTTAGTTTGTGAATATATTTTTTTCACTTGTTCGCGCGAATTGTGACATTTGTCATTTTAAATTGAAACGATTCGGACAGTTTGTGTTTATCGTCTTGTATAGTTATTATGTGTGAAAAAACATTTTAATATTTAAGATGGTATGATTAAATCGTTGTGTACCGAATTGTACCTACTGCTACCGGTAAGTGAAAATATATTCTTATATAATTACTAGCAAAACATTACAAAATCGTATTCTAGGAGAAACACAGAATAGATTTCCCAAACCTAGAACACATCGAAATTTATTTGTCAAGTGGTTGGAAGAATTACACATGGAGGAACTTTTGAATTTTAGATTCGGAGGTCGTATACAACAATAAGCCCACATAATGAACGTCTCCACGTATCTTAGTTGCAGTTCTATCGCTAAATTTACCTGGTGAGTTTAATTGATGTATGAATCGACATCTACAATTTACATTTTTTATTTAATTTGTGTATCTTTGAGGTTTTTAAGTTATTAGAGAATATAGTTTATTTCTAAGTGCAATTGTAAATTCATGAAGTATAATAATACGAAAAATGCGTTTAGATTTTACTATATACTTATCTTCCAATTGTTATTTATATTAATTTTAACAGGTTTAGTTCACTCATTAAATTCAGGTACCGCAATTGATGCAAATGTACCTAATACTGAATTTTGATTTAGTTAGAGTTAATTTCGTAATAGAATGCAGAATATTATGCCCATCATCAATAGAAAGAAAAAGTACTATATTACAATATATATTTTTTCTTTTTTATGTTAAATTTTATTCACAAATTTAGCTATTATTTAAATAAAAATATGCGTAACTTTTAAATTTAGCAACATATTTATTTTCAGATAATTTGACGCACTCCCTACTTCGGTCAGTGGCAGTTAAAATGAAGTTGGAGTTGACCGCAAAGCTAGGAAGCTCTATTCTAGTGCTACATATTGGAAGAAACAAGCAGTCCGATCAAAAAAGAAAAACAGCTCATTTAAACAACATTCAGCAGTAGCAGAGAAATGTTTAGAAGCTGACAAATAATTATGTAAATTGTAATGTATTTTTTCTGCAGCAGATTTTAAAGTTTTTTTTATATATATTCAAAATTTCTGTCTGTGCCAATCTGTTTCTATTCGCAGATTTCGGCAATGACGATATATTTGCACCGTTGAAGGTGCTTACCAGGCCGTCACCTCACGTGTTCTCAATGCTATCGTGGAGAGAGCATTACATGTGTCACTTTTGTACTTTTCGAAAATTTTAAATAATAATCCGAAACACAACCGGTTAGCTAATGCACATATCCACGTGATCCCATATTTATTTTTATTTAAATTAAGTACATTATAAACTTTGATGGTTTGTTGATAATAGCAACTTCAATTGTGCAATTAACGTTATCAGAAAGATCTATTCTTGTAAGAGAACCACAATTTATATTAAATTGTGCTTAAATAATAATTTAATTTATAATTGATTTTCTTACTTTTTTCTTTAAATCTGTTGAAGAAAAAAATATGTTATATTTTATACACGACAATAAAATTTAATAATTGACTCGCGAATAATAATTATCGTTGATAAAATACAATTTTATCCTGTAAAAAAATAACTATTGTATCTTTTCTAAATGAAATTATATTTTTTATAATTTAAAAATGTAGGTAATATGTTTTTTTCATTTTATTTAAACTTTGTAAGATTGATTTGTAGTTGAAGTAGATTTTTCATAAAATACTAAGCAATGATTATAGTATTTTTTGAAAAAAAAATGCTTCAACTACATATCATACAAATTAGGAGTAATTAATAAACTGAATATACCCATATTAATTGTAGGTAATGATTATACCGATCGAGATTTAAATTAAATTAATTAATGCTTCCATGCATCAGATGGCGCCATTGATGTGGTTCCGATGCTTAACACGTACGTTTCTTATCTAGAATAGTGTATTTGGTCTGTGTTTGTCATTAAAGCATTCATTGACGTTGATGTATCATATGTTTTTTTTTCATTATCTTTTCAGTTCTGTCATAGGTGTCATAGGTTAGAAACTTTTAAACATCACAGGCAGAGTAATTTGGTACCAATTCAAAAAGTATACAATTATGTCATGCACAAATGCCGGAATAGACTATTTTTCATTTTTTTTACTCATTTTGAATTTGAGATCACATCTCCCAGAAAAATAAAACGATATCCAATGTTACACTGGCTTGCAAAAAAATCGCGTACACCTGTTTTTTGCTGTATTGAGTCGGTCTCGATTGTTAACTTATCAAGTGTCACAAGTCATTGTCATTAGTGTCAATTAAGAAGCCTAAATTATCAGAAAACGAGAAAGTTGTAATACTCTCTGTTGTAACTTATATTAATAATAACACGCAAAAGATTGAATATTTATAATATTTATTACGTCTATTTTATTGAAAAAACAATATATATCTTATGTCATATTTTTGTAACTATCTAGATTATAATTGTTATTAAAATTATAACAATTCTCCCACACTTGAATTAATATTTCAAATTTTAATAAAGGATATAATCTTGAAGTCTGGCTGGAGGTCGTCGTTGACGTTCAGATCGTCTTACTACTTCTTGAGTTGTTGGCTGAAGTTGATCCATTTGTGGTTGAAGATCTATTTGACGTTGTCTCATTTCTCTGGGTTGAATTTGAACATAATCATAATAAGGATTTATATGTGATTCTTGTGGAGTAGATTCTTCTTGAGATGATTTATTATCTGGAGCGAATGTTACAGTCTTCTGTGGTACGTTTGTTCCTCTTAGTTGATCTATGTGGCGTTTGTATACATAACCATCGTCAAGTTTAATGAGGTAGTGAATTCTTCTGAGTCTTTTGCAAACTGTACCAAAACGCCAGATTAATTTTGAATTTGTATAATACCGTGATTGTACCCTATCGCCTTCGTTAAATGATCGAGTACCAGGAATAGAATTAGAATGTTTTATTTCCTTATATGGTTTTATTGCGTCTAGTCGAATACGTATATTTCTCTTCAGGTACAATTCTGCTGGAGATTTCCCTTCTTTGAGAGGAGTGGCCCTATAGATCATCATTATTTTCTGGATCTTTTGTTGTAGGGATAATGATTCATCTTTCATTGTTTTGAGTCGATTTTTGATTGTTTGTACGTTGCGTTCTGCAAGGCCGTTGGTTGCTGGATGACCTGGAGCACTAAACTTTTGCATTATACCATTTGTTAAACAAAACTTTGGGAAATAGTCACAAGTAAATATTGTGGCATTGTCTGAAACCAATATTTTGGGGAATCCGTGAGTGCTAAAGATATTTTCCAGTAATTCCGTAGTTTTGAGTGATGTAGGAGCGGTTTTAATTCCAAATGAAAGGCGGTTCATTTGATAAGTTCCTCGGTGTGTGGAAATGGTTTGTATTGAACGACTATCTTCGTCCATATTTACATGCAGGTATGCTTTATATAAATCAAGTCTGCAATAATAATTTGAATTGCGTAAGCTATTAAGAATATCGTCAATTCGACGAATGGGGTAATGTGCAGACTTGAGTTGAGGGTTGACTCCTACTTTGTAGTCTACACAAAGACGTACATTTCCATCTGGCTTGGGAACAATCACCAGAGGTGATCCCCAATCACTGTGAGTTATCTTTGAAATGATACCATCTGCTTCTAAGGAGTCGAGTTCCTTTTCAACTTTTTCTCTGAGTGCATAAGGTACGTCACGTTCACGCAGAAAAATTGGGTTCGCATTTTCTCGTAGATGAAAAGAGCATGAGATACCTGGTATACAACCGACTTTTTGTTGAAAGATTGAAGGGTATTTCTCAATGATTTCGTGTACTTGATCGACTGTGCATATTTTTGGGTTTGATGTTTCACCTGACTGATCGAGTTCTTTGAGATCAATACCTAAATGACGAATCCACGCTCTTCCTAGAAGTGGTGTAAAATTATCTGGAACAACATACAATTCTTCTTTTGAAGAAATCTTCTTATATTTGACCAATACAGTGGCTTTCCCGTCTGGTACGAAGATGTTATTTGTATATGAACGAAATGCAATTTTTGATTTTTCGAGTTTATGTCCAAGACGAAGATTTTGATAACTTGAACGTGGAATGAGTGTAAATCCTGCTCCTGAATTTACTTCAAATTTCTGTGGTCGACCTTCGATTCCAACGGTGACAAAATATTTTTCTGAATCACTTATTTTCAAGCGCTTTTGTTCGAAAATATCTACTATTTGATTGATTCCATAATTTAGATCATTTGTAGTATTTTCGATATTATTAGTCGAATTTCTTGGAGATGTAGATTTTTTTCCAGAAGTTAATAGAGATCTTATGCATACTCGTTGTACATGACCTGTTCGTCCACATGATTTACAGTGAAGATATTTAATATCAGTATGACAATCGTTTGTTTTGTGATTATTACGACCACATCGGATGCATAGACGGTCGATTCCTAAGTGGCGATAATTTATTTGGGATCTTGAACGTTGTCCTTGAAATTTTGAAAATGAATGACTTTGATTTCTGCCGAATTTTTTGTTGCGAGACTGTCGAGGATTGCATACTTTATTTACTTCTTGCGTAGGATCAAAAGAATTTGACATAACTGATTGTTTTAATCCAAGCTCACGGCTGTCAATCTTGGATGCTTCGAGTGCTAATGCTTTTTGAACTATATCTTCAAATTTTGAAATATCAGATTGAAGTAACTGCTCTCGAATTGAGTTGTCACGAAGTCCACGTATAAATTGTGCCCGAAGGAATGTATCAGCAATGCTAAGTTTACATTCACATACGAACATGCAGTCGTTTATGTCACGTCTAAGTAAAGCTACGTAATCTGCAATTGACTGAATTTCGGTTTGATATACAGATAAAAATCGATGTTGGGCTACTAAAATGTTTTTCTTGGGACACAAATATTTTTCCAAGGCTTCTACTATTTCTGTGTATGATAACTCTGCAGGTTTCTTTGGTGATATGAGCGATACCAGCAATTTAAAATGGGTTGAGCCAATTGAATTTAACAGCATTTGACTACACAGGGTCTTGTCGTCGAAGGCACCTTTCATTGTTAAGTAATTTTCAAAACGTTGACGGTGTAATTTGAAATCTTCTTTATTTGAATTGAAATTTTCGAAAGGTGGAATTAAAGTAGCACTTACTGGGGTTTGAAGTGTTGAATTCGTGGAATTTTCACTAATTTTTGTTGACATTAGCTGTTGTATTAGCTGTTGTTGACTTTTGGAAAAAATGTCGAGTAACTGTGAAAATTGATTTGCATCCATACTGTACGTATATAGTTTCACCTCGTCGCCAATTTGTTGTAACTTATATTAATAATAACACGCAAAAGATTGAATATTTATAATATTTATTACGTCTATTTTATTGAAAAAACAATATATATCTTATGTCATATTTTTGTAACTATCTAGATTATAATTGTTATTAAAATTATTGTTGGCGACTTGATATATATTTATAAAATTAAAAAACAATGAATATAATAACAACAAGAAAACAAATACACAACTGTCATAATATAAATTATATTGTAAATGATTTATGAATTAATAAATATTTTGTTATAAACTGTGTCTTATTCGACCACCTATTGCAGGATATAACAATTATAACACTCTCTAAGTTGGAAGAGGGGTGGTCAATCAGATCAATAGCAGAAAATTAAGATCAAATAAAGTACTGGACGCTGACGTAGCGATGATAAATTACTAATGTTACTTCGTCCATAATTTGTTTGTCATAATTTTTACTTATTTATAATCCACTTAAAATAAATACTTGGTTGTTTTTTAATTTTTCTAGAATATATTTGTAATTTAGTAGTAACTTAGCACAATGAAGAACTTGCTCCACGATATCTAAAATAATAGGTGCGTTCAATGAAGCTAGCAAATCGAGCAAAGCGGAAGTAAAATGTACTGAACGGCTTGCTAACTTAGCATTTGCTCGTTTTACTAAGTAAGCAAAGCAAGCGACTATTAGGTGCGTTCAATGAAGCTAGCAAATCGAGCAAAGCGGAAGTAAAATGTACTGAACGGCTTGCTAACTTAGCATTTGCTCGATTTGCTAAGTAAGCAAAGCAAGCGACTATTTTCTCGCTTGTTTTGCTGCATGTAAAAATATGGCGCACAAATTCAAATATCATTTGTAATATTTGAATATATTTTCAATGAAAATTAATGAATTACGTAAAAGTAACATAAAATATTTGTACTTGAGTTTACTTGCGTGGAATATCCTAATAAAATTAAATTATACATGTAATTAATACCATTGAGAGTTTATTTTCTATTTATTATTTATCTGACACTGCATTCAATATATCAGTGTTCTATTCTATGCAAAAATTCAATATTTGAAAGTTTTCAATTTTCGTAACCTCACTGACTGACAGTCACCTGACAGTTCAATCGTAGCAAAATAAGCAGATCGTTCAATGCACGCTCTAGCAGATAGCAAATGCTAAGTAAGCATTTGCTCGATCTGCTAGCTTCATTGAACGCACCTATTGACATGACAGTGACAACGGTGACAACTTCATTGACAGTTGATATTAACCTATTTTAAAAAAATCGTATTTACATAGCTAAAACAAGATAAAAAAAACTCGGTTACTTGATTTTTAAGGTGTACGCGATTTTTTTGCAAGCCAGTGTACACGCCAGTTTTACGGTTTCTTATAATTATTTGTCTTGTAAGGTACAATGTTTTCAACATTTATGAAAATATAGATACATGTATGTTTAAAACAGGGTCTTGAAACCGTACCCGAACCTGAACCGAAAAGTCGAATTAACCTGAATATTTGATAAACCTGAAACCGAACCGAACCCTTATTTGTCAAGGTAAATAAAATCTGAACCGTATTTAAAATATTTTAAATTCAGAATCGATTCAGATATGTTACACATATAATTAAAAATTCTTAATTAAAATTAAATTATTAATATGATTTTAATATTAATAAATAACTATGTGCTTTGAATTGAAATTTAAACTCGAACCCAAAACGAATGGATGAACTGTTATAATTTATATTTTCTTGAATCGGAACTGAACTTGAACCGACATTTATATCCTGAATCTGAACCGAACCTGAACAATAAATACATTTCGATTTAGGCCCCTGGTTGCCTGGTTTAATATAACTTTCTGGTGGAGGACTCCATTCCAGACGATGTTGTAACGTAAAGCTAAAGATGTAACTAAATTTAGGTACGAAGTGTTGAGCAGGTAAACAAATACAAGCACTTACACAAATTTATCCAGAATATATTTAATAAAAATTAAGAAACACAAAGGTAAATAATTTTGTATATAATAATGAATCTATCGGAAATCATCTGTTGAGAACATCCCTTCCGCCCGTTTCAAAATGGAATCTTTGCTCGGATCATACTCAGAGTACTTGCTCGGGATTTCGAGTACCGTCGGTATCACGTCCGTATATTGTTCTAGTTCAGCCCGGATCAACTCCGCATATATTTGAGCTATCAGGATTATGTCTATATCACCACGTTTGTGGAATTCCTGGAACTGGGCACTTATTTCTTCAGCTGTGGTCTTATCATCCGCTATCATGAAGTTTGGCTTGCGATCCTTGTTCATTTGGCCAATTCCGCCGAGTAAAAAGCCAACGACGGTGTCTTCATCAGCGATCAGAGCGATTAATTTTCCTCTGGAGATATAAGTCACTACCTTAGCTGTTGTTTTCCTCTTTGGCATTAATACTTTTATGTCCATTTTGCCAAATAATTAAATGACAGTTATTTTGAGAATTTAATAAGCCGAAAACAATAGACGTATTCACTAGATAACTAGACATTTGGTGTCGGATTGGGTGGTTTGAAACGTTGAAGTCGTTATTTGTAATGTTTGCAAAAGGCCATTTATCTCTGAATTGTATCTATAAATTGTTTGTTTTCGTTTCTTCCATATTCTGTATTTTACATTAATTTATTTAAAGAGGTTGAGATTGGAATTACATATTTTTTAATTTTATAAGTAAATAAAATTTTAGTAAAAGAAGATGCTATAAGAAATTACCTATTTGGCCAAAGGATGTGCTTATACTTAAAATCAAAATAAGTTGTGAGGTACTGCAAAAAAAATAACATCTTTTTACCTCTCGCTAAGATACGTATTGGATTCATGCTAAAAATCGCATATTCAGATTTTAATGATTAAGCACGTTTTATGGTCAATACAATCCGATTTTAATATTTTTTTCTACTACCACTACAGTAAGAGGGTCATTACTGAACAGACTACTAACAATGTAAGTTCGTGCTTATGAATAGTGTTACGTAATGAAATTTCATTACGTAACACTGTTACGTAATGAACAGCAAATTTATGTTGGCAGGACTGATTGTCAAACTATAAGAAATAATTAAACTTTGATAAATAAAAGTTAAGATTTAAATATAATAGAATGAAATTTATCTGACTGATTGACTTTAATATGTACCATGTACATATAAATACATATTTTGTTGGTTTATATTAATATTATATTATGTCAACAATACATATTTCATTTTAATCAAATTTGCAGTAGGGAACTATTTTTCATCGTATATCCCTACGCTTAGCAGTAACCATGGTAACATCGTTGCACAGTTTTCTTTTTGTAAATAAAACACACCAACATTTTGACGTTTGCTGTTTTTTTGTGTACTGAGGTAAGTACATATATTCTACTAAATAATATTACTGTTTAGTTATACCTATATATTAATTTTAGGTATAAAATGTCAAGCGGCAGCGACTTTTATTTGTACACCACCAGAAATAAAACAGAAAGCTAAAAGTGCAACAAATAATCTCTTGCCGACAAAATCTCGAGAACGATATGAATTTGTCTACCAAAAATTCATGGACTGGAAGTTAAAGAATAAGATCAATTCGTTATCCGAAAACATACTAATAGCCTATTTCGACGAACTATCCAGTAAAATGAAACCATCATCACTTTGGGCGACGTATTCCATGCTGAAATTAACAATAAATATAAACAATTCTATTGACATTTCAAAATACGTAAAATTAATTGCTTTATTGAAAAGAAAATCCGACGGCTTCAAAAGTAAAAAATCAAAAATTTTAACCGCCAAACACATAAATGATTTTTTAAAAAATGCTTCAGAAGACAAATATTTGCTTTCTAAAGTATATCTGGTTCTAGTTATGTAAATAGAAAAACAGTATCTCGTATTTTGTTCTTTTTCAGGTAATTCTTATAATTGGTATAAGTGGAGCTTGTAGAAAACAAGAATTAAGAAATTTAAGACCTACAGATGTGGAAGATACTGGAAAATCGTTAATAATAAATATTCCGGACTCTAAAACTAAAAAACAACGTGCATTTGTTGTCTCAGAATCATTTTATGCAACTTGCAAAAAATATATAAATTTACGACCTCCTGGAGACGATACCAATCATATGCCATTTTTTCTAAATTATAGGCATGGAAAATGTACAAAACAATGTGTAGGAATAAATAAAATTGGCTCCGTGCCGAAACAAATTGCTGAATATCTTAATTTACCACATCCAAAAGCATATACAGGCCATTGTTTCAGAAGGTCATCAGCCACTATTCTCGCTGACACTGGTGGTGATCTATTATCCATAAAGCGACATGGTGGTTGGCAATCTTCAGCTGTGGCTGAAAGTTATGTGGATCATTCCATACAAAATAAAACTGACACTTCAACAAAAATAACAAATGCAATAAACAATAATGCCTCCACATCAAACAGTGTAATAATAAGCAATAAAAATATCTCCACCTTGAAAAACAGTGTGACGGCAGCCTACACTGTTAATAATGAAAACAGCGAAAATGTAATATACCCTTCTAACGTATTTAACAACTGTAGTGTTACAATTAATAATAATTATTATAAACAAAATTAATTTGTAAGTAATACAATAAAAAAATATTTATAACTATGTATCTGTATTTTGCTTCAATTAATGAGTGGTCGTAGAAAAAGTATAGTACATAATTCGAGATGTAAAGCAATTACTCACTCGTAAAATTACAAACTCGACGCTCCGCGTCTCGTGTGTCAATCATTTTACTCGTACGTAATCTGCTTCTTACATCTCTCATTACGTAATATACTATTACGATGATGTCTGTGTGTGTTTATGTATGTGTGTGTGGGGAGGTTGGAAGGACAATTTCTCCAAAACTATAATACTTAATAATATCTATTTAACTACGTATTTCTCAATCGGACATTACTGGGAAGAGCTGAAAAGGTTTTGGTAATAACTGGACAACCGGAAATAGCAGATTCTTAAAAAAAATCTTCTAAATATTATTTTTTTAAATATTTTGTTCTTGCTTTTATTAAAGAAGAGTAAATTCTCTATCTGATATATATAAATATTCTATTATATAGATTTAGAGATAAATAAATATAAGGTATATAATAATCTGTTGTAATCAATCTCACAGATCAAATAAATGTCATGGAAACAAATTGAAAAATTAAAATATTTGTAACTGACAGATAAATGTCAGTGTCAAAAATCCATAGACGTTACTGAAGATTTTTTCTGAGATGTACATACATTTTATTATTTCTTATTGTATTAATAGTTAAATATTTAAAATTATAGGTATATTACATATACCCTTCAAAAATACTGCCAATCCCGACAATGAATTGGAAATATTTCGAAAAATTAGAAGAGTAGGACAAAATCTCTTCATAGAATGAATTTAAAATTTAAAAAATCTAAATATAAAGAATAGATATACGTAGAAATTTTGGAGTAGAGTGTACGTATACAAGAAATATTAAATACAATACGGCGCGAGCAGTCATGTGACTTTATTGGCCTTGACAAGCAGATATGGGGGCCCGTGTCAGAATGATAGCTAGTAATTATGTACATAGATGTCAAATATCATAATTTTTTATTCTAAATTTAGTGATTTTCCAATTCCATGTGGTTTATTTTCCTCGACAAGTAAATTCCACACTCCTGGTGACAAATTAGCTACGTGAATTTAGAAAATCTTGAAATTTTTATTGAAAATTTTTGACATTTGACATCTATGTACATAATTACTAATTGTCATTCTGAAACGGGCCTCCATATCTGCTTGCCAAGGCCAACAATGTCACATAACAGCTCGCGCCCTATACTTATACGATACGTACCTTATTCTCATGTCCATCTCCGAGTAGTCGTAAATTCAGTAAAGTATTCCATCCATGGTTGAAGTTGTTGCTCAGGATCAGAACTTGTTATCATTCACAAACCGGAATAAAACTCATAACTATTGGATGTTGAGCATTGTTAATTGATGTTGAACCGTATATATTGGCAGTTAATAAACCACGCACGATGTAAATCGTATGTAGGGCATGTTTTGTCTTCCTAACCTACGAATTTGTCTATGATTGAAACCACATGTCTACCTGAATAATGATTGGCGATATTACTGTGTAAATCTTACCTTATTGCTGTATTGTTGTATCATTTATGTATTTACTTTGTACAGGTTTTTATTTATCACGTAGTTCAATCACAACAATGCCACAGGTTTGACAAGCCCGTGAACTGGCGACATACGTCCTGTCGAAGGTATTACCGTTACAATAATGTGTAGCAACTGTCAATATTTATTGTTATAATGTTTATTATGAGTTTTTGATTGTTGTGAGTAATAAACTGGTACAGGCGGGTGGGTAGGGTCAGAGTGTACGAAAATTCAAATATCACTTTATTCACATATCAATTTATAAAACATCGTATTGGATAAAAATCAAAAAATTTAACATCGCCTTATTCAAATAACGACTTATGCGTTTTTCGAATATTCAAATCTCGGAAAAAATTATACTGTCTTATACAATTCTCGACTTGTGCAAATCTCTACCACTATGAAGTCGGTTGAGCATTGATTTATTCATTTCTGGTTTGTTCACTAGCGCTTCATTCCGGTACTGTTTAGTAATATTTGATTTTATAATTATATTTGAATTACAAACAAATGAAAATGTTAATATATTTGGGGTTACAATATTTAAAAATGATCAAATACATATTATATATATGCCAAATAAATTTATCTATTCACAAATTATGTGTGCATATTTTTGATATAAATTTAGCACATATTTCTTCGTTAATAATATTCATCTAATATTAAAACTATTTAATTGAAGGTATATAAAAACAATAAACATTTTATAATATAATTATAGAAAGGCCATGGAAGGGCTAAATGTGAAACATTTATGAAGATAAAATGAAATGTATGGGAAAAATAAAATCACCTTTAAAATAAAATAAATATATTAATTATTTGATAATTATAGCTGGTTTATGAAACATGTACCTACCATAAGCAGTAATACAGACACATTATACGATTGTCCAATCTTTACATCTCCCTGTATAATAATAAATGATTTACTTTTTTATGAAAATAAATAAACAAATTACTTATACTAGTACATTAAAAGAACAACAATGTACCGAATATTGTATGTTACCTTTATCATGTACTAAATTATGTGTACGTGGATTACAAATCAAAATAGTTTATATTGTAATAAAACTGAGTTGTTTAAAATTTATTTGTGTTATTAATATTATGCATATATACGATATTAATGTAAAATAAAATGGAATTGACGAAATGTATTATACTGGCAAGAACAGACTGAAAATCCTATCCATTTTTTCCACAGCTGCTCTTCTTTTCCTAAAATGCAATATGGGACAAACAATCTCTGGTTAAAATTTTAACTGCCAGTTAAAAAAACAGTTGAAACCCGTGGTTGAAACGAAATGAACCGTCAAATGACAAATTGATCATTGCTGTCAATAATCCGATTCAATATTGTTTATTTAACTTACAGTTAAAATTCTAACCGGGGATTGTGAAACGCACCAAGTTGACACAAATGTTAATAAAATAATCATATAGTAACTCTTTTGTTTATAAACATGTATTTAGTGAAACTCAGGTCCGGTTTTATAAAAATTCACTATAGTTTCATATTAATGATTTTTATTTAACACTAACGATATTTCTGACTACATAAAATAATATATAGGTTAGTTAAATAAATTATTGTAAATTTTACCTTATTATAAGTCAATAAATAAAATAAATATCAAAGTATATTATTGTACAAACCAAATTAAAGTAAAATAAGTTCTGCTGTGATGAGCTAAAAGAAAACTCAAACCTTGTTTATAAAAAAGAGGTAAATGAATAAAAAAATATTATTTTTTGTTTATAATATCTATTTACATGATTTTGTTGGTTTTGGGTTTTTAACATATTTATTTTGAGGTTAATAGAGGATATACGAAATGAAGAGAATAACGAGTTACACATGATCATATGGTTTTGACGGAAAGTAATGTCACAGTCAAAATAAACCTACATAGGTTTGGATCATATTGATCTTATTTAATAATTAAATTTAAATTACTAAATTAACAACGAGAACAGTTAAGTATGGAGAATTTTATTATATTAAAATACTATAATACATCATGGATATGCGGAAGTTCTATTTTGCGGACCACAAAAAAAGCGGACTGGTCATAATTATTGGTTCTATAGTATTAAATCACAACATACTAGTTACTTTTGAATAACTGTGGTATACAAAATAGGAAGATGATTGAGATCACCTCCGCAGAGATTACTTTACTCCTGGTGTGTTTTGCGGACTAGCCATTTCTAATAAAACAAGAGCGATCAAACTTGGAATTTGCATGGCTTTTGTGATCCCTTGTAATATACAATTTAATTCAAACTCAAAATCATCTTCAGAAGGTTACTTTTTTACTCTTGGTGAATTTTGCGGAAGCCTATTTCCTTTGCATGTCTTTTGAGTTCTGAGTATGTTTGTTGAGCCTCGCGGCGGGAAAAGATAATTTGCTGACCAAAAAAAAAGTGTTGTTACATGGTGTGCTACCATCTTTATATTGAATATATATCCTACATAAATACGTTAGTTTATGCTACCACCCATAAACTATCCCTACAACCCCTAGCAGATAGACTTTACTTGTGTGACTATTACAATTTCGCTTTAAATTCAGTATATTAATTAATGCTACCACGTTCATATTGCACACGCTTACTTCAGTAATTCATGTGATTATGATACCACCCATAAATCATCCCTACAACCCCTAGCAAATAGCCTTTACTTGTGTGACTATTACAATTTTGTTTTAAATTCAGTATTTTAATTAATGCTACCAAGTTCATATTGCTCACGCTTAGTTCAGTAATTGATGTGATTATGCTACCATCCATAATCCATCCCTACAACCCCTAGCAGATAGACTTTACTTGTGTGACTATTACAATTTTGCTTTAAATTCAGTGTTTTCAGTAATGCTACCAAGTTCATATTGTACACGCTTACTTCGGTAATTGATGTGATTACGCTACCACCCATAAACCATCCCTAAAACCCCTAGCAGATAGACTTTACTTGTGTGACTATTACAATTTTGCTTAAATTCAGTGTTTTAATTAATGCTACCAAGTTCATATTGCACACGCTTACTTCAGTAATAGATGTGATTATGCTACCACCCATAAACCATCCCTACAACCCCTAGCAGATAGACTTTACTTGTGTGACTATTACAATTTTGCTTAAATTCAGTGTTTTAATTAATGCTACCAAGTTCATATTGCACACGCTTACTTCAGTAATAGATGTGATTATGCTACCACCCATAAACCATCCCTAAAACCCCTAGAAGATAGACTTTACTTGTGTGACTTACAATTTTGCTTAAATTCAGTGTTTTAATTAATGCTACCAAGTTCATATTGCACACGCTTACTTCAGTAATAGATGTGATTATGCTACCACCCATAAACCATCCCTAAAACCCCTAGAAGATAGACTTTACTTGTGTGACTTACAATTTTGCTTAAATTCAGTGTTTTAATTAATGCTACCAAGTTCATATTGCACACGCTTACTTCAGTAATAGATGTGATTATGCTACCACCCATAAACCATCCCTACAACCCCTAGCAGATAGACTTTACTTGTGTGACTATTACAATTTTGCTTAAATTCAGTGTTTTAATTAATGCTACCAAGTTCATATTGCACACGCTTACTTCAGTAATAGATGTGATTATGCTACCACCCATAAACCATCCCTACAACCCCTAGCAGATAGACTTTACTTGTGTGACTATTACAATTTTGCTTAAATTCAGTGTTTTAATTAATGCTACCAAGTTCATATTGCACACGCTTACTTCAGTAATAGATGTGATTATCCTACCACCCATAAACCATCCCTAAAACCCCTAGAAGATAGACTTTACTTGTGTGACTTACAATTTTGCTTAAATTCAGTGTTTTAATTAATGCTACCAAGTTCATATTGCACACGCTTACTTCAGTAATAGATGTGATTATGCTACCACCCATAAACCATCCCTACAATCCCTAGCAGATAGACTTTACTTGTGTGACTATTACAATTTTGCTTTAAATTCAGTGTTTTCAGCAATGCTACCAAGTTCATATTGCACACGCTTACTTCAGTAATTGATGTGATTATGCTACCACCCATAATCCATCCCTACAACCCCTAGCAGATAGACTTTACTTGTGTGACTTACAATTTTGCTTTAAATTCAGTGTTTTAATTAATGCTACCAAGTTCATATTGCACACGCGTACTTCAGTAATAGATGTGATTATGCTACCACCCATAAACCATCCCTAAAACCCCAAGAAGATAGACTTTACTTGTGTGACTTACAATTTAGCTTAAATTCAGTGTTTTTATTAATGCTACCAAGTTCATATTGCACACGCTTACTTCAGTAATAGATGTGATTATGCTACCACCCATAAACCATCCCTAAAACCCCCAGAAGATAGACTTTACTTGTGTGACTTACAATTTTGCTTTAAATTCAGTGTTTTAAGTAATGCTACCAAGTTCATATTGCACACGCTTACTTCAGTAATTGATATGATTATGCTACCACCCATAAACCATCCCTACAACCCCTAGCAGATAGACTTTACTTGTGTGACTATTACAATTTAGCTTAAATTCAGTGTTTTAATTAATGCTACCAAGTTCATATTGCACACGCGTACTTCAGTAATAGATGTGATTATGCTACCACCCATAAACCATCCCTAAAACCCCTAGAAGATAGACTTTACTTGTGTGACTTACAATTTAGCTTAAATTCAGTGTTTTTATTAATGCTACCAAGTTCATATTGCACACGCTTACTTCAGTAATAGATGTGATTATGCTACCATCCATAAACCATCTCTACAACCCCTAGCAGATAGACTTTACTTGTGTGACTATTACAATTTAGCTTAAATTCAGTGTTTTAATTAATGCTACCAAGTTCATATTGCACACGCTTACTTCGGTAATAGATGTGATTATGCTACCACCCATAATCCATCCCTACAACCCCTAGCAGATAGACTTTACTTGTGTGACTATTACAATTTAGCTTAAATTCAGTGTTTTAATTAATGCTACCAAGTTCATATTGCACACGCTTACTTCAGTAATAGATGTGATTATGCTACCACCCATAAACCATCCCTACAACCCCTAGCAGATAGACTTTACTTGTGTGACTATTACAATTTAGCTTAAATTCAGTGTTTTAATTAATGCTACCAAGTTCATATTGCACACGCTTACTTCAGTAATAGATGTGATTATGCTACCACCCATAAACCATCCCTAAAACCCCTAGAAGATAGACTTTACTTGTGTGACTTACAATTTTGCTTAAATTCAGTGTTTTAATTAATGCTACCAAGTTCATATTGCACACGCTTACTTCAGTAATAGATGTGATTATGCTACCACCCATAAACCATCCCTACAATCCCTAGCAGATAGACTTTACTTGTGTGACTATTACAATTTTGCTTTAAATTCAGTGTTTTAAGCAATGCTACCAAGTTCATATTGCACACGCTTACTTCAGTAATTGATGTGATTATGCTACCACCCATAATCCATCCCTACAACCCCTAGCAGATAGACTTTACTTGTGTGACTATTACAATTTTGCTTTAAATTCAGTGTTTTAAGTAATGCTACCAAGTTCATATTGCACACGCGTACTTCAGTAATTGATGTGATTATGCTACCATCCATAAACCATCCCTACAACCCCTAGCAGATAGACTTTACTTGTGTGACTATTACAATTTAGCTTAAATTCAGTGTTTTAATTAATGCTACCAAGTTCATATTGCACACGCTTACTTCAGTAATTGATATGATTATGCTACCATCCATAAACCATCCCTACAACCTCTAGCATATAGACTTTACTTGTGTGACTATTACAATTTAGCTTAAATTCAGTGTTTTAATTAATGCTACCAAGTTCATATTGCACACGCTTACTTCAGTAATAGATGTGATTATGCTACCACCCATAAACCATCCCTACAACCCCTAGCAGATAGACTTTACTTGTGTGACTATTACAATTTAGCTTAAATTCAGTGTTTTAATTAATGCTACCAAGTTCATATTGCACACGCTTACTTCAGTAATAGATGTGATTATGCTACCACCCATAAACCATCCCTACAACCCCTAGCAGATAGACTTTACTTGTGTGACTATTACAATTTAGCTTAAATTCAGTGTTTTAATTAATGCTACCAAGTTCATATTGCACACGCTTACTTCAGTAATAGATGTGATTATGCTACCACCCATAAACCATCCCTAAAACCCCTAGAAGATAGACTTTACTTGTGTGACTTACAATTTTGCTTAAATTCAGTGTTTTAATTAATGCTACCAAGTTCATATTGCACACGCTTACTTCAGTAATAGATGTGATTATGCTACCACCCATAAACCATCCCTACAATCCCTAGCAGATAGACTTTACTTGTGTGACTATTACAATTTTGCTTTAAATTCAGTGTTTTAAGCAATGCTACCAAGTTCATATTGCACACGCTTACTTCAGTAATTGATGTGATTATGCTACCACCCATAATCCATCCCTACAACCCCTAGCAGATAGACTTTACTTGTGTGACTATTACAATTTTGCTTTAAATTCAGTGTTTTAAGTAATGCTACCAAGTTCATATTGCACACGCGTACTTCAGTAATTGATGTGATTATGCTACCATCCATAAACCATCCCTACAACCCCTAGCAGATAGACTTTACTTGTGTGACTATTACAATTTAGCTTAAATTCAGTGTTTTAATTAATGCTACCAAGTTCATATTGCACACGCTTACTTCAGTAATTGATATGATTATGCTACCATCCATAAACCATCCCTACAACCTCTAGCAGATAGACTTTACTTGTGTGACTATTACAATTTAGCTTAAATTCAGTGTTTTAATTAATGCTACCAAGTTCATATTGCACACGCTTACTTCGGTAATAGATGTGATTATGCTACCACCCATAGTCCATCCCTACAACCCCTAGCAGATAGACTTTACTTGTGTGACTATTACAATTTAGCTTAAATTTAGTGTTTTAATTAATGCTACCAAGTTCATATTGCACATGCTTATTTCGGTAATAGATGTGATTATGCTACCACCCATAATCCATCCCTACAACCCCTAGCAGATAGACTTTACTTGTGTGACTTACAATTTAGCTTAAATTCAGTGTTTTAATTAATGCTACCAAGTTCATATTGCACACGCTTACTTCAGTAATAGATGTGATTATGCTACCATCCATAAACCATCCCTACAACCCCTAGCAGTCACTTGTGTGACTATTACAATTTAGCTTAAATTCAGTGTTTTAATTAATGCTACCAAGTTCATATTGCACACGCTTATTTCGGTAATAGATGTGAATATGCTACCACCCATAATCCATCCCTACAACCCCTAGCAGATAGACTTTACTTGTGTGACTATTACAATTTAACTTAAATTCAGTGTTTTAATTAATGCTACCAAGTTCATATTGCACACGCTTACTTCAGTAATTGATGTGATTATGCTACCACCCATAAACCATCCCTACAACCCCTAGCAGATAGACTTTACTTGTGTGACTATTACAATTTAGCTTAAATTCAGTGTTTTAATTAATGCTACCAAGTTCATATTGCACACGCTTATACTTCGGTAATAGATGTGATTATGCTACCACCTATAATCCATACCTACAACCCCTAGCAGATAGACTTTACTTGTGTGACTATTACAATTTAGCTTAAATTCAGTGTTTTAATTAATGCTACCAAGTTCATATTGCACACGCTTACTTCAGTAATTGATGTGATTATGCTATCACACATAAAACATCCCTATAACCCTATAACCTTTGATAGATAGAGTTCACGTATGGTTGTTTCTGAAGAAGTACATGAATTTCTAATAACATTTAATATGTAGGTATTTTTTAAATATATTTTTAGCATTGTTTATATTTATAGTATTTCAGTAATGTTGTACCAATTGTAATGTTTTCACGATGGTTATGGAACCAGTGATCGCAAGTTGTGCAATGAATTCTCTGTATGATTGAAGATCATTAGTTATATGAAAATTTAATGTATTATCTGATTTGTTACTAACATATATCAACAAACATACATACTACATACATACAATCCATAACAATCATAATTGTCCTGAGGGACATACATATATTTACCAATATCCTTCTTTGAATATTATATTCGTGTCTCTAAAACTATGGTATGTATTGTACAAAGAGGCAATAATAAATATTTAATTTTCAAGTACATATTTTTGTCTTAACAAATTATTCCGAATGAGCAACTTATATTAGTTATTGTTAAACCTGTTTTAGGGTTGGGGAGTTATAACATAAAACAAATAGAGTAGGTACTAAAATTAGTAGTGTTTGGCACGCCAGTGCAGTAGGTAGAGCGAACAAACAGTAACGGCAACTAGAGCTAGAGGTCTTTCAAAATGAAAAATCTGTTGTGGGCAGCACAATACCTCTCGCCACTTCCTTTTTTTGGTTACATAAGTATAGTAATTATGTACATAGATGTCAAATGTCAGAATTTTACATTAAAAATTTCAAGATTTTCTAAATTTACGTAGTTAATTTCTCACCAGGAGTTTAAAATTTACTTGTCGTATGCCTTGGATACTTAACATTTAATTCTGCTCCACATGGAATTGGAAAATCACTAAATTTAGAATGAGAAAATATGATATTTGACATCTATATACATAATTACTAGCTATCATTCTGACATGGGCCCCCATATCTGTTTGACAAGGCCAACAAAATCACATGACTGCTCGCGCCCTATTGTATTTAACATTTCTTGTATACCTACAATCTACACCATAAATTCTACTTACGCATATATCTATTCCTTATATTTAGATTGTTTAATTTTAAATTAATTTTATGAAGAAATTTTGTCCTCTTCTAATTTTTCGAAATGTTTCCAATTCATTGTCAGGATTGACAGTATTTTTGAAGGATATATGTAATATAACTGTAATATTTAATATTTAGCTATTAATACTTTAAGAAATAATATAATGTACTTCCCAGAAAAAGTCTTCAGTAATGTCTTCGGATTTCTGACACTGACATTTATCTGTCAGTTACAAACAATTTAAATTTTCAACTATTTTCCATGGTCATTTTTTCGGCTGTAAAATTTATTATAACAGATTATTTTACATATTATATTTCTTTTATCTCTAAATCTAAATAATATATAATAAAATATTTAAATGTATCAGATAGAGAATTTAATTTTCTTTAATATTATATTACCAAGAAAAACTTTCAAAAAATATTATTTAGAAGATTTTTTTTCAAGAATCTTCTACTTCCGGTTGTCCAATTGTTACCAAAACCTTTTCAGATCTTCCCATGAATGTCCGATTGGGAAATACGTAGTTAAACAAATTTAAAGTCTTATAGTTTTTGAGTAACCGTCCTTCCAACATCCCCCCCACACACACACACACACACACACGCACACGCACGCACGCACGCACGCACGCACGCGCACACGCACACACACACACACACACACACATACACACATACACACATACACACATACACACATACACACATACACACACATACACACATACACACATACACACATACACACATACACACATACACACATACACACATACACACATACACACATACACACATACACACATACACACATACACACACACACACACACACACACACACACACACATACACACACATACACACACATACACACACATACACACACATACACACACATACACACACATACACACACATACACACACACATACACACACATACACACACATACACACACACATACACACACACATCATCGTAAAAATGTTAAAATCGGATTGTATGGACCTTAAAACGTGCTTATTCAATAAAATCTGGATATGCGATTTTTAGCATGAATCCATTACCTCTCTTACCGAGAGGTAAAAATGAAGAGTCGGTTACGCGAAAGACAAATTTTGGTTTTAGAAAGAAATGCATAGATGATAAACAAGGAAAACTTCTCTACTCTCTATCTCACATATATTAGTGATCATATTGCGCACTGTGTTCAGTGTTCTATTTGTGGATTTTCCACTATTATTATCAAATGTCCGGTCAAATGTGTCCTACACACACCATCAAAGAAGTTTGTTCAAAAGCAAACGAAAGAAGTGATTTGGAATATTCATAAATATTTTAAAGAAAATAAAAGTTATTTTATAATTAACTGAAATAAATTTATGTAATAATTATTTTTTAATATATAGATCTTGGTGTAAAGAACGTTAATGTCTGTTGCAGAAGCATTTGGATTTTGCAGCCGAACTGTGGAGCGCATTGTTAAAGCCGGTAATAGAACAGAAAATATAAATAATGGTAATGCTGATAATAATATCGTCTCGTTTACTAGTCCACGGGAGAATATGCCAAAGAGATATGCAAAATGGATGGTAATAATTTTACAAAAAAAGCAATAAAAAAAATATTGCATGCAATATTATGGACGATTTAGTAGATATACTAGTGACTATAAATTTAGGTGACGATTACACCACTGAGAATAATTTTCTCAGTTAAGGCGAAGATGAATAATTATTTATTTTAATTAATAAAAACCTGACACGAAAATTATTTACTGTACTGTAAAGGTCACATAAGTAAAGTCTATTTGCGAGGGGTTGTAGGGATGGTTTATGAGTGGTAACAAAATCACATCAATTACCGAAGTAAGCGTGTGCAATATGAACTTGGTAGCATTACTTAAAACACTGAATTTAAAGCAAAATTGTAATAGTCACACAAGTAAAGTCTATCTGCTAGGGGTTGTAGGGATGGTTTATGGCTAATGGCATAATCACATCAATTACTGAAGTACGCGTGTGCAATATGAACTTGGTAGCATTACTTAAAACACTGAATTTAAGCAAAATTGTAATAGTCACAAGCGAAGTCTATCTGCTAGGGGTTGTAGGGATGGATTATGTGTGGTAGCATAATCACATCAATTACTGAAGTAAGCGTGTGCAATATGAACTTGGTAGCATTAATTAAAACACTGAATTTAAGCTAAATTGTAATAGTCACACAAGTAAAGTCTATCTGCTAGGGGTTGTAGGGATGGATTATGGGTGGTAGCATAATCACATCAATTACTGAAGTAAGCGTGTGCAATATGAACTTGGTAGCATTAATTAAAACACTGAATTTAAGCTAAATTGTAATAGTCACACAAGTAAAGTCTATCTGCTAGGGATTGTAGGGATGGATTATGGGTGGTAGCATAATCACATCAATTACTGAAGTTCGCGTGTGCAATATGAACTTGGTAGCATTACTTAAAGCACTGAATTTAAAGCAAAATTATAATAGTCACATGTGAAGTCTATCTGCTAGGGGTTGTAGGGATGGATTATGGGTGGTAGCATAATCACATCAATTACTGAAGTACGCGTGTGCAATATGAACTTGGTAGCATTACTTAAAGCACTGAATTTAAGCTAAATTGTAATAGTCACACAAGTAAAGTCTATCTGCTAGGGGTTGTAGGGATGGATTATGGGTGGTAGCATAATCACATCTATTACTGAAGTAAGCGTGTGCAATATGAGCTTGGTAGCATTACTTAAAACACTGAATTTAAAGCAAAATTGTAATAGTCACACAAGTAAAGTCTATCTGCTAGGGGTTGTAGGGATGGATTATGGGTGGTAGCATAATCACATCAATTACTGAAGTAAACGTGTGCAATATGAACTTGGTAGCATTAATTAAAACACTGAATTTAAGCAAAATTGTAATAGTCACACAAGTTAAGTCTATCTGCTAGGGGTTGTAGGGATGGATTATGGGTGGTAGCATAATCACATCAATTACTGAAGTAAGCGTGTGCAATATGAACTTGGTAGCATTGCTTAAAACACTGAATTTAAAGCAAAATTGTAATAGTCTCAAGTGAAGTCTATCTGCTAGGGGTTGTAGGGATGGTTTATGGATGGTAGCATAATCACATCTATTACTGAAGTAAGCGTGTGCAATATGAACTTGGTAGCATTAATTAAAACACTGAATTTAAGCTAAATTGTAAGTCACACAAGTAAAGTCTATCTGCTAGGGGTTGTAGGGATGGATTATGGGTGGTAGCATAATCACATCTATTACCGAAATAAGCATGTGCAATATGAACTTGGTAGCATTAATTAAAACACTAAATTTAAGCTAAATTGTAATAGTCACACAAGTAAAGTCTATCTGCTAGGGGTTGTAGGGATGGATTATGGGTGGTAGCATAATCACATCAATTACCGAAGTAAGCGTGTGCAATATGAACTTGGTAGCATTAATTAAAACACTGAATTTAAGCAAAATTGTAATAGTCACACAAGTAAAGTCTATCTGCTAGGGGTTGTAGGGATGGATTATGGGTGGTAGCATAAACTCATGCATTTATGTAGGCTGTATATTCATTAAAAAGATGGTAGCACACCATTTAACAGTACTACATTTTTTTTTTGGTCAGCAAATTATGCAGACCCCCTCGCGGCTCATGATGTTGATGTCATCTGCATATGCGACTAGTTGTATTGCTTTAACCGTTAGCAGGTTTAATCTGCCAATGTTCATTTGTCTTATTATATATTCGAGCATTAGATTGAAGAGTGTTGGGGCCAGCCCATCTCCTTGCTTCAGTCCACGCAAAATTTTAAATTCCTCTGTAAGTGTGTTTTGTACGCTCACCACCGCTACCGTGTCCTCCATGGTTACCTTAATCATTCGTATTAGTTTAGGGGGAATCTTCAGTATGTGTAGTATTTCATATATTTTATTCTATCTATTGAATCATAGGCTTATTTAAAATCTACAAATATATTGTATATGTCTCGATTATGTTCCCATGCTTTTCCTAATATTTGTTTTACAGTAAATAGCTGGTCAATCGTGGATCGTCCAGGTCTAAATCCGGCTTGATATTCGCCGATAAGTTTTTCTGAGTAGGGCTGGATGCGTTTGTTTATTATGCATGTTAATATTTTATATGCAGTACATAAGAGGGATATTCCACGATAATTTTCACATGCCAGTTTATCCCCTTTTTTATGTATTGGACAGATTAAGCTTTTCTTCCAGTCGTTGGGGATTTTTTCTTCCTTCCATATCTTTATTATCAGTGTATGAATATATTTTTTTAGGTGTTCGCCACCTAGGCCACCTAGTTTGTATACTTCGGAAGGGATCTCGTCTATTCCAGGGGCTTTGTTGTTTTTCAGCGCTTTTATTGCCTTTTTTATTTCATCATATTCTTATTACTTAAAAAAAGGAAAAATTCTTATAAAGTAAAGAAGAAAGTAAAAAATTCTAATAAACTAAAAAATAAAATTAAAAAAATAAACAACAATTCTAGTAAACTAAAAAAGAAAATTAAAAACTAAAAAATATAATAAACTACAAGAACGGAAATAAAAAAAATTAAAAACCTCCATATAAAACAAAACTTCAGCTCTGCAGGTTCGGCATGTCATTGTTTGACGTGCCATAAATTCGTTGCTGCAGGCCCGACATAAACATTTGTATCCGTACGGTGCACACGCGTGTGTGCAACCTGGCATACGATACAAACTCCCTGTAAACATTAATTATTTGTATATATTTGCAGTGATCACTATTTAAGAGCTTGAGAACTATAAGAATTACAAGACTAATTGTTAATGCATCTTCGAAATACGCAGTAATAATTTGTTGAAAACTTTATCGAGTTACAATTTCTTTATTGAAGATCATATTCAAAATATTATATTATATTTTGCAGGTCAATTTAATGATTTTAAAAATCACAAATATTTCAGCTTTTTTTTATAATCCTTTTGAGATACTAGTAATTATGTACATAGATGTCAAATATCAGAATTTTTCATTCAAAATTTCAAGATTTTCTAAGGTCACATGATTAATTTGACACCAGGAGTGTGGAATTTATTTATCGAAGAAAGTAAACCACATGGAATTGGAAAATTACGAAATTAGAATGAAAAATTATGATATTTTACATCTATGCACATAATTACTACCTATCATTTTGACATGGGCCCGCATACCTGCTTGTCAAGGCCAAGAAAGTCACATGACTTTGTATTTAACATTTCTTGTACACATACACTCCAAATTTCTACTTATGCCTATTCTTTATATTTAGATTTTTTAATTTTAAATTCATTTTATGAAGAAATTTTCCAATTCATTGTCGGGATTGCCAGTATTTCTGAATGGTATATATAATATACCTATAATTTTAAATATTTAACTATTAATACAATAAGAAGAAATAATATATGTAGGTACTTACAACAGATTATTTTATATATTATAATCTTTTATCTCTAAATCAATACAAGATATAATAAAATATTTATCACACAGAGAATTTAATCTTCTTTAATATTTGCAAGAATAATAATTTTTAAAAAAATATATTTCATTTTTTTAAGAATATGCTACTTCCAGTTGTCCAATTGCTACCAAAACCTTTTCAACTCTTCACATTATTGTCAGATTGACAAATACGTAGTTAAACAGATATTAAGTCTTAACAGTTTTTAAGAAATCAGTTTTTAAGAAATTTTCCTTCCAACATCCTCACACACACGCACATCATCGTAAAAATGTTAAAATCGGATTGTAGGGACCTTAAAACGTACTTATTCAATAAAATTTGGATATGCGATTTTTAGCATGAATGCAATACCTCTCTTAGCGAGAGGTAAAGATTATATATAAATTTACTTTTTTTTTTGATTATTTACATATTTTCAGACCTGTAATGCACAGTTTTCGGTCATAATACGGCTATAAATGTGCGTTATTTCAAGAACTGAGCGTAGCTTAATTACCAAATATCTGTTTTTAACTTATTACTTGATTTGACCCTTTACTTAACGTTTTTTTTTTTAAATAATCGCATACTAAATCCATTTTTACTACATCTTTAAATTAAAATAAAAGCTTAATGCCTATAATTTTTTTGCGAAACCAAAATTACTTTGGAAACACAATTTTGCTTATATTTTGCTAGCATACGAATGATTTTGCAAGTATGCAAGTCTGTCTGAATGAGACCTGCTGCTGAAAAGAGCCACTGGAATTCCATAGAACTCATCTGAAAACTGTAGTACTTTAGCGCCGCTTTTTTAAAATTTTGGTAAAGGACTGCATCGCGCCAGAAAACCAACGGATCCGCTTCTCTTCTAATATTAGGGGCTTTCATATATCTCTCGACTTATTTGTGGAAATCAGGGGTCAGGTACTGAATGGTTGGTTGGTCGAACGCGCATATTCGAAATGTATTGGTGGATCGGCAAACAAATATCGTCAATTCCGATTTATCGACTAGAAAACAATATCGCCAATATATCGTTTACATTTCTAATTTTGGGGTCACAATGGCCAATAAAAATGTAGGATAGTTAGGGTTCCGCTAAATGCAGACGGTTTCTTAAGAGTTCCATAATCGTAAAAAATTGTGAACCGCTGTTTTAGAGAATAATATTTCAAATAACAGTTACAGAAAAAATAATTGTACGCATCTTTTACTTGAAGTATTTTTCTCCAAAATGATCCATGAACGATTGACAGAGATAAAACACTGCGAGTCAACTGCTCGCTAATCACCCCATCAATTTTTCATGCTACCAGCCAATGTGTTGAAAAGAATTTTTGTCATTTTCCGTGCTGTGATAAACTCTATTAAAGACTATGTCTGCCGGCCGATGTAATGATTTTAAAAATAATTCAGAAATATTTCAGTTTTTTTCAAAATTTGTTCGAAGTTGTCATCAACGATACTGAAGAGAATTTACAATTAGAATCCCTTAATCTTCAAGCTAATGTGTTGAAGTTACTCGTAGTCGTACTATTTAAAAACGAAAATTTGATTCAAATTTATGCATTATTGAATAATTTCACTCAGATTACAATATTAATTTTTGGTACCTATTATACTTCATTTCACGGAAGAAAATGGTATATGTCGCTGGAGAACCGACCGTTTTTACTGTCATTAATAAAAAAAAATATCTGTAAAAATGTACAAGACCTGAATATTAAAAATTATAACAAAACATGGTTAAACATCACTTAATTCTGTAGATTTTATTTGATAATTGACAATTAACAAAGGATTTTTTTTCATTTTTGTTTGCATTCTAACTAATCAAATGGCAGAATTTATATCCCTATCTAAACTAACGCTATTTTTTACGTGAAATGAAGTATACGTACACATACAAAGATACGAGCTTAAAAATGAAACATCGAAGATATCGAACGCGAATTACTGATCTTCCATCTCGAAAACTTTTTACAAAGTGGAACATCGTATTTAAAATCTTTAAACTATTATTTTAAATTTGTAGGTACTACTACATATACATACATATTATGCGAAAGAAATGTAAGTATAATTTGAGTTTCTTTAAATTTATAATCCAATAATAGGGTTTCCAATAAGAATTAATATTTGGCCCGCCATATATGTATTTTAAAATTTCGTATGCTATCCGTTTCGCAAAAAGGATGGTGACCCCTGCTCAGTTTTTTTTTTGTCTGTGCCCCTGCTCTAAATATCTATGTATAAACTAATCCATAAAGTTTTACGGGACAGATATTTGAAAAAAAAATGTCTTCACGCTTATGTCACGGTTTCGCATGTTCACCCGATGTATATTGTTATATTGATAACTGTCATTTTCCCTCTTTATATTACTTGCGTCAGTAATAACTACATTATAGCACTTATATATAAAACAAGGTTAGCGAACCTAGGCATTTGCACATTTACTATACCTTGTTCCATCTTACGCATTCAGCATTGCAGAGAATAAGGCATAGTTTTGACTTCTCTGATTGGATGAGAGACAAGTTTACCAATGTAATTTCAGCTACTTAAAACTGGCGCTGATGCGAACGCCATCTGTTGAATGCGTTAAATGGAACAGAGCATAACTTGTCAAAATAGCAAACAATGCTCAGAGAAAACTGAAATAACATGTACTCCATTCTGTCAGGGAAATTCAAATAAATAATTTTTTGCATGAATTTATTAAATCACATTAATATTTACATTAACATTGATATTAATAGACATTGGGGTGTATTCTGTATCCTACTATACCCCATTCGCCGAGACGAGAGAATGTAGAACTAATTCTTAAACAGAAACAAGCCATTTTATTGGTTCGGCTCCAAAATTATCCTTTTTTGATCAATAGAATTTGTCTCTGTTCAAGAATTGGTTCCACATTCTCTCGTCTCAGCGAATGGACTATATGCTAATATTAATTTTAACAGCCTATTAAAATTTATAAGCAAAAGAACGTAATTTATTACCTATCATTTTAATTTTATATTCTGTGTCTTCTAGTGTTATTGGTAAAAAAAAAACAGGATGTTAAAATTAACATGATATGATACAGAATACACCCCATAATCTTACTCACTTCATCAAATTCAACTTTGCCAATTTTAATTACACTTATGTTGCAACATTCTTCGGTTTATCGAGATTCACGCAAAAAATACTTTGAGATGGATTATCAACAAAAGCAAAAGTGGATTTCTTCTTTATTCTAAAAACTCTCCCTTGGATACTCTTTGCAACATTCATTTTATTTAATACGGATTCCATCAATATAGCCTTCCGTGACAGTGGACGATTTCCGGGATGGAAAGTCCACCGTAGCGTCTGATGGTCTTAATATTATCACCCGCATTTTCCAATAAAATTGCCAAAGAACGTTTTATACTGTGACCAGTGTAGGACTCTACATCCGGTAATTAAAAAAAGAAGCAATCTTCGTCGGTATTCTCAATAATGTGAATTACAATCTCCCGTGGTGAATATTACGGATAGAGCATAAAAACATGTACTTCCTGCAGATATTAACAACTTTACAGAGAATCCTTCTTCCATAATAATAATCAAACTGCGAGAAACATTTATCTCCGCATCTGGTATAGAAACATACAGATATGATCTATATAAAATCCTCAATGATCAATGTTTAGCTTCGTCAACGCATTACATCGGCCAGCCACTTCCATTATTAGTGTAACCAATAAAGATTCTAAATAAGTACTAAATCACATAATAATAGAGAACTATTACTTTCATCAACTATTCTTCATTGAGTGCCTCCTTCATAAAATGCTCTATATGTTCTTTTTTAAGGACTTTTGCCTTTTTTCAGTTTGTGGGTTCTGGATTCATTCTAAAGATAAACAATTAGCTTACCATATTTTGAAATATCTATGTTTTTGCTGCTACTCCCCCTTTTTACATTTACATTATATTATATAACAAATATAGAAATAACACTTCATTTATAGTCGTATTATTGTTTTAAATACATAGTTGTGTTGAGTTAATATATGCATAAGTTTTAGCTGTTCAATCCAGTATTCATCTTCTGTATAGACTTTCGAATTATCACTAAAGGTATAAAACTAACATTTGGTATGATAAAAAAGAAGAGAAGATAAAGAATTGCCATACTAGCTTTTCAACACACGTTCTTCTGTACTTTTGAAATAGATGAAGATATCCAATAAGATTCCACTGTACATATCCATATCCCAATGTTTCGTGCAATTTCCAACATATTTTTTTTTCGTGTTTAATGGCATTTAAACAATTATATCCAACAAAGATGACCGACCTGAAACATTTAATCATTTTCGTAATATTTATCTTTTAATCAAACCAGATTATTTTGTTTTTAAGGTTATACGGGTAATTTATCTTAATAATTGCTTTTAGTGTGTACATATAGTACTGTAAAATCATATTAAATGTTATAAATTTAACATTTGTTTTCAACAATACCACCCATTCTACTGTATTAGTTAATTTTACTTTTCCTATGTTATGAATTTATTCCTGTTTATAAATTCTGAAATGAAACATTTATAACTACTTATTTACCTTAACATTGATATAATATAAATGAATTGTTATATTGATCCTAAAATAAAATATAACAAATATTCTGTACCAAAGCATTTTCATTCAAAATACATGTTCCAACTTATAACATTTTATATAATGAAGAAAATATTATTTTTAACATTAATGTATTTAAATTGATTAGTTTTATTTGTGTTATGATTTTTCAAGATTGTTTGAAATGTTATAAATAATTTAAATACCACTTAAAACAAAAGTTACTAACAACATTGGAATTGAGCAATGGTGAACGGACATTGTTCTTTAAAGCGCACCAACTTCAGCGTGGTAGAGATTTGCACTGGTTGAGACTTGCATTACACAGGATAAAAATTTTCGAGATTTGAATAAGAAGAGGTAATATTTTTCGAGCTTTGCAGTGTTGAAAATTGCATAAGTTGTGACATGAATAAGTCAATGTAAAATAATTCGAATTTTGACTATTCGTAAGATGTATAAAACGTGATTTGACCAAGTCAATATAAATGTATTCGAATGTTGTCTGTGCTCCCCAGGCGGGTTATTTAATGACTTGTAGTAATTTTTATATATTTTATTTTTATTGTACAAACGCCATCAGCGCCTTTTTACAGTAACTAAGTTTAAAAAGAGTCCCCTCCAAGTTTTGGGCGAGATTATGCCAGATTACCAGATTTCGGGTATAAAAGGCGCAGCATCACTTGGAGAGATCAGTTCTCGAACTCGTCTTGAATGATCCTCCGAGGGTCACGATTGGAGTGCGAACGTATGAGTCGAAGAAGTCTTACCGTGGATTTTGCCACTGTTGTTTTTGGTGAGTGAAAAATCACCGTCCGAATTTCCTTGTGGGTGATAGACAACTCCGTCGTTGTGCTATCACAGGAAATTGCTGTCAGCGCAAGTTGTCAATTTGTATTTAAACTTGGCGTTTGTGTGTTTCTTAAAAACACGTTTTATATTTCATTTTTTTGGGGTTACTTACCGCTAGTAAAAGACTGTGCCATTGCCGTACCGCGGGGGCACAGTCACCATTCTTTTGGGGTTGGAGAATACCAGTTTGTGGCTCGACAGTTTTGTCGTACACTGTATTATTATTATTATCCTTATTATTTATTTGTTTTGTATTGGGTAAAAACTGAAATAAAAGTTATTTATTTATTACGGGTTAAACGTGCTTTTTCAAGCGAACCTTGGCCTCCCTCCTAGAGCTATCCCGGCCCATATTGTCCCCCTTTCAGCTACCACCACCGAAGGCGCCCGAGTATTCCGACCGACGGCTGAAGGGACAATTCGACGATGGCCCAGCCACCGCTCACAACGGGGCCACCGTCACAGTAACAAAAAACGGAAGTGGCGAGAGGTATTGTGCTGGTCACGATAGATTTTTACCTTCCGTCACCTATAGGTAAGGAAGGTATTGTCTTTGGTCAAAAAATTCGGTAGTGAGTTTTCATTGAATAAGCACGTTTTAAGGTCTTTACAATACGATTTTACTATTTTTACGATGTCTGTATGCGTGTGTGTATGTGACCGCGGTTTCGTCAACGATATCTCCAATACTAGAATTCCAAAAATTACAATTTTTGCGTATTCCTCTTCCTTACAACCATATGCAGACTTGATTAGATTTTGGTTATAATTGGTCAACCGGAAGTATCCTCATTTGAAGATTTTAACAGTTTTTCTTGAAAAACTCAGTTAAATTTTATTATAACTTAAAGAATATATTATTCTCTATACGATTTAATTGCATTATATATTTCATATTCAACAGATATAGAGTTAAAGAATTATAAAGATTGTAATAATTATAAAATTTCATATATCAGCCAGCTGTGCTAACTTAACCATGGAAACTGCTAATATATTCAGGTAATTCAAATTGACAGATGTCAATATCAATAAAAAGTAAATGATGAAAGAATAAGGGAAATAATTCTAGTGTTGGGCGTTTCTAGAAAGATATAAGAGAGACGATTACATTGGTTTGAACATGTCATGAGGAGAGATGAGTATATTGGAAGAATGAATAGCTTCCCAAGTAACACTGACCGACGGTCGACCAAAAAGTGACGTCGATTTCAGGTCGAGTTTAAGTCATATACTGCCGTCTAATCCGACGTCTATACGACGACATTGTGCCGTTGATTTTTGGTCTGAAATAGGTCTATTTAGACGTCTAATCAGACGTCTATACGACGACATTGTGACGTTGATTTTTGGTCTGAAATAGGACTATTTAGACGTCAGATTTGTGGTAATTAGGTCTATTTAAACCTTTTTTACACGTCTAATTTCACGTCTTTATGACGATTATTTTTACTTTATTTTTAATATTATTAAAAATTCATATTTTAAATTAATTTAATTTGGCAATTAATAACACACGAAGGGATATATTATTTTTATTTATATATCAATTCATTATGCAAAAATATATAACAATATATTGTTTATTATAATGATTTTTTCAAATTAGAACAAATGTAATATAAAACTTAATTTATATTTACATATATGTATAATATAAATATTTTTATTTATTTATTGTCATTACCAAAATCTACGAATAGAAGCAGATTGGCACACCCAAATATGGGTATGCCGTGGTGATATTTATATTTTATTTATTTAAAACATATTACATGTTTACATAATAATTAATGCGAAACGGAAACAATTTATATCTGTTATATTTTTTGATATAAAAATCATGGACTTATTAATTTTCAAGAATTTAAACAAAAGCTAGTAGTGCTTTAAAAAACATTTTAAGAAATGTTGCTAATACAAAAGCAAATGTATAAATAAAGGGAAATATATAATATAAAAACAAAGATTTATCTATATACCTAGTTTCACAGTTTTACCTGAGCATTTCCTATAGCTCCAAAAATCCCACTTTCCTAAGTTTTCCAAGAATCTTTACATCTTCCCTTTCAAGCTATTCTAGAACGATTGAATTTAAGTAAACCATCGACAAAGAGACATCATAGTGATTTTTAATACATATTTCGATTCTGCTGATCTTGACCAAGTTGCATTTTTTTTTAATGGAAACTTAATTTCTAATTTCTCTTTTGTATAGTTTGGCAGTTGCTGTAATAGAATTTGTTGGTACAAATTCTATTCAAACTGCCGAAATGTTGGCTGCGTAATAAAAATAAAATTTATTGCGCTTGGCCCGAAAATTTGAAATATAAAAAAAAAATTGGTTCGGGCAATTAGCAATTATTACCAGCAGGCCAATTCTGAATATAAATTATACGAGGTGGAGATAATAGAATAATTTGGTAAGTCGAACTTTCATTTTTGTATTTACAACTCTTTTCTAAAATTAAAAGAAATTACAGCAAAATAAAAATAAATCAAATAAAAATTGACATATGCTTAGACTACTGCAGGGGGGTGAAACTGCATACAGAAACGTGATAACAAGTTTTCAATCTAGTAGCGTTTGGAAATACTTCCTGACCCTTTCATAGATGGCTTTAGTAGTACACATTTTACAGGGATTTTCAAACTTTAATGTCAAAATACTATAAAAAGCTAACATATGTTTGAGAACTGCTGTAAATTTCCCACAATTCTCTATTGCATCGTTCGAAATTCTTTGACATTTAAAACTGTTATTTGTGAATTTGTATCTTTATTGCAATATATTACTTTATCATTCAATGTATTTTCGGTAAGTATATTAGTTTTCATACTAGTAGCATTATTATACGGGGGTGATATAAAATATAACAACAAATTAATAATATTTCAGAAAAAAATCATATGAAATATTTGTAACTCTTGCATAGTGAAGACACATTCTTGCAGAAGTTGACAGTGCCCAATAGAAGAAATGGTTTATGTAAGTGGACCAGGAGAATTTACATCATGGTGGTGCTCTTAGATATTTACACCGTAGAAGAGCAGCAAAATATTACATTATTAGGCGAAAGGACGTGAAGCTTTATAAGATTCATCAAAGAATGTTAAAATAGTATGAGTCAGTTTTAAGAAAAAATGAGTATAGAAGAGGGTAGATTTGTTAAAAATTGGACGAACATCGGTAACGAGGTCAATGAAGCAGTGCATTTCTGGCAGACATTTAGGGCCGAGATATCCATCTCCTAATAAATCAGCTAATAAGTATTAGGTGAATAAACTATTTATTAGGTACATATTAATTTTCTGAATATCCACAACATTTTATTCGGCTAATAGTAATTAGGTACCTAATAACAATATAGCAGATTTATTCACAAGTTGGTAGACATGAAAACTAATATTTGACATTTGTTTTGACGTTTTAAGGTTAGTTACTACCAGCAAAATGACAACAAAACGAATATGAGCTTCCTATTTTTCTTTAACTGAAATTCGTTTACTAATTGATGTGGCTTTTAATTTTAAAAACATAATAGAAAATAAACAAACAGATGCTGTAAACTAGAAATAAAAAAGTTAGGCATGGGATAAAATAGCAACAACATTTAATTATTTACATTTTGTGCATTTTTATAATTATCACTGTTTATTTCATCTTCATCTTGTATGTCAGGAGGTAAATGTTTATTTTGTTCGCGACAAATGTTATATAATAGCTGATGCAATTATTATATTATGAACTGTTGGTATTTTGTTTCGTGCTCCAATTGAACACCAATTGACAATATAGTGAATCTTATTTTCCAAATCCCGAAAAGTCTTTCAATTATAATTTAATTTGGCATTCATTTAAATATTGTTCTACACGATCTCGTGGATTTGTAATTGGTGTAATTATGTATGAAGCAAAGAATAAACACTGTGATCTAAAAGAATATCTTGCCCCATTTCCCTATTTTCAAATTTCATTCTTATTGTAGAATTTTGAAAAATAATTCTGTCATGAATTGCTACCGGCCAGCGACAAACAATATCTCTTATTTTGTTAATTAGCATCTCCAACAACCTGAACATTATTTAATGAGAAGTATCCTTTTCGATTGCGAAAATATTCGGCATTTTGACCTCCTGGACTATGTACTTTAATGTGTGTACAATCAATTGCGCCCAGCACTTTAGGAAAACTCGCAATTCTATAAAATTCTTCCTTTACAGTTAATTTCTATTCCTCTGTATAGGGCATATTTATAAACTATCTTCTTAAATGTACTACGGTACTACTAACTCGTCTTATTATTTGTCCACACGTAGTTCTATATGTAATCCACCGAAATCACCTAAAACAATTTGGAAGCTGCCAGTTGCGTAAAATCGTAACGTGACAAGAAGCTGTTGCACCATTTGCAATATATACAAAGCTGTCCTTTTTGATAAGCAAAACCTGTTATAAAATTCGGTATCATTCCATTTATTAAAGTTTTCAGCCCTATGTCCCACAATGTAAGCCCGTCTATTTATTAAATTCAAGTTTTCTACCTCATGTCTTTCAATAATTTTATCCACTTCTTCAAAATTTATCTACAATAAAAATAACAAATAACATATATCCAGCATTATTATTTTAAATACAAACCATTTTGATCCAATTATCACTGGGTTTTAACATAAATAATCATGAAAATTCACTATATTGCAATTTATTAGGAACTTTGACTAGCTAATAATTTATTTAACTAATAAATGAATTTATTAGGTACATCAAATTTATTAGGTAGTGGATATCCGCAGAAAATATTTATTAGCTAAATAAATTTATTAGGAAGTTTATTAGGAGGTGGATATCTCGGCCCTTAAAGTAACATCTCTTTTTTGAAATAATATTAATATTACCTCTTGTAATAATAATTCAAATTTTTGATTCCTTGAGTAGTATGTTCTTATATTTTAATAGTTGTCGCCGTGTAGTTTGAGATTTGTAGTTATTTATTATTTGATTTAAATAATGTAATGTATATATTTTAAAATAAAGACATTAACATATTAAGTACTGTATTTTTTTATAGTTCAACATATATTTCACATTTCTTGATAATGTTTTTAATAAATTATCTATTTTCGATAGATTTTTTATTAATTACATTATCAAGAAATAAAATTTAAAGTTTCAAATAATTCAAAATGAATTCATATTTCCCGCGACTTTCTCGGCTGTCAAATTTAGTTCTCTGACCTTTTCATAGACGGCACTAAAACTTGTTATCACGGTTTATAAGGGAGATACCCAATCTTCTACTATATATTTTCCTTAATCTATGGACTACTGTATATGTATGAACGCACCCTCCGCCATTTTTGTGTTGTGTCATGTCCAGCCAGAGATATTTACTGTATAAACATCTCTGTTTCCAGCATTTTAATTACCACGGGAGAATACTGAAAATAATATTTCTTAATGCGAACATTGAAAATTTAGTATATTGTAAGTAGATAAAATTGTGCTTATATTGCTTATGACAATTTGTTTTTTTACCTTCCGTCACCTTTAGGTAAGGAAGGTATTGTCTTTGGTCTAAAAATTCAATGATGAGTTTTTACTGAATAAGCACGTTTTAGGGTCTATATAATACGATTTTATCATTTTTACGATGATGTCTGTATGTATGTGTGTCTGTGTGTCTGTGTGTCTGTGTGTCCGTGTGTCTGTGTGTGTGTGTGACAAAAGTTCCGGATTCCATAACTTCAATACCACGATTCCAAAAATTATAATTTTTTCGTATTCCTCAAGTTTACATCCAGAAGAACAACTGATTAGATTTTGGTTATAATTGGTCAACCGGAAGTAGTCTCATTTGAAGATTTAACAGTTAAATTTGATTTATTGACATTTAACGTTATTATAACATAAAGAATATATTATTCTCTATACGATTTGATTACAATTTATACTTCATATTCAATAGATGGATATAAGTTGGGAACAGTGACACGCGTAAGTGATCATCTCTAGCTAACTTTAAAAATAATCAAATAATCTTACCAAAAACAATCATAAAAACGTTAAAAGTGCAGTGAAGTGCATAATAGAGTGTCCAGAATAGTGACAATCAGTGATTTTCAGTGAACACTAAACACTAATGTGACATTCAATAGGTCAAAAAATTGTTCAAGTCAAACAGCACGTGCTAAATAAGTAGCGCGCACGCATCCGCGCGCAAGCGACAGAAGTTAAATCAGTGTTGCCAGTCGTTGGAAACCAAAAAAAAACAAACCTTGAAACTATGCCGGAAACAAGTGGTGGATTTAACTCGACCACAACCACGGTGACAAACATAACGACAACTACAGCTACCACAACTCATTATAGATATTCTCCATCAGTTACCCAAACTACACCAATATGCAGCCCAATAAGACTAAACTCGCTTTCGCCCTTATTTACAAATATGGAAACCAGGCCAATATTACATCTGTCGCAAGCATCCACCTCCTCGGAAACACTCCCCTGGCAAACTATTTCCCAGAGAAACACAGCCAAAAGAACAAGAGAAAAGGAAACAGGTATATTGCATGAAAATGCAAAAAAGAAAAGTAACAAATCTAAAAGCGCGACACCAACATCTTCTATCTACAGCCCAAATAGATTCTCCGTATTAAACGAAGAAACCACTACTGCTGAAACCCAAGTTGACAAAAATTCTAAACCACCGCCAGTATTTGTGCAAGATGTATCAAACTACAAACTGATGTTAGAAACACTCAAAACAGTCTTAAACATATCGGAATTCATATGTAAAACACATACAAATAATAGTATTAAAATAAATAAAATTTCTGCTGATTCTTACCGGAAACTAATCAGATTATTAGACACCAACAAAGTCGCATACCACACGTACCAACCCCGCGAAGAAAGATCATATAGGGTAGTCATCAAAAACTTACATCAGTCTATTCCCGCGGAAGAGATAAAAATAGCATTGGAAGAAAAAGGATTTATAATCAGAAACGTCACAAATATAAGAAGCTGGGAACACAAAAAACCCCTCCCTATGTTCTTTGTGGACCAAGAGCCAAACGAAGACAATATGAAGATATATAACTTAGAACATATATTCGGCACCAAAATTGTAGTAGAAGCGCCAAGAAGGAAAAATGTTATACCACAATGCATGCGCTGCCAAGAGTATGGCCACACTAAACGATACTGCAAAAAACCTTACTACTGTGTAAAATGCGGAGACAACCATCCGACCACAGATTGCAAAAAAGAAAAAAACACGGCCGCACAATGCGCTTTGTGCACAGGTCCTCATCCAGCAAATTATAAAGGATGCAGCGTTTATAGGGACATTCAAAAATTGAGAAACAAAAATGTTCAAAACAAGCCGCAACAACAAACGTTATCACTCATCAAACATCAACTATTCACAGATAAGAGAAAATGTAAGTTTTGCCGAAGCAACTAACAATAATTGGAATCAGCCTCCGCAACAATCCCAAACCGAAGACAATACTGCAATATCCAAATTCTTAAATAAATTTGAAGAAATGTTCAGGCAACTTATGCAGCAAAACACAATGATAATAAACCTATTAACAACGCTCGTAAACAAAACAAATGGCTAACTCACTGAGAATTGCACTCTGGAATGCCAATGGCCTCCCGCAACATCGTAATGAAATTGAGATTTTTCTCAAAGAACAAAAAATTGACATAATGTTAGTAAGCGAAACTCATTTCACTCAAAGAAACTACTTCAATATTTACACTTATAAAACCTACCACACAAACCACCCAGACAAAACGGCACATGGAGGCACAGCGATAATAATAAAGGAAAAAATAAAACATTGTGAACTGAAAATTTTTGAAACAGAACATTTGCAAGCTACAAACGTAAAAATACAAGATGCCCACGGCTCACTCACCATTTCCGCAGTGTACTGTCCGCCTAAACACACTATCAAGGAAAACGACTTCAAAGAATACTTTAATACACTAGGAGACAGATTTATTTCAGGAGGGGACTACAATTCCAAGCATAATGACTGGGGTGCCAGAACAACGAACCCAAAAGGAATACAATTACGAAAAGTAATAATGAATAAAGGATATAACCACATAAGTACGGGAAAACCCACATACTGGCCCACAGATCCTAACAAACGTCCAGATCTCTTAGATTTCTTTATTGTGAAAAATATATCGACAAACTATACTAACATCGAAGACAACTACGACTTAACATCGGACCATTCTCCACTCATACTAACTATGAGCTCTACCCCCATTAAAAAGGAGAGAAAAGCGTCACTTTACAATAAAAACACCAACTGGGACAAGTTCTCAAAATACTTAAATGAGAACACATATCTTCACATACCGTTGAAGACAGCAAATGATTTAGACGAAGCAGTAGAAAGTATAACACAAATAATTCAGACCGCAGCATGGCACTCCACTCCAGAAATTGAAAACAAAAACGACAATGTCACCAACATACCCAAACAACTTCGGGATAAAATTGCTGAAAAAAGAAAAATTAAGCGCAAGTGGCAACAAACCCGACACCCAGAAGACAAAAACAAATTAAACCGCTTGTCAAGTGAAATAAAGAAATTAATACAAAAAAATAAGAACGACTCATTCCAGGAGTACATAAGAAATCTCTCTACTCATCCCGAGAAAAATTACTCACTGTGGAAAGCTACGAAAAAAATGAAAAGGCCCACAACACATATTCCACCAATAACGAAAGAAGATGGAACTCAGGCCAGAGAGGACATAGAAAAGGTCGAAACTTTCGCCAAATACCTGACTGAAGTATTCGCACCTCACCCGCCAATAACTTCAACTGAAGAAGAAAATTATATACACGAATTCCTGATGTCTCCAATACAACTCTCCCCACCAATCAAGCACTTCACCCCAAATGAAATTAAAAATGAAATAAAGAAATTAAACAACAAAAAATCTCCCGGATACGACCTAATAACTGCAAGAGTATTAAAAGAACTACCTAAGAGAACTGTAGTCTATCTGACACAAATTTACAATGCTATGATAAGAATATGCTACTACCCAGTACAGTGGAAACACGCGCAAATTATACTAATCCAAAAACCTGGAAAACCAGCTAACGAGACCACATCGTACAGACCGATATCGCTGTTACCACTGTTATCTAAGCTATTTGAGAAACTGCTACTCAGTAGATTAAAAACAATAATTGAAGACGAGGAACTAATCCCACCACATCAATTTGGCTTCAGGGAGAGACACTCCACAATCCAACAGGTTCACAGAATTACAAATGAAATAGAAAACAGTCTGCAATATGGTAAAATATGCGCCGGAGTCTTTATAGATATCAGCCAGGTCTTCGATAAAGTTTGGCACACAGGCTTATTATATAAAATAAAAAAGGTATTACCGTACCAATATTTCTTTCTAATAAAGTCATACCTAGAAGACAGATACTTTAAAGTAATCCACGAAGGAACAACCTCTCAGTTATACAAAATTCGAGCCGGTGTCCCTCAAGGCAGCGTATTGGGCCCAGTACTCTACCAGCTGTACACAGCCGACCTGCCCATCTCAAATAATGTAATTACCGCAACCTATGCTGATGATACGGCAATAATAGCGCAGCACATGGATCCTATTGTAGTGTCTCAACTGCTACAAAAATCTCTAGACAGTATCGAAAACTGGGCCAAAACGTGGAGGACGAAAATAAATGAAAACAAGACCACTCATGTAGTCTTCACAAACAGAAGGATAACTTGTCCAAAAATAAAAATAAATAACAAACTAATAGACACGAAAGAGGATGTAAGATATCTAGGGATGACTTTAGATAAAGGGCTAACATGGAAAAAACACTTGAAAAATAAAAGGAAACAGTTAGATATAACAGCAAGAAAAATGTACTGGCTTCTAGGTCGCAAGTCGCAATTGCTTATAGAAAACAAAATTTTACTTTACAAAGCCATAATCATACCAATTTGGACTTATGGTATTCAGTTGTGGGGCTGCGCCAAAAAGTCCAATATAAATATTATACAACGGTTTCAAAACAAGACCTTGCGAACGATCGTAAACGCCCCCTGGTTCGTAAACAACCATACAATTCATAAGGATTTAAAGATAAAATATGTCCACGAACAGATAAAAATATTTGCTTCTAAATATGAAAATAAGCTCTACGACCACCCAAACCACCTGGCGCTAAACTTGCTAAACAACGAGGATGACCCTAGACGCCTGAACAGAAGCAAACCTATAGATTTAAAATTTCTATGATACGCACAAAAATTATGTATACATATATATTTATATAGAATAATATTCATTAAATAAATAGAGGAAATTCCAGTGGGAATTTACCTCACGCATGACATTGTAATATATATCAAATTTGCTGGTTGGCCCAAGCAGGCCAGTTGTAAATATAATTCTTTGTCAATAAAAAAAAAAAAAAAAAAATATTCAATAGATACAGAGTTAAAGAATTTTAAAGAAATTAAATTTTATAATTCAGCCACCTATGCCAAACTTGGGAACTAGTAATCTATTCATATAATTCAAATTGACAGATGTCAGTATCAATAAAAAGTTAATTAATGTGGCAGATATGAGGATGTTGAACTAGATATTGGAGAATACACCAAAAGATATGGTAAGAAAATAACTCTAGTGTTACAAGTTTTTAGAAAGATACAAGAAAGACGATTACATTGGTTTGAACATGTCATGAGGAGAAATGAAGAATTATAATGGAAGAAGAATGAATATTTTAGTAATAGGACGTTAAAGAAACAGAGGAAGGCCAAAGATAAGATGGAAGGACTGTATTGCGGAAGATTTGAGAGAAAAGGAACTGAATGAGAACGACATGCAAAAATAGCGACCCCTAACGAATGGGAAAAGCTAAAGAAGAAGAAGATGCCAGTGTCAAGTGCAATTTGAATAGTTTGTTTAAGAAATAATTTTACTGGAAATTTAGAATCTTTTGTAAGAAAAATTATGGAATTTATACATTATACACGAGAATGACGGAAGGTATTGTGCTGGCCACAACAGATTTTTATAGATATGGTAAGACACGAAGCGAAGTGCCATTATGAAGAATATAAACAAGCAAAAGTGAACTAGTTGAAATATGCACCACACAACAACGTGCAAATAAATACATATTTTTTTTGTAGATATAAGATGCATTTATTTATTTAATTTGTATTTTTCGTAATATTTTTTTTAAATACTTTTTATGTTTAATATTTATTGTTGGTATATTGTTTTGCATTAATATTTTTATATTATATAGTATAAATAAAACTAGAATTACATTATTTATTTTTCCTACCACCATTTACGTTTATACCATAAAATTTACGTCGAAACAATGCCCTAAAATGACGTCGAAACAACGTCTTATAATGACGTCGATACAACGTCTTACAATGACGTAGAAACAACGTCTTATAATGACGTCGATACAACGTCTTATAATGACGTCTAAACAACGTCTTAAAATGACGTCGATACAACGTCTTATAATGACGTCGATACAACGTCTGAAAATGACGTTGATACAACGTCTTAATATGACGTCTAAACAACGTCTTAAAATGACGTCGTACAGCTCCACGCTGAGACGTCTACAGGACGTCTATGTGACGTAAATTAGGACGTCACAGCGACGTCGATTTTAGGTCATTTGTGTTACTTGGGTTATAACAGAAGGTGGAAGAAACATAGGAAGACCAAATATAATATGAAAGGAGAGAAAAGGGACTGAATGAGGACGACATACAAAACAAAAATTAGTGGAAGAAAAAATAAAAAATAGCGACCCCCTGTTGAATGGGAAAAACTACAGAAGAAGAATATGTTAGTGTCAAGTGTAATTCGCATAGTTTGTTTATGAAATAATTTAACTGGAAATATAGGATCTTTTGCAAAAAAAATTATGTGGGCGCGTGCAGTGACGTGACTTTGCTCACTTTGGCAAGCAGATATTTGGACCCGTGTCAAAATGACAGCTATTAATTACGTCCATAACTTACAAATGCCATAATTTTTCATTCAAAGTTTATGATTTTCTTGTTTCATGTGGTTTATTTATTATCAGGGATGTTGAATTCAGTTGCCGAGAAAATCATAAAATACCAAAAAAAAATAATTTTGAATGAAAAATTTTGACGCAAGGATAACCCGCAAAATAGAAATGAATGGAAGAAAAAAATAAAAAATAGCGACCCCTCACGAATGGTAAAAGCTAAAGAAGAAGAAAATGTCAGTGTCAAGTGCCATTTGCATGAAATAATATTACTGGAAATTTATAATCTTTTGGCAAGAAAATTTATGTATGGAATTTGTATATAATACACAGGATTGACGGAAGGTATTGTGCTGGCCACATCAGATTTTTTATTCTGAAATTCGAATAAGTACCTTCTATAGTTTTAGTAAATATGATTTTCTATTCAAATTTATGTATATATTAAACACTGTAGTTATTTAAAAGTATTCTATAAGGTTACCTGTTGCTATGTTTTGTTAATTATTTATTTGTATTTGTTGATTTGTAGTTCATGTTCATACCTGAAAAAGGCAATAGTTTATATTGCCGAAACGTCGTAATTTAAATAAATATAAACAGAATTTAAACTAAAAAAGGTTGTATTATTCTAATAACAATATTTGTTTACCACTCGCCTAACTATTAGGTATTATGCTTGCAAATTCTCACAACAATGATATTAGTCTATTAGTAAAAAAATAAAGTCACTTAAATAGCTAATTTGTACTTTAATTTGCTTAAATTTTTCTGTTTTTGAATTTTAGTTAATTGGAATTGTTTGAAATAATCAAAACAAATAATACATCAGGTAAACGTGAAAATATATCCTCAAACAAGAAAGGCAAAAATATCATGGCAAACTGATAATATATGCTAATTTCATAATTTTCAGAAAATAACAACTACATATTATTTAAGGTAGTTCACCATTAAATCGAGTTGCTATAGTTGTTTATAAAAAATTAACTATGTGTTAAGATTGGCCTAATACATGCACAGTTAATTTTTCATAAACTTCTGACGTACAGAAAATGAGCTATTCGCCTCGAAAGTAAGACATTTTAACACATGAAGCATAGGACCAATGCTACCAAAACCAACGTTTTGATCGATAGAATCATTTTGCTTCTATAGATTTTAATAAAAAACTAATATGTAGTAGTTTAATATGCTTCGAATGTTATTTCAAACGATGAAAGCGATCTGATGTACAGTTTCAGAGTAATCGTAGTGTAAATTAATGTACTCGACGACAGAAAAACTCGAGCGAGAGAGGCAGCGGCAACACTGTATGTTTACGTGACGGGGAGGGGGCAAAACTAATATAATATATAGATAAAAATATTACTTACATTTGCATTTAATGTATTTTATTATTCATTTATATTTTTGAAAAACTGTACAACAATGTTATAACTGCTAAATTGATTTTTTGACAGCCTAAAAATGACATTTAAATGACAGAAGGCATAAATCACGCCTTCATTACCGGTTTTGGAACTAGAGTTTTTGGGCAGATTTTAAAACAAAATTTGAGATGTATCCCGGCGTTGCATTGATAAAGTAAGCTACGATCTAGTAGATATCAAAATTTAAATGTCATTTTTAGAATGTCAAAATAGTTATTTATGTTATAAGGATCATAATGTCTATAATTATGGTACTAGTCGTGAAGATTATCATACGAGGCAAAGCCGAGTTTGATAACACGGCGTGTACCATAATGTTTGACATTATGATCCGTATAACATACAAAATTTTATATGCTGGCGTAAATCAATGAGAAAATAAAATACATTATTTTTTTGACGTCCCAAAAAATTAAATCTAAAAAATCAGATATGCTGATTTTGATGTTCTCTTTATATGGAGTTATGGTAACCACATAGTAACAAAATACTTGTTTACAAATAAACAAGGTTTGACAATAGTGTATGTATATGGCCTGTGATTTTCGGCAAAAAATGAGTGATTCTGAAGAAAGTTTGCCTTCTGATATAGAAAATTCAGCGCAAAATGTTGTTTCATCACTTTTACCACAAAAATCTAAAGCAACTTACGAAATGACGTTCAACCGTTACGAAGAATGGTGTATAAAGAAGAAGGTGAAAAATATTACAAATGAGAAAGTGTTACTGGCATATTTTGAAGAGTTAGCAAAAAACAGAAAATCCTCGTCCCTTTGATCGTATTACTCCATGTTACGAAGTGTTTTGTCAATTAAGAAGAACATTGATATCAGCAAATATATACACCTGGTCGCATTTTTGAAGCGGAAATCCGAAGGCTATAGAGCTAAGAAGTCCAGAATTTTTACCAAAGAAGACATCGCAAAGTTTTTGTTAGATGCAGATGATAAACAGTTTTTAATGATAAAGGTAAAAAAATCAATCAAAATAATATTTTTTTCTATTATTTAATCAATCTTTTATATTAAGGTTGTGTTCATCATTGGATTAAGTGGAGCATGTAGAAGGGAAGAACTGAAGGATTTACTTGTAGAAAATGTAACTGATCAAGATCAAGTTTTTAGAATTGTTATTCCTAACACTAAAACTAAAATTGCTCGGGAATTTTTTGTTACATCTGGAAGTGTTGAAGGTGTGAATATGGTAGAACTTACTAGGAAATATGCCGCCTTGCGTCCAAAGCATGCCGCCCATTCTCGTTTTTTTGTGTCATATAGAAACAATAAATGTACAACGCTCCCAGTAGGAATTCACACATTTGGAAATATGCCTAAACTCATCGCTACGTTTCTTAAGCTTCCTAACCCGGAGGAATACACTGGCCACTCCTTTAGAAGATCTTCCACCTCCTTGTTAGCAGATTCCGGAGCAGATATTCAAACTGTTAAACGTCACGGAGGATGTAGAAGTAATACAGTTGCAGAAGGATACATAGAAAAATCCGCAGAGAATAAGAAAAAAATATCTGCAGCAATTCTGGGTAAAAAGAATATACCAATGCAGCAGAATATTCAAAATAATGTTCAAATTAGTAATCAAACAAATGAAACACTTTCGACTTCTTTGCCTGGTGTTACGCTTACCAATTGTAGAAAATGTATTATAAATATTTACAATAATTAAATTGTAATTAAATAAAACTTGTTTCTGCGAATTTCGTTGTTACATTTTTACATAATTTCATTATGATACTGTGTACCATAATGCTTTCATTATGGTACTGAGTACTATAATGAAAGCCATTAGAGTACTGAAACTGAGGTTTATAATGTTCTTATTATGATACGCCAGCATATAAAATCAATTTAGCTGTAATTACATTGTTATATGGTTTTTCAAAAATATAAATAAATAAAAAATACAAAAAATGCAAATGTAAGTAATATTTTTTATCTACATATAATTTGTTGTATTTTTAATACGTCAAAATGGCGAATTTTAACTATGGCTGGATTCAGCGGCTCTGCTAGAGCTGTTTCCCTCTTCCGCAGGGCCCTAACAGTCCAATCAAAGCATGCTTTCCTCAATATTAATACGTCCGTGCGCTGGTAGAGGCGCTGCGTACGATATTTTTTCATTTTGGGAGCAAAGCGGGCTTTGAATTTGTGTTTGTTTTGCGTTGTTGTGTTTTCAAAATTACGTTTTGCTTGTCATCCATTTTATTTGGAGTTGGAGTAAATAATTATAATCTGTGAGAATAATTATCAAGTTGTCTTCCACAGACAAACTCTTATTTTCGTCGTTAAGTGAATATATATTTCATTCAAACATTATACCAACGGTAAGCAAAAATACTTATATATCTTATAACTTACAATATATTTTTGTAACTCGTACTAATTCAATTAAATAAACTTCATTAATTTTACAGAAATTCTTCATAAAAGGCAATGTTTTGTTTCCCGAGCAAATGGTTATTAAACCATTAAACCCAATAATTGCAAACGGCAGAAAAAAGGAACTAAGTTTTAGTCAAGGACGTCAATCTGTACTTCCCAATCATTTGTGGAGTGACTTCTGCTCTCTGACTGAGGTATCAACGACCACCTACACTGAGGTATGTACGTAATTATAAGTTAAATTTCACGTGTGTTTTAAATATTAAGTTCCAAATACAATTTTTTAGAAACTACAAGTAGTACATTCACTGCTCAACCAGAACCCAGAAATTCAACCTGTTAAAGGAAATAACGTATCAAGGTAAATTTTGCAACCTTTGCATTACTGTCAATAATATCTTAAGTTTAGTACTAATCACGAGTACTCATAACAATTATTGCATTTTGCTCATTTCTATTATTTAAATAATTTAGCACCACCAACCAATTAGAATTATTATAGTACAATGATAATTAAGGAATTATATATTGTAAAAATTACAATTCGAATATGCAATCAAACAACTTAACATTTTCTTTGTTGTAATCAAAGAAATTGTTTGTAGTAGCCTTGGATTTTTTTTCGTAATTAAGTATTAGTTTTATTGAAATTAAATACTTTTATGATTTACCTAAGATTTCATTAAAATAAACATGTAGAAATTTTAACAATCAGTCGTTTTCCCAGTATCATGGAAAATTGAAAGTTAATTAGGTATGTAGATATTCTTTAATACTTCACTATTAAAAAAAAGTTTAGAAAGACAACGTTTAACAATTGAATACAATAAAAATTGTTTGATACAAAAAAAAAATGATTGATTACAAACAATGTAGTTGATTATTTTTTAACACAGTCGGTAAAAATGTAAGTTTTTGTACTTTTAATATTCTTTTAGGGTTATTTTTTGTAATAAATAAATTTTTATTTATTCAAATTTTAAAACTTATTTTCTTTCTAGTATTTACCATATGATTATGTAACACGATATACTTACGGGAATTGTAATAATAAACTTTAACCTACCGTGGCCTGTTTATAATTGGAAACTTGAATTTAGGGAAGAACCAGGAATGGCAAATGAGACTAGCTTTTACTATAATGAATATAATAAATAAATGAAATTATATATAAATAATAAAGTTCTCAGTTGTTACAAGGTATAGTAACTAATTAAAAATACAACATGAAATATTACTCACAGGTTTTATTCATCCTTCCCAAGGAGATGGATTCCTGGTGATATGTGGCACGAATAAAACCTTCACAAGAACAAGACTTCCACTAACACTGTTCACTGTACCGGGACCGGACTTAGCACTTTTGCAGTTACTGACTTCTGACTTACTGACTTCTCGTCTTTCTTTTCTCTTCTCCAAATGTTGAAGTTGTCCAAAATATATTCTTTGATTTTTCCCTCTCCTAATTACGTGGGGGTTGGCTTGCCCCTTCCGAGGGAAGACTTAACCAATCTGAAGATGTCAAAACCAACCCTTGTCATAGGTCCGCCTCTTTAGAGACCGGACACCCTCACAGCAAAAGTGCTAAGTCGGTAACATACGCTGAAGGAGACTTTCTTCAACCAAAAAATGTCGCTATGTCGTAAGAAATTTGATTCGGCCTCCAGCGTGAGTTATACCGTTAGGTCGCTTTCCCGAGAATGAACAAAAAAGGGGTCCAGCGGTTCAAACAAACAACCATAAACTGCTTTCGAACATGTCAAAAATGAAATACATTTCCGTCAAGGAACAATCTTCTAAATCTTTAGAAAGCTACAAGGAATATCTTTTGTTGCAGCGGAACGAATTTTGGAAACATTACAACTTGAGTGGTAATATATTTTACCCGTCAAATAAAATATATCTGCTAACAGTTAGTGACATGTTCAAAAGATGCAAGGGTACAGGAAATAGTTTTATCCTTTCAACAACATAACTTAATTGCCGAAACTAATCCCGAAGGGAAAACGACACATGTATACAAATAGTTTCGGACACGATCCGCAATAAATGATTTTAGAATACATTTGTTACAACTCTTCACCACTTAGAATAGTTATATTTTCAGAAGGAAAATATAATTATTACACCTTAAGCCTACTTAACTAAGGGTTGGACGATCCTCTCTCAGGTACCTGGTGCATAGGTTGTTTTCGAGATCACGACGCGTCGACTCCACGGTGGTTTCGTTTGCAGATAATCGCTTGCGTTCTGCCCATTGGCCGTAGACGCTCGCAGACCGGCATGAGCTCCATTATCTTTGCTGCTGGTGTGACGAGTACTTTGCACGCAGCAAGAGTGACAAACATCGGACCATACTGGCACCCTGGCGTCGACTTTGAAAATTCCATGAGCACTCTGTGACACCGTTGTTCGTGACTGTTTCCTGATTAGAGGGATCGACCTTTCCTTCGTTATAGTGGCTTGGTAGGTGCAACTGTAACAAAACCAACAGCAGTATCTGGATTCTCATTTAATCTCTACTCGCAGCCTAAATATCATTTTATTTTAGATCGTATTCTCAACTATAAATGGTATAATGGAGAACTTTGAATATTACGAAATACTATATTAAACTTTGCTAAATTTGTAACAAAACCTAACCTAACAACTAATATTAATTATCTTTATGTTCTTATCAACTAGCTAACCTAAACACTTGAGAGTTAGATCCTCTAGTTAAATAATGGTGCAACCCTTGGTCTAACTCTCAAGTTGGCTACCCTGGGACAGGAGCGCCAAATTCCTGAGTAACTTTGTAATCAAAGTCATCTGGCATCCGCAGGAAGAATTAAACAAAAGAAAATACAATTAAATCTGACCGAGTAATATGTTCATAAGTCGGTTATCTGACATGTTAGTTTGGTTGGCAGTATTGGCATTAGTTTGATTACAGGTTGCAGGACCGGAGTTAGAAGGGAATTCATTGGGTTTCTGGATTAGCGTGTCTGAGGAGCGTACGTCACGCAGTTCCATTTCTGTCGCACTATTATTTAGTCTTATATTATTGTTACGTTTACCGAAGATTTTACTGAGAACATTGAATTTATACGATACATAAATAATAATAATCAAAATTAGAAAAATAGTAATGCTTCCGCCGTATAAATAATGTGAATGTTGCTTAATTTTGATAGTTCTTAGATTTTCAATTTCTTTATGCCACCGATTTATGTCAATTCCCTGACTTTTTATGTGGGTATCAATACCAGACAAAACAGTTTTCACTTCGTCATTACTAATCTCGGTATTATTGAATTTTGACAAATGAATGATATTAACATCTAAAGGAGGGATAAACAAACTATTAAAACGAGTTGATGCTATTTTGGAAGTAGTGATCGTATGTGACAAGAGGAAATAATTTGCTGTGTGCGCGGTGCATGATGCAGGTATTTCAATAGTACCTGTTCCAGTGATTATGTGTTTTGTAATTCGCATTTCCCTATCATTTGCAGCGGGACAGTTAAAAGTGAGGACGTCTTTTTCGACACTGTATACCCATGTATTTGAATGTTTCATTCTGTATAAAATCGACTTGTCCTCAAGCGCAATTTTGTGTCTGCAAAGTCTTTGCGCGTCAGCGATATTACCAGTATACAATGCGGACAAACACGTCACATCTGAGACTCTTCGAACCGGTCGCGTAGGTGGACAAATTTTAATAGACCCTGAGGTACACGATAAAATGTCAGAACTGTCTAATTCCATAAAAAATTGTTCATCTTCAGACATTGCAAGAAAGTCGAAATCTGGTTCTATATATAATGAAGTTGTTGAGTTCGTTGAGTTAGTGTGGGAATTATAAGGTAATGCAAGTGCCCGATATACATGGAAGAATCGTCCTGGAGCTTTAAGAGGAATTTCGACAAATAATCTCAAAGTATTATTGAAATACGCTGCATGCACCCTAGCAATATCATAGTACACATACAAATTTCTCCTTATATTCGATGTTAATAAGGTGAGTGAGGCCGGTAAATTTACTTGTATCTGACTTAGTGCACTTTCTAAAGTTCTGGGGTCAATAAAAGTGGGACTTAACTTGTGTAGAGCTGTTACTTCAATCGCGTTTCCAAATTCTGAAATTGTTTCTTTTAAATCTTCTAAAATGTACTCGGTTGTACGTATCGCGGAATTTAAATTTAAGGTTTGAATAAGTTTAGCTTCTAGATTTTGTTTAATTTCTCTATTATCGAGTATTAACTTGTCTGTTTTGTTGTTTAATAATTCTAAAACGGTTTTAAATTTTTCGAAATTTGAGTTAATTTGCTTTTCGTTTTCCTGCATTGTTTGGATAACACTAGCTTGTTCGTTTACTAAATTAATAATCCCATCACTTTTCTTATCCAATTGAATACATTGAAAAATTTAATTTCAAATTTCTTAAGAGGATCTTCTATAGGTGTATCTCTGCCCTCATACGTAAATTGTATTAATTTGTGACGAATTCTAATCGGACGTATTTGTTCAAATTCTGCTTCAACTTCCAATTCTGTCGCAATTTCTTTTAACGAACGTAACATTTGTCTAAAATCGTTTAAACGATAATCTTTCAAAAAAGTATGAATGTTTCTCAAAAATTTGACACATTCTGATAAAATTAAAGATTTATTTTGTAATATTTTTGATCCCATGTTAATTTGCGACAGAATATCATGCTAAACTATAACACTACAAATAAACTTAAATTTTGAATTTTTGTCGGCCAAACATTTGCTTTTATATTTAGTATCACAATCTGTATGTTCATTTAAGAAAATTTCTATCAGTGCATCGTATATTTCTCCGATTTGATACCTAAGATAGCTTCTATACGGCCTTCCCATCGCGTTGCACAAACGTTATCTTACAACACATTTTGAAATTTAAGACATTTTATTATTGCGTTGTATAATGTAAACTGTAACTAGCAACCTGATGTTATTAAAAATATTTTTCATCTCAAATGCCGCCCTAAAAAATATGCCGCCTGAAACATTCGCTTCACTGTTTCACCCCACGCGCCGGCCCTGCTTAGAATAATTCGTATCCGTACCGATGCCACCAAATATGTAACAAGATATACTTACGGGAATTGTAATAATAAACTTTAACCTACCGTGGCCTGTTTATAATTGGAAACTTGAATTTAGGGAAGAACCAGGAATGGCAAATGAGACTAGCTTTTACTATAATGAATATAATAAATAAATGAAATTATATATAAATAATAAAGTTCTCAGTTGTTACAAGGTATAGTAACTAATTAAAAATACAACATGAAATATTACTCACAGGTTTTATTCATCCTTCCCAAGGAGATGGATTCCTGGTGATATGTGGCACGAATAAAACCTTCACAAGAACAAGACTTCCACTAACACTGTTCACTGTACCGGGACCGGACTTAGCACTTTTGCAGTTACTGACTTCTGACTTCTCGTCTTTCTTTTCTCTTCTCCAAATGTTGAAGTTGTCCAAAATATATTCTTTGATTTTTCCCTCTCCTAATTACGTGGGGGTTGGCTTGCCCCTTCCGAGGGAAGACTTAACCAATCTGAAGATGTCAAAACCAACCCTTGTCATAGGTCCGCCTCTTTAGAGACCGGACACCCTCACAGCAAAAGTGCTAAGTCGGTAACATACGCTGAAGGAGACTTTCTTCAACCAAAAAATGTCGCTTTGTCGTAAGAAATTTGATTCGGCCTCCAGCGTGAGTTATATCGTTAGGTCGCTTTCCCGAGAATGAACAAAAAAGGGGTCCAGCGATTCAAACAAACAACCATAAACTGCTTTCGAACATGTCAAAAATGAAATACATTTCCGTCAAGGAACAATCTTCTAAATCTTTAGAAAGCTACAAGGAATATCTTTTGTTGCAGCGGAATGAATTTTGGAAACATTACAACTTGAGTGGTAATATATTTTACCCGTCAAATAAAATATATCTGCTAACAGTTAGTGACATGTTCAAAAGATGCAAGGGTACAGGAAATAGTTTTATCCTTTCAACAACATAACTTAATTGCCGAAACTAATCCCGAAGGGAAAACGACACATGTATACAAATAGTTTCGGACACGATCCGCAATAAATGATTTTAGAATACATTTGTTACAACTCTTCACCACTTAGAATAGTTATATTTTCAGAAGGAAAATATAATTATTACACCTTAAGCCTACTTAACTAAGGGTTGGACGATCCTCTCTCAGGTACCTGGTGCATAGGTTGTTTTCGAGATCACGACGCGTCGACTCCACGGTGGTTTCGTTTGCAGATAATCGCTTGCGTTCTGCCCATTGGCCGTAGACGCTCGCAGACCGGCATGAGCTCCATTATCTTTGCTGCTGGTGTGACGAGTACTTTGCACGCAGCAAGAGTGACAAACATCGGACCATACTGGCACCCTGGCGTCGACTTTGAAAATTCCATGAGCACTCTGTGACACCGTTGTTCGTGACTGTTTCCTGATTAGAGGGATCGACCTTTCCTTCGTTATAGTGGCTTGGTAGGTGCAACTGTAACAAAACCAACAGCAGTATCTGGATTCTCATTTAATCTCTACTCGCAGCCTAAATATCATTTTATTTTAGATCGTATTCTCAACTATAAATGGTATAATGGAGAACTTTGAATATTACGAAATACTATATTAAACTTTGCTAAATTTGTAACAAAACCTAACCTAACAACTAATATTAATTATCTTTATGTTCTTATCAACTAGCTAACCTAAACACTTGAGAGTTAGATCCTCTAGTTAAATAATGGTGCAACCCTTGGTCTAACTCTCAAGTTGGCTACCCTGGGACAGGAGCGCCAAATTCCTGAGTAACTTTGTAATCAAAGTCATCTGGCATCCGCAGGAAGAATTAAACAAAAGAAAATACAATTAAATCTGACCGAGTAATATGTTCATAAGTCGGTTATCTGACATGTTAGTTTGGTTGGCAGTATTGGCATTAGTTTGATTACAGGTTGCAGGACCGGAGTTAGAAGGGAATTCATTGGGTTTCTGGATTAGCGTGTCTGAGGAGCGTACGTCACGCAGTTCCATTTCTGTCGCACTATTATTTAGTCTTATATTATTGTTACGTTTACCGAAGATTTTACTGAGAACATTGAATTTATACGATACATAAATAATAATAATCAAAATTAGAAAAATAGTAATGCTTCCGCCGTATAAATAATGTGAATGTTGCTTAATTTTGATAGTTCTTAGATTTTCAATTTCTTTATGCCACCGATTTATGTCAATTCCCTGACTTTTTATGTGGGTATCAATACCAGACAAAACAGTTTTCACTTCGTCATTACTAATCTCGGTATTATTGAATTTTGACAAATGAATGATATTAACATCTAAAGGAGGGATAAACAAACTATTAAAACGAGTTGATGCTATTTTGGAAGTAGTGATCGTATGTGACAAGAGGAAATAATTTGCTGTGTGCGCGGTGCATGATGCAGGTATTTCAATAGTACCTGTTCCAGTGATTATGTGTTTTGTAATTCGCATTTCCCTATCATTTGCAGCGGGACAGTTAAAAGTGAGGACGTCTTTTTCGACACTGTATACCCATGTATTTGAATGTTTCATTCTGTATAAAATCGACTTGTCCTCAAGCGCAATTTTGTGTCTGCAAAGTCTTTGCGCGTCAGCGATATTACCAGTATACAATGCGGACAAACACGTCACATCTGAGACTCTTCGAACCGGTCGCGTAGGTGGACAAATTTTAATAGACCCTGAGGTACACGATAAAATGTCAGAACTGTCTAATTCCATAAAAAATTGTTCATCTTCAGACATTGCAAGAAAGTCGAAATCTGGTTCTATATATAATGAAGTTGTTGAGTTCGTTGAGTTAGTGTGGGAATTATAAGGTAATGCAAGTGCCCGATATACATGGAAGAATCGTCCTGGAGCTTTAAGAGGAATTTCGACAAATAATCTCAAAGTATTATTGAAATACGCTGCATGCACCCTAGCAATATCATAGTACACATACAAATTTCTCCTTATATTCGATGTTAATAAGGTGAGTGAGGCCGGTAAATTTACTTGTATCTGACTTAGTGCACTTTCTAAAGTTCTGGGGTCAATAAAAGTGGGACTTAACTTGTGTAGAGCTGTTACTTCAATCGCGTTTCCAAATTCTGAAATTGTTTCTTTTAAATCTTCTAAAATGTACTCGGTTGTACGTATCGCGGAATTTAAATTTAAGGTTTGAATAAGTTTAGCTTCTAGATTTTGTTTAATTTCTCTATTATCGAGTATTAACTTGTCTGTTTTGTTGTTTAATAATTCTAAAACGGTTTTAAATTTTTCGAAATTTGAGTTAATTTGCTTTTCGTTTTCCTGCATTGTTTGGATAACACTAGCTTGTTCGTTTACTAAATTAATAATCCCATCACTTTTCTTATCCAATTTATTTATTTGTTCATTAATTTGTTCTAAATCGGATGAAGTAGCAGTTCCAAAGAGAAATTTCAAGACATTACCCCCTAAGTCAATTAAACCTCTTTTACTTCTTTCATACGGCACGATGGTTTTAATTAGACTGTCTAATTTATCTCTCACCTTACTAACATCGTTTTTTATTATGTTAATTTCTCTACTTACAATTTGGTTTATGGTAGCGCTCATGTTTTCCGTCATGTCTTTTCCAATTTCGACGTCTATTTGTAGGGCGTTGTCTAGCAAGGAATTGAAGGCGTCCAGCATCACTTTGTATTGTCCTATGTCGATATCTGTGCCTAGGATCCAATTGTCTCCTGTCATGATGATTTCCTCTTCTTTTAGAAATACCAGACCTTTATCTAGCTTCGGCAGCTCGTCGCATAAGTTTAGTGTCAGACATATTAATAAAACTGATAAAATGCCTAAAAAAGATAAAATTATGTACATGTTCTACAAATAGCTACGAAATATCTTAAACTATACTTAATCTAAGCTATATACACTAAATTCTATTACGGGATACCCAAGGTAAGTCCGGAGCCGGGCCGGAACTTCTTGTCTGGTATCTTTTCGCTGTTTCGTCATTTACAAGCGGTCTGTTCGGCGTATCGTTATCAGCAACCTTGTAATCCGAGTCAGGGTCCGGGGTCGCCTCATCCGAACTACTTGATGAGCTTTCTTGCTCCTGCTGCTCCGGTAGTGCTGGCGGATTTGGCGGGTCAGGCGGTGGTGGAGGATTCGGCGGTTTTAGGTGTTCTGGTAGTGGTGGAGGAGCGCACAGTTCGGTAGGATATAAGCATTGTATATTTTCGTTTGAACCATTAATTAATTTTACTTTGCCAAACTGGGAATCAGACCTCGTCAATACTCGAGCTGCCATTAAACCATCGGTCGCAAGATCTTTCGGTTCGATTAATATGTTACCCGTGCTATTAAATGAATTTTTTCTGTATGCTCTACATAATTTTTCCGTTCGTGCTTCTATAATTTCGTCCTGTAAAATACAAACATGAATTTGTGGCTCTATATCCTCGTTTTCATCGTATGAATTTAACTCTTCAATTTCACTTTTATTTCCCTCTAATTCCTTTTCGCTTACTTCACACACTTCAACTACCGCGTTCTTCTCTATTTCGGCTAATTCAGCCTTTACCGGTTTCTTTTCTATTTCTACTTCCGGATTTTCCACTAGCTTTACTTCCGGTTCTAGGGACTGAATAACCTGAATCGCTGAATGGCCAGACTGGTCTTCCACGAACTCACACTCATTGTAAGAGCTAGCGAATTCGTGTTTGTGATTCACGTCATTCACCCTACGCGGTTGAACTGTATTTATCATTTCTATCTCTATATTCATATCTGCTAATTTAATTGCATTTCTCGTATAGCTTATTTCGGCATTATATTTCCTCAAAAAGTCTATTCCGAGAAGTCCATCTGCCGATAAAGCTAAACTACTCTCACATATCACAAATTCATGCTCGTATTCATTATTTCCTAAATTCACATTAATTTTGGATGTTCCAATAACGGGTAACGGTTGTCCTGAGATCCCTGTTATTAATCTATTCTCTATTTTACTGATTTTACATGGATTCCCCTTTATCACAAAATGTTTTAAAATGCTAACACTCGCGCCGGTATCTATTAAAAAGCTATAATTGTTATTGTTTATTTTTAGAATAATTTTGCTACTTTTTGAATTAGGTTCAGGTATTAAAGTTACATAATCTCTAATCATTTTGTGATCTAAGTCACTAGAGCCGGGGACCTCTGTGACTAGTGCTCGTTTAAATTTTCTTGTTCGTTAACCGAGGAAGTCGCTGTGTTTTTATTCAATTTTTCCATGCATTGTCTTGTTAAATGCCCCTGATTTTTGCACCTATTGCATGTTAATCCCGCTTGATTAGTGCTCGTGTTTCTTACTGGACAGAACTTAGCGAAATGACCCATCTGTTCGCATTTAAAACACATGATTCCCGGATTTGCATTTGTATAATTATGTCTATTATTTCTGTTTTGATTGAAATTTCTTCTGAACTGACCGGAATTTGGATTGTTATAATTTCTGTTAGGGTTTCTATCATTCCAATTATCCCTTGAAGGACCTTGTGTGTTTATACTATTGTGGTTTAAATTTAAGATTGCGTCTACTTTATTATTTACTGCGTTAACCGCTGCTATTAAATTATCCGGAGACCATGCATTATTCGTAATATTACTGCTGTTACTTCTGACTTGGTTTTCTATTAAATCATATTTAGTAGCTATTTTAGCTGCTTGTGCCAGTGTTTGTGGGTCTGCAATTCTAAGATCTCTATGCAAATGTGGCGAGCATCCCTTTTTAAATTGTTGTACTAACCGTTTTTGAATACAATCGTTTCTATAGCTTTGTCCGTCCACGGTACTTGATTCAGGGTATAATTTTTCTGAAAAAGATGCTAGTCTGTCTGCGTAATCATATATACTTTCATCCCGTCTTTGATAACAATTTTCGAATTGTGTTTCTAACGTATCGAAATCGTAAACTGCCGAAAATCTTTCAACTAAAGCACTACGCAGCTCCGACCACTTTTTTGTGTCTCTAAGTTTCGGATTTGAATGTAAATAATTTTCCGCTTTACCTTTTAAATGAGTTTTTGCCATATAAGCTGTGTTTGGATCAGAAATATTAAAATGTGCGCTATACTGATCAATTTGCCAAATGAAGTGATTAACAGATTCTCCTGGTCCTCCACTAAAATTCATTATGTGGTTTGCAGTACCACTATTTGTTACTAAAAAACTTGTATTTTCATTATGCGACTCAGAGGATTGAGTTTGGGTAGTTGTTGTTGCTGTTGTCATTTTTATTAATATGATTAATATTTATTCAAATACAAAGTAAACAAAATTTAGATGAATTTAATAAGCGGTCAGGCTACTTAGAATCAGGGCCGGCTCGCATATATTTGCCGCCTGAAGCAAGCGCTCATTTGCCGCACTTATATTTATTGTGTGTTTTAGTCAGGACAATAACAAAATAATATATGTTTTATTGTCACATAAAACTAACAAAAAAATAAATAACAAAATGAAGAAAAATAAAATATTTCAAAAATAATAAATGTATAAATTTAAAAAATATAAATGAACATATTTATGTTTATATACATTACATGAGTCTAACTTTTCTAGCTTTTTCTTTAGCAGAATTATTAATTAAATCATAATTAATTAATTTTGCTTCTTTATGCTCAATTGATAATATTGTCAAATCTATGAGCCTTTCTTGGGATATTGACGAACGTAAATATTTTTTAATCAGTTTCAACTTGGACGACAGTTATAGGCAGAGTTATTAGAATTCTTAAAGAAATAAACAAATTAGGAAAAATTTCTGTCAAAGAATGTTTATCTATATAATTTAAAACATCTAAAGACGTCATTTCACCGCTTAAAATGTTTCTTATAATTAAAAGTTCATTATACAAATTTAAAGGTTCAATATCATCTGTTAAATGAACATGCAAATCTTGACAATTTTTAAAAATATCATCCGATTCTTTGTTAACAAGGCGTGGTATGTTATATAAAAACTCAAAAATATTGCTGTGATTTTCTAGTTGTGAAAAACGTTCCTCAATTGAATTTATAGAGACGTCAATAATTACATTGAAAAATTTAATTTCAAATTTCTTAAGAGGATCTTCTATAGGTGTATCTCTGCCCTCATACGTAAATTGTATTAATTTGTGACGAATTCTAATCGGACGTATTTGTTCAAATTCTGCTTCAACTTCCAATTCTGTCGCAATTTCTTTTAACGAACGTAACATTTGTCTAAAATCGTTTAAACGATAATCTTTCAAAAAAGTATGAATGTTTCTCAAAAATTTGACACATTCTGATAAAATTAAAGATTTATTTTGTAATATTTTTGATCCCATGTTAATTTGCGACAGAATATCATGCTAAACTATAACACTACAAATAAACTTAAATTTTGAATTTTTGTCGGCCAAACATTTGCTTTTATATTTAGTATCACAATCTGTATGTTCATTTAAGAAAATTTCTATCAGTGCATCGTATATTTCTCCGATTTGATACCTAAGATAGCTTCTATACGGCCTTCCCATCGCGTTGCACAAACGTTATCTTACAACACATTTTGAAATTTAAGACATTTTATTATTGCGTTGTATAATGTAAACTGTAACTAGCAACCTGATGTTATTAAAAATATTTTTCATCTCAAATGCCGCCCTAAAAAATATGCCGCCTGAAACATTCGCTTCACTGTTTCACCCCACGCGCCGGCCCTGCTTAGAATAATTCGTATCCGTACCGATGCCACCAAATATGTAACAAGATATACTTACGGGAATTGTAATAATAAACTTTAACCTACCGTGGCCTGTTTATAATTGGAAACTTGAATTTAGGGAAGAACCAGGAATGGCAAATGAGACTAGCTTTTACTATAATGAATATAATAAATAAATGAAATTATATATAAATAATAAAGTTCTCAGTTGTTACAAGGTATAGTAACTAATTAAAAATACAACATGAAATATTACTCACAGGTTTTATTCATCCTTCCCAAGGAGATGGATTCCTGGTGATATGTGGCACGAATAAAACCTTCACAAGAACAAGACTTCCACTAACACTGTTCACTGTACCGGGACCGGACTTAGCACTTTTGCAGTTACTGACTTCTGACTTCTCGTCTTTCTTTTCTCTTCTCCAAATGTTGAAGTTGTCCAAAATATATTCTTTGATTTTTCCCTCTCCTAATTACGTGGGGGTTGGCTTGCCCCTTCCGAGGGAAGACTTAACCAATCTGAAGATGTCAAAACCAACCCTTGTCATAGGTCCGCCTCTTTAGAGACCGGACACCCTCACAGCAAAAGTGCTAAGTCGGTAACATACGCTGAAGGAGACTTTCTTCAACCAAAAAATGTCGCTTTGTCGTAAGAAATTTGATTCGGCCTCCAGCGTGAGTTATATCGTTAGGTCGCTTTCCCGAGAATGAACAAAAAAGGGGTCCAGCGATTCAAACAAACAACCATAAACTGCTTTCGAACATGTCAAAAATGAAATACATTTCCGTCAAGGAACAATCTTCTAAATCTTTAGAAAGCTACAAGGAATATCTTTTGTTGCAGCGGAATGAATTTTGGAAACATTACAACTTGAGTGGTAATATATTTTACCCGTCAAATAAAATATATCTGCTAACAGTTAGTGACATGTTCAAAAGATGCAAGGGTACAGGAAATAGTTTTATCCTTTCAACAACATAACTTAATTGCCGAAACTAATCCCGAAGGGAAAACGACACATGTATACAAATAGTTTCGGACACGATCCGCAATAAATGATTTTAGAATACATTTGTTACAATTACATCTAAAGAAACTTGCCGTAACGAGAGAAAACTATCGCCAAGAAAAAGGAATATGGACCAAAATGTCATCATTGTATTATTAAATACATATTGTAATATTTATATACATAATAAAAATAATCACGGTAAATGTTGTCTTCATTTATAAAATAAGAAATAAATATATAAATATAAAACAAAATAACAATATATGATTGGATCAAATGGGCGCTGTAAATTTAGTTCGTCCGAGCATCGCTAGATGTCGCTAGTAACTTGGGTTTCCGGAAATAACCCATACTGTCCCGTCTGGAGAGGGGTGGTCCGTGCCCTTCCGATCCCAACGCGACGTTGCAAGTTTTCCGATAACACCATTTCGTAGCGGTGTGGGTGTACATACTTATGACATATGGCACGAGAAAGTACAGTCACCTACCAAAAGTTTTCTTTAGAAAAGAGTTACGGTAGAATGCGCATTATACGTTTAGCGCGCTCAAATTTTTGGCCTGGACGGTAGCTAGTGAACTACCTTAAATGAAATTCAAGTATTTGACATTATTGTAAAGCTAATTTAAATACCATTTCATTTAAAAAATAAACGATGATTTCGCTTCCGGCGAAATCGGAATTAGAAACACAGATCGTTTCACACCAAAAGAGGCTCACTTGTGAAGAAAGTTATTTACTTTGCTCACTTGTGAAGAAAAATATTTACTTTGCTCACTTGTGATTCAATATGCTACTTTGCTCACTATTTTCAGTTGAATAATAATGAATTTTGCTCACGATTGTGGAAAAAAGTTTTTATTCACTTACTTGGCTTGCATAAGTATTAACAAACTAAAAAAAGCATTAAAAACTAAGTATCTTCTGAAAACAATGAAACAAAAAAGATATTAGATTTGACAAGTACTCAAAAACAAGTTACTTCAAATTTAGCGCACGTGTATGTCCGTTTGTATGTTCGTATTTTGAATAATTTATACGTAAACATGCATCATTATGAAAACTTTGAACTTCTTGACATGCTTCTGGTTTTTGGGGAGAATGTTAAAATTTATCTTGCAATTCAATTTGAATAAAAACTTTTTTTGGCCAGATAGAAAAAAAAAATGTTTCAGACAAATATTGTAGTAGAAAGTTTATGGATTTTATAAATGTATTATTTTCGAAAATCGATGGGGTGGTTTTCATAATATCTTGTTTTGAAATAACTATGAACTGGGGCTCGAAATCAAAAATTTGAGCTACGGGTGTAACGACTTAGTATTAACACCCTGTATATATATATATATATATATATATATATATATATATATATATATATATATATATATATATATATATATATATATATATGTATATACTCGGGGTATGGCCATGACGTGGCTTGCATTTCGTCCGCCATTTGCGGGCCACTCTCATATTCGTTGTTGCTGCACAAATTACATATTATGTATTTTCGTGGCTATTTGTTTTATTTTAATGGAAAACACATTTAAATATACTTCTAATATTTATTTAAAGTGTAAGTAATACTTTTATTTTATTTATTTGTGTACTTTCTTGAGATACTGACTACGATGACTGGCAATATTGAAAACACATAAAAATTACCAATATTAAGCACAAATATTTAATTTTTTAAAAGATAAGTCTAGAATATATACTTATTATGTAAATAATAACTACAGTTATTAAAGTAGATGTAATAATAACAACCTGTATCCTATGCTCTACATAACCTCTAAATGTATGTCATAATAATAATAGCTCTGTTCGTTGAAAATCGTGTCAGTGTAGTGTAGTGCATTGTAGAGTAGTATAGTTAGCACCAGTGTACACTGGTACTTCGGTGTCAAAAAACATGAAAGTGCATGCTCTGTCACGTGATGAATGCTATTTGATCAGCTGATTCTGCAAAAGTATTTCACACGAAGTTTAAACTGATGTTTTTGTATTATTTTCAATTATTTGTTTCTTATTTATTTTTTTTGTTGTGTTTTGGTTTTTTCATTGTTATTGTTACTTATGTTACTTGTGATGAATAAAGTCTTGCACGTAGATACATAACCTGTTTACAAAACAACGGAGTGTTCTTCAAATAAATAATAAAATATTTATTATGAAATTTGTAACTAAATTATTATATTTCCCTTGTGACCTTGTGAATATGAGCATTTCACAGATTTCATCCCCACTACAGCGCTCTGCACTCTTTACACTAGCTTGGCAGTCAGTGCATATAAGTTGGAACTAGTTCTGAAGTGGTTGTCAACGAATACGTTGCACGAATCTGCCCAATTTGTCAAAAAACACGCTAGTGTAAAGTTAACACTAGTGTAACTCAGTACATGTCAACGATTAGAGCTATTAATTGTGTATCTCTTAAATAAATGATTTTTAAAATAAAATAAAATAAATATTTCATCACGGCATATTACCCATTGCTGGGTGTGCCACTCTGCTTCATACACAGATGTCGGTAATGATGGAATATTTGTACCGTGCGGGCGCTTACCAGGCGTCACCTCACGGGCACTCATTGCTGGCGTGGAGAGTGCGCCACAGGGGTCAATTTTGTGCCATTAAAATGCGATGTAATTTTTGGCGTCGGTCGGGATCGAACCCGGGTCCCCTAGATTCGCGACCAGACACTCAGGCACCCCCTTTATAGATTCATAGTGTGATTATTTAATATTCCTTTATAATGTAATATCACATTTCTTACAAATAAATAGGGAAATTAATACTCAGTATGTTTGACATTGGCCCACAAATGGCGGCGATCTTACCCCATGGCCATACCACAGTATAAAAATACTTAACCAGTAGCGACACTTGTTGTCGGCGCCTTTGATCTTCATGTCGCATCGACTGGAGTAAGCAGCCATATTGGCATATGCTGTACGTGGCGGGAATTTGAATAACTGTCATTTGCGAATGATATATGAATACGGTATTTATTATTTCATTGGTTACAAATAAGTATAACTATAATAAATATAGTAAAACTATATTTTATAAATACAAATATTTTTATTTTGTATAATATTACAAATGTTTTAATATAATAAATGACAATAACAACAACAATCAGACAAGAATCTAGCCCTCACAGCAGACAGACCCGAAGATACACAATGTTTTCCGAGTGCAAAATTATACTCATTTTTTAAGTTTTTTTTTAAATCCTAACATGAACAATACCTGACGCATAAAACTGGAGTTCTTATACTTGTTTCTTTAAACTTATTTTAAAAACTAATGTAATGATCTGGACCTGGGTTTTGCGGGCGCTTGGAATATACATGTATCTTCGGGGTTCTCAGCCGCTGTAACGACTAGAGACTAGACACTTCGGCAGGACAGCTGTGTGTAAGTGGCTGTGAGCGAGCGGCCATCTTCTCATAAGCTGAACTGGCCACGCCTACTCAAATTTTGGTATCATGAAATATGCGAAGTGTCGTTACTGGTTTAAGTATTTTTATACTGTGGTTTCGGTATGACCGACGCTAGGCGTCGCGACGGCGGCGGGCAAGCGGTAGTTACGGTGATCTTATAGATTCGTATAGAACCGTGTTCGGATGGTTTTGACGTAATCGATGCCAGGCGTCGCGACGCTGCTGTCGCGTTGGTTCGGCGTCTAACAGCAGTAATGACGGAAAAGGTGTAGCTACGCGTTTCTGCAGTAATCGGCAGATCGACGCCTCGCGTCGCGACGGTGACGCTCATACCCGGATGTTCGCGGAATACGTGGAGATCGATGGTATATACAGCGCACTACGAGAAAGTCGACCCAGGCAAACCTCACAGACTCTAGGCCTTGAGTGCCCTGGCTTACGCACTGGGGCGTCGCGGCGCAGAGTCGGAAAAACGCACTTGGGTAGATGTACGCTAAAATAGATGATTCGGGATAACGTGCCGTTTTACAGTAACTCTGGATAAACACGTGGACTTGACGTCTGTAACACCCGGGTTTACACGCCGGCGGCATCGAAACGTCAAGTCGGTAAAACTCGCAACGAGTCACTGTAAAATGGCTAGGCACGCGCAACTGGTGAATTTAACTTTGCTCACCTGGAGGTCAGCTTCGATGTCTTGACGGATTACTCGCAATCAAGAGTCGATGGAATACTCGCAATCGGCTTTAGTTGTTGAGAGGAATACTCGCAGTCTACAACTCTCTTCTACAATCGCGGGCCCTGCTTTTATACTAATTAAACTAGCTTAAGTTTGTTTACTGATAGCAAGAACTGCATAAAAGAACAGGGCAAAAAGGTTAAAAATGGAACACGATGTTGACGACCCTTTATGTGGTTTATATCCCGGTCAAATTACGCGCCTTATTCCAATTGTCGGGAAGAAAAGTTTTCACGGTTCGCGGATTTATAAGAGCTGAGCTACACGGCGAACTATATAACCCGTAAAACTTGTGACAGATCCACATCGTCACACTACCAACAAGACGAAGTTCAGTGCGACGCATAATGGAATCATGAGTCGTAGATGCGTTCTTGCGGATAGTAAAGAAAGATTAAGCGGCGCAGCTATATTGCTCAAGAGTTAATTACAGCTTAACGCGGCAACCAGTCCTAATTTTCAACGATATAACATAACCGAACCGGAATTTTAATATTTTTTCACGAATCAGAAGATTTTCCAAAATTTCATGAACCGGAACAATATTTTCGATAATTTCACGAACCGGAACGACGTTCCGGTTTGCCCCGGTCCCTGTCTAAAAGTTGTTAAAAAATTTCTCTATAAAAAAAATAGTGTGTTAAAAAAACCTAACTCGGAGTATGCTATGAACAAAGAAACATATGCCATAATTAAAAAGTATTTAAATGTTATATAAAGAAATCAAAGCTTTTTTTCTTGAATTTTATTTTAGAAATGGAAAGAAATTAGAAAACGGCGAATGCTAATATTCTTTTGCAGCTTGGTAAAATGAATTTCAGTAAAATTACATTTTAAGAAAAAAATTGAATTGAATAATGTTCAGGCATACGTTTCTCTGTTCACAGCCTACTCCGAGTTAGATTTTTTTTGAACACACGATACCATTCGATTTATTGGATATACTAATTTGTTTTTATTTCCAGATTTGGTAACAGCGTAGAACATGCTTATCATACGTCATCTCACGAACACTAAGGAGTGGTGTGAAGAGATTAATTTTGGAAAACTGAACATATTTCTCAAATTATAAATTAAAGTAGATAAGTGAGGTTTCTTATTATTGTAGTTATAATAAAAAATAAAGTAACGTAAACCGTAATTATTGGAATTGTTTGAAGGCCACATCAATTATTATAGTCAAGTACAAAATAAATTTATTTAGTTTGTATGTTAACCTTTACAGTGTTGACATCAATGCTTATAAAGATTTGATAAAAAAAATTAAAATGTGGTGGATATTGTTTGTTGTTACTGTTATATTCCTTTATGTGAAAATACTAAAGCCTCATTCATATTTTAAAGAGAAAAATGTGCATTATGACAAACCAGTTGTACTTTTTGGAAGTATGTTACGGTTGGTTTTTAGACGGGTTTCCTTTACCGAAGGACTAGAAGAAATATGCAGGAGAAATAAATCTTATAAGTAAATAATATACAGGGTGTTAATTAAAAATCTGGCCATATGCATTTAACATAGAAAATCAGTTGTAGATAATAAAATTCTACGCCTAAATCACTAAACAGATTTAAGTGTGCATGATTCGTAACCTGTAAAATCAAATTTGAAATTGTATTATTGCTCATTTGTAGCGATAGCCACGGAATTGAAACAAAGGTACAAACAAATGCGTATCGTTTGAACTGCTACAAATTCGGGTTTCACTACACAGGTACTTTTAAAATCTAACACTTAAATAACTATGTATTATTATTATTACATTTTGTTACATTTCTGACATTTCAAACGCTATGAATTTCTTTGTAATTTTGTTTCAATTCCATGGTTATCGCTATAAATAAGCAATATTTGTACGATTTCAAATTCGATTTTACAGGTTACCAAAAATTAAATCTGTGTATTGATTTAGGTGTATAATTGAATTATCTATAAATTTTATTTGAAACATTTGTTTAAAATTAATTGCCAATTTTTGCGCAAAGAATAACTGATTTTCCCATATTAAACGTCTATGACCATAGGTTTCTAAGTAACAGTCTTCATATAAATATAAAATAATTTGTAGGTATTTTGGATTCTACAATTTTCTGAAGCCAATTTTAATTGTTCAAGATTCAGAAATCATTAAACAAATTGGAATAAAAGAATTTGATTCGTTTTTGAATCACCACACATTTGTTGATGAAGAAATAGATCCATTATTTGGAAAAAACATATTTACTTTAAAAGGTATTTAAATCTAGATAAAAAAAAATCCATGAGCCTCTCTCAAGCTTCGTATAGCACGAGAAAACTGTTATTTTTTAAATACCATCTGTCCTGTAAAACTTAATGCAATGCTTTATACATAGATATTTAGAGAATAAAATTCTGAATTATTGGGTGCCAAACTTTCTATATTTACGTTTTTGGCGTCTGAGTAAACTTAATTTAAAAACGTAGTAAAAATGGGCTTAGTATGCGAATATTTCCAAAAATAAACGTTGAGTGAACTGTCAAACCAAGTAACAAAAATCAATATTTGATCAACGATTCCTTGAAATCATGTTTTAACTACGTCATTAATTTTACTCAATTATTAAAGCAGTTACTTAAAAATATTTGGCAATAAAGAATTTTATTCTCTAATTGTATGTGTAAATCATCCTACAAATTTCTACGGGACAGATGGTATTTAAAAAAAATCTGATGTGGCCAGCACAATACCTTCCATCAATCCTGTGTATTATGTACAAATTCCATACATAAATTATCTTGCAAAAGTTTTTAAATTTTTGATATTTTATGATTCCCCTTCTCGGCAACTGAATTCCATACTCCTGATACAAACTACATGAAATAAGAAAATCATGAAATTTTGAATGAAAAATTATGACACTTGTCAGTTATGGACATAATTAATTGCTGTTATTTTGACACGGGTCCCCATATCTGCTTGCCAAAGTCAGCAAAGTCACGTCACTGCACGCGCCCTATACATAAATTTTCTTGCAAAAGATTTCCAGTAAAATTATTTCATAAACAAAATATGCAAATCTCACTTGACATTGACATCTTCTTTTTCTTTAGTTTTTCCCATTTGTTAGGGGTCGCTATTTTTATTTTCTTTTTCCACTCATTTTTGTTTTGCTTGTCTTCATTCAGTTCCTTTTCTCTCAAGTCTTCCGAAATTCAGTCCTTCCATCTTATATTTGGTCTTCCTATGTTTCTTCCACTTTCTATTACTAAATTATTAATTTTTCTTCCAATATATTAATCCTCATGACATGTTCAAACCAATGTTATCGGCTCTCTTATATCTTTCTAGAACAGTTATTTCCCTTATTCTTTCATTCGTTTACTTTTTATTTATACTGACATCTGTCAATTTGACTTACCTGAATATATTAGCAGTATCCATGGTTAAGTTAGCATAGCTGGCTGATTTATGAAATTTATTATCTTTCTAATTCTTTAACTATATATCTGTTCAATATAAAATTTAAAATGCTATCAAATCGTATAGAGAATAATATATTCTTTCAGTTATAATAATATTTAACTGAGTTTTTCAAGAAAAACTGTTAAAATCTTCAAATGAGGATATTTCCGGTTGACCAATTATAACCAAAATCTAATCAAGTCTGCATATGGTTGTAAGGAAAAGGAATACGCAAGAATTGTTATTTTTGGAATTCTAGTATTGGAGATATCGCGGCCGAAACCACGGTCACATACACACAAACACACACACACACACACACACACACACACACACACACACATACACACACACATACACACATACACACACACACACACACACACACACACACACACACACACACACACACACACACACATACAGACATCATAAAAATAGTAAAATCGTATTGTAAAGACCCTAAAACGTGCTTATTCAATGAAAACTCACCATCGAATTTTTTGACCAAAGACAATACCTTCCTTACCTAGAGGTGACGGAAGGGAAAAAAAACTGTTTTCCCATATTAAACTCCTGTCACGGATTCTCGTGTTCATCCTGTGTGGTATATACATCCAGGTGGTGTTCGGCGTAGCCGAACATAGGATTTTAACATGTAAATTATACTTTCGTAATTTCCCGCTTCCCTAATTATATTTTTTTAAAAACTTCAAATAAAAGTTTATTGTGGAACATAAAAGCTGCATCTGTAACAATAAGCAATTTTATTTTTACATAGATATAAAAATGTCGAGAATCACCTCAAAAACGGCGATAGCCATGGAATTGAAACAAAAGATTAACCAATATTAACGATTTATCTGTCAACCTAGGTAAGTTTATTTTTATTATTATTTGTAATTTTTGTTCAAGAGCACAATCATATATTTAAATTAATAGATAATTGTTCATAATACCTATACTTTATTTCACGTAAGAAATTAAAGGCAACCGTTTTAAATAATTTAAATTCGTAAAACCAAACTTTGTCAATAGTAAGTATTTTTATCTGTAAAAGTCAAAGATCTGAATATTAAAAATTACAGCAAAACATGGTTAAATATTACACTATTCCGGAGATTTTATTTAATAACTAACAACTGACAGGTGATATTTTTTTTCGTTTTTGTAAACTAGATTTGTATTCTGACCAATTAAAGGGCAGAGTTTGTATTCCTATCTAAACCAACGCTATTTTCTTACGTGAAGTATAATAAAAATAAGTTAACCTAACTTGACAGATAAAACGTCAAATGTTTGTCCATTCATTTGTTTCAATTCCACGACTAACGCTATTTATAGGGTGAACATTTCTACCGTTACAAAGCATGCAAAATTAATTTTGCTTACTGAATCAGATGCAGAATTTGAAAGTCTACAATTTTTATTTGAAGCTTTTTTCTCTGAAATAATTAGGGCAGGTGGAAATTCTGAAAGTAGGTATGATTTTACATGTTAAAATCCTGTGTTCGAGTGTCCCAGTCACAGCCCTGTACAGTCCATACGATTTAACTTGGCGACCCAAAAGAATGTAATTCAGTTCACTATTCCTAAGTTGCGTTTTGTCAAATATTTACTTTTACTTCGATGCCGCACAGCTTAGAAGTGAAATAGTGATTTTACAATGTTTTATTGCCTTAAAACAAATTTCATCCTAATACACTCAAACTCGGGATGTCAGGTACTTTTCAACCCAAGAAGTTATATTCATACATAAGCGTTGGTGCATTTTTTTCTCAATAGCAATAGAAATTTTATTTTCTTAACTTTATTAATTTAAAAAATAATTAATTATAATATGATTTATATAATAAATAATTCATTCCAATATTTGTAATATATTTTTTTGTATAAATAATTTCTTTTTTTGTATTATTCGTAATTTTATTGAACTTCATTTTTCTTCAGTACGCCTATGGATTTTATAACTTTCCTATTACCGCAGTGATAATGTGAATTGCCCCAACTCGCTAAGTTACATCGTATGGACTGTAGTGACAGCACGCACTTTAGAATACAATTATAGAAAACAGGTGAATGCAATTTTACTTTTACGAATCTTGGCAGCATGCACTTTAGAATTCTATATTCGCTTTTAATTTTGGAATTTTTCGGGTTTTATACTATTAAAATAGAAAATATTATGACAGTTATACATAATAAATATATAAATTGGCTTCGAATTGAATTGTGGCAAAATAATGACGTTATTTTAATACTTTCGCCTCGAGTCGCACGCTTGCAGGCGAATATTTTGAGACACGCATGCTACCAAATTTGCGCTTCATGGCGAAAAGCGTAAGCGAAAACAAATGCCTCATTTGAAAGAATTCTAAAGTGCGTGCTGTCACTGCTTACTCGTCTATTAAATAATAACATGAAAATTGATATAATGATTTAAATTATTAATAAATTTTGATCAATGCTGTGTTATAATTTATTATAAAGTACTTATAGTTTCCTATTTTTTTATAATCTGTACCGAACAAAAAAAATCTGATGTGGCCAGCACAATACCTTCCGTCAATCCTGTGTATTATGTACAAATTCCATACATAAATTTTCTTGCAAAAGATTTTTGGTATTTTATGATTCCCTTTCTCGGCAACGGAATTCCATACTCCTGATAACAAACAAATCACATGAAATAAGAAAATCATGAAATTTTGAATGACAAATTATGACACTTGTCAGTTATGGACATAATTAATTGCTGTCATTTTGATACAGGTCCCCATATTTGCTTGCCAAAGGCAGCAAAGTCATGTCACTGCATGCGCCCTATACATAATTTTTTTGCAAAAGATCCTATATTTCCAGTAAAGTTATTTCATAAACAAACTATGCAAATTGCACTTGACACTATTTTCTTCTTCTTTAGTTTTCCCATTCGTTAGGGGGTCGCTATTTTTTATTTTCTTCTTCCACTAATTTTTGTTTTGCGTGTCGTCCTCATTCAGTTCCTTTTCTCTCAAGTCTTCTGCAATACAGTCTTTTCATCTTATATTTGGTCTTCCTATGTTTCTTCCACCTTCTATTAATTTATTCATCTCTCCTCATGACATGTTCAAACCAATGTAATCGTCTCTATTATATCTAAAAACTTCTAACACTAGAGTTACTTCCCTTATTTTTTCATTCAATTACTTGCTTTTTATTGATACTGACATCTGTCAATTTGAATTACCTGAATATATTAGCAGTTTCCATGGTTATGTTAGCATAGCTGGCTGAATTATGAAATTTATACGAATTTTTTATCTTTATTATTCTTTAACTCTATATCTGTTGAATATGAAATTTAAAATGCAATCAATGAAAACTCACCACCGAATTTTTTGACCAAAGACAATACCTTCCTTACCTATATAGGTGACGGAAGGTAAAAATTCAAATAAACATTAACTTTACATGTAGAATAATGTATGTACAGGATGTAAATTTTAAAACGGGTCATAGGACTATAACATAAACAGTTTATTAGCCGCCAAAAGTTTCTATATTAATTTATAGAAATAGAATTGATGCATATTATAGAGAAAAAATCGGCAAACCAAACACGTTACGTTTCTGTTTCATATAAAGCCACAAAATAAATTTTGAAATTTGCGAAATTTGGGGTTCACTTGCTTTCCTTTAGTATCAGAGGGGCACAAACGTGCGATGGCAAGTAGCGAGGAACCGAGGAAGCAGGCTTGTATCTCGAGTCTCATTGTTTATAATTGATACTTTTATATCCATCATTCCGGCTAGCCCTACTTTTAATTTCAATAATAACATTAATGTAAATACTTTCTTTCATGGTGAAATTGATATAATAATAATCAATAATAATTTTTTACTTTTACCAGTTTAGCAATAAAACATAATAAATACAAGTAACTAATAACAGTGAATTGTAATGTGAAAGTGAAATTTATTTTTTTTGGTTCTCTTTTTTGACGCATCCGGTATAAGTCGTAACCCTCTGTCTTCAGGTTTTGAGTTTTTTTTATATACAGGAGGGTAATTTACGAATGTGACAAAAGCAATTAAATAAATTACGGTCATGTCCAGTTCACTGACGATGTGCCTTTATCTAGAGCAGCGGTTCTCAACCTTTTAGGATCCGCACACCACTTACGAATATCCGAAATTTCTCCGTATCACCCCTTTATAAAACATCCCGCATCATAATATAGGAGGTAGGTAGATACTAAAAATACTCAATTTACTTTTTAAATATGTATATTTATTATAAGAATGTCTACAAAAAAAACATACTTCTACTAAAATATATATTTATAAATTCCCGCGAATTTTAATTAATAAATTAATAATTAATGAATAAATTAATGAAATGAAAAAGATGCTGCAAAATTGAAAAAAATATTTGAATATGAAGTGCGTGAAGTTGACACCAAGGTATAGGGTACTAATTTTTAAATTGTTACTACGATTTAGTACCTAATTTGTACCAATTAATACCCATAATAAAACTTTTGTTTTTTTACTCTGCGTAGGAAATATTCATTGTTAATTATTTTGGTGCCAACTTCACGCTAACACCACAACATACGAATTAAAAAAAAAAATATACGAAAATTTAGTACCCAATTGGTACCTTTAGGTACCCAAAAATTTGTTTCCAAATGTTTATGGTAAATAAGTTATTGCATATTAAATATTATTAATATAAATAAGGTATGACTTTTCAATAATAACTCTTGTTTTCCGAAAGTACCTGGATTACAAAAATTAGAAAATTTCGTGTTATTTATAGAACTTCAACTTCTTGTATTTTGGTAACTAGAAGGAATAGGACCTATGTTCATATGACATTTTTGGCTCAAAATGACCTCAGGAATAAGCTGTTAAAGTTTGTTACACTAGTCCTGAAACACACTGTATACTCTTGCAACATGAAATATTTATGGATACATTTTAACTGAAAGTTAAGTGTAATTTTTTTAAAAATTATATTTCTTTTTAAACAATGTCTTTCTTAAAAATTTATGCTCTTCGCCTATGTTTTTGCAAAACACAAAAACGTAGACTTGAGAAAAACCATGGAATAATAATTTGATTTAAATGTCAACGTCACTGGGTAAATATTAGGACAGAGGGCAGTGCAGTAGATAATTAGATATCTGTAACTCTACGTTATACGTCATTATTATGTGTTAGAAAGTAATATCACCATTTACGTATATCAGTCACACAATATAAACTACATAGACATACGTCAAATAATCATTCTCTTTCTAACATGAAATGTTGCTAAGCAATTGCCGTATAAAGTGCTGTGTATTCTTTCCTCGAACAAGTGGCCTTGAATAGTCATCTTTCGTGAACCAAAGTTTATACCATACTTTTTTATAAAACATATTGTAACATCTTTATTGTTCGTCTTTATTATTAACTACTGGGATTAAGATGTTGGGAAACATTATTCACTAGGCTGACAAAAAAGTATAAAACATTAAACATCCGTCTACTACGATAGTTTTAGTTTATAACAACTGATCACAGTTTACATCAACATGGTGTCAACATCTTAAAATTAAATACCTACATAATGGAAATTAATGAGTTAATTAATTACGAACAATACCCTACCTCTTCGTAATATCTATTTGTTATTTACAATTAAATGATTAATAACAATATACTACACACGTATTAATATACACATTCATAGCTGGTAAGCAATTTTTACCTTCCGTCACCTATAGGTAAGGAAGGTATTGTCTTTGGTCAAAAAATTCGGTGGTGAGTTTTCATTGAATAAGCACGTTTTAGGGTCTTTACAATACGATTTTACTATTTTTACGATGATGTCTGTATGTGTGTGTGTGTATGTGACCGCGTTTTCGTCAACGATATCTCCAATACTAGAATTCCAAAAATTACAATTCTTGCGTATTCGTCTTCCTTACAACCATATGCAGACATGTTTAGATTTTGGTTATAATTGGTCAACCGGAAGTACCCTCATTTGAAGATTTTAACAGTTTTTCTTGAAAAACTCAGTTAAATGTTATTATAACTTAAAGAATATATTATTCTCTATACGATTTGATTGCATTTTATATTTGATATTCAAAAGATATAGAGTTAAAGAATAATAAAGATAAAAAATTCGTATAAATTTCATAATTCAGCCAGCTATGCTAACATAACCATGGAAACTGCTAATATATTCAGGTAATTCAAATTGACAGATGTCAGTATCAATAAAAAGCAAGTAATTGAATGAAAAAATAAGGGAAGTAACTCTAGTGTTAGAAGTTTTTAGATTTAGTAGAGACGATTACATTGGTTTGGACATGTCATGAGGAGAGATGAATAAATTAATTAAAGGTGGAAGAAACATAGGAAGACCAAATATAAGATGAAAAGACTGTATTGCAGAAGACTTGAGAGAAAAGGAACTGAATGAGGACGACACGCAAAACAAAAATTAGTGGAAGAAGAAAATAAAAAATAGCGACCCCCTAACGAATGGGAAAACTAAAGAAGAAGAAGATGTCAGTGTCAAGTGCAATTTGCATAGTTTGTTTATGAAATAACTTTACTGGAAATATAGGATCTTTTGCAAAAAAATTATGTATAGGGCGCGTGCAGTGACATGACTTTGCTGCCTTTGGCAAGCAGATATGGGGACCCGTATCAAAATGACAGCAATTAATTATGTCCATAACTGACAAGTGTCATAATTTTTCATTCAAAATTTCATGATTTTCTTATTTCATGTGATTTGTTTGTTATCAGGAGTATGGAATTCCGTTGCCGAGAAGGGGAATCATAAAATACCAAAAATTTAGAATCTTTTGCAAGAAAATTTATGTATGGAATTTGTACATAATACACAGGATTGACGGAAGATATTGTGCTGGCCACATCAGATTTTTTATTATTATATTCATTCATTTAAAAGTTCGTAGATATCCCAAGAAACGACAATTGCGTTAATAAAACGATACGAAAAACATGAGTGTTTGTGGAATGTTAGTGTAAATGAATACAAAATTTTAAAAGAAAAGCTTGATAGCATCGTTATTTGCGAACGTACTTTGATATTGTACTATGGCCATCAAATGTTAACAATATTCTTACTAACATGTGTTCAAAACTATTAGCTAATAATGTCCCTTCTGCTTTTGCAGATCAAAAATGGAGACGTATGCGTTCAACCTTGTCCCCTGCCTTCACCAGCAGTAAAATGAAGTTGATGTTCGTTTTGATATCCGAATGCGCCGACCAGTTTACCAATTATTTCTTGAAAACGGATAAACTCAGTGAGCACATCACAGTGGAGTTGAAAGACACATTTACTCGTTTCGCTAACGATGTTATCGCTACTTGTGCCTTTGGTCTAAAATGCGATTCTCTCGCCGAACGTGAGAACCATTTCTATATGACCGGTAAGGAAATGACAGACTTCAGCGGCATTAAGGGCTTTTTTTTCTTCTTTGCATTCACCATCTGCCCGTCTATTATGAAGTTCTTCAAAATTCGAGTGTTCAATGTGAGACTTACTAACTTCTTCAAAAATCTAGTAATGGGAACTATTAAAACAAGAGAAGAAAAAGGTATTGTTAGACCAGATATGATTAATTTGTTAATAGAAGCAAGAAAAGGGAAATTGAAATATGAAGAAACAGCGAAAAAAGAAGAGGATACGGGATTTGCTACTGTTAAAGAATCTGATATTGGAAAAGAGAATCAGTTAAAACAAATAGGTAGGTAGTTAATTTGTTAAGGACATATTCTATTTTTTTCTAAAACTACTTGTTTAAATTATTATAATATATACAGGGTGTTACCTTTTAAACTACCGGTGCTTTTTGGGCGTACTAATGATTTTAGAGAAAAATGTTATGTGCAAAAAATGTTCAAGAATAAGAAGCTAATTTATCAGTAATAACAGAACGGAAATTCAACCAGTGGTTCTCAAACAGTAGAACAAAATTATATTTTTTTAAATGGTAACCTATATAAATTTTTAGTCCATCGGATAAAGTTTTTTTTTCTGCAGTCTACATAGAAAGTAGCCATTTGCGCTCTCTTTTGTCAACGCAAAATGTCACTTTGCCGCTCTAGCGCGACAAAGTAGAAAAAAAAACTCGCTGTCCAAATTTCTAACTATACAATGTTGATAAATGTCACTTGTTTACATTCTTAATGGAAACGTTTAGTCAGGAACTAATGGCACTGTAGTGACACATTTACTACCTTTACAAATTAATCTGACATATAACTGCTCTGTCGATATATTACATAACCAAAAAATGCCGCACTATTGTGAAAATAAAATAGGGCATTCATTTACAAAAACGAAAGTATAAAATGTTTAGATTAGATTGAAGCAATAATTCAAGAAGAATGGGAAATAACGATAAATTAAAATTAAATATAAAAGACGTTTTTTCTTTATATTAATTCTTATTAATTGAGTGGTAGTGTAAGTACAAAGTGTACATTTTATTATTTTTTGTTATGGTGGCGACTGTAGAAAAAATCTTGTGTGTTTCGAGCGCAAATGGACATTGTTGATTTCGAGAGAATGTCGCGCTCCTACGTCGCGCGGCAGCAACCTCTCAATCGACAATGTCCTATTTGCGCTCTTAATACACAAATAGCTATTTTTTATTTCAACGATATAAACATTGTATAGGGTGGTACAACAATTATGGAAAATGGTATTAAAGAGTAGAAATAATGTTGCATATTGAAGTAGGATATGCGGTCACTGTTGATATGATTCTTACATAGGTTACATTTGTAGTAAAGTCATTTTTAACTTGTGTCTTTTGTGATGAAACAAACCCTCAAAAATTGTTATTATTATAAAATATTTTTTATAATGTTTGTTATTGCATTTTTATGGTATTGTAGAGCAAACTGTGACTGTCTACGAATTTTACAATTTTGGGTAAATTAGTTTCGTCGAGTGGGCGTCAGTAGCGTCACTACACACTATCAGAGTTTGAATTATCACTTCTCTTTAAGTTATGTAAGATTTCATTAGTAATGGAAATTTCGGGTATAAATAGCCGTACAGCGTCTAGAGAAATGATTTCTCCGGAGACGCGTTCAGCATCTGGGCTCCTTGATCGAGATTCTCTTGAGTCTGACTTGTCAACGAGACCTCAGTATGTGCCTTAAGGTAGTTATATCGTGAAACCATTTTACCCAGAATTAATTAAAATTTTAAGTACATCTCAACTGAAGTATAATCTACCTGCTTTCCAAGTTTTAAAACAATTATCCACGCGGTACCTGAGATATTTGCAATTAAATTTGGCCTTTTTAACACGTGAAGAATGGGAAATGGCAAAATAAACACAAAATTTTAAATTATAACTTTTATATCCATACCGACATTTAATTAAAAAACTAGTATCTTATAGAGAACTAATTAACGGATTTTATGTAAAAATTTGAAAATTATTTACCATCCAGATTTAATTTTATTGCTTCTAGAAAATTATAATTTGAAGATACGATAAATAGGTAGAATTATACTTGACAACCATGTACAATCGTTCCAGTTGGAGTATCAGTTAACACCCGCTTGGTATTACCGAATAAGAGGTGATCTTTGGTTAAAGGAATTTCAGACGTACATTTAAATTACAGTTCATTAATTTAAATTGGTATTTTACGTGAAAAACATGAAAACTTGAAACCGTATAATACTACTTTTGTAATTTTAAGAAAGAAATATATTAATTTGTTTTGCAGTTTCGATTTGTAGTTTAGAATTAGTTTTATATCTCTTACCTTATTACTTTTATACCCGAATGTACCAATAAATGTCTAGGTGCAACGTTGTCAGTTATTCTCCAACTTTCATACTGTAGTGTGAGTACATTGAAATACTACACTGGTGTATGTGTTAGTGCGAGTTGTGCAGTTCAAAAAAAAAACTTTGAAAACTAAAAAATGAAGAAAATTAATCTGTTACAGTGTTTCATATTAGCTTTTAACTATTTTGATGAAATCTATGTATATAATATAATGTTAAAAAATATAAGTTCTTGCAAGTATAAACTGCATTAGCTTAATTTTTATTTTGAACATAGAACAAGTTTTTGAATAGGTACACTCGAGTGACAACTATTTTAACGCCGATTTTCTGTCGAGTTTGGTGAATTGTTTCGCCGAGACAAACCGCCGTCTGTATCTCCAAAACCTAGCGTAGAGGAATCCGGTCGTATTTTATTTACTTACCGCCATCAAATCCTGTGCCTATTGCCGCATCGCGGGAGTACAGTTTCCTAGTAGAATCATCGCAGTTCCGTCACAATGTATCGAAAGGGTGTTTTCATTCTTTATTTATCTTATTTTACACAATTTGGACATAATAAACTAGTTAGTTAAAATCAACACGTGTTTTTCTAAGAAGAATCCTGACCTCCCTCCGCGGAAATCTACCCCCGCAGTCTTCCTTTCCTAGCGAACCGCCGCCGAAGGAGCCCGAGCAACGAACCCCCGCCGATAGAGAGTACCTCATCGTCACCATGACCCCACCACCAACAAGGGTGGCTTTACACTCTGTTCCTAAAGTAGAATTATAAAGTCAAATCCGCATGAAACAATGTTAATTATTATAATTTTTACCAGTTATAGTAAAATAATTACAGGTTGATAGTCGTATCTTGAAACCTGACTATAAAAAATATCTACATTTGGCATCAAATAGTATATTTAAAATAATAAAACTTTGATATGAGCCATTTTTACCTTCCGTCACCTTTAGGTAAGGAAGGTATTGTCTTTGGTCAAAAAAATTCAATGATGAGTTTTTACTGAATAAGCACGTTTTAGGGTCCATATAATACGATTTTACCATTTTTACGATGATGTCTGTATGTATGTGTGTCTGTGTGTGTGTAACAAAATTTCCGGATTCCATAACTTCAATACCACGATTCCAAAAATTATAATTTTTTTGTATTCCTCAAGTTTACATCCAGAAGAACAGCTGATTAGATTTTGGTTATAATTGGTCAACCGGAAGTAGTCTCATTTGAAGATTTAACAGTTAAATTTGATTTATTGACATTTAACGTTATTACAACTTAAAGAATATATTATTCTCTATACCATTTGATTACAATTTATACTTCATATTTAATAGATACAGAGTTAAAGAATTTTAAAGAAATTAAATTTTATAATTCAGCCAGCTATGCCAAACTTGGGATCTAGTAATATATTCATATAATTCAAATTGACAGATGTCAGTATCAATAAAATGTAAATTCATGTGGCAGATATGAGGATGTTGAGGTAGATATTGGGGAATACAGAGAAAGATCCGGTAAGAAAATAACTCTAGTGTTACAAGTTTTTAGAAAGATACAAGAAAGACGATTACATTGGTTTGAACATGTCATGAGGAGAAATGAAGAATTATATTGGAACAAGAATGAATAGTTTAGTTAAAGAAACAGAGGTAGACCAAAGATAAGATGGAAGGACTGTATTGCGGAAGATTTGAGAGAAACGGAACTGAATGAGAACGTCATGCAAAAATAGCGACCCCTTAACGAATGGGAAAAGCTAAAGAAGAAGAAGGTGCGAGTGTCAAGTGCAATTTGAATAGTTTGTTTATGAAATAATTTTACTGGAAATTTAGAATCTTTTGTAAGAAAAATTATGGAATTTATACATTATACACGAGAATGACGGAAGGTATTGTGCTGGCCACAACAGATTTTTTTCTATTATAATAAAAAAGTTAAAGGGGAGGGGACATCTTCCTAGACTTATCCTGTATAATGATTCACTTGATTAAGTATGTCACGGATTAACTACGTTAATACACAAATAATATTGAACATCTAGGAGCGCCTTAATAATATAAATTGTGTATTTGTACAGAATTAACGGACGATGATCTAACAGCCCAAGCTTTAATATTCTTATTTGCTGGTTTCGACACAACATCGACAATGCTGTGTCATATGGCAAACGAGTTGGCTGTGAACCCTGACATCCATCAACGGTTGCAAGAGGAAGTAGACGCCGCCATGGAAACCTGCAGTGGGAAGATCACCTATGAAGCAATCGCTAAGATAAAATACATGGACATGGTAGTATGCGGTAAGTACCTATACTCTGTTCTACGACAGAAAACAGTTAAGAGAAGATACGAGCTAATTGGACTTATTCTGGTGGCTATTGAATATTGAATAGAAAACAATTATTGTTTATAAAACAAGAAATTATCAATGCCGGTATTCTTGTAGCACTTGTTTAGTAACCAATATTGTTTAATAAACAAGTATTGGTTTCATAAACAAGAAAGCATAAAAATGGCATTCTAATAATTTAATCATACAGTACTATAAATTAGACTATTATGGCTTATTTGCAATACGACATAAACCACAAAAATATTATTTTTTACAACTAATATGACGCATCACACGTATTTATTGTAAAAAATCTGTTGTGGCCAGCACAATACCTTCCGTCATTCTCGTGTATAATGTATAAATTCCATAATTTTTCTTACAAAAGATTCTAAATTTCCAGTAAAATTATTTCATAAACAAACTATTCAAATTGCACTTGACACTGGCTTCTTCTTCTTCTTTAGCTTTTCCCATTCGTTAGGGGTCGCTATTTTTGCATGTCGTTCTCATTCAGTTCCTTTTCTCTCAAATCTTCCGCTATACAGTCCTTCCATCTTATCTTGGTCTTCCTCTGTTTCTTTAACGTCCTATTACTAAACTATTCGTTCTTGTTCCAATATAATTCTTCATTTCTCCTCATGACATGTTCAAACCAATGTAATCGTCTTTCTTGTATCTTTCTAAAAACTTGTAACACTAGAGTTATTTTCTTACCGGATCTTTCCCTGTATTCCCCAATATCTACCTCAACATCCTCATATCTGCTACATGAATTTACATTTTATTGATACTGACATCTGTCAATTTGAATTATATGAATATATTACTAGATCCCAAGTTTGGCATAGCTGGCTGAATTATAAAATTTAATTTCTTTAAAATTCTTTAACTCTGTATCTATTAAATATGAAGTATAAATTGTAATCAAATCGTATAGAGAATAATATATTCTTTAAGTTGTAATAACGTTAAATGTCAATAAATAAAATTTAACTGTGAAATCTTCAAATGAGACTACTTCCGGTTGACCAATTATAACCAAAATCTAATCAGTTGTTCTTCTGTATGTAAACTTGACGAATACTAAAAAATTATAATTTTTGGAATCATGGTATTGAAGTTATGGAATTCGGAACTTTTGTGACACACACACACAGACACACATACATACAGACATCATCGTAAAAATGGTAAAATCGTATTATATGGACCGTAAAACGTGCTTATTCAGTAAAAACTCATCATTGAATTTTTTGACCAAAGACAATACCTTCCTTACCTAAAGGTGACGGAAGGTAAAAATAATAATTTATTAAAATTTGTTTATGAACAACCTGAAAGTATAATTCTATTAACAACAAAACAAATCCGGTTAATTTATTTATTTTAAATTATTTCTAGAGTTTTTCAAGTTTCTTGAAAAATTAAGATTTTTCAGGTTACGTCTTGTTGCAAATAAGCCATCGCTATGCTTGTTCGATTTAAACAAAAAAAATCTGATGTGACCAACACAATATTTGCCGCTATTTAATTTTTATTAATTTAAATACATATACCTATGGGGTCTCTTGGCCACATGCCTGAGTGTCTGGTCGCGAATCTGGGGAACTGGATTCAATCCCTACTAACATTAAAAATTTCGAATTTTAAATGTCATAAAATTGACTCCTGTAATGCGCTCTCCACGTCAGAAATAAGTATCCGTAAGGCGACGCTTGGTGAACGCCCGCACGATACAAATATGTAATCATCATTACCGAAATGTGTGTACAAAGCAGATTAGCACACCCAGCAATGGGTAATATGCCGTGCTGATATATATATATATATATATATATATATATATATATATATATATATATATATATATATATATACCGTGTGTCCCAGCGTTTGGTTGGCATAGGCGTTTAACATGGAAAAACAATTTTTTCTAAATAAAAAGTGTCTGGCTAACAACTAAGCTACCATATTGCATAGGATAATACTACGCCCATTTCTACATCTTATTTAATACAGATTACCTCATTATAATAGCATAATTTAACAAAATTAGCAAAAATAATTCCATATTTTCTGTATGTTGTTTTTATTACCTACTACAAACATAAATAGCTGCATGTTGTCATGGTACTGTGGTAACGTTTCGAAGTACGGATCCAAAGATTCTAAGTTCAAACCTCCACTAGGTTTAATTATTTTTTTTATTTTTTTTTTCTTCGTTTTTTCATATTAATATTATTACATTTAATTGTCTAATACATGATATCTAAACAATAATAATTTTATATTAATATGAAAAAACGAAGAAAAAAAAAATAAAAAAAAAAAATAATCCTACTGGAGGTTTGAACTTAGAATCTTTGGATGCGTACTTCGAAACGTTACCACTAGACCATGACAATATGCATCTATTTATGTTTGTAGTAGGGAATAAAAACAACATACAAAAAATGTGAAACTATTTTTGCTAATTTTGTTAAATTACGCTATTATAATGAAGTAATCTGTATTAAATAAAATGTAGAAATGGGCGCAGTATTATCCTATGCAATATGGTAGCTTAGTTGTTAGCCAGACACTTTTTATTTTGAAAAAAATGTTTTTCCATGTTAAACGCCTATGCCAACCAAACGCTGGGACACACGGTATATATATATTATTAATTAAATACATACCTGTATATTTACTAATGCTAGAAACTATGTATATTAAGTTCCTTTCCATATCATTTAAAATTATATTTTTAAAATATTATTATTAATTTGAAATGATTATTTTTTTGACAGTGACATTTATTTGTATGTTATTTACATTTGAAATATGAACTGTGTAACTAAGAAAAAATATTTTGAGCTTCTAGTAAAGTGCGATTTCCAGTTATCCAATTTACACCAAAATCTAACGGCTTCTTTTCATATTAGAGTAAGGTCGAAATACACGGTTTCAGAATTCTGCGGTTGATATTATTTGAGCTAGAGTGATCAGAAGATCCACACTCATACACACACACACACATACACACACAAACACACACACATATACATCCACAGACATCATTGTGAAAATGTTAAAATCGAATTCTATGAACCTTGAAACGTGGTCATTTATCAAAATCTCGATATGCGATTATTAGCACGATCCCTATACCTCCCTTACCAAGGGTAGCGGGAGGTAAAAAGAATATTTTTATTGCATGACCTCATTACAAATAATAGACAAAGAAGTAAAATTCAAGCAACAGAAATGAATTATTTAAGGAAAGTGGAAGGGGTCACTGAAATAGATACAATAAGAAACGAGAATATAAGAAACAGATTTAACTTAAAACCAATAACAAAAATTATAGAAGAAAAACAATTAAATTAGTTTGGACATTTCGTTAGAATGCAAGATAATCGAAGAAAATTTGGAAAACTAAATTCCTCGGGAAGAAGTCACATGGGAGACCAGTATAATCCTTGGATATAACAAAAGAAATACAAGATAAGGGATTAAGTACATTAGAAGCAGCAAACATAGCTAGATAGAAAAAAAATAACAGTAGACCACAAATTAAGGTTTTTTTTAAATAAATAAAAATAAAATAACTACACATGCAGGGTAGATGAGTTTCCGATAAAAATAATAATAATAACTTATTTTATAATTTTATAGGTCAATCTCTGAAGGTAGTTTATTAAAGCAAAATTGATGAGTTATTGTTTGTTTAATTTTTATTTTAAATTTAAAATTTGTGGAACAGTATTTATAATTTCATATAATTTAAAGAAAATGTTTCACAAAGAATCACGTTAGTAAAATTTATTGTTGTTTCTGATATTTGTTATCCAAATGGTGATGGTTGAAAAATAGAAATTCTTTATTTTATTTTGTTTGTATGTTCAGAGACCTTAAGGAAATGGTCCCCTACTCAAATGACAGACCGTGTATGCACTAAGACCTTCATTATAAAAACAGACGACGGAAGTCAAGAGCCAGTGACGATGAATAAAGGAGAGCTGATCTGGATTCCAATTTACCCGACGCACAGAAATGCGGACTATTTCCCTGACCCAGATCGCTTTGATCCAGAGAGATTCAGCGATGAGAATAAAAATAATATCAATCCTTTCACGTACATTCCCTTCGGAATAGGACCCCGAAATTGCATAGGTAATTAATATTATTAATAAATAAAATAATATCTAGGGATTTAAAAAAAAACGCCGTTACAGTCAACGTGTTACACTAGAAATAAAGATGTCTTATTTAGAGTTTAGGAAACATCAGAAAAAAATTGTACAACAAATTTAAATTATGTAACTTTTAATATCAACAATACGATATCACATAATGATTGTTTTAATTTGAAAAAAATACAGAAAGTTATACCTATATGAATAATTTGTTAAAATAGATTGTCAAAATGAAAAGTTTATTTACCGTTGGCTGAGTTCTAGTCATTCAGAATGTAGATCCCACTAGGGAAATATTGAATTTACTCTTATTGAGTTTGAAAAAGGAGTACCGGTAAATTGTCACGAAATTGTTCAGTTTGCAGTCGACTGTGAATTGCATATAAAGTAAATTATGTTCTGTTTTAAATATTAGACCCAAAAATTACTACATAATTTATATTTTCAGGTTCTCGGTTTGCACTACTAGAAGCTAAAACTATGTTTGTGTACCTTTTATCTAAATTTGATATAGTGGTAGACAAGAAGACTCAAATTCCATTGCGACTAAGCTGATCTTCGTTCACTATGATAGCTGAGAATGGTTTTTGGGTTGGATTCAAACCAAGGAATAAATTAATACTATAGCTTTAACTTTTTAAAACATTTAAAAGATTTATATTTCTTACAACAAATAAATATTTATTATTATTATTAACTTTTCAAAACTATATTGTGAAATTTTAATTTTTATTATTAAAATGTAAATATATTATGATTTTTATATTATTAATTACCCATACGCCTAGATTTTTATTTCTTATACGTAAGTGCCATTCTTCTTTTCTGTCTGGCCAGCACTCCCTTGTGCCTATCTACCATCAGGGCATGCGCCCACACCGGAGCGGCATACAGCATGATGGAGTGGGAAACGCTGGTCAGGACCCTTCTTTTGCTCGATCTCGGACTGCGGACGTTTGGCATTAGCCTGCTTAGTGCGGTTACAGTTCTGCTCACTCGGTTTGCTATATTTATCCATGAGATTGAGTTGAAGGCATTCGTCACATCGAAAGTGAGGAGTGCGCATAGTTGTCTCCTCCTCCACCTACCCTGTTTCGAGTCTTCAACTATGCTCTACACAACCTGGATCGCGTCTACTGTGCTTCGACCCTCTCTGAGCTCGTACTGAGCCGGGAAGAAACCTCCTTTCTCCTCTATCTCCTCCTTGAGTCGCTGGTTAATGACTTGTTCCATGAGCTTTCCTATTGTGTCCAGCAAGCAGAGAGGTCTGTATGACGAGGGAAGGCCCGCTGGCTTGTCCGCATTCTTGAGTAGTATTATCTTCGAAACAGCGTGGCACACACTGTGTCTGTGTGCAGGTGTGCCATGGTCTTAACTACTTCGGCAGGAACTGTGTCAGGGCCAGGGGCCTTCCTTTCAGCCTGTTCGCAATCCGTTGTATCTCTTACGCACAGAACTGGGGGATATCCTCTTCTGCCACCTGTGTATCCAGCCAATTTGCCTCCAGGTTTTGCGGGAATAACGCAGTGATTACGACTGTCGTCTTTTCTTCGGTGAGAGATACTGGTGGGTCTCGACTGCGAAATCTCTTGAGGATTATCTGGTATCCTTCTCCTCAGATATCCTCATCGACGCTTTCGCACATATCTTTCCAGAATTATCGTTGCGACTTCGAAATAGCTGCCCTGAGCATCTTCCTGGCCTTTTTTAGTACCTCATTCTGCAGGTCACTCATCCCTCCGGGCTCTTCTTGCTCGGAGATATGTTCTTCATGAACGAAGGCAGCCTGGCAATGTCCTCGTTCAACCAGTAGACTCTAGTGTGGTTTCCTTTTTTGGCCTTATGCATTGCTGCCTTATAGCCTTTCTTAAGGAATCCACATTGTTGCTCAGCGTCGATGACGTTCCCACGAGATTCAATCTCTTTATGCAGGCATCTTGTAAGTTTTCCTTCGTCAAGGTGCTTTAAAACCCACCGTGTCTTTTTGTAGACTTACTACGCTGTCGCTGTCTTGCTTTCTGCGATCTCGAAACAGAGGAAGCTGTGCTGGGTGAGGGTTTCCTCCTCCATCACCATCCATTTCCCTACTAGATTTAGTGCTAAGGCAGAAGCCAACGTCAGGTCGATAATGGAGCTCGATGTCCCTCTTTTGAAAGTGGGTCCATGTTCTCGATTGTTAGATCAAGACTAGCAGCCCACTCCATTGTGAGATCGCCCCGTATGTCCGTCTCGCTTTCTTCCCAATCAACCGAATTGGCGTTGAAATCGCCCGTAACGATAACCTTTGCATCCTGTCCATGTTGCACTATGCTTCCATGTAAGTCAGCAAGAAAGCTCTCGTAGTTGGTTACTGGTCTGGTTGGGGAGAAATAGCAGCTGACACTACTACTCCTTTCGATTCAGCCCAGACATACCCTGCTCCATTATCTGGCCTTTTGTATGCCCTTCCTGTGTACCTCGTGGCAGCATCCTTCCTAGTATCCGTCAGCCACTCAGCTGTGACTGCTAGGTTAGGTTCACTGACCACCATGAGGTTGGCACTATCTCGCATCGTAGAAGCAAATAGCACATCATGTGTTGCCCGTGATCTTCCTGCATTCCCCTGTATTACCGTAAAGGGTTTCGCCTCCTCCAAGGTATGACGGTGTTTAACACAACGGCCACTGCTGTAGCTATGCCCATTTGTTCCGCATGCAAGGCAGCTGGGTGCATTTTTGCACTCTTTGGCCACGTGTCCTCTCTTCGCACATTTTCTGCAGTACTTGCTCAGGTCTTGGCCCTTACAGTTCTGTGCCTGTTGGTTATATCCAAAGAATCGGAAACACGTGGGGATTTGTACCCATTCTCTTGCTCTGACTGATCCCCAACCAATTCTGAATTTGCCTGCCTTCAGCAATTTGTTGGAAACGCTTCTGGTCGTTGTGATGGTCCCAACTTGCGTGCTAGCAAAGCTAGGTTTAAGGGAGGAGACTTTTATTTCTTCTACCAATCCCCCCCACGCTTACTCTTTTTTCTACACTTTGGATTTGTTCCTTAGTGTAGTCTTCCTCTAGACCTTTGAGGACAATTGTCCTTTTGGTCTCTCTTGTCATAACCCTTGTAGTGTGGTCTGTACCCAGAGTTGCCTCAATCGAGTTACGCAGGGTTGTGGCCTTATCTTTGCCTTTTACCTCGATGAGGAGGTATCAATATATATATATATATATATATATATATATATATATATATATATATATATATATATATATATATAATCAGACGCAGGTAAGTGATGAATTTATTACCTTTGCATATATAATACATATAAGAACGGCAACGTAATGTATTTAGATTAAATATTTCGAGAGAAGGTGCCATCTATCCCTCCGTATACGAATTATTTCTGAGTTAGTTCAAAAAATACATAATAGGTGGATGTTGCACAGTATTGCCACGTAGCTAGAACAGCAAGTTAAGATTTTATAGAAGTTTTTAAGTTTGCTACTGTAAAACAAGTATACATGTACATTGAAGATTCAAAATATATTATCTGGTTATTATGAAACAATATTTTTGAATTAATGATTATTGAATACCTCTAACAAATAGTATCTGGCAATGTTGTCAGCACGATTTACCGTAGTTCATAGTTTTGTGGTAGGAGTCACTAGCTATCTATAATAATTTTGTGAATAAAAAGAGACAGATATAATATCTTGCTAGGGCATATGCGTTGCCATTCTTATATGTATTATATATTCATAGTTATTACTTTTGATGCTACTAACCTCATAAATTTCACATGTTATGGTAGCAGATAATATACCAATCCAACACGTCACAGCGTCACACGTCGTTGCAATGTGGTGGCAGAGGACAAACATTGAAATATATAATAATAATTAAATCTTTATTTTCTGTTGATACAAATACATTGCATATAGAAAACGTCATAGAAAATATGAACAAATTAACAATTTAAATATTCGTTTATAGAATAAAAATTATTTTGTAGGAGAAATAATTTTATTTCCTTCTTGAATGAATTAACAGTTGATTTGGATCTAATTTGCTCTGGTAGTTTATTATACAATATTAAACCAATTCTATCAGGAGAACCTTTAATAACATTTAATTTAGAACTTGATATGTAATACTAATTTTTAATTCTGGTTTAGTAGTTATGCTTATCTTTGTTTAATGGAAAACTTTGTTTTTATTAACATACAGACAGGTTTCAAGAATATAAATATCATAAATGATCAATATATTATATTTGTTAAAAAATTCTCTGCTTGGTAAATTGTATTTGACTCCATATTGACATCTCATAATTCTCTTTTGAGAAACAAAAACATTTGAGGCAGGGCATGATTATCCCCAAAAGCATATATTATACTGTAAAGATGGATTCAACGCAAATGTCAAAAGTTGATTTAAATTGATATATTGTTTTAAATGTCGAATATGGTAATATATGCTGTTGAGTTTATGTACAAGTTGTTCGCATTGTGCCCCCCAATTTAACTTTTCATTTACCATCATTCCGACAATTTTGGTGTACAATCATTACTTTTTATTTTCTCGCCAAACTGTATTTCAATGTCTCGATTTTCATAATTTTGATATGTATACTGGAAAATAAAGTATTTTAGTCACCCTCATTTAAAAATAATTTGATTTCATTAAGCCAAGAAACTAATGAACTAACTTTGAGCTTACATACAACCAGTATCCCTATTTTTAGTCGAGATGACTAAAGTGGAGTCATCGGCATATAAAATAGGTGTACAATCTTCATTAAGAATGGTGACCAAATCTTTTATATAAATTGTAAACAGCATCGGTGCGAGAATTGTACCTTGGGGTAAACCAACATTAATATCAATTAGATCAGAATTAACTGTATCAAGCTGAAGAGTTGTTTAAATAATTGAGGGATACATACTGTTGTCTATTATTTGGAAAGCCAGATATCCAGTTTAGAGCGTGCCAACAGACGCCTATGTGTTCTAATTTAACCAACAGTTTGGAATGATTAACGCAATCAAATGCTTTACTGAGGTCACAGCAAATACCTACAGGACATTCTCATTTATTAAGCTACTCCGTGGTTTTAGAATACAATTTATGCAGTGCATTGCTAGTTGAATTGTTGGTTCTGAAACCATTTTATTTTATCAGAAATGATGTCATTTTTATCTAAAAACTGTTCGTCTGTTTAGGAAACAGCATTCTAATGTTTTAGAGAAACCTGAGGTTAAGGCCACAGGTCTGTAATTATCAACTATAGACTTTTCCCCTTTTTGTGTACTGAAAATTTAAATTTAGATTCTCTGGAAAAGTTTCACTAACAAAGGAAACATTTATGATGTACGTTAAAGGAATTACTATTAAATGGGATGCCTGTTTTAAAAATAAAATTAGGTATGCCATCGGGTCCACAGGATTTTTTGTTTTTAATTTTATTGTGAATAATATCAAATACTTCCTCTTCACAAAACGGAAAAAGAAAGATTATTAGAACAGTTGTTAATAATTATGGGACTATCAGCGTCTGCCATTGGAATGCTTTGCAAAATATCAAACGGCACTTTCCTGCAATAATTATTAAAAAGGTTAGCAATAGAATGCGGGTTTTCTATTACATCATTTTGGTTTTTAATTTTATAGTTTTCATCTACTTTGCTATTAGTTTTTGAGTTAATTATACTCCATGCGCTTTTCCTCATGCTATCTGATAATATGATCTTGTTTTGGTAGTAATTATCTAATAGACAAGAATGTTCACGCTTTTCCTTCTTAAAAGACTCTTCTAAAACAGGATATCTACGTTTCAAAATAAACCGTGACTTTGACTTTTTACTAGAGTTCATAATATCCTGATTTACCCACTCATGATCAGAGTTCTTAAAACTTGTTTTTTGAAAATAAAAAAGTTTATTAAAATAATAAAGAAAAATATAAAAAAAGAACAATTAAACGCTTCGTCAGTAGAGGACTTTGACATACTTCTGACTAAGATTCGTTGGTTAGGTTACATGAAAAATTATTTACATTATATAGTATCACTAAAATTTAATTTCTCCTGAAGAAAATAGAGTTTTAATTTTGAGAATAGTTTATAAATGTATTTACTAAAACACTTCTATGATCGGAAATAAAATTATCCCTCACTACAAATGTACAATTTTCAATATTGGTATAACAATGGTCTAGTATACAATTACCTCTTATAGGAACTGTAATAATATTAATAGCATTATAGCTTGCCATGATATTTAAACAGTTTTTATATTCATTAAAATCACGTGTTGAGTCCAGATTAATATCTCCACAAATTATTAATTTATATAAGTAGAATTCAAAAACGATATTGGACTGTATTTGGGATGAAGATGGAAACATAGTAAGGATGTTTTGGACTTGCAGTTAATAATAAAATTTATTCATGCCAACGTTCCGACTATACCACAGTCTTCATCAGGGCTCTACAATACAAACACAAGAGCGGAATATAGCACATGTGAACACAAAAAAACAAAATATATGAACAATAGATTACAATAATAAAATATGAACTTGCAGAAATGTTGGTTGAAAAAAAAATACACATGTGGATAACGGAAAACATATATTAAAAGGCGGACATTTAAAATTATAAATAAATCGTCAAATATAAAAATATATACATCCATCATAAGTTTTTATATTTGACGATTTTCACTCTGTGATCTTCGGTTTTAACTATTTATTTATAATTTTGAAAGAACTCTTAGGTAAACAACGAAAGTAATCGAACTGTGTTAATAATAGCCATATGTCTACAGTCAATCTGTAAGTCTTACAAATCTGTAAATCTGTAAAAACAAATGACAAAAACACGTTTATCTTTGTTGATTAATATAAATTATATTACTATATAAAGAGTGGCAACTTCGTTGCGATTTTGTTCATTATTTATAGATTAATTATGTATATTTATATATACGAGTATACGTATGTGATTTTTGTTAATAAATTTACGATAATTTGTGTCTATGTAGGATAATTTTGGCTGCAGTATAGATTATCTTTAATAAACTAAGTTGGCAACGTTGATATGTACTGAGTTCTCCATTCTCTTCTTCACGTTCCTCCCAATATACATCAAATTGAATAGAAGACATAGAACATCTTAATTTTGTTACGTTGCTATGACCTAAAATAAATTAATTGACTATAATATTGTATTTTTGTATTGCAACATTATTTATTACGTTGGGCTGTCCAGAAAGTCTTTGTTATTGATTTAATATGAATATTTTGATGTGATATTTCTAATGTATATTTTCTATGAGGAGTTAATTCTTTTATAAATGTATTATTCTCCCTGATTTTATGTTTCATATTATTGTCAATTGAAAAGTAATAATTTTTTATATCACAATTTTCAGCATCAGTCTACAACATTCAAGAAATATATATATATATATATATATATATATATATATATATATATATATATATATATATATTTAGATATTCATTTATTTGTTATAAATATAATTTACCTCGAATGAAACTGTTGCATTTCTAGATTGAGCCTGAATGACAATGTTGTTTTCGGAAAGAGCTGCAAAGTAGTAAATAACTTTGGTGAAATAATGATAATAAAAAAATTACTAAGAATGACTTTGCAAATGGGATTTAAATGTATAATGGCCGATTGCACCCATATTTTAAATAGAATTTAAACAAAAATATTAAATATTGGTACAATCAGCCATTAGAAATGTATGTATCTAATGGAAGAGAAACATTCTGAGCGTAACCTTCCTATTATCTATGGGTCAAAATAACCCATTTCTTGTAGTTATTAGGTAGTTTTTTGAAACTATTGAAAATTATAACTTCAAATTACATGTAATCCTTTAACGTAGTCAACAGTATATTTCATTAAATTTCATATGATTTATTATATTTTTTTATGGATAAAGTTAGTGGGTAACATATGTGGTAAATGAGTCAGTTTGACCTTCTGTTGTTACTCTCGTAAATCAACACATAGTAATTGGGAATAGAAACATTTTCGTCGTTGGGAACTTCTCCTTATTTTATGTATTGCCGTTTGGTGTATGTATGGAGTGCAATATGCTTTCATTTAAAATATTACAACTGAACTTTGGTGTAATAAACATGACACGGCGTGGTTCGGGCAAAACTGAACTCGAAGAGCTCTGCTATATGAAAGTCACATTGGTTGAAGCAGAGGGTTTATGAAGTGGAGGACCCTAATGAAGACGATGATGTTTCGTTAGTCAGCGAAGAACCTGATGAGTTGGAAGCTGAAGATAATCAGGAACAGCTAACCAGTAGTGCAGCTAAGAATAGTGATAATAACTAGCTTGCTAGCACGTACGAGTATACTTATAAAAGAGGAAATACGAGGTGGATGGTATGCCTATTCTATAATATGATAGCTTTGGCTGATATAAATGCTTATATTTTGTAAACCTACGTTCACAAAAAAAAATTCACTCTAACAAATTGCGCAAAAGGCGTTTTTGTTTAAAAAATTGGACTCTGAAATATCAGGTATTACGTCAAGAAAGAAGTAATAAGAATATAACTAAGTGTAGGAAATAATGTTGACGTAATTGCTGGCTCAAGTACTTGTGAGGAAGATGTAAATATGTAGTTCTAAACTAGTACAAAAATCCAGCAAGTGAAATTTTTGCACTAATTTGTAAGTCATAACATATGTTTTGTGGCAATTACATTGAATAATATAACTTTTATTACTTGATTAGAATTAAATTGTGTTTTTTTTTGTAATATGTGTAACAATTATTGTTTGTTTACCTTTCTGTGTACTTCTATTCGTATTAGATACTGTATTACTGTAATAAACTAATTTGTAATAATAAAAATTACATATACAAGTGACAGTGACATCAAAAAGATGATAATTTTCGTCTGAGCCAATTTGACCCATTCACCAATTGTGTGAGATCTACTTCGAGACAATAGAAAGTTTATCCAGTTTAACTTTTAAACTTGAAGGATCGGCATTTAATGATTAAAAGCCACGGAACTATGAAACTGCAAACAAATCTCTCAGCATCCTTACCACGCACAAATTGCTTTAGGTTTGTAAAATTTTTATAAAGACCAAAGGTAGGATTCTATACAAACTGTTCTCTTTTACACAACAAAATCCACGTTTGAACATATCTATTATTTACATACAAATATGACGTTATATGAATAAACTTATAATATGAATGCTTTTTATTTAGTGTGTATTATTATTATTTGAATGAAATGAGGTAGTTGCACCTATGCCCCTCAAGGTCATTCATCCTGGCGGTCGAACTGCTGATTGTGGGCAAACAAATCAAATTTGAGTTTACATTTCATAAAATGTTCAAGAATTATTGATATGAACGTTTGTATAAATTCTATAAGTATGCAAATATGCAATTATAACGGCTAAATACTAGTAGGTAGGGCAGTATTTTTGAAGTGAAATGAGAAAAAAAATGTACTCGCATACATAATCTCAGTTAATGTTTTGAAGTCCAACAAAAACGAGCTTGAGGTCTTATAGAACCTATCACGTGTTACATCCAGTTAGAATTAAGTTTTATTGTTTCTAGTATGTATATGTGCAAAGTAAGTAATAACGTAATAATAATTAATATAAACAAAATAAATTGTAAAAAGATCACGTCAGCCACCTCGATTTGAACCCTAATCTAACAATTATATTTAATTGTAAATTATTTTTACATTAAAATTTAATATTTTGCAAATGACTTGTGTAAGTGTTTAAGTAAATATAGACAAACTTCAGTGGATGAAGCGAATGAAAGAAATTTGAAAAAAAATGAAACATTAATAATATTGATCTTTACTCATTGCCATTAAAATACGTGGAATTTGATGAGGATTATAAAAATATTTCAAAAAAAGGTAGATCGAAAGTCTTTGCTCGATGAATACTTTAAAGGCAGGAAATGAAAAATATTTATTGCTCTGTTGACTGTTGGAATAAGCTCATTACTTAAAGACTGTTGTTCCATAATCTTTCTACAAATTTGTGTATATTACATAGTACATTGCAAAATGTACGTACTAACCGCGGTACTACCAGATTTCAAAATAAAATCAATTTCACCCACGGAAATAAGTCATTACTGTTGCTCATTAATATTTCTTGGTTATTATTACAATTTTATTAAATACAGCCTTTTCTGATAATCTTTTACAACTTGGCATGGGAGTAATACGCATAAAATTCAAATAAAATATTAATATACTTTTGAGGATAAAACTTCCCATAAGACGTAATGAAAACTAAGCGTTTGTTTGCCCGAAATCAGTTGTTAAACTGACATATCCGCCATCTTGAGTGGTGAGGATTTTTGGCTACTAAAGCATCAATTGGCGATAAATTTCTTTATTGAAGAAATTTTTAAAAAGTTAACGTTTCGGCCATTAAGCCTTATTTTGTAAGAAATTTATATCTTAGCAACATTGGTATAACCAATGACAATTGCTTGCTAACACTGAATAAATAATGAAAATGATAGTCTTAAGAACTTCCTTACAAAATAGGGCTGATTATCAAGTCTGAGAAAACATTTTTTCGGTTACAATAAACTTACAAAGGTTGTGCTTTTAGCACTTATCAATGTGAGTAACAAATGAAATTTAAGTTACATTTCTATGTCAAAATTAAAATATAAAGAACATATTTTTTCAACCTGATTAGATTGAAAATTATGTTAGACTGAATTTATAAATGGAAACAGGTAGTAACTGTGTTTTGGACTAGCAGTCAATAATAAAATTTATTCATGTCAACGTTTCGACTGTACCATAGTCTTCATCAGGGCTCTGGTGTATGATGTTATCCATGAGTCAGTTAGTAGTGTCCTACGTATGGTGAGAATTCAAAAACGATACTCGACTCTATTTGGGATGGAGATGGAAACAGGTAGTAACTGTGTTTCGGAGTAGCAGTCAATAATAAAATTTATTCACGCCAACGTTTCGACTATACCATAGTCTTCATCAGGGCTCTGCTGTATGATGTTATCCATGAGTTAGTTAGTAGTGTCCTATGTATGGAGAGAATTCAAAAACGATATTCGACTGTATTTGGGATGGAGATGGAAACAGGTAGTAACTGTGTTTCGGACTAGCAGTCAATAATAAAATTTATTCACGCCAACGTTTCAACTATCCCATAGTTTTCATCAGGGCTCTGCTGTATGATGTTATCCATGAGTCAGTTAATAGTGTCCTATGTATGGAGAGAATTCAAAAACGATATTCGACTATATTTGGGATGGAGATCGAAACAGGTAGTAACTGTGTTTCGGACTAGCAATCAATAATAAAATTTATTCACGCCAACGTTTCGACTATACCATAGTCTTCATCAGGGCTCTGCTGTATGATGTTATCCATGAGTCAGTTAATAGTGTCCTATGTATGGAGAGAATTCAAAAACGATATTCGACTATATTTGGGATGGAGATCGAAACAGGTAGTAACTGTGTTTCGGACTAGCAATCAATAATAAAATTTATTCACGCCAACGTTTCGACTATACCATAGTCTTCATCAGGGCTCTGCTGTATGATGTTATCCATGAGTCAGTTAATAGTGTCCTATGTATGGTGAGAATTCAAAAACGATATTCGACTCTATTTGGGATGGAGATGGAAACAGGTAGTAACTGTGTTTCGGAGCAGCAGTCAATAATAAAATTTATTCATGTCAACGTTTCGACTATACCATAGTCTTCATCAGGGCTCTGCTGTATAATGTTATCCATGAATCAGTTAGTAGTGTCCTATGTATGGTGAGAATTCAAATACGATATTCGACTGTATTTGGGATGGAGATGGAAACAGGTAGTAACTGTGTTTCGGAGTAGCAGTCAATAATAAAATTTATTCATGTCAACGTTTCGACTATACTATAGTCTTCATCAGGGCTCTGCTGTATAATGTTATCCATGAATCAGTTAGTAGTGTCCTATGTATGGTGAGAATTCAAAAACGATATTCGACTCTATTTGGGATGGAGATGGAAACAGGTAGTAACTGTGTTTCGGAGCAGCAGTCAATAATAAAATTTATTCATGTCAACGTTTCGACTATACCATAGTCTTCATCAGGGCTCTGCTGTATAATGTTATCCATGAATCAGTTAGTAGTGTCCTATGTATGGTGAGAATTCAAATACGATATTCGACTGTATTTGGGATGGAGATGGAAACAGGTAGTAACTGTGTTTCGGAGTAGCAGTCAATAATAAAATTTATTCATGTCAACGTTTCGACTATACTATAGTCTTCATCAGGGCTCTGCTGTATAATGTTATCCATGAATCAGTTAGTAATGTCCTATGTATGGTGAGAATTCAAAAACGATATTCGACTCTATTTGGGATGGAGATGGAAACAGGTAGTAACTGTGTTTCGGAGCAGCAGTCAATAATAAAATTTATTCATGTCAACGTTTCGACTATACCATAGTCTTCATCAGGGCTCTGCTGTATAATGTTATCCATGAATCAGTTAGTAGTGTCCTATGTATGGTGAGAATTCAAATACGATATTCGACTGTATTTGGGATGGAGATGGAAACAGGTAGTAACTGTGTTTCGGACTAGCAGTCAATAATAAAATTTATTCACGCCGTTTCGACTATACCATAGTCTTCATCAGGGCTCTGCTGTATAATGTTATCCATGAATCAGTTAGTAGTGTCCTATGTATGGTGAGAATTCAAATACGATATTCGACTGTATTTGGGATGGAGATGGAAACAGGTAGTAACTGTGTTTCGGAGTAGCAGTCAATAATAAAATTTATTCATGCCAACGTTTCGACTATACCATAGTCTTCATCAGGGCTCTGCTGTATGATGTTATCCATGAGTCAGTTAGTAGTGTCCTACGTATGGTGAGAATTCAAAAACGATATTCGACTGTATTTGGGATGGAGATGGAAGCAGGTAGTAACTGTGTTTCGGACTAGCAGTCAATAATAAAATTTATTCACGCCGTTTCGACTATACCATAGTCTTCATCAGGGCTCTGCTGTATAATGTTATCCATGAATCAGTTAGTAGTGTCCTATGTATGGTGAGAATTCAAATACGATATTCGACTGTATTTGGGATGGACATGGAAACAGGTAGTAACTGTGTTTCGGAGTAGCAGTCAATAATAAAATTTATTCACGCCGTTTCGACTATACCATAGTCTTCATCAGGGCTCTGCTGTATGATGTTATCCATGAGTCAGTTAGTAGTGTCCTACGTATGGTGAGAATTCAAAAACGATATTCGACTGTATTTGGGATGGAGATGGAAACAGGTAGTAACTGTGTTTCGGAGTAGCAGTCAATAATAAAATTTATTCATGCCAACGTTTCGACTATACCATAGTCTTCATCAGGGCTCTGCTGTATGATGATATCCATGAGTCAGTTAGTAGTGTCCTACGTATGGTGAGAATTCAAAAACGATATTCTACTATATTTGGGATGGAGATGGAAACAGGTAGTAACTGTGTTTCGGACTAGCAGTCAATAATAAAATTTATTCACGCCGTTTCGACTATACCATAGTCTTCATCAGGGCTCTGCTGTATAATGTTATCCATGAATCAGTTAGTAGTGTCCTACGTATGGTGAGAATTCAAAAACGATATTCGACTGTATTTGGGATGGAGATGGAAACAGGTAGTAACTGTGTTTCGGAGTAGCAGTCAATAATAAAATTTATTCACGCCAACGTTTCAACTATACCATAGTCTTCATCAGGGCTCTGCTGTATAATGTTATCCATGAATCAGTTAGTAGTGTCCTATGTATGGTGAGAATTCAAAAACGATATTCGACTATATTTGGGATGGAGATGGAAACAGGTAGTAACTGTGTTTCGGAGTAGCAGTCAATAATAAAATTTATTCACGCCAACGTTTCGACTATACCATAGTCTTCATCAGGGCTCTGCTGTATGATGTTATCCATGAGTCAGTTAGTAGTGTCCTATGTATGGTGAGAATTCAAATACGATATTCGACTGTATTTGGGATGGTGATGGAAACAGGTAGTAACTGTGTTTCGGAGTAGCAGTCAATAATAAAATTTATTCACGCCAACGTTTCAACTATACCATAGTCTTTATCACATAGGACACTACTAACTGACTCATGGATAACATCATACAGCAGAGCCCTGATGAAGACTATGGTATAGTCGAAACGTTGGCGTGAATAAATTTTATTATTGACTGCTAGTCCGAAACACAGTTACTACCTGTTTCCATCTCCATCCCAAATACAGTCGAATATCGTTTTTGAATGAATTTACAATATTTAAACAATTGATTGTGAGTACAAGTACCAGCAGTGACGTCTACTTAGCTCTACACTAACCTGAATGAGATCGATTACCTTGAACCTTGAAAATACAATAGTAAAAACAAAATTACTGAGCATTGAACAATTTGATATTAGGGTATACATTCTTATATTGATTATAATCTGGCTTAATAACTGTTTTGTCATCTAAATTAATATAGTAAGATGGGATAAATAATAAACACTTGGCTAAGTTTCACAGATGATTTATTTTCTTAATCGCGATTTCGGCTTTAGCGCCACCGTCAGAAGATTAATAATATTACATCCTGTGGAGTTCGACATATTAGATAATATTATAAGAAGTGAAGTGAGCAGTGTAGTGTATTATTAATATGAAAAAAAACAACTTAAAAATCTGCAAATATTTCGTTCAAACCAGCGTCCAACAGAACCTGATACATCATCTACTGCACAAGTGTTTCATCCCCGAGTGAAGAACTTATCCAACACCTCCTTCTCCAGAGAAGAAATACAGTCACTTAATTTAGGCCTCTCATGCGCACCCAAAAAAATACCAAATAATAGAGATATTCTGAATTTAGCAATTCACGCAACTCCCCCTTATCTAGTTGATATTTTTAGTTCCTGGTTGAAATCTTTAAAAATCACTAATAAACTTAAAGACCATTCTGACAATGCAAAATAAATAAAAAACTGTTGTGGCCAGCATAATACCTCTCGCCATTTTCATTTTATGCAACATAGGGTGTGAGCAGTTATGTGACTTTGTTGGCCTTGAGAAGCATAGATGGGGGCCCGTGTCAGAATTATTTGTTGTCAAGGTTCAAGGTAGTCGTCGTCATTCAGGCTAGTGTAAAGTTAGTAGACGTCACTCTTGGTACTTGTACGCACAATCAATTGTTTGATCTTAGTAATTTCAGTCTAACACGTAACACGTCTCTTCAACCTGATCTGGTTGAAAAAATATGTGTTTTGTATTTTAATTTTGACACAGAAATGTAACTTAAATTACAATTGTTATTCACATCGATTTTTGTTAAGTGCCAAAAGAAACGAACCTACATCTTCTATACATTTTCAACGTCAATTACAGAAAATGTTAGAAAAAGTAAATTCAATTTCGGAAAAGGTAAATTGTTATTTTGACATAATTTTTCTGAAATTGAAGTTGCAAAGGTATAGTAACGTGGATAAATTCGAGTTTGGACATGACCGAATTTAGATACAGCATTTCTACACCTTAAGAGAGAAAGCCAGAGGGAGAAGATCATGCATTTCTCCTCGCTTGTTGTATACTATACAATGTAGATAATATTTTAAAAAAGTATTTAAATATTGCCCATTTCTGTATGCATTTATGTCTTTTTGGCGAAATTAGATTGAAATAATACATACGTTTACAGCGTGTTTCAATAACTTCTGTAGGTAAGTAATTTCTAAAACCTGCCCCACTTGTAGTAACAACGACGGCTCTGATTTGATACTTTGTATCTCTATTTAAGTTCGTAACTTCTATTTCTATTCCTCTTTTGATATTTGGTTCTTGTTTACTACAGATGAACCATTTCCCGGCAGCCTAAAAAAATTAACATGTACATTGTGTTACTTTACTTATATTACTTTACTTATATTACTTCACATACAGGTTCATCTTCTCGGCATTCTAACTGAATGAAAGCAGCTTGACTTTCGTCCCCTTTCATTGCTACATTGTCTAATCTTACAATCGCTCCGGAATAAAGAACAGTAACAGATTTTGGTGCATCCACGAGATAAGGAAGAGCTGTTCAGGAGGTATATTAATACTTACAAGTTATTAGCTATTAACATACCTAGGATTGTTGATTATCATAACTGCTGCAGATGTCGGATTGAAATCTGAGCTCGTATAGCGAGGATTTTAAGACTTTTGAGGCCTGCTATGATTCATAACATTCGTGGTTTCTTCAAAAGTTTATCGGTTTTGGAAAATTAAGACTATTCATATTATTATTTTTTAATTCTATAATTAATGCTATGATAAAGAGAACAATTATTATGTTGACATATGTTAATATAACAAATATTCAAATTATGTGCTTTATTCTTCATGTTTATTATTTTAGAATAAAGCAAACCGTCTTAAGAACGAAATTCTATCGTTATCTGTATGTATTAATTAAGAGCATTATACTTTTATTTTTATTTCGTAGACGTTAACATGTCAATATGGTAATATTACCGTACAAATACAGTTATTAATTACTTACCGGCCTACTTTTTTATATGTAAACAATATATACATAGGGCCACTCAATATAACTTTTTTTTATTTAAAACCATTAGACATTTGTTATTTATTTTGTCTCAATAATTATAAATAAAAAAAATCAATTCTCAATTTGTAAACTAGGCTTAAGGGCTCACATATCATGATATTTGGCATGATGGTAGCGTTTTCGGTTTGACCGGAAGTGACATTAACTTTTATATTTCAAGTGGGATAGTCTACATATTTTTGGAATACTTGAAAGGCATTTTTATTTTTTTAAGGACTAAATTACAAAAACGTGCATAATTAACCTGGTAAGCCGTGATATCAGGCAAGCTGTAAAACATTTGAACTAATATTAAGTAATATTAAGGTTAATTGTTTAAATAGTAAGTTATTTTTGTAATCTGGGAACCGGATACGATCCCGACCGACGCCAAAAGAAATATTTTGAATTTTAAATGGCACAATAGTGACCCCTGTGGTGCACTCTACACGCCAGTAATGAGTATCCGTGAGGTGACGCTTGATAAACGCCCGTTCGGTACAAATATGTCATTATTATTACCGAAATCTGTGTAAAAAGCAGATTGGCACACCCAGCAATGGATAATATACCGTAATGATATATTTATTTGTAACGGCAGAAGTAGGTATGAAAATGTCGAAAATCACCTCAAAAATAGCAATAGGCATGGAATTGAGACAAAATAAATAATAATAAATGTCTAACGGTTTATCTGTCATGTTAAGGTAATTTATTTTATTAGGTATTATTTCTAATTTCTGTTCTAGTTAATATATTTTTTTATTTCTCCAACAATATTACAACTAGTCAATATATAACTAACAAGCAATTTTAATTTAACTTAAACTTATAATTTACATATCACTTACTAATAAGAATACACTCATTTGCATTTCTTTCTTTTTTTAACACTTTTGCTCTGCTTTTATTAACCACACTCACTTCACACACTAACTCAAAGGGTTTACTTCTCTGTAGTGTTCGTAGCAGGTGGCTGTTATTTGATATAGACGTACTATTTCTGCGTTGGTATAATTTAGAATTCGTTCTTCATGTTTCTTGGCATACCTTTGTATTACATTTGTCACCATTTAAATTCCTAGTTCTCTATGAAGGTCTTTATTTCAAGGAACATTCATACGTTTCTAAGTACTTTATTTTGAAACCGTTGCATAATTTCTATAATACTGCATTTCGCACAGCCTCAAAGCTATGTACCGTAGCTGCACACTGAGCTTATTATGTAAGTTTAGTTCAAATTTCCGTCCTATGAGCTAATACAATTTTCTGTATTTTATCTCTAATTCTTCTTTTTTCTTATTCACATGCTGTTACCATTTCAGTTTTGCATCTAGGTTGATCCCTAGAAATTTGGCCATATTACTGTGTGAAACAACTTTGCCGTTAATCTCTACTGGCAAATGGTTTATTATTTTCTTATTAGTAAAGTTCACATGAACTGACTTACTTTCATTTAATTTAATACGCCACTGTTTGCTCCAGGTGTTAATTTTATTGACTGTATGTTGTAATTTTTGAGTCGATTCTTCTACGGTTTTACCCACTGCTAGAATTGCGGTATCGTCTGCAAACGTAGCTGTTGTAATATTCTCTGTTTGAGGTATATCGCAGGTGTATAATATATATAAAACTGGGCCGAGAACACTACCTTGCGGGACACCAGCTTTGATTTCTCTCAGTTCTGTATATTATGTTCCATGTCTGATTCGAAATTATCTGTTCGAGATATATGTTTTGAGAAGATCGCAGTAATGTTTGGGTAATATTTTCTTTTATCTTGCATTCTAAACCGTCGTGCCAGACTTTATCAAAAGTCTGCGCAACGTCTAAAAACGCTACAGAACATATCATCTTCTCTTTTAGAGTTTTCTGAATTATATCTGTAATTCTGTGTACTTGTTCTATTGTCGCATGTTTACTACGAAATCCAAATTGATGAGTTGGGATGAGTTTCTTCCTTTGGATTATGGAATTTAATCGTTTTAGAATAAGTTTCTTGAATAGTTTTGATATAATTGGTAACAAGGAGATCTTTTCCTGCTTTTGGAATCATGATTACTTCGGCAGTTTTCCATATCGTTGGCACGTATTTTAATATTGCTGCATTTATTATATTAGTTAATTTGACATACCCTTTCCTAGGAAGTTGCTTCAGTATTTCCCCAGTTATTTAGTCATATCCTGGGGTTTTTTTAGTTTTAATGTTTTCCATTACTTCATTTTTGACTTCTTTAAGAGTGACTGATGGTATATTTTCATTGTCTCCATCTTCGTTTGGTTTTTCATGAGGCTGAAATACTTCAGCTAGATGGTCTGCAAATATAATAGCCTTTTCTTGATCAGTTCTTTTTTTGCCCAGCTTCCATTTTCTTTTTTGATTGGTGGGATCCCTACTTTTGGTTTTTTTAGTTGTTTAGTAGCTTTCCAAAGCGAGTAATCTGTATCTTTATCGTATGTTAACTCATGTAAGTACCGACTTGTAGATTAATTTTTAATTTTCTGGATCACACGTTTAAGTTGCTGTGTTAAACGATTTAATAGATTTTTGCTTTGAGGAACTCTGGTTTGCTGCCACTTTTTTCTAATTTTTCTTTATTCATTTATCATTTCTCGAATTTATTGAGGGTAATTATTACCATCCGTTTTTCTTTTTAGTTCTGGTGTACTTAACCAAGCAGATTGTTGAATATCAACTAGTTTTTCCGCTTCATTGTCCAGGTCGTTTTTAGTCTGTAGTGGAACTTTTAATAGTATTCTGTTGCTTAATTCAACACGAAATCTTTCCCAATCTTTTTTTTTTGTTTGTTAATGTAGGATATATATTTTTTTCAATAATAGTTTAACTTAATGTTAGTTTTATGGAAGAATGATCGCCAAATAGTTCGAAAAATTCTTCAATTTTGACATAATTATGGGAGATTTTTCTTGTTATGAAAAAGTCTATAGCATCAGGTATTTTATTGATGTCACTTGGCCAATATGTTGGTTTTCCTGTTGCTATAAAATCGCATCCGTATTATTTCGCTGCTATGTATAATTCTTTGCCTTTTGTTGTAATGAGTCTTGAGCCCCAATGAATATGTTTTGCACTGAAGTCTCCTCCAATTATGAATCTGTCTCCAAGACTTTGCAACAAATTTAAGTACATATTTCTTTTTAAGTTGTGCTTTGTTGGGCAGTATATAGCTGCAACTATAAAAGCATAATTTCTGGTCTTGATTTTTATACATGTTGCTTGAATTCCTTCTGTTTGATAGTTCTGCTGTTCGTGATGAGAAATATTATCTTTTACTATTACCGCACTTACTTACTTATTGACTATTTTATTGGTTTTCATTATAGCTACTATTCTTAAATAAGGTAAAGTCTCTAAAGAAATATGTTATTTGTATATGAAAATACATATATTATTAAAAATGAAATAAAATTTATTATTTACTATTGGTATTTTTATTGTTGTTGATATTATTATAAATATCGATGTTGTCATTTTGTTGTTGTCATTATTATTGTTATTAAGGAATAATATCTACAACCATTGTTGAAACAAATGTATAAGTCTTATATACAATAAACTGTTATTATATTATTATTGCCGCACTTCCTTCTCTTGTAGTATTTTGAGGGTGGATAGTACGATAAATTTGATAGCCTTAATTTAATATAACTTTCTCTAGTAAAGTGGGTTTCTGAAATAAGACAAATACCTATTTTTTGAGTATCTAGGATTGCCTGTAATTCTTGAAGATGCTGTGACAAGCCATTAGCATTCCATGCTATGATCCTAAGACTATTTTGCATGAATTGTCTTTTTTTGAGTAGCACTGTTCTTACTATTCGACTCCAAATTACTCAATCTATTCAGAATTGTTATGTTTTGTTGTTCCATTTGATCCATTATTTTTAAGATCAACTATAATGTTTGGTACAAGATAGCTTGAGAAGTATTATCTATATTATTTAAGTTTTTTTATGTTGTTTAACTTTTGAAGTTTGGTTCTCGTAGTTTTTGTTTTCACTAACATTGTAACATTCGGCATGTGTTTTTATGTCTTCATTATGTTCATGTGGGCCTACTTCTACTTCTGTTACATGATTGGTAAGTAGATCACGGTTTAGAGTGTCTGATTGCTTGTCTACAGCTTATTTTTTCTTACTACTTCATTTCTCATTTGTTGTACTGCCTTGGTTACTACACAACCTCTATAGTTTGCAGGATGCGATTCACCGCAGTGTTACATTTTGGCTTGCTTGTTTTCCCACAGTACAATTCTTGTAATGGTGCTTACCTGCGGATTTAACACATCTCAATTCTTTATTACAATATGACTGTGTATGACAGAAAGCTTGACAATTTTTGCATTGTGGTACAAGCTTGGATTTACGTAGAGGATGGAATTCAACTCTCATTCCCATAATATCTCTTATCTTATATAGATTGTTTATATTTTCATCTCTACTGAAGGTTAACATAAACATTGGTAATTGCTCTTTAGTTTTCCACTATTTTTAAGTTCTTCAATTACTTCAGTTAGTTAATAATTAACCGTTAATTTAAATAGATATTTGTTCACTTGAACAGAAATTGTAAATAATAATAATAATAATAATAATAATAATAATAATAATAATAATAATAATAATAATAATAATAATAATAATAATAATAATAATAAACAATTAGCTAGCTTGACAGATAAATCGTTAACATTTGTTAACTTTTTCTTTCAATTGCATGGCTATAGCTATTTCTGCGGTGATTTTCGATATTTTCATACCTAATTTCTGCCGTTACAAGGCACAAAAAATTAATTTTGTTTATTGATTCAAATGCAGAATTTTATGCCCTACAATTTGAAGCTTTTTTATCTAAAATACGAAAGTCTGATTTTACATGTTAATGTCCTATGTTCGACTGCATCGGTTACCACCCTGTGTAGCTACAATTATTCCTAAAAGGTACTTAGACTTATGGATTTATACAATAGGTACTAACGTGGGTTAAAGAGAGAAATTCTAAAAATAATATTTATTAATAATGTCTTTATTTTTAGAAACCGATAAACTATGGAACAAATCACGGATGTTAAGAATCACATGAAGCCTTAGATATCCTAAAATCTTCGCTCTACGAGCTCGGATGTCAAACCAACATCTGCGGCATTTATGATACTCATAAGAATCTTAATAGCTATTACAGAGAAAACCAAAAATAAATCGCACATTTTCACAGTCATGGCGTCACGGGTATAATATATACAGGATAAGGGGACTCGAGAACTGTATGGTCTGTGTTATAATTACCGTAATCGGAACCGAGATCGTAACCATATTCTGTTATTTTATGTGTATCATATAGTTTATAAAAGACCGTAGTCCTTAAGGTAGTTCACCAGTAAATCGAGTTTCTATATATAGATGGTCATAAAAATTTAACTATGTGTTAAGAATAACCTAATACATGCACAGTTAATTTTTTATAAACTTCTAAAGTACAGAAATTGAGCTATTCGCCTCGAAAGTCCGACATTTTAACACGTGAAGCATAGGACCAATGCTACCAAAACCAACGTTTTGATTAATAGCATCATTTTGCTTCTATAGATTTTAATAAAAAACTAACATGTAGTAGTTTAATATGTTTCGAATGTTATTTCAAACGATGAAAGCGATCTGACGTACAGGTTCAGAGTAATCGTAGTGTAAAATAATGTACTCGACGACAGAAAAACTTGAGGGAGAGAGGCAGCGGCAACACTGTATGTTTACGTCAGGGGGAAGGGTAAAACTAATATAGATAAAAATATTACTTACATTTGCATTTAATGTATGTTTTATTCATTTATATTTGTGAAAAACTGTATAACAACGTTAGAACTGCTGAATTGATTTTTTGACAGACTCAACATGACATTTAAATGACAGCAGGCATAAATCACGCCCTCATTACCGGTTTTAGAACTAGAGTTTTGGGCAGATTTTGAAACAAAATTTGAGTTGTTTCCCGGTCTTGTATTAATAAAGTAGGCTACGATCCAGCAGATATCAAATTTAAATGTCATTTTTAGAATCTTATAAAATCAATTTAGCTATTATAACGTTGTTATATGGTTTTTCAAAGACATAAATGAATAAAAAATACAAAAACTGCAAATGTAAGTAATATATTTTATCTATATATAATTTGTTATATTATTTTTAATTCGTCAAAATTGACAGCGGGAATAAGTCACGTCAAAACGGCGAATTTGTAATTACGGCTGGATTCAGCGGCTCTCTGATAGAGCAGTTTCCCCCTTCTTCTTCCGATTAAAGCGCGACGTTGCCAGCTTTTCGTTAACAACGTTTCATAGCGGTGTGGGTGTACATACTTATGACATACGGCGCAAGAAAGTACAGTCACCTACCAAAAGTTTTCTTTAGAGAGGGGTAATTTTTTTGGCCTGGACGGTAGCTGGTGAACTACCTTAAGTACAGTCGGTTGAACAGAGTTACTGCATTATCAGTTAAATAACAATTTGACACGTTTGACATTTCATATAGTTGATGTTTTCAGATTTTAAAATTATGATGGAAGATGATATTCGTGATACTGTGTTTTCGCAATTTCATGTACCTTTTCTAACATAATTATACGAAAGCAAAATTGATGTTTATATCATACCTCTGCAAAAAAAATAATCGAGGTACATATTTGCAATCACGTGTCAGTATAAAATCTTTTCTATTGGTTGTCCTTGGATCTTAAAAGTTGAAGCATGTGATCTTTTCGGTTACGGCATAGATACCATTGCTTTTATAAACACACGAATTAAAATGTTACATTTTTTATTTTTAAGGTTACGGTTCCGGCTACTGTAACGGCCTATTATAAACTAACAACCAGTCCTAGGCTTGATTCACATTACCTATGCAATAACGATTATAATACTTCTTGTTTCAATGGTTAATGGACTCATTTACGTCTATAGTTCATTTCATGTAAAAAATGGCTTTGGTTTAGATAGGGATACAAATTCTTCTCTTTGATAGGTCAGAATGCAAACTTATGTCAATTATCAAATAAAATCGACGGAATTAAGTGATATTTAATCATGTTCAGAGCCGGATCTAGAACAAAAGTTGGGGTGGGCAAGATTTAAAAATGCCGCCCTCCACACCATAATATACAGATGTATATATTTTTTTTTCACTTGTGACACTCTTATTATAGCCATATTTTAATCAAATTAATATAAAATTTTACATGCATTTTTCACGAAAAAATCGTTAGTATAAAAATATATTACTGAATTCAGAATCTAACGAATGAGCAAATAAAAGATTTATGTTCTTATTTAAAATAAAAAAGTTAGGTCCCATATTTTTAAAACCATTGATCGAAAAAAAAATCTTTTCTTTAAATTATTTACCCATTTAATCGTCTTTGTAGCTCTTATAATTCTCGATATAGCAATGGTGGCCCGTTTAAAATGAACGCCCAATATCTAGTGTGTTTAAGAAAAAAACTCGAAGTATGTTATAAACAAAGAAACATATGTCATTTAAAAAGTATTTAATTAAATGTAAATTTGATACGAAATATTGTCAAAATGAAATTATAGTTTTTCTTCTTGAATCTTTTTTTAGAAATGGAATTAAATTAGAAAACGGCAAATGGCAATATACTGTTTCCTTCTTTATTATCGTTTCTCTTTAAAATTACATTTTAAGATCAATTTTTGACAACTTAAAAAAAAAAAAAAATTTCATCACGGCATATTACCCATTGCTGGGTGTGCCAATCTGCTTCATACACAGATATCGGTAATGATGGAATATTTGTACCGTGTGGGCGCTTACCAGGCATCACCTCACGGGCACTCAATGTTGGCGTGGAGAGTGCGCAACAGGGGTCAATTTTGTGCCATTAAAATTCGATGTATTTTTTGGCGTCGGTCGGGATCGAACCCGGGTCTCCAGATTCGCGACCAGACACTCAGGCACACGGCCACGAGACCCCATAAATAATGAATAATGATCAGGTAAGTTTCTTTGTTCATAACCTACTCCGAGTTAGGTACCTATATTAATATTTATGCTATGTCAAGTAATTTTTTTTTGTGAATTGCCGCCCCTTGCAAACTTTGGGGTGGGCTATCACCCACCTTACCCACCCCTAAATCCGGCCCTGATCATGTTGTTGTATTTTTTAATATTCAGGTCTTTTACATTTTATAGATAATACTATATTAATCAATGAGTATGTAATGTATGCTTATTACTCATGAGAATGAAGTTTGCATCACGAGCCGGAAGGCGAGTGATATAAGTCATTTCAGTAAGTAATGGCCATTACATGGGAATAGAATACTATACTTTATCCACAACTGTAAAATAATAAATAAATAAATATATCATCAATCAGCGTGCCAATCTGCTTTGTACGCAGATATCGGTAATGATGAAATATTTGTACCGTGCGAGCGCTTACCAGGCATCACCTCACGGGCACTCATTTCTGGCGTGGAGAGTGCACCACAGGGGTCAATTTTGTGCCATTAAAATTAGAAGTACCGGGTCTCCAGATTCGAGACCAAACACTCAGGCACACGGCCACGAGACCCCATGTAAAATAATAACATTGCAATATTATAAAATCAGAGTCACTTAACAAAGTGTAAAAAATGTTTGTTTACAAACATATTTGTTGTATTAAAATTATGAAGTGATTTGAACTTTGGCAGAAAATTAAACTGATTATTAAGCTACATTTTAAGCTGAAGAAGAAAATAAAAATATGAAAAATGACAAAACTATTATAGTGTAACTTTGGCTTTTTATGGGGGAAAACATACTTATTAAAAGTAATTTGTTTGAACTCTTTGAAAGGTAAGATTTGAATTTGACATAACGATTGAATAATATTATTCCATTGAACTGCACTATTATTCAACAGTATTAGTAACAGTAACGAAGGTCATTAATTGATAAAAAAACGGTTAAATTATGGAGATATTATTTGACAGTTGTGGATAAATAAATATATTTTTGACAGTTTGATTTTACGAATTTAAATGATTTATTTATTGCACATAAAAAATTGTCGGCTCTCAAGTGCCATCTGCTATTTTCTTACGTGAAATGAGATATACGTTAATACGATCGCGACACGATAGCGATACGATGACGATACAACGTTGCACACTGATTTGCATTAGTGATACAATTATGAAACTGAATTTTTCGCTTGGTTTCCATTGAAAAAACATTACTTTCTCTGTATATAAATAAATTCTAAATTAGTATTCATATTATGAAGGTAAAATAGTTATTTATGGTATACGAGGTATGTTCAAAAAGAATCAAGCTTTATTTTTTTTCCGCATAAACAAATGAAGTACGGGTGGCGTCTTACAGTGAGGATGTATAGAAGACATTCATGCGTATCTGTGATTTTTTCCCCAGCTGTAGAATATGCGTGTCGCTGGCAGTCAGCACACGAGTGAGTAAGTGTAATTTTTGCTTAATGAAGAATGAACGACTTGAACACTGATATTGCATAAAATTTTGCCAAAAGGTTGGTGAAACCCAAGATCAAACAATTCGGAAAATTCAACAGATTTTCGGGGACGATACTATGAACATCTCTCGAATAAAGGAGTGGTTAAACCATTTCAAAAATAGCTACATGTCAGTGGAGAGTGAATCAAGTCCCGGTAGGCCGCACAACATGCTGAAATGACACTATTATTAACCAAGTGAGGATTTTGGTCATGCAGGACCGTCGTATCACTGTCAGAGAACTTGCGAACGAGGTGGGGGTAAACATTGGATGGGTATATTAAATTTTGACTAAGGAGCTAATACTTGGCAGCATCATCACGATAATGCACCCGCTTATTCTTCGCATTTGATTCAAATTTCTTGATCAAACATAATATTTCCCCCATTCGTCAGGCTGCCTGCTTTCCCGACATGGCTGCTTGTATTTTTGGCTATTGTACTAGTTGAAAAGGATCTAATTTGAGTCAAAAGAAGACATACAAAATACGACAACTATACAATGACTTGCAAAAAAATTGCGTACATCTTAAAAATCAAGTAATCGATTTTTTATCACTTTTTAGCTATGTACATAATTTAAAAACTGACAATGTTGTCACTGTCATTGCTATTATGGGCCAAGTTCAGCATTGTGTTTAATTTACCTACTATTAAATTATAAATATATTGCAGAAAAATTAAAGAACAACCAAGTATGTATTTGAATTTCTGTTAATTATGACATCTTAATTGACACTTGTGAAATTAAATATACTTTGGTTCACGAAAGATGACTATTCAAGGTCACATGTTCGAAGAAAGAATACACAGCACTTTATACAGTAGTAGTTTAGCAACATTTCATGTCAGAAAGAGAAAGATTATTTGACGTATGTCTATATAGTTTATGTTGTGTGGCAGATATACGTAAATGGTGACATTACTTTCTAATACATTACAAATAATAATGCCGTATGTCGTAGAATTACAGATATCTAATTATCTACTGCACTGCCCTCTGTCCTAATAGTTACCCAGTGAGGTTGACATTTAAATCAAATTATTATTCCATGGTTCTTGTCAAGTATTATGTTTTTGGGTTTTGCAAATAATATATAGGTGAATAGTATAAATCTTTGATAAAGGCATTATTTAAAAAGAAACATAATTTTCAAATAAATTACACATTTTTCATTTTTCTGTTAAAATGTATCCATAAATATTTCATGTTGCACGTGTATGTATACGAAATGCAATGAAGTTATCTGCTGGTAATGTGGTAATATTATACCATACGGTCAATAAATGACCTTGAATTGTCATCTTTCGTGAACCCAACTATACTGAAAATTAAGATCGACTCAATATAGCAAAAAGTTGGTGTGCAGTACAATTTTTGAAACATGTCCGATCAAGGTCATTTACGAATTGTATGAATTCAGATTTTGCTCCGCCCATTCTGACAAATTCAGTAGTGTCGTTTGCTTAGTTTTATGAGAGTACATAAAATACTACTGTTATTTTATTATTATAAAAATATATGTTACAATAAAAGCATTCAAAATTCAAAAATGAGTCAATTGGTAAGTTTATGAGTAAATGTAAAACCAAATATGTGAAAAATAAGATAACGACACAATGTCAGTGACACTGACAGAAAATAACGTTATTCGTACGGCTATGAATCAAGGTTATATATCTGAATTAATAAATAAACTTACGTTAATATTATCAACAACGAGCATCGTTTTAAAATGGAATGTCCTAACTTAGTCAGAACAATATGAATTTTTAAAAGACAAGCGTATTATATCCATCCATATCGCACATGCTTATAGCCATTGCAAAGGAAAGAGATAAATGTATGCCAATATGTTAATTCGCTCATGATACAGATGACCTTGATCTTAAAAAAATACTGTACGCGATTTTTTTACAATCCAGTGTAAAGTGGGGGGTTTCAACTCAACAATACAAAATGACAAGATTCTTGCTATACCGAGTAGCTTAAACGATACCAATGTTGGGATATATGATTGGGGTATGAAATAATTACTCAATTATAAAAAGTAATAAAAATAAAAATATTGAGATATAATTAGATATAATTATAATAAATGTTGTAAGATATAATTTGGAAATTTATAATAATTTAGACTTGTTGGTTCGAAAGTTAAAGACCGTCTGCCATTTAAGTATTCGTTGTTCAATACTTTGAAGGGTATTAGGGTTCCAGACCTCGAAATGGATAATTGTATTGTTGCCGACCAAAGGTTCGATACTTTTTGAACAGAACTGGTATGTGTTAAAAAGGATATTTTATTTTGTGAGAAGGAAGTTTGAAACGCGACGCGAAGCGGAGTTATCCAAACATTCGAACAAAAGATATCACTTTTAGTAGGAAAGGTTACCACTGTATTGAAATATATAAGTGAAAATTCAAATAGATTGTTCCTGTACTATAACTATTAACATTTAAAATATCAATACTAGAAATACATACTTCTGATATTAACCTGCATTTAAAAAAAATCTGATGTGGCCAACAATTTACCTTCCGCCAATCCTGTGTATTATGAACAAATTCGATACATAAATTTTCATGCAAAAGATTCTAAATTTCCAATAAAATTATTTAACAAAAAAACTATGCATTTTGCACTTGACACTGACTTCTTCTTCTTCTTTAGTTCTTCCCGTTCGTTAGGGATCGCATTTGTTTTGCGTGTCGTCCTCATTCAGCTCCTTTTCTTTCAAGTCTTCCGCAATACAGTCCTTCCATCTTAACTTTGGCCTTCCTCTGTTTCTTTTACCTTCTACTAAGCTCTCATTCTTTCATTCTATTCATTCTTCTTCCAATATATTCATCTCTCCTCATGACATGTTCAAACCAGTGTAATAGTCTCTCTTGTATCTTTCTAGAAACTTCTATCACTCGAGTCATTTCCCTTATCCTTTCATTTCTTACCCTATTTTTTCGTGTCTTCCCCAACATCTATCTCAACATCCTCATCTCTGCCACATTCATCTTTTTTCATTTATACTGACATCTGTCAATTTGAATTATCTGAATATATTAGCATTTTCCATGGTTAGCATAGCTGGCTGATTTAATATCTTCATAATTATTTAACTATATATCTATTCAATATGAAGTATACAATGCAATAATAAAATTAAATGTCAATAAATGATATTTAACTGTGTTGTTTCAAGAAACCTGTTAAAAGTTGCAATTATAACCAAAATTTAATCACATCTGCATATGCATCTAAACTCGAGGAATACGAAAAAAAATATAATTTTTGGAATCGTGGTATTGGTGTTATGCGATCTGAAACGATGTGGCATACACACACACATACACACACACACGCGCACACAGACACACACGCACACACACACGTACATACAGACATTATCATAAAAATAGTAAATCCGTATTCTAGGGACCCCAAAACGTGCTCATTGCTTAGAAACACTATCGAATTTTTTCACCAAAGAGAATACCTTAAAAATAAGTATTGAAATCTATTAATACTGGATTCTGATTTTAGTGGAAAACCAAAATTCAATAGCATTTCTCGTTTTTCCATTAAAATCTATTGCAAATACTAATAGATTTTAATTATATATACCTTAATGCAGGTTCATATCAGAAGTATACATGTCTAGTGTTAAATTTTTTAAATGTTAATAGTTCTAGTACAGGAATAATTTATTTGAATTTTCGCTTTATATTTTAGTACTCGTACATGGGTAACCTTTCCTCTTAACACATATATCATACACTTTTTTTCTACAAACACTATTTTTTCATTTCTAACATTTTTTGACATATGCCAAAAATGTCGTTTTGTTGTTTCAGTCGTTATTACCAAGGTAACTAATTCACTTTTTACAATACTATTAAAAGTAACGATGATCTCACTTTTTAATACTGGTGTTATGAAATGACACTTTTAACACTACAAAAAAAAAAACATTAAAAACCTAGTTCTAATAATAATAATAATAATAATAAAGCCTACAACAACCCCTTTGGGTCAATGGCCTCCCCACAGTTCAAAGTATGATAATAATAATTATAAAAAAATAATGGAATTACATATAGATAATTCTTATAACTATAAAAGACATATATGCATATACACATATACACCCACTTACAAATATCTATGTCACAACTCCCAACACCTTTCCTTATAATGGGAGATTTCAATAGCCATAATAGTTTATGGGGGAGTGAGACGACAGATAAGAAAGGAAAAATAATAGAAGGCATACTGGACCAAAATGACAAACTAATTCTATTGAACGACGGTACTAAGACACATTTTTGCGCCAACTCAGGAAATTTTACAGCTATAGATCTAACAATATGTGACACAACTACCGCTCAAGATTTAACATGGACAGTACTACCCCTGTCCTATGTTGGCAATCACTTCCCCATAAAAGTGACAATAAGTAGCGAAGATAACAATAACACACAATATACAGTACACAAATGGACAACAAAAAAAGCAGACTGGTCACTCTTCACGGAATTAGCCGAAGTAACAATACACGAAACGGACGATATTGATAATCAAGTAGAACTACTTACAAAAAAAATAACAGAAGCTGCGGACTCTACATTAAAAAAAGTGGAAATAAATAAATACAACAAACACGTACCATGGTGGAATCCCCAATGCCAGGAAGCTATAAAAAATAACAAAAAAGCTCTATACCAATATAAAAAACATAAAACACTTGAAAATCTGATAAAACTCAAACAAACAAGAGCTTTTTGCCGGAAAACAATTATACAAAGCAAAAAATTATCCTGGCAAGAATATACATCAAAAATTTCTACAGACACACCCGCAACCGAAATATGGAAAAAAATTAGACATATCAATGGAAAAAGAACACATTCACAGACCGACACAATTATTCAAAACAACAAAATAACAACAACTCCTTTAGAAATCGCAAATACACTTGCAGAACAATTCCATAAAAATTCAAGTAATTCACAATACACCCCTGAATTTCTAATACACAAACAAAATACAGAAAAGAAAAAAATAGAAATTGACCAAAACAACAACTGCGAAATTAATGACCCGATAACAAAAACTGAACTAGATACTACTATACGAGAACTTAAACACTCTACGAGCCCTGGCCCAGATGGAATTACCTACGAAATAATAAAACACTTACCAAATAAAACAATGGACTCAATACTAATAATCTACAACAACATATGGACAAACAATAAGTTCCCAAATAAATGGAAAGAAGTTACTACAATTCCTCTACTCAAGCCAAACAAACAAAAAACTAATACATTAAATTACAGACCTATATCCCTTTCCAACTGCTTGAGTAAACTTCTACAAAAAATATTAACAAACGGTTATCCTGGTACCTAGAAAAACACAAAGTTCTGAACGAGACACAAAGTGGCTTTAGGCATGGACGCTCCACTACTGACCAACTAATTTCTCTCCAGGCGGAAATACACAATGCATTTAGCAACCAACAACACGCCGCAGCAATATTTTTTGACATCTCAAAGGCTTATGATACCGTCTGGAGATACAATATTATAAAATCGTTGAAAGAATGCAACCTAGACGGCAACATCCTGAACTACATAAATAACTTTATGAATGACCGAAAATTCAAAGTGCTTTATAATGGGACCCTGTCCGAACAAAAATTACAGGAAAATGGTACACCGCAGGGAGAAATATTAAGTGTCACCCTATTCTTAATAGCTATGAATAAAATAACCGAATACATACCACAACATATAAATGTCTCATTATTCGCCGACGACTTAGCAATTTATTATAAAAACAAAAATACAGTCACACTAAAACAAGAACTCCAACGTACTACAAGCCAGTTGGAAGAATGGGCTAAAAACACTGGGCTACAATTCTCCGAAGGAAAAACCAAAATGATGTTTTTCACTAAACTTACTAAACCTGTCCTCAAACCTCATATAAAACTAAACAATAAAAAAATTGAATATGCTACAAATATTAAATTTCTAGGAATGATATTGGATTCCCGGTTAACATGGAAAAAACATCTACAACATCTTAAACAGGAATGTAATAAAGGGCTAAACATCATCAAATGTTTATGTCATAATAAGTGGGGATCGCATAAAGACATCCTGCTACGAATTTACTTAGCATTCATTCAATCCAAAATTGACTACGGATCAACAGTTTACCAAACAGCAAGTAACAAAATTCTGAAATCCCTAGAACCGGTTCAAAACACAGCCATTCGGCTAGCAATAGGAGCATATAGAACAAGTCCTGCTAAAAGTATACTTTGTGAATCTGGCATCATTCCCCTAGAAATCCGCAGAAATCAGTTAATGCTATCCTATATAACCAAACTAGCAAGAAACCCACATAACCCCGCATTTAAATATATATTTAAAACGAACCAAAATCACACTATCCCTTTATCCCGCACACCCCTCCAACAAAAAATTACCGAAACTCTAACAAACCTTCAAATAAACCTACTTGACCTTGAGAAAAACTACGACGAAAATATAGCACCATGGAGAAAATTACAAGCAAACTATATTTTGAACCTAACAGAATATAAAAAATCTGACACAACATCCGAAGAAATCAAAGAAAAGTTTAATCAAATTTGCAGTCAACACCAAACCGCTCAAAAAATATATACAGATGGTTCAAAAAGTTTGGAAGGTACAGGAGGAGCTGTACTCACAGACACAAAAATTATTAAACTCCATCTCCCGCATGAGACAAGCTCTTTCACAACAGAAGCCTACAGTATATTAACTGCCCTAAAAGAAATAAAGAACACCGAACCTAGTCAAGAAGAATATATTATCCTCTCAGACGCCCTACACGTCATTCAAGAGATAAGAAACATGTACAATACACAACCAGTAATCCAGAAAATCCAGGAACAAATACACTATCTAAGAGAACACAACCGAATAACAATTATGTGGATCCCAGCTCACGTAGGTATCAACAAAAATGAAGAGGCAGATCAAGCAGCGAAAGAAGCTCTCCAAGAAGAAATAACATATATCCCTATACCTACCCAAGACCTTACGCTAAATATCAAAGCTAAAACAAGAAAACAGTGGGACGAAATATGGACAAACACCACCGGCAATAAATTAAGAAACATAAAACTAAACACCGAAAAATGGGCGAATGTAGATAATCGAAGAGACCAAATAAAAATAACACGACTACGTATAGGACACTCAAACCTAACGCATAAATACATAATCCAAAAAACGGAACCTGAAGCTTGCGAAACATGTAACACACAAATCACAATAGAACACGTTCTTATACAATGCCCCAAATACACACAAAAACGAATACAACACAACATACCACCAACTATGAAAGAAGCTCTAGGAACCGACATCTCCAATCTAAACAAAACCATTCAATACTGCAAAGACATCGACATACTCCCCCACATCTAACAAATAATATATTAAAATGTAATATCTACTGATTGTGAATGTATATATTAACTAGACACTATATATTGAGATAAATACTGTACCGAGGACTAATAGCCATAGGTTGATGTACTCCTTTTTTTCGAAATAAAAAAAAAAAATATCTATGTCCTTATTTTTTACATGAAGTGAAAGTTTAGTACGAAATTTACAAAGATAGATCTTGCGTTAACTGTGATGTAGTCTCTTGCCATTCTTTTTTGTTTCTTGCTGTTCTCATCCATGTGATTCCTAATTGTTTTACAAATTCATCACTCCATCTAGTTTTCTTTCTTCCTCTTCTTCTTTTTAGGTCACGTGGCACCCATTCCATGACCTTCTTAGACCATCTATTATCTGTCGTACGAATTGTATGACCTGCCCATTTCCATTTTAAAGTCTTCCAAGCGTTGTTTATTCTTCTTTGCACTTCTAGGGTTGATTGGTTTTTATAGCCATAACTTGGCCTAAATATATAAATTCATCGATCTTTTATATAATTTGTTGTTGTATTAGAATTTTTACATTTGGTTGGTCAGAAATTATTTTTGTTTTTTTTTATTTATTACAAGTCCTACTTTAGCACTTTCAGTTTGTAATTTTGTTATTAAAGTTTGTAGATTTTCTTCGCTTTCGGCCAGTAGTGCCACATCGTCCGCAAAACGGAGATTGGAAAGATATTCCCCGTTTATTTTTATTCCACACTTTTCATTCTCTATGTTTCTAAATACTAGCTCGAGGACTGCGTTGAACAGCTTTGGCCACAGCGGATCTCCTTGTTTTACTCCACATTTTACTTCAAAGGGGATTCCTTTTGTTTCGAGTTTATTTATGCCTCGCTTCCAGTGTAAATATTTTTATAATATTTATGAATTTGCTGTTTATTCCCTGTAGTTTCAACGCTTGCCAGATGCTTTCATGCTCCACGCTGTCGAAGGCTTTGAAGAAGTCTACAAACGCGATGTATATAGGTTTTGGGTATTCCCTATATTTTTCTATTATTTGGGATAATACGTATGTGGTCAACGGTTCTCCATCCAATGTTTTGCTTAATCTTGATAATATTACTTTGCTAAATAGTTTGTATAATACTGACAGTAGGCTAATTGGGCGGTAGTTGTTTATATTGTTGCTATCTCCTTTTTTGTGGATCAATAATATCTCCTCTTTTTTCCACGAATTTGGTATTTGTTCGGTTTCTAATATCATGTTAAATAGTATTGTGATATGGTCAATTAACTCTTCTTCTCCATATATTATTGCTTCCGCTGGAATGTAGTCTGGTCCCGGGCTTTTTTCTTTCTTCATGTGGTGGATTGCCTGCTCAATTTCGGATTTGAGGGAACATTCTCGTCTTCGTTCAATTCAGTTGTACTGTATGTCATGGTGTTCTGTGATATATTTTCTGTTCTTTTGCTTGCATATAGTGTCTCGTAAAATTTTGTTGCTATCTGCAGCATTTGAGTGCGATTGCTGCTGATTTGTTTATTTTCTCCTATTAGGAAAGGAATCCAACTGGAATAATTTGTCAGTTTCTTGTTTATTCTTTTTGTTGAAGCTTTGTTTCCAAGTTCTTCTTCTATAATTCTTCGTTTATAATCATTAACGTCTTTTTTTATGTGCTTTTTAGTTAACTTTTTTATTTCTGCATATTCTATTTTCATTGTGTTGCTTTTGTCTTGCATCAGATATGACTGGTGCCGTTTTTCAATCATTCGTAGCGTATTTTCTGAAATTTTGCATGATTTATTATTTTTATTCTCGCTACGGACATTTTTACAAGCCACTGTTAAGCTATTTTTGATAATTTTTTCAAGTTGGTTATACAATTTTTGTACTTCGTTTTGTGGGACCATTTGTATCTCGTTTAATTGTTTTTTTAGCTCTTCTTTATACGGTGATTGTAGTGTAGACCAATTTTCGGGTTTTGAATTTTGGTAATTTTTTCTAGATGTCTTTGTTTTATCAATATTTAGATTGCACCTAACTAAACGGTGATCTGTGTCAAATTTTAGGTTATTTATAACATGAATGTATTGTACTTGTTTTATCTCTTTGGTTACGAAAAAATCTATTTCATTTTTTGTTTTGCCGTCTGGTGATATTCAGGTCCAATTTTGTCCATCTGGTTTTTTGAAGAATGTATTTGCAATTTTTAGATTCATTTGTGCTGCAAAGGTCAGGAGCCTTCTTCCATTTTCGTTTCTTTTCCCTATTCCAAATGGGCCTCTTATATTTTCTTCACTTTCTTTGAACGTCCCGATTTTAGAGTTGTAGTCCCCTAAAATAATAGTTAAGAAGCATATTTCTTCGTTTATAACGTTGGATAAATCATCGTAAAATTTGTCTAGTACTTCATCTGAATAGTTCGACGTAGGTGCGTATATTTGTATTAATCTAATCGTAGAATCATTGCTAAATTTTCTTTTTAACATGGCGATTCGTTCGTTGTAGCCTTTGAATTGTATAATATTTTTCTCCCATTGTTTTTTAATAATGAATCCCACCCCAAATAAGCCCTTTGTTTCACCTTTGTTGTAAAATATAAAGTTTTCTCTCTCCTCTATTTTTTCGTACGGGCGTCTGGTTTCGGCCAATCCTATGACATCCCATTTAATGTTTTGTAGTGAGTTTTCTAGTTCTAGTATTCTATCTTCTCCCAAAAAAGTTTTAACATTTAGAGTTCCTATGTATATTATATTTTTATTTTTCTCCTTATTTAGGTTTTTTCCTTTTAAGTTTTGTTTTGGAACCTGGGGGTTATGGTCGTACATCTCCTCACTGACCAGGTGTGTTGGAGACGCTGGGGACCTGTTATTTAATTGCTATATGGACTGGTTAGGCTGTGTTTTTTCGTTTCTTGCTGGTGAAAGATATCTTCGGATTGATGAATTGATTGTCTGTTTATTATCAATTCCTTTATTTTTACTTAAGCTATTTACCTCTTTCCTAGTAGTTTCTGGAGTATCGTTCCCATCACTTCTTTGTCTCTTTTTTATACTTTCTTCATTTTCTTTTTCCAGTTGTTCTAGTGTGATAGTGTGTCGTATCTAAAATGAACTTTTTTCCCTTCATTCGTTTTAGCTTCCCAGTATTTTGATAGTTTGTTTCTAATTTCTCTTACATCTCGCGGCAAATCTTCTTTTAGTATTATATTTTGTTTTTTTAATTTATGTTTCTGTATCAGGTCAGGATATCCTTTTTTCTGTTCCACGTAGTGAATGAAATTATGGTAGGATTGCTAGGTTCTTGACCTACTTTTTTCGTATAATTGATTTCATTAGCTTGTATATTAATGTTTAACATCTCGTTTAATTTGTTCGTTATTTCTGATGTTTTTGCTGTTTGGGAGTTGGAATCAACTAATACGAAGACGACAATGTTATTTTTCCTTGATAGATTGTAATTATTTGTTTCTAGGAGTTCAATTTTTTGTTTTGTATCTCAGTTGTTTTCGTTAGTTCACTGTTTGCTATTTTTAGAGTATCTATTTCGGATTGAATATCTTTTATTTTATTATCAATATGGTTAATCATGTTACTTTCTACTGTATCTATTTTCCCATTCATCTTTTTAAGTTGTCTTAGGATTAAATCAATTTTTTCTGAGCCGCTCATTTCTGATTCTTCCATGTTGGTGTTGGATGACCCGTGTCACTTTCTCGATATACGGGTAGTATCTGCCTAAGAGTTTAGCTGAGGCATCGCACAGTGGTTATGTCGCTAAGTTACTTGGTTCGCCTAGCAACCCAGCTGAGCGCTTATATTTTAGTACTCGTACATGGGCAACCTTTCCTCTTAACACATATATCATACACTTTTTTTCTACAAACACTATTTTTTCATTTCTAACATTTTTTTGACATATGCCAAAAATGTCGTTTTGTTGTTTCAGTCGTTATTACCAAGGTAATTAATTCACTTTTAACAATACTATTAAAATTAACGACGATCTCACTTTTTAATACTGGTGTTATGAAATGACACTTTTAACACTACAAAAAAAAAACCTAGTTCTAATAGATTTTTAAAAGAATTATTTTATTTGAAATCGTCACTAACGTGCACAAAAATCGTCATTAAAAATTCAGAAATCGGCGCTAAAGTAATTCATTATTGGACGATTTCATGAATTGTAGTGTTGCCAACCTTATGATAATTATTGTACATATAAGATAATTTGGGCAGACATACGTTGTACAATAGCAAATTTGTATGTAAAATGACAAAAAAATATGTACAAGAAGAACGCATTAAATAATTCCGATGAAGAAATTTCAGATAACACGCATAATTTTGAGTATTCATTACTATAACTTCAATGTCCGGAGGTTCACAACACTGAACATCTGTTTGTTTGTTTGACTGACAGTCATTTACAGATTTGTCATCGTAACTTATAAAAATAAATATATATGTTTCATTTTCACAAAATTTCGATTTCAAATAAAATTTAATATACACCTCGGCACTGAAGTTCCTTTTTATCTCTCATATGCTTTATTTTCCTTGGCTCTACACGGCCTCGGCAACTAAATTTCACAAGCGTGATAAAAAATAAAACTTCGGTGCCTTGATACATAAATAACTACATATTTATGTTATTAATATGTAATTAAAATACAACACTGGTATTTTAGACATTTTCATCCTCATAAATAAGATTTCATTTTACTAACAATTACGGTGCGGTACTAGCAATAACTCAAGCGTTCTGGATAAACTGCACTTATAATTTAGAACTGTAACTATGCCATGAATTAAAATGTAATGTGAAATCTTTAAAGATCTAAAAAGTTTCAGTTTTGGAATCAATATTCGGTTAATACGATTTAGAATAGAATCATGATAATGTATAATTTGGAAATAAAAACCGGATACACATCAAAGAATGACTAATTAAAAAAATGTGTCCGATTTCTTTTTGCTCAGTCTGTTAGTTTATTTTCCCTGGATAAATGACTCACATTGCTGGCATAAGGGGGGTAAATATCCTTCCTCACAAGCATCGCAAGTTCCATTTACTATATTACATTGACATTTATTCTGACATTTTCCGCATTTCTTCTCACAACGGTACCCATAGTAACCATGTTGACATTCTACAAGAAATAATAAATTTAAGATTAACCTAAAAATTTGTGACAAGCGTCAATGAAATATTTATTTATTGTTCTTACTAGTATTACAATTATTATTGTTCCATTGATAACCAGGAGCACAAGTACAGGCAGCCTCACTGCTTGCTATTGGAGTTGCTAAGCATATTTTATTACCCGAACAGTTAGTACAAGAAATGTTACAATTTGGTCCGATATTCAAGTTGTCGCAAACTGGTGGTTCTGCAAACTCATCAAATAAAAAAATTAAGAAAATACTTTGTTGTATATGTTTAAATATTCACCATAATTTTGAATTTCTTTATTGCTATCAAACGTCCAATCTGGATATTTTAAAGAATGACAAATCACTGGTTCATTACTCCACGTGACAGCTCGTCTAGATTCTGAAATTACAACTATTTACAGATATACATAATTCCAATGGTGTTTCAAGAGAATTTTTTGTTTTGCGTTCATAATGAAGTTATTACGAAAACCAATTGCGTATCGACAGAGCCTTCATTTCGATATGAAATTTTTGGTTTTAGAAGGTTGGCACTAGATAACATTTATTTATGGTCTTCAACAGAATAGGAGAAGGGTAATTAGGGTACCTATATACTCAGGGTATGGCCATGACGTGGCTCGTGTTTCGTCCGCCATTAGCGGGCCACTGTCATTTTCGTTGTTGTTGCGCAAATTATTATGTATTTTCGTGGTTACTTGTTTTATTTTAATGCAAAACACATTTAAATGTACTTCTAATATTTATTTAAAATGTAAGTAATACTTTTATTTTATTTATTTGTGTATTTTCTCGAGATACTGACTACGATGACTTGTAATATTGAAAACACATCAAAATTACCAATATTGAGCACAAACATTTAATTTTTAAAAGGTAAGTTTAGAATATATACTTATTATGTAAATAATAACTACAGTTATTAAATATGATGTGATAATAACAACCTATATCCTTTACTCAACATAACCTGTAAATCTATATCATAATAATAATTGTGTATCTCTTAAATAAATGAATTTTGATTACCTATATTCATAGTGTGATTATTTAATATTCCTTTATAATATATCACATTTCTTACAAATAAATAGGGAAATGAATTATCAGTATGTTTGACATTGGCCCGCTTATGGCGGCGATCTTGCCCCATGGCCATACTCTGTATATAAAGGTACCCTAAGGGAAATTAGGGTAACTTTATATACAGGATATGGTCATGGGACGAGATCGCCGCCATTAGCGGGCAAATGTCAAACATACTGATAATTTATTTCCCTATTTATATGTAAGAAATGTGATATTATATTATACAGGAATATTAAATAATCATACTATGAATATATAAAGGTAATAAAAATTCATTTATTTAAGAGATGCACAATTATTATTATGACATGGATTTAGAGGTTATGTAGGGCATAGGATATATGTTCTTATTAACACATCAAATTTAATAACTGTAGTTATTATTTACATAATAAGTAAATATTTTAAACTTACCTTTTAAAAATTTAAATGTTTGTGCTTAATATTGGTAATTTTTATGTGTTTTCAATATTACAAGTCATCGTAGTCAGTATCTCAAGAAAATATACAAATAAATAAAATAAAAGTATTATGTACTTACACTTTAAATAAATATTAGAAGTATATTTGAATGTGTTTTGCATTAAAATAAAACAAGTAGCCACGAAAATACATAATAATTTGCGCAACAACAACGAATATGACAGTTGCCCGCTAATGGCGGACGAAACGCGAGCCACGTCATGGCCATACCCTGAGTATAAAGGTACCCTAAGGGAAATAAGATCGCAGCGCCAAAGTGGAACTAATGTTAACGGGATAATTTGACATTTACTAATTGTATTTATGCATTAAGTGTATAATATGAAGAGATATTACATATGTAAACGTAAATATTACAAACATAATAGATAACACTTGTGTTTATACAATCAAGAAAATGGCACGTGTATAATTTATCCCGTGAACTATAGTTCCGAAAATACCACCAGATGTCATATTGCTAATATCCCATTGCCTATTGTCATGCACTTTCAAATAATTGAATACATACAAATTTCCCTTAATGAATATAGCAGATGTGTCCTCTGTAAAAAATGTCACACCTGTCACAAATGACATATTATAAAGATCATAGAGTAAGTTTATATCAACGTCTTTCATCAGATTGGAAACCGTATTTACGATCTGGATTATATTTAGAATCGGACTCTGAATCGTCCTTATGAACCTACTGGTATCTTTGAATTATAATTAATTGTTATTCGTTTACTAATTATAAAACTTTTCTTGCTTGAAAATATTATGTTACAAAATATTGAATTTTTAATAAATTCACATTATTTAAACAAAACTGTACTTTTTAACTTTATTTATTAATCTAATATTTATGTTATTGTCATACTTAACGATATTTGTCCAAATCAAATTGTTAGAAATGTCAAATAAGTTAACTTACATTGTGGCAGATAAAACGTCAAGCATTTTTTTTTTCAATTCCATAGCTATCGAAATTTTCAACGTAATTTTCGACATTTTCATATTGAATTTCTGTCGTTAAAAAGCATGTAAAAGTAATTCTGTTTATTTACACCCACAGACATCGTCGTCAACATAGTATTCGTTTGTGTTTCCAGATAATGAGCTGCAAAGACGTGGGTAATATTTATCCAAGCACGCGTCCTAACGTTACATTTTTCCTAAAGGTAATTGCAATTTTTGTGCGATATAACAATCAGTTTTAAAGTGTTACGGAGTGTAATATATGTGAAAAAAATAATAAAACGTTGGATGGCGTAAAATTTACCCAAAGCGTGTGGTAACGTTTCAAAAAAAGCAGGTTTCCTGACGGGTTAATAATGGATAATTAATAAAGAAATAAAATGATATTGAAATAATTCAGAAATAAGGGGGCTTTATGTTACAGTGTGACGTCACAAATATCCCACATTCAGTTTTACTTTAAGTGTTTTTTAATATAAATGACCTATTACTATGGTAAAGGACCCCATCGGACTAGGTACATAGAATACAATGGTATTCAGCGTGATTTATCAGTCTGTTCTTTTTTAATAACTCGATTATTGTAAATATTATGGAAAAAATTCAAACCAAGTATATTTTGTATTAAAATTTCTATAAATCTGCAGTATAGGATTTCAACAGATGTTCCACTTTTGCGCAATGGTATGCAACTTGAGTACATGAAATTTGCCATACAATAGTATTATTACAGTGTATGAATGTTATTAGGAATAGAAAGCGGTTTTTTGTGTTGAACTCAGCTATTGCGGCCGAGGCGTTAGCGGAGGCTAGGTAAGCTGGGTAAAACACAAAAAGGACGTTCTGCTCCATACATAACATATACTATTTGTACCTTCCGTCACCTTTAGGTAAGAAAGGTATTATCTTTGGTCAAAAAAATCAATGATGAGTTTTTAGTGAATAAGCATGTTTTAGGGTTATAATACGATTTTACATTTTTACGATGATGTCTGTATGTATGTATGTATGTATGTATGTATGTATGTACAGTCCATACGATGTAACTTGGCGAGCCAAAAGAATGTAATTCAGTTCACTATTCCTAAGTTGCGTTTTGTCAAATATTTACTTTTACTTCGGTGCCGCACAGCTTCAGACGTGAAAAGAGTGATATTACAATGTTTTATTGCCTTACACAAAGTAAATTTCACCCTAATACACTCAAACTCGGGATGTCAGGTACTTTTTAACCCAAGAAGTTATATTCATACATAAGCGTTGGTGCATTTTTGTTTTTCAATAGTAATAGAAATTTTATTTTCTTAACTTTAGTAATTTAAAAAAATAATTAATTATAATATGATTTATATAATAAATAATTCATTCCAATATTTGTAATATTTTTTTTTTGTATAAATATTTTTTTTTTGTAATATTCGTAATTTTATTGAACTTCATTCTTCTTCGGTACGCCTATGGATTTTATAACTTCCCCATTACCGCAGTGATAATGTGAATTGCCCCAACTCGCCAAGTTACATCGTATGGACTGTATGTATGTGTGTGTGTGTGTGTGTGTGTGTGACGAAAGTTTCGGATCGCATAACTTCAATGCCACAATTCCAAAAATTATATTTTTTTCGTATTCCTCAAGTTTACCTCCAGAAGAACAACTGATTAGATTTTGGTTATAATTGGTGAACCCGTAGTAGCCTCATTGAAGATTTAATAGTTAAATTTGATTTATTGACATTTAACGGTACTATAACTTAAAGAATATATTATTCTCTATACTATTTGATTGCATTTTATACTTCATATTCAATAGATATAGAGTTAAAGAATTTTAAAGAAATTAAATTTTATAAATCAGCCAGCTATGCTAAACATGGAAACTACCAATATATTCATATAATTCAAATTGACAGATGTCAGTATCAATAAAAAGTAAATTAATGTGGCAGAGATCAGGATGTTGAAGTAGATGTTGGGGAAGACACGGAAAGATAGGTAAGGAAATAACTCTAGTGTTACAAGTTTCTAGAAAAATACAAGAGAGATGATTACATTGGTTTGAAAATGTCATGAGAAGAAATGAAGAATATATTGGATGAAGAGTGATTAACTTAGTAATAGAAGGTTGAAGAAACAGAGGAAGACCAAAGATAAAATGGAAGGACTGTATTGCGGAAGACTTGAGAGAAAAGGAACCGAATGAGAACCACACGTAAAACAGAAATGAGTGGAGGAAGAAAATAAAAATAGCGACCCCTATCGAATGGGGAAAGCTAAAGAAGAAGAACAAGTGTCAATTGCAATTTGCATAGTTTGTTTATGAAATAATTTTACTGGAAATTTAGAATTTTTTGCAAAAATATTTATGTATGGAATTTATACATAATACACAGGATTGACGGAAGGTATTGTGCTGGCCACAACAAATTTTTACTTCAAGTGTTTCAAAGAAAACTGGGGATTTTAAAAATATTTTTTGGAATTGTTTTAATTGTAGAGTTGGCAATTTTAGCCAAAGTTGGCTGTGTACACTACAAAACACAAACAATACAACTGTCAAATAACAATATCCAGTATGGTCTGTGTTGCTGCAACGACTGCTGCCGCCAGCGGTAAACTGAAAAGCTAACATTTTTTTACTAGTACAATAATGAACAACATTGTTGTACTAGTAAGATAATGAATATCTTCTATAGTATATGTACAGTAGCATAATATGAATATTATTATACGCTTGAAGAAAAAAAACATTTGTTATGTTATTAAAAAAATGCAATGCCAAATGATTAAAATATTTTACATTTTTGTTAAATATAGAAGGATTTGCATTACTATTTTTTGAATTAGACATCTGATTATATTAAATAACAGGTGTAATAATGAAATATCGGAATGAAATAGATGAAATATTTAATTAATTAATTTTCTTTAAATTTGAAAGGTGTAATGTAAAAATAATGCTATGCAAAGCCTTTTGTGTTTAATAAAATTGTAATATTTTTATCATTCACCATTATATTTTTTTAATAATATAACATATGAATGTTTTATACTGGACAGCAAATTTCATGTTCTTTTCAAATTTGAATAAATAATTAGGTTGTTCCATTTGAAAATATAAAGTTACATACCATTGCGTCATAATGGAACAGCCTGTAGAAAAACCTATACTGCAGATTTATAGACATTTTAATAAAAAATAAATTTCATATGAAATCTTTTTCAATAATATTGAAAATAATCGAGTTATTAAAAAAGAACAAACCGATGAATCAGCTTGTATAATCGCACTACAATAAAACTTTTTTTCTCAGAAGTGAATGTATTACCATTGATGGAGCATATTCGAATATCATCCATACCCCAAAATCCATCATGTCCCGGAATAATTACTGATATTTTTAACATATATCTCAAATTAGGATTTGAACGTCCGCTTTGTAGTCTGATGTTTTTCCATGTATAATATTGTTGTTGTGGGTCTCCCTGAAATACTATACATATAAATATGGTTCTCCAGATCTTTGCATAGACTTACAGTAACTATTGCAGACGCTATTGTGTCAACTTCTCCTTCTTTAATGATGTCTAAATGCATTTTACAGTCTTTACATAACGTAACATATAAAGACAGACATACAGATTTAGGAAAGGAAATATTTAGAATTGCCTTATTCCTCAGAGATCTTTTAGTATGGGATGTTATGTAAGTATCTGCAATATTTATATTAATTATTTACTTAATAATTTCAGTATTTATTAATATGAAAGGAATTGAAATAATACACAAAGAATGTAATTAATATATAGAGTAAGTGTATGAATTAAGGAATTTATCAAGCATTTCAGTTTTAATTACTAAATAATCTAATTTGCTCTCAGAATAATTAATTTATCATCAAATAATTTCAATATGAACTTCTGCTTGCCGTTTATTCATTTACGGTCACCAAAAAATGTGATTAGTTATAAAATATTGTAGGGTTTTGAGATAAACAAAATGTTTAAATGTGATTTTAAATCGATTTTATTGTGTTAACTGTAAGATTATGCAATATTGAACAAAAAACATTTTACAACACAAATGTCAATGTCTACCGCTCAACTGTTTGCCACTGCCGCACCCATGTAGCTGGGATGCGTGCGCATTGCATATCCCTTTCTGGATGTGCTCTGCTGGTTGCCTATTGTTTCCCACATCTCGGCCGTCCTGGTCGTCGTCCGTCTCGGAGGATTCTGGTTCTCGATACGGCTCCCAAGGCTTCATAAACTCGGCACAGATGGTGGTTTTCATGGGACCGTCATGATACCCTTCCTTCTGCACGTCATAAGTGGAATTATCTTTAACTTTACGTACCTGATACGGACCCAAATATTTTGGCTTTAGCTTCGCTCCTGGACCAATCTGAGTTCTCTTTATTGCGACTAGGTCGTTGACCTTGTATGTACGAGCCGGTCGTCTACGCAAATTATAACTTTTCTTATTTTCTTCTTGTATTTTGGATATTTCTAATTTGGCCTTCTGTCTTAAATCTTCTCTTTCTTTATCGAAATTATTCTTTAATTCTTCTTCTATTGCGGCTTGGATATTTTTATCTGGCTTACTTCTTAATTTCACTCCAGTTAATAGTTCGAATGGTGAAGCGCCTATGCTTCTGCTTCGAGATGAATTCATAACTTGTTGTACGTTTCCTACATGTTTGTACCATCTTGTAGGGTCTTCGATTGACAGTTTGGATAATACAGGGATGATTATTGAATTCATTCGTTCAGCTTGGCCGTTTGCACGAGGTAAGCCTGTCGTTATTTTAAAATGTTTAATTCCCTCTTGTTCGCAATAATCTTCAAATTCTTTTGCGGTAAACGCACTGCCGCGATCTGATATTATGTTTACTGGATTTCCAAATAAGTTACTCAGGTGCTTCAGTTTGTCTATGACTTCTGCTGCAGTAGTTGATTTGGTTGGGTACAACCAGACAAACTTTGTAAATGCATCTACAATCAAGAATATGTGTTTATAGTTTTTGTTGGTGGTTTCTAAAGGCCCTAAGTGGTCCACATGATAAGTATGTAATGGTATTTCTTCTTTTTTGTAAAGAATGTAGAAACCCTTCTTGTTTTCCTCTTTTTCTATTTATTAGGATGCATGGTATGCAACTAGCGATAACTCTCTCAACTTTAATCTTCAAGCTTGGTATAAAATAATTTTGTCTGACGATTTGCTCTGTCTTTTAAATACTTCTATGTTCTTTTCCATGGGCTTCAGTTATTATCTGCGTCTGCATATCTTTCGGGACTACTAGTACTTCAGTGTTACCTTGGAGCTTGTATAGAATATCATTCTTCAAAATATAGTCTTCAAATGATTGCGTTTTGAGAACTTCTTTAATCGCTTTTAATTTTTCGTCCATATCTTGAGCATTTCGCATTTTTGTTACGCAACTTTCTAGTTCTATGAGCGCAACTGGATACCTACTCAAGGAATCAACGTGTCGCATTCTAGAGCCTGCCCGATGCTCTACAACGAAGTCATATTCTTGCAAAAGTAGAAACCATCTAGCGACTCTGGTAGATAAATCTTTCTTACTCATTGTTTTTTCGAACGCTGCACAATCTGTTATGATTTTGAACGTTGTTCCTAGGAGATAAATCCTAAATTTCTTTAGAGCTTCCATGATAGCGAGCACTTCAAGCTCGTAGCTACAATATTTTCTTTCTGCATCATTAGTCTTCTTGCTCATGTAGTATATAGGATGAAAACAATTATCTTCTTGAGACTTCTGAAATAAGATAGCACCATAACCATCTACACTGGCGTCAGTATGGATTTCTAGTTCTCCCCCTTGTCTGTATATATTTAATACAGGTTGTTCAGCTAAAATACGCTTTAGTTCTTGAAAAGCATTCTGTTGGTTTTCTTCAAAGTGAAATACACTATTTACTTTTAGTAAATCACTCAGAGGTTTAGCTATGATTGAGTAGTTAGGAATAAATTTCCTGAAGTACCCGGTCAAACCGATAAAGCTTTGTACTTGCTTTATGGTTTTTGGTTCTGGAAAACGCATAACTGCTTTTACTTTATCTGGTGACGGATGAATATTACCATCTTCTATACTGTGTCCCAAAAATTCGACTTTTTTCTTCAGAAACTGACATTTCTTTTTATTAATTTCCAGTCCGTGCTACCTGCATTACTTTGGAAAGCTTGTTGATTCCATCTTCTTCGTTGATTCCAGGTATGATTATATCGTCCATATACGGTAAAGCGGTGCCATCGTTTATTAGTGGTCTGAATACATGATTTATATATTTTTGAAACACGGCTGGTGAATTGCAAAGACCGAATGGCATTTTGCAAAACTGGAATTGACCATTATGCGTCACAAATGCAGTATATTTTATGCTTTCCTCCTCGACCCCCACATGGAAAAATCCATTTTTTAGATCTATCGTGCTAAATATACGAGCTTCTTGTAGTTTATCTAGCAAGTCTTCTATTAAGGGAAGCGGATACCGATCCTTTGAAATAACTTTATTTATTTTTCTGTAGTCAATGCAGAGCCTGGGTGAGCCATCTTTTTTCTTTGCAAGAACCACTTGGCTAGCGAACTCCGAGTTACTCGGTTCCACTATTCCTGTCTTTAACCATTCCTCGACTTGTTCATCAACTATTTTTCTCTCGACAAATGGTAGACGTCTGGGGCAAGATGCAATAGGTTCTTCACTCTTCACTATTATCTTCATTTGTAGGTTAACTGGTTTGGATGCACCTGGTTTGTAAACTTCCATTATTTGTTTAACTCTATTTCTTGAATCTTCAGTTACTTCGTTACGAATATTCAATTCTTCTCCTTCTCCTATGGCAGTAATTTGTAAGATAGTTGTTTCTGGAGTTCTTTTTGTAATTTTTAGCCCATCTTCGTTTATTAGAATTTCGGTTTGATCAAGAAGTTCGTTTCCGACAATACCATTTGTTTCCATTACATCGTCAGGAACTACATAGATTTTTGTTTTGTATTCTTCATTCTCCATATAAACGTCAGCATCAAAATAACCTTCTGCTCTTATTTGTGATTTTCCAAATCCTTTCAGTGTCACATCAGTTTTGTGTAGTTCAGGGGAACCAATGCTTTTGTATATTTTATTTTTAATAACATTTACCATACTGCCTGTGTCAATTAGTATAGATAATTCTATCCCATTTACACTGATGTTTTTGCACATATTATTCGTTGACACAACTGAAATATTTTTAACTTGGGCTGGTGCATTTGTTGAAGTTGATTGCGTCGTATTGGTTCCTCGGCAGTCGAAACTTTTATGGCCAAATTGGTTACACTTGAAGCATTTAGAACCTCGATCTTTTGTAGTACAATCAGATGATTTATGACCTTGAACTCCGCAACTATAGCATCTCACTGGTTTATTGGTTTTGTTCTCAGCCTTGAATTTCGGAGAGGTTTTTGTAAAAGGTTCTTTACGCATGACTTGTATTCTAGGTTCGGATTTACTTTTAAAATTGCTATAAACTTTCAGTTTATTTTTGAAATCGTCTAAAGAGGATGCGCCATATAATATTATTTTATTGGAAGATTCGTCCGGAATTCCGTCAATGACATATTGTATTAATGACTCATCTTCAATTTTTCCTCTATTCGCGATTTCTTTCATATGTAGAAAATACTCTTGCAATGTTTCACTCTTTTGTAGTTTTCTACTTGACAACATTTGATGAAGTTGTACACTGCTTAGCTTCTGGGAAAATTCTTTTAATAATGACATTTTTAGTGAATGCCATGTATTTATTCTACTCTCTCCTTGAACAAAAAGTTTAGCTAGACCCTTCAGAGATTTTTTGGCGAATACGAATTTGTGTAATTCGCTCCAGTTGAACATTATTGCCATGTCCTCAAATTCAGATATCCATCTTTCTACTGAATACATACTGCTTCCATCAAATGTACGGATAGAATCCTCTACATCTCTAAAATTCATTGAAAACGGTACAAGATGCGGATTGATGGCATAACTTGCTTGAGAAATTGCGCCAAATCCTCGCACGCTAGCATCATCACCAACAGGGTTATTGATCCGCTCTTTTACTTCCACTTCTTCTTCTTCTTCTTCTTCCTCCTCATCTTCAGTCTTTGCACGGTTACTTTCAATAGTTTGTTTTAGGGCATCTAAATTTAACAAACTGTTACAAATAGACTTTATTAATTCCTCTTTTGACTTATTATAGTCTAAAGTCAGTAAATTTGCAATAAATACTACGTCATTAATGCTTAAATTATTCATATACTGAATTTTTGCATTGTAATCAGCTGAATTGACTTTAAATGTGAAGCCGGTAAATTTACGCACATGTCTCCGACTTGTTCTATCGCCTTCTACTTCAAATAATAATTTGTAAAGAGTTTTTATTACGGGAAATGGAGCAGCTTTAATGTTTTCACATACCGTGTCAATTTGTCCTAGCGTCGTCATCGTTGCCTCAAATTCACGTTCTTGTTGTTATTTCGCTGTCTTCTTAATTCGTTTTCTCGCTTCTCTTTGTCTCCTTTCTTCTTACTTCGTCTTTTTCCTTTCTTACTTCGTCTTCTCTCTTCTGAATTCGTCTTCTTTCTTCTTAATTCGTCTTGTTTCTTCTTAATTCGTCTTGTTTCTTCTTAATTCGTCTTGTTTCTTCTTAATTCGACTTGTTTCTTCTCAATTCGTCTTGTTTCTTCTTATTTGGCTCGTCTTTTTACTTCTTGTTTATCTTCTGCCTTCTTTTTCCTTCACACGTTGCACATACGCATACTTCATTTATAAAAACTAGCACATATTACAACACGTTTCACTCGCGATTGTGGTTGAGCCCCCAAATTTTGTAGGGTTTTGAGATAAACAAAATGTTTAAATGTGATTTTAAATCGATTTTATTGTGTTAACTGTAAGATTATGCAATATTGAACAAAAAACATTTTACAATACAAATGTCAATGTCTACCGCTCAACTGTTTGCCACTGCCGCACCCATGTAGCTGGGATGCGTGCGCATTGCATATCCCTTTCTGGATGTGCTCTGCTGGTTGCCTATTGTTTCCCACATCTCGGCCGTCCTGGTCGTCGTCCGTCTCGGAGGATTCTGGTTCTCGATACGGCTCCCAAGGCTTCATAAACTCGGCACAGGTGGTGGTTTTCATGGGACCGTCATGATACCCTTCTAATTTGCCTCTAAAATGACTAATTTATTACCAAATTGTGTTTACCAAACTATTTCAATACGATGCACGTTAATGCATTTCTGTCATCAATAAATCTAATCAAATATTGAAAAATTATTTTTTCAGACTAAAAGTACATTTTATCATCTAATATTTGCTACCATCTAAGAATGATTTAGGCATAAAAAAAACTGCTAGAACCCACTAGAAGACAATCACTCTGCTTCGCTTCGTGTTGACTCCCATCGACACTTAACACCCCTAACTTTTCAGGGACGACAAGAATGCAATTAATCGCAGTTTTAACTGGGATGAAGGAGGGGTTGGAATTTAATGTTGAACAAAAACTAGTTCTGTTTGATGCAATACCGATTTTTACACAAGTTTTTATTTTGAATTTCTTCGCTCTCGGATCTTTACCAATCGAGTATACTCGAAGAGTAAGTTAAGAGTCCAAAAATATATTGTACTCGTATATGATTTTCACATTCTCCATGTTCTATGCCCGCATTAGCGTTGACCCACCCCTATAGCAAATCGTTCTGTGGTGCATTTTTCATTACGAATTTGCGAATCAGAGTTATAAAGTGACCAACACTTCCTATTTTTTGATAACTAATTGCTAGTATTATGGCGACCGTAGCAGAATAAAACATATATTGTAACTAGGCGCTGAGATTATTTTATTTGATAATAAATCAGTAATTCCTGCGATATAATAATTATTTTGACGCAAAGATAGATTTGTGGACAGAATTAGAACTGAATTCACGCGGGACAAAAAAGGTGATTAATTATTCATTGTGTGAATAGATTGCTGTTAATTTGTAGACAGTTTAGTTAATCTGAAATAAAAATAAATGTTTGGAATAAATTTAGTTATCTAGGCTAGGAGGTCTTGCGTTTGATAATAAATAAATAAGTCACGGCATATTACCCATTGTTGGGTGTGCCAATTTTCTTTGTACACAGATAATAAATAGATAAGTATTTTGATGGCTATTGTAAACAAATAATGTTAACATACAATCATGTACTTTCCATTCTACCATTGAGTGCAATGACCGAAGATACATCTTGTTTGTAGACAAAGGATTATCATCATCTTTGTAATCCAACAAAAGCTTTTCTTTCGTGTCTGCATTCCAGGCCCATAGACGTATTCGGTTTTCGTCCTTCGTTAATAGAAAGTGTTTCCATTTTGATGCGTCCAACAGCTTTTCCTAAAAATAATGTATTATCTACATACCTAAATATACAGGGTGTTAATTATAAATTGGGCCATAGGCGTTTAACATTGGAAATCTATTACCAATTAATTTTAGACAAAAATATTTCTAATAAAAGTTGTAGACAGAGGCGGATCAAGCGGATATTCCATTCCATGTCTCAAAAAACACAATACGGAATTTAAACAATCAAACAAAATGGAAACAGTCAAAATTTGACCTTAGTCTAAAAACATTAGTTTTTATTGTTAAAACTAAATAAACTACGTAGAAAAGTAGTTTGGAATGGATATTAGGAAAGTAAATTCTGGGATTCATTCATCCAATTATTTATTATATCTTCAACGTTTCGATCCTACAAGGATCATCCTAAGGATGTCCATGTGCTTCTGTGAGTGTGCACAGTAATTTTATCATTGAGTTATAATTTTTAAAATTATGAATGCCTTTTACGGTAATAAATGTACATCTGTAACTGTCAAAAATTAATTTATTTCTTCCTAAGGATGATCCTGGTAGGATAGAAACGTTGAAGATATAATAAATAATTGGATGACTGAATCCCAAAATTTACTTTCCCAATAAATAAATTATATTGTAATATAAAATAACACAAGTCAAAAAACGAAATTAAAATAAAATAATCAGTCAAAATTGAACTCAGTTAAAAATAAAATAAAAAAATCTGATGTGGCCAGCACAATACCTTCCGCCAATCCTGTATATTATATACAAATTCCATACATAAATTTTCTTGCGAAAGATAATAAATTTCCAGTAATATTATTTCATGCAAATGGCACTTGACACTAACATTTTCTTCTTCTTTAGCTTTTCCCATTCGTTAGGGGTCGCTATTTTTTATTTTTTTCTTCCATTCATTTCTATTTTGCGGGTCATCCTCATGTGAAAATTTTTCATTCAAAATTTTTTTTTTGGTATTTTATGATTCCTTTTCTCGGCAACTGAATTCCACACCCCTGATAATAAATAAACCACATGAAATAAGAAAATCATGAAATTTTGAATGAAAAATTACGACATTTGTCAGTTATTGACATAATTAATAGCTGTCATTTTGACACGGGTCCACATATCTGCTTGCCAAAGTCAGCAAAGTCACGTCACTGCACTTGCCCTACACATAATTTTTTTGCAAAAGATCCTATATTTCCAGTTAAATTATTTCATAAACAAACTATTCGAATTGCACTTGACACTATCTTCTTCTTCTTTAGTTTTTCCCATTCGTTAGGGGGTCGCTATTTTTTATTTTCTTCTTCCACTAATTTTTGTTTTGTATGTCGTCCTCATGCAGTTCCTTTTCTCTCCTTTCATATTATATTTGGTCTTCCTATGTTTCTTCCAACTTCTGTTATATGCTATTCATTCTTCCAATATACTCATCTCTCCTCATGACATGTTAAAACCAATGTAATCGTCTCTCTTAAATCTTTCTAGAAACGCCCAACACTAGAGTTATTTCCATTATTCTTTCATCATTTACTTTTTATTGATATTGACATCTGTCAATTTGAATTACCTGAATGAAATTTTATAATTTTTATAATCTTTATAATTCTTTAACTCCATATCTGTTGAATATGAAATATAAAATGCAATCAAATTGTATGGAGAATAATATATTCTTTAAGTTTTAATAAAATTTAACTGAGTTTTTCAAGAAAAACTGTTAAAATCTTTAAATGAGGATACTTCCGGTTGACCAATTATAACCAAAATCTAATCAAGTCTGCATATGGTTGTAAGGAAGAGGAATACGCAAGAATTGTAATTTTTGGAATTCTAGTATTGGAGATATCGTTGATGAAACCGCGGTCACACACACACACATAACATCATCGTAAAAATAGTAAAATCGTATTGTAAAGACCCTAAAACGTGCTTATTCAATGAAAACTCACCACCGAATTTTTGACCAAAAGACAATACCTTCCTTACCTAGAGGTGACGGAAGGTAAAAATCAATTGTGGCCAGCACAATACCTTCCGTCAATCCTGTGTGTAATGTATAAATTCCATACATAATTTTTCTTGCAAAAGATTCTAAATTTCCAGTAAAATTATTTCATAAACAAACTATTCAAATTGCATTTGACACTGACATCTTCTTCCTCTTTAGCTTTTCCCATTCGTTAGGGGTCGATATTTTTGAGTGTCGTTCTCATTCAGTTCCTTTTCTCTCAAGTCTTCCGCAATACAATCCTTCCATCTTATCTTTGGTCTTTCTGTGTTTCTTTAACCTCCTATTACTAAACTACTCATTCTTGTTCAAATATAATTATTCATTTCTCCTCATGACCTGTTCAAACCAATGTAATCGTCTTTCTTGTATCTTTCTAGAAACTTTTTTTACCGTATCTTTCTGTGTCTTCCCCAACATCTACTTTAACATCCTCATCTTTGCCACATTAATTTATTTTTTATTGATACTGACATCTGTCAATTTGAATTATATGAATATATTAGTAGTTTCCATGTTTAGCATAGCTGGCTGAATTATAAAATTTAATTTCTTTAAAATTCTTTAACTCTATCTCTATTGAATATGAAGTATAAAATGCAATCAAATCGTATAGAGAATAATATCTTCTTTAAGTTATAATAACGTTAAATGTCAATAAATTAAATTTAACTGTTAAATCTTCAAATGCGAGGCTACTTCCGGTTCACCAATTATAACCAAAATCTAATCAGTTGTTCTTCTGGATGTAAACTTGAGGAATACGAAAAAAATATAATTTTTGGAATCGTGGTATTGAAGTTATGGGATCCGGAACTTTTGTCACACATACACAGACACACACACACACACACACACACACACACACACACACACACACACACACACACACACACACACCCAGACACACACACATACATACAGACATCATCGTAAAAATGGTAAAATTGTATTATAGGGACCCTAAAACATGCTTATTCACTAAAAACTCATCATTGAATTTTTTGACTTTTCAATAAATAAACTATTTATAAAATAAAACACATAATAAAAAAATCTGTTGTGGCCAGCACAATACCTTCCGTCATTCTCGTGTATAATGTATAAATCCATAATTTTTCTTACAAAAGATTCTAAATTTCCAGTAAAATTATTTCATAAACAAACTATTCAAATTGCACTTGACACTGGCATCTTCGTCTTCTTCTTTAGCTTTTCCCATTCGTTAGACGTCGCTATTTTTGCATGACGTCCTCATTCAGTTCCTTTTCTCTCAAATCTTCCGCAATACAGGCCTTCCATCATATCTTTGGTCTTCCTCTGTTTCTTTAACGTCCTATTACTAAACTATTCATTCTTGTTCCAATATAATTTTTCATTTCTCCTCATGACATGTTCAAACCAATGTAATCGTCTTTCTTGTATCTTTCTAAAAACTTGTAACACTAGAGTTATTTTCTTACCGTATCTTTCCGTGTATTCCCCAATATCTACTTCAACATCCTCATCTCTGCCACATTAATTTACATTTTATTGATACTGACATCTGTCAATTTGAATTATATGAATATATTAATAGTTCCCAAGTTTGGCATAGCTGGCTGAATTATAAAATTTAATTTCTTTAAAATTCTTTAACTCTGTATCTATTGAATATGAAGTATACATTGTAATCAAATCGTATAAAGAATAATATATTCTTTAAGTTATAATAACGTTAAATGTAAATAAATCAAATTTAACTGTTAAATCTTCAAATGAGACTACTTCCGGTTGACCAATTATAACCAAAATCTAATCAGTTGTTCTTTTGGATGTAAACTTGAGGAATACGAAAAAAATATAATTTTTGGAATCGTGGTATTGAAGTTATGGAATCCGGAACTTTTGTTACACACACACAGACACACAGACACACGAACACACAGACACACAGACACACAAACATACAGACATCATCGTGAAAATGGTAAAATCGTATTATATGGACCCTAAAACGTGCTTATTCAGTAAAAACTCATTATTGAATTTTTTGACCAAAGACAATACCTTCCTTACCTAAAGGTGACGGAAGGTAAAAAGTCGAAATTTAAACAAACGGCGCAGTAACCATTGCTGTTTTCTTTTCTCCGTGTATTCGTACCTGCTACCTCTATCCCGACTTTTTAGACTTAAAATATTTTTTTAAAATGCAACCTTTTTTGAGATTTTTACTGTTTTATGACATATGATGAAATTTTGCACCCTTCAAATTTCGGCGCCCAAAGCGTTAGCTTCTTTTGCTTACTGGTTGCATCTGGTTGCAGATAAATAAATTCTACGCTTAAATCACCAAATAAATTTAATTTTACACGTGCATGTGGTAACGTGTAAAATCGAATTTTAAATTACACATATGCTCATTTATACCGATAGCCATGGAATTGAAACAAAATTGGAAAGAAATTAATATCGGTTGAACTGTCAGAAATTTAATTTTATAGGTTACAAAATGTGAAAAAATAATAATAATAATTACATATTTGTGTTATATTTTAAAAATAATATCTGCATAGTGATTTAAATGCGGAGTTGAGTGATTTGTAACTTTTATTTGAAAACCGAATTTCTGACAGTTCAAACGATACGCATTTCTTTGTAACTTTGTTTCAATTGCATGGCTATCGCTACAAATTAATAATATTTATACAATTTCAAGGTGCCACACGTGCAAAATTAAATCAGTTTAGTGAATTTAATTATCTACAATTTTTATTTGAAACATTTTTGTTTGAAATTAATTGGTAATTTTTGCACAAGGAAAAACAAATTTCCCACATTAAACGCTTATGACCCCCTTTTTAATTAACATCCTGAATTTTTATGCAGTTTTTTAAAAATTAATTGAATCATTCATGGTTTCCAATGTTACAATAAAAACTGTATAAAAACAGTTGAATATTTATAGTTACTGGGATGTGGTTCCTAATCCACCAATAAGTGTGTCACGCTGTCTAATAAGTACTCAATACTCCGAAAGCAGGGTATACAGTGCCGTAACCAGGATTGGAAGTTTGCAGGCGCTCAGCATTTTAGTCAATATTTATCTATATATATATGCTAAATACATACAGGCTGTAATTTTAAAACGGGACATAGGGCTATAACATAGAAAAACAGTTTTTTTACTGCCAAAAGTTTCTATATTAATTTATAGAAAAAAAGAATTGGTGCATATTATAGAGAAAAAAAAATACGATTTTTTTGATACCCGACACCTTCATATAAAACCAGAAAATAAATTTAAAATTTTTAAAAATTAAGAAAAATCTCATTGACCATGAAAGAGACAGGTACAAAACATTGTCATTTTTTACTAACATGAAGAAAAATCAAAATAATAAATAAAATATTTTTTTTCTTGCAAGTGCTTTTAGTTTAGGTTACAGTTACACAATGTACAAATGTTTTTTTTTTTATTTAGTTTCTAAATTTTTGCAGGCGCTCAACGCCCTCAAAAAGGATTCTAGTTACGCCGCTGAGAGTATACTGGAATACACGCCATCATTAAGATAGGTAATTTTTTTATTGTTTCAGAAGGATTTCATAGCTCAGTTGGTAGTGATGCACGCGAGACGAGAAGTATAAAATATCGATCTCGTCTCGTTTTCGGATCTGCAATATCGATCCTGCTCTCGTTCTCACATATTTTTTTGGGCCTCGTGTCGTTCTCGAGCGAGAGTCTCGCTATAAAATAAGCGCTTGCGCAGTGAGTATTTACTTCACAGTTTAACAGCAAGAGACATCAAGTTCACTCCAGTCGTACCGTCGTCCGTTTATTGTCAGTCGTAGAACTTAGAAGAAAAACAAAATTCTGATCACCAAATATTTTCAATACGAACATACATTATTCATTTATGGTTACTAGAAAATCTGACAAGATACTAAATAAATTAATTTGCCTCTAAAATAATTAATTTATTACAAACGTATGATTTATAAAGTATTTCAATCAATTAAATAATAAAAAATTCTTTTTTGTAACTAAAGGTAAACTCTATCATAAATATACGCCACAATGTAAGCATGATTCAGTCACCAAAAAACCGATATACTGGGAATTTGCCGGAAACCAATCACTCCGCTTCGCTCCGTGTTAGCTCCTATCGACGCTTATTATAATATCCCTAACTTTTCAGGGACGGTAAGAACTGGGATGAAGGAAGGACTGAAATGTTGGAGAAAAACTAGTTCTGTTGGATGAAAAACCGAATTTTTCTTTATTTTGCTTATACTCACTCTAAACCGATACCAATTGACTCTGGATAGAGTCAAAAAATATAGTGGATTCATATGATTTTCACATTCACGTGTTAGCGTTGACTCCACCCTTTGTAAATTGGTGTCCAGTCCATTTTTCATAGAATTTATGAATCAAAGTTATAAAGTTACGAACGCTTTTTATTGCGAGACACTCGCGAGAATCTCGCGAGATTTGTCGTTTCTCGCAGTTGTTATATTGATCTCGCCTCGAATTTTTAACCGCAATCTCGCTCTCGTTCTCCTCTCGCAAAAAGCAACGATACGAGAGAACTCTTGCCTCGTCGTGCATCACTATCAGTTGGTTAGCGTTAGAGCAATAGGATGGTCCTTGTTTCAAATCCCGGAGAAGTCTATGATTTTTTCACCAAATTTTTCTTCGTGTGTATTACATTATGTTTGTGGTCGTAAGCAACGCATAGATTGCTGATTAAAACTTTATCAATTTGAAATATTCATATGATACTATTTATTTTCATATCTTCTGTATTAATAAATTAGAAATTTTCACACACATTTAAAACATTTGAATTCAAAAGGTGTTAATCAACATGAGTCCGATATTCAATAGTTTCCGAGATATAAGGAAGTGAAAAATGAGTTTTTACGGAGTTTGGCTCTATAGTGACAGCACGCACTTTGAGGCATTTGTTTTAGTTTTTCGCCACGAAGCGAAAATTTGGTAGCATGCACATCTCAAAACATTCGGCTGCAAGCGTACGACTCGAGGCGAAAATATTATTCTCAATTCAATTCATATACATTTATATAGTGTATACAACTGTCGTAATATTTTCTATATTAATAGTATAAAACATGAAAATTCCCGAAACAAAAAGCGAATATAAAATTCTAAAGTGCGTGCTACCAAGATTCGCTAAAGTAAAATCGCATTCGCCTGTCTTCTATGATAGAAATCTAAAGTGCGTGCTGTCACTACAGCTATCTCGAAAAGTATAAGAGTTACGGCTTTGATTAAATAAGACATTTTGTTTACCTTAACCTTTCAGAAGTCAACTTAGATGTGCTTTTTTTTTTAAATCAAATAATTGTATTAAATTAAATGTTGTGGCGACCTGGGCCAACATTTAATTTTCAAATAATTTCGTACTTATTAGAAATTGAGAAAAATGTGTCATATAAAATTTTATACTTTTTTTATAGTCTATTTCCTGACAGACAAAATTTTGTTCGATCACAGTTGAAAATCACACCTATGTTAATTTTGGTACTGTATACCCCCAATTTTTTTAGCCGTTTTTTAACACCCTATATATACAGGTATACACTTTAAAAGAGCCACCATTTACTATCACGAGAACTATAAGAGCTACAAAAACGGTTAAATGTGCAAACAATATCTATTTCAGAAGACAGATTTAAAAAAAAAGAAAAAATATTTTTTTCGATCAGTGATTTCAAAATACGGGACCTAACTTTTTTTATTTTAAATGAGAACATATATTTTTTATTTGCTCATTCGTCAGAGAATTTAATTCTGAATTCAGTGATATAATATTTTTATACCCTTATATAATAATGTTTTTGAGAAAAATGCATGTAAAGTTTTATATGAATTTGATTAAAATATGGCTATAATAAGAGTGCCATGAATGGAAAAAATGAATACGTGGTATTTTTTTTACATAGAATTAGAATGCCATGAAAGAAATATGAGAATATTTTGTTTGCGTTGACATTTATGATCAATTACAAGAACAAAATATTAACATTTTTTTCAGGGCACTCTCAATTCTATGTAAATAAAAAATTCATTTTTCCCACTCGCGGCACTGTTATTATAGCTATATTTTAATCAAACTAATATAAAACTTTATATACATTTTTCTCAAAAAATTCGTTATATAAGGGTATAAAAATATTATATTACCACATTCAGAATTAAATTCTTTAACGAAAGAGTAAATAAGAAGTATATGTTTTCATTTAAAAAAAAAATCTTTTCTTTAAAGTTGTCTTCTGAAATAGAAATTGTTTTCCCATTTAATCGTCTTTGTAGCTCCTATAGTTCTCGAGATAGCAATGGTGGCCCATTTAAAATGAGTATTATACAGTATTTTTTAAAGATGTCCGGCCAAGGTCATCTGTATCATAAACGAATTAACAAATTGGCATACATTTATCTCTCTCCTTTGCAAAGGTATACGCGTGTGTGATAAGAATTAATATAACACGATTGTCTTTTAAAAATTCATATTGTTTCGACTAAGTTAGGACATTCCACTTTAAAACAATGCTTGTTGTTGATAATACTTTCGATGTAACGTAAGTTTATTTATTAATTCATATACATTACCTTGATTCATAACCGTACGAATAACGTTATTTTCTGTCAGTGTCCCTGACACTGTGTCAGTATCTTATTAGTTTTACATTTGCTAATAAACTTACCAGTTGACTTAAGTTTGAATTTTGAATGCTTTTACTGTAGCATATATGTTTATAATAATAAAATAACAGTATCTTATGTACCCTAAAAAAAAACTATGTTTACGACACTACTGAATTCGACAGAATGGGCGGAGCTAAAATCTTAATTCATACAATTCCTAGATGACCTTGATCGAACATCTTTTTTTTTACTATTTATATACAATATATAAAACATAGAATAAGACAAGCTGTGAACGAGTTAAATAATAAAATTAATAATACTGTAAATCAACATTTGTTAAAAAGGCTCAATTTTTGTATACAAGAAAACGGTGAAAATTTTGAACAATTTTTATGGTGTTACCAGTATGACAATAATTTGATGTACATTTGTAAATTAAAATGTTTCGTAACTCAATAATTTTGTTTTCATAGCCAGCTTTAATTTCGAGTAAAACTATTTTAATATTTTCTTCAATATCTCGAATTCCCTTAAGTTTACAAGGTATAACTTAAAAAACTTTTGTAAAGCAAAAAATATTTCCTACTAAATAGTATAAAAATATATAGGTGTATCGTTCAAAAAAAGACAAAAATACGTATATCTCCGAATTTTTTTTTTCTGATTTATATTAATTTAATTAGCTTGCTAGAAACACTAAAAATTTTATTTGAAAGATTTTTTTGTATCTCTAATACCTTCCGAGAAAAATTGCGTTCCCTAGTTCCGTTTACACTCTATATATACAGGGTGTTAATACTAAGTCGTCACACCCAAAAATGGTAGATCGAACTCATTAAAACAAACAACTTTTCTTAGCTCAAATTTTTGATTTGGAAACCCAGTTCATAGTTATTGGCGTTCTCTTGTTTTTCGAAAAATCGTCATAACTCCCTTATTTTAAGGAATATTTAAAAAATACAAAAACTTTCAGCATTTTCAGCATCAAATAACAAAATGGCGACCAATCAAAAATTTCAAAACAAGATATTTTGAAAACCACCCCATCGATTTTCGAAAATAAAACATTTTTAAAATTCTTAAACTTTCTATTACAATATTTGTCTGAAACATTTTTTTCCATCTGTCCAAAAAAAAGTTTTTATTCACTTTCTTGGCTTGCATAAGTATTAAGAAACTAAAAAAAAAAATGTTTAAAACGAAGTAGCTTTTGAAAGCAATGAAACAAAAAAGAGATTAGATTTGACAAGTACTCAAAAACAAGTTACTTCAAATTTAGCGCACGTGTATGTCCGTTTGTATGTTCGTATTTTGCATAATTTATACGTAAACATGCATCAATATGAAAACGTTGAACTTCTTGACATGCTTCTGGTTTTTGGGGAGGCAAGGCGTAATGCACAGGAAGCTCGAAGAATTTATCGGGAAAGATACCCGAATCGTCAACAACCAAGTAGCCAACTCTTCAGAAAAATTTGTAGGCGTTTGTTAGAAACTGGTTGTTTCTACCCAACAACTGGTGGAGTATGTCGAACCCCTAGATTTGAAGAGGCTGTACTTAACATTATTGAAGATGAACCATCGACGAGCACAAGAATAATAGGGAACAGATTAAATGTGAATCATGTGAGTGTTTGGCAAGTTCTGAATGAGCAGGGCCTTTACCCGTACTCTAGGCAAAAGTTCAAGCTTTGGGACTTGACGACTTCCAGCCAAGACTGTTGTTCTGTCGTTGGCTCCTTCGACGTTGTAATCTGAGAAGGCATTTTGAAAAAAATGTTTTGTTTACCGACGGAGCTTGCTCCACAAGGGACGGGGTATTTAATTCTAAAAATAATCATTTGTGGGCTGACGAGAATCCCCACGCACCATTTATTCGCGCACATCAACAACGTTTTGCGGTAAATGTATGGGCTGGAATCATAGGGGTGTACGTTATTGGACCCTATATTCTCCCAAACCGATTGAATGGTGAAAATTATTTTATTTTCTTGGATTCTGTGCTGCCGGAACTACTTGAAGACTTGCCACTAAACATAAGACTGAGACTTTGGTTTCAGCATGATGGGGCACCGGCTCACACAACGCGAGAAGTCACAGCAATGTTAAATAGAAAATACCCGAATAAGTGGCCAGCCCGGAGCCCCGACCTAACTCCACTAGATTTCTTTTTTTGGGGTCAGATGAAGACGTCTGTTTACGAGACACCGGTGAACACAGAGTTAGAACTAGTGGCTAGAATCGTGGTTGCAGCAAAAGATATAAAAGAGAAGCAGGCAGTCCTTGCGAAGGTCTCCACCAACATAAAAGCACGCTGCCGGGCTTGCGTTGCTGCGAATGGTGGCCACTTTGAAAATCATATTTAGTCCCACCCTTGTTGTTTCATTATTTGTTGTTTTATTTTTCTTGTTTGTTTCTTGCTTTTCTTGTTTAAAGGCAGCAAGCCTACTTTATTTTAAATGATTGTTGCAATTTGTTAAAATTTATCTTGCAATTCAATTTGAATAAAAACTTTTTTTGGCCAGATAGAAAAAAATGTTTCAGACAATATTGTAGTAGAAAGTTTATGGATTTTATAAATGTTTTATTTTCAAAAATCGATGGGATGGTTTTCAAAATATCTTGTTTTGAAATTTTTGATTGGTCGCCATTTTGTTATTTGATGAGATAGAAAATAATTGTAAATACAAGTGTTTTAGAGAACCGAAAGCAAATGCTGAAAGTTTTTGTATTTTTTAAATATTTTTTAAAATAAGGGAGTTATGACGATTTTTCGAAAAACAAGAGAACGCCAATAACTATGAACTGGGGATCCAAATCAAACATTTGAGCTAAGAAAAGTTTTTTGTTTTATTGAGTTCTATCTACCATTTTTGGGTGTAACGACTTAGTATTAACACCCTGTATATATATATATATATATATATATATATATATATATATATATATATATATTGTTATAATTTTAATAATAATAATTAATCTAGATAGATAGATAGATAGATAGATAGATAGATAGATAGATAGATAGATAGATAAATATGACATAAGAGATATATATTGTTTTTCAGTAAAATAGACGTAATAAATATTATAAATATTCAATCTTTGCGTGTTATTAATAATATAAGTTACAACAAATTGGCGACGAGGTGAAACTATATACTTACAGTTTGGATGCAAATCAGTTTTCACAGTTACTCGACATTTTTTCCAAAAGTCAACAACAGCTAATACAACAGCTAATGGCAACAAAAATTAGTGAAAATTCCACGAATTCAATACTTCAAACCCCAGTAAGTGCTATTTTAATTCCACCTTTCGAAAATTTCAATTCAAATAAAGAAGATTTCAAATTATACCGTCAACGTTTTGAAAATTATTTAACAATGAAAGGTACCTTCGACGACAAGACCCTTTGTAGTCAAATGCTGTTAAATTCAAATGGATCAACTTCAGCCAACAGCTCAAGAAGTAGTAAGACGATCTGAACGTCTACGACGACCTCCAGCCAGACTTCAAGATTATATCCTTTATTAAAATTTGAAATATTAATTCAAATGTGGGAGAATTGTTATAATTTTAATAATAATAATAATTAATCTAGATATGATATACAAAGCGTTAATAAGAAGTAAACTTGATTATGGTGCAATAGTATACGCCACAGCAAAGAAATCAAACCTTCGTATATTAGACTCAGTACACCATACCGCACTAAGAATAATAACTGGAGCCTATAGAACTAGCCTGATACAAAGTATCTACTGCGAAGCATATGAACAGTCTCTATACGATAGAAGGAAATATTTAACTTTTTCATACGTAACTAAAATATCAAGTGATCCAGACCACCCTACATACAATCACGTCATTAATCCCTCAAATTCCGAAAATACTAGTTCTTACTCTCCTTTCCAAACCCACATTAACGAAATGCTGAAATCAATAAGTCTTAATCTCCCACAAATACAACACAATAAAACATCCCAAATCCCTCCATGGTATGTCGAAAAACCTATCATAAATTTTGATCTTCATCAATACGACAAACAAGACACCAATCCAAAAATCATCATAAACCATTTCAACGATCTTAAAGAAAACAACAATGCAAAAAAGTTCATCTACACTGACGCATCTAAAACTAATAATAAAATAGGAGCAGCCTTCACAACGGAAAACGAAACATTTCAATTTCACCTACCAGAAGATGTCAGTATATATACGGCAGAAATGCTTGGTATCTTCTACAGTCTACAACATATACAAAACAAAAACAACCTTTCCTATACAATTTGCTCCGATTCTCTAAGCAGTCTCCAGTCCATTTTAAGAATACATCCCAAACATCCCCTAATCAAAAGTATCCATGATCTCCTATACCGACTCTCTTCAAACAATACCAAAGTCAATTTCAAATGGATTCCCTCCCATGTTGGAATACCTGGGAATGAAAAAGCAGACGCAGCCGCCAAAGAAGCTACCACGCAGCCACTCACAGACATTCCCATTGAGGCGAGGGATGTTACAGCATCAATCCAAAATAAAATCAAGGAGAAATGGAACCAACGATGGAACGGCCTCAACACTAATAAACTTCAAATGATTCAAGGAAATATTCAACCCTGGACCCAAACCAAAAATTCCACAAGAAAAGAACAAATAGTATTCAACAGAATGAGAATTGGTCATACAAAATTAACACACAGATATATCTTCGATAAAACCAATCCCGAAAACTGCACGGAATGCAACACACAGGAGTCGATTGAATATATATTAATTCATTGAAATACCAAATACCACCAACACTTCAGGAAGTCGTTAACATAAAGAACTTTAGACCCACCATACAATACATTAAAGACATCAATATATTCAATGAACTGTAAATTAAATTTTAAACCATGAATGTATATTGCTAATACTCAATGGGTGAAGCAAATTTGTAATAAAAAAAAATCTAGATAGTTACGAAAATATGACATAAGAGATGTATATTGTTTTTCAGTAAAATAGACGGAATAAACATTATAAATATTCAATCTTTGCGTGTTATTAATAATATAAGTTACAACATATATATATATATATATATATATATATATATATATATATATATATATATATATATATATATATATATATATATATATATGTTTTAATGTTATTAAAAAAGTGTTTCACATGCCATAATAACAATAGTTAATATTATTTTATTGATGATTTTAATTCAAAATATTAACAAGTTGACTACCATATTGTAACGTAACCCCCGCGGCCGCCGCCGTCGCGCTACCAGGCGCCTCGGTGTCTGTGCGCAACGAACTTGTTAGGACTAGTCGCGGAGACTAATCTATTGTGTCATGTTGTTTACCTCTAGATGTTCTCTAGGAGGTTCCAGAGATAATCTAGCCAGGTATATATAACCCACCGCCAAAGCCGGAAGACATTCGGTATTATAGAACTAACGAGTAAAGAAGTCTGATATAAATAAACGTTGTGAATAGTTGGTGATATAAAAACAAGTCGACAAGTGAACATAAATAAATGTAATTAGTGACATAAAGAGTGGTGTTAATCGTTTAAATAAATAATCATAGTGTTTAAGTGTCTTATAATATTCTTAGTTTTTAAATTAGTGTTAATATTTGTTTATCATAGTGTTAGTTACTTTTATAATCTTTTAATTATATTTCTAATATTTATTCATCGTTAAATAAACGTATTCTTTTAGTTAATAATATTTGTCTATGTTTTACACTTCACCCATATAAATAAAAACGTTACAATATATTGGTGTTGGGAATGCTTACTATTTTTTCACTTTGGCGTGAACTACAATCAGGATCGTTCTTTGGATTTACTTCTGGAACTCCTTTTATACATTTTCGTATTACTGTTTCGTTGAAATACTGAAACCCATCTATTATTATCCAGTAACATGCATCTTTCCTTGGATGTGTTCCATTACACAATACAATTTGCGCGTTACTATTTGAACGAATCGAAATGCCATAAGAAAAATTGCTTCGAAGGTAGTAACTTTTATCATATTTATGATAAACCGTAAGATATTTATCTCGCTCACTGTAAGTGCGATATATTTCAAAATCTGAAAAATACAAATATTAGTAAAATTATAGAATGTAATCACATCCATTATACTGCATTTCACTTCATATAAATGATTTCTTAACTTCTTTAATTTGGGTACCAGAAAATTTATAATAATAAAAATTAATGCTGGGATTCTATGCGTTTTTATAACCTCTATAAGCGTTTCTATAGTAACTTATTGACCTTATAGAAAAAATGCAATTGTGAGCTAATCTATACGTTATAAATTTCTTATACACCTTATAGATGTCTATACTTCGTTCACGAGAGTACGTACCTACCTGTTTCGTACAGAAAACTATAAAATTTAGGCGAGGGAAATCATATCAGAGTTATATTGTTGTTCTTTTTCGATTTATATAATTAAAGTATTGTAAATATAATAGAAATAAGGAATACCTAGTGAGTCGCGAAAATGCCCCTTCCCCTTCAACTTTTTTCTTATAATTAATAGAAAAATCTGATGTGGCCAACACATGATTCTCCATCAAATCTATGTATTTTATATAGTCGAAAATTACTAACAGATTAAGTAATAATATTTACTGTTTCAATTTTCCACGGTGAGCTTGTATCACAGTAGGTTGCAAGATTTAGAAAAATTAATTTCTTTATAATTACAGAGGTATTCCTAATTTGGTGTACTGGTCATGTAACATTTCAGTTTAAATAAATATTTGACCTTTTCTGGTATTTAATTTCTCTTTCGGGTACAAAAATAGGTAAATTGCTTGGTAGTAATTAATCTGCAAAGCATACTACAGTTACCCTATTTCTTCTTAATACATTCATAATTATCTTTTTTACCTCCCGTCAATTATACAGGTAAGGAAGATATTGTTTCTGGTCAAACAATGGGATTCTCCATTTTATTTTTACCTCTAGCTAAGAGAGGTATTAGATTCATGCTAAAAATCGCATATCCATATTTTAATGAATAAACACATTTTACAATCCTATTTTAATATTTTTACGATGATGTCTGTGTGTGTGTGGATGTATGTATGTATGTATGTGTGTGTGTGGGGGGGGGGGGGGGGGGTTGGAAGGACGATTTCTTAAAAACTATACTTAATACTTAATATCTGTTTAACTATATATTTCTCAATCGTACATTACTGGGAAGAGCTGAAAAGGTTTTGGTAATAATTGGACAACCGGAAGTTGCAGATTCTTGAGAAAATTCTTCTAAATATTATTTTTTGAAAATTTTTGTTCTTGATAGTATTAAAGGAGAGTAAATTCTCTATCTGATACATATAAATATTTTTTTATATCTCTTATAGATTCAGAGATAAAGAAATATCTAAGGTATATAATAAGCTGTTATAATAAATCTCACAGCCCAAATAATATCATGGAAACCAATTGAAAAATTAGAATATGTGTAACTGACAAATGAAATGTCAGTGACAAAAATCCAGAGACATTACTGAAGATTTTTCTGGGAAGTATATACATTATATTATTTCTTATTGTATTAATAGTTCAATATTTAAAAATATAGGTATTACATATACTTTCTTCAATGGTTTCAGCTCTTACTTGGAGAAACTTGCACTCCATTATTTAAAAGAAGGGTTAAAAATTACACGTTTTTTTAGTTTCACTTAAACTTTTATTTCTTTGACTATAGTTTCGCTATTCAATAGCATCTTTAGAACTGAAATAACTTAAAACTAAAACATACCATTATAATTATGTATATGTTACAGTTAAAGTATACATTTCAGTCAGTGCATACACTGTCTAGTTGATGTATGCTTCCACTAGCTATTTTAGTGAAAGTATAAATTATTTTAAATAGTGCATACTTTATCTAGTTAATGTATTCACTGACTAGTGGGTGTATACTCCCACTGATTAGCATTAGTAAAAGTTAAGATGTTTGGGACACATGCTCAAACACAAAATTTAGCAAAATATATCAGGTTGCCCACGCAACATGACCACCCAAACTGCCCACCCAACAATCTAGGCGTATAAATTTTATAAAAAAAAGACAGAAACAATACCTAACGCACAGAATTTAGGTAGACAGTGACAAAATGCTTTAACTAAACTACCTACTTTAGAAGGTGTATACACTAACTAGTGGAAGTATTCATTAATTTATTTGTGTATATTTTCTCTGAGTCTTTTAGTTAATGTATACATTAGCTAGTGGGTGTATACATTGACTAAGTTGATACTTTAACTGTAAAATATGTTGAAGTTATGTGAAGATGGAAGGGTATGAAATACAATATAAAACAATAAATGCGAGTAGCAGCTATAGTCAAATTTTTTGACTCTGTCGGGTACAGTAATAAAACTATAAATGAACTATAAATATCGCAATTTGATAAAGCGGCATATCCTTTACTTTCTGTAGTATAATACTGTTTGGCATCGGCCCATATTTTTGAGCCGCTCTATTCATGTATTGAATCAAACGTCTACCAGGTATGTATAGGAAAATAGCCTTACAGTCCTTCAACATAAAGTCTATTTTTGATCGAAATAATATCTTATGGGAATGAAAACTGCAGTATCAAAAATTATTTCGAACAAAAATAGACTTTCTATTAAAGGACTGTAAGGCTATTTTCCTATACATACCTGGTAAACGTTTGATTCAAAAATATGGGCCGATGCCAAACAGTATTATACTACAGAAAGCAAAGGATATGCCGCTTTATCATAATTGGGATATTTATAGTTCATTTATAGTTTTATTACTGTACCCGACAGAGTCAAAAAAATTGACTATAGTAGCCTTAACTCTATTGTAATAGTCCGGCGTAGCGACTATTACGTATTTGTTTCGTAGGAATTTTTCCGTTAAAACTTGTAGTTTTGTGTTTTCTTAAGGCCCATTCACAAATCAAAATTAGTGTTAGTTTTATGTTTTACGTTTTAGTTTTAGTGACCTTGTAGCATTGGTTTCTTATACAAGCATTCACAAATCAGTATTTAGTTTTGGTTTTAGCATAGAACATTGCAAACTCCAATCTTTGGTTTTAGTTTTATGTTTTATACTTAAGAACGAACCAATAGGAAGAATCGTAGAAAGAAATAGCGATATAGTTGTTCTTGTCCATAACTGTCAAGTTTTGTTTGGAATTATTATGAATAATAAGAAATTTTTAAGTGCAGTTTTATTAATAAAATTGTATAATGATAAAAAGAAAAAAAATAGAAGATGGTGGGTTACCGTTTTCTTTAATTTGTGTCGTATTTGTCAATAGGTGTCACTACCTACTAAAACCACGACTAAAACATGATTTGTGAATGCTGCTGCAAATTGCTATAAAACGTAAAACATAAAACTAACACTAATTTTGATTTGTGAATGGGCCTTTAGGTTGAAGTATTTATGAGACAGGGTAAAATTATGTTTCTGGACGGATGTTACAAAAAGTCTCTAGGGTAGAGCTTTGTGCAGAACTGTTGAGTTCTTAGAAGTATTCGTCCGTTACTTGGTGTCCCAGTGAACAATAATAAGTTTTCGTAAGAAACTGTAAACTGTCTTGAGTTTTATAGATGAGATGAGCCGAAATTAAGGGGTTTGAGAGTCACTGGTTTCTACCCTTGCAGAGTATAAAGTCAGAGTTTTGACTCTGACTCCTTCTTGTTTTACTTGTTGTCTTGTTGTTCATGTCTATGACTGTGTGTCTTAGACTGAGCTTGGTATTTCTGTGTGAAATAACCAATTAAATTGTATTGTGGGCTCTCTCATCGTGGTGTGATTTGGTATAACTGTGTGTTTACTCATGTAAGTAATTGTATTTGATTTTATTTTATTCTTTGTGAATGGCTATTGAAAGATTTGTAGATCGATGTAAAAGGCTTGAGATTAATTTTGTGAATTAGATATTAAGTACTTAGAGTTTATATAGATTCAATTGATCGCGTTGTAGTTTTATTTGGCTTATATAATTTTATTTGTTCGCGGGGAATTATTAAAGATTATATAGTTTTGTTATTGTTGGAAATACGTGTTTGTTCTGCCTCATACCCATTTCCAGCGTGTGTCTTAGTGACCCGTAGAATAACGTGTGGTATCAATTGAATTGTTTAGTGACACTACCCAAATTTTAATTGATTGTTTTCTTTAACTCGTTTTGGCCGCGTCCTTCTATCCGAGGACTTTTAAAATACGGATAGTGGTGGCAGCATTTCCGTTACCTTTGACCTTAACAGTTTTTACATTAATAAAATTAGTGTTTTACTCTCGGGTCAAATAAATTTTCATATTGTGCAGGACTAAGCAGTGTTAAACGCTACCCATCTCGATCACCTATTTCTGTTGTCACTACCGTACCTGGTACAACTTTTAGTAGTTACCGATTTGATGTATAAATATAGTTTGTAATTGTGTTACAACTTTTCGTAGCTAGCGGGGTGATATAAAAATACTGCTTGCATTCCTGTTACACTATATAAAATATACGCTGGGAATCTTAAATTGTAGAAATATATAATAATTTTATTTAATTAATTTTTCAAAGTGACATAGTCAAAAATCTAAATTATAATGAATATCGTTGTTAGCAGCTGTTACGAGGTAACCTCGTAACAGCTGCTCAACAATGGCTGGGAGTAACGTGGCGGCAACTTGATATTTACAAAACATAGCTGGCTTGATCCGCCACACATATATATAAAATCTTAATACCATCTGTATGAAGCTATGTAGTTTTATTATAGGTTTTCCAAGAATTTTATTAGGGGTGAATTGTGTAAGTTTGTCTGGTCATTCTTTCTATTCTAAGATCTTTAGTCGCATCCCTTTGTTCTCTACATGTAAATTTCGGGTTCAAAGCTACTTGTGTGATTACATTCTAGTAGGTGTTCAGCGAATATGGAGTCTGTTTTATTTTTAATAAATGATTTTTCATATTCTGTTATCCTAGTTTTAAGTGAAACTAAAAAACCGTGTAATTTTTAACCCTTCTTTTAAATAATATTACATATACCCTTCAAAAATACTATCAATCCCGGCAATGAATTGAAACATCTCGAAAAATTAAAAGAGTAGGACAAAATTTTTTTATAGAATGAATTTAAAATTTAAAAATCTAAATATAAAGAATAGATATAAGTAGAATTTTTAGTGTAGAGTGTAGGTATACAAGAAATGTTAAATACCATAAGGCGCGAGTAGTCATGTGACTTTGATGACCTTGACAAGCAGATATGGGAGCCTGTGTCAGAATGATAGCTAATAATTATTTACATAGATGGCAAATATAATTTTTCAGTCTAAAGTTAGTGATTTTCCAATTCCATGTGGTTTATTTTCCTCTACAAGTAAATTCTTGGTGACAAATTAACTACGTGAATTTAGAAAATCTTGAAATTTTTACATGACTGCTCGCGCCCTATTGTATTTAACATTTCTTGTATACCTACACTCTACACCAAAAATTCTACTTACATATATCTATTCCGTAATTTAGATTGTTTATTTTTAAATTCATTTTATGAAGAAATTTTGTCCTATTCTAATTTTTCGAAATGTTTCCAATTCATTGTCAGGATTGACAGTGTTTTTGAAGGATATATGTAATATACCTATAATTTAATTTTTTTAAATATTAATACATTAAGAAATAATACAATGTATGTACTTCCCAGAAAAAGTCTTCAGTAATGTCTCCGGATTTCTGACACTGACATTTATCTGTCAATTACAAACAATTTAAATTTTCAACTATTTTCCATGGCATTCTTTCGGCTGTAAAATTTATTATAACATTATTTTATATATTATATTTCTTTTATCTCTAAATCTATAGAATATATAATAAAATATTTAAATGTATCAGATAGACGGATAGAGAATTTAATTTTCTTTAATATTACCAAGAAAAAATTTCAAAAAATATTATTTAGAAGATTTTTTTTAAGAATCTTCTACTTTCGGTTGTCCAATTGTTACCAAAACCTTTTCTGATCTTCCAATGAATGTCCGATTGGGAAATACGTAGTTAAACAAATTTAAAGTCTTATAGTTTTTGAATAATCGTCCTTCCAACATCCTACATACATACATACACACACATACATCCACACACACACACACACACACACAGACATCATCGTACAAATGTTAAAATCGGATTGTAGGGACCTTAAAACGTGCTTATTCAATAAAATCTGGATATGCGATTTTTAGCATGAATGCAATACCTCTCTTAGCGAGAGGTAAAAATGTGTTTTTTGAGACTAAAATCAGATATGGATTCCATTTAAAAGAATATACTTTTGTATTATATCTCGGAAATTTACGGATTTAAAAATGTATTTTGTACGCTACTGATTAGGTAATAAAAATATCTAATAACTTTACTTGGAACATTTTTCTCGATTACTAATAGTTTAGAAGTTATTTGAAAAAGAACAAATTAACAAAATTCAGTATTTTGTCATTATCTAGTGCCCTATGAGAAGTTTTGGAATAAAAAAGCACATCTGAGATGGCTTTCTATATGTGCACAAAAAGTTTTATTTAACCGACATTGTATCTCTTTTATAGTTCTCAATGGTGGCAGCTCTAAATGGGACATACTGTGTATCTTTTAAATTAACCAGTAATAGTAATATTTTTTTCCCTTTTTAAACAAATGAAACAATTGTAGTCTAGCTGCGCGTAGACAATATACAAATTTTAATCTCGTAAACATCATTGTTTGCACGTAGATAATGACATATTTTACGTAGCACAGATTACAGGCACAACCCTCATCCTGTTTCAAATTGGTGGTAGAAGATCATTATTCTTCAAACGTCATAAAAGTAGCATCTTTTGTGACTTGATTCACAAGGTAAAAGTTTAATATCTACGCCGCCGGAGTAGAAATAGTTAAATAAAATGAATAAATATCCATAGAAACTATACAGATCAACGAATAAAAAGTAACTTTAATAAAAGAAACCTGTAATATCGCCCGAAATGTCACTATAACTCGCTAGGTAATCTAAGAATAAAGTTACTAAATACGATCAATAGCTGTCAAATTTAAATATATAACCTGTGAATTGAAATATAAACAGAGTTTACTTTTGAGGAAATAACATTATTAAAGAATAGCAAACAGAGTACAATTACAGGGACGGTAATGAGCATAAGAATACTTAAAATTAAAGTGATAAGAAAAGTTTATATTGTTTTGCAGTAATTTCTGGACATATCTTTCAGCCACACTATTAGATTTCCATCCAATTGAACAACTTCAGGGGGCGTACATTATAATACTTTAAATTCTGATATAAATGCACACAAGGAGGATATAAAATTGCACAGTTTTTATTTAAACGTCAAAACGTGAAAATTTTCATTTCAATGTTTATAACAAAAAGTGAACAAATAAGTATCCATAGCTACAGGGCAATTGAAATCGCAAACGTAATTTACGTAAAATGTAACGTCAGTATGCGTCAGTAGTAGATATTTTTCTTTAAATATCTACGTTTGAAGAAAAAATATGTGTCATTCGGAGTAAAAGTGTCTTTGTGTGCCTCGCGTGCATTTATCCGACTCGCTTCGCTCGTCGTTTAAACTTCCACGCTCGCCACACAAACTATCACTTTTACTCCTAATAACACAATATACTATTATCCGCATTTTAAAAGAATTCTACATTTAGGATAGCTACGTGTTACACGGAGTTGATCTTCTTGGTAAAATGAAAGCGCCTCTTGGTACCCAAATCAGGGAAGTTAATAAAAATTAATAACACTTACTATCCCACCGTTCATCTATTATGGGTGCGAAAGGTAATTCATTTGAAGCTCCATACCTTAACAAGAAATAAATTTGAACATGAAAGTTACATTTATCATTTCTAACACCGCATTTATATTTGTTGCCTATAGATTCTCCATTTGAATCCATATATTCAAATGTTGGTGAAGGTGAACTTAACTTGGTATTCTCTTTCATGAGAGCTAAGCCATATCCTAGAGTGTTTCCGGTGGCAATACAGGTCGTTAAATTATCATGATGCAACATGATGAGGTTGGGCCGATCAGAGGTTTGACCCTGGATTGGTATGGTCCATGCTGCCCAAAGCAGGGTACATATACTGCCAAGGAATTGAAAGAATGTTATTGAAATTTTAACTCATCCTTAATTTTTTTAATTTCTGTTTTTAATACTCAACAATTGTGTTGAAATGCATGCTAAATATTTATAATCATAAGGTCCAGAGGGTCCAGAGTATGATTTAATAGATATTTTTTAATTACAGATTTTATAAAAAAAAAATTATAAATTTAATTATTATTGAAGCACAATTTTAAAATGTAATATACAGAACACTATTTTAAATATACTATTTGGTGACAGATGTAGAAATTTATAAAGTTAGGTTTACAAGATATGACTATCAACTTTTATTTTTTAAATAGCAACCTACACTGAGAGAAAAAACCTCTAATAATTAAAATATGCGAGGTTTGGTTATAGTTTCTTTGTATTTAAAATGATAAATTAAATACTACTCTTATATTTGAATTGAAACAGTATTATTTTAAATACTAAAATTTCAATATATTACTATATAATGAATAATTTGTTTACAGCTTATTTTGTTGTATGTAATCTACAAATTTAACAAGAAACTAATGACAAATTTATAGTATATTTAATATGTCAAACATCTTATTATACATATCGTAAATTATTGTATACCTTCATCTGTTTTTTAGGTAAAGTAGTAATTTAACAGTTAACGAATTCTTTTTACATATCAAATATACATATGTTAATTATTATTATGTGTGTTATAATTATAACTTATTTAATTTCTCTTTAATTGTTTAATTTAAAAAATACAATTATTCATTTTATTACTAGCAAAGCATATAAAATATAGAAGCAACTTGTTGTTACTGGTCAGTAAGACATACATATTTGCAGCGTCAACGCGTGTACCATTGATTCAATGTGTTTTATTAAATTTTATTGAATCTAAATAGAAAAATGAGTGATATACCTAATTTATTAAACAAAGAGAGATTTTCTTCCTATGTGTACTACTACGAAGGTAAGTAAAATACGTAAATCAACGTTCATCAATGTATAAGTATTATTTCAGCAAACAGCTCATAGGATCAGTTAACCCAATACATCTATGCAAATAAATAGAAATAAGTATGGAAATTTCCAATTTGATATTATAAATAATATTATGTATACTGATGAAAGAATGATTTACTTATACAAATAAAATAACCAAGTTTGTAGGCATCGATAAACATTTTCAATTATGCATTGTAAGTAGGTTAGTAATGTGATGTAAGGTGTGTAACCATCTCAAATCAATACTCTGTTATACTGTTCTTTAGAATTTAGTTGTTTTTTTATAATTTTGTAATTATTCATATATAATATACATGTGTTAAAATAAATGTATTTACCGAATGTTTATGAATTTCATTAAACTAGATCCAAATCCTAATTTCCGAACAAAATATTTATAAATTAATTTATTAACTATTAATACTATAATTCAACTGCAGATAATATATAATATTCATAAATAAGGAATTCATATATTAACTATTAAATTGTGTGTTTCTTTAAAATAGTAAATTTTTATCAGTAAAATAATCATTAGCTTACCAATATCTTCTGAAAATTTGCAATTAATGTCATATTTTATCAATTAAAATGTAAAAATTAATAGTTAACTAATAATATTTTACTGAATACCTTTATTCATTGTTAGAAAAAATATATTCTTTAACTATTAAAACATTTATTGTTTGATTTAAATTATTATAAATTCCCTAAAAATATTGTATACTCGTATATTTTAAATGTATAAACTTGCAAAGCTTCATTCGTTCCGCCGTATTCAAAGTGATTATACATTAATTGTTAATGATCCTTTTTTCTTGCAAATATTCCTTTCTCTCAGTGTATAATTATTTTATTAAAATATAAACCGCCATTTTTTTCTCTTTTTAACAATGTATTAGTTTTCATTAATGTATTTGAAAAAAATCGAGAAAAATAAGATGTGAGAAATATGGGTAATAATGTTTATTGAAATATTATAGGTGGCTATGTGAAAATAAACAAATTGTTACAATAATTTTGAAAGAAGCTTTCAGAACTCATATTACAAACAAGTGGATCCATTGCTAATTACTATTTGAAAAAAAAAAACACTTGGTACAGATAGTAAGAAACCTACCGTTTGGCTTCGTTATGTCGATGATGTTTGGCCACATGGTAGAGATGAATTGAACAATTTTTTAAATCATATAAATATGGAACACAGGAACATTAAATTTACCATTGAAATAGAAGAAAATAATCGTCTCCCGAGTCTTCCAATTATTGGAAAAACAAGATAATGGAAAACTTATTTATTCAGTATATAGGAAACCAATACACACAAATCAATACCTTCAAGAGACCTCTAGCCACCACTCAGCCCAAAAAGGCTGTACTATTAAACATTATGTAAGAGAGCTTCTATTTTATCATCCCAGTAAACTTCAAGAAGAAATAAATGTTTTGAATGATGTTTTCTTGAATAATGTTTACAGCAAAGCGCAAATAAGAAGAGCACTAAAGGCGAATAATAAATCTTTACCTGTTTCTCAAGTTGTTACTAATAGAAAATTATTTGTTACTTTACCTTTCATTGCCAATATAACAGATAAAATTGGTAGGATTCTTAATAAATTTGTTATACAGATGTCTTATAAATCTAGTTTAAAAATCCGTGATCTTCTTGGCAATGTTAAAGATATAGTTCCTCTACATTGTTCTGGCATTTATTAGATTCCTTGCCAGTGTGGTAAAGTATACATTGGTTAAACGGGTAGAACTGTAGCAACAATATTAAAAGAACACGAACGACATATAAGATTAAATCAGTCAGATAAATCTGCTGTTGCTGAACATATGCTATTCAAGAATTACATGTAATTGATATCAAAAACACCAAGTTTTCAGCAAGAGAAAATAACTGGATGAGAAGCCATCGAAATCAAGAAATCTTCTAATAACGTTAATTTAAATATATAATTTTCTGTTTTATCTTTGTATGTTTTTAATTAACTTTTGATCTATGTTACCCTCATTTCGTAAACTTGTTTTCTTGGCCCAGCGCCGTGCGGTGGTATTTTGGCGCTTGGAGCACATAATATTTAATTTGGTGCCCTAAACAGGGCTGTTCCGTCCGGGTGGGCAGATTGTGCCCCGCACAAAGGCGCCTGACCATGAGGGGCGCCATTTCATGACAGCAAATAATAGTATTTTTTGCAAACTACTCTTATTCGTAAAGAAAAAAAATGCCTATTAACTTACATAGTAAGGTGATAGAAGTGAACAATATTTTTTATTAATTTGTTTGCATTAAAGTTTTAATTAAGTTTAACTAAAATAATTATCCTACCAAACAGATATTTTTCTAGCATTGTTATATTCAAATAATAATTGTGAAACTGTTGATTACAACAATGAATATTTTGGGTATAGCTCATTAATATTGATTACAACAATGAATTTATTAGAAATAATAATAATAAAATGAATATCCTGCTAAACGAATAATTTTCTGATATTGTTATAATTGTAAAATTGTTGATTACAACAAAAAAAATTGATTACAAGAATGAATCTAACAAAGAATATTTCATCAACATTTTAAATTTAGTATATTTCATAGAATCAAAAATATATTAAAATTTAAAGAGTGTGTTAAGATGCAAATTGTACATTATGAGGGGCGCTGAAATATAACTTTGCACAAAGGTGCCTTTTACCCACGGAGCGGCACTGGTCCTAAGAACAATATTTATTTATAAAAGAGTGATTTTTTAATTCATTTGATTCAATACAGAAGAATATAGAACGAACTGGCTCTAGCTGCTCAACTGGGTGATTATCAAGAGCGTATCAATCAGAATATAACTATCATTTCAATTCTGTGTTCGCCTTTTAAAAAAAGGCGCCTGGAGCGTTGCTCCTTTGCTCCATATCACTGCACGGCCCTGTCTTGACTACGTGTATTTTGCTTGTTATTTACCTGATGAAGATAGCACTTCGCTATCGAAACGTCGTATAAAAAATAAAAAATTACAGAACTAAACCCAAATATTGTTTTCTTAAATGTAACAATGTTAAACAGTTACATTAATATCAAAAAAGTATACATTTGTTTGTTACTTATTTATTATTATTTACTTACTTATTGTTTATTTATTATCACTTTGCGGAACTATTAGCCATTTTGGCGCTACGATTATGCAGCTTCACGTTTATTGAAAAATGTAACTTTCAGTTATAAGGCATTTGACCTTGAATGAAAAAAATTTTCCTCTGCGACGTCTTTTTTTCTAGATACCTTTACATGACTTATCTCCCCCTCCCCTTGCCCCGCCAAAGTTTTAGTGCACAAGCCGTCACTGACTCACTCCGTTTTATACTATAATTTTAATTTGAACCGAAAATACAGCCCAATCCGGGCCTGGCAATATCTTAAATTTTGTGACACTTGTATCAATTTTAAAACATTGTATAAGCCATACGAGTATACTACGTTTTCACTACTTCGTACGAGCCCCATTCCGCATCAGTTGAGACAACGAAAATAAAATTAAAGCGGGTGACCCACTCGCTTTAATTTAATTTTATTTAGTTAATTTATGATACAAATAATAACTAACATAAATTATTCCCAATTTTTATTAATATTACAGACATTTTGTCGTTCTAATGACAAGCAAGTTATGTTTTCGAAAATATTTTGTTTTAATGTAAAATGAAATAATGCATAGTTTTACCAACAATTCAAGAAAAACTGAAAAAATAAAATAAAAACGAATTTAAGTTGCAATTTTTTTAGGTTTTATTAAACAAAAAGTTTAAAAGAATTACACTAATTTACTGTAAAATAATGGCTGGTAGATACCATAACATAAGCCTTATTTTGAAAACGTTGTTTTTGATAATGCCAAATTTCAATATTTAATTTCACCTTTATGTTTAAAAAACGATTTTTTTTCAAAATTCTATTTTAGAGCAGAACATAGTTTGTATTCAAATAAATATAAATAAAATATTGACATTTATCATTTTCAAAAACAGCGTTTTCAAATTAAGGCTTGGGGTACCAGCTATTGTTTTTAATGTAAATTACTAGTTATTCTTTTAGACATTTTATTTCATAAAACCTAAAAAATCCTTACAAGGTCGTTTTTTTTAGGTTTTCTTGAATTGTATTATTTCGTACTACGTATTATTTCATTTTACATTAAAACAATAAAATATTTTAGAAAACATATCATTACAACAACAAAATTGGCGATAATTTATATTGGTTATTATTTGTATCATTAAATAACATGAAATTAAAGCGGGTAGGCCAACTGATGCGGGACGGAGCTCGTAGTATTAAATTATGTACATTATTTGTAGATGCTTGACAAATTCTAAGTTTGTTCACACAACTGACTCGCGCACATTTTTACACTCGACTTTGCCAGTCCTCAACACCCCTTCTCAAAGTCTGGTGTCCTTCTTCCGCTTCTTGTTGACTAATCCCCGACTAGTCTGAGTGTAGCACGTAAGCGCCCAAATGGCTCCCTAGCCAACGGCTTGGTGAAGATGTCCGCAGTCATTTCATTGACGGGGCAGTACTCCATGCGGATGATCTCCCCTTCTCGTAGATCAGGCAGGTAGTTGTGGCACACGTCGATGTATTTCGTGCCTGCACTACACTGATCTTAGTCGACCATCCTGCAACCTGCAGATCAGCCATCAATTGTTACAGCCATTGTAGCTCACGGCACGCGTGTGAATACGCAACTACTCTGTTTACGTAGAGGAAAACATCACAGTCGTCTGCTTCTTGCTTGACCACGATACTGTAGTACCACCGTGCTTAAACAGAAAACCTCTGGTGGACTTTCTGTCATTTCGATTGCCAGCCCAATCTGAGTTAACCAACACTCTCAGTACTAGGTCGTCCCCAGCAAGTGGGACCAACTTTTGGTTGATGGTGGAAGCCAGATAGCGTAAATCACGCTTCACCGAACTCCAGTCATACTTTGTCGGCGCCTCGACTTGCCGACAGAGAATTCTAATGGATACGGTGATGTATGTCGTGATAACGTCGCTGTCGGAATAGCTTGTTGGGAAACAGGAGGCTGTCTACGTCGCTGCTGAGAAAACTAGTCTCCATTGAGGTAACCACTGGTTTTGCTTCCAGCATTCCATGTTCTTCCAGCATGTGTTGAATCTTGGTTTGTTGATGTGCGAGGAATGATCCATCTTCTTTCCTCTTCACTTGGATGCCGAAGTCTCCGCGGTCAGTCATTTCCAAGTATCGATTCACCTGCTTGCCAATTTTATTGTTACCTCAGTACTTCGTCCAATGGCGAGCATGTCATCCACATACAACAGCACGTGGACTAGAGCTCCACCTTGTTCCTTGCGCATGAACTGGCAGGAATCAGCTCTGATTTGCTCTAATCCTGCTTGGTTCAAAGTGACTGCGGCCATTTTAGTTCTACTCGTGCTGCCTGTTTCATCCCAGATGCTATTCATTAGCCGAAACACTTTTCTTCAGCACCTGATACTTCTGCATATAGAGATCCTCCGAAAGCTTATCGTTGAGGTAAGCGCTTTTTACGTCAAGATGTCGTAAATGTTGCCCGCGCGCTGCAGCGTAGGCTAAAAGAAATCGGTACAGTTTCATGTTTCACAACTGGTGCAAAGGTTTCATCGTACTCTTCTCCGTAGTGTTGTGAAAAACCTCGAGCTACAAGTTGGGCTTTGTGGGTGTGAATGTTGCTTTTCTCATCCGGTCAGCCAGCTCGAATACTTTTATATTTTTCCAGTATAGACATCTCCTGCTTGGCAGCTTGTTGCCACTGTCGCCGCTCGCGTTCTGTTAACATCATTTCGTCCCAGGTGGTTGTCTCAGCCACTATCTCTGATTTTGCCCTGTTGCAGTATCTGCCAGGTCGTACTTCACGATTGATACATGTCGATCAACGATTCTCCGGCTGGCCTGAAGGTATCTGCTGCTCCTCTTTTGGCAGTGGTGCAATTGGTTCGAAAGTAAGGCTTTCTTTTTACACCAAGTAGCCTCCCTCGTCATCGGCCACGTTTTATGCCTGATTCCAGCTGTGTTGGTTGAGGTGGTGTGGTTTGAGCAGAGGCCGCGTGCAGCTTCGGCTGAAGTGAAGTTGTCTGGGCAGGGGCCACGTCCGGCTTGATGATGCGTACCGCCTGAGCAACCCAAACGATTCTCGCGTTTGGATTGAAAACTCGATAGCCCGTGGTATCAGTGTTGTAGCCAATGAACACTCCCTCATTGGGATTGTCATTTCACTTGGTGCGCTTTGCGTCCGGCATGTGTAAGTAAACTTTGGAGATATTCGTTTCAAATTTCAGAGTCTTGTTAACGGTGTTGGTGGGAAGTCGATTCTGCAGATAGGCAGCCGTCCTGGTAGCCTCATCCCAGAATCATTGAGGGAGCCCTGCGTACAACAGAATGCACCTGGCCATCGCGATCTCAACAAGGTATCGATTCTTGCGATCGGCGCGTCCGTTCTGCTCCGGCATGTACTAATGTTTGGTGCACGATACCTTTCTCACATAGATATTTACTCAACTTGCGGTTGACGTATTCGGTGCCTTTGTCAGAGTGTAGCACTTTGATCTTCCGACTAAAATGATTTTCTTTCAGCGCGACATAGTCTTTAATTACCTGTGCAACCTCGTTTTTATTGTCTGACCTGACCATCATGAATCGCGAGTAGTCATCGATCAGTGTAACACAGTATCAGTTGTCAATCGGAGTGACATTCTGCACTGGTCCACATACATCTCTATGTACCAGATCTAGAAGATACGCTGCTCTGAACGTGCTGGTGCCATAGTGGAACTTTGACAATTTTCTATTTTCTCTTTATGCAGGTTTTACACGTCGTACTGTCATGAAAATCACCTGCATTCAGCTCGATTCCTATGGCCATCCTTTTGAAGCAGAGCTTCTCAATCGCCGCTGTATCGCGGTGTCCGAGTCGACGATGCCATAGTTTAGCATTTACTCAATAAGTTGACTGAGAAGGCTAGGTTGCTGCTTGGTGCGCTTACTGACGCAGAGATTGTTAAACTTAGCAGCCTATGCCGCGATTTTTCCGTACGGCTCCGAATCGTCCAGCCATCTTCATCAAACGTCACCTGAAAATCATTTTGACGCATTTTGCTAACTAATGCCGGTAACATGTATCGAATGACTGTCATCTGCAAACTCAATCCGTTGCTTTGTTGATTTGAGCTCCGTGAAGAATTCTTTACGATTCGACATGTGGCTGGATGCTCCAGTGTCCCTCAGCCAGGACGCACTGGTCAGAAGTCAACGCAGTGGCTTTTGACCCTTTCTGCTCCGTTCACGCCTTTTCACTCTTAAATTTACGGCAATTGCACTTCGGATGACCAGATTACCCGCAATTCTAGCATATACTCGCTTCTTTATACTTTTTACTGCCGTTTTGGTAGCAGAGTTCTCGGCGCTTTCCGTATTCTGTCTTGCGTGCCGCATTTTCAACCTGCCTCTGGTAGTCGTCTAGCAGCTTCCCATTTACTAACTCAAAAGTAAGTATGTTCTCGTTCCTACTTTACAGCGCGGTGAACAGCCCGTCGTAACTTTCTGGCATGTTGGCCAACAAGCTAGTAATCTCGTCACCTGGCTCGAGTTTAATGCCGGCCGTCTTTAACTGACTAGCCAATTCCCGCACACGGATGTATCGTCCCCGTGTCGAACTGTAAGGCCCAGAATTTACGGCGCAAGAAAACCTTGCTGCTCAACGTTGTGCACTCGTAGAACTTCTGGAATGTCGACCACACGTCCGCGGTCATCTCCACAAGCTGATCTTCCTCCATTGACACCATTAGTCTAGACATCGCACTGTTGTTCAAATTTATTCAGATGTCTACAAAAGGATCAGGTTTAAGCCAAAGTGGTGTGTCCCACATCTTATCTCTTACCAAGATTAATTTTATCCTTCCAGTTCGCATAGTTGTTTCTGTTTAACAGCAATTTTTGATTTTTGTCTCCCACGGCCATGATTCAATTTTCACACTACCAGGACAGTTTTTAAGTGTTTTTTTTTTCAAGTACAACTTACTAATCAGAACCGCTACTCACTCTTTGTTATAGGCTGGGCTCATAACCTGTTGGAATTTACTGTGGGAGTTTTAATTTTATACAAAGCAAAGTATTACGTTTATTTCTATCATATAAATCGTAATATAACCAGAGATAACACTCCTTGAGAGTGTGCCGTGGTAGCTACAGTGGAGTCGGTGTGGATTCCCAAATTAAAGGAATTTGGTGCCACGTAATTTTAAATCGTTAAAAGATCTTGATAGGAGCCCCAAATCACGAAATTACGAACGTGCTCCTGATATCTGAAATTCTGATTTCTGAAAAGCACCGAGGTGACGGTAGCAGAGTTGAAATAAAACTCGGAAATTTGGTGGACTAGATGTGGTTAAATATTCATTTCTCATAAATTTTACTTTAAGACAATCGTTACATAATGACAAATTAATAAACAACCAAATGATTGTGGAAATTGCACGATTATAACAAAGGCCTCGCGACTCGGATATACTCCGCTCACACATACGCTGTCTACGGTTGGCCAACGTGCAAATCCGGACAATAGATTAATTCTCGAGATATATTCTATCGTGGTGACAACAATCTACAGCTAAACAACAATAAAATGATGAATCAGCAACGCAACAAAATACAGAAAAATCAGCAGTGAAAATATTTGACGCTAAAGTCATTTACAACAGCAAAAAGGTGAAATACAATAAATGAATACAGTCTAAATTACACAATATAAAATAGTTCCCACAAATAAATGTACCAATATATAAAAAGGGCAATAATATCAATGTAGAAAAAACTATAGACCAACCTCCAAACTTTGCATATTTGAAAAAGTTTTTCAAAAAATCGTTTGTAAACAATTATACGCTTCTATTAAACAATGTATAATCCCTCAACAACATAGTTTTATATCTGGTCGATCGATTGAAACAAATTTGTTAGAATACCGTGATTACATACGTCAGGCAATGGATGACTAAATAGAAGTTGATTACGTTTACACGGACTTCTGTAAAGCTTTTGGCAAAATCTATCATGACTTACTGATCTCCAGATTTTCTGAAGTTGGTGTAACAGGAAAGTTATTAAAATGGTGTGCATCATATTTAAATAATAGAAAACAGCGTGTTGTTGTGAACGGATTTTCCTCAGATGATGCTCTAGTGACATCAGGTGTACCACAGTTCGGGCCCCTGCTTTTCACTATATTTATTAATTATATTACATCTTGTTTCAAATCTTCCAATTTCATTATGTACGCTGATGATTTAAAAATTTAACGTAAAATCCAAAGTATGCATGACTGCCAAGAACTACAGAACGATTTGAATGCATTTATTAAATTTTGTGAAGAACGCAAATTGTTACTAAATATTTCAAAATGTAGCTATATCAAATTTATCAGAAAAAGAATTAACTTCAATTATAATTATCATCTTAACGAAAATATAATACAGACAGTTTTCAGCATTAGGGACATGTAGACGAAATTGTTTAAAAGGCATTTAAAATGCTTGGCTTCCTCATTAGAGCGAGTTCTAATTTTAGACTTCCATTCCATTCAGTTTATATTACCAGAATTGAAAGCACACAAACCAAATTCATAAAATATCTGAAATACAAATTTCCAGCATACAGAGCAAAGTTACTAAGTTTAGAAAACATGAGAAAACTGAAAGATTTTATATTTCTGTATAAATTATTTAATAATATGACTGATTCTCCGTACCTATTATCAAAGTTTAATCTTAGGGTTCGTTACCTTAATTCTAGATGTATGAACTTATTTAGCATTCCACATTGTAGAACAAACTCAGCTCTTAATTCAACTGTAATTCGACTTAGCAATATGCAAAACGAAATACAAACAACAATTAATTATTCGTCACCTTTACGTACTTTTAAACGTATTTTATCATTATACTTGCAATAAATTTATTCTCCACTTGTTTATATTTCGGTAATATTCAAATGTCAAACTTCATTAAGTATCACTATTTTTCTATTTAGTATTGTAGCTTTTGTACTCATTCAATGTATGTATATAGAGATTCTCTTTCATTGGGATATTTTATCCTATTGAGAATCCAATATATAAATAAATAAATAAGTAATAATAAACTATAAACAGTAAACGTTGAGTATACTGTCAATTATTTCAATTATTTCGATGTATAAAAACAGGAGATTTTAATTTCAATGCATCAAAGGTCACATTACTTGTTCTTGAACGAAACCAAAATGGCTCACCAAAAATTGCAACTAATTCGGCAACCAAACTCAGTCTCGTACGGAACACAAAATTATTCCGAAACAAGATTAAAGTGATAGAAAATACTATTACAAAGCGATGATTTTCAATTACTACATGAGCGACTTTTTCACGAACTTTATCGTTTCAAATTCGAAAACTCAATTCTCTATCATACTAGATATTAAAATGCTTAATATTTAAATTTCAGGATATGTAACAGCTGTTAATTTATTAAAAGTATAATATAAATTAATGTAAATACTGATATATCAACTCTATTTTACGATATTTAAATACAAAATTTAGATGCAAACAGTACGAATTATTGTAAACTAGCCTTAAAAGTCGTCATGTAAAGAATAGTGATTATTCATGTACTAGCAAAACTCTTTCTAACGTCAAGAAATATAAAAATGACAGATTATAAACAATATTAATTTTTTACATATATGACTAAATGGAGCTGCATGAGTTTAAATTGTAATAGAATTAAATATAACTAAGTAAGTAAATAATCAAATTAATGAAACACTATCTAATAGTTGAAATTATGCATAAATTTAATTGTTTTTTAGGTTACCCTAAGAATTGAAACCGTAGTGTAAATGAATTTTACAAAGAACAATTATTTTAACGCCATTTTTTTTAACAACTACAAAAAAAATAACAGGATTCGTTCACACATAGTTCATGCAACTCACACGTACAGAGTGCATATTTTTACACTAGCCCTCAAAAATTACGTATTTAGTACTTACAATGCAACTTTCATGACACTTATTTTTATTTTAACATTACCACATTCGTAGGCTGCTTAAGGACAACTAACGGACAAATGTTTGAAATTAAATAACAACGAATTTTCCTGTAGTTCACTATTTACTTATAAATTTCCGCTTGAGGATTGCAATTTTTTTATGATATAGTATAAACTGTACCTTGTACGAATAGGAGATATAAAGTTATGGTTTAAAATAAATAAACCGCAATCACCAGGGCCGGCTCTAGGGTGTTTCTAAAGTGATGCGAAGTGTTAGATGAGCGCCCGAAATCCACTCCCCACAATCTAATAATAATAATAAATAAATTTTCACACTAACTTTTTAGGAATTATAGGTATAATGAAAATAATACAGACGTTTCTCCTAATACAGACGTGTGAACGTTCGGCACAGCACAGGACCGGACCAACGGTAAACTGTGCGGGGCTCCCAGGCGGGGATGTCTTCATATCAGCCGGATTGCCCACAAGTATACCACTCCTGATGATATTACAGACTATTTAAAATCCCAAGGTTTCAAAGAACCACTTGTCTATAATAAAATCATTCATAGTGGTGACTATTCCTCTTTTAAATTAGGACTTAATTTTGATTTTTTGATTGCCTAAAGCTCTGAAACCTGAATTATGGCCCACTGGAATTCTAGTTAAGCGATACTGCTTCCCACGCAAGAAATCTCAGAATACTTTTTTAGAGAACAAACCACATTTTAAATGAGAATGGTCGACAGCTTGATCTAGTATTTTCTAATCAAGGGTGTACAGTATCTCGTGAATATTCATATTTCACTAAAGAAGACAAACACCACCCAGCTTTGCCTGTAAATATTAAGTTCAAACATAACTATATTCCACATATTAATTTTCATAAAAGTAGCACTGCTAAGCAACACAATTTTAGGAAAGCGAATTTTCATGAATTATAGGAAGAACTTTGTAATGTTAGTTGGGAAGAACTAAAATTTTGCTCTAATGTTAATGATATGTGTAATACATTTTATACTGTTCTTTATACAATCATCGATAAATAAGTACCTTTACGATCAACTAAATGCAAATCTTATCCCCCCTGGTTTACACCAGAAATTATACAGACGTTGAAACTTAAAAATAATTTTAATGTTAGATTCAGAAAATATAAAAATTCATATGACTACATTCAATATTCCAAATATAGGTCAATGGTTATGAATCAAATTAATATATCATATAAAGAATATCTCAGAACAACTGAAGAATCGTTTATAATGGATCCCAAAACATTCTGGCCATTTACTCAAACTACGAGGAATAAGAGTAGTATTCCTGGAAAAATGAATTTTGATGACGAGACGGTACGGATCAAATACCAGCTTTTATAATTAAGGATTGTAAACGAATTCTATTGTCCCCATTAACAAATATTTTCAATTTTTGTTTAAATACAAGTACTTTTCCAGATTATTGGAAAATTTCAAAAATTTGTCTAGTCGTTAAATCTGGAGATTCATCCAATATCCGCAACTACAGGCCGATAGCAATATTATATAACAACAAAATATTTACTCAAATTCAACCTTTTGTATCACCATATCAACATGGTTTTATTATAGATCAACAACATCAAATTTGTGTTCATTCTCTCAATTTGTTACAGACGTATTAGATAAACAAGGTCAAGTTGACGCAGTATATACCGACTTTGCTAAAGCTTTTGACCGCATTGATCATGGTATTCTTTTAACCAAGCTTGACGATATGGGTTTCCACTACAATCTCCTTAAATTCTTCTGGTCCTATTTAGCAGACAGAAAACAAATTGTTTCATATTACGGTTGCACATCGGAACAGTATTTAGCAAAGTCGGGTGTTCCACAAGGGTCAAATCTTGGCCCTCTATTATTTTTGATTTTCATTAATTATCTCCCAAATTTTCTAACCTGTGAAGTGTTAATGTTCGCTGACGACGTAAAAATTTACAATTCAATCACATCAACAGAAAATTGTAATCAATTACAACAAAATATTGGTAATATATACAAGATTGGTGTGATAGAAATAGTTTACAATTAAACATTAATAAATGTAAAATTGTATCGTATTCTCGTAAAATGAACTTAATATTAAATAAGTATACCATAAATTCGAAACCACTTCAACGTGAATATAAAATAAGAGATCTAGGAGTTATATTCGATCCAAAATTGTCATTTGTAGATCAAACTCTCAATGTTACCCAATCAGCAAATAGAGCAGTTGGATTTATAATGAGAAACTGTAAACAGTTTACAAATGTACATTCTTTGTTATCACCTTTTTATGCACTTGTTCGTTCCATCTTAGAATATGCCTCCATTGTTTGGTATCCGTTATATAATAGTCAAAAACAACTAATTGAGAATGTCCAAATAATTTTTTTGAAATTTATTTGGTTCAAAATTTATAATAAATACCCAGAGAAAAACTTTAGTACTTTACTAACATCCCTTGGAGTAACAAGTATTCATGCCCGTTACATTTTGCAAAGTCTTTGTTTCTTATACAAACTGTTACAATCATATAGACTGTAGTACCCTGCTATCCGAAATTAATTTTCATGTTCTATCATTCGCTTCCCGTAAGGTTTGTACTTTTTACAATAACACTGCTAAAACCAATTTGATGCTCAAGTCGCCCGTTTTCATTTGTTGTGAACACTACAATTAAATATGTAATATATGTGATAATTTTTGCTGTTCAATATCTGAGTTACGCAAAATTGGATCATTGTTCTTTGAACCAAATTGTTCATGCACATAAAATGGATATTTTTATTTATGTATATTTTATGTATTTGCTCTGTAATGGGATTATTCTGTTGAGCAATAAATTATTATTATTATTAAATAATTCAATAATACAGGAATCTTTTTTTATCGTTTATTATTTACCAGTTCAATACACGTACTATTCATGGTATTGTTGTATTATAAATGTATATGACAATTAAATAACATTATACATTTATATACAGTTAACGATATACCGTGATTATTTTTTAACATGAAATCATAGATTAAGGAAAATATATAGTAGAAGATTGGGTATCTCCCTTATAAACCGTGATAACAAGTTTATTGCCATCTATGAAAAGGTCAGAGAACTAAATTTGACAGCCGAGAAAGTCGCGGGAAATATGAATTCATTTTGAATTATTCGAAACTTTAAATTTTATTTCTTGATAATGTAATTAATAAAAAATCTATCGAAAATAGATAATTTATTAAAGACATTATCAAGAAATGTGAAATATATGTTGAACTATAAAAAAATACAGTACTTAATATGTTAATGTCTTTATTTTAAAATATATACATTACATTATTTAAATCAAATAATAAATAAATAACTACAAATCTCAAACTACACGGCGACAACTATTGAAATATAAGAACATACTACTCAAGGAATCAAAAATTTGAATTATTATTATTACAAGAGGTAATATTATTTCAAAAAAGGGATGTTACTTTAAATGTCTGCCAGAAATGCACTGCTTCATTAACCTTGTTACCGATGTTCGTCCACTTTTTAACAAATCTACCCTCTTCTATACTCATTTTTTCTCAAAACTGACCCATACTATTTCAACATTCTTTGATGAATCTTATGAAGCTTCACGTCGTTTCGCCTAATAATGTAATATTTTGCTGCTCTTCTACGGTGTATATATCTAAGAGCACCACCATGATGTAAATTCTTCTGGTCCACTTACATAAATCATGTCTTCTATTGGGCACTGTAAGCCTGCAAGAATGTGTCTTCACTATGCAGGAGTTACAAATATTTCATGTTTTTTTTTTCTGAAATATTATTAATTTGTTGTTATATTTTATATCACCCCCGTATAATAATGCTAGTATGAAAACTAATATACTTACCGAAAATATATTGAATGATAAAGTAATATATTGCAATAAAGATACAAATTCACAAATAACAGTTTTAAATGTCAAAGAATTTCGAACGATGCAATAGAGAATTGTGGGAAATTTACAGCAGTTCTCAAACATATGTTACCTTTTTATAGTATTTTGATATTAAAGTTTGAGAATCCCTGTAAAATATGTACTACTAAAGCCATCTATGAAAGGGTCAGGAAGTATTTCCAAACGCTACTAGATTGAAAACTTGTTATCACGGTTCTGTATGCAGTTTCACCCCCCTGCATGAAATATGGGATTTGTCATATCCATGGTTACGATTTAATTGACAGCAATGTATTTGCCTGTCTCATTTAAAATGAAACATAGGGGAAAATTTTGACATTTGTCTACTCTGTCAGTGTCAAAAAACCAATTTGAAATACAATGGTTTATACTGTGGAAGAGAAGGTGCAGATTATTAAATGGTATTATTCGAATTTTAATCCAAGTTTAAGGCAAGTGTCAGACTTGTTCCGCGCTTCATTTCCTGACAGGCCTACACCAAGTGCAGCAAAAATTTTAAGAATAGTGAATACCTTAAGAGGAAATGGTTGCATCGAGCCTGCACATAACAGTAGGAATAGATCCTGTAATATATTAACTGCGCAGAAAAAAACACGAAATTCTGACTTTAATACAAAATAAAAAAAGATTAACATTAAGAGAGATTGGACAAGCTACTGCTGTAAACAAAGCTACTGTACCTATACAGACTATTTAAAAAGGATCATTACAGATCCTACCATTTCGAAAATCACCAGGAGTTAGTTATGGACGATATGAAACGAAGAATAAATTTTTGTGAAAGTAAATAAAATAAATAAATAAATATTTCATCACGGCATATTACCCATTGCTGGGTGTGCCAATCTGCTTCATACACAGATGTCGGTAATGATGGAATATTTGTACCGTGCGAGCTCTTACCAGGCGTCACCTCACGGGCACTCATTGCTGGCGTGGAGAGTGCGCCACAGGAGTCAATTTTGTGCCATTAAAATGCGATGTAATTTTTGGCATCGGTCGGGATCGAACCCGGGTCCCCCCGCGACCAGACACTCAAGCACACGGCCACGAGAAAGAATGTTTGAAAACGTTAATAACAATCCAGATTTGCTGCAAAATATACTTTTTACGGACGAGGCAACTTTTTATTTTAACGGCGAAGTAAATTCACAAAATTGTCGGTATTGGTCCAGGGAAAATCTATATTTTTATCATAGTACGAGGACTCAACGATCCGAGAAATTTAACGTTTGGGCTGGTATAATATGAACCCACAATATTGGGCCATTTTTTATTAACGGGAATATTACTGTTCAATATTTAAATATAATACTTCTGTCAAATTCATCCCCTATGTTTCATTTTAAATGAGACAGGCAAATACATTGCTGTCAATCAAATCGTAACCATGGATATGACAAATCCCATGTTTCATGTTAAAAAATACTCACGGTATATATATAATACATATAAATATTTTGTTAGTTCAAAATTACAAGTTATGATATTTGGTGCAAGTTCATTCGTCTTCACTGGATGTTAGAATGTCTTGGGGTAGTCGTTTCTTTAGCCTGTTGGTTGATTTTTGACCTAATTTGTAATAATCTGCTCCTGGACATAAATGAATTTTATTTAAAAAAAAATTGGTTAATTTTTTTATAAATTCGATAATAGGCATAATACCAAGTTCAGAGTGAATTTGTTTATTTTTTTATATACCATGGTGAGTTGGTAATAATTCGTAATATTTTATTTTGCATTACTTCAATATTATTCATCAGGGTTCTACTTGTGTTATACCAAAGGTTGCATCCGTATGTGACAATTGGTCGCAATATCGATTTGTATATTAACTATCCGCATTCAATTTTTAGTGGAGATTTTCTGTTCATCAGTGGATACAGCATCCCTAGTCTCATGTAACACTGTTTTAGTTTTATATTTATATGGTGTGTCCAATTAAGTCTGTTGTGCAGGTACATTCGCAAGTATTTTACTGTATCGTCATCTGAGTCCCATAGTGTTTCTTGTCCATTTATTATTAGGTTCTTGGAAGGTTAGTCGCTACGGAGTGTAAATATTTTCGCTACGCATTTGTCGGCATTAATTGTTATGCACCACTTTTTATACCATTCTGCCATTTTATATGTAGAGTGTTGGAGATTTTCTATTGCTGTTTTTAAATCATCGCTTTGGCTTATTATGGCAGTATCGTCTGCGTACATTGCAATTGTTCCATTTTTGATGTTAGGTATGTCCGAGCAGTAAATGTTAAACAATATTGGTCCGAGTACTGACCCTTGTGGTACGCCGGCTTTTATTATTTAATATCTGAGATAAATGAATTGATTCTTACCGCAAATGTACGATTTTCTAGAAATGAGAAGATAATCTTTATTAAATATGTTGGCATGTTAAGCTTTAACAATTTGAATTTAAGTCCATCGATCCATACTCTATCAAATGCCTGTGCTACGTCTAAGAAGGCAATTGCCGTATATTTTTTATTTTCGTATCCTTTAGTTATTATTTCAATTATTCTTGTTAGTTGATGTGCGGTTGAGTGGTTCTTCCGAAATCCAAATTGTAGTGTTGGTATTATATTTTTGCGTTCTACGAATTCTTTCAGTCTATTTTGTATAATCTTTTCTAGTAGTTTTGACATTGTTGGTAGTAAGCTAATTGGTCGATAGTTTGACGGTACTGAATGTTCCTTGCCTGGTTTAGGAAATAGTATGATTTGGGCATATTTCCAATTTTTGGGAAAATACCCGATTTTGAGACTGGCGTTGAATATTTTGCAAATATGTTCCAGGGATTTTTCTGTTAGATGTTTGAGGATGATATTCGGGATAAGATCATGACCAGGAGCTTTTTTGTTGGGTAGATTTATTATAATGGAATGGATTTCGTCTGTGTTTGTTTTTTTAAAGTTATAGGTGTTTGGAATTTCGTGGTTCGTAATATATTGTTGTATTTCATTTGAAAAGTTTATATTGTGATTGTCTATTTTTGGTAGAAAAACATTTTCCAAATGTGATGAAAATACGGTGCATTTTTCTTCATCTGTTACATATGTAGTTTCGTCGATTTTTAGTGTTGATATTTGTTGAGTTTTTTTAAGAATTCGCTTGGTCGCAAGCCACATGTGCGGGCTTCCAGGTTCAAGTTCTTCTACATATGCTTTATAATTATTTATTCAGAAATTATCCAATTCCCATTTGATTTGACGTGATAATTGGTTTAGCCTATGTTTGTGTTGTAGGTCACGTGTTGTTTGCCACAAACGTCTTTCTTTTGATTTCTGCTTTATAAGTTGCATAATATAATTAGGTGTATATTCTTGTTTGGTTGTAATTTTTTGTTTGATTGTAGCCTTGTGTGCTGCTAGTGCTATGGTTCTTGTACAACTTTTTAATTCTGCGTCTATGTTTTCCGGATTTTTCATATTTCGTGTTTTTTTCTAATTTTTTGTCTATTTCAATTTGAAATTTTTCAAAGTCAATTTTGCCATTTGTCAATTTCGGTGTTGGTTTTAGTGGTTCTAAAGTTTCTGTAATTGTTATGAGAACAGGAAGATGATCCGAATCTAGTTCGTGAATGACTCTTTGGGTTAAAGTTTTTGCATAGTTTTTAGATAATATTATATCTTATCAGGTTCATGATCAGCGCGGTATGGTATGTAAGTTGGTTCTGGTGGAGCTTGAATACAACAACCTATTCGCGATGAATATTCGAGTAATTTAATACCATTTGGTTTATTGGCTCTGCATCCCCATATAATGTTTTTGCAGTTCAGATCGCCTAATACAAGTGTTGGTGTATTATCAGAATATATTATTATGTAAGTCCCGTTCTTTCAGAGTTTTACTTGGTTGTTTATAAGCAGCTAGAAGTTTTATTTTGGTGTTGTTTCCCATATATGTAGTTATAGCAACAGCTTCTAACGATTCAAGTGGTGGAATTATGGTGGCACAATGTTTAATTTTTCTTTTGATAATAATGGCTGCTCCACCTGAAGCTTCTTCTGAGTTTCTATCATATCTATGCACTTTATATCCTCTTATTTTGAAGGTATCTTTTGGTTGTAGATGTGTTTCTCTTATGCATACAATATCTATATTATTTCTTGACAAATTCTATGAATTCGTTTTTTTTTGGCGTTTTATTTCGTTTGCATTATAATTCATTATTGATATTTGATTAATAAGACGTCTACTATTTGCTGTCATTGAGGAAAATGGTAGATAACAGGGAAGAGAAGAAGGATTTGATCTGTTCTGCATAAGGAAGGATAAGGTTAATAGTTGTTTGTAGCAAGGATGGGGTTGTGGATTGCTCATTGTTGTCTTGGGTGTTTGTGATATTGTGGGATTTATTATTTCGTGCTCTATTAACATAAGAATTGGGATTGTTTTGGCTATGGGAGAGGGGTTCAGTGTGATTAGTTATTATTTCCGGTACAAATTGGGGTTGTTGTTGTTGTTGACACTGATTTCGGATAATTGGCTTTTGGATTTTGATATATTGGACAACTTTATAGTTAGCGGGATGACTTCCTTCACAATTGGTGCATTCTGGGGTTTCGTTCTTTTGTTTGTTACATTTGCTGAAATGATGATTTTGTGAACATTTTACACATCTAGGATCAAGTTTGTATGACCGTATCTTTGGCAGTTTGTACATTGGGGGTATGTCTTTCGATGTTCTTCTTTGTTCAACTGATACAATTGTGTGAAATAATTTTGTCAGATTGAATATTCCGCTAATAATATCATTATTAGTAAGTTCTAACACGCATAAAGGCATTGGGAATTTTTATTTATTTAATAAACGTATTACTTTTAAAACTGGGAATGACTTTTCTTTTAGTTCATTTGTTATTACGTCTGTGTTAATTGAGATGGTCAAGCCGGATCCTCAAAACAACAAATAAACACAACAATTAACATCGACTCCACTGGAGGTATGACACAAATTATCAGTCAGTCTTCAAAGAAACGTAAACTTATAGTAAATGATAACTATAACGATACTCACAAAAAATACATCTTAGACACCGAAAAATTATTAGTAAATAACAGATTCTATACACTAGAATTAAAAGATACTCAGCCAGAACAAAAAATAATACTGATAACCAAAAAAATAGTAAAATACCACCTATATATTTACATGATGTTAACAATTACGAAATAATCACTAAAGATATAGAAGAAATAACAACAAAAGAATTCACAACACAACAAAAAAATAATACTCCACGTATTAATCTAACATGTATCGAAGATTACCGAAATTTAACAAAATTTTATGATGATAAAAGATTAAAATACCATACATTTCGTAATCCAGAAAACAATATCTTATCAGTAGTGATTAGAATTCGGGAATCTATAATTTCATTAAAAAAACATATTTGTCATAAACAATATAAATATAAAATCTCACTATATTACAAAAAGATCACAAATAGTTTTGTCAAAAACCGCCGAAAATGGTAACCACGTACCGCGGTTAATCGGCTGCCGCTAGAAAATGGTTCACTGAGGTTGACCGGATAACAAGAGGCCCTCTAACATCTTGTGAAACGTGTCAAGTAAGATTTTTAAATATTGTATTATACACTTACGAGTATGTCCGAAACTCAATATTATAGGAGTTATTTGCGATGTTAAATTTAACAGAGCTTTAATAAATCGATATATGTCGTAATGGTTTATTAATAAAAATTGTATTTAATATTATACATAATTAAATTGTTAAAAATGCCCTCCTTCCTCCCTGCGCTGTTTAAATACATAATCTAGCCGTCCCTACAAATGAAAAGGTAGATCCCCGAAGAATATTAGTATCGGCTCGCATGGATCCCTGGGTTGATATTTTTCTGCATGAACTAAACTGATCATGTGTCCCAAAGATAATAATAGTCAAGAGGCGTTAGTTCGGTCTGGTGACCTCGGTGACCAGAAAACTGGACCTCCTCTTCCAATCACGACCTGTTCTGTTAATTTTAATATCGCTCATAACTCCTCTAAATTGGGTTTCTAACATAAGTGTATAAGGTATTTTGGGCTTAATTTTCTCTAAGAAATACACCTTCAAGCTATAGTGATTGAGTCGCGGGACGTCCTATATGTTAACTCATGATAATTTAGGTATATTGTTCAATTTTCAAGGCCTGATGCATCGCCTATATTTTATATCTCAAATGGTAACCATATTTAGGCAATAGGGTATTTTACAAGTAATTGTTTATAGTAACGTTTCTCTTGCTTGTTCCTTGGAGGTCCGTAAGCTTTGTAAGAAAAGTGTTATATAAGATATTGAAATAGATATATATTAAACTGCTTTTACATAAAAAACAAAATCAATTCTTTTTAGTTACATATATTTTTACCTCTCGCTAAGAGAGGTATTGCATTCATGCTAAAAATCGCATATCCAGATTTTATTGAATAAGCACGTTTTAAGGTCCCTACAATCCGATTTTAACATTTTTACGATGATGTCTGTGTGTCTGTGTGTGTGTGTGTGTGGATGTGTGTGTGTGTGTGTGTGTATGTGTGTGTGTGTGTGGGATGTTGGAAGGACGGTTACTCAAAAACTATAAGACTTAAAATTTGTTTAACAACGTATTTCCCAATCGGACATTCATGGGAAGATCTGAAAAGGTTTTGGTAACAATTGGACAACCGGAAGTAGAAGATTCTTGAAAAAAAATCTTTTAAATAATATTTTTTGAAATTTTTTCTTGATAATATTAAAGAAAAATAAATTCTCTTTCTGATACATTTAAATATTTTACAATATATTCTATAGATTTAGAGATAGAAGAAATATAGTATGTAAAATAATCTGTTATAATAAATTTTACAGCCGAAAGAATGGCCATGGAAAATAGTTGAAAATTTAATTTGTTTGTAACTGACAGATAAATGTCAGTGTCAGAAATCCGAAGACATTACTGAAGACTTTTTCTGGGAAGTACATACATTATATTATTTCTTAATGTATTAATAGAATTGGAAACATTTCGAAAAATTAGAAGAGGACAAAATTTCTTCATCAAAAATGAATTTAAAATTAAACAATCTAAATATATATGGAATAGATATATGCGTAAGTAGAATTTTTGGTGTAGAGTGTAGGTATACAAGAAATGTTAAATACAATAGGGAGCGAGCAGTCATATGATTTTGTTGGCCTTGACAAGCAGATATGGGGGCCCATGTCAGAATGATAGCTAGTAATTATGTATATAGATGTCAAATATCATAATTTCTCATTCTAAATTTAGTGATTTTCCAATTCCATGTGGAGCAGAATTAAATGTTAAATATCTAAGGCATACAAGTAAACTTTAAACTCCTGGTGATAAATTAACTACGTAAATTTAGAAAATCTTGAAATTTTTAATGAAAAATTCTAACATTTGACATCTATGTACATAATTACTAATTATCATTCTGAAACGGGCCCACACATCTGCTTGTCAAGCCCAAAAATGTAACATTACCGTTCGCGCCCTATACTTATGTAACCAAAAAAAGGAAGTGGCGAGAGGTATTGTGCTGGCCACAACAGATTTTTTGGTTTTGGTATCATTTAAAATTAAATTCGACGGTTACGTTACGATCGATACTCTGTATGCGCTTTTGTGAATGAGTGTAAAAGGCGAAGTATAATCCCACCGATTAAACGATTATCTTATCAACTGCGTAGTTTTATGATTAACAGCTGATCACTAACTAACTCTGCGTGCGAAATAAAAACTATTCGCGTGGGCGTAACACAATAGAGGTGTCCTAGCTTTGAGACACATTTCCTCTGACTAACTCATCATGCGACCGACAAAGAACTTCTAGCTATGCATTTCTGCTAACTTAGCAAAATTTAGCCGTCTGTCCCCTCTAGTCTATATTCAAATATATCACGCCATAGAAACTACACATTATGCCATGTCATATGAGAAAGAAGAAGAAGTAATTTCCGTGAATGAGCAAATTTTCACGGGCCGCTATTTTTTCGTTAGTTACAGCTAATTACATGCGTAAGAGTACTATAAACAACTACACTTTATTATACAGGGCGGTTTTTAACTTAAAGTCATAAATTTAAGAGTAAGTAGTATGACATGTGTAGATTACAAAACAGAAAGATTTTTTTTAAAAATCCGAAAAAAGAAAATTTGACTTTTTTTACTGCTGTTTTAATTAATTTTTCATTAAAAATATGGTTTTCAAAAATACATTCAAAATTAATTGTATAACATATTATTCTTAATAATTAAATTAAGTAGCATTTTAATGAAAATAATTGAGTAACAGATAAAATATTTCTAGTGGTCCAGTGGTTCCAAAAATGTTAGTTTCATGAAAACTACCCTTAAATATCCGAATTTAAAAAAAACTTTCTGTTTCGTAATCTACACATGCCATACTACTTACCCTTAAATTTATGACATTAAGTTCAAAACCACCCGGTGTACAGGCTGATTAATCGGTCTGTCGTTTTTTAATATTTTTGCGGCTATTCGCGGCTAACCGGTTTTTCGGATAACCGCGGTTAACCGGAATAAACGATTTTTAAGGTTTTTAAAACTGCAAACCGGCTAACCGGTTGACCGAATACTTTTGACAGCACTAATCAAAATCTTTAAGAATAGCCCTGAAAATGGAAATGGTCATGGTATGACCGAAACGTCGGTTTAATTCAATAAAAAGTGTGTGATTGAAAAATTTGTACCCTCTAGAACTAAGAGTTTGTCGTTCACTGGTAAGGACCAGCTACGTCATACGCCATAATCAAAACGTGCGTATCTCAAACGCAGGGCGAATATGACGACATGCGTAGCTTAACGATTAACAGCTGATCACTAACTAACTCTGCGTGCGAATTAAAAACTATTCGCGTGGGCGTAGCACGACAGAGCGTGTCCTAGCTTTGAAACACATTTCCTCTGACTAACTCATCATGCGACCGGCAAAGAACTTCTAACTATGCCTTTCTGCTAACTTAGCAAAATTTAGCCGTCTGTCCCCTCCAGTCTATATTGAAATATATCATGCCAAAGAAACTACGAATTATGCCATATCAGATACGAACTTAATCTTCCAAAGAAGTTTAAATTCGTATCCTCAAAAAAAAAAACTCAATCTAAATACAAGCGAATAAAAACTGAGTACAACTCTGTTCATATGAGATTCATAAACATAAACAAAAAGTTGAGCTATAAGTAATATTTAGATAGCGACAAGTGTTAGTAAACACACTTATCTAAGTGTTGATAACTTGTACTGGAAAAACCGTCTCATTTTAAGGACCTTGGTGTTATTTTTTAACCAGATATGTTTTTTGTGACACATGTTATAGAATTGGTTAGTTCTGCTTTTAAAATACTTGGATTCATATTTAGAAACTGTATTTTTTTTTGTTACGTGAACACAATTATAATATTGTTTAATAGTTTTGTTCGTTCCAAATTAGAATATGGAGCATTAATATGGTATCTAATTTATGACCGGTCACAAAAAAAATTTCGCATCCTTCGACCCAATAAGATGCTGTATTTTTACAAGTAAGTGAGTTTTGATAAGCGAATTTTTTTTGACGTTTTAAGAGTACCTGAAAACATATAGTTTATATACGTATCAAAGTGCGGATATTTTCAGTCTTTTCAGTTTTTATTAAAAATAAGTCGAGTGGGACAGGAATCTGTTCAGAACATTGAAAAAGCAATCTTAAATATAACACCTAAAAACACAATAATTATTTAAAGATTTTTGTCAAAAAACTAAATTATTACCTGATTTTTACTTTGGAAATATAATTGACAAAATTTTCCGATTGCTTTATTCGAGCTTGTTGCTAATTTATCTCGAGACATTGATCAAAGATCACTCGCTTGACAGCTTGTGGTTTTTTTGTCAATGCGATAAATTTCTAGGCAACCAGCTCAGGTGTGTGAACTTGGCAGCAACATATTCAAAAAAATCTGATGTGGTCAGCACAATACCTTCTGTCAATCCTGTGTATTATGTACAAATTCCATACATAAATTTTCTTGAAAAAGATTCCAAATTTCCAGTAATATTATTTGATAAACAAACTATGCAAATAGCACTTGACACTGATATCTTCTTCTTCTTCTTTAGCTTTTCTAATTTGTTAGGGGTCGCTATTTTTATATTATTAATGCAAAATTATGACATTTGTCAGTTATGGACATAATTAATAGTTGTCATTTTAACACGGGTCCCTATATCTGCTTGTCAAAGTCAGCAAAGTCATGTCACTGCACGCACCCTATACATAATTTTTGTTTGCAAAAGATCCTATATTTCCAGTAAAGTTATTTCATAAACAAACTATGCAAATTGCACTTGACACTGACATCTTCTTTTTTAGTTTTTCTCATTCGTTAGGGGGTAGCTATTATTTTCTTCTTCCACTCATATTTGTTTTGCGTGTCGTCCTTATACAGTTCCTATTCTCTCAAGTCTTCTGCAATACAGTCCTTTTATCTTATATTTGGTCTTCCTATATTTCTTCCACCTTCTATTAATATACTTATGTCCTCATGACATGTGCAAACCAATGTAATCGTCTCTCTTATATATAGAAACTTCTAACACTAGAGTTACTTCCCTTATTCTTTCATTCATTTACTTTTTATTGATACTGACATCTGTCAATTTGAATTACCTGAATATATTTCCAGGGTTAAGTTAGCATAGCCAACTGAATTGTGAAATTTATTATCTTTATACTTCTTTAACTCTATATCTGTTGAATATGAAATATAAAATGCAATCAAATCGTATAGAGAATAATATATTCTTTAAGTTATAATAATATTTAACTGAATTTTTCAAGAAAAACTGTTAAAATCTTCAAATGAGGATACTTGCGGTTGACCAATTATAACCAAAATCTAATCAAGTCTGCATCTGGTTGTAAAGAAGAGGAATACGCAAGAATTTTAATTTTTGGAATTCTAGTATTGGAGATATCGCAGCCGAAACCGCGGTCACATACACACGAACACACACACACACACACACACACACACACACACACGCACACATGTCCACACACATATACAGACATCATCGTAAAAATATTAGAATCGTATTGTTAAAGATCCTAAAACGTGCTTATTCAATGAAAACTCACCATCGAATTTCCAAAGACAATACCTTCCTTACCTAAAGGTGACGGAAAGTAAAAATTAATACAAGTACAAGTGCACTTAATCGATTGTATTTCGTTTGTATTTCATTGAATTTTACTAAATATTATTTGTATTACGCAATTAATATTAATCAATTTTTATGCTGCCAAGTTCACGCTAGCAGCAAATTTTACGTAATTAAAAAAAAACACAGATCGTTTGTGTTTCGTTCGTATTTGATTGTATTTCTAGTAAAAAAATTGAAAAATAATTCTACCGAAAGATATGCTAAGTTTACGGCGCTACATTAGCAGCAAAGTATGCGCAATTTATTTTAAAAATTTCACAGATCGTTTGTATTCCATTGTATTTCTAGTCAAAATTTTGAAAAAAAAATATACAAGTAGTTTTGACAATATCAGTTTTATGCTGCCAAATTTACGGTAGCTAGTTTACGTATTTTTTGTTAATTTCAAAATTTGTTCTTTGTTTGTATTCGATTGAATTTCTAGTGAAATTAAAAAAAAATGTACAGACCCAGCAAACACATATACAAGATACCCGGATTTCGAAGGCCAACAATGGGATCTCGATAACTATAAGAGAGATACGACATTGGTTAAATGGGACATGTGGTGCGTCTTTGAGGGGTCATCTAAAATGTGCTTTTGTTTTGCCAAAAATTCTCATGGAAGTTACATCAGCAACGCGTCGCTCAGCGACACAGCAGTGTATGACTACCGTTCTGTAAAACCGTCCGGCAATATAAAAATACGTATAATTTGTGAAATTAAAAAAAAATAATTATGCAAACTTTGCTGCTAGCGTGAACTTGGTAGCATAAAAATAAAATGCAATTTATTAATATTAATTGAGTAATACAAATAATATTTAGTAAAATACAAACGAAATACAATCGATTAAGTGCACTTGAATTAATTTTTTTAAATGTTGCTCCCAAGTTCACGCACCTAACCAGCTCTCGTAATAATCTGATTTTTTTTCCGGCAAAAATTTATCACTTATGATTATATATGGTAATATTTATTCTGAAGGGGGTTCAGATTATAACAATTTTTTAGTATGTTTTAACTTTAACCCAAATAAACCTAGTGTCCTTTTAAAAGGACGGGAAGGTTTTTAATTTTTTTTAGAGATGTACTTTAGTTTTAAGAGATGTCGCCCCTATAAATTATTAGATTAGGCCTTGTACATCATATTTAAACACGTATTCAATCGTTGCAAGTTTACTGTTGCTAGTGGAAGTTGATGGAATAGGCTGTACATTTTCTCGTCTCGACATGAGTTCTTGGAGGCGAGTGTATATTTTAGATTTCAAAAAAATTGTAAATCAAAATGTATTATTCTGAAAGTAATAATATTGTGTCTTGTAACAAATTAATAATTTGCAACATATTTATTTATACGGGGTTATAAAATCTTGTGAAAGTTAGGTGTCCTTTTAAAAGGACGGCAATTAACTGAAAAATGGTAAACGTTAAAAATAAATTTATTTGACAAAAATTTTTTATACTAATGTGAACATTAAGTTTCAATCATTTTTTTTTTTAAAAATACTTAAAATAATTTCAGGTTTATCTGGGTTAAATCAATAGAAACACGAAGAATATGCCAATCAATTATATTTTTGTTAAAACTCTTGCAAAACAAAATTGATTGTCATGTCTTGTTAGAGAATATTGAATTTCATGAACCACGTGTAACATCAAGACAAAAATTATATTTTCAATGTGCTAGACCGAGAACAAATACACAAACTAGATCTCCGATTTATATTATGTGCAGTAACATTAATAAAATTGTTTGTGATGTAGATATATTCACTATATCACCATATTCAATTATGAATATATTTTCTAATTTGGATACTATTTAAACATTTATTATGTACTTATATGTTATCTTTCTTTTTATGTGTGTATATATATATGTATATTCCTTTCATAATGTTTAGATTCATGTAACTGTACTTTGTCCTTTTTATGGTGTACACTGTTCGGCAAATAAAATTATTATTATTAATTATTATTATTATTAAATCTGATGGCTTAATATAATATGTTGAATAAGTAAAACAAGATATAAGCCTAAAGATTTTATATTCCTTTTATTTATTAATGTCAACCAACTAAAAAATCCGAATACATAAATTTTATTGCAAAATATACCAAATTTCCAGTAAAATTATTTCATAAACAAACTATGCAAATGGCACTTGAAACTGATATCTTCTTCTTCTTTAGCTTTTCCCATTCGATAGGGGTCGCTATTTTTATATTTGACAGCTATTAATTATGTCCATAACTGACAAATGTCCTAATTATTCATTCAAATTTTATTTTTTGGTATTTTCTCGGTAACGGAATTCCATATTCCTGTTAACAAATAAACCACATGAAATAAGAAAATCATTAAATTTTGAATGAAAAATTATGACATTTGTCAGTTATGGGGATAAATAATAGCTGTCATTTTGACACGGGTCCCCATATCTGCGTGCCAAAGCCAGCAAAGTCACGTCACTGCACGCGCCCAATACATAAATTTTCTTATATTTCCAGTAATATTATTTCATAAACAAACTATGCAAATTGCACTTGACACTGACATCTTCATCTTCTTTAGTTTTTCCCATTCGTTAGGGGTCGCTATTTTTTATTTTCTTCTTCCACTCATTTTTGTTTTGCTTGTCGTCCTCATTCAGTTCCTTTTCTCTCAAGTCTTCCGCAATACAGTCCTTCCATCTTATCTTTGGTCTTCCTCTGTTTCTTCAACATCCTATTACTAAACTATTCATTCTTCTTCCAATATAATTCTTCATTTCTCCTGATGACATGTTGAAACCAATGTAATCATATTTCTTGTATTTTTCCAGAAACTTGTAACACGAGTTATTTTCTTACCGTATCTTTCCGTGTTTTCCCCAACATCTACTTCAACATCCTCATCTCTGCCACATTAATTTACATTATACTAAACATTTTTGTTTCACTGTTAAATAGTAATATGATAAAGCTATGTTATCTAATATGTATATTATTGACATACACTACAAATAATGCATCTTTATTATATTGAGACTAGACTTAATTTTTGCACATATTGTAGCACGCATACTACCTTAAGGAAATGGCCCCCTATTCAAATGACGGACCGTGTATGCACTAAGACCTTCACTATAAAAACAGAGGATGGAAGTCAAGAGCCAGTGACGATGAATAAAGGAGAGCTGATCAGGATTACGATTTACCCGACGCACAGAAATGCGGACTATTTCCCTGGCCCAGATCGCTTTGATCCAGAGAGATTCAGCGATGAGAATAAAAATAATATCAACCCTTTCACGTACATTCCCTTCGGAATAGGACCCCGAAATTGCATAGATAATTAATATTATTAATAAATAAAATAATATCTAGGGATTTTTTTTAAAACGCCGTTACAGTCAACGTGTTAAACTAGAAATAAAAATAAAAGTCTTATTTAGAGTTAAGGAAACACCACAAAACAAATTGTACAACAAATTTAAATTATGTAACTTTTAATATCAACAATACGATGCCACATAATGATTGTTTTTAATTTGAAAATATTACAGAAAGTTATACCTATATGAATAATTTGTTAAAATATATTGTCAAAATGAAAAGTTTATTTATCATTGGTTGAGTTTTAGTCATTCAGAATGTACTTCCCACTAGGGAAATATTGAATTTACTCTTATTGTGTTTGAAAAAGGAGTACCGGTAAATTGTCACGAAATTGTTCAGTTCGCAGTCGACTGTGAATTGCATATAAAGTAAATTATGTTCTGTTTTAAATATTAGACCCAAAAATTACTACATAATTTATATTTTCGGGTTCTCGGTTTGCACTACTAGAAGCTAAAACTGTTTTTCTACAGTCTACAAAGTAGCCATTTGCGCTCTCTTTTGTCAACGCAAAATGTCATTTTGCTGCTCTAGCGTGACAAAGTAGAAAAAACGCTCACTGTCCAAATTTCTAACTATACAATGTTGAGAAATGTCTTGATAGAAACGTTTAGTCAGGAACTAATGGCACTGTAGTGACACATTTACCACCTTTACAAATAAATCTGACATAAATGCTCTGTCGGTATGTTACATAATCAAAAAAAAATGCCGCACTATTGTGAAAATAAAATAGGGCATTCATTTACAAAAACGAAAGTATAAAATGTTTAGATTAGATTGAAGCAATAGGTCAAGAAGAATAGGAAATAACGATAAATTAAATATAAAAGACGTTTTTTCTTTATATTAATCCTTATTAATTGAGTAGTAGTGTAAGTACAAAGTGTATATTTTATTATTTTTTGTTATGGTGGAGGACCCCATTGTGGCGACTGTAGAAAAAATCTTGTGTGTGTTTCGAGCGCAAATGGACATTGTCGATTTCGAGAGAATCAACCTCTCAATCAACAATGTCCTATTTTGCGCTTTTAATAAACAAATAGCTATTATGTTCCTTTTATCTAAATTTGATATAGTGGTAGACAAGAAGACTCACATTCCATTGCGACTAAGCCGATCTTCGTTCACTATGATGAGAATGGTTTTTGGGTTGGATTCAAATCAAAGAATAAATAAATACGAGTATTTTTCAAAACATTTGTATAAGATTTATTTTTCTTACAACAAATAAATATTTATAAATAAATAAATAAATATTACATCACGGCATATTCCCCACTGCTGGGTGTGCCAATCTGCTTCGTACACAGATATCGGTAATGATAGAATATTTGTACCGTGTGGGCGCTTACCAGGCGTCACCTCACGGGCATTCATTGCTGGCGTGGAGAGTGCGCCACAGGGGTCAATTTTGTGCTATTAAAATGCGATGTAATTTTTTGGCGTCGATCGGGATTATTAACTTTTTAAAACTATATTTCTTGTGAAATTTTCATATTTATTATTGAAATTTAAATATATTATGATTTTTATGTTATTAATTACCCATACGCCTAGATTTTTATTTCTTATACTTAGGGCCTGTTGCATAAAACGTTGTTAGCTGATCATGTGTTTAACTGCACATTGTAACCATGTATAATTATCTAAAATACTTTGGAAAATAAGCCTTGTCAAAGTTAACTACGTGATTAAAGTTAACAATGGTTTTATGTAATTGGATCTAAATCTAGTAATTAATTGATGTAGTGAACTAGTTTCATTTATAATACACGTAAGTAGAAAGCATTTTTTTTTATTCACAATCGGTTAGTAATATGTGAGTTGCTAATCTACCAAACAGTTGGGAAATGACTTATTGTTTACTTCATTTACCAGCTAGCTGGAAAAGACTTTTCCAGAGCAGAACTATTCTAGCGACCATTTCTCTAACATAATCTTTTTTTATTACAGGAGGGGAAACCTTTAATAGGGACCGCCGCCTTCGGGCTGCGGTACTGTCAGATTCCTACTGACTAAAACCCCTCACGCCAGTAACACTGACACCCCGGGACTACTTTCGTATAACATCAGGATGTCAGCCACTTTGGGCACGAGAAACACCCACTACCCTCCTGGTCTCTCAGAACTCTTTTTCTGTGTCATTACCTTGAAGAAAAACTTGACAATTGCTTCCCAGTTCTCTGCGCTTTCCTGAATCCTTGCTATGTCATTGTGCACTGTCACATCTCCGACTTCCTGTGCAAGCGCATTTCTTTCATTTTCCCAAACCGGGCAATGAAACAGCGCATGTTGCGGAGTGTCTACTTCTTCAGTGCACAGTGTGCAAGTATCGCTCTGCATCTTCCCTATTCTTTTCAGGTATGAGTCAAAACTGCCATGTCCTGTCAGAACTTTTGTAAGATGGAAATTTGCCTTTCCGTGTTTACGGTTTGCCCATGTCTGAATCACGGGTATGAGTATCCTAGTTCAAACCGCCTTCCGGCATTGTTCCCATCGTACTTGCCATTCCCTCGCAGCTCTAGCTTCTTTCTTTTTCTTGGCTCTGTCCCTTTCTGGTCTTTTCCTGCTCTTGGCAAACCTAGCCCGTACCTGTGCCATCAAGTCAATTGGCAATATTCCGGCTATTACCAATGAGACTTCTTCAGATACAGTCCTGTAACCGCATGTCACTCGCAGTGCCATTCTTCTTTGCTCTCTGGCCAGCAGTCCCCTGTGTCTATCTTTTTTTTTTTGTTGGGTTGGAGAGAATGCTCATGCACACCATGCATCCCTCTCCCTGTCTCTTTCATCCCTTTCCTTTACCACCATCAAGGAAGCTATGAAGCCCACCACTATCGTCCAGCTTTCGCTGCTCTCTAGCATGAGCTGCACAATGCTCCCAGTGCTAAATCTGCAGCAGATCGGATATCCTCCCACTTTCTGCATTCGAAGATAGTGTGCTCTGTCGTGTCAGAGCCTGGACAGTACACACATGCGTCGCTTGTAGCCTTACCAATCCTCTGCAAGTATGCCTGGAAGCATCCGTGATCGCTGAGACATCGCGTGAGGTGAAAACTAATTTCCCCATGCCTTCTATCCAGCCAGCCTGTAATATCCGGCAATAGTGCATGCAGACATTTGTTACCTGCGTCCGAGGCCCACCTCTCTTGCCACTTTGCTGTTCTATTGTCCTTGAGTGTCTTTCTTTCCCCTACGGGCACCCGTACCCAAGTGTACGCTCCACTATAAGTAGTGGCAGGGGGGCTAACCGCGCCAACACCTCTGCTGCCTCTGCTGACATCGTTCGATAGCCTTGGAATATCTACCATCAGGGTATGCGCCCACACCGGAGCGGCAAACAGCATGATGGAGTGGACAACACTGACCAGGACCCTTCTTTTGATTAATCTCGGGCCGCGGACGTTTGGCTTGAGCCTGCTCAGTGCGGTTACAGTTCTGCTCACTCGGTTTGCTGTCTCCATAATGTGCGGAACTAGGGCTGGTTCCTTATCCAGCACCATGCCCAGGTATTTCACCCTTGCCTTAGGGGTGATGTTTTCTCCCCCGACGATGAATGAAACAAGTTTAACATTTCTTCTGCCTGTAAAAATTATTGCTTCGGTTTTCTCTGGCGCTAGTTTCAGGCCCGTTTCCTCCATCCAGCTTATTATATAAGTTTGGCATCGTTCGGCTGATCCATCCTCAGTACCCGTCGTACAGTGTGATCCATAGGAGGGGCTCTAGCACAGATCCTTGTGGGACACCAGTGGTGACTTTCACCGCATATTGCCCTTCATCACCGTGCACCATAATCCTGCGGTTGTTGAGATAACTCCTTATCATTCACCGTAGATAAGGTGACACGTCTCTGCGGTTTAGCTCCCGGTCTATATTCCTCCATGAGGCTGAGTTGAAGGCATTCCTCACATCGAAAGTGAGGACTGCGCATAGTTGTATCCTTCTCCACGTACTCTGCTTAGAGTCTTCAACTATGCTCTACATAGCCTGGATCGCGTCTACTGTGCTTCGCCCTTCTCTAAACTCGTACTGAGCCGGGAAGAAACCTCCTTTTTCCTCTATCTCCTCACTGAGTCACTGGCTAATGACTTGTCCCAAGAGCTTTCCTATTGTGTCCAGCAGGCAAAGTGGTCTGTACGACGAGGGAAGGTCCGCTGGCTTGTCCGCCTTCTTGAGTAGTATTCGCTTCGAAACCTTCCAATTGTCCGGGAATTCCCCTTCCAAGAGCAAGATGTTCAGCGTGGCACACACCGTGTCTGTGTGCAGTTGTGCCATGGTCTTAACTACTTCGGCAGGAATTGCATCAGGGCCAGGGGCCTTCATTCCTTTCAGCCTATTTGCAGTTCGTTGTATCTCTTGCGCAGAGAACAGGGGGACGTCCTCTTCTGCCATCGGTGTATCCAGTCAATTTGCCTCCAGGTGTTGTGGGAATAACGCATTATTACTTCTCTCGTCTTTTCTTCAGTGAGACACTGGTGGGTCTCGACTGAAAAGTCTCTTGAGGACTATCTGGTATCCTTCTCCTTAGATATTCTCATCGACGCTTTCGCACAGGTCTTTCCAACATTGTCGTTGCGACCTCGAAATAGCTACCCTGAGCATCTCCTTGGCCTTTTTTAGTGCCTCATATTCTGCAGGTCACTCATCCCTTCGGGCTCTTCTTGCTCGGAGGTAAATTCTTCTTGTACGAAGGTAGGTACTTCTTAGCCTGGCAATCTCCTAGTTCCACCAGTAGACTCTTGTGTGGTTTCCTTTTTTGGCCTTATGCAGTTCTGCCTTACAGCATTTCTTAGTTCAGCGTCAATGACGTTCCCACGAGTGCAATCTCTTCCGGTAGGCATCTTGTAAGTTTTCCTTGGTCAAGGTGCTTTACAACCCACCGTGTCTCTTTGTTGCCTTGCTGCACTGTCTTGCTTTCTGCGATCTCGAAACAGATGAAGCTGTGCTGGGTGAAGGTTTTCTCCTCCATCACTATCCATTTCCTTACCCGATTTAGTGCTGGGGCTCTTTTGTTTCTTTCCCTTTTTTGTCTCCTTTTTCTTTCTTCCTTCTGTCTTCTTGGTGTAAATGCAGATTTCTGCATTTGTTTGTAGGAAGACGGTTTCTAGCATCTTTCTAACCGTTCCCCATGCCACGTTGTATTTTCCTCCACTTTTCTTCCCTAGTGCGAGCTTGTTGATTGCACGTAGCTGTGCGTGGTCACGTATTTCCTGGACACACTTAAATACCGCCTCTTCCTCTTTCCCTTTTCTGGCTTTTTCTTCTTTATATTTAAAGAAGTAGGTGTTTCTCTCTTCCAGCTTCTTTTCACAACCCGTTACAAACTAAGTGCTCGTTTTCACAAAGGCAAACTGACCTGGTTTGAGGGTTGCATCTAGCCCAGTCTAGTGTGTTATGAAGTATACATTAGGAGCAATGCTTCCGTTGTAGACTCCGCCTTCCTCCTTCATTTGTGTCTTTTGATAGACACTTGTTGGCCATGTGCATGCCGCCACTTTCTCGAAGCTCTCGTATGTGTTTGCCGTTTCCATCTCCGCCCTGATCTCTTCAGGGCTTATTGGATTCGGCATACCTACTTTCGCAGATACTACCTTTTGTGTCTGCGTAACAGTATCTGCCTTCTCATTCGCTTCTGTCTGCACCCCCTTCTCAATTATTTCTCTCACACTCTGCTTTATGGACTTTATGAGCGGGGGTGCACTTACCTCGTTCCTCTCCTGTACAATTCTCCTTATACAGGAGGCTAACGTATTTCCTTTCTGTTTAACCTCCGACTTTATGTTTGTGTGCTTAAACAGGAGGTTTTCCAGATCTGTGGCTACCTCCATTGCCTTTGCAATAGCCTCGTCAAGGCCCTTCAAGGAATCGTTTTCCAGATCTGTGGCCTACCCTGTTTAATGTCTATCAAGGACTGTATTGTAAACATTGACTTAGGCCTTTCCGGGCTTTCATCACTTAGTAACACAACGCAACTGTCATCGGCCTCCTCTTGCTCGTGCAAGTACGGCCTTGGCTTTTAGTAGCGTCGTAATCGCTTATTGGTGATATCTCTATCGCCTTCCTTGTCTCCGTTTCGGTTTTGTTCGGCCTTGTATCAGCGGCTACGCTGGTCAGTTGTGCTTCTGCCACTTGTGGTGGTGAGCGCATGACTTTGTGCCCAGGTTGGAACGTGTTCTCTTCCTTGTCTCTACCTAAAACAGAGGTTGCAACCTTGTTAGGCCCAGGGGCAACCACCCTCTCACACTTACCTTTACCTGTATCACTATCTCATACTTCACTCTTCTTCTCCTCCTCCTTCTCCCTCTTAGAAACTCCGGAAGGTGCCATAGTGAATGGCAGGGGTCCCAAAACCGCAGAATGCTTCGACGCATGCTCGTCGTATTTACAGTCTTCCCACATCCATTGCACGATACATTCCTTTGGATAGGGTGTAGGAAACTGACGTGCTCCTAGGCGGTAGCATCTTAGCAGTACTCCCAGATTGAGCTCACTGCGGCCGCCATGGCTGGACCATCCATGGTAACTTTGTCTTGAAGCTGAATCACGAACTAGCACATTCGCTACTCATCTCCTCGCTTGTCGCAAATCCATAATCACAGCATAATCATTTAAAAATTCCAGCTCGCATAAGACCTTACCAAATCTCCGGTAAGGATACGAGCCATCAGCCACCCTGACACGTCAGAATAGCAAGGTCTAACGCATTCCGGGCTTTCACCGGTGATTTGTATCAAAATTCTGATCATAGAGGGCAGCTCGAATTCTTGGGTTTTGCTAGGATGCCTCTGACCTCGGTCGCCTCCACTGGTAGCGATGCTACCTTCTTAATGTTTCTAGAACAGGAAAATAAGACATTCTTACGAAACATGTAGGATAGCACAGGACTACACAAACAGATAGGTTTTATCTTCAGAATGTTCCTTCTCCTATGATGGTTGCTCGTCTGGCTAACGTCCCCCCCCCCCACCGTTTCGTTGATTTGATTTCGGAGTATCCTTCTCCTAGACAGGTAATCGCCAATGGCTCACGAGTCCTGTCTACCCGGGTTTTATTTTCGAAATTATCCTTCTCCTACAAGGGTTACCCCACAGGGTAACGAGTCCCCTGACCCTTTGATTTTGGAGTCTCCTTCCGCTAGACAGGTTATCTACCAAGGCTAGCGAGCCCATGTCTGCCCGTGGTTTAATTTCGAAGTATCCTTCTTATAGGCAGGTTGTCTCCCAAGACTCTCGAATCCTGCCTATCCGGGCTTATTACAACCAGTTTTGCCAGTCCCGGAGGTTGACTTCGCTCCTGTCGCACTTCTATTCGACCACGCATCCCTTCAGCCAGGCCACCCACCTTGAGATGTAGGATTTTGATGAGTTTTTCCTCTCTTGAGCCGGTTTAGGCCTTTCCCCCCCCCGCACCACTTTAGAAAGTGGTGCATGGTTTATCAGGTGTTCCAGGGTCCCCTTGAAGACCTTCCGGCATCGTTCGCCCACATGCAGTACCTTAGCCACGACACTACAGGTGGGATTATGGGAGCGTGTTACTTTTAGTATGGGCCCTCCCTTCGCGGCCATCTGTCAAGAGCCTGTGTGAAGGAGTTTTTACCTCCCGTTGGTTCCACTGGTTTAATTACCAGACAGTTCACTCACTCGGATTATTGGACCACACAAGCCCCCCAACCACGACAAGGTGTAACACATGTGGGGGGGGGCTCTACATAATCTATTGTGCACGAAACCTTACGTAGTGCATTACCATGGCTTGGGAAATACAGACAAATAATGTTCATACCTTGTAGTTGTAATACATGCTTTATTTACACAATAAACAAGGTTTAAATAAATATTGACAGACATAGGTTATAGCGGTTATATTTCATAGCACCGCTGGCCGGAATGGAATTTAAATCTTTCGGCGATGATTAATTTCTTGGGTAAAAAATAACTAGTTAAAGCTTTTACCAACTGTTTATATGACTTGTCCTGTGGACTTTCTGGTGATACTAAATCTCTCAATAAATTGTAAGCAGACGGCCTAATAAACGTTAAGAATAGCGGCACTTTCTTTACTTCGATTACTTCATTACATATAAATAATTGTTCCATACGTTTTGTATAAGACTGTAATTCTCTTCCATTTCAATTAAATGGCTCGATCGATCCAATCCACGTCATTTTGAAAAAGAACTGCGACGTGTGACTTGCAATATTTTAGATCGATTTTAATGATTTTCCATGTACCTCGTCGCCAATGATATGTTTGGGAAATACAGACAAATAATGTTCATACCTTGTACATGCTTTATTTACACAATAAACAAGGTTTAAATAAATATTGACAGACATAGGTTATAGCGGTTATATTTCGTAGCACCGCTGGCCGACGACAGACCGAGACGTGTCCTGTCACCTGAATACAGCAACTCGTGGCGGTAGTGTGCAAACCTACATTTAGTGCCTATACATAAATAATTATACTCTACTGAATAATACAATAATACATAATAAATATAAATGACAATACATATCAATTATTAACGAAATTAACGAATAAAAGACAATAAAATATTCATTAAAAGAAAGTATAAATAAAAATAATACATATAAAAATTTTCAGGCGTAGGTAAGTGATGAATTTATTAATTTTGATGCTACTAACCTCATAAATTTTACATGTTATGGTAGCAGATAATATACCAATCCAACACTATGTCACAGAGTCACACTGTGGTGGCAGAGGGCAAATATTGAAATATCATATAATAATAATTATATCTTTATTTTCTGTTGATACAAATACATTGCATATAGAAAACGTCATAGAAATTATGAACAAATTAACAATTTAAATATTCGTTTATAGAATAAAAATTATTTTGTAAGAGAAATAATTTTATTTCCCTCTTGATTGAATTAACAGTTGATTTGGATCTAATTTGCTCTGGTAGTTTATTATACAATATTAAACCAATTCTATCAGGAGAACCTTTAATAACATTTAATTTAGAACTTGATATGTAATACTGATTTTTAATTCTGCTTTTGTAGTTATGCTTATCTTTGTTTAATAGAAAACTTTGTTTTTATTAACATACAGACAGGTTCCAAGAATATAAATATCATAATTGATCAATATTTGTTAAAAAATTCTCTGCTTGGTATATTGTATTTGACTCCATATTGACATCTCATAATTCTCCTTTAGAAACAAAAACATTTGAGGCAGAGCATGAATATCTCCAAAAGCATATACTATGGATTCAACACAAGCATGGTAAAGATCAAAAGTTGATTTAAATTGATATATTGTTTTAAATGTCGAATTTGGTAATATATGCTGCTGAGTTCATGTACAAGTTGTTCGCATTGTGCCCCCCAATTTAAATTTTCATTTACCATCATGCCGACAATTTTGGTGTGTAATCATTACTTTTTATTTTGTCGCCAAACTGTATTTCAATGTGTCGATTTTCATAATTTTGATATGTATACTGGAAAATAAAGTATTTTAGTCTTACCCTCATTTAAAAATAATTTGTTTTCATTAAGCCAAGAAACTAATGAACTAACATTGAGCTTACATACAACCAGTATCCCTATTTTTATTCGAGATTACTAAAGTGGTGTCATCGGCATATAAAATAGGTGTACAATCTTCACTAAGAATGGTGACCAAATCTTTTATATAAATTGTGAACAACATCGGTGCGAGAATTGTACCTTGGGGTAAACCAACATTAATATCAATTAGATCAGAATTAACTGTATCAAGCTGAAGAGTTGTTTAAATAATTGAGGGATACATACTGTTGTCTATTATTTGGAAAGCCGGATATCCAGTTTAGAGCGTGCCAACGGACGCCTATGTGCTCTAATTTAACCAACAGTTTGGAGTGAGGTACTGAGGTCACAGAAAATACCTACAGGACATTCTCATTTATTAAGCTACTCCGTGGTTTTAGAATAAAATTTATGCAGTGCATTGCTAGTTGAATTGTTGGTTCTAAAACCAATTTTTTTATCAGAAACGATGTCATTTTTATTTAAAAAATGTTCGTCTGTTTAGGAAACAGTATTCTAATATTTTAGAGAAACCTGAGATTGGCTAGGTTACATGAAAAATTATTTACATTATAGAAAATAGAGTTTTAATTTTGAGAATAGTTTATAAATGTATTTACTAAAACACTTCTATGATCGGAAATAAAATTATCCCTCACTACAACTGCATTTTTCAATATTGGTATAACAATGATCCAGTATATAATTACCTCTTGTAGGAACTGTAATAATATTAATAGCATTATAGCTTGCCATGATATTTAAACAGTTTTTATGTTCATTAAAATCACGTGTTGGGTTCAGATTAAAATCTCCACAAATTATTAATTTATATAAGTAGGTTTACAAAAATTATGAAGAATTGAAGCTAATTCTATCATCAGAAGAAGGAGGCCTATAAATAGAAATTAGTTGCGTTCAATGAAGTAAGCTAGCTATATGACGTACTGTCATCGAGAAAGTTATACAGTCGTCAAATATAACATGTGTATCTCTCGTATCTCTTTTATTGGCCTGGAACGTTAAACAAAATGAATTTATAGATACGTACAATTATTTGCAGATAGTGGAATTAATTTTGAAGATTTCTTTAGGTCTAACAAAATATATCAACATTCATCATAAAATTTTAAAAGCCTTTTTGACATGTGGTTGACATAAACATACCATAAAATGAGATAGAAAGAGTACAAGGTAACTTCATGTATGCATAATTTGTATTTACCGCCATTATATTTTTTGGCTTGCGATTGCTTGTTTTGCTGGGCTTATTGAACGGTCCTATTATATAATAAGCTGTCTTAAGTCAATAACTTTTTTGTTTTGTTACTGTCAGTTTCATGGCTAATGAGAATTTTTCTTAATTTCGCAAATTTTTAAAATCATTTTGTGGCTTTATATGGAACAGAAATATAACGTATTTAGTAGAAAAAAAATCGTCCTTTTTCAATATGCAGAAATTATTTCTTCTATAAATTAATATAGAAACTTTTGGCAGCTAAAAAACTATTCTGTGTTCTAGCCCTATACACGTTTTAAAAATTACACCTTGTAAATGATCTAAGGATACTATTTATGAACTAGTTAATGTTTGCATCTGTTTTCTACGATTTGTATTCTACGTATTTTAATTTTCCGCTCCATTATTTAGGATTATGAAAGACAATAGACGAAATGTTTTGAAAGAACACTTAGGTAAACCACGAAAGTAATCGAACTGTGTCAATAATATCCATGTGTCTACAATCAATCTGTAAATTTGTGAAATCAAATGACAAAAACACGTTTATTTTTGTTAAAAAATATAAAATTATATGTATACGAGTGGCAACTTCGTTGCGATTTTGTTCATTATTTATAGATTAATTATGTATATTTGCATATTTATATTTATATATACGAGTATACGTATGTGATTTTTGTTAATAAATTTACGATAATTTGTGTCTATGTAGGATAATTTTGGCTGCAGTATAGACTATTTTTAATAAACTAAGTTGGCAACGTTGATATGTACTGAGTTCTCCATTCTCTTCTTCACGTTCATCCCAATATACATCAAATTGAATAGAAGACATAGAACATCTTAATTTTGTTACGTTTCTATGAACTAAAATAAATTAATTAAATATAATATTGTATTTTTGTATTGCAACATTTATTACCTTGGGCTGTCCAGAAAGTCTTTGTTATTGATTTAATATCAGTATTTTGATGTGATATTTCTAATGTATATTTTGTATGAGGAGTTAATTCTTTTATAAATGTATTATTCTCGCTGATTTTATGTTTCATATTATTGCCAATTGAAATGTAATAATCTTTTATATCACAATTTTCAGCATCATCAGTCTATAACATTCAAGAAATATATATTTAGATATTTATTTATTTGTTATAAATATAATTTACCTCGAATGAAACTGTTGCATTTCTAGATTGAGCCTGAATGACAATGTTGTTTTCGGAAAGAGCTGCAAAGTAGTAAATAACTTTGGTGAAATAATGATAATAAAAAAAATTACTAAGAATGACTTTGCAAATAGGATTTAAATGTATAATGGCCGATTGCACCAATATTTTAAATAGAATTTAAACAAAAATTATTAAATATTGATACAATCAGCCATTACAAATGTATATATGTAATGGAAGAGAAACATTCTGAGCTTATAACCTTCCTAATATCTATGGGCCAAAATAACTCATTTCATGTTATTATTAGATAGTTGTTTGAAACTATTAAAAATTATTACTTCAAATTTCATGTAATCCTTTAACGTAGTCAACAGTATATTTCTTTTAAATTTCATATGATTCATTATATTTTTTTATGAATAAAGTTAGTGTGTAACATAAATGTGGTAAATGAGTCAGTTTGACCTTGTGTTGTTACTCTCGTAAATCAACACATACTAATTGAATTGAGAATAGAACCATTATCGTCGTTAGGAACTTCTCCTTATTTTATGTATTGCCGCTTGGTGTATGAATGGAGTTCAATATGCTTTCATTTACAATATTACAACTGAACTTCGGTGTAATAAACATGACAGGGCGTGGTTGGAGTAAAGCTGAACTAGAAGAGCTCTGTTATATGAAAGTGATATTGGTTGAAGCAGAGGGTTTGTGATGTAGAGGACCCCAATGAAGACGATAATGTTTCGTTAGTCAGCGAAGAACATGATGAGTTGGAAGCTGAAGATAATTAGGAACAGCTAACAGTAGTGCAGCTCAGAATAACGATAATATCTAGCTTGCTAGCACGTAGGTATACTTGCAAAACAGGAAATAAGAGGTGGATGGTATGCCTATTCAATAATATGATAGATTTGGCTGATATAAATGCTTATGTTTTGTATACCTACGTTCACAAAATTCACTTTAACAAATTGCACAAAAGGCGTTTCTTTTTAAAAAAATTGGACTCTGAAATATCAGCCATTACGTCAAGAAAGAAATAATAAGAATATAACTAAGTGTAGGAAATAATATTGACGTAATTGCTGGCTCAAGTACTTGTGAGGAAGATGTAAATATTTAGTTCTAAACTAGTACAAAAATCCAGCAAGTGTAAATTTTGCACTAATTTGTAAGTCATAACATATGTTTTGTGGCAATTACATTGAGTAATATAACTTTTATTACTTGGTTAGAATTAAATTGTGTGTTTTTTTTTTGTTGTAATATGTGAAACAAGTATTCTTTGTTTACCTTTCTGTGTACTTCTGTTCGTATTAGATACTGTATTACTGTAATAAACTAATTTGTAATAATAAAAATTACATATACAAGTGACAGTGACATCAAAAAGATGATAATTTTCGTCTGGGCCAATTTGACCCATTCACCAAATGTGTGAGATCTACTTGAAGATAATAGGAAGGTTAAACAGTTTAACTTTTAAACTTGAAGGATCGGCATTTAATGATTAAAAGCTACGGAACTATGAAACTGCAAACAAATCTCTCAGCATCCTTATCACGCACAAATTGCTTTAGGTTTGTAAAAATTTTACAAAGTCCAAAGGTAGGATTCTATACAAAATGTTCTCTTTTTCACAACAAAATCCACCTTTGAATATACCTATTATTTACATACAAATATGATTATATATGAATAAATTTATAGTATGAATGCTTTTTATTTAGTGTGTATTATTGTTATCATTTGAATGAAATCAGGTACTTGCACCTACGTCCCTCAAGGTCATTAATCATGGCGGTCGAACAGCTGATTGTGGGCAAACAAACCAAATTTGAATTTACATTTCATAAAATGTTAAAGTATTATTGATACGAACGTTTGTATAAATTCTATAAGTATGCAATTATAACTGCTAAATACTAGTAGAGAGTATTGCTGAAGTGAAATGAGAAAAAAAAATGTACTCGTATATACAATCTCAGTTAATGTTTTGTAGTCCAACAAAAACAGCATGAGTTCTTATAGAACCTATCACGTGTTCCATCCAGTTAGAATTAAGTTTTATTGTTTCTAGTGTGTATATGTGCAAAGTTAGTAATAACGTAATAATAATTACTATAAACAAAATAAATTGTAAAAAGATCATGTCAGCCACCCCGATTTGAACCGTAATCTAACAATTATATTTAATTGTAAATTATAAGTATTAACACAAAATTTCATATTTTGCAAATGACTTGTGTAAGTGTGTAAATATAGACAAGCTTTAGTGAATGAAGCGAATGAAAGAAATTTGGAAAAAAATGAAACAATAATATTGATCCTTACTCATTGCCATTAAAATACGTGGAATTTGATGAGGATTATAAAAATATTTCAAAAAAAAGGTAGATCGAAAGTCTTTGCTCGATTATTGAATACTTTAAAGGCTGGAAATGAAAATTATTTATTGCATCTGTTGACTGTTGGAATAAGCTCATTACTTAAAGACTGTTGTTTCATAATCTTTCTAAAAAATTACGTATTTAACATACTACATTGCAAAATGTATGTACAGTAAAATTTTTGAAAGACGTCCGATCAAGGTCGTCTACGAATTGTATGAATTCAGATTTTTGCTCCGCGCATTCAGTAGTGTCGTTTGCTTAGTTTTTATGAGGGTACATACGATACTACTGTTATTTTATTATTATATGTTACAATAAAAGCATTCAAAATTCGAAAATAAGTCAACTGGTAAGTTTATTAGTCAATGTAAAACCAAATATGTGAAAAATAAGATACTAACACAATGTCAGTGTTAGTGACTCTGAAACAAAATAACGTTATTTGTACGGCTATGAATTAAGGTAATGTATCTGAAATAATAAATAAACTTACGTTACAGCGAAAGTATTATCAACAACGAGCATCGTTTTAAAGTGGAAGGTCCTAGCTTAGTCGAAACAATATGAATTTTTGAAAGACAAGCGTGTTATATCTATCCTTATCGCACATGCTTATAGCCTTAGCAAAGGAAAGAGATAAATGTTTGCTAATTTGTTAATTCGTTCATGATACAGAAGACCTTGATCGGACATCTTTCAAAAATTTTACTGTGCTAACCGAGGTACTAACAGATTTCAAAATAAAATCAATCTCGCCCTCGGAAATAAGTCTGTTGCTCATTAATATTTCTTGGTTATTATTAAACACAGTCTTTTCTGATAATATTTTACAACTTGGCATGGGAGTAATACGCATAAAATATAAATAAAACGTTAATATACTTTTGAGGATACAACTTCCCATAAGTCGTAATGAAAACTAAGTGTTTGTTTGCCCGAAATCAGTTGTTAAACTGACATATCCGCCATCTTGAAACGTTACGTGCAAGGACCTCATTGGAAGACGTTTTATAGTTTTATGGCAATCCTTTGAGTGGTGAGGATTCTTGGCTAGTAAAGCTTCAATTGGCGATAAATTTCTTTATTAAGAAATGGACGATGTCTCGGCCATGGTTACGGCCATTAAGCCACATTTTGTAAGAAAGTTACTTCTTAGAGCGATATTGATATAGCTAATAACCAATGGCAGTTGCTTGCAAACACTGAATAAATAATGAAAATGACAGGCCTTAATTTTGTTTCTATTGGTTAAATTTTTTAGCAACGTTGTTAAGACTTAACAACTTCCTTACAAAATAGGACTGATTATCAAGTCTGAGAAAACATTTTTTCGGTTACAATAAACTTACAAAGATTGTGCTTTTGCACTTATCGGTGTGAATAACAAACGAAATTTAAGTTACATTTCTATGTCAAAATTAAAATATAAAGAACATATTTTTTCAAACTGATTAGGTTGAAGGTCATGTTAGACTGAATTTACAAAATTTAAACAATTGATTGTGAGTACAAGTACCAGCAGTGATGTCTACTTAGCTGTACATTAACCTGAATGAGATTAGATTACCTTGAACCTTGAAAATACAAAAGTAAAAACAAAATTACTGAACATTGAACATTTTGATATTAGGGTATACATTCTTAGATTGATTATAATCTGGCTTAATATGGACTGTTTTATCATCTAAATTAATATAGCCAGATGGGATAAAAATAATAAACACTTGGCTAAGTTTCACAGATGATTTATTTTCTTAATCGCGATTTCGGTTTTTACGCCATCTTCAGAAGACTAATACTATTCCACCCTGTGGAGTTCGACATATTAGATAATATTATAAGAAGTGAAGTGAGCAGTGTAGTGCATCACTAACATAAAAAAAAATTAAAAATCTGCAAATATTACGTTCAAACCAGCGTCCAACAGAACCTGATATATCATCTACTGCATTATTATTTCATCTCCGAGTGAAGAACTTATCCAACACCTCCTTCTCTAGAGAAGAAATACAGTCACTTAATTTAGGCCTCTCATATGAACCCAAAAAAATACCAAATAATAGAGATATTCTGAATTTAGCAATTAACAGCGAAAGAGCTCGTAAGTAGTAAGCCTATAAAGGCAACACAATCGCAATATTAAACAGGCTGGATTATCTAGACAAAGTCAATGAATTTCTTAATAGTGAAAATATTCAATCGATGAAATCAGATCCTACCAACAAATTTCAATCTGAAACTAAGAACGTCATAAACAATGGGGTCATTTAAAAAAATCCCTAGCAGAATATCATAATAATAATAATAATTTATTGCATAACAGGAAGAACCCAATACAATAATAGAAAACTGTACAATGTACAAATGCGACACTTGGTTGTACAGTTTTCTATTATATTCTGCTAGCTAAGCTCGCGGTTTTTCTGATAGATGGCTCTGCATGTGGTTAGTTACCTCTGCAGGCTTGATATCTTTGTGAGATGTTTATTATCTGCCCGCTCAACTAGTCTCAATGCCTCGAAAGAGGCGTCAGTACACCACACTGAAGAGCTCCAATAAGAGCGAAACGCGTCTGTGGTTCTGGTTGAGTGGGCCAGTCTCGGATAAATGACCGAGAGGTTGATTCAGAGACTGAATTTTTGTAAACTTTGCCAAGTGTAATTTAAATATTATTAATATTGTTGACCTGTTCTTTCAAGAAAAATGTAAATTAGAAATTGTGAAATGACCCCATTGCAACGCTGTTATAAACCAAAATATTAAATGGAAACTATTCATATGAACCCTGAAGCTTCCATTCGATATGGATTACCGAAAATCCACAAAGATAAAATCCAAATTAGGCTTCAACCCACTTGGTGAAGTAGTCCATGACAACCACGATATATTTATTTCCGTCGTCACTTTCTGGGAATGATCCGGCCACATCAATCGTAATGCGCTCAAATGGACTGCCAACGTTGTATTGACGCATTGGAGCTTTTCGTCGTCTATGAGGCGCGTTGCTTCCAGCGCATACTACACATTTCTTGCACCAGTCTTTAGCATCTTCAGTGAAGTTACCCAGTAAACAGCTGCCGTAATCTTTCTAGAGTTTTGGTGACTCCAAAATGGCCACCTCCAGATCCGTCATGGATCTCTTTCAACACATCTGGTATTCTACTCTTAGGAATGACCAACTGATTTTTCTTCTCAGTTCTATCAGCATTCTCTACCACACGCTTCAACAGGTCATCCTCAATCACCATGGAGTCCCATTGCGCCCAGTATGATTTTACTCTCTGTGAGTGTGGTGCAACGTCTTCCCATATTGGTTTGCTGTCTTCCGCTTTCCATTTTAATAAAAATTTCTTGGTCCTTGCGTAGTCCATCGGGCTACCAACCATCGCCGACTACTTTAATTCTGGCGACGGTGGAATGTTTCTCTTCAAGTCGACTACAATGTTTGCAGTCATCTTGGCAAGGCCTTCTGGACAATGCATCGGCATTACGATGGCTGGTACTTGTCCTGTGTTCGATTTTGAAATCGTATTCCTGTAGTCTTTCAATCCACCTAGCCACCTGACCTTCAGGATTCTTCAATTGTAGCAGCCATTTTAATGCAGCATGGTCAGCCCTAATCAAAAATCTTCTTCCGTACAAATATTTGTAGAAATGTTCCACGGATTTCACGACTGCCAAGAGTTCTTTTCTGGTCACACAGTAATTCCTTTCTAGTTTAGCAAGGTCCTACTAAAGTAGGCAATAACCTTCTCATGCCCATTTTGTATCTGGGAAAGAACGCCAGCAATCCCGACGTTGCTGGCATCTGTGTCTAGTATGAATTCTCCTTCAGGTAAAGGATAACTCAAGACGGGTGCGCTTGTCAAAGCATGTTTTAGTTCTTTAAATGCAACTTTACTGTCCATTTCCCAGATAAATCTTCTTCCTTTTTAGTAAGCCTTGTCAGTGGCTTGGATATGTTGGCAAATCCAGGTACATACGTCGATAATAGGTACATAAACCAAGAAAACTTCTAAGTTCGTGTTTGTCCCTAGGTGCTAGCCAGTCTCTCACAGCCTTTATTTTCTCCTGGTCAACTGCAATACCTTTACCGGAAAGCACGTGTCCAAGGTAATGAACTTCTCTTTGCAACAGGTGACACTTCTTCGGGCTAAGTTTCAGGTTAGCCTTCCTCAATCTCTGGAAAACCTCTTCCAAATTCTTCATGTGGTCCTCGAGTGTCTTACCTACCACAATAATATCGTCGAGGTACACTAAACAGGTTTTCCAAGATAGCCCAGCCAATACTGTTTCCATGAGTTCAAACGTTGCAGGAGCATTGCAGAGCCCAAACGGCATTACGGTAAACTGCCAGAGTCCTGTACCAATGGTGAAGGCTGTCTTCTCCTTCTCTTTTGGATTCATATCTACTTGCCAGTAGCCGCTCTTTAGATCCAAAGTGGAGAAAATCTTTGAACCAGCCAAATTGTCTAATGTGTCGTCTATTCGAGGTAGCGGGTAGCTATCCTTCTTCGTCACGTTGATAAGTTGACGATAATCGACGCAAAATCGTGTAGAGCCATTCTTCTTCTTCACTAACACTACTGGTGAAGCCCATGGACTGCTTGAAGGTTCAATCACACCTTCCATCTTCATGTCCTCGATTATTCTTTCCGCTTCCTCACGCTTTGCCAGTGGTAGTCTTCTTGCTGGTTGGCGGATGGGTCTTGCGTCTCCGGTGTCTATTTTATGATGAACTATATTAGTTCTCCCTTTGCTTTTCTTGTCAAATTGGAACACATCTTGAAAATTTCCAATTAGATTCTTTGCCTAGGTTCTCTGGTCGGCGGTCAATTCTTGAAAGGATGTTGATATTTGGTTGATTAAAGTGTCCGGAACTTCTTGAGATGTGTTCCCTTTGGCTTTTACAGTTCAGATAATCGAGGATACTGCCATGCATTCTCCTACAATTGTTCCTCTCTTCAGAACAACAGGATCAAAATTTACGTTCATTATTCGAACTGGAATTACCCGGCTGGCTTTGACCAGTGATTTTCCGACAACTCCAGTGTCAGTTTTGGCATCATCATTCTTGGGCTCAAACATAACAATACTTTGCTCACAGAAACAACCATCTAAATGTGCTTTCAGGATAGTTTCACTTTGTTCTGAGAGAGTAACGTCGTCGGCTATTAGTACACGCACTGCCTTTTCGTCTCTTGGATTTAATACGAGTTCTTCATTGACCATCATCACTCCCTTCTTCAGGTCAAGTTTAAAACCGTGCTTTGTCATTGTATCCATATCGAGTATTAATTCATATTCAGCTACCAGCGCACGATGTTCAAAGGACGTGTTTCCAATAGAGATGGTGACATATGCTTCTCCTAATGGAGTAGCTTGTTCTCCCGTCGCTGTGCATAATCGCCACTTAGTTGGTTGAAGATGCGTCTTGCTAGTTTTATTCGCCAAGTCGGGTCTAATTATAGTCTTTGTCGCACCCGTATCCAGTAGCATTTTCAGTGACCTTCCGTTAATAGAGCCATCCACATAGATGCTATTGGATTTATGATGAAGAGATGCGACATAACTGATGGATTGTGGGGCTACTAGATTACGGGTCGATAGTTTCCCCTTCGCATCAACCCGATTTAGTTATCCGACTCCTTTTCTTCCTTTGTGGATTCCGTTTCCTTTTGCATTTTTCTGAAAAGTCTCTGCGGACTGCCCAGTTCACAGCAATTCCAAGAGCGGAGTTTCCTTCTTCCGGTAAACACTTCACTTACAATTCGTCGCACCCTCGCATCTAGATCTTCAATGTTCTCATTCCTATCCGCATCGATATTTTGCACTCGCGATTGGTTATGTGAAGCTTGTTTAGCAGCTTCATGTTCTAATGCATATGACAGTGCATCGATTAAAATTTTACGCCGGCCAATCGTAGTGCTTGCTGAGTTTCGCTGTCTCGAACTCCGTAGATGAATGATTGAGTGGCCAGGCACTCCAAAACGCTGTCAGGAACTGTAAGATGTGCAAGATGAACCAAACGGGCTAGTCGACTTTAAATTCTTGCAGGCTTTCTTTTGGATTCTGATACCGATTTCTTAATTGCGTCTGGTATACCTGTGCCAGATGCGCATTGCCATATCGCATATCCAACCGCTTGACTAGTTGGTCATAGTCTTCTTGTTCTTCTTCCTTCAGCGTTTGTAAGATATCGATGGCTTCTCCGCGCAACGAGACAGTCAACGCCGTAGCCTTCTCCTCGGACGTCCAATTATTTGCTTTTGCGGCCGCTTCAAATTGTTTTAAATAATTTGGCCACGAAGACTTCCCATCAAATTCCGCTGTTTTTATGTGCATTTTTGAAGTAGTATCATATTTTACTACTTTTATTCCTTCTATTAGACTTGGCTTAGCAACTTCGGAATTCGACATTGACGACGTAATTCTAGTGAATTTTTCTCGTAGTTCTTCGATTTTCTTGACATATTTATCTTCTAAAATCTTCAGGCCTTCTTCAGTATTTTCCATTAATTTTTGTTCTAAATTTCTAGAATTTTCTTCTAATTTTTCTTCTAAACTTCTAGAATTTTCTTTTAATTTTTCTTCTAAATTTCTAAAATTTTCTTTTAATTTTTCTTCTAAGCTTCTAGAATTATCCTCTAATTTTTGTTCTAATGCTCTAGAATTTTCTTCTAATTTTTGTTCTAATGTTCTAGAATTTTCTTGTGCTTTTCTAGAACTCCTCTAATTTCTCTGTCAATTCTCCTTTTAACGTTCGAGAATTTTCTGCCATAAGTTTCTCAACGTCGGATAGGTATAGGCCATATGAAATTTCGAATAAGTAATCTTCAGCATTTTCACCAGCATCGATTAATGCTTGCCGCAGACGAGATTGTAGAACGCTTTTCAGTCCTGTCGTATCTAATTCTCGTTCTTCCAGTTCTTTCTTGAGATTACTTTTAATTCACTTAATTTTACTTGTTTAGTCGTCATTTTATTTATTTTTATTTACACTTCACAGTTTATATATAATATTATATTTTTATTTTCGTATAGGTAGAAATTACACTGATTCCAATAAAGGAGTGTTTTTAAATATAGTAAAAATGAAAGATATAAAAGTATAGTTGAAAATAATAAAGCCAATGCGGTTCTAAATAAAGATAAAGACGAAGGATGAGGCAAAGTTACAAATGGGTACAACAGCCAGAATCTTAACATAGCTATAAAGTCAAAATTAGGATTCAAAAATGTGATCAGTCCTTGATTCATGGAATATGACGAATCAGTTGATCATTGATTTTGATTAGTAGATTAGCTTGATTTTTAATGGTGTATTGGATTGATTTAGGATCAGCGTTGATCGGTGAATCAAGTCATGATTAAGGAATGGTGAATTCGGCCGTATGATAAACAAATATGAACACTAATTTAAAGACTAAGTATATTATAAGGCACTTAAACACTAAGATTATTTATTTAAACAATCAACACTACTATTTATGTCACTACTTAAATTTATTTATGTTCACTTCTTGTCGACTGTTTGTTTATATCACCAATTATTCATTACACGACGCTTATTTATATCAGACTGTCCGCTGCCTTTCTCGATGGTACTTATATACCTGGCAACTTTTGTTCCAGAAATGACTAGAACATTCGCGAGATAAAAACATCGTGCACAATAGATCACGTCACTGCAATAATTAAATAAGTCCGAACATGTCTGTTACGCGCGGAGATTCGGGCGCGACATGGCGGCGCCGGCTATGGCGAGGTGGCGGCGAGGGCTACGGCGCGGCGGCGGCGAAGTTACAATATTAATTTAGATAACAAAACAGTCCATATTAAGTCAGATTACAATCAATTTAAGAATTTATATTCTAAAATCAAACTTTTCAATGCTCCGTAATTTTGACAGTAATTTTATTTTTACTTTTGTATTTTCAAGGTTCAAAGTAGTCGTCATTCAGGCTAGTGTAGAGCTAAATAGACGTCACTCCTTTAACCTAATCTAGTTGAAAAAACATGTGTTTTGTATTTTAATTTTGACACAGAAATGTAACTTAAATTACAATTGTTATTTACATCGATTTTTGTTAAGTGCCAAAAGCACAATCTTTGTAATTTTATTGTAACCAAAATATATATAGTCAAACTTGATAATGGCCGTCGTCAATTTTTTTAAAAAAACTTCTTCAATAAAGAAATTTATTGCCGATTGAAGCTTTAACAATATAATTGTGGGCAAAAGTATTATTATAATTATTATTTTTTATATTCTAAAAACGAACTTATAATAATTATCTCCTATACCTTTTCAACTTCAATTACAGAAAAAGTAACTTCATTGTTAGAAAAAGTAAATTCAATTTCGAAAAAGGTAAATTGATATTTTGACATCATTTTTTCTGAAATTTAAGTTGAAAAGGTATAGTAACGTGGATAAATTCGAGTTTGGGCATGCCCGAATTGAGATACAGCATTTATACACCTTAAGAGAAAAAGCCAGAGGGAGATTATGCATTTCTCTTAGTTTGTTGTATACTATACACTATAGATAATATTTAAAAAAAAGTATTTAAATGTTGCCCATTTCTGTATGCATTTATATCTTTTTGGCGAAATTAGATTGAAATAAAACATACGTTTACAGCGTGTTTCAATAACTTCTGTTGGGAAGTAATTTCTAAAACCTGCCCCACTTGTAGTAAGAACGACGGCTCTGATTTGATACTTTGTTTCTTTGCTTAAGTTCGTAACTTCTATTTCTATTCCTGTTTTGATATTTGGTTCTTGTTTACTACAGATGAACCATTTCTCAACAGCCTAAAAAATATAACATGTACATTGTATTACTTTAATTATATTACTTCACATACAGGTTCATCTTCTCGGCATTCTAACTGAATGAAAGCAGCTAGACTGTCGTCCCCTTTCATTGCTACATTGTCTAATCTTACAATCGCTCCGGAATAAAGAACAGTAACAGATTTTGGTGCATCCACGAGATAAGGAAGAGCTGTTCAGGAAGTATATTAAAACTTACAAGTTATTAGCTATTAACATACCTAGGATTGTTGAGTATCATAACTGCTGCAGATGTCGGATTGAAATCCGAGCTCGTATAGCGAGGATTTTAAGGCTTCTGAGGCCTGCTATGATTTATAACATTCGTGGTTTCTTCAAAAGTTTATCGGTTTTGTAAAGTTAAGACTATTAATATTTTTTTTTAAAATTCTATAATTAATTCTATTATAAAGAGAACAATTATTATTTTGACATATGCCAATATAACAAATATTGAAATTATTATGCTTTATTCCTCATATTTATTATTTTAGAATAAAGCAAACCGTCTTAAGAACGAAATTCTGTCGTTATCTGTATGTATTAGTTAACATGTCAATATGGTAATATTACCGTATAATATAACTTTTTTTATTTAAAACCATTAGACATTTGTTATGTATTTTGTCTCAATAATTATAAATAAAAAAAAAAAATTTCAATTCTCTATTTGTAAACTAGGTTTATGGGCTCACAAATCATGATATTTGCGCGTGATGGTAGTAGTATTTTCGATTTGACCGGAAGTGACATTCACTTTTATATTTCAAGTGGAATACTCTACATATTTTTGGAATCCACGTGAAATGATTAATTCAACTATATACTTGAAAAACATTGTTAGTGAAGGACTAAATTAAAAAAACGTGCATAATTAACCTGGTAAGCCATAATATCAGGCAAGCTGTAAAAACAGTTGAACTAATATTAAGTAATATTTAGATTAGTTGTTTAAATATTTGTTATTTTTATAATCTGGGGAACCGGTACGATCCCGACCGACGCCAAAAGAAATATTTTGAATTTTAAATGGCACAAAAGCGACCCCTGTGGTGCACTCTACACGCAAGCAATGAGTATCCGTGAGGTGACGCTTGATAAACGCCCGTTCGGTACAAATATGTCATTATCATTACCAAAATCTGTGTAAAAAGCAGATTGGCACACCCAGCAATGGGTAATATGCCGTGATCATATATTTATTTATTTTTATATATCCTTCTTTCTTATCTTTTAGTGCAGACATATTTTCTAGGTAAAACCTATTGTCCAAATATCATCATAAAGTCAAAAAGTGCTTACTAATGTAAAAGGTGATAATAAGAAGATTGCTATGTGCTTCTTACCTAAATGTAAGTACAAAATTCCAATTCTGCGAATAGGTACCAGTGTCAAATACTCATTTCTTGTGGCCACTATCAGTTACATTCGCACCATGATCAACGTCGTTGTATTAGAAATATACAGAGTGGTGACCGGCATAGCTGAATATAGGACTTGTAAAATTAGATTTTTTAGCCATGGAATTGAGATAAAATAAATAATAAATGTCTAACGGTTTATCTGTCATGTTAGGGTAATTTATTTCATTAGGTATTATTTCTAATTTCTATTCTAGTTAATAATTAACCGTTAATTTAAAAAGATATTTGTTTACTTGAACAGAAATTGCAAATAATAATAAAAAAAATTAGCTAACTTGACAGATAAATCGTTAACGTTTGTTAATTTTTTGTTTCAATTCCATGGCTATAGCTATTTCTGGGGTGATTTTCGATATTTTCATACCTAATTTCTGCCGTTACAAGAAACAAAAAATAATTTTGTTTATTGATTCAGATGTAGCATTTAATGCCTTACAACTTTTATTTGAAGCTTTTTTAACTAAAATACTTAGGTCAGCAGGAAATTACGAAAGTCTGGTTTTTACCTGTTAATGTCCTATGTTCGACTGCACCGGTTACCACACTGTATAGCTACTATTAATCCTAAACGGTCCTTAGACTTATGGATTTATATAATAGGCACTAGCTTGTATTAAAGTAGAATGGGTGACGTATATGTCACCCGCGCTACTTACGTAGGGTTAATGAGAGAAATTCTAAAAATCATATTTATTAATAATGTCTTTATTTTCAGAAACCGATAAACTATGGAACAAATCACGGATGTTAAGAATCCCAAGAAGCTTTAGATATCTTAAAAATCTTCGCTCTACGAGCTCGGATTTCAAACCAACATCTGCGGCATTTACGATACTCATAAGAATCTTAAATATTTTAATAGCTATTACAGAGAAAACCAAAAATAAATCGGCCATTTTCACAGTCACGGCGTCACGGGTACAATATATACAGGATAATTAGGGGACTGGAGAACTGTATGGTATGTGTTATAATTACAGTAATCGGAACCGAGGTCGTAACCATATTCTATATTCTGTTATTTTATGTGTATCATATAGTTTATAAAAGACCGTGGTCCTTAACCACAGTCGGTTAAACAGAGTTACTGCATTATCAGTTACATAACAGTTTGACACGCTTGACATTTCGTATAGTTTATAAGTTGATTTTTTTCAGATTTTAAAATTATGATGGAAGATGATATTCGTGTGTTTTAGCAATTTCATGTACCTATCCAACGTAAATAGACGAACGCAAAATAGATGTTTATATCATATCTCTGCAAAAAAAATCGAGGTACGTATTTTTTGCAATCACGTTTCAGTTTTCAAATGCTGATTTTCTATTGGTTGTCCCTGGACCTTAAAAGTTGAAGCAAGTGATCTTTTCGGTTACGGCATAGAGACTACTGTTTTTATAAACTTACGAATTAAAATGTTAAATGTTTTGTTTTTAAGGTTACGGTTCCGGCTACTGTTACGGCCTATTATAAACTAACAACCAGTGCTAGACTTGAGTCACATTACCTATACCTTAACGATATAATACTTCTTGTTTCAATGATTAATGGACTCGTAAAATAATAACATATTGTAATATTATAAAATCAGAAGTAACCTAATAAATTGTAAAAAACATGTTTTTCTACAGTCTACATAGAAAGTAGCCATTTGCGGTCTCTTTTGTCAACGCAAAATGTCACTTTGCCGCTCTAGCGCGACAAAGTAGAAAAAACGCTCGCTGTCCAAATTTCTAACTATACAATGTTGAGAAATGTCACTTGTCTATATTCTTAATGGAAACGTTTAGTCAGGAACTAATGGCACTGCAGTGACACATTTACCACCTTTACAAATCAATCTGACATATAACTGCTCTGTCGGTATGTTACATTGGACATTCTCTCGAAATCGACGATCTCCTATTTTGCGCTCTTAATACACAAATAGCTATTGTTTACAGACAAAAATGTAGTTAGGGTTGATCGTTAGGTATTTGTTGTATTAAAATTATGAAGTGATTTGACATTTAGCAGAGAATTAAACTGATTATTAAGCTACATTTTATGCTGAAGAAGAAAATTAAAATATGAAATACATAACATAAACGATTGACAGAGATAAAACAATGCTAGTCAAATGCTCGCTAATCACGCATGTTCATACTAGCGGCCACTGTTATTAACCAAGTGAGGACTTTGGTCATGCAGGACCGCCGTATCAGAGAACTTGCGAACGAGGTGGGGGTAAGCATTGGATCGGTACATTAAATTTTGACTACGGAGCTAACACTTGGCAGCACTATCACGATAATGCACCAGCTTATTCTTTGCATTTGATTCAAAATTTCTTGACCAAACATAACATTTCCCTCAATCGTCAGACTCCACTGCTCTCCCGACATGGCTGCTTGTATTTTTGACTGTTGCCCAAATTGAAAAGGATCCGATTTGAGTCAAAAGAAGACATGCAAAATGCGACAACTGTACAATCAAGTAACCGATTTTTTGTCACTTTTTAGCTATGTAAATAGTAAATAATTTAAAAACTGACAATGTTGTCGCTGTCGTCACGATTTGATCTGTTGTGGACCAAGTTCAGCAACCAAGTATGTATTTGAATTTCTGTTAATTTTGACATCTTAATTGACACTAGTGACATTAAATTGATAAAAATAAAGATCGACTCAATACAGCAAAAAATAGGTGTACGCGATTTTTTTGCAATCCAGTGTAAAGTGGGGTGGTTTCAATTCCAACACTACAAAGTAACTGGGGTATGAAATAATTACTCAATTATAAAAAGTAATAGAAATAAATATATTGAGAACAAAATAATTATCATAAATGTTGTAAGATATAATTTGGGAATTTATAATAATTTAGACTTGTTGGTTCGAAAGTTAAAGACCGTCTGTCATTTAGCTATTCATTGTTCAATAGCTGCCTTTTTCAATATCATCATAATTTTTAGTGACTACAGTGAAGAATTCTATAAACTTATACCGTTGCAATAAATATACTGCAGCCAGTCTTCATTGATTGCCAACGTAACATATTGGTTGAACTTTAATGAACTCTATATGCTTATCTATACGGAGTATTTTTAAACTTTAGAGGATATTTCGAAAGTTTCTAACACAACCCAGCTAAACACCATTTCACAAGAAGCCTTCCAGAAAGTTTCTAACAATGGCGGAATCGCCGGGGGAAATATGTGCTAACCAAGGAGACTACTTTGAAGGGTATTAGGGTTCCAGACCTCGAAATAATTGTATTTTTGCCAACCAAAAGTTCGATACTATTTAAACAGACCTCGTAGGTGGTAAAAGGGATATTTTATTTTGTGAGAAGGAAATTTGGAACGCGACGCGAAGCGGAGTTATCCAAACATTCGAACAAAAGAAATCACTTTTAGGAGGAAAGGTTACCCCTGTATTGAAATATGAAGCGAAAATTCAAATAAATTGTTCTTGTACTAGAACTATTAACATTTTAAAAAATCAATACTAGAAATACATATTTCTGATATTAACCTGCATTAACCTGCATTTAAAAAATCTTATGTGGCTAGCACATTATCATACATAAATTTTCATTCAAAAGATTCTAAATTTCCAATAAAATTATTTAACAAAAAAACTATGCATTTTGCACTTGACACTGACATCTTCTTCTTCTTCCTCTTCTTTAGTTTTTCCCGTTCGTTAGGGATCGCCATTTTTTATTTTCTTCTTCCACTCTTTTGTGTTTTGCGTGTCGTTGTCATTAAGTTCCCTTTCTCTCAATTCTTCCGCAATACAGTCCGTCCATCTTAACTTTGGTCTTTCTGTGTTTCTTCTACCTTCTATTATATACGTTCTTATTCATTAGAAACTCACTATCGAATTTTTTTATCAAAGATAATACCTTCCTTACCTAAAGGTGACGGAAGGTAAAAATAAGTATTGAAATCTATTACTACTGGATTCTGATTTTAATGGAAAACCAAAATTCAGTAGCATTTCTCGTTTTCCCATTAAAATTTATTACAAATACTAATACGCATACCAGAAGTATGCACGTCTAGTGTTGAATTTTTTAAATGTTAATAGTTCTAGTACAGGAACAATTTATTTGAATTTTCGCTTTATATTTTAGTACTCGAAACTCATATATCATAAACTATTTTTTCTACAAACACTATTTCTTCATTTCTAATATTTTTTTGACATATGCCAAAAATGTCGTTTTGTTGTTTCATTCGTCATTACCAAGGTAACTAATTCACTTTTAACAATACTGTTAAAAGTAGCAATGATCTCACTGTCTAACACTGGTGTCATGAAATGACACTTTTAACACTACAAAAAACATTAAAAACCTACTTCTAATAAATTTGTAGAAAAAAGTATTTTTATGTTATTAATATTAAAACATAACTTGTTCAAAATTTAGATATTAAAAATATGTACAATACTGGTATTTTAGACATCCTCATAAATAAGATTTCATTTTACTAACAGTTATGGTGCGGTACTAGCAATAACTCAAGAGTTTTGGACAAATTGCACTTATAATTTAGAACTGTAACTATGCCATGAGTTAAAACATAATGTGAAATCTTTAATGATCTGAAAAGTTTCAGTTTTGGAATTTATATTCGGTTAATAGAATTAGAATAGAATCATGATAATGTAAGATTTGGAAATAAGAACCGGTTATACATCAAAGAATGACTAATTAAAAAAATGTGTCCGATTTCTTTTTGCTCAGTCTGCTGGTCTATTTTTCCTTGATAGATGACTCACATTGCTGGCATAACGGGGGTAAATATCCTTCCTCACAAGCATCGCAAGTTCCATTTACTACATTACATTGATATCCATTTTGACATTTTCCGCATTTCTTCTCACAACGGTATCCATAGTTACCATCTTCACATTCTACAAAAAATAGTAAATTTAAGATTAACCTAAAAATTTGTGACAAGCATCATTGATATATTTATTTATTGTTCTTACTAGTATTGCAATTATTATTGTTCCATTGATAACCAGGAGCACAAGTACAGGCAGCCTCACTGCTTGCTGTTGGCGTTGCTAAGCATATTTTATTACCCGAACAGTTAGTACAAGAAATGTTACAATTCAGTCCGATATTGAAGTTGTCGCAAACTGGTGGTTCTGCAAACTCATCAAATAAAAAATTAAGAAAATACTTTGTTGTATGTACGTATGTTCAAATATTCACCATAATTTTGAATTTCTTTATTACTATCAAACGTCCAATCTGGATATTTTAAAGAATGACAAATCAATGGTTCATTATTCCACATAACAGCTCGTCTAGTTTCTAAAATTACAACATAATTCCAATGGTGTTTCAGGAGAATTTTTTATGTTTTGCGTTCATAATGAAGTCATTACGAAAACCAATTGCGTATCGACAGAGCGTTCATTTCGATATGCAATTGTTTGTTTTTGAAGGTTGGCACTAGATAACATTTATTTATGTTCTTGAACAGAATTGTCATGCACTTTCAAATAATTGAATATATACAAATTTTCCTTAATGAAATCGTTTTAATATAGCAGATTTTTGAAAATATTTTATTATATAGAATAGAGTGTTATTTAAGGAAGCGTACAACCGAAAGTAGAACTAACCCTATAGGGTAGTAAACTGGTAATAATTTTTGTTTTACATGCCCTCTATAAGAACTGGAGGCCCTTAAAACTGACCAATAACGTCATAGTTAAAATTATTGATTGAGTATTTGTAGTCGGTTCTTGGTGGAACATATTTATAAATAATAATAAAAATAAATAAAAAGAGAATTCTTGACTTTCCACAATTTTTTTTATTCACAAAAGTAACGTCGTTTCGACTTTTCAGTCATCATCAGACAATACAAGAAAACAATTTTGTGTGATTTAAATAGGTTGGATTAGAGTATCCCCTTCTCAATTGTAAGAAACTTTCTATGTGGAATTTATATGAAATACATAGAAGTGACGGAAGGTATTGTGCTGGCCGCAACAGATTTTTTTAAACTTTATCTCCATTGAATATGAAGCATAAAATGCAATCAAATCGTATAGAGAATAAAATAATTCTTTAATATTAATAATAACATTAAATGTGAAAAAAATATATATTTAACAACGTTTTTTCAAGAAAAACTTAAAATCTTCAAGTGAGGGTACTTCTGGTTGACTAATTATAACCAAAATCTAATCACGTCTGCATATAAATGTAAGAAAGCGCAATACAAAAAAAAATTGAATTGTAGTATTGGAGATATCGGATCCGAAAAAATCGTCACACATACACCCATATCCACACCAACACCCACACTCAACCACACTGAAATCCACACCCCCACACACACACACAAACACACACACACACATACATACACACACACACATCATCGTGAACATGTATTCGTTTGTGTTTCAGATATTGAGCTGCAAAGACATGGGTAATATTTATTCAAGCACGCGTCCTAACGTTACATTTTTGCTAAAGTTAATTGCAATTTTTGTGCATTATAACAATCAGTTTTAAAGTGTTACGGTGTGTAATATATGTGAAAAAATTAATAAAACGTTGGATGGCGTAAAATAAAAACTGAAAAGTCTATATTATGCATTTGTTAAGTCTAAACTGAAATACTGTATGCTGGTTTGGAATCCAATCTATTCTAAGTACATTTCTGATCTAGAATCTATACAATGAAATTTTTTAAAATACTGTTACTTCAGATTTTGCAGGCAATATTCCATTTACGACTATGACTATAATGACTTATTGTGCGAAAATATTGTGAATTAAAATACAAAATTGTCTGCACCTATATAAACTACTAAATGGTCTAATAGACGATCCGGTTTCTCTTGGTTTAATACCAATAAATGTTCCGCGCGTTACCAGTAGGAAAAAACTACCTTTCAAATGTAATTATGCAAGGACCAATTATGAACTGAAGTTTCCATTAAGACAACTTTGTAGTATATTTAATTACTTAATTCATGACAGTAACACGGATGTAGACGTATTTAGTGATTCTTTCAGTAAATTTAAAAAAAATATCAATAATCTATTAATCTGAGATTTAGTTTAACTTTTTTTATTGTTTGTTAAGTATTGTTCATCATGTAATTTCTCTATTGTCCTCATTTGTCTATTTGTACCATTTTGTAAATTTATACATTTTGTATAATCGTCCTGTAATTGGAATTCTAGATCCTGTTGGATAGATTTAATAATAAATAAATAAAATTACTATGGTGAAGGACCCCATCGGACTAGGTACAGTAGAATACAATAGTATACAGCGTGATTTATCTGTCTATTCTTTTTTAATAACTCGATTGTAAATATTATGGAAAAAATTCAAACCAAGTATTTTTTGTATTTAAATATCTATAAATCTGCAGTATAGGCAATTCAACAGATGTTCCACTTTTACGTAATGGTATGTAACTTGAGTACATAAAATTTGCTATGCAATAGTATTATTATTGACAACTGACAAGCTGCGACATGACATCTGGTGGGAAAAATATGAACTTTCCGATTTGGTACTATATTGTGACTGTATGCTTGAGTTACATGTGGTTTGATCATTTGATGTGAATAAAAATGGGAAAAAGTCGTACAAATTGTTGTATATTCTGACGTCACTCTCAAGATCTGGTCGAGACACAGGCATTGGGTTTTATAATTTTCCGAAACATGGCCAAAATAAAGTTAAAATTACGACAAGAGCAAGTGTTGAAATGGATATGATCGACGAAAAGCATGGGAATATGCAATTCGTAGTGCAAAACAAATAACAAAACATATGGAAGTTTGTTCTCTTCATTTTAAATCGGATAATTACATATTTCGTGGTCTTTATCTAGCTTTACACGTGCATTCTGCACTAATAATTTTTAAATTTTCTCTAAATGTATTTTGATTTCATGTGGTTTTGCAGAAATTGCACTGGTTCGCAGACAAAGTGCAAATATTACCCACATTATACTTATACCGTCATTTTTTAATACTCCACATAATATTATGTGGTTAGCGTTTATAATTCGCTCACCTGCGATCATCAATTTCGATTGATTAAATATATATAAAATTGTAAATACATTTTAACATATCTTCTATAATACATTTAGAAGTAGATGTTGCTTCCAGAAATCTAAAATGTTCTGTGGTACTAAACCCCATTTTAAGTGAAAAAAATTGCTTTTGTTGTTTGTTTTCATATGTCACAACACTGCGAGTACCAATTCAGAAGCAGCTGATCGGCCCGATGGTGCTGCCGCCATCGGACATGTCAGTTCTCAATAGTGTATGGATGTTACTTGGAGTAGAAAGCGGACTTTTTGTGTTGAACTCAGGTATTGCGGCCGAGGCGCTAGCTAGCAGCTAGGTAAGCTGGGTAAAACACAAAAAGGACGTTTTGCTCCGTATAACATATACTATTTCTTCTTCAAGTGTTTCAAAGAAAACTGAGGACTTTTTAATATTTTTTTTTTTTTGGAATTGTTTTAATTGTAGAGTTTGCAATTTCAGCCAAAGTTGGCTGTGTACACTACAAAACACAAACGGTACAACTGTGAAATAACAATTTTCAATATGGTCTGTGTTGCTGTGACGATGAACAACATTATTGTACTAGTAAGAAAATATATACATATCTTTTATAGTGTGTGTACAGTAGCATAATATGAATATTATGATACACTTGAAGAAAAATAACATTTATATGTTATATTATTTAAAAAATGCAATGTCAAATGATTAAAATATTACATTTTTATTAAATACAGAAGGATTTGCATTACTATTTTTTTGAATTAGACATCTGATTATATTAAATAACAGGTGTGATAATGAAATATCGGAATGGAATAGATGAAATATTTAATTAATTAATTAATTTTCTTTAAATTTGAAAGGTGTAATGTAAAACTAATGCTATGCAAAGCCTTTTGTATTTAATAAAATTGTAATATTTTAATCACTCACCATTGTATTTTTTTTAATAATATAACATATGAATGTTTTTATATTGGAGAGCAAATTTCATGTTCTTTTCAAATTAGAATAAATATTTAGGTTGTTCCATTTGAAAATATAAAATTACATACCATTGCGTAATAATGGAACAGCCTGTTGAGAAACCTATACTGCAGATTTATAGGCATTTTAATAAAAAATAAATTTCATTTGAAATTTTTTTCAATAATATTTATAATAATCGAGTTTTTAAAAAAGAACAAACCGATGAATCAGCCTGTATAATCGCACTACAATAAAACTTTTTTCTCAGCAGTGCATGTATTACCATTGATGGAGCATGTTCGAATACCGTCCATGGCCCAAAATCCATTATTTCCCTGAACAATTAATGATATTTTTAACATATATGTCAAATTAGAATGTGAACGTCCATTTTGTAGTCTGATGTTTTTCCATGTATAATATTGTTGTTGTGGGTCTCCCTGAAATACAGTACATATAAATATGGTTCTCCAGATCTTTGCATAAACTTACAGTAACTATTGCAGACGCTATTGTGTCAACTTCTCCTTCTTTCACAATTTCTAATTGCATTTTACAGTCTTCACATAACGTAACATATAAAGACAGACATACAGGTGTAGGAAAGTAAATATTTGGTTTTTCAATATTCCGCTGAGATATTCTAGTATTAAATCTTATGTAATTATCTGCAATGTTTATATTAATTATTTACTTAATAATTTTAGTATTTATTAATATGAAAGGAATGAAATAAAACACAAAGAATGTGATAATATAGAGAGTAAGTGTATGAATTAAGGAATTAATCAAGCATTTCATTTTTAGGTACTAAATAATCTAATTTGTCCTTATAATAACTAATTTATCACCAAATAGTGATAACTAAACTATTTCAATTTCTGTATGCATGCATTAATCCTTGTCATCAATAAATCTAAACAAATATTGAAAAATATTTTTTTCCAACTAAAAGTACATTTTATCATCTAATAATTGCCACCATTTAAGAATGATTTAATCATCAAAAAACCGTTACACTGAGAACCCACTAGAAGACAATCACTCTGCTTCGCTTCGTGTTGACTCCCATCGACCCTTAACACCCCTAGATATTCAGAGACGACAAGAGCGCTATTAATTCTGGTTTAACTGGAATAAAGGAGGAGGATTGACAACATTGCTTGTAATTAATTAAAACACGTTTTGCGCTACTAATAAATAAAAATACTAAAATTACGTTGAAAAGTGCAAGAAAGTCAAAATATAGAGCAACATTAATCAGTTTATCTCCCAGAAATTCATCTAAAGCCAGTTTACTTACAGTTTTCGAACTATGCACTAAAAAAAATCGCTATCCTTCATACATAACCTCGAAATTGGCACAGAAAACAATAAAAAACTGGATAAAATTCTAAGTAAGTTATCATTGTTAGAGAAAATTGATGCAGATAACGAACAAATAAAAACATCATTTAACAATTTTTCGATATCTGTGAAAGCTAATACTGATAATATAGAAAAACTAAAACTACAAGTAGAAGTGCAACAGAAAACAATAAACAGATTGGAAACACTCATAAAAAATAAGAATTTGATTTTTTAGGACTGAAAGAAACCGAAAAATCGACAATAGAACTTGAAGACACTTTAATAAATTTAATAAAAACGCATTTAGATATAGAATTAAATAACTTACTTTTGGACAATATACGTCGCCTTGGCCATCAGAAACAAAACACAATCCATCCAGTTTTAGTTTCCTTTACAAACTGCAAAATCAAAGACACAATATTCGCTAAAAGGAAACTGCTGAAAGGAACAAATATTTTCATAAATTTAGACATGAATCAAGAGGCACAAGCAAAAAGAAAGGAACTGTTAGAAGAAATTAAGGCTTATAGAGAAAAAGGTATTAAAGCTAAAATCGTCCTTAATAAAATTCAAATTATTGAAGAAAGGAATGGAAAAAGAGACCGAGTTTCATCAGAAGGGACACCATCACCATCAGATAAACAAATAGGAAAAATGGGTAAAAAGGACGATGCAGTAGGCGTCCCAAAATTCATCAACGAAAGACAGGGCAGCACGAATTCTTTTTACCTTTCGTCACCTATAGGTAAGGAAGGTATTGTCTTTGGTAAAAAAATTCGGTGGTGAGTTTTCATTGAATAAGCACGTTTTAGGGTCTTTACAATACGATTTTACTATTTTTACGATGATGTCTGTATGTGTGTGTGTGTGTGTGTGTTCGTATGTGCGTGTGTGTGTGTGTGTGTGTGTGTGTGTATGTGTGTATGTGTGTGTGTATGTGACCGCAGTTTCGTCTACGATATCTCCAATACTAGAATTCCAAAAATTACAATTCTTGCGTATTCCTCTTCCTTACAACAATATGCAGACATGTTTAGATTTTGGTTATAATTGGTCAACCGGAAGTACCCTCATTTGAAGATTTTAACAGTTTTTCTTGAAAAACTGAGTTAAATATTATTATAACTTAAAGAATATATTATTCTCTATACGATTTGATTGCATTTTATATTTCATATTCAACAGATATAGAGTTAAAGAATAATAAAGATAAAAAAAATCGTATAAATTTCATAATTCAGCCAGCTATGCTAACATAACCATGGAAACTGCTAATACAGGGTGTCCCATAACTTCAGGTACATATTAGAAGGGCATATAGTTCTTAATGTCCTGATTACGGAACAAAAAGATTTTTTTCAAAATTCCTATAATTAAGGGTAGTTCACTTAAGAAGAACATTTTTTGTACCCCTGGATACTATAATATTTGGAATAGTGAAATTAGTTATAACTATTACATAAAATAATTTAACAATGAAATTAATTTATGCAATTACGTAAAGCTTTGTCACACCAATTAAGTTTGGGAGATACAACGTAATATTAAATATTAAAACTACCTATTCAACCAGTGTCCCAAAACTGTTTCCTTCAAAAACCTCAAAAACTAATGTTTGAATTTTGAAAAAATTCTTTTTGTTCCGTAATCAGGACATTAAGGACTATATGCCCTTCTAATATGTACCTGAAGTTATGGGACACCCTGTATATTCAGGTAATTCAAATTGACAGATGTCAGTATCAATAAAAAGCAAGTAATTGAATGAAAAAATAAGGGAATAACTCTAGTGTTAGAAGTTTTTAGATATAATAGAGACGATTACATTGGTTTGAACATGTCATGAGGAGAGATGAATAAATTAATAAAAGGTGGAAGAAACATAGGAAGACCAAATATAAGGAGAAAAGACTGTATTGCTGAAGACTTGAGAGAAAAGGAACTGAATGAGGACGACACGCAAAACAAAAATTAGTGGAAGAAGAAAATAAAAAACAGCGACCCCCTAACGAATGGGAAAACTAAAGAAGAAGAAGATGTCAGTGTCAAGTGCATAGTTTGTTTATGAAATAACTTTACTGCAAAAAAATTATATATAGGGCGCGTGCAGTGACATGATTTTGCTGCCTTTGGCAAGCAGATATGGGGACCCGTATCAAAATTATGTCCATAACTGACAAGTGTCATAATTTTTCATTCAAAATTTCATGATTTTCTTATTTCATGTGATTTGTTTGTTATCAGGAGTATGGAATTCCGTTGCCGAGAAAGGGAATCATAAAATACCAAAAATTTAGAATCTTTTGCAAGAAAATATATGTATGGAATTTGTACATAATACACAGGATTGACGGAAGGTATTGTGCTGGCCACATCAGATTTTTTAGGAGTGACAGCATGAATTCACCTTCAGACGACTTAGCCGCATCTCCTATTTGTGCAAATAAAAATTATAGTGCTAGTGTGGCTTCTCTAAAATTACTGTTTTGGAATATAAATGGATTAAATAATTTAAATTCACTTGACGTAGACTTCCAAGCCAAAGTGATAGAAGGTGACATTTTAGGGTTATGTGAAACTTGGCATTTAAACGATAAATTTTGTTACCCAAAATATATGGAAAATTTTACAACAATATACGATAGCAAGGCGACAAAAGAAAAAGATAAAGGCAGAGGTAATGGGGGATTGGTACTTTTGGTTAAAAATAATTTAAATTTCAAATCTAGGTTAATTGATAAAAAACACTTATGGATAATAATTTAATTTATTTACAATGATTTAAATCTTATTTTACTATTTACTTATTTAAAGCCTAATTTAGACTTAATTTGCTTTGACATGCTTGAAGAAATAATTTTGTTTATTGCAGACACGTTTACGTCACATAAAATAATCATATCAGGTGACTTCAACTGTCATATAGGGAACCTAAACCAAATAAATGATGATTGCATCTTCCTACACCCATTTATCTATGAACAACGACACTCCCCAAGTAACACTGACCGACGGTCGACCAAAAAGTGACGTCGATTTCAGGTCGAATTTAAGTCATATACTGCCGTCTATACGACGACATTGTGACGTTGATTTTTGGTCTGAAATAGGTCTATTTAGACGTCTAATCAGACGTCTATACGACGACATTGTGACGTTGATTTTTGGTCTGAAATAGGACTATTTAGACGTCAAATTTGTGGTCGCTATGACGTCCATATGACGACTTTATATGGTCATAATTAGGTATATTTAAACCTTTTTTACACGTCTAATTTGACGTCTTTATGACGATTATTTTTACTTTATTTTTAATATTATTAAAAATTCATATTTTAAATTTATTTAATTTGGAAATTAATAACACACGAAGGGATATATTATTTTTATTTATATATCAATTCATTATGCAAAAATATATAACAATATATTTTTTATTATAATGATTTTTTCAAATTAGAACAAATGCAATATAAAACTTAATTTATATTTACATATATGTATGTATAATATAAATATTTTTATTTATTTATTGTCATTACCAAAATCTACGAATAGAAGCAGATTGGCACACCCAAATATGGGTATGCCGTGGTGATATTTATATTTTATTTATTTAAAACATATTACATGTTTACATAATTATTAATGCGAAACGGAAATAATTTATATGTTATATTTTTTGGTATAAAAATCATGGACTTATTAATTTTCAACAATTTAAACAAAACCTAGTAGTGCTTTAAAAAACATTTTAAGAAATGGTACTAATACAAAAGCAAATGTATAAATAAAGGGAAATATATAATATAAAAACAAAGATTTATCTATATACCTAGTTTCACAGTTTTACCTGAGCATTTCCTATAGCTCCAAAAATCCCACTTTCCTAAGTTTTCCAAAAATCTTTACATCTTCCCTTTCAAGCTATTCTAGAACGATTGGATTTAAGTAAACCATCGACAAAGAGACATCATAGTGATTTTTAATACATATTTCGATTCTGCTGATCTTGACCAAGTTGCATTTTTTTTAATGGAAACTTAATTTCTAATTTCTCTTTTGTATAGTTTGGCAGTTGCTGTAATAGAATTTGTTGGTACAAATTCTATTCAAACTGCCGAAATGTTGGCTGCGTAATAAAAATAAAATTTATTGCGCTTGGCCCAAAAATTTGAAATATAAAAAAAAATGGTTCGGGCAATTAACAATTATTACCAGCAGGCCAATTCTGAATATAAATTATACGAGGTGGAGATTTTAGAATAATTTGAAAGAATTATACTTTCATTTTTGTATTTACAACTCTTTTCTAAAATTAAAAGAAATTACAGCAAAATAAAAATAAATCAAATAAAAATTGACATAAGCTCAGACTACTGTATATGCATAGAGTTAAGAATATAATACATAGAGGGAGCGTAAAGTACGAATGTAGGCAATGACCTTGATGCCTAGTGACGGAAGGGGAATGAAGCGTCAGCCATATTGTGCCGCCCCATTTTAGCGCGTTATTCAAATCTGTCCATTTTACATCTATTTGTAAAATAAAGTTATATTGGAGTAATAAAACAATAGTAATAGTGTAATTAACTAGAATAAATCCAACGTAGGAAATAAATAATATCAACCGTAATAAAATGTTTTTATTTATACAAGATAATTCTGTAACTAAAATAAAATACATAATTATTTTTAAAATTTAAAGAAATACAATAAATATTAATATCTGAAACTAGTAACCTTCGAACAGAATTAATTTGTTATATTGTTGTCGTCGACTTTGTGATGAATCTTTTATATTTTTTGCAATGTAGTATAGTCGTATGGAAATATATTTTTCTGAAATAGCTTTAATCAAATAAATAATATGGTTTTCCATTGGATTCTGATCATTGGCGTGTTCATTTAAATTTTCAAAAATATTTTTGTTTTGGTAATAATGTAACACTGATGTAACTAAATACAAAATAGAAAACTTTTTCTTCAAATAAATTCCACCACTTTCTAATAAAGCTTGTCTTATAATTTTTTCCGCAATTTTACAAATATTTCGTACACATGACGAGGGATACAAAAGGCCACCTTTATCTTTAACATTTATTAAAGATGAATGGCCACTACGTTCATTTTCTTCCAGTGCTTCAACGCATTCTTCACAATAAATAACTTTTTTTAAATGTCTAACTACAAAACCACTTATGTAAGAAATTACATTTTCTGCATATTCTGATAATTCTTGAGGATTTCTTTGATAATTATGATCAAAATCTTGTAACACAGATATTACGTCTTGCTGTTCTTCGCCTTCTATATCAATACGGGACATATTTAAAGAATTATTAATTACTGCAACGGCATTTGTTTTAATTGTTGTACTAGATGGTATATGAAGAATATTAATGTTTTCTAATGGAATGCAATTTCCGGTTGATGAAGTTTGTAGTTCCATATGAATTAAAAGTCTCTTGTAAGATGCTGAAAACTGTCGGACCGTTGGATTATTATTAAATCCTCCTCGGGCACGAATTGTAGAAAAAACCATTTCTAAGTGGTCTTGGCTTAACTTGTAGGTTGGAATATATTTTAATAACGATTTTTTTTCTATTAAATCGGTATATAAATTTTTTAAACTATTTATACATATCAAAAAACCTATGAAGCCTGTCTTTCTATTGGAGGTTATTATTAAAGAATTGTTTTTGGTTTTTAAAGTGCGTATATAATTTTCACACTTTTCTAGTGTTGATAACATATATTCTATGTTGTATCTTGATACTGGAGTTTTCAAACCACGTTGTCTTGAATTTTTGCTGTTTAATATATCAAATAAATTATTAAAGCAGCGAATAAAACTCACAGTAGCAGAAATGTCTTTAAAATTTGGAAGTTGTAATTCATTGCAACAAAATTCTAAAGCACATGCAACTGATTCGCTTAAAAGTTGAGTGGCTAATCGAACCTTCATAATTTGTCTCTTATAATTAACATGTGTGTTCCTTAATTTGTTAGCCAAATGTAATCCTTCCGAATCCTGTAATTGCTGTAATTGTTTAATGTATGTCCAATCAATTTGTTTATTGTTTGCGTCATAAAAAATGCAGTGATCGTGAAAAGCATTTCGCACATTTTTAAGCATATGACTGGGATCAGGGAAAAAATAAATTTTGTCTTTCATATCGGGATGATTAAACCATGTTTTTCGTTGCGATAAATCACATCCTAATCGTGACATCATTGATATATTTGAAGCTGCGCCATCAAATGTTAGTGATACTACTCTTATTCCAGCTTCATGACACTTTGTTAAACATATATTTAACAAATTACAGCGCTGTTCTGCAGACACTCCATCAACAGGAAAATATCCTACGGGAACTTTCCAAGAGTCATTAATACACACAATTAGAAATACCAAAACATCTTTTGCTTCTGCTACTGTATCATCATCATTCTCAACTCCATACTCAACGTATCCGTAATACCTCTTGCCGTCAAATTCAATTTGTCGCCGTATAGCCATTTCATCCATACACAGGCTACATATCAACATGTTATCCGAATACTCACTTCTAATTTTTAATGCTTGAAATGCTTCACTTGTGAAGCCAGGAGCACCGTCAACAGCTTTGTACCATTTTGATATCGTTTTGGTATGTGGAAGACAAGACTTGAATGAAGACCGAACGTAATTGTAGGCACTTGGTGAATAATAGTGCAAAGTTATTGCAAATTTCCTTAATTCTTCACTATACTGTCTTGGAGTTTTTGAACCAGAGCTTTGTGTAACTTGACGTTTCAATATTTCCTTATTAGGATTCGATATATTTTTCAAAACAATCAGCTGATCTTCTTGTAAAAAGTTTTGATTCTTTAAAGAACGAAGTACTGACGACATAGTGGCAATTTTTTTAATATTTCTTCGATTTCTCTGCTGGAGCAGTTTTATTTTCATTTTGTAACGTTGATCTAGTGCCTTTATTTTATTTAATAAAGCAGATTTATTTGGAGATATTTCACGTGTTATTCTTCGTAATGGTGAAAATGATGTTGAACGTGATATTGTTCGAATATGTTTCTGCTTTGATTGAGATAAAACAGAAGTTCCGAGTTTTTTAGAAGGAGCTGTGTCAGTACCTAACTGATCTCTCTGCTGATTATTCGACGACGATTCTGTAGAACTTTCAACTATTGCTATCGGTGTATCTTGCATCTGGTTATTAGTTGCATCTTGATCTCTCTTCTGGTTATTGGACGACAATTCTGCAAAACTCCCAGCTATTGGTGTCAATGTATCTTGCTGCTGATTACTAGATCCAGCTTGATCTCTTTGCTGGTTATTGGACGACGATTCTGCAGAACTTCCAGCTATAGCTATCGGTGTATGTAGCTGCTGGTTACTAGATACAGCTTGAAAAGAAGGTCCGGCAATTCTTATTGGACTAATTCCAATTACTTTTACTGAATGTTGAATTCCAGAATCCTTCAAATATAAAAAAATCGCTTGTTACATATTAGCTTACGTGAAAAAAGTTTTAAAACATACCGTGTGTGTAGGCCTTAAAATAGTAGGAATAGCATATTCACGTAATCGTACATAAACTAAGGAAGTACGATCGAAACTATCTTCTGGAAAATGTTCTGAACATAAAACGCTTCCTCTTGACGGATTCCATCCAATTCTTTGTATCGCTTTTAACCAAGCATTTCTTTTTTCCAAGTTTTTCGGAAATCTTAATACAAAAATTGAAAAATAACAGGAAACTACTTATTTCGAAAGAACACTTTATTATGAAAATACTTACGCATGAAAGGTTATCTTTCTTTTCCTTTCAATAACTTTTTGCGCAGTTGATTTCCTCGCAGTACGGTTAATGCAGCCCAACACAGAGCACGATGGCATATTTATAAATAAAATGTAATAAATATATCCAGAATAGTTCAAACAAATTTGAAATAGCACCCGTTAACGCAAACAAAAGCAAACAACGAATCAGAAATGGGGCTGCACAAGATGGCGGACCATTTCCCCGCACGGCTTCAAGATTTCAGACTTACGCTCCCTCTATGTATTATATTCTTAACTCTATGTGTATATGTATGAACGCACCCTCCGCCATTTTTGTGTTGTGTCATGTCCAGCCAGAGATATTTACTGTATAAACATCTCTGTTTCCAGAATTTTAATTACCACGGGAGAATACTGAAAATAACATTTCTTAATGCGAACATTGAAAATTTAGTATATTGTAAGTAGATAAAATTGTGCTTATATTGCTTATGACAAAAATTTTTTTTATAGATATGGTAAGACACGAAGCGAAGTGCCATTATGAAGAATATAAACAAGCAATGTTGAACTAGTTGAAATATGCACCACACAACAACGTGCAAATAAATACACATTTTTTTGTAGATATAAGATGCATTTATTTATTTAATTTGTATTTTTCGTAATATTTTTTTTTAAATACTTTTTATGTTTAATATTTATTGTTGGTATATTGTTTTGCATTAATATTTTTTATATTATATAGTATAAATAAAACTAGAATTACATTATTTATTTTTCCTACCACCATTTATGTTTATACCATAAAATTTACGTCGAAACAATGCCCTAAAATGACGTCAAAACAACGTCTTATAATAACGTCGATACAACGTCTTACAATTCCGTCGAACCGTCTTATAATGACGTCGATACAACGTCTTATAATGACGTCTAAACAACGTCTTAAAATGACGTCGATACAACGTCTTATAATGACGTCGATACGTCTGAAAATGACGTCGATACAACGTCTTTATATGACGTCTAAACAACGTCTTAAAATGACGTCGTACAGCTCCACGCTGAGACGTCTACAGGACGTCTATGTGACGTAAATTAGGACGTCACAGCGACTTCGATTTTAGGTCATTTGTGTTACTTGGGTCTTTACATGCACAAGTAAACCCACGTGGAACGAGACTTGTGGAAATCATGGAAAGGCAAGGATTTATTGTTTTGAATGGTAGAGTTATGCATGATATGCCCGGTAAGTTTACTTTTTTGAATAAAAACCGTAGTAGTGTAATTGACCTAAATTGGGTAAATGTGGCGTGCTGGGATTATATTAAAAGTCTAAATATTACTCCAACACTATCAAACTATCCATATAATATGTGTATATTAGAGCTTGGAATTTCTAATTCAATAGACTTGTCGCAGGCCAAATCTGTTATAAGCAACCCTCAATATATACCAACCTTTAAATTTAATGATTCTAAATCACATTCATATCAACTACTTTTAAATAACAGCAATAAAATTTACTTTAATTTAAACGATGTAAATGAATTATCTGAAAACTTAATGTGCACAGTCAAAGAAGCAGCATGTTTTACTGACATGTTTAAAATAAAAGTAATTAAGAAAGAAACAAACATGCAAAATACTAGAAAACCCTGGTATGACCAAAAATGTATTGAATAAAAAAATATATGTAAAGAGAGCCTAAAATTGTATCATAAGTATTCAAATAACCAAAATTTAATTATTTATCTAGAAAATAAAAAAACATTATTTAAACTTAATAAAAACTAATAAAAGAAACTATTATAATGATATACGGAATAAATTAAGCAATGTAAACAATAACAAAGAATTTTGGAGTACAATTAGATTGTTTAATTGGAATTATAAAAATGTCAACAATATAAGTCTAACTGACTGGGAGTTTTTCTATAAGAATATGTTCAGTTCAAGTGTACAGTAGGGCTGCGACATCGATATCGATGTTTTTCGATGAATTATAGACGATGTATCGCTAACATCGATATACGAGTAGACAACAAAATTTTAAAAAAATGCGAATTGAGAACTGACTGTAAAGCTCATTTCAGGTTATAACACTCCCTCTCTGAGCATGTTATAGAACTGAGTAAGTGAGTAGAGAAGTGAAGTGAGCATTTAGTTTAGTTGAACGGATGGACATCTTTAGGCGGGCGCTTATGGACACGGACGGTAAATATAACCTTTAATGCTTGCAACCTTTTGTTATACTGTGATTTACAGGATTTGAATTTTGAAGTGTTAGTTGTTACTGTTAGGATGCTCCTCTACTAAGAGTTGCTAAAAGATATTTATCAATCATGGCAACGTCAGTTCCGTCGGAAAGGGTTTTTTTCGACAACAGGGGACATCGTTAATGTAAAAAGAAGTTGTCTAAAAGGGGATAAATTACACAAACTTCTATTCCTTAATGGCGTGCATAAAATATTTTGGGGGGTTTAATAATTAAACCTCCCAAAATCTTTTATCTTTAAACTTTAATTTTTTTATTTGTTAATGTCATTTACTGAGTCAAATATACTCGCCTTTTTAAATATACAGTTATAATTCTTTTTGTTCCTTATCTTAACCTTAAATCATAAAGAAATATTGCAAGAAAAATATCGATGGTGTTGTTCGATATTTGAACATTGATTGTTAATTTTAAGAATATCGATGTTTAGCGATATCGATGTTATTAGGTCGATGTAGCAGCCCTAGTGTACAGCCAGACATTACTTTCTTTGATTGCAACCACCCAATTTTAGACGCTCCTTTTACTTTGGATGAGTTATTATCTAGTATAGAAAAAAGTAAAAATAATAAAGCGGCAGGCTCAGATCTTCTTAATAATGAATTTTTTAAAAATCTACCCGATAATTGGCTACATTATATGTTAAAAACATGTATAATACAATTTGGTCAAAAGAAGAAATTCCAAATTCTTGGTCAAATATTCAAACTTTTTTACTCCATAAAAAAGGAGATAAAAATGATCCATTAAACTACCGTGGCATTTCATTAGTTAACTCAGTGTGTAAGTTGTTCACACAAATTATGTTAGCTAGATTGCAAAATTGGTGTGACATAGAAGACATTTTAAATGAAAACCAAGCGGGTTCCAGACGTGGCAGGGGCACGATTGATAATATTTTTTCTTTATCTGCTATCGCACATTTGCAATTAAGATTGCCAAAACAAAATATGTATGCCATCTTTATAAAGGGTTTTCCAATAAGAGGTGTTATTTTGAATAGCCCGCTATTTCGGTAGATGTCGCTTTTGAAGCTGTCATTTTTTGACATTTGACAAGTAGAAACTACGCCATTAATAAAAATGGAACGATACACGCTTCAACAACGCATTGAAATTATTAAAATTCACTATAAAAATGGTGAAAATTTGGCAGAGACGGTTCGTAAAACTCGACAATTTTTGGGTCGTCGTGAAGCAACTTGTCGGACCGCAATACAAAAATTGGTGGAAAAATTCGAGCTGTTGGGACAAGTTAGTGATGAGAAGAATAAAACCCGTGCACGTCGCTCAAGAACAGCCGAGAATATTGCTGCTGTAGCCGAAAGTGTTGAAGAAAACCCAGGTTTGTCCATTCCTCGTCGTTCTTTGGAATTAGGCATTCCACAAACGTCATTACACCGTATTTTGCATAAAGATTTGGGTCTTAAGGCTTATAAAGTCCAGTTAACACAAGAACTCAAGCCGGCCGATCATCAACAACGTCGTGTCTTTGCTGATTGTGTCGTTGAAATGCATGAAAATGATCCGGAATTCCATCGAAAAATCATCTTGAGTGATGAGGCCCATTTCCACCTCGGTGGCTTCGTCAACAAACAAAATTGTCGCATCTGGGGCTCAGAAAACCCAAGAGTTATTGTTGAAAAGCCTCTCTATCCTCAACGTGTGACTGTTTGGTGCGGTTTATGGTCCGGCGGAGTCATTGGACCTTACTTTTTCGAAAATGAGGCTGGAGCAACAGTTACGGTGAATGGATTGCGCTATCGAGAGATGATTAACGATTTTTTATGGCCGGAATTGGATGGTATTGATCTGGACAACGTTTACTTTCAACAAGACGGCGCTACGTGCCACACAAGCAACGAAACCATTGATCTTTTACGGGAAAAGTTTCCGGACCGTGTTATCTCTCGAAGAGGTGATCACAATTGGCCACCGAGATCTTGTGATTTAACACCTTGCGACTTCTTTCTTTGGGGCCACGTGAAAGAGAAGGTCTACGCCAACTGCCCAGCGTCGACTCAAGACCTCAAAGATGGAATTCGTGAGGCTATCGAGGACATAGGACAGCCACTTTGCGATTTGGTTATGGAAAATTTCATGAAAAGGATATTGTCCTGTCAGCGTGGTCGTGGTGGTCATTTGCCTGATGTTATTTTCCACTATTAACGGCATACCTTCCTCTTTATAATGAAATAAACATCTATTCATTTATATTAAAAAATGGCATTTTTCTTTGAATATCAAAATAACACCTCTTATTGGAAAACCCTTTAGATTTTCGCAGCGCTTTTGATTCTTTAAATCATGAATTGCTTTGGCACAAACTTTATAATATTGTATTGTCCGCGAAATTTATAAGAATTCTTCAATATTTGTATAATAATGCACATTTACAAATTAAAATTAAGAACAACCTTTCAAACCCGGTTAAAATCACTAAGGGCGTTTTACAAGGCGAGATTCTCTCTCCGCTTTTATTTTCTTTATTTTTAAATGATATATGGGATTTTTTTAAGGAGTCTGGAGTTAGGGGTATTAATATAAATGGTCATAATGAACTACTTATTTTGGTCTATGCAGATGACCTTGTGCTTTTATGTCATTCCGCGGTAGACGTTGCAAAAAAAACTATATTTACTCCAAATATACTGTAAACATAATTCTCTAGAGGTAAATGAGAATAAAACGAAAATTCTCTTTTTCCATAAAGGTCGTGCAAAAAAGCAAAAAATTCCGTTTCTTTATAATGGTAACTTATTAGAAATAGTTAGCTCATTTTGCTACTTAGGTACCACCTTCAGTTCATCTGGCAAATTCAGACTTGCAGTTCAGGAAAATGCAAAAAAGGCTTCACTTGCAAGCCAAAATGTAAGATCAATTTTATGTAAAGAAAAATCTGTAGGATGGAATGAGAAAACTAAGTTAATGGACTCAATAATTAAAGCCACTTCATTATACGCTGCAGAAATATGGGGCCCCTTTCAACACGAACAAATCGGAAAGGTACAACTACAATTTCTAAAAAAGTTATTACGCTTTCCAAAAAACACACCAAACCATTATATTAGACTAGAGACAGGTACTATCCATATTTTAGTTGAAATATGGAAACGTGTTCTGTCCTGGTGGGGTAAAATAACTACTATGAGCAGTGAAAGATTACCGAAAATTTTAAATGAAAGGTTAATAGTCTTAGATAAATTAGACTCAAACAAAAAAGGACTTAATTGGAGCACACAAATTAGAATTTTTCTAAAAACAATGGGCTACTCTCAGATATGGAACAAGCAAGCCATAACTAAAATACAGATAAAAGAGATTATAGAAAAATTTAAGGCAATACTGGTTAATAAAGATTTAGAAAAACTTCAACATTCAAATTTTAACTTTTTTAATAAGATTATTAAATTTAATAATGAGAGGGAACAATATTTAAATCTAAATTTAAGTATACAAAAAATACAAATTATCAGCCAAATACGGTTGGGAAGCAAGCTTGGTCTAAAAAAATTTTATAGGGATATGAAATATGAGTTAGATGCGATAAATATTTGTACGATCTGCAATAAAATGAAACTAGAAGACCTATATCATTTTTTCTTTGAATGCCCTATCTATCAACCTCTAAGACTCAAATATTTAATTATTTTGAACATAAATACATTTAATGTAAGTAATTACTACCTACCAATTTTTTTGCAATCTTAACGCACCCAAAATTAACAATATATTTTTCTTTACAATTGAAGCTATGAAACTTAGAAGCTTTATTCTAAATGAATGATCTGTTGCTTTGCTATTGTTATCACTTATTTTTCTCAAGTATACTTGTTGCATATCTACTTTCATAATTTGTATTTTATTCGCATTTAAAAATGTATTATATTTTGGGTAATTCTATGTAATGGTTTGTAACCGAATATTTTTATTGTCTGGCTGTTAATGTCATTTTTGCTACTTTGTTAATTTAATCAGTATATTATATGTAAAATATATAATTATTTCATAGTTTTAATCGTTTGGCTTTTGTTATTTTAGTTCTATATTACTTTTGCTTATTTATTACATCTAATGGTTTAATTAATTGTATTTGTAAAAAGAATACTTTTGTGTACCGCATTATAATAATTGTCAATCCATTTGTATGGGGCTGAGCCCCGATGGCAAATTAAATTGAATAAATAAATAAAATAAATAAATAAGGAATTAAATGATGGACAAAACTAGTTCTATTTGAAGCAAAACTGATTTTTACATAAGTTTTACCTTCCGTCACTTTTAGGTAAGGAAGGTATTATCTTTGGTCAAAAAATTCAATACTGAGTTTCTAATGAATAAGCACGTTTTGGGGTCCCCAGAATACGAATCTAATATTTTTATAATGATGTCTGTATGTATGAGTGAATAGATTGCTGTTAATTTGTACACAGTTTAGTTAATCTGATATAAAAATAAATGTCTGGAAATAATTTAGTAATCTAGGCTAGGGGGTCTTGCGTTTGATAATAAATAGATAAGTATTTTAATGGCTTTGTAAATAAATAATGTTAACATACATTCATGTACTTTCCATTTTGCCACTGAGTAATATGATCGAAGATACATCTTGCTTACAGACAAAGGATTATCATCATCTTTGTAATCCAACAAAAGCTTTTCTTTCGTGTCTGCATTCCAGGCCCATAGACGTATTTGATTTCCGTCTTTCGTTAATAGAAAGTGTTTCCATTTTGATGCGTCCAACAGCTTTTCCTAAAAGTAATGTATTACTTATATAACATTATACTGGGTGTTAATTATAAATCGGGCCATAGGAGTTTAACATAGGAAATCTTTTACCAATTAATTTTAGCTAAAATTGTTTCTAATAAAAGTTGTAGATAATTAAATTCTACGCCTAAATCAACAAATTAATTTAATTTTACACGTGAACGTGGTAACGTCTAAAATTGAATTTTAAATTATACAAATACTCATTTATAGCGTTGGATGGTTTGGTGTGCAGCCGCCAACTTTTAAACAGTGGAGACGGGTAGGGAAGGAAGGATGAAGGGCGCCACGTAATTTTTACCCGCAAAATTACGAAGAGGACGGTACAAAAACTATATAGAAAGATAATACTACCTACCCTGATTGTTGCCTGAAAACGCTGAGGGTTTATAAATAAAAAGGATATTTAAGAAAACAGAATTTAATAAATGTAAAATTTAAAAACAAGCAGAAGGCACTGCAAAATTTGTATGGTAATGTACAACGCAAGAATGTAAAATACTACAAGAAAATAAATAGTAAAACCAATAAATAATAAATGTACAAAAATATGTTGTTGTACGCGGAGTCTCATAACCCAGTTTTGGGCGCAAGCATAACATCTATGCAGCGTGAAATTGATCAAACTTCGTAGCGCGGGCAGGTATTTGCCAGTTGGAGCGCTCGCACGTTCCAGAGTTACAAGCCACGACAATGGGCAACAATGCAACGAAATATAATATAATCAGAAAATACTATTTTACATATAATAAATTTGCAACAATAATGCTTACAATGAGCCGATGGCTCCAATTTACAAACACAAGAATACTGTAAGCTGCAATTGACTAAAAATTAATATAATAAAACAACGAATTTCACAAAACATACTACTTCCAACAATGAAGCGCCAAATAATATTTTAACTACAGTCCTCCTAGACAATAATTGAACTATTAAGTTCTTTTCTCGCAACAATAAAAAACCAAAAAGAGGAAGAACGGTACTAAATAAAAGGTACTTATCCACATGGCGCGTTCGGGGGAATTATAGTCAACGAAGTAGGGCGATGATGACGGCGGAGGGACAGTCACTGGGCACGAAGAAGGTGTTCACAACAATAACAATGCTGACGCTGACGCAAATCCTCCAAGGAGAGATGACTTCCAGAACTCGAAAAAGATGCTCGTGACACCACACGCAGACACCCACCAAAATACATAACACTGGAAAGTCTTTCGAGCACCCCGATGTCGTACAAATCCGCAACAATGGCGAGATCAAAAACTGGTTCTAAACAACAATCGGGTACTCCACTCGCGTCAAAACTAAGTCACGCTGACCATCAACCACGTAAAAAGAAACACAACTACCCCATAAGAGAGCCTGTACCAGAATCCATAAGGCTGATATTTTTTTCCGGAACTCCGAAGTTTAGCCGGAGGAAGATGGCGCAAAAAAGTCAACCACAAAATAAAAAGAAGAAATACAATAAAAACGAAACACCACGCCACTGGCGCAATGCGACACTAAAAACATGTCCAGCATGGTAAACAAATAACCTCGTATGTCGCCAAAGAATGAACTATTGAAACAACCACTAAATAGACTAGGAATAGGGCGAAAATAGTCAGAAAAGAGATTTAGGTAAGTTACTAATTCGAACCTATTTTACATAAATAAACACTATAGGAACATTTGAAATACAGGGTGTTAATAATATTAAGTTGTAACACCCGAAAACGGCAGTTAGAACTCATTGAAACAAATAACTTTTCTTAGTTCAAATTTTTGATTTGGAGCCCCAGTTAATAGTTATTGGCATTTTTTGTTTTTCGAAAAATCGTCATTACTCCCTTATTTTAAAGAATATTTAAAAAATACAAAAAAAATCAACATTTGCTTTCGGTTCTCTAAAACATTTGTATTTACAATTATTTTCTATTTTATCAAATAACAAAATGGCGACCGATCAAAAATTTCAAAACAAGATCTTTTTGAAAACCACTCGATCGATTTTTGAAAATAAAACATTTATAAAATCATTAAACTATGTGCTATAATATTTGTCTGAAACATGTTTTTCGATCTGTCCAAAAAAAGTTTTTATTCAAATTGAATTACAAGATAAATTGTAACAAACTGCAACAAACATTTAAAACAAAGTAGGCTTGCTGCCATTAAACAAGAAAAACAAGAAACAAACAAATAAATAAGAAAAATAAAACAATGAACAATGAAACAATAAGGGAGGGACTAAATTTGATTTTCAAAATGGCCACCATTCGCAGGAACGCAAGCCGGCAGCGTGTTTCAATATTAGAAGAGACACTTGCAAGAACTGCCTGCTTGTCTTTTATATCTTCTTCTGAAGCTACTATTTTAGCCACCAGTAAGTTTGTAAGTGGCGTCTGTGAATATTGTTTTTAAGCGTTTTCACGTGTTTTTACACATTCTCGTTCCAATATGTCAGTTTTGTTGTACTTTGTTGGTTAATTTAGTATAAGTCATTTGTTAAATGTATGTTTCTGAGGTCAAAGTAGTATAAGTCACTTATTTTCTAAAATATGTATTTTTTTTCAAAATTATTGTGTATGTTTGTTCTTGTGCCGTTTTACAAACAATAATCATTTATTATTTTATTTTTAGTCTTATCAATGATCAAGACACGTTAAACATTCAAACCTATCTCCTGCGAAATGCAGTTTTTGTACTTATACTCTTTTGCCCACGCACCAGAGATATATATATATATATATATATATATATATATATATATATATATATATATATATATATATATATATAGTAAAGTTATTAAAATATTGGAATATTCAGGGACTAAATCATCATATCCGAAGCGTTAATACCGCGGGGGTGGGGGTAGAGTCCGGTATTTTTATAGCTTTCCTCCATTGGGATCTTTTCTTGGCATCCTCAGAGCTGACATTCGCCAGATTCATGTCGTCCTTTATTGTGTCCATCCAGCGTTTTTTTGGCCGATCACGTGGACGTTGACTATGGAACTCAAGTCGCAGGGCCGTCTTGCCTATTAAGTCTTCTCTGCTGCGTATCACGTGCCCGTACCATCGTAGACGTGCTTCACGCATTTTCTCCGTGATTGGTGCCACGCCCATAATTTTTCTTATATAAATATTTGACATATGGTCAAAGCGAGTAAACCCCAGAGCCCAACGAAGCATCCTCATTTCCATACCATGGAGTATTCGCTCATGCTGCGTTGTAGTTGGCCAACATTCAACTCCGTATAGGGCTACGGGGCGCACCACCGTTCTATAAATTCAGGGACTAAATAATCTTTATAAATTAAGTCAAAATGAGGAATTAATTCAAGTCAAAAACCTGCCTATATTCTTATAGAACTACCAAATTTTCCAACAATTTGCTATAAAAGATGCCAGCGTAGGTAGAGCACGAAGGGAAATCATTATATTAATCAAAAAGGAAGAACAAACTATTAATATCATTACTAGTAAACCACACTGGCTGTTTTTGGAATTGTGTATATCAAGTCGGAAAATAATACTGGGAAATGTATACTTTTCACCCTCATAAAAATATGAAACTTTATTCAAACTATTCGCCAACAACCTTCAAGATATTAGAGAAGCATTTCCATCGCATGCCTACATTATTGGAGGTGACTTCAACTGTAGAATCAGCAATTTAAATCAAGCGGACAATTGTGATTTCTTTAACTCGAACATAATAAATACTCGATCAAGTAAAGACACTGTAACAAATAAAAAAGGGCGCAACTTAGTCGACATTATGGAAAACGAGAACTTAAGCACACTAAATGGAAGAACAACTGACGACTATCCTGGAAATTTTACGTACATAGGTGCTAGAGGGAAATCCGTCATAGACTTTATATGGTTTGATATAAATGCATCCAATCTTTTCAAAAATTTCTCTGTCGACGGCGAGATTCTGATATTCGATCACTTAATTTGCAAAATCTCAATTACAAACATTTGGAATAGCAAACAGAAAATCATCAGTGATACACGTAAGCCTAAACTCACAAAATGTTTATGGGACAATAATAAAATATCTGCATATCAAGAACAGACTGAAAACTTTCTTCTGCAAATTAAAGACGAACCAGAGAACGCAACTGAAAAATATGAAACACTCTTAGCAGCAATTAAAACTAGCTCAAATAAAATTGGATTAAGTAAGGAAACAATAATTTCAAACCCTCACAAGCAATCAAAGCCTTGGTATACTAGCGAATGCAAGAAACTTAAAAAAAACTATGAGGAAAACATTAAGAATTTGCAAAGCACATAACTTTGATAATGAGTACTTAATCTGTATACAATATGAAAAAGTAAGATATAATCAGGAGTTCAAAAACAAATTATCGAATATAAAAGATCAAAAGGAATTTTGGAAAACTATGAAATCCCTTTTTCCTAGAAACTATTCTGCAAATGCTATAACAATAGCTGAATGGCACCAATATATCATGAAATGGTACGGAAACAAAATCATATCCGAAGCAAACATCCTTGATACTCGTCATCCATACCTTGACAGTGATATCACTGTGGCAGAACTGAATCTTGCAATAAAACGCTTAAAAACAAACAAATCACCAGGTTTAGATACAGTCATTAACGAGCAATTGATTCATCTACCTGAATGTGGAAAACAATACCTTAAAAATATGCTAAATCAATTTTTAACAGAAGAAAATATACCTAAATAAACTCTCAATGATCCACAAAAAAGGAATCCTAACAGACCCAAATAACTACAGACCGATTGATTTAATTAAAAACATAACAAAACTGTTAACATCTATAATTAACAATAGACTCCAAACTTGGGTAGAAAGCTTCAGCATCCTCCCAGAATCGCAAGCGAGTTTTCGGAAAAACAGATCATGTGGCGGCAACATCTTTGTATACAGGATGAGTCACCGAAATCGCCGTCTTCGATATCTCCCTTGTCGTTAGTAATACAGCATAAGTTTATTAACAGAATTTATTCGTCTACTCAAGGAGCATAACGTAAAATTATTTTCACATATACAGGGTGTTGCATTACGGCTCGGCGAGAATTGTTTTTCTTTTTTAAATGGAACACCCTATATATTTTTATATACTTTGAATTGTATTTTATTCACCTATACGAACATATGAATTTTGTTTAAGTTTTCCACGGCGTTGCCAAGTTATTCCGTTTTTTCTCTAAAAAAGACCAAATACACGCATTGCTTTATAAAGGCTTACTGAAGTTATTTTAATAGTGAGAATTAAGAATTTTTTTTCTGTATAACTGTAATTATACTCTATGTTCTGACATTTTTTTTTAAATGTAATTATACAGGCTGTTCAATAAAGCGAATCAAATGTGCTCAATTTCAAATGACTATAACTCGTCATTTTCAAATGGAACACCCTATATTTTATTATTCAGTTGTGTGTATTTTTGTATTATCTTCATATGTTATTAAGGGTATCCCATGCCTAAAACCAATAATTTTTGAGATTTTCACCATTTTTCTCTAAATTTATATATTCACTTAAAAATTAAATCTATTATACCATTGATATTGTTTTTTGAATAAGAAACAATTGCAGTAATGATAGTATTTTCATTAGCGCAGTTGTTATTAATAACAGAGGGATTAAGTAAATTAATTTATTAATATGAGTCTCTCATAAGAAGAACTTACGAATATGGTGTACGCACTTAGAGAAGCGGAAAGAAACCCTCTTTTGTCGTACTGAACATGACCAGTTCTTTCAAACCTTTCCCTTAGTTTTTCAAAAGAACGCGGATTTGGATGTCGTCTTCCCGGAAACCGTTGTGCATAAATTCTTGATGCCAAAAGAGGGTTTGTTTCGGCTGCTTCAAGTGCATACACCATATTCCTAAGTTCTTCTTGCGCACTCTCCACGCCAGCATTGAGTGCCCGTGAGGTGACGCCTGGCCTGACCAGCATACACCATATTCGTAAGTTCTTCTTGCGAGAGACTCATATTAATAAACTAATTTACTTAATCCCTCTGTTATTAATAATAACCTGGCTAATGAAAATACTATCATTACTGCAATTGTTTCTTATTCAAAAAACAATATCCATGGTATACTAGATTTAATTTTTAGTTACATATATAAATTTAGAGAAAAATGGTGGAAATCTCCGAAATTATTGGTTTTAGGCATGGGGTACCCTTAATAACATATGAAGATAATACAAAAATACACACAACTGAATAATAAAATATAGGGTGTTCCATTTGAAAATGACGAGTTATAGTCATTTGAAATTGAGCACATTTGATTCGCTTTATTGAACAGCCTGTATAATTATATTTAAAAAAAATATGTCAGAACATAGAGTATAATTACAGTTATACAGAAAAGAAAATTCTTAATTCTTACTATTAAAATAACTTCAGTAAGCAATGCGTGTATTCGGTCTTTTTTAGAGAAAAAACGGAATAACTTGGCAACGCCGTGGAAAACTAAAACAAAATTCATATGTTCGTATAGGTGAATAAAATAAAATTCAAAATATATAAAAATATATAGGGTGTTCCCTTTAAAAAAAGAGAAACAATTCTCGCCGAGCCGTAATGCAACACCCCGTATATATGAAAATAATTTTACGTTATGCTCCTTGAGTAGACGAATAAATTCTGTTAATAAACTTATGCTGTATTTCTAACGACAAGGGAGATATCGAAGACGGCGATTTCGGTGACTCACCCTGTATAACTCAATTATTCATTCAAGGATGCTAATCACCAAATAAGGAACGTACGCCATTTTCATTGATTTTAAAAAAGCATTCCCCACGAAAAACTTTGGCAAAAAATATTTCAATTAGGGGTTAGTGGCAAGATCACTAGACTTCTGCGCAACATGTGCAACCAGGCGACCCTACAAGTAAACTCAAACTCCAAACTTACGCCACAAGTCGACATAACAAAAGGAGTCTTGCAAGACGAATGCACAAGCCCGCTGCTTTTTGCTTTGTATATTGCAGATTTGGAAAACACATTTAGAATCCAAAACTTAGAAGGAACTTATATAAATCATAGAACAAAAATATTATCATTACAGTATGCTGACGATATAGTTTTATTTGCCAATTCTCCAGCAGACATACAGAGGAAGCTAAAAGTTCTGGAGATATACTGCAATTCCCTTGAACTGAACATTAACGCAAGTAAAACAAAAATCATGCACTTCTACCAGGGCAGATCACGCAACCAAAATTTCAAATTTATATGCCAAGGACATGAAATAAACTACACCAAAACTTACACTTACCTTGGCATCACATATAAAACTTCAGACTTGTTTGCAGAAAATGTGAATATTGCCACAAATAATACGAAAAAAATAACAGGATGTATCAAAAATACTCTAAATAAATCAAAAGACTTCGACTGGAACACCATAAACGAACTGTTTAATAAATTAGTAACGCCTTCACTACTTTACGCCTCGGAAACTTGGGCAATAAACTGTGCTGATATAATAGAAAAACGTCAAACTAATTATTTTAAAAGTATCCTGGGATGGCAAATGACTACACCTAACTATATTGTCAGATATGAAACAGTCCATTATAAGTTAGAGCTCCTAAAGGTTCATTCACAGTTACTAGCTACTGTTTTAATTTATTGTCGTAATGCTAATTCATAAGATTATAGTCAAACATCCATTCGCTGCGACGATTTTAGTAGATAAGCGTAACGCTAACGATGATTCTGACATCAATACGCAAATATTATAACCTTACAAAAATAATACTAACAGTAATTAATAAGAACATAATTATAAGACATACATATATAATTAATAAAGAAATTAATATATTTTTAAATTTATTAAATGCTGGATGAGTTCACCATCGACGCCTTGATTTTTTCTTATTAATGCTAATTTACATTTTACACAATTAATTATAAACATACCACTTGCGGCAGCTATTATTTTATTCCGGCGTTGAATAAATAAAAATCCTTCAGCATTCATGTTGACAGTTGTCATCTAATATAAAAATGACCGTCTTACGCATGCGCACACAAATTTATGCATAAGCACAGAATACAGAACTCTAGAGTTCTGTATTCTGTGGCATAAGCGTAAAAGTTTCGAGTTCGCAAACTTTTGTGGTTATGCATTACGCTTACGCGTTAGCACTAATTTTTAGCAGTGAATGGTCTTATGCATTGCCGTCTATCTACCTTTTTCTACGTTATGCGTTAGCGTCATTTATTAGCATTACGCACTAAAACAGTAGCTGTGAATGAAGCTTAATAGTTCATAGGAATGCTAAATTTATGGTATAAAATTCTTCTCATGCCAGACAAAAAATACCCAAAAATATGCTATAACAAATTATTAACTAGAAGTAGAAATAAATCAATAACCAACAGAATGCCGGAAAAGTTCAACTGGACAAGGAATATCCAAACCATCCTTGAGAAGACTATTTTTTTGGAGATCGGCGAAAATCAAAACTTTCTACAAATTAAAAAAGAAATCCCAAATATAATGAACTCATACCGCCAATATCTCTACAACTTTGATATCTCCCGTATAACTCACTCATCCTATAATCCACTACTACAAATCCTACAACTACTTTAATTTATTCCAAACGTTTGATGCTCCTTTTAATATCCTAAAACTCATTTCCAAACTTCGTACAGCTAATACAAAAAAAAAATCAGATATTCCGCGACGGAGTGGTTTTCGCATTCGACCAAGAACAGATCTGCACACCATGCAACACACACCAGGAAGATAGCCTGCAACATTTTCTCTTCATTTGCCCAATAATTGAACCAATAAGGAAGGAATATGTTCAGATCAAGTTTTTAAAATATTTTTATATCACGTGTGTATAAAAAACAAAAGGGAGATGTCTGTCATCATCTGTCATAATTATATGTTTTTCGATCGGACGAAAACTGACACGTTTCCGGTGTGTTTTCGAACCGAAAAGTGCATTGTTCCGGTATTCTAGTGTAGTTGCTAGGCAACGAAAAATAACAGTCCGGGCATATTTTTTCCGGCGCGTGACAAAGTATTCCCGGACAGTACGCGGTTATGATATTTTTCAAATATATTTTGACTTTTATGAAAATAAATAAACAAACCATAGTTACGCTATCCTCAGATATTTTTATCAAAACAACTCAATAATCTTATGTCTTGTTTGTTGTCTGACATTTATAAATGAAATATAAAATAACTAATTATTGAACATAAACCGATCGAAAAAAAATTGTATGTGTACCACGTAGGAAAAGTGACTTCCCGGACTCCTGGTGTTGCTGCAATTTCCACCATCGTCCGGGAATATATCACTTTTCCTACTAGATACACAATATACTATTATTTATGATATTGATTTAATGTATGTTATATTCTGCGTTAAAATAAAGTTGTTTTCGTTGTGTTACACTTATTGAGTAGTACGTGTATTGAATTGTATGCGTTACTACAAATATATCTCCAAATACCTGACTAATACCCCATTAGAAGAACTCAATATATCCCTTTTGTCAAATTACACAGCAGAAAAATTGTACAACATTTATAACTTTTGTTATCAATGTTCTAAAACTAAAACCATTTATTGAATGTACCTATGTAGCACGTATTGTGCAATATTTAAACTAAATCATTGTAGCTAACCAATTGTATAAGATATTTTCTTGAACAAATATGGGTCCGTGAAGTTGGCACGTCATTGGAAGCACAAATATTCTTTTTTATATTAGTAATTAGTGCTTCGTTAGTGCTCTTTTGTGCTTCAAAATTTTTTTAAATTAATTGAACGGTTCACGAAATAATTAACATTATATGATGACGTGCCAACTTCACACTTAGCACGTCATTAATAAAATTTCAAATTACTTATTACATCTTTTGTTAGTGCTTCGTTAGTGCTCTTTTGTGCTTCAAAATTTTTTGAAATTAATTGAACGGTTCACGAAATAATTAACATTATATGAAGACGTGCCAACTTCACACTTAGCACGTCATTAATAAAATTTCAAATTACTTATTACATCTTTTGTTAGTGCTTCGTTAGTGCTCTTTTGTGCTTCAAAATTTTTTGAAATTAATTGAACGGTTTACGAAATAATTAACATTATATGATGACGTGCCAAGTTCACACTTAGCACGTCATTAATAAAATTTCAAATTACTTATTACATCTATTGTTAGAGCTTCGTTAGCGCTCTTTTGTGCTTCAAATTTTTTTGAAATTAATTGAACGGTTCACGAAATAATTAACATTATATGATGACGTGCCAAGTTCACACTTAGCACGTCATTAATAAAATTTCAAATTACTTATTACATCTTTTGTTAGTGCTTCGTTAGTGCTCTTTTGTGCTTTAAATTTTTTTGAAATTCATAAAGCGGTTTATGAAATAATTGAGATTATGTGATGACGTGCCAACTTCATGGCATTAATAAAATATTATACTGTTTAACACATATTTTGTTAGGGCTATGTTAGTGCTCTTTTGTTGTTTATAATTTTTTTTGAATACATAGAACAGTTCATGAAATAATTTATATATTTTTTTTTAATGGAAACAATATTTAACTTTTTACCTAAAAAAATCCACATACTTGTATTTTCCTGTTTTAAATTATATAAAGGGTGTTTAGTTACGAATTTGTTTTATTATATTAATATTAATTTAAAGATAAACTTAATTTCATGTTAACTATCAAAAAAATAATTTCATTATTTACAAAAAAAAAACACATTCTAAATTATTTAAAAAAATCCGAATATTCTTAAAAAAAAATCTTTGTATTTGGCCTTTATGTTCCTAAATTTTTATACAGGGTGAGTCGGGGTGACGCCCCCCCCCCCTCTTTAACTTGTTTATTTTGAGTAATAGAAAAAAATACTCATACAGAAGTTTTATAATTTTAAATATACAATTTTATGGCAAATGTAGATATTATTTACAAAGTCAGGTTTAAAAAATACGATTATCGACTTTTATTTATTAAATAGCAACTTATAATTATTTTACTAAAATATAAACCGCCATATCTTTCTCTTTTCAATAATGTATTAATTATAATGAATGTATTTGAAAAAAATCGAGAAAAATAAAATAATTGAGATATATGGGAAATAATTTTTATTCTAATATTATAGGTGGCTATGTGAAAATAAACAAAATATTTATATAGTTTTAGGGTATAAAATTCTCCATCTAAATCAATAAACAGAATTACTTTTACATGCTTTGTAGCGGCAGAAATTAAATATGAAAATTTCGAAAATTACGTTGAAAATAATATCGATAGCCATGGAATTGAACAAAAAATAAATAAATTCTTGACATTTTATCTGTCACAACCAGGGGGCTGAAACTGATTTCAGAAACGTGATAACAAGTTTTCAATCTAGTAGCGTTTGGAAATACTTCCTGACCCTTTCATAGATGTCATAAGTAGTACAGATTTTACAGTGATTCTCAAACTTTAATGTCTAAATACTATAAAAAGGTAACATAATGTTTGAGAACTGCTGTAAATTTCCCACAATTCTCTATTGCATCGAAATACTTTGACATTTAAAACTATTATTTGTGAATTGGTATTTTTATAGAAACACAGTACTTTATAATACAATATATTTTCGGTAAGTATATTATATTTCATATTAGCATTATTATACGGGGGGTGATATAAAAACTTAATGACAAATTAATAATGTTTCAGAAAAAGATCACATGAACTTGTAACTTCTGTGTAGTGAAGAGACATTCCTGCAGAAGAAGTTGATAGCGCCGAGTAGAAGACATAGTGTGTATAAATGGACTGGGAGTATGTACATCATGGCGGTGCTCTTAGAAGTTTGGTTGTAGGAGACCAGCAAGATATCACAATTCTTTGGCAAAATGACATAAACCTTCATAAGATTCATCAGAGAATGTTGGAATAGTATGGTGTTGCCAGTTTTAATAAAAAAAAGAGTGTAAAATAGGATAATTGGTTAAAAAGTGGACGAACATCGATGACGAGGTCAAAGAAACAATGCATTTCTAGCAGACATTTAAATTAACATTCCTTTTTTGAAATAAAAATATCTCTTGTAATAATATTTCAAATTTTTGGTTCCTTGAGTAGTATGAGGTTAAATTTTAATAGTTGTTGCCGGGCAGTTTGAGATTTGTAATTATTTATTTGATTTAAATAGTGTAATGTATACATTTTTAAAAAAAGACATGAAATATTAATGATTTTTTATAGTGCAAGATATATTTCACATTTCTTGATAATGTCTTTAATAAATTATCTATTTTCGATAGATTTTTTATTAATTGCATTATGAAGAAATAAAATTTAAAGTTTAGAATAATTCGAAATGAATTTATATTTCCCGCCACCTTGTCGGCTGTCAAATTTAGTTCTCTGACCTTTTCATAGATGGCAATAAACTTGTTATCACGGTTTAGGGAGATACCCAATCTTCTACTATATATTTTCCTTAATCTATGGTCACAACGTATGTTCTGACAATTTGATTTTGTCTCTGGTTTTATTGTTTGAAATTATTAAAATATGAATATTTATACTAATAAAAAGTTTTTATGGATAAGTGTAGACCACTTCTGTAGTACTAGATATATTGGAAATGAGTTGGGAGTACATCACAGCATCATAAAAATATTTAAAAAAAAACGTATTATTCTTATAAAATGCAGTGTCACAAAGAACTTGTCCCATACGATGAAGAAAGTAGAAGAGTGTTTTGCGTAGATATGCAGAACCCGGCTAGTAATGATCAAAATTTGTTCCATTTCTTTCACGGACGAATGCACTTTCACTTTGAACAATGAACCAAATATCCAAAATACCCGTTGTTGGGCTATAGAAAATCCTGGAATTAATATTTCAACAAGGACATAATATCCTCGAAAAGTTAATATTTGGGCCGGAATTTTAGGTCACCACATAATTGGTCCTATTGAAATACGTGGCAATCTAAATACCGAAAATTATTTGGAGATGCTACAAAATGAAATTGGTCCTGCAATAGACGATGTTGTGCGCCCAGATCGAGAGGTCTGGTTCCAACAGGATGTATGTTCTGCAACACTAGGAACTTTAGAGAATATTTGGATCTGGTATTTCCTGGGCGCTGGATTGGACGAGGGGGTATTATTGACTGACCTGCTAGATCTCCAGATCTTGCTCCATGTGACTTTTTATTATGGGGTTACATAAAAAATCAAATTTATAAAAAAGGCACGAAAACATAAATGATCTAAGAGATTCCATATTTAATGATTGTCATCGTATAATGGTTCTGCATTTGAATATTTATTGTAACTATTATCTTTATAATTACTTGTTATCCGTTTACTAATTACTACAAAACTTTTCTTGCTTAGCATATTTTGTTACGCAATATTGAATTTTTAATAAATTCATATATTAAACAAAACTGTATTTTTTAAATTTATTTATTAATCTAATATTTCTATTGTTGTTATAATTAACGATATTTGCCCAAATAGAAAAACGTCAAGCATTTATTTATTTTTTGTTCAATTCCATGGTTGTCGATATTTTCAAAGTAATTTTCGACATTTTCATGTTTAATTTCTGCCGTTACAAAGCATTTAAAAGTAATTCTGTTTATTGATTTAGATGCAGAATTTTTTGCTCTAAAACTGACGCGTTTTTGCTTAAAATATATAGGCAAGCAGGGAATTGCAAAAAAAATGATTTCCATGTTAATCTGCTACGTACACCTTTAAGATAGATACACGGTATATGAAGTGAAAATTAAAATAAATTGTTCCTTTACTAGAACTATCAACATTTTAAAAAAATCAAAATTAGATGAACATAGTTCTAAAATAAGCCTGCGTTTTCAAAAAGTATTTTTGAGTTCTATTAGTATTTGACTATGATTTTATGACGAAAACAGCATTTCTCGTTTTCCCTATAAAATCAAAGTCATATACTAAAAGATTTCTATAATACTGTTTTTAAAATGCAGGTTTATATTAGAAGTATGTTCGTCTAATGTTGAATTTTTTAAAATGTTAACTATTCTAGTACATGAAATGTGTTTTCTCCACGACGGTGCACCGGTGCATTTCGAACGTCATCACTTAAACCATGCATTTGGAAATAAGTGGCTTGGTCGAGACGGTCCTGTTTCTTGGCCTCCGCGGTCACCTGACTTAACACCATTGGACTTTTATTTGTAGGGGCATATGAAAAACATGGTATACACCACCGAAATTATCGACCCTGAAGACCTCCGTAACCGGGTGGAAGCAGCAGCTGCGGAAACTCGACAAGGCATGGGCCTTGCAACGTACGTTAATTCATGGATACGCCGAGCAAGACCTTTGCATACAGCAGCAGGGTGATAACTTTGAACATCTGTTATAAAAGCGCTTATCGTTATGTTTTAATTCCATAAAAATAAAAACTAAAAAAATTCATATCTCTTTTATTATAAATATTTTACTAAGGTGTTTTAATGTTTTTCGCCTTCTTTTGACCTGTAGTATCACCCATTAAAAAAAAACAAAGACCGTAAACACACTGTATATATATATATATATATATATATATATATATATATATATATATATATATATATATATATATATGTGTGTACAGGATGTTTCAGGATTAGTGTAACAAACTTTAACAACTTATTCCTGAGGTCATTTTGAGTTGCCAGAATACAAGAGGTTAAAGTTCTATAAATAATACGAAATTTTCTAATTTTTGTAATCAGTGTACTTTCGGAAAACAAGAGTTTTTATTGAAAAGTCATACCTTATTTGTATTAATTAATTTTATTTATTAATATTAACGAATACGATTTGGACAACAAAACATACGATTCAAAATTTATATCAAATACATTAAATTATGTACATTTATTAATATTACAATGAATTTTACACTCTAAAGCATTCTATTTACAGCAGAAATATTTCAAACTTTTAACACATTTTTGGTATCAGTGGTTTACATGCACTAAAACCATTTTTTACTATTTTAGTAACTTTTGAATTAAAACTACAGTTTAATGTCTAAATTTTACTTTAAACTACTTGTAATGAAAATTGTTAAAAATTCCGACGTTGTTGGACATTTCAGCAAGCCGTCCTTTCTCTTTAAAATTTTCTCAACTCAATAATAACTCTTGTTTTCCGAAAGTACCTTGATTACATAAATTAGAAATTTTTGTGTTATTTATAGAACTATGTTCATATGACATTTTTGGCTCAAAATGACCTCAGGAATAAGCTGTTAAAGTTTGTTGCACTAGTCCTGAAACACCCTGTATATATATATATATATATATATATATATATATATAGTGTTTGAAAAAGTGATTACACCCATTTATCTGGCTTATTATTGCAGATACGCTTATTGATTATAGGACATAATTTATTCAATACAATATCTGCGATTATTTTATATGAAAAGTGTAATTCTGGGACTTCCGGTACAACCGGAAGTGATATCAACTTTGTTAATTTAAATACAACCTTTACTAGTTTTTTATAAATTTAGATTGTATTTTTTAATCCCTTTACGACCATACCAAATTTCTTAGTATTTACCATATTCATTTATTAAAAATACTTATCATTAATGGATGTAATTTAATAACACACAAACATACAGACATCATCGTAAAAATGTTATTATCGGATTATAGGGATCTTAAAAAGTGCTTATTTACTAAAATCTGGATATGCGATTTTTAGAATGATTCCAATACCTGTCTTAACATTTATTTCAATCTATTTCTTGCATATATTAATAATATTGTTCAATATTTTGGGCTTTGCTACATAAGCACATTTTTAGTCATTCTTGTAATACTTTGTATTGTAAGTAAAAATCTATTTATCCACAAGTATTATTTACTTAGTACAAGTATTAAACCAGCAATGCCAAATTTCTTGTTTTTCAGTGTAATCCAAGAACGGAAATTACGCAATGCAATAATATAATAGATTCTACAGACGGAAAAGACGCTTTTATCGTCATTTTAGGTAAGGAAGATATTATCTTGGGTCAAAAAATTCGATGATGAGTTTTTAGACAATAAGCACGTTTTAGGGTCCCTAGAATACGATTTTACCATTTTTACGATGATGTATGTGTGTGTATGTGTATGTGCGTGTGTGTGTGTGTGTTTGTGTATGTGTGTGACGATTTTTTCATAGACAATAACTTCAACACTACAATTCTAAAAATTATAATTCTTTCGTATTCCTTTTCTTATTGGATTTTGGTTACAATTATTGGTCAACCTGAAGTACCCTCATTTGAAGATTTTAACAGTTTTGTTTTTTGGAAAAACACTGTTAAAATCGTTTTCTGACATTTAATGTTATTATAATATTAAAGAATATTCTAGAATCTACGAATTTTGTGCATTTTATACTTCATATAGTGAAAATGATTAGGCAGAAGACACACGTCATCAACCTGAGAAAAACCTTATAGTAGAAATTATTAGTTGTTATTATATTTTTAACAAAGAATAAAGAATATACTAGTATTAAAGAAACGTATATATTAATGACTTTATAATTATGGTACGAAAATAAACTACAATTAATTCAAATAATTTTATATTCCGTAAATGGAATAACGATTGACTTTGAAATAATTGTAAATATCATAATATATAAATTACTTACTACTAGAACTTTTTTTTCTTCTTATTTTAAAAATAATTAACACCTAATAATTTTTATATTTTTAAAGTTATATTTCATTTTATAAGGTTTTTTTCAGGTTGATGACGTGCGTCTTCTGCGTTATAATTTTCACTATATTCAATGGATATAGAGTTAATGAAATTAAATTTCATAAATCAACCAGCCATGCTATAACCATGGAAACAACTACTATATTAAGAAAATTCTAATTGACAGATGTTAGTGTCAATGAAAAGTAAATGAATATGACAGAGAGATGATTATGTTGAGATTGATGTTGGGGAAGGCACCGAAAGATAGGATAAAGAATGAGAGGATAAGAGAAATGGCTCGAGTGATAGAAAAGTTTCTAGAAAGATACAGGAGAGGCGATTATATTGGTTTGAACATGTCATGAGAAGAGATGAATAATATATTGGAAGAAGAATGAACAGCTTAGTAGTAAAAGGTAGAAGAAACAGAGGAAAACCAAAGAGGAGATGTAAGGACTGTATTGCGGAAGACTTGAGAGAAAAGGAATTGAATGAGTACGATAAGCAAAATAGAGAAATGAGTTGATGAAGAAAATCAAGATTAACGATCCCTAACGAATGGGAAAAACTAAAGAAGAAGAAGAAGATGTCAGGGCCAAATGCAATTTACATAGTTCGTTTATGAAATAATTTTACTGAAAATAGAATCATTTGCAAGAAAATATATGTATGGAATTTGCACATAATACAAAGAATTAACGGAAAGTAATATGCTGGCCACATCAGATATTTTCATTAAAATATCACTGCGATTTTGATTATGGTCTCCGTACCTTCCTTATTTTATTAATGACGTGCTAAGGGTGAAGTTGGCATCATATAATGTTAATTATTTCGTGAACCGTTCAATTAATTTCAAAAAAATTTGAAGCACAAAAGAGCGCTAACGAAGCTCTAACAATAGATGTAATAAGTAATTTGAAATTTTATTAATGACGTGCTAAGTGTGAACTTGGCACGTCATCATATAATGTTAATTATTTCGTAAACCGTTCAATTAATTTCAAAAAATTTTGAAGCACAAAAGAGCACTAACGAAGCACTAACAAAAGATGTAATAAGTAATTTGAAATTTTATTAATGACGTGCTACGTGTGAAGTTGGCACGTCATCATATAATGTTAATTATTTCGTGAACCGTTCAATTAATTTCAAAAATTTTGGAAGCACAAAAGAGCACTAACGAAGCACTAACAAAAGATGTAATAAGTAATTTGAAATTTTATTAATGACGTGCTACGTGTGAAGTTGGCACGTCATCATATAATGTTAATTATTTCGTGAACCGTTCAATTAATTTCAAAAATTTTGGAAGCACAAAAGAGCATTAACGAAGCACTAACAAAAGATGTAATAAGTAATTTAAAATTTTATTAATGACGTGCTACGTGTGAAGTTGGCACGTCATGATATAATTTTAATTATTTCGTGAACCGTTCAATTAATTTCAAAAATTTTTGAAGCACAAAAGAGCACTAACGAAGCACTAACAAAAGATGTAATAAGTAATTTGAAATTTTATTAATGACGTGCTAAGTGTGAAGTTGGCACGTCATCATATAATGTTAATTATTTCGTGAACCGTTCAATTAATTTCAAAAAAATTTGAAGCACAAAAGAGCACTAACGAAGCACTAACAAACGAAGTAATAAGCAATTTGAAATTTTATTAATGACGTGCTAAGTGTGAACTTGGCACGTCATCATATAATGTTAATTATATCGTAAACCGTTCAATTAATTTTAAATTTTTTTGAAGCACAAAAGAGCACTAACGAAGCACTAATTACTAATATAAAAAAGAATATTTGTGCTTCCAATGACGTGCCAACTTCACGGACCCAACAAATATATGTATATATATACAGGGTGTTTCAGGACTAGTGTAACAAACTTTAACAGCTTATTCCTGAGGTCATTTTGAGCCAAAAATATCATATGAACATAGGTCCTGTTCCTTCTAGTTACCAAAATACAAGAGGTTGAAGTTCTATAAATAACACGAAATTTTCTAATTTTTGTAATCAAGGTACTTTCGGAAAACAAGAGTTATTATTGAAAAGTCATACCTTATTTGTATTAATTAATTAATTGTCTTAATTAAAAATTGTTGTACTTTTGATTGTATTTTTGTTTCATAATGGATGGTTATAGTACTGCTGAGTATGCAGATATGAGTTTTATTTATGGATTATGTAATGGCAATGCCAGTAATGCGTCCAGAGAATACCAAGACAGACATCCAAATAGACGCCAACCTTCCCATCGCCTATTTGCGCGCATTTTTCAGCGTCTACGTGAACTGGGTCAACAATTGTACGGGGAGGTGTTCAAAATGATGGCATTGGTGTTAATAATAACGTTGAAGATGAAGAGAATGTAATTGATGCTGTTCTCGATAATCCTAAAATCAGCACAAGACGCATCGCTGCTCAATTACACATGTCTCATAGCACTGTTTGGCGGATATTAAACCGTGAGGAATTACATCCCTATCACTTTCAGCGAGTTCAAGCACTGCAACCCGGAGACTATGGTCCTCGTTTAGAATTTAGTCGCTGGTTTCTCCGTCAAAATTTAAATGATCCTGACTTTATTTCCAGAGTGTTATGGTCTGATGAAGCCCAATTCACGAGAGATGGAGTAAACAATTTCCATAATTACCATTTATGGAGCATTGAAAATCCACATGTGATTGTTCAGACCCGTTTTCAGCAAAGATTTAACATAAATGTCTGGGCAAGAATTTTCAATACTAGACTACTAGAAATTGAAGTTTTAATTGACCGATTAACAGCTGATGGCTACAGAAACTTTCTGGAAAACAGACTACATGAACTAATATAAGATGTTCCACTTCTTGTACGTCAACAGATGTGGTACCAGCTGATGGTGCTCCTCCTCACTATGGTAAACAAGTAACTGAGTGGTTAAACCAAAACTTTCCCAATAGGTGGATTGGACGTGGAGGTCCAAACTTTTGGCCTGCAAAATCTCCAGACTTAAATCCTCTTGATTTCTATCTATGGGGACACTTGAAACAAGAAGTTTATAGGGTACAGATAAACAGGCGTGAACAGTTGCTTGAACGAATTATGAATGCATCTGCTGCCATTCGTAACGATCAAAATGTAATTTATCGTGTATATGATTCTATGATTCGCCGATGTCAAGCATGCATACGAGTTCAAGGCGCGCATTTTCAGCACTTGCTGTAATTTTTTTAAAATTTGTTATCTTATTTCATATTGTGTGAACCTATTCCATGTTGTTCTGTGTTTAGAATTTATTTATTTGTCTATTTAATAATTGTGTCATCGTATGTTTTGTTGTCCAAATCGTATTCGTTAATATTAATAAATAAAATTAATTAATACAAATAAGGTATGACTTTTCAATAATAACTCTTGTTTTCCACATGAAATAATAACAAGAGTTGCAATTTCTTCTTTTATTAATATTCTTTTATTGGCGGTTTTAATTCAAAATATTAACAATTTGACTACCATTTATTGGTGATGGGAATAATCGTACTTACTATTTTTTCACTTTGACGCAAACTACAATCAGGATCGTTCCTTGGATATACTTCTGGAACTCCTTTTACACATTTTCGTATTACTGTTTCGTTGAAATACTGAAACCCATCTATTATTATCCAGTAACATGCATCGTTCCTTGGATCTGTTCCATTACACAATACAATTTGCGCGTTACTATTTGAACGAATCGAAATGCCATAATAAAAATTGCTTCGAAGGTCGTACCTTTTATCATATTTATGATAAACCCTATTTTTTGGTCCTGGCTCACTGTAAGTGCGATATATTTCAAATTCTGAAAAATACAAATATTAGTAAAATTATACGATATAATTACATCTATTATGCTGCATTTCACTTCATGTAAATGATTTCTTAACTTCTTTAATTTGGCTACCAGAAAATTTATAATAATACTAATTAATACTGGGATTTTAGGCATTTCTATGTCTATAAGCGTTTCTATACTAACTTATTGACCTTAAAAAAAAAATGCAATTGGGAGTTCGCCTACACGTTATAAATTTCTTATACACCTATACTTCGTTCACGTGAGTACGTATCTGCCTGTTTCGTACAGAAAACTATAAAATTTAGACGGGGGAAGTCAAACCAGAATTATATTGTTATTCTTTTTAGATTTATATAATTAAAGTATTGTAAATATAATAGAAATAAGGAATACCTAGTGAGTCGGGAAGATGCCCTTCCCCTTCAAGTTTTTTCTTATAATTAATAGAAAAAAATCTGTTGTGGTCAACTCATGACCTTCCATCAATTCTATGTATTTTATATGGTCGTGAATTACTAACGGATTAAGTAATAATATTTACTGTTTCCATTTTCCATGTTGAGCTTGTAGCACCGTAGGTTGAAAGATTTATGAAAAATAATTTCTTTATAATGTTTTATTTCCAAATACATGAGTATGAAGAAAAAAATGCAATCAAATCGTAAAGATAATAAAATATTCTTTAATATTTATAACATAAAATGTGAAAACATGATAATTAACTGCGTTTATTCGAAAAAAAAAACTGTTAATGACTTCAAATAAGGTTACTTCCGGTTAACCAATTATAGCCAAAATCTAATGAACTCTTCATACGGACGTAACACACACACACGCACGCACGCCGCACGCACGCACGCACGCACACGCTCACACGCACACACACACACGCACACACGCACGCACACACACACACATACATACATACATCATCGTGAAAATGTTAAAATTGGATTGTAGGGACACACACAAACACACACACACACACACACACACACACATACACACACACACACATACACACACACACATATACATCATCGTGAAAATGTTAAAATTGGATTGTAGGGATCTTAAAACGTGGTCATTTACCAAAATCTCGATATGCGATTTTTAGCACGGTCCCTATACCTCCCTTACCAAGGGTAGCGGGAGGTAAAAATTAAAGATATCTGATCAAGATCATCTATGAATTGTATGAATTAAGATTTTATCTCCGTGCATTCTGTGAAATTCAGTAGTGTCATTTACTTAGTATTTATGGGGGTACTACTGTTATTTTATTATTATTATTATTATAACAGTATATTATACACCAAGGTTGTGGAGAGTATGATTATTGACGGAGCGAAAATATTATAATCCCTCGGTTCCCTCGGGATTATAATTCGCGAGGGCAATAATGCTCTTCATAACCGTGGTATATATACTATTTTTTTCACTAGTAGCATGTAATTTTAATAATTATTTATTAAATTAATCCCACCATAACGTCATTTTACTTTTAAATGTGATGGCACAGTTGATGCATAGTTGGCCTAAATACTGCAGGATCTGCAATAAATATGACGTCATAATTGTACAATTAATTATAATTTTTACAAATAACTTAGCAAGTACTTGTTTATAATAGTAATTTATTTATTCACTTAATTTGTGGTTCTAACCATAATTATTGTCTATGTGTATTGAATTCTGTTTGTTAGCAGTGTTAGTTAACAATAAAATAAAATAAAAGTCATTATTAATAGAAAAGATTAAATTTTCGTTTACTTACTGTAGTGTTCGGGACAGGTTTAGATTAAAAAGCATCACATGATTTAACAAACTTTATTCGACTCTGGGCTCGTCACTCTCCGAATGCTATGCTTACACATATGTGCCCATTGACAGGTTGTATCATCTGATTGTGATTGCACAGTTTTTGGTTGCACGGTTCAAGCACTTGTATTATTGTTAAATCACAAATATTATTTAAAAGTATTATTTTTAAATACTGTTTTTTTTTACATTCAATAAGCGAAATTGACATGAAAGAAATGTCAAGTATTTAATATGTTCTCGGCGCGAAAAACAAATATTCAAATTAATCCGAATTTTTAATATTGAATTAAGCTGTTTAAACAACCATTTAAATGCATAAAATATTAATAAATAAAGTCTCTTGGTTATACTAAAACTTGCTATAAACATTTCCGATTTAAAACTGTCACAGAATTATCAAAAAATGTAAATTTATTCATTATTAACTTATTATCGGTTAATAATAAAAAATTATATACCGGTAACCCAAGGTTAGTAGAATCTATTCTCTATTCTACGTACCTTGCCGGTAACCATGGACGGGTTGAGAAATTCAATTTCACGGCACTCTATTCGGTCAATAAAGTACCTCTGTGTAGCTAGTAGTGAAATAAAATATATATTATAGTAAAAGCATTCAAAATTCAAAAATAAGTCAACTGATAAGTTTATTAAGAAATGTAAAACCAAATGTGTGAAAAATAAGATAATGACAGAATGTCATCCATTGCTTACAACGTAAAATAATTCACTTCACTATTTCAATAAAACGACATAGGCTACTTTCAACAGCTCATTCATATATACCTTTTAAATTAACCAGTAATAACATTATTTTTTGTCCCTTTTTAAACAAATAAAATAATTATAGTCTACATGTGCGTAGACAATATACACATTTTAGGCCCGATATTTTCACTTCCGAATAAAGTGTCGAATAAGTATTCGTTAAATAAATTTATTCTATATATTTATCCAACGAATAACTCCATTAGGTCTTTCCACATATTTGACAAAAACAAATAACTATCTGTCGAATAATTATAACATTCGTGAATTGGTAACCTTGCAGAGTGAATTTGTGTCAGTGGAGAAGGATGGAGTTTTGCGTAGCCACGTTAAGCAGACAACGATAAAATGTGTCAATTTTTTTGAATTAGTACTTGTCAAAATTTTGTTCGACATCCTTAATGTCATCTATATCCTTCTGCATTTTTAGCCCCGGGAGAGTGTAGTTTAACAAATAATCTATTGCAGTAATCATACGCGGTAAACGAAATATATGTATATATTGTAAAATTGTTATTATAATTTTTGTATATTCCTTTCAGTTCGAAGTAAATGAATATTCTATAAAAATATTCAAAATCCGAAAAAATCCTTGATATGTGTGGTTAGGTCGCTATCTGATCGTGCGTTTTCGATTTCTCGCCTTATTTATTCATTTATAGTTCAAACAATCATCAGAATCATTAAAAATATTTAATATATCCACTTTGTTAATAAATCTGCACTATGTAGAAATGTAATGTACTTACGAATAAACCCTTTATTCGCTACCCAACTAGCGAATAACAGATGTTATTCTTTCGAATAAATTTATTTACAAGTGAAAAGCCAACAAAAATATTTATCCGAAGGTTAAATTTATCTAAAGCTTTATTCGCAAGTGAAAATACCGGGCCCTAGTCACGTAAACATCATTGTTTGCGCGTAGACAATGATGTATTTTACGTAGCATAGATTACAGGCAACCATGATTCTGTTTCAACGGTGGTGGTGTTTCGTTTGGACAGAGACGAAGAAAATGGGTAGGGCTTCTTGTATATTTATTGGTACCCAAATCAGGGAAGTTAATAAGTCAGAAAAATTAAAAACACTTACTATCCCACCGTTCATCTATTATGGGTGCGAGAGGTAATTTATTTGAAGCCTCTTTCCTCCAGTAGTAATTACTTTCATTCCAATTGCTACATTTCTCATTATTTTCAAAATCGCAGTTATTTGTGGTGTCTATAGACTCTCCATTTAAATCTATATAATCAAATGTTGGTGAAGGTGAACTTAACTTGGTATTCTCTTTCATGAGAGCTAAGCCATATCCTAGAGTGTTTCCGGTGGCAATACAGGTCGTTAAATTATCACGGTGCAACATGATGAGGTTGGGTCGGTCAGAGGTTTCACCCTGGATTGGTATGGTCCATGCTGCACAAAGCAGTGTACATATACTGAAGAAAATGAATGAATGTTAATGAAATGAAAAAAAAATATATTGAAATTTTAGTTCTTCCTTAATTTTTTTCTATTTTTTTAATACTCAATAATTTTGTTGAAATGCATATTCAATATTTATAATCATGAGGTTCGGAATATAATACAATATCAGATTTTATGAAAAAAAAAATCAATTATAAATTAAATTATTATTTAAGCACAATTTCAAAATTTAATATATGTATTTGTTGTTAAAGTATTATTTTAGGTACCCTTACGGTTAAAGTGCTACTTGATCCAATACAGATTTTGAGTAGAAAAAAGCATACTTTAAGACTTGCTATAGAAAAATAGTTATTTATGTAACATCAGTAAAAAGTATAGTCTCATTTTACATACATAATTTTGTTTACGTCTACAATAAAAGCGTGAACAAAAAGTGTTCTAGCGTTCCATATTTTCACCCATTTACGTTAAACATGCCCTTTTCTTTCACCTTTTAATTGTGTAAAAAATTATACACTAGAATCCATTTTAATGTTCAAAGTGCAATTTTTTTAATGGATGTAAAAATAATTGTTTGTTTTCTAAATTACCGTTTCATGTTTGGCCTTTACATTGTAAGATCTTGAATTTTGTGACACTTATACCAATTTTAAAACATTGTATAAGCCATATTCTACGCTTGTAGTATAGCCCCGTCCCACATCAGTTTGCTTACCCGCTTTAATTTAATTTGGTTAATTTATGATACAAATAAGAACTAACATAAATTATCGCCAATTTTTATTAATATTACGGACATTTTGTCTTTCTAGTGACACATAGCAACTTATGTTTTCTAAAATGTTTTGTTTTAATGTAAAATGAAATAATACTTAGTTTTAACAACAATTCAAGAAAAACAAAAAAAAAATAAACGAATTTGTTGTAAGGATTTTTTTAGGTTTCATTAAATAAAATATCTAAAACAGTAGCAATTTACAATATTTCATCCTTATAACTCTATTTTACGCTATTTAATTGCAAAATTTAGATGCAAATAGTACGAATTATTGTAAACTAGCCTTAAGTCTTCATGTAAACAATAGTGGTCATTCATGTACCAGCTGCTAACTTTTAGAACTCCAAAACTCTTTCTAACCTCAAGAAATATGAAAATGACATTATAAACAATATTATTTTTTTCACATATTTAACTAAATAAAGCTGCATGAATTTAAATTAAAAACCAAATGAATGAAGTACTGTAATAGTTGAAATTAAGCATAATTTTTATTATTTTTTTAGGTTACCCTAAGAATTGAAATCGTAGTGTAAAGAATTTTTCCGTCGACCGTTTATTAATAGGCTATCTTAATGTATAGAAAATCATTCATTAATGACCCCTATTAATGCATGATTTTTATTAATAAACGATTTATTGGGTGCGTTCACCACATGGAATACAGCATGTATTGCTAACGCTAAGTTGTAGCAAAAAGGTAGACAGAATTAAAAGTCATGCTTTTGACACTTACTAGCTAGGTATATTCACGTAGCATACCTTTAAAATGAATTTGAAAGAATAAATTTCCTCAAATAACATAAAAAACCGCTTGTATTGTCTAGCATTAAGTAAACTGAACGCACCCACTAAAAACAATTGATGACAAAACTTATTGATTTTCTGACGTAATATTTGACGTTCGGTCAACCATTACTAACCTAAAAAAAATTGTCATGGAATAAAATTAGATTTTCCATTTAAGTAAGATACGGTCAACGAAAAAATATTGTAACTAACACGTGTTAATTGGCGATTAATGATCTCAACAATTAACGCGTGAGCGTAGCGAACGCGTTAAAATGTCTTGACCATTAATCGGCCTCATTAACACACTTGATAGTTAAATAACTATTCCTCTATCAAATTTGTATCGAGAACTTTATTGGAGAAGGAGCTCTTATAACATGAAACAGTATTTCAGAAACACAGATTTTTACCGTTTTTAGAACAAACAAAAAATTTAAGTTTTAAAAAGCCGCATCTACAAAAGTAATCTTCTGATCTTTCTCCCAGCCTCGGCGCGCGTGTTAAGAAAATTGACTTTTTTCCAAAGTGAAAATTCACGTTTTCAAAAAGCTAATATTCACTTTCTCGTAGTGAATATTCACTGTTTTAAACAGTTATAAGTCGTGTACTACGGAAAAGTGAAATTTCACTTTTTCAAATTTAGATAGTATGATAGATACCTTTGGATAGATGTAAACGAAATTTATAAGAATTTCGGGGGGGGGGCTTCAGCCCCTCGAGCCCCTCCCCTGGCTACGTGGCTGGTTAAATAACTATTACAAATAACATATATTAACAACTACAAAAAACAAACAGGATTCGTTCACACATAGTTCATACAACTCACACATACAGAGGTCGTTCATACAACTGACTCGTGCACATTTTTACACTCGACTTTGCTAGCCCTCAATAATTATGTATTTAGTACTTACATTAATACTTTCATGACACTTATTTTTATTTTACCATCACTACAATCGTAGGCTGCTTAAGGACAACTAACGGAAAAATGTTTGAAGTAAAATATCGGAAACAGGAAACTGTAGTTCATTATCTACTTATCAATTTCCTATTGAAGGTTACAATTTATTTATGATTTAGTATAAACTGTATGTTGTACGAACAGATGTAAAAAAATATGGTTTAAAATGCGGAAGATAATACAATAAATATAACGCAATTACCAGGGCCGGCTCTAGGGTGTTTCTAAGGTGATGCTAAGTATCAAATGAATGCCCTAAATCCACTCCCCACAATTTAATAATAATAATAAATAAATTTTCACACTAACTTTTTAGGAATTATTGGAATAATGAAAATAATTCAAGTTGCAGGAAATCTATAATGTCATTAAAAATAAAAACATATTTTGTCATACACGATATAAATATAAAATTTCACCATATTACAATTGGCGATGCAAGCGTAGAGTACCTTTATATCCAGGGTACGGCCATGACGTGCTCGCGTTTCGTCCGCCATTTGCGGGCCACTGTCATATTCGTTGTTATTGCGCAAATTATTATGTATTTTAGTGGATATTTGTTTTATTTTAATTCAAAACACATTTAAATATACTTCTAATATTTATTTAAAGTGTAAGTAATACTTTTATTTCATTTATTTGTATATTTTCATAAGATACTGACTACGATGACTGGCAATATTGAACACATAAAAATTACGAATATTAAGCACAAACATTTAAATTTTTAAAAGGTAAGATTAAAATATATACTTATTATGTACATAATAACTACAGTTATTAAATTTGATGTGATAATAACAACCTATATCCTATTCTCTACATAACCTCTAAATGTATGCCATAATAATAATTGTGTATCTCTTAAATAAATGAAGTTCTCTAAATTGCCTCTTTTTTCTTTCCGACGATTTATCTGAGAGCGAATAAACAGGAACTGAATTCGTTGGGAGGTTTTTGGACGGTACAGCATAACGTTTCAAAAATATTGTGTTACAAGTGTTAATCATCGATCTACATTTATACCCTTATCTCTCCTAGGAAAATAATCACTGTAATCAAAATACAGTGAACACACGTACATAAATTTACTCCTCACTTTCTTTCCAATTCGCAACCTCATGACCCAGACTTATGCTGATCAACCGTTTCGTTTAGTCCTCTTTTATTACAAATGGATACTTTTCTTTTTCCGGACTTCGGAAATTCATGGAACGAAATTTCTGGATTCTTTTTTGCCCAAGAATTACATCCCGGAACACAACAGTAGGTATTACTCATATTTTCAAAATATATGAAGTAACGAATATAAACAGTATGAATAAAGAAACTAACGAATACGATCGAATAAAACAATAACGAATAAAGACAATAACGAATAAAAACACTGTTTTTAGGATACGAGTATAACCACAAAACAAGAACAATGACAGAAATGAATAAAAACACTCTTTGTAAGTACATAAACAATAACGACAGACACGAATACAAACACTAACGAATAAAAACACTTTTTATAAGTAAATAAACAATCATTTTAAGTAAAATTAGCCTCAGAATCGCAAACGTACGCTGTCAAACACCTGGTCAACACAATACAAACATATAAAAGCATACCGGCCATAACGGGTAGTACGATTCCAAATTTCGCCGCTAGATTGCGTTCAGCAAAGGTAAAAATCGTTTTAAATCGGGAAAAAGATTTAACTATTGGAATCGATTTATTGTATGCCTCTTTTAGACATACTCATTTATCCCCCTCGCGCACCCCCGGACACCCACCAATTTTGCCCAAATATCGCTCGAAAAACGTGTTTTTGCTAATAACTCGGTTCTGGTCCTGCGACAAATAATGTCAATATCAAATTAAAGATATTCTCTATCGAAAAGGTTTATACACATTTTTACATAATATCAATAGCCTACAAGCTACAGGTCGCGTGACGTATCGGATTGACGCACTATATCTTCGCTTTTCTACATTACCATGCTCTCTACTGGCTACCACGCTTAATTTTCACTATTAAAGTCTGGGTGAATAGGTATATTTATTGTAGATTTTCAAACTACAAATATATAAACTATCGGCGTTTACAACAATTACCACCTCGGTTTGATACGGGTCCCCATATCTGCTTGCCAAAGGCAGCAAAGTCATATCACTGCACGCTCTCTATACATAATTTTTTTGCAATAGATCCTATATTTCCAGTAAAGTTGTTTCATAAACAAACTATGCAAATTGCACTTGACACTGACATCTTCTTCTTTAGTTTCTCCCATTCGTTAGGGGGTCGCTATTTTTTATTTTCTTCTTCCACTCATTTTTGTTTTGTGTGTCGTCCTCATTCAGTTCCTTTTCTCTCAAGTCTTCCGCAATACAGTCTTTTCATCTTATATTTGGTCTTCCTATGTTTCTTCCACCTTCTATTAATATATTCATCTCTCCTCATGACATGTTCAAACCAATTGTTAGCGGCATTTTGAGTTATGCAAGTATTATGTCTATTTATTCCCTCTTTAATCTTTTAATTTCAGCTTTATATTGAATTACATGATCGTATATATTAAATGATTGTTTATTTAGGTATCGGTCAGTTGTGCTAGAGCTGCTGAAGCGACAACATCAGAGTATAGAGGATGTATTTATTTATTTTTGAGTAACGGTGAGTGCTAGAGTTGTGTTGTTACTATCTGACTGGTTATCTCACACGCTGCGGTGTTGTGAAAGAGCTGTTCTGCGGTTCAGCTATACCCTAATCCTATCCTATCCGGACTTGGTTATCTCACACGCTGCGGTGTTGTGAAAGAGCTATTCTGCGGTTCAGCTATACTCTAATCCTATCCTATCCGGACTTGGTTATGTCACACGCTGCGGTGTTGTGAAAGAGCTGTTCTGAGGTTCAGCTAGACCCAAATACTATCGGACTTGGTTATTTCACACGCTGCGGTGCTGTGAAAGAGCTGTTCTGAGGTTCAGCTAGACCTTAACACTATCAGACTGGTTATCACTTGGCTGCGGTCTAAGGAAGAGTCTACAGTGCGGCTGGGACTGGTTATCTCACACGCTGCGGTGTTGTGAAAGAGCTGTTCTGCGGTTCAGCTATACTCTAATCCTATCCTATCCGGACTTGGTTATCTCACACGCTGCGGTGTTGTGAAAGAGCTGTTCTGAGGTTCAGCTAGACCTTAACACTATCAGACTGGTTATCACTTGGCTGCGGTCTAAGGAAGAGTCTACAGTGCGGCTCGGACTGGTTATCTCACACGCTGCGGTGTTGTGAAAGAGCCGTTCTGCGGTTCAGCTATACTCTAATCCTATCCTATCCGGACTTGGTTATCTCACACGCTGCGGTGTTGTGAAAGAGCTGTTCTGAGGTTCAGCTAGACCCAAATACTATCGGACTTGGTTATCTCACACGCTGCGGTGTTGTGAAAGAGCTGTTCTGAGGTTCAGCTAGACCCTAATACTATCGGACTTGGTTATTTCACACGCTGCGGTGCTGTGAAAGAGCTGTTCTGAGGTTCAGCTAGACCTTAACACTATCAGACTGGTTATCACTTGGCTGCGGTCTAAGGAAGAGTCTACAGTGCGGCTGGGACTGGTTATCTCACACGCTGCGGTGTTGTGAAAGAGCTGTTCTGCGGTTCAGCTATACTCTAATCCTATCCTATCCGGACTTGGTTATCTCACACGCTGCGGTGTTGTGAAAGAGCTGTTCTGAGGTTCAGCTAGACCCAAATACTATCGGACTTGGTTATCTCACACGCTGCGGTGTTGTGAAAGAGCTGTTCTGAGGTTCAGCTAGACCCAAATACTATCGGACTTGGTTATTTCACACGCTGCGGTGCTGTGAAAGAGCTGTTCTGAGGTTCAGCTAGACCTTAACACTATCAGACTGGTTATCACTTGGCTGCGATCTAAGGAAGAGTCTACAGTGCGGCTGGGACTGGTTATCTCACACGCTGCGGTGTTGTGAAAGAGCTGTTCTGCGGTTCAGCTATACTCTAATCCTATCCTATCCGGACTTGGTTATCTCACACGCTGCGGTGTTGTGAAAGAGCTGTTCTGAGGTTCAGCTAGACCTTAACACTATCAGACTGGTTATCACTTGGCTGCGGTCTAAGGAAGAGTCTACAGTGCGGCTGGGACTGGTTATCTCACACGCTGCGGTGTTGTGAAAGAGCTGTTCTGCGGTTCAGCTATACTCTAATCCTATCCTATCCAGACTTGGTTATCTCACACGCTGCGGTGTTGTGAAAGAGCTGTTCTGAGGTTCAGCTAGACCCAAATACTATCGGACTTGGTTATCTCACACGCTGCGGTGTTGTGAAAGAGCTGTTCTGAGGTTCAGCTAGACCCAAATACTATCGGACTTGGTTATCTCACACGCTGCGGTGTTGTGAAAGAGCTGTTCTGAGGTTCAGCTAGACCCAAATACTATCGGACTTGGTTATTTCACACGCTGCGGTGCTGTGAAAGAGCTGTTCTGAGGTTCAGCTAGACCTTAACACTATTAGACTGGTTATCACTTGGCTGCGGTCTAAGGAAGAGTCTACAGTGCGGCTGGGACTGGTTATCTCACACGCTGCGGTGTTGTGAAAGAGCTGTTCTGCGGTTCAGCTATACTCTAATCCTATCCTATCCGGACTTGGTTATCTCACACGCTGCGGTGTTGTGAAAGAGCTGTTCTGAGGTTCAGCTAGACCCAAATACTATCGGACTTGGTTATTTCACACGCTGCGGTGCTGTGAAAGAGCTGTTCTGAGGTTCAGCTAGACCTTAACACTATCAGACTGGTTATCCCTTGGCTGCGGTCTAAGGAAGAGTCTACAGTGCGGCTGTGACTGGTTATCTCACACGCTGCGGTGTTGTGAAAGAGCTGTTCTGCGTTTCAGCTATACTCTAATCCTATCCTATCCGGACTTGGTTATCTCACACGCTGCGGTGTTGTGAAAGAGCTGTTCTGAGGTTCAGCTAGACCCAAATACCATCGGACATGGTTATTTCACACGCTGCGGTGCTGTGAAAGAGCTGTTCTGAGGTTCAGCTATACTCTAATCCTATCCTATCCGGACTTGGTTATGTCACACGCTGCGGTGTTGTGAAAGAGCTGTTCTGAGGTTCAGCTAGACCCAAATACCATCGGACATGGTTATTTCACACGCTGCGGTGCTGTGAAAGAGCTGTTCTGAGGTTCAGCTATACTCTAAAGCTATCCTATCCGGACTTGGTTATCTCACACGCTGCGGTGTTGTGAAAGAGCTGTTCTGAGGTTCAGCTAGACCCAAATACTATCGGACTTGGTTATTTTACACGCTGCGGTGCTGTGAAAGAGCTGTTCTGAGGTTCAGCTAGACCTTAACACTATCAGACTGGTTATCACTTGGCTGCGGTATAAAGAAGAGTCTACAGTGCGGCTGGGACTGGTTATCTCACACGCTGCGGTGTTGTGAAAGAGCTGTTCTGCGGTTCAGCTATACTCTAATCCTATCCTATCCGGACTTGGTTATGTCACACGCTGCGGTGTTGTGAAAGAGCTGTTCTGAGGTTCAGCTAGACCCAAATACTATCGGACTTGGTTATTTCACACGCTGCGGTGCTGTGAAAGAGCTGTTCTGAGGTTCAGCTAGACCTTAACACTATCAGACTGGTTATCACTTGGCTGCGGTCTAAGGAAGAGTCTACAGTGCGGCTGGGACTGGTTATCTCACACGCTGCGGTGTTGTGAAAGAGCTGTTCTGCGGTTCAGCTATACTCTAATCCTATCCTATCCGGACTTGGTTATCTCACACGCTGCGGTGTTGTGAAAGAGCTGTTCTGAGGTTCAGCTAGACCCAAATACTATCGGACTTGGTTATTTCACACGCTGCGGTGCTGTGAAAGAGCTGTTCTGAGGTTCAGCTAGACCTTAACACTATCAGACTGGTTATCACTTGGCTGCGGTCTAAGGAAGAGTCTACAGTGCGGCTGTGACTGGTTATCTCACACGCTGCGGTGTTGTGAAAGAGCTGTTCTGAGGTTCAGCTAGACCCAAATACTATCGGACTTGGTTATCTCACACGCTGCGGTGTTGTGAAAGAGCTGTTCTGAGGTTCAGCTAGACCCAAATACTATCGGACTTGGTTATCTCACACGCTGCGGTGTTGTGAAAGAGCTGTTCTGAGGTTCAGCTAGACCCAAATACTATCGGACTTGGTTATTTCACACGCTGCGGTGCTGTGAAAGAGCTGTTCTGAGGTTCAGCTAGACCTTAACACTATCAGACTGGTTATCACTTGGCTGCGGTCTAAGGAAGAGTCTACAGTGCGGCTGGGACTGGTTATCTCACACGCTGCGGTGTTGTGACAGAGCTGTTCTGCGGTTCAGCTATACTCTAATCCTATCCTATCCGGACTTGGTTATCTCACACGCTGCGGTGTTGTGAAAGAGCTGTTCTGAGGTTCAGCTAGACCCAAATACTATCGGACTTGGTTATTTCACACGCTGCGGTGCTGTGAAAGAGCTGTTCTGAGGTTCAGCTAGACCTTAACACTATCAGACTGGTTATCACTTGGCTGCGGTCTAAGGAAGGGTCTACAGTGCGGCTGGGACTGGTTATCTCACACGCTGCGGTGTTGTGAAAGAGCTGTTCTGCGGTTCAGCTATACTCTAATCCTATCCTATCCGGACTTGGTTATCTCACACGCTGCGGTGTTGTGAAAGAGCTGTTCTGAGGTTCAGCTAGACCCAAATACTATCGGACTTGGTTATTTCACACGCTGCGGTGCTGTGAAAGAGCTGTTCTGAGGTTCAGCTAGACCTTAACACTATCAGACTGGTTATCACTTGGCTGCGGTCTAAGGAAGAGTCTACAGTGCGGCTGGGACTGGTTATCTCACACGCTGCGGTGTTGTGAAAGAGCTGTTCTGCGGTTCAGCTATACTCTAATCCTATCCTATCCGGACTTGGTTATCTCACACGCTGCGGTGTTGTGAAAGAGCTGTTCTGAGGTTCAGCTAGACCCAAATACTATCGGACTTGGTTATCTCACACGCTGCGGTGTTGTGAAAGAGTTGTTCTGAGGTTCAGCTAGACCCAAATACTATCGGACTTGGTTATTTTACACGCTGCGGTGCTGTGAAAGAGCTGTTCTGAGGTTCAGCTAGACCTTAACACTATCAGACTGGTTATCACTTGGCTGCGGTCTAAGGAAGAGTCTACAGTGCGGCTGGGACTGGTTATCTCACACGCTGCGGTGTTGTGAAAGAGCTGTTCTGCGGTTCAGCTATACTCTAATCCTATCCTATCCGGACTTGGTTATCTCACACGCTGCGGTGTTGTGAAAGAGCTGTTCTGAGGTTCAGCTAGACCCAAATACTATCGGACTTGGTTATCTCACACGCTGCGGTGTTGTGAAAGAGCTGTTCTGAGGTTCAGCTAGACCCAAATACTATCGGACTTGGTTATCTCACACGCTGCGGTGTTGTGAAAGAGCTGTTCTGAGGTTCAGCTAGACCCAAATACTATCGGACTTGGTTATTTCACACGCTGCGGTGCTGTGAAAGAGCTGTTCTGAGGTTCAGCTAGACCTTAACACTATCAGACTGGTTATCACTTGGCTGCGGTCTAAGGAAGAGTCTACAGTGTGGCTGGGACTGGTTATCTCACACGCTGCGGTGTTGTGAAAGAGCTGTTCTGCGGTTCAGCTATACTCTAATCCTATCCTATCCGGACTTGGTTATCTCACACGCTGCGGTGTTGTGAAAGAGCTGTTCTGAGGTTCAGCTAGACCCAAATACTATCGGACTTGGTTATTTCACACGCTGCGGTGCTGTGAAAGAGCTGTTCTGAGGTTCAGCTAGACCTTAACACTATCAGACTGGTTATCCCTTGGCTGCGGTCTAAGGAAGAGTCTACAGTGCGGCTGGGACTGGTTATCTCACACGCTGCGGTGTTGTGAAAGAGCTGTTCTGCGGTTCAGCTAGACCCTAATACTAATGGACTTGGTTATCCCTCACGCTGCGGTGTTCAGGAAGAGCTATTCTGCGGTTTAGCTAGACCTATCGGACTTGGTTATCTCACACGCTGCGGTGCTGTGAAAGAGCTGTTGTGAGGTTCAGCTAGACCTATCAGACTTGATTATCTCACACGCTGCGGTGTTGTGAAAGAGCTGTTCTGTGGTTCAGCTAGACCCTAATACTAACGGACTTGGTTATCCCTCACGCTGCGGTGTTGAGGAAGAGCTATTCTGAGGATTAGCTTGACCCAAATCCTAATCCTAAAGCTAGGACGAGACCTTGCGTTGTACGTTGATCCTAAGCACTCACTGAGAGAGATACTCATCTATTTTTATCTGTTACAGACTATTGGCGTTCGCAGGAGAGAGCCTGGACCATCCAGGGATTAGGGATAATTGTATTTGTTTGGATCTGTTTACCATTATGTTTTTTTGAGATCTTTCATGAATTAATTATATTGGTTTCTAATACAATGTAATCGTCTCTCTTATATCTAAAAACTTTTAACACTAGAGTTACTTCCCTTATTCTTTCATTCAATTACTTGCTTTTTATTGATACTGACATCTGTCAATTTGAATTACCTGAATATATTAGCAGTTTCCATGGTTAAGTTGGCATATCTGGCTGAATTATGAAATTTATATGAATTTTTTTATCTTTATTATTTTTTAACTCTATATCTGTTGAATATGAAATATAAAATGCAATCAAATCCTATAGAGAATAATATATTCTTTAAGTTATAATAAAATTTAACTGAGTTTTTCAAATAAAACTGTTAAAATCTTCAAATGAGGGTACTTCCGGTTGACCAATTATAACCAAAATGTAATCAAGTTTGCATATGGTTGTAAGGAAGAGGAATACGCAAGAATTGTAATTTTTGGAATTCTAGTATTGGAGATATCGTTGACGAAACCGCGGTTACACACACACACACATGCACGCATGAACACACACACACACACACATACATACAGACATCATCGTAAAAATAGTAAAATCGTATTGTAAAGACCCTAAAACGTGCTTATTCAATGAAAACTCACCACCGAATTTTTTGACCAAAGACAATACCTTCCTTACCTATAGTTGACGGAAGGTAAAAAGAGTATAATACGTATGAGTATAAAACTATTATATATTATACATTTTATATAATATATTATACATACATTATATGCATTTTATACAGTTCATGTATTATACATACGTATAATAATAAACAACACCAAATATTTTTATACTGTTGGAAAGGTATAATACGTTTTATACAGTATGAAATATATAATATAGGTATAATAACATACATTTTATAAGAACGTATTATACTTTGTATAGGTTTTATACTTTTATACATGTATTTTACCAACCCTAGGCTTAGTCCACTTTTTTAATTAATTATTGAACTCATCTCCGATACTTTTATTTTCTACTGCCAATGTATTAAATTTGTTTAGCTATTTTAAAAGTTGACGGTCCAAAAGGGTCCCTGTTTTCAATTATATTGTGAGTGTTGGTATCGTTATCTACTACATCGTCTTTGTCAGATTTAACCATGTAGTCGTGTGTTTTTGCCTGAAGTGTGGATAATCCTGTCAACGTCTTCCCGATGAGCACTCTTTAAATGAATTCAAGTATAATTTTCGTCAATTCAGTACCAAAAGGTACATGCTACCGCTACCTTGCATCACACTGAGTCTGCTGCACGGCAACACTTTTTTAGAACTTATTACCAAATTCAGCAATGGTACAGTAATACCAAGAATCCTCAAGATTGGAGTTGGATGAAAAAGAAATTTGGGTTGTTCTCTATTACTACCAAAAAAGAAGATGCTCACAAGAACTCTTAAAAACAATAAGCTGCAGTGTACACAAAGGCTGCAAAGCCGCATGTAGTTGTAGAAAAGCCGGACTAAGATGTTCCGTCATTTGTTCCGGATGTCAAGGTCAATCATGTACAAACGTTGAGATCTATGTAGACGACTTAGATCAATCCAAAAAAACCGATGGTCAGTTATTATATTTTTTGTCACACGACGACACGGCTAAATCTGACAAAGACGATACATTTGAGATTTGATGCCGACACTCACAGTTTAATTGAAGACAGGACCCGTTTTGGACCGTCAACTATAAAAATAGCTTAACAAATGTAATATGGTGGCAGTAGAAAATAAAAGTACCGGAGATGAGTTCAATAATTAAATAAAAAGGTGGATTTGGACTATTGGGAACACCACTTTTAAAAAAGCAACCGCAAAGTGGTGTGACAACGAGCGGTTAATTGTTGTAAACGCCGATAGTTTATACATTTGTAGTTTGAAAATATACAGTACATATATATATATATATATATATATATATATATATATATATATATATATATATATATATATTCACCCCGACTTTAATAGTGAAAATTAAGCGTGGTAGCCAGTAGAGAGCATGGTAATGTAGAAAAGCGTAGATTTATTTATTTAGCTTATGGCATACATTCATCACAATTTAAATATATCAAGATGGTGACTTGGTCAAGATGGTAGAAGGCGGCTTTCAATATGATGTAGTACTGTCTTGTTTTCTCAAGTAGATCGCCGGAAGGTCTAGTCGCTACCAGTATGTTGGAGCTCTTGTGATGAATGTAATGGGAGATCTCGAGGATTGTCTGGTCACCGATTTCTGCTAGTTCTTTAGCGTTACCCAGGGTTGCACCACGAGGAGGCGAACTAGCTTTGCACCCCAAAGCGTAGATATAGTGCGTCAATCCGATACGACACGCGACTTCCTCCACCTATAGCTCGTAGGGTATTGATATTACGTAAAAATGTGTATAAACCTTTTCGATAGAGAATTTAGTTATCTTTAATTTTGATATTGACATTATTTGTCGTAGGACTAGAACCGAGTTATTGGCAAAAAAAAAACCTTTTTCGAGCGATATTTCGGCAAAATTGGGGAATGTTCCGGGGGGGAATTCCCTGACGACTGGCCTATTGTAATATGGTGAAATTTTATATTTATATTGTTTATGACAAAATATGTTTTAATGAAATTATAAATTTCCTGCAAATTTAATTATTTTCATTATTCCAATAATTCCTAAAAAGTTAGTGTGAAAATTTATTTATAATTATTAAATTGTGGGGAGTGGTTTTAGGGCACTCATTTGCCACTTCACACCACCTTAGAAACACCCTAGAGCCGGCCCTGGTGATTGCGGTTTATGTATTGTATTATCTTCCACATTTTAAACCATAATTTTATACATCTGGTCGTACAACATACAGTTTATACTAAATCATAAATAAATTATAAACTTCAATAGGAAATTGATAAGTAGATAGTGAAATACAGGAAAATCCGTTGTTATTTTACTTCAAACATTTTTCCGTTAGTTGTCCTTTCAACTATTACAGTACTTCATTCATATGGTTATTTACTTACAGGGAGAATACTTAGTTATATTCAATTCTATTACAATTTAAATTCATGCAGCTTCATTTAGACAAATATGTGAAAAAATTAATATTGTTTATAATGTCATTTTCATATTTCTTGAAGTTAGAAAGAGTTTTGGAGTTCTAAAAGTTTGCAGCTGGTACATGAATGATCACTATTGTTTACATGAAGACTTAAGGCTAGTTTACAATAATTCGTACTATTTGTATCTAAATTCTGCATTTAAATATCGTAAAATAGAGTTACAAGGGTGAAATACTGTAAATTACTACTGTTTTAGATATTTTATTTAATAAAACATAAAAAAATCCTTACAACAAATTCGTTTAAATTTTAGAAAACATATGTTGCGATGTGTCGTTAGAACGACAAAATGTCCGTAATATTAATAAAAATTGCCGATAATTTATGTTAGTTATTATTTGTATCATAAATTAACCAAATTAAATTAAAGCGGGTAAGCAAACTGATGTGGGACGGGGCTATACTACAAGCGTAGAATATGGCTTATACAATGTTTTAAAAAAGTGTCATAAAATTCAAGATCTTACAATGTAAAGGCCAAACATGAAACGGTAATTTAGAAAACAAACAATTATTTTTACATCCATTAAAAAAACTGCACTTTTAACATTAAAATGGATTCTAGTGTATAATTTTTTAAACAATTAAAATGTGAAAGAAAAGGGCACGTTTAACGTAAATGGGTGAAAATATGGAACGCTATAACACTTTTTGTTCACGCTTTTATTGTAGACGTAAACAAAATTATGTATGCAACTACACCCTAGAGTAAAAAGTGTCTTATTCAAATTTTCCTATTCGTGAAAAGAGACTATACTTTTTACTGATGTTACATAAATAACTATTTTTCTATAGCAGGTCTTAAAGTATGCTTTTTTTCTACTCAAAATCTGTATTGGATCAAGTAGGTCTTTAACCGTAACGGTACCTAAAATAATACTTTAACAACAAATACATATATTAAATTGTGCTTAAATAATAATTTAATTTATAATTGACTTTTTTTTCATAAAATCTGATATTAAATTATACTCCGAACCTCATGATTATAAATATTTACCATGCATTTCAACAAAATTATTGAGTATTAAAAAATTAAGGAAGAATTAAAAATTCAATATATACAGGGTGGAAACGAACTTAATGTCATAAATTTAAGGGTGAGTATCATGATATGTGCATATTACGAATCAGAAAGATTTTTTTAAAAATTCGCATATTTAAGGGTAGTTTTCATTAAACTAACATTTTTGGTACCACTGGACCACTGGACCACTGGCAACGCATTTGCATTATTTTATCTATTACACAATTATTTTCGTCAAAAATGCTGTTTAATTTAATTATTAAGAATAATATCTTATACAACTAATTTTGAATGTATTTTGATAACCATATTTTTAATGAAATATTAATTAAAACAGCAGTAAAAAAATGTTTCCTTAAGAAAAGTCGAATTTTCGTTTTTCGAATTTTAAAAAAATTATTTCACTTTCGTAATTTACACATGTCATACTACTCACCCTTAAATTTATGACATTAAGTTCGTTTCCACCCTGTATATATATTTGCATCCCATTATCATTGCTGCGTCCTTTCATGGCTAGGATATTGTGGCAACCAGCGAAAGGAATAGAGATAGGCTTCGATTTTATGAAGTATATCGACTATTTTTCTCCCCTGATTATGAATTTCGGTTCAAATTACAATAAATTCAATTTACAATGATATACGTTTCCGTTCATTTGACTATATTATGAACTCTTCCAAACTGAGTGAATCCGACGTCCAGAGTATATACTTCATGCATATCCCGTACTTTTTGACGTCCGAATTGTATATTTTTATTCATACTACCGTTACAATGTCGTCCAGCAACGTTGCCAATATTAAATACATTATTCTGATGTAGAAACCAAAGCGCAATCTTTCATAGTCATTTGCACACCCATATGTTAGAGATTTTTTACAATCTCTGGTAATGATAATTAACAGATATAAATGTCTGATACTTATTTGATTTAATTTAGTTCAATGTTTGAATATTTAAAGCAGAATAGCATACTTTATTTTATTCAGAAAAAAAATTATTATCATTAAACTAATTTAAATTGGTCAACGTAATCTTCCTTGCCATAAAAGTTCCTAATCTATTAATAAACCTAACGATATTTTACAAAAATAATTTTGCAGTAATTTTTCTTCTAGTTTTTGTAATATGATTTATTTTCTATAAGAAAGACTATTTATCATAATTTCCTGACCCTAACACTCGGCACCCGGTATAAGAAATCAATGGTAAAATTTTCATTTGGCTATAGATAATTCCCTATTATAATTTTTTGATCAAAAGTGTAATTATAAAAAAATGTTCCAAATTAAAAGTGGCATCCAATGTGCTAGAAATCCTGTTTACACAGTGCCATGAGAAATATAACAAATAATAAACTGTTGGTCTGTGTTTATGTAATTTTTACTTTGATTTTATTATTATTGAAAATATTAATTTTAATTTAACTCAAAAGTGACATTTATTTAGTTCTATCTACCTGTTTCATTTCATCATTTCTTATGACTATTTGTATAAGCAACATAAAAAGAAACTTTTAATTTGCGACTATTTCGTAACAGGAATGTATTATATCAATTAATTGCCATTTTAAATTATGAGTAACTTTATTATTTAAACTTTTGTTCTAAAACTAAAATTTTACCATTGTATTTCCTATAGATGGGTATTAATTAGTGGTGGGATCCGGATCCGGATAGTTTCGGTTTCGGATCCAAAATTATCCGGATATCCGGATAATTGAATATTGAACTATCCGGATCTCGGATCCAAATCTCAATATCGGATTTTGGATCCGCATCTGAGTATCGGATTTTGGATCCGGATCTGAGTATGGGATTTTGGATCCGGATCTGAGTATCGGATTTTGGATCCGGATCTGAGTATCGGAGTTTGGATCCGAATCTGAGTATTGGAGTTTGGATTCGAATCTGAGTATCGGATCTTGAATCCGGATCCAAATATCGAATCTTGGAAACGGATTTGAGTATCGGATCTTATATTCGAATATGAGTATGAGATATGGAATTCCAGTATCCGGATCGGCTCTCGGATTCGAATATTCTCAGTATTGAACCTTACATTTCAATATTAGCATCGGGTTTCATCAAAACCAAATAAATCTGATGACAGTCCACAATACATTTTTGTTTGATGTAGTTAATTAATAGTTGGCAGATATAAATTTCTGTTGGATAACTTTTAGCATCCGCTAAGAAGGAAATTCTTCGATTCCACAGAACTATAAGTAACAAAAACAACCCCTTTTATGTGAAACACGTGCACGATAGGTATTTCGCTACCTGCAATGAACTTATGGCCATTGTTTCTCAAATTTATTTTTTCTTTACATTTGCACATACTATCTGGTTATTTTAGAGGGGTATTATAAAATGTATTACTGTTTGTGTACTGGTGTTTACAGACCGCTGTAAAGATAAACAGGCCTACTTTAACGGTTTGAATTTGAACACAATTCCAGATGTTAGACTTTACATTCAAAATGAAGAATCGAATCCAGAATTAAAATTTGGATCCGGATCCGCAAACAAAATATCGAATTCGGATCCGGATCCGTAAACAAAATTTCGAATCCGGATCCGGATCCAAATCAGGATCCGGATCCATATCAGGATCCGGATCCAAATTCGAATAAAATTTTCGGATATCCGCTTCAACATCCGAACGTCGGATATCCGAGGATCCGGATATTTTGAAATCCGGGTTCTCGGATCCAAGTTTTGTCGGGTCCTCACAGCACTAGTATTAATCACTAAATTCCAATCACCAAATTGTTTCAATACAAATATCTGTTAATGCATTCCTATTAACAGTAAAACCAATCGAACATTAAAAAAATCGTCTTTGTTAATAATGTTTACAATGTATTTATGTTGTATTTGGTCGGCCCTCGGGCATTCAATAAATCTATTATTATTATTAAACTAAAAATACATTTTAACATTAAATATTTGCCATGATTTAAAAGATCTACTCATTAAATCTCCGCTTCGCTCCGCGTTGGCTCCCAACATCGCTTAATATATATATATATATATATATATATATATATATATATATATATATATATATATATATATATATATATATATATATATATATATAATAGGCTGGACCTTAAATGGGGTGAAGTCGAATTTTAACCGCGCCGCCCCTCAAAATGGTCCCAAATTGGAAAAAAAAATTGTAGTAAAATTTTTTCCGCAATATTAAGGTTTAAGGGTGCCGAAATGCACTTTTCTACTTTTTATTTAAATAAATTCGGATTTTTACACATTTTGGGACTTTATTTCTTTTCGAGGCAATAGGAGGTTTCAAAAATCCACTCAGCGGTGGAATACAGTGTATAATTACCCGATAATGTGTGGTAGTGATTCTGATATTATTCTGAAGAGATTTAAAGATGATCAAACTATTGCTCAAAAGACTTGAAAAGCTGTTTTGACTTAGATGTTGTGATAAAAAGAGATAAAATAATTATATACTTTCAAATCTACAATACAAAAGTTGAATATTAAATGAAAATGAATTTCAGTCTGACCTCATTTTCACGCACCCTGCAGAATTTAATGATTCTATAGGATGCGTGCAGAATCATTGCATCTGCAGAATGAATAAAATAATTTTATTGAAAAATATATATTTTTTATTAATACACAAATAGCGTTTGAGTAATGCTTGTTTTTGAATAACTATTTTTCAGGTTATATTTAACATCAACACAAAAACATGATAGAGGGCACTGTATGTCGCCGGCAAATGTGGCATCAAATGACTCACACTTTTGAAATTTCTGAAAATCCTTAAATAATAACATTTTTAAAATTAAGTCAGTTAATTAACAATTGATTTAGTAATTTTATTGTAGATTTGAAATTCTATAATTGTTTTGTAATTTTTTTTAATCATCTAAGCCAAAACGGCTTTTCAAGTCTTTTGAGCGATGGTTTGATCATCTAAATCTCTTCAGAATAATATCAGTATCATTACAACACATTATCGGGTAATTATAGACTGTATTCCACCGCTGAGTGGATTTTTGAAACCTCCTATTGTCCCCTATGTCTCATTTAAAATGAAACATAGGGGACAATTTTGACATTTGTCTACTCTGTCAGTGTCAAAAAACCAATTTAAAATACAATGGTTTATACTGTGGAAGAGAAGGTGCAGATTATTAAGTGGTATTATTCGAATTTTAATCCAAGTTTAAGGCAAGTGTCGGACTTGTTCCGCGCTGCATTTCCTGACAGGCCTACACCAAGTGCAGCAAAATTTTTAAGAATAGTGAATACCTTTAGAGGAAATGGTTGCATCGAGCCTGCACATAACAGTAGGAATAGATCCTGTAATATATTAACTGCGCAGAAAAAAAACATGAAATTCTGACTTTAATACAAGATTAGAACAGATTAACATTAAGAGAGATTGGGCAAGCTACTGCTGTAAGAAAAGCTACTGTACACAGACTATTTAAAAAGGATCATTACAGATCATACCATTTCCAAAATCACCAGGAGTTAGTTATGGACGATACGAAACGAAGAATAAAGTTTTGTGAAAGAATGTTTGAAAACGTTAATAACAATCCAGATTTGCTGCAAAATATACTTTTTACGGACAAAGCAACTTTTTATTTTCATGGCGAGGTAAATTCACAAACTTGTCGGTATTGGTCCAGGGAAAATCTACATTTGCATCATAGTACGAGGACTCAACGACGCGAGAAAGTTAACGTTTGGGCTGGCATAATAGGAAAACACATTATTGGGTCATTTTTTATTAACGGGAATATTACTGCTCAATATTTAAATATAATACTTCTGTCAAATTCATCCCCTATGTTTCATTTTAAATGAGACAGGCAAATACATTGCTGTCAATCAAATGTCAAGTCGTAACTATGGATATGACAAATCCCGGACGGCAAATACACCACACCATTCACCGTGGTTTAAGTAGGATGAAGGAGGAGCTGGAATTTAATGTTAGATAAAAACTAGTTCTGTTGAATGCAAAATCGATTTTTACACATACGATTTTATGTATTTTGAATTTACTCACTGGAAACTGGGACCGAAACCATTCAACTCTACACCTCAAGTAGAGGTCAATAATATGTTGGATTTGCGTTGACCCACACACCTTGCAAATCGTTCTCCGGAGCATTTTTCATTGAATTTGCGAGTTAAGGCTGTAAAATTTGCGACATTTGCGACTGTAACAGAATAAAACAGATCGTAACTAGGAGTTGAGAATATTTTCTTTAGTGACAAATGAGTAATTTTGGCGACACAATAATAATACTCGTATTAGGGCAAAAATAGATAATTTTTGCACAAAACTAATTTCGTGCTGTTATTCGAAATATCTTCAAAATTTGGATATCCTTTTAATATACAAAAAATATATCGTCACGACATATTAGCTATTTCTGGGTGTCAATCAGCTTTAAACGCAGAAATCAGTAATGATAATGAGATCTGCGTATCATGCCGGCGTTTACCAGATGTCATCTCATAGGCACTTACTGCTGGTGTGAAAAGTGAAATTCAGGAGTCTCTTTTGTGTCATTTAAAATTCGAAATAATTTTGATGTCACAGGCGCATGGCCACTGGATACCATATATTAAAAGAAAAGAAAAATTAATTTCGCAAAAGTACAATTTTTATATAATAACAATATAATTCCAAGGAAATGGAGACTAATTTTACAAAAAAAAAATCAATTATTAATTCAGTTCATATTACATGCCTAGTGGTTACTAAAAATAATTATCTGTATTTTGCTGTGATTTAAAGAAATATATTTAATAAGTTCATTTTTCGCTTATTTTGTAAGTGACGTATTAGTACAATGCAGTTTGTTTTACTACATTGAATTTTTTATTTATTTATACATTTATAAAGAAAATGAATACAAGTAAACCGGGGTCTTCTTTATATTTTCTATAGTAAAAAGGAATTTATCACCAAAATACTTATTAGTTACCAAACGCAAGACCCGAGATTCACTTAATCCCACACATTTATTTTTGTCTTAGATTAATTGAACTATTTTCAAATTAACAGCAATCTATACACTCAATAAATAATTAAGCACCTATTTCGTCCGGCATGAAATCAGTTTTGTGCACAAAGTTTCTACTTTTGTACCAATACGAGTATTATTATTGTGTCGCTAAAATTACTGATTTGACACTAAATAAAATATTCCCAACGCCTAGTTACGATCTATGTTTTATTCTGTTACAGTCGCAAATGTCTCAATCATAATAGCAACCATTAAAGTTAGATAAAACTAAGAAATGTTGGTAACTTTACAGCTTTGACCAGCAAATTCAATGAAAAAGGCTCCGTAGTTTTGAGTAATTAGAAAATATTTTTATACTTACTAGTAATAACGATTTTAATTAATTATGTATACTTATTCATAAATATCTTTACGTGGGACTTTTTGAGCTCCTTCTATGCAAAATAAAATGAAAAACCAAATGATTTAAATTCATGAAATACTATTATGGAGAACTATTCTGTTTATTTCCAGAATGAATATTTCAAAAAACACATAAATTCGTTATTGTTGCCAATAAACTAATTAATTTTCTGCGTTTCTTTCTAAGTAGTGTAGGCTACAATAAAATTCAGAGTTTTCAAAAGCCATTAATTTTGAAAATTGTTTTTTTACATAATGCAAAGAAATATAATCGCAATTTTCAAATTACATTATAATAAAAATAAAAAGCAAATAGCTTAACAATTTTTTTCACAAAATAATTTTATAAATTTTGTTTTAGGTACCTACACCTACATTTGTAAACAAAAACTATCTAATGGGTCTATATTCTGTTCACATCTGTAAGTCATACGTATTTGTAAATCTGTAAATAATGAACAAAATCGCAATGAAAGCTGACACTCTCATGTATAATTTTATATTAATCAACAAGAATAGATGTATTTTATGACGTTTTTAGAGATTTAGAGATCTGTAAGACTTACAGATGTCAACAGAATTGACCCATAAATTTATGCTATTAGTTACAGGCACGTAAAGATATTTATTAATAAGTGTAAATAATTAAAATCGTTATTACGAGTAAGTATAAAAATATTTTCTAATTACTCGGCAACTCACTTTGGCTAAACACTTTAGTAAGTAGAGGAGAAGTCGAAAGAAGTACCTAAATAAGAGTAATTAAATTATCTATATTTTTCAATAAATAGTTTATAGTTTATTGAGAGTTAATTTGTTTAAAACATTTTTTTCTGTTTAAAAATTATTTAGATTCTCCCTTTTTCTACTCTATTTAAAATTTCAATCTTGATATTTTATAACAAAAGTTTATAAAGATTTTATTTTTATATTTCACTGTAGCATACCGTCCTTTATTCCATACATTTAATTATAAATTTTGTTATCCTTACAATTGGCATTTATTTACAATTTGCACAACATTTTGTAATTAATAATTCAGCTTTATGTTATTTAAATAATTACCTTTTTTTAAATTGGGTACATTTGTATTTCGACATCATAGTTTATCGATTTTGTCTTTACTAAGAGAATTTTACAAGTACAAAATAAATGTTTGATTATTTAAATATTAATTTAATATATTATCAGGAGTGCTCAATGTAACTTTAAATACGATTAAAAGATTTGCGCGCTAATGTATTGCCCAGTGCCCACTGTTGCCAAGTATACGGAGTTCAGATTGTCGGTGGAATGATACTTCTGTATATACAGTGTATACACGCCGGACGACAGTAACGCCGCAAGTGGAATTTTTTTGAACTACAAAAAATATACATTTTTCACTCCGCTATCATTATGACGTCCATAACAATTTTTGCTAAACGATTCTAGCCCCCCCCCTGATACCAGAAAAAAAAATACAAAGCATTTTAAAGGGACGTCCGTATACCGGACGTCATATACACAAGGACGTCACTTTGAATGTAGAAAATGACACAGGGGACGCCACAATGGTAGTGGGATGTAAATATATATATATATTTCATTAACATTCTTTCAATTTCTTCAGTATATGTACACTGCTTTGGGCAGCATGGACCATGCCAATCCAGGGTCAAACCTCTGTCCGACCCAACCTCATCATGTTGCACCGTGATAATTTAACGACCTGTATTTGCACCGGAAACACTCTAGGATATGGCTTAGCTCTCATGAAAGAGAATACCAATCTAATTTCGCCTTCACCAACATTTGAATATATAGATTTAAATGGAGAATCTATAGACACCACAAATAACTGCGATTTTGAAAATAATGAGAAATGTAGCAATTGGAATGAAAGTAATTACTACTGGATGAAAGAGGCTTCAAATAAATTACCTCTCGCACCCATAATAGATGAACGGTGGGATAATAAGTGTTTTTATTTTTTCTGACTTATTAATTTCCCTGATTTGGGTACCAATAAATATACAAGAGGCCATACCGCCCATTTTCTTCGTCTCTGTCCAAACGAAGCACCACCACCGTTGAAACAGAATCAGGGTTGTGTCTGTAATCTATACATACAAAATACATCATGGTCTACGCGCAAACAATGATGTTTACGTGACTAGGCCCGGTATTTTCACTTGCTAAATTTAACCTTCGGATAAATATTTTTGTTGGCTTTTCACTTGCAAATAAATTTATTCGAAAGAATAACATCTGTTATTCGCTAGTTGGGTAGCGAATAAAGGGTTTATTCGTAAGTACATTACATTTCTACATAGTGCAGATTTATTAACAAAGTGGATATATTAAATATTTTAATGATTCTGATGATTGTTTGAACTATGAATGAATAAATAAGGCGAGAAATCGAAAACGCACGATCAGATAGCGACCTAACCACACATATCAAGGAAATTTTTGACAGATTCCGATTATGAAAACAAACTGTTCTTATTTTATTATTATAAATTAAGGTTCGTATTTGATCTCAAACAGTGCATACATAGGTAAATCCCTCCTTTGGTAAATCATTATAAAAATCCTGGCATTTTATGCTGGTAAAATATTTTCATATATTTCGTTTACCGCGTATGATTACTGCAATAGATTACTTGTTAAACTACACTCTCCCGGGGCTAAAAATGCAGAAGGATATAGGTGACATTAAGGATGTCAAACAAAATTTTGACAAGTACTGATTCAAAAAAATTGACACATTTCATCCTTGCCTGCTTTATTTTTACCTCCTCGCATATCGAGATTGTCGTAAATGACCACGTTTTAAGGTCCTTACATTCCATTTTTACATTGGTTTGAACATGAAATGAGGAGAGATGAAGAATATATTGGAAGAAGAATTAATAGCTTAGCAATAGAAGATTGAAGAAACAGAGGAAGACCACAGATAAGATGGAAGGACTGTATTGCGGAAGACTTGAGAGAAAAGGAACCGAATGAGAATGACACGCAAAACAGAAATGAATGGAAGAAAAAAATAAATAATAGCAACCTCTAACAAATGGGTAAAGCTAAAGAAGAAGTCAGTGTCAAGTGCAATTTGCATAGTTTGTTTATGAAATAATTTTACTGGAAATTTAGAATCTTTTACAAGAAAATTTATATATGGAATTTATACATAATACACAGGTTGACGCAAGGTATTGTGCTGGCCACATCAGATTTTTTATAATTAATTTGAAAAGTTTACATAAGTAAAGCATTGGCAGTAAATAATTTGCAGTTAATTTTTATATGTTTACTGTAAATTTAAGCTGAATTCATAACCAAATAACAGTTTTTATCTACGACAGTGCGCTAATACGCAATTGGTACACTAACTTGAATGTCATTATGAGTTTCATAATAGCACTGAGTGTCATTATGAATTTCATAATGGCACTGAGTGTCATTATGAAATATTCATTTTGTAAGACAATAGAAATTCAATCAAAATTTATATTTTTTATTATGAAATATCTTAAAAATAACAAAATTTATTTTTTATACACATTTACAACAAAAAAATTACAATTTAAAACATTAATTCCAGAAGATGCCGAATTTTTGGAGAGAAAATTAATTTCTTGATTAGTAGAATTTGTTGAAGAGCCAATATTTGATATGGTAGTGGCCCCCAAAATATTTGACGCTACTTTCTTCTTGTTTTCTACAGAACTTTCTATGTATGCCTCGGCTACTGTATTTGAACGCCAACCACCATGTCGTTTAACGGTCAATAAATCCGCTCCTGAATCTGCTAGTAACGACGCAGATGATCTCCGAAAACAGTGACCGGTGTATTGCTGATGATTTGGAAGACACAATAAAAATGCTGTAGTGCTTGGCATTTTTCCAAATGTATTAACGCCAACCGGCTGTTTAAAACATTTTCCATTCCTGTATGCGACAAAAAATCGACTGTGAGCTGTGTTAGGTACTCGGCCGAAGCCCTACATATCTCCGAACCATTTCTACCATATTTATGTCTTCAATATTCCCACTTGTAACAAAAAATTCTCTAGATATTTTTGTTTTCGTCTTTGGAAATATGATATGAATGCATTGTCCTTCATCTTTTACATTTTGTAAAATTAAATTGGTGAATTCTTCGCGCCTACAGGCACCCGCAAGTCCAACAATTAATGCAATTTTCATCATCAAGTAATTTTTATCATCAATTTCCAGCAAAAAATTAGTAATATCATCTTTTCTTAAATTTTTTGATTTTTTTGGCCGAAATCCTTCAGATTGTCTTTTCAGAAATGCAATTAAATGGGTATATTTAGAGATATCTACATTTTTCTTCACTGAAATTACTGAGCGCAACATTGAATAATATACCCAAAGCGACGACGGTTTGCGTTCTTTTGAAAGGTATTCAAAATACACTAAAATGACCTTTTCATTATAGTAGTTCTTTATTCCTTTACCGTTGCACCATTCCTCCAGTTTTATATAAGCTTGCTCGTAAGCTTCTCTTGATTTTTCAGGAATAAGAGAAGCCACAACATTTTCGGCACCGGCTTCAATATCCGATGGCACACTATCTGATTCGGAATCACTCATTTTATCTTGGAAACTTAGGTAAAATGTACCCGTATATTAAAGAATTTAACATAACTATAAATTGTTTTTTTTTCTTCAAACAAACAAACGTAGTAACCATAACAATGAATAAAATGAACCGTAGCCTACTTTATTAATACGTATTAATAACGTAGGCTACGAATGAACATTTCAATATTTCTCATTATGTCAAAAATTAAATGAAAAATGTATTTTTTTCACTACTAGCCTACAAACATACGATTATTGACTTGTTATTGAGTTGTGAAATTGTTTTTCTCTACCGCTTCGTTAGCAACGCTTAACAACGGTTAATAATGAATTATTATTGACCATGGTTAATTATGCGAACTGTCACTTTTTAAAGAAATTCAAGCTTCTGAATTTATTTAACTTATTAAACGCAAAGAAAACATTATATTTAAATTTGCCGCCTAATTTCAAGTTAGCAATAGTTAAATTTCAGATTAAAAATCTTAATATTCTATGATCTTATTTCTTATCAAATTTTTCATGCGTTCACATTATATTTACAATGCGAAATGTTAATTTAGGTATTTATTTATTGTTAAATCTATGAAAAGGTAAGTGTGTATTGTAACATTATTTCAATTATCTTACATTGTACATTTTTTAGGGTTATAATTACATTTCTATGTAAAAACACAAAACAGGTAACATTTATTTGCTATTTATAGTTGAAATTGATAGTGCAATTGTGACAAGTCAAATTTATTGCTGCAGAACCAGTATTCAATGAGGTTTGAGTGTTTCCTATATTTATTGTCGCATTTTGAATTTCTGGCATCATTGATTGAGGTATGGGGCTTGGACAGTAAGTTGTTGAAGGGCTCGTAGTCTCAGATTCACTGGCTATAGGAACAATCGGTTCTGATGGGGCTGAAGGGAGTGATGCCCCTTGTACCATTCCAGCAATCCTCATTTTATCAGCGAGGGACTCTTCAATGTAGCCTTCCGCTACCGTGGCAGACCGCCACCCGCCATGACGTTTTAGAGATAATATGTCACCACCATTTTCAGCTAAAATGGTAGCGGAAGTACGTCTCAATGAATGCCCCGTGTAAGTTTCAGAATTTTCTAATTTCAAGAATGTTGCAACTATTTTTGGCACCTTGCTGATTGTATTGTGTCCTATATTTTGTCTCGTAGGTTTGCCGTGTCGGAAAGTAATGAACACCTTTGCCATGTCAGGAGTGGGCCTCTTACTTAGATATTTTTTAACTATTTCAACCCAGAAAGTTTCTACCAAGACAAATTTTCTCGAGGATCCATTTTTGCTTTTCGTTATATTTATGACGATGATGTCATCCCGAACGTCGACATCTCTCATGTGCATATTGCAAAGCTCATCGGTTCTACAAGCGCCAGCCACTCCAATCACAAAAATAGCCTAAGAAAGTATGAATTAGTAAGTTTTTGGAATTTTATTACCACACCAGGATACCTTCGTTGATAAGAAGACTTCATCTGGAGCTTCTATGAGAAATTTATTAATTTCTTCTTTAGAAAATACAGATGACTTTTTTGGCTTATATGTAGCATTTCGGCGCTTTAAAAATGCAAGTAACTTATAATATTTTGAAATGTCTATATTTTCTTTTAATGAAATAGTCGATTTCAGCATAGAAAATATGGCCCATAAACTTGAAGCCTTTTTATTGTGTGCTTGCTCCTGGAAATATACTAGGAGTACATTTTCCGAGATTTTAGTCACTTTTTTTGTTAGACACCATTCTTTAAAACTTGTATACACTTTCATATATATCGGTTTAGATTTTTCTGGCAGCAATGTATCAAACTGCACATTTTGTGCCGCTTCTTTAATTTCCGGAGGAGTACAATTTTCCGTATTACTTTCTTCAAACATGTTTACTAATTGTTATCAAAATGAAATGTCAAATATTAAAAACAAAAGAATTTTATTTCTGCCTACTTAGTTTTTATAGATATTAATAAATATTAATGTCAAAATTCTTATGTTATTATTAATATAAAATTCGTTAAATAGAATTTAGGAGCTATTAGTGAAAAAAATAGTATATAAACCACGGTTGAGAAGATCATTATTGACCAGGCGCCTTGTATCACTCGGGCTTCGCCCTCGTGTTACAATCTTGGCGCTGGGTCAATAATGATTATCTTCTCAACCTTGGCGTATAATATACTATTAAGATCAATTTAAACTGTCGTAGATAAAATATTGAAGGATACACGTTTGATATAGCCTAATAATGAAACTTGCGTGATTAATACACTCGGCTCATCGCCTCGTGATTTAACATCACACGCGTTTCATTATGAAAGCTATATCAAACTTGTATCCTTAATATCTATAATGTATTGCTTTGAAAAAAATCTAATTTAACCACGTTATTCTTGTCAGATTTGTTGTTGAATGTTCGCTGATTACCAGGGCCGGATTAATAAAATTTGGGGCCTAAAGCGGAATTATTTATGAGCCCCCCCTACTACCAGGTTAATAATTACATAAAAAACTAAAGTATGATTATTCATATTTTAAATTTATTACGTAACGGAACAATTTAGTTACAGTAAATGTAAATTATATAATTAAATAAATAATAATGAAAAAAGGCTATTCTATACCATAACAAACAGTTACTAGTAACAATATTTTAATAATAAATAATAATAAAAATCTGTTGTGGCCAGCACAATACCTTCCGTCAATCCCGTGTATTATGTATAAATTCCATTCATAAATTTACTTGCAAAAGATCCTAAATTTCCAGTAAAATTATTTCATAAACAAACTATGCAAATTGCACTTGACACTAACATCTTCTTCTTTAGCTTTCCACATTCGTTAGGGGTCGCTATTTTTTATTTTCTTCTTCCACTCATTTCTGTTTTACGTGTCGTTCTCATTCCGTTTCTTTTCTCTCAAGTCTTCCGCAATACAGTCCTTCTATCTTATCTTTGGTTTTCCTCTGTTTCTTCAACCTTCTATTACTAAGCTATTCATTCTTCATCCAATATATTCTTCATTTCTCCTCATGATATTTTCAAACCAATGTAATCATCTCTCTTGTATCCTTCTAGAAATTTGTAACACTAGAGTTATCTCCTTACCTATCTTTCCGTCTCTTCCCCAACATCTACTTCAACATCCTCATCTCTGCCACATTAATTTGCTTTTTATTGATACTAACATCTGTCAATTTGAATTATATGAATATATTAGTAGTTTCCATGTTTTGCATAGCTGTCTGATTTATAAAATTTAATTTCTTTAAAATTCTTAACTCTATGTCTAAATATGAAGTATAAAATGCAATCAAATCGTATAGAGAATAATATATTCTTTAAGTTATAATAACGTTAAATGTCAATAAATCAAATTTAACTGTTAAATCTTCAAATGAGGCTACTTCCGGTTCACCAATTATAACCAAAATCTAATCAGTTGTTCTTCTGGATGTAAACTTGAGGAATACGAAAAAAAAATTTGGAATCGTAGCACACACACACACAAACACACATACACACACACACACACACACACACACACACACACACACACACACACACACACACACACACATACAGACATCATCGTAAATAAATACCTTCCTTACCTAAAGGTGACGGAAGGTAACAAACATATATGAATCGTCAAACATACTGTATGACTTTTTCTTTTGGCAAATTTTTGTATTATAATATCGTAATTAATTTCTCTAATACATTCTACTTCTATATATAGAATTTCTAACGCATCCACTCTGGATCTTAAATAATTTTTCACGCGTTTTAAGCATGAAAATGAACGCTCTGCAGATGCATTTGAAACTGGTATTGATAATTTTGTAATAATTTATAGACGGCTGAAAAAGGTAGAGTCGTTCCCGTCCTATATTCTTTATATTGTTTCTATTTTCTCACTATGTTTCTTGAGAATAAAAAAAAAATTGAGGCCTCTATAAAATCGGAGGCCTCCCCGCCTTTATGGTTAATACGGCTCTGCTGATTACTGGATAAGAAATAAATACTGTATGTTTGAACAATATGCTTTTTATTGTCTCAACAACTACAAAAATAATCTTGACAATTCTATGTAAAAAAAACCTTATAAAAATTATGTTAACATTTTTTGTATCTTTTATAATAAGCGAGATATGAGGTATTTTCAAAATAAGCAAAATAAAGTTTTAGCCTGTAGCTCAAAAACAAAAACAAAAAAACAATAGAAAATTCCTGTGGTGCCTATTAATGTTGTCTCACAAAGTTGGCCCGCAAATACCTACACCAATTTTCAGTAACACGCATAAGAAAGTTTTTCATATAAGGAACTCGAATTTTACCCATCTGTAAATCATACACTTGTACAAATTATCTTACATATACAATAATTAGCATACGATTGGTAACACTACATTTGTATAAAATCGTCGTATAATGGATTACTTTAGTGCCGATTTCTGAACTTTTAATGACGATTTTTGTGCACTTTAGTGATGATTTCAAATAAATATGATTAGTTTATAGATCAATATATACGCCATTAGATTCTAATATTGGCAATAAGACACGAAATTCGTATTTTTTAATTGCATCAAAAAAATTATGTAAACTACCATCGTTAACAACAATATTAGCACCACGTTTCACCAGTATGTCCACCAGTTTGCTCGTAAGCTCATCATCTATCTCATGCATTTCTCGTCTTTTTGGGATGCAATGCAAAGCCGTCCTCCCACAGTTGTTTCGGGTGTTCACATCCACATGCAGTTCATCAACAATGAACTCCACCACCTTGAGACCCTTGGCAGTTTTGATGCTTTCGACGGCTACGTGCAGGAGAGAGCAACCGTAATTGCTTACGTTATAGATAGAAGCCCCGCGGTCCACAAGGGTGCGAATTACGTGACATATCTTGTCCCCTGTGTCTAATTCCATCGCAAAAAAACTGAAAAAGGCTTTGCAGATACACGTAAATCCATTGTCATCTCGAGCGTTCACATCGGTGTTATTATAGTCTAATAAAACGTTTATAATGTCTAAATTTAAAATACTAACTGCATGGTGTAATATATGGAAGCTTCCTGCGGTATTATTAGACTCTAATATTGGCAATAAGAAATGGAATTTGTATTTCTTAACTGCATCTAGAGGACTATATCCACCAATGTCCTTAACATGAATATTAGCACCACGTTTCAGCAGTACATCCACCAATTTGCTCGTGAGCTCATCGTCTATATCATGCATTTCCCGTCTGTAGATGATGAAATGCAGAGCCGTCATGCCATTGATGTCTTGGGTGTTCACATCCACCTGCAAGTAAAAATGCACAAATTTTTTAAAACATCGATATTTACGTCGATCGATATTACAGAGTATGCAGGTGAGACATTGCCACACCAGAAGAAATAACTCAGAATATCATTTTAACAAATTACTGATTTTAAATGATAAGCTGTAAATAATGTAAAGTAGTATGTAAATTATACATGGTGTAACCAGCAAGTAGGGACCAAGTGTTGAAGTTCGTATGGCTAGATCGAATAACCTTGAATAACGTTGGCAGGAATTTGAGGAAAAAGTATTTAGATTAAAATTTAATACGAGATTTAAACAAAATTCCCATTTCTTTTATTGAAAATGAACCTCACACTGTAGTATGAATTATACAATGACATTCCAGTGATTCGCATTTCTTGAATTAAATCATACCATTGACAAGATGTAACCCATTGTTACAGCTTTAAGAATGTTTATAAGATAAAATTATATTTATTTATGATTATTTTCATAATAAAAACATAATCTGCGCAATATCTTTACGAAATAGCGAATATACAATATATCATACCGTTCAAAATACTTCGAAAATCTAAATAAAGATGTATTTTTATGAGCATATATCCGCAGACAAGTTCTCACAGAACACATGTTTTTAACAACTTTCTTACACATTTTTACTAGAAAACAAAACAAGTAAATCGCGGGAAGATGGAATCCCAAAGAATTTGTGGTTAGAAAATTGTTATTTTGTAAGCAAACAGTGCTGCTTTCCGAACGTATATAAATACAGAAACTACAGCCAATATCGCGCATGTGCACACAGATTTGAATTGTATAATTTAATTGCTTGTCCCTACTTTAACCCTATCTGTGTAACAAAATTTAATCAAAAGGATTTTGTTGAAAGTCGTAAAATTAACAGTACTTTGCAAAACAATATCATTTTGGGTATCACTGGTTGTCACATTTGAATACAAAAAAGTTAAAAAATAGTTATGCAGTATTTATTAGCATAATTAATCATAATTACATTAACGTCATAATAATTTTACAAACAGGAAAAAATGAAGTTTATAGATACTTGCAGAATGTCACATAATGTACAAAAACAAGAAAAAAAAATCTGATGTGACCAACACAGTACCTCCCGCCATTTACCTATGTATATAATTTTTATATTACTTTATAAATTTATCCATACAATATATAAAAAAAGTATTAAAGTAAACTTGTAGAAAATGGAATAATCTTTAATTTTTATAATAACAAATTGAGAAAAAATTACATTTAAAGGTATTTTTGAAGAAAAATTATCTTGAGCTTCAAGTAAACTACCATTTCCGGTTATCCGATTGCCACCAAAATCTAATCAGATATTTCCATATTAGAATAAGGTAGAAATACATGGTTTCAAAACTTTCTGAATGATATATATATATATATACATACATACACACAGACATCATCGTGAAAATGTTAAAAATGGATTCTAGGGACCTTAAAACGTGGTCATTTACCAAAATCTCGATATGCGATTTTTAGCACGATCCCTATACCTCCCTTACCAAGGGTAGCGGGAGGTAAAAACTGCGAAATTTTTAACTTAAAAATTGTTCAAAGTTGTCACCATTCACAGCAAGTTCAAGTTACTGCCAAAAATTACTGAAAAAAAATATATTTGATTAACTTGTGTATTACACAATACCTATTCAATCTTCTATTAGGTACTTATTAATTATCTAATGTTTCTATCAAATATTGTAATATTAAAAGTTGCTATCAACCCAGTGGCCCAAAACTGTTCATTTGCTTGGATCCATTTTTTAATTTGCGAATTTCAACAAAATTCTTTTTGATTCATGATCAGTGCGTCCAATATTATACATCTTTAAATTTTGTTACACAAATTGGGTTACATCCTGTATTTCAACAGTGACGTTGTCTATATTATTTTGATCAACATTCTTATTTAAAAAGTTCATAATGGCATATTTTATGTTCTTAACAACAATAATATTAGATTAGTTTTATAATCATCGTTATGACATTGTAATAATAATGAAAATCGTTTAATAGGCTTATTCTGTAAACGTTAGTTATGACATTATGTATTCTTATATCGTTATTATAACTATAATCGTTAAAGTGATATTCTGTAAACAATAATTTAATTCTACATAACGATAAAAGGTAACGATAACGTTATTTTTTAACGACTGGAAAATCATTCGTTTCATAAACATTTTGTCAATAATTCAGTATTTTTATTCGTGTCAAAATAAAATTGGTATTATGATGACAGTGATTTTAAAAACTCGTCATATTATAGTTTTTTGCAAGGTAATATTAAATAATTTACTAAGTTTATATTCATAGCGCTAGCTTCTCAATTTGTCAACAGATGGTAGTAGCATAACCACAAAAAGAAAAAAAGTCTGACAGCTGACAGATTGGGCGCATTCAGCAGGCATGTGGTTACTAAACGTGTTTAGCATTTTTCTGCTGAATGCACTGTTCACTAATGACCGTTCTGTGAACGGTCACCTACGCACCTACCAGCTGACAGCAGACAAAGTAGGGTCAGATCAACGATCATAAATACACTATATAAAACTTCATTGCATTTGTTATGTTTTCGAATGGTCAGAAAGAGACAACTAAGTATAGAGATATATAGTCACCTCCTGGAGTAATTGCTAGATGTCACTGTTTGTGCTTGTACTATTTTTGAAACATTGGAATTATTATTAACGATATCCAATAATAAAATGCATGAAACAAATTGATATTAGTATTAGGATAGGATAAAAAGAATTGTGTATAATTATTTATTTTATTCTATTGATTTTTAAACTATGTTTTTTTGTACAAATGGTTCTTATTCTATTTGTACTTTTTTTACGTCTCGCTAAGAGAGGTATTGGAATCGTACTAAAAATCGCATATCCAGATTTTAGTGAATAAGCACGTTTTAAGGTCCCTAGAATCCGATAACATTTTTACGATGATGTCTGTGTGGGTGTATGTGTATGTGTGTTAGGTGGTTGGAGGTACGATTTCTCAAATTCTATAAGATTAAAGACCTGTGTAACTACGGATTCCTCAATCTAACAATAATGGGAAGAGTTGAATAGATTCTGGTACCAATTGGACAACCGGAAGTAGTAGTATTTTAACAAAAATCTTCTAAATATTATTTTTTGAATATTTATGTTATTACAAATATTAAAAATGTGTTGCGGCCAGCACAATACCTCTCGCGACTGCCGTTTTTGGTTACATAAGTATAGGGCGTGAGCAGTCATGTGATATTGTTTGCAAGCTGATATGGGGACCCGTGTCCGAATGACAATTAGTAATTATGTACATACATGTCAAATGTCAGAATTTTTCATTAAAAATTTCAAGATTTTCTAAATTCACGTAGTTAGTTTGTTATACTTGGCCTAAACAAGTAGATACAGAGGCCCTTGTCAAAATGACTTAGTAATTATTTACATAAACGTCAAATGTCATAATTTTTCACGTGGTTAATTTGTCACCAGGAATGTGGAATTTACTTTTCGAGAAAAATAAACCACATGGAATTGGAATATCATGAAATTTGGGATGGAAAATTGACATTTGACATCTATGCACATAATTATTAGCTGTCATTCTAACTCGGGCCCCCATATTTGCTTGTCAAGTCAAACAAAGTCACATGACTGCTTGCGCTCTAAAAATTTCTCATTTCTTTTCTTTATGTTTACATTATTTTTATAGTTTATAGTTTTCTCCTACACTTCTAAATGTTCGAATTTCTTCCAATTTCTTGACAGGATTTCTGATGGGGTATATGTATATAGCTATAATTTTAAATATTTAATTGTTATTATTGCTATACAACAACCAATATCACAGAAAAATTCTTCAATAATGTCAGTTAAACTTCTTCATTTGACGTAAAAGCGTAATTTGACGTTTTACTACTATGTTGCCAAAAAAAAATTCTAAGATTTAGTTTCAGCTAAAATCTACATAAAACCATATTCGTACTATGACAAATTTTGAATCGATTCTTTGCCACTGTCATCTGTTTAGTTAAAATAGCCTTAGGGTCAAGTTTTAGAATTGAGCTGTCGGTTTTTGACACTGACATTTTTCTGTCATTTACAAATATCTGATGGTTACTATATGGAGTTGTTCAGGCTCTGAAATTTATTACAACAGATTATTTTATATATTACTTTTTTATCTCAATATATAGAAAATATAATAAAAATTTAAAAAGTATCGAATATAGAATTATACGTTCTTTAATACTAATAATAATAAAAATCAAAAAAAAAATAGTATTTAGAATTTTTTTTGAAGATATTACTACTTCCGGTTTTCCAATTGGTACCAAAACCTATTCAACTCTCCCCATTAATGTTAGATTAAGGAATCCGTAGTCAAGCAGGTCTTTAGTCTTATAGAATTTAAGAAATCATGCCTCCAACAACCTAATACACATATACACACAGACATCATTGTAAAAATGTTAAAATCGGATTCTATGGACCTAAAATCGTGCTTATTCAATAAAATCGGGATATGCGATTTTTAGCATGAATCCAATACCTCTCTTAGTGACAGGTAAAAAACAAAATTCTCTATCCGACACATTTAAAAAATATATTATACCTTCTATAGATTTAAAGATATAGCTATATAATCTATAAAATAATCTGTTGTAGTAAAGCCTGCTCACAGCCCAACATTTCCATGGTAACTACTTGAGAAATTGTAATTGACAGATAAATGTCACTAATGTCATTGTCAAAAATTCAGAGATATTACTGAAGGCTTTTTCTGGGAACGATATTTAATATTTCTTATTGTATTATTAATTATATATTAAAAATTATAGGTACTCGTATATTACATGAACCCGTCAGAAATAACGCCAATTCCGTTAATGAATTGGAAAAACCTGGAACATTTAGAAGAAATGGAGAAAACTTGCTCATAGAATAAATTTAAAATTATTGAAAATACGTAAATATAAAGATTAGGTGTAATTAGATTTTTTTGTGTGTACAAGAAATGTTAAATACAATACTTATATATACCACAATGGAAAGGGCGCGAGAGGTATTGTGATGGCCACAACAGATTTTTCTAAATTTATTTACATTTTATGGTGATCCGGATTTTGATATAAATGTCTAAAGTCTAAAATTAAATTGAGTGATTAAATGCTATGATTATTTAATGGATCCTGATCCAGCATAATATGGTTATGAAGACAGTCTAAAATACCCGTAGGTAGTGTTGCCGCAAGACCAAGACCAGTCTTGGTCTTGTCTCGTCTCGTCTTGGTCTTGTCGAGGCAAGACCATCATTTTGGTCTCGGCTAAAAAGTCGAGACGAGATTAATATAGAATCTTGTCGAGAAAGTCTCGAAGTCTCGACAAGAGTCTAGATTTCAGTTCGTAGATAGTTTTTGAAATATATATTCTAAAAGTTCTTCATGAATTAAAAGTAATGCTGTAAATATTGTTTGAAAATTCGTAAAAAAAAATATTAATTTAAAAAAATATATATAATTATATATTTTTGTGTTTCTAAAACATTAATTCATGTGAATATAATAATTTCGATACTTGAAACTTGGCTTAAATTCCTAAAAATAGTAAATATTATAAAATAAGCATAATATTCCTATTAATGATATATACGTACAGAAATAATGAAATAAATGTGCATTAATTTAATAGATTTTAGTACCTATATAATAAAAAAAATAATAAACAGTTAAATCGGAGCGAAAAAATGAGTCGTACAGAGATGGAGAAAACACATTGTTGGGGGTGTACGAATTCTCGGAAAACTTAAAAAAGGCGAAATTTTGATGTCTGGAATTACCAAGGTCAAGCGTCTGTAAGGGATGTTGTACGTGAATTTGACAATGAACCGTAATGTTGGGAAAGGGAAATGAAAACAGCAACAAAATAACTACGTGACTATTTACACTGAAAACAATAGTAAAATATACAACATATGAACAAGAATAAGCATATCAAAACATATATGCTCTTAAAAAATTACCCTTTTTTAACATCCTGTAGACATGTATGTATGTATATTTTAATACACAGAAATACCTAATTGTTCGTTAATTTATTTTTATTTCCCTCCTGTCTACAGGTATAGAGATGTAGATCTTCTTGCTCTTTTCCATTATATCTACAAGTTTTGAAAAAGTACAAAATGGATATTCTATACTTCATAGTTATTAAAAATTTTGTTGATCCAATAAGTTAAAATAATAAAATTTGTTTTCTTAGATTTCCAAGCACTATTATGTACAATTATAAACAATTTGTTGATTGACGCAGAGTCGAGACTCGAGACAAGACGAGACTGACTGCAAGTCTCGTCTCGAAAAGACCAAGACAAGACCAATGTAGCCGAGACTTAGTCAAGACCAAGACAAGACCGACCTCAAGTCTCGTCTAGTCTCGTCTTGTGGCAACACTACCCGTAGGTAAATTTCTCATGATAGAATTTTTTTTATATTATTGCTAAAAATATTACCATTTGCTTTTGCATATGTTATGCATTTTTCTTCAGCCCTACATACGTCTCTGGGGATATTTCATTAAGAATGCGAACCTGGTGGAAAAAAAATATATTATGATAGTACAGTACAGACATCTCTCGACAAACTTTAGAGTACACTTTATATATCTCTATCTCTAGTTGTCTCTTTCTGTCCACCCGAGAACATAAACAATAGTTAAGTATAGGGCATGTTTTGTCTAGTATATTTGTGGTCGTTGGTGTTCAGTGACCAGTGACCACACTAATCTGCTGAATGCGCCCGATAAGCAGACTCCCGCCAGACATTGACCAACATTGACGTATTATATAAATGGACTGGAAATAATTTAACCTGGAAGTTTTGTGAGTGATATTGGAGTTTTTATATATTTCATTTAATTTAATTTTACGTAACAAAGTTCTTAACTTGCTCTCAAGCTTATCATTTTATGAAACGTGTTACAGAATATGGATACGAAGATAACGATTGTCGTTAAATACAACGAATTTCAAAATAACGATTCGTTAAGCGAATGTTTTACATAATAGACCCATTAATATTATTTACACCATTAGTCGTTTTGTGCGAATTAAATCAAATATTAATACCAAAACTTTAAATCTCTGGCGGCAGCAAAAGATAACGTTTGCCGAAGTTGTGCTTGTATCCATTTATTTTGTGTATCAAAAGTTATTTATGGTATAGGCATTTTGAAATTATAATAAAAATTCGCTCCATCCTAGTGTTCATGTTAGGAATACATTTTTGAAAACATCGACAGCAAACATAGATGTCGATCAATATTAACGAAAAGAGTGAAATCAAATATTAAAACCAAATATCGATTTATCGTGGGCATCCTTACCTGCAGCTTATCCATAATGAACTCCATTCGATTGATATACATGGCGGTATTGATTTTTCGGACGGCCACGTGCAGGAGAGAGTAACCCGACTTGGTTACATTATAAACACAGGCACCGTGGGCAATCAGGGTACACATCCTGTCATATAACACGTTCTGCATGAAGTCAAAGTTAATTGAGAAGTAACGCACAGTGATAGAACAAATGCACGTATCTCCTTTTTCATTTCTAGCGTTCACATCGATGTTAGTATTTTTTAGTAGGAAATTTAAATTCTCTATATTTAAAGTACACACTGCGACATGTATGGCAGGTGAGCCTGCTACAATTTTATTAATGTCTTCTCCATATCGTTGCAACAATTTAATAATATCAACTTGCTGAGACTGGAAGGCACTAACAAGTAACCGATGTTCACTGATGGCTTCTTTTGCTGAAGAACCTAATTCCTCAAATGCTGAAACCAGACATTTCTTAGCTCCAGCAATAACAAGTCTTTGTAAAAACGATTTAGTTGAGAAAACCTTTATAAAGTTAAGCTCTTCATCGGTTGGTTTGCTTTCAAACTTAACATCGCCATATTCACAATAATTGTACACTTTTGGAGCTAATAATAATATTTTTTTATGTGCATCGTCCTTATTATTTTCTAAAGTTATGCGATTATTAACTTTTATATTATAATTGCTATATTTATTATTGTCAATTATTTTTGACTTATATTCTTCATAAAACTTCTTAAATATTCCAAGGTTCTTGTCGGCTTGTCTCAAAATAGTATCAGAATGCCAATTATATTTACTATTTAGAACAAATTCTAAACACGAAGTGTAGAGTGCTTCATTGCCTACATTGATTTTATTGTGATGGAAAAGTAAAGAGTGTTGCACAAGACTGTGAATCCTGAATAAGACATCCTCCAAGTGAACGAACGCATAGTTTTGCAACACGTACAATGCTCTCCGCATTTCCATTTCCGGATCCTGCTCATCATCTTCATCATCCTCATCTTCTGCCTCTTTCAATTTATTCTGAATGAAAGAAAATTTTAGCAGCAATTTTTCAGATATTGAATTTGGATATAGATAGGCTGAAATATTTAAAATATCTAGCGCTAGGTCTGATTCAAACTTTCCAAGATTTCTGATTTTTTCTATAGACAAACTCATGGCCGCTTGTATGGAGTATTGGTAAGGTAAAAAAGTATCTGCAGGTAATAGTTCATTAACAAACTTTTCCCGGGATTTTTCGAGCTTCTTTATGTACTTAAGGACGTTGAACTTTTCGGGGAAAAGCATCATCTCCTGACGGATATAGGCAGCGGCGAGTTGAAGTGCGATTGGTGCCTTGTCCAGCAGCTTAGCCAGGGTATAAAGGTTTCGGTCGGCAGTCACGGCTGGGTCCTGCAGGTGCTGCAGCACAGATACAGCCGCCTCGAGTTCCAAGGGGCCTACCTCTATTCTCGGCTTCGTGCCCCATGTCCCACACTGACTGCTTACCAGAGTCCAACAACCGCGCGGCGTCTCCCAATCCAGGAGGCTCCGAGGACTTTCCACATCGTCAAACAAAAACAAAGTACCGCTGTCTTGATGTCGACAGCCCACTTTCTGCATCAAGGCTCTTCCGTCCACTTTGGGTAGGTTTAGTATCTCGGCCAGATTTTTCAGGGAGTGTTCCAGGATGTTTTTGTTAGTGGCTTCTATCCAACATATGTATTTAATCTTACTTTTTAGTTTGCACTTATGGGCAAAATGTTTAAGGAGTTCGGACTTTCCGAAACCAGGTAGGCCCCAAATTACCACCATTTTATTGTCTTCTAGAAACAGATAATCATCCAGTTGTTTGAATTCCCCTTCGCGGCCCTTGAAGGAATCTATTGGTTTCGGAAAATTGTAGTCATCTAACTCTGGTTCCTTTGTAGAAGGATTATGAATGTTGACACTGACAGTATTGCTACTGCCTTGAACGATGGTTTGTGTTTCCACGATAGCATATTCATTGTGAATAGTTTGTATATTGTTTGAAACTGTATTCGTTATATTACTATTGCCTTGGATGTTTTCTATTTCCCCGATGCCATTTTCATTGTAATTTCTTTCCGTACTTAATTTTGAGCCCATTATTATACCTAGAATTAAATTTTCGAGTTATATTTCATAGTGAAATGTTAATGGTTAGATGACCGGGTGCCATATTAGTTGAACAAAAGTGTAAATACAAAAAATGTTTAGAATTAAAAACTGCATGAAATGAGCCTAAATTTAATGATGTAATATGTAATACGCATTTTTATTACAGCAAAGTTTAATAATATTCTTTTTACTAAACCTCTTTATTTAGTATGCCACCTTATAATTAGACAATGGTAGAAGACCTCATTAAACATATGAATTGAATAATTATTTTTACCTTCCGTCACCTAGGTAAGGAAGGTATTATCTTTGGTCAAAATTTGATGGTGAGTTTTTTATTGAATAAGCACGTTTTAGTCCCTAGAATACGAATTTACTGTTTTTACAATGTTGTCTGTATGTGGGTGTGTGTGCGTATGTATCAATGTGTGTGTGTGTGTCAGTGTGTGTGTGTATGTGTGTGTGAGAGAGCGAGAGAGAGACAAAAAATTCTCCTTCGATAACTCCCAACTCTACAATTCCAAAAATTATATTTTTTCGTATTCCTGTTCCCCATATGTCCGTACGGAGAGTTGATTAGATTTTAGTTATAATTGGTCAACCGAAAGTACTCTTAATTGAAGTTTTTAACAAATGCAGTTAAATATCACATTTTGACAATTTACGTTAGGTATTATAAATATTAAAGAATAATTTATTCTCTATACGGTTTGATTAATTTTTTTCCTTCATGTTCAATGCATATAAAGTTAGAAAATTATAAAGAAATTAAATTTCATAAATCAGCCAGTTATGCTATAACCATGGAAACTACTAATATATTCCGATAATTTTAATTGACAGATGTCAGTTTCAAATCAAGTATAATTTACACAGTTTGTTCCTGAAATAATTTTACTGGAAATTTAGAGTCTTATGCAAGAAAATTTAGGTATGGAATGTCTACAAAGTATACAGAATTTAATAATTTGGAAGAACTGTTTTCCCATAATAGGCGTTTTCGTTTATTGGCTCGGAGAACTCTGAATAGGGTTGCCACCTTTTAAAAATTGGAAAGGAGGTCACGAGGGATGACATAAAGAATCACAGGAAATTATAAACCCAAAGTTACAATAAACAATTATTATATTACTTATAACTATTGGATTAAGTACTCGCTTCTCGCACAAAATGTAGAAATTCATGTCTACAGCTCCTACTAAAATATTGGGATGCAACCGATACAAATATAACGGCAATATTGTCTTTTAGTCGTTATATTGGAACCGGCGATATTTATTTGTCGATACATAGATACATTTCGAATTTCGTGTTTACAACAAACCTCAAACCACGTAAAATCACTATGATGCATTAGAATTCCCAGTATTTTGTTTCATTTGGCCAACCCTCAATCATGCGACCCCTAATTCCCAGAAAGAAGTCGGGAGATATCTGAAAGTCCCTAATATTGCAAGCAAAGCAGAAATGGACTCATTCTAAAAATCGCATATCCAGATTTTAATGATTAAGCACGTTTTAAGGTCCCTACAATCCGATTTCAATATTTTTACGATGATGTCTGTGTGTGTGTGTGTGTATGTGTGTGGGATGTTGGAAAGACGATTACTCAAAAACTATAAAATTTTATATTTATTTAACTACGTATTTCCCAACCATGGGAAGAGCTGAAAAGGTTTTGGTAACAATTGGACAACCGGAAGTAGCAGATTCTTGAAAAAAAAATTCTAAATATTATTTTTGCGCTCAGCTTGTCCAGTAGGGGCAGAGAGAGATGGCAGAGGTACGCGTAACTCACTGTATGGGAGAGGCGGCATTTCATCTATTCTACTCTATAAACGTGTTTCATATTAATAGTTGCTATAAATTTATTTGTCGTGGGTATTTTTTTTCAGTATTTCTTCGAAAATTGTGGGAAATCAGGAATTGTTTCATTTTATTTTGCGAGCACTTTCAACATAAAAACTAAGTACACATCTATAATTAAACCCTGTAAATATTCATCACAATTTACGGCTTGTCTTCATGGGTGGAGTAACACATTCAGCATCTCGGATATTGTTTTTAGTTCTATATATAGTTCTTTCTGATATACCCAAACATTCGCTTGTACGTTTACATACTTGTGGGAAACATCATGTGAACAACCACTTTCTTTTTCTTCTTGAAAATAGTTTAACGTAGATAAAAAAAAAATTTCGTAGATGAATGTTGTTCTTCACGCGGCATATTTATAATTAATTAATTCTTTTAATTTAATTATATCACTGATGCACCTTTTAACTGTACCAACTTCACATATAAACTAACAAAAAAAATTATAGTACTCTTACTTTATGCTCGAAATTGCATAATGAACATTGGAAGTAAAGATCGCGTTCAGGCATACATGCTCTACCGAATTCTGATACGAGCAAAATTAATAATAAACTCTGTTCTACATTGTATATATAAATTTTAAGCAACAATTGCTTGTAATACGCCTAATAGCGCTGCTTCATATTTATTTAAATAACTTTTTATATATAAACAATAAAGTCATTGTAAGCACATTTTCAAGAAATATAAAAATAGCATTATAACATATAAATTTTAAATTTTTATCTCACTTATCTACAAAGTTATAAATAGTTAAAGTTTGGTACCCGTACAAACAGCGAAAAAGTGAGGTCAAAAAATACATTTGTTTTTGTAATAAGTAACTATTGTCCGAAACCCAACTTGAAGTTTTAACATGTTACGTAGAAATGTTTAAGCTACACGCCAGTAAAATTTTATTTAAATTCGTTAATTTTTACCAGAATAGTGTTTCAAAGTCAACTGACTATAATTCTGAAAGGTATAGTAGACGTCACTGTGACGTTGATTTTTTGCCTGAAATAGGACTATAGACGTCAAATGTGTGGTCGCTATGACGTCCATGTGACGACTTTATGTGGTCATAATTAGGTCTATTCTATCTTTTTTTAAACGTCTAACTTGACGTCTTTAAGACAATTATTTTTACTTTATTTTTAATATTATTATAATTTCATACTTATATTTTAAATTTATTTAATTTGGCAACTAATAACACACAAAGATATATATTATTTTTATTTAAATATCAATTATTTATGCAAAAATATAAAACAATATATTGTTTATTATAAGGATTTTTAAAATTAGAATAAATGTAATATAAAACTTAGTTTATATTTACATATATGTAAAATGTATTTATTTATGTATTGTCATTACCAAAATCTACGAATAGAAGCAGATTGATGGTGGTGATATTTATATTTTATTTATTTAAAACACATTACATGTTTATATAATTATTAATGCGAAACAGAAACAATTTATATCTGTTATATTTTTTGGTATAAAAATCATGGACATATTAATTTTTAACAATTTAAACAAAACCCAGTAGTGTTTAAAAAAAAATTAAGAAATGTTGCTAATACAAAAGCAAATTATAAATAAAGGGAAATATATAATATAAAAACAAAGATTTATCTATATAGTTTTGCGGTTTTACCTGAGCATTTCCTATAGCTCCAAAAATTCTACTTTCCTAAGTTTTCCAAGAATTTTTACATCTTCCCTAGCTATTCTAGAATGATTGGTTTGAAGTAAACCATCGATAAAGAGATATCATAGTGATTTTTAGTACATATTTCGATTCTGATCTTGACCAAGTTTCATTTTTGTTTTTTAAATGGAAACTTTATTTCTAATTTCTGTTTTGTATAGATTATGGCATTTGCTGTAATAGAATTTATTGCTACAAATTCTATTGGAACTGCCGAAATGTAGGCTGCGTAATAAAAATAATAAAATTTATTGCGCTTGGCCCGAAAATTTGAAATATAAAAAAATAAATTGGTACGGGCAATTAACAATTATTCCCAGCAGCCCAATTCTGAAAATAAATTAAACGAGGTGGAGATTTTAGAATCATATGGTAAGTCGAAAGAATTATATTTTCATTTTTGTATTTACAACTCTTCTCTAAAATTAAAAAAAATTACAGCAAAATAAAATAAATCAAATAAAAATTTACATATGCTCAGTCTACATTTGTAAGAACGCACTCTGCGCCCTCCGCCATTTTTGTGTCATGTCCAGCATTTTAATTACCACGGGGGAATACTGAAAATAACATTTCTTAATGCGAATATTGAAAATTTAGTATATTGTTAAGTACATAAAATTGTTCTTATAATGCATATTACAATTATTTTTTGTTATAGATATGGTAAGACGCGAAGCGAAGTGCCATTATGAAGAAAATAAACAAACAATGGTGAACTAGTTAAACTATGCACCACAACGTGCAAATAAATACAGATTTTTTTTTTTAGATATATTATTTATTTAATTAATTTGTATTTTTCGTAATATTTATTTTTTTCAAAAATTCTTTTTTGTTTAATATTCTATTCTTGATATATTGTTTTGATTTTTTTATTTTATACAATATAAATAAAATTAGAAATAAATTATTTATTTTTCCTACTGTCATTTATGTTTATGCCATAAAAATTACGTTGAAACAACGTCTTAAAATGAAATCGATACAACCTCTTACAATGACGTCGATACAACGACTTAAAATGACGTCTAAACAACGTCTTAAAATGACGTCGTACAGCTTCACACTGAGACGTCTTCAGGACGTCACAGTGACGTCGATTTTAGGTCATTTGTGTTACTTGAGATACAATAGTATATTATGTTATTAGGAGTAGAAAGCGGTCTTTTTGTGTTGAACCCAGCTATTGCGGCCGAGGCGCTAGCCGAGGCCAGGCAAGCTGGGTAAAACACAAAAAGGGCGTTCTGCTCCGAATAACATATACTATTTTTTCTTCATGTGTTTCAAAGAAAACTGGAATTTTTTTAAATAGTTTTCTAGAATTGTTTTAATTATAGCGTTTGCAATTTCAGCCATAGTTGGCTGTGTACACTGCAAAACACAAACGATACAACTGTCAAATAACAATTTTTCAATATGGTCTGTGTTGCTGTGACGACTGCTGCCGCCAGCGGTGAACTAAGAGGCTAACATTTTTTTACTAGTACAAAAATGAACAACATTGTTGTACTAGTAATAAAATGAATATCTTCTATAGTGTGTGTATAATAGCATAATATGAATATTATTGTACACTTGAAGAAAAAATTAATTTTGCTTATTGATTCAAATATAGAATTTTATGTTCTACAACTTTTTTTACCTAAAATAATTAGGCAAGCAGGAAATTAGGAAAGTCTGATTTTACATGTTAAAGTCTTTCGTTCGGCTGTGTCGGTATCACTCTGTATAATCCAATGGACATCCGATTTGAATAACAAAATTCTTTAATTTTTTAAGCTTTTAAATGCAAAATTCTTCGGAAAATATGTAAATCTATTTCCAGATGAATGCCTAAATTCATTGAAACAAACTTATAAAAAAAAAGATTTTGTTAGACTTGCAAACGAACTCTTCATTATTTATCGCTCAGATTCTTTCCATAATTATTCAGCATATAACGAAGTGATGCTGTAGTTAGATTATTTGCTGCTCATTTTATATTGAGTATTTTTGGTGAAATAGTGTATATAAAATTTTAATAAAGTAATAAAAGTGACTTTAAAGACATGTAGTTTTACGTGTGGACGCTGATGTTCCTCTATATGTGAGTAAAGTTAGTTTTTCAAGCCTTTTAAGTGTGTTAGTGGATCATTTATCTGACTTAAGTAATGGTGCGAGACTTAACCTGATATTGGGCGATAAACATTAAACTGACGGTGTATTGAAAGCCTGTAAACAGGTAACCAGCATCACGCTAGTGAAAATAAGTTGGACTAACAAATGTAAATATGGAAGTAAACTGCGATAAATGTAAATTAGGAACAAATAGTAAGGACTCAATTTCTTGTTATGGACCATGCGGTCGGAGTTTTCACTATAAATGTATCAAATTAACTAAATCGACTTTCGAGAGCTGGATTAACAATGAGCAAATTAAATTTGTTTGTGAAATGTGTGAAGAAGATAAAATGCAAATGTTAATTAATAAAGTCAACGTTATGATGGAATTTTTGTATAAGTTGGACATGAAATCTCAAACGCAAGAATTAAAAATTAATGATGTTTTTTCTAATATTAAGAATGTAGAAGAAGTAGTAAGCAATAAAGTTGATAATTTAAATTTAAATCCTGGGAAAACAAACGGAGCCAAAAAATATTACGCTGAAGCAGCGGCTGTGATTGTAAAACCTAAAACAAATCAGGAATGTAAGAAAACTAAGACTGATATTCAAGATAAAATAAAACCAGATGAATTAAAAGTAGGTGTTAGAGCTGTAAAAAATATCAGGGATGGTGCGCTAGTAATAACATGTGACACAAAACAAGATGTGAAAAAGATCGAAGAAAAGTTAAATACAGAATTAGGAAAAAACTACGATGTAAATATTGTTGCTAAAAAAAATCCAACGGTGAAAATAGTGGGCATACATGATGATTTTGAAAATAACAACGAGGACATAATAAAAAATAAAATTGAAAAAATGATTTTAGCTCAAAATCAATTGTCAATTAATGCTAAAATTATGGTGAAACATGTAAGAGAAATAATTAAAAATAGATACAAGAATTACACTGCAACAGTAGAAATGGATAGCTCTTCGTTTGAAATAGTGATGGCAAATAAAAAAATTAATGTTGGCTGGAGTAAATGTGTTGTATACGAAGACTTAAATATTTTGCGATGCTACAAATGCTGTAAATATGGTCATAAAAAAGTAAATTGTACTAATAATTCAATAGTCTGTCCGAAATGTGCAAAAAGTCATGAGAGTATGGAGTGTAAAGCTACTGAAAATGAGTTTGCATGTGCAAATTGTATCAAAGCAAAAGAAGTTTTGAAAATTGATGTAGACACGAAACATGCAGTGTATGACAAAAATTGTGATGTGTACAAACGAACCGTACATAGAATTAGAAATAAAATAAATTATGACACAAAATAGCAATTAAAGAATAAATATAGTTGTAGCTATATATACTGCTTAAACATACAAGGATTACAAACGAATTATGAAGAAATTAAACACTTTTTACTAGAACGTAACCCACTATTACTCGCTCTAACAGAAACTCACATAACTAGCGATTTCGAAAATAACGAATTTCAAATTGAAGGATATAAAATATGTCGACTAGATTCGGAATCTAAACACACGGGGGGTATTTTAATTTATGTTAAAAAGGATATAAAAATTCAGGTTTTGAATGAATCAGTAGAAAATATGAATTGGTGGTTCTTGTATATTAAAATTATGTTACATAAACCGTTATACGCAGCGATTTTATATCATTTTCCCGGTGGAAGTCATGCCAAATTCTTAGAATTTTTAGAAGAATGGATAAGTGAAAACATGCAACCCGACTTAAATATTGTAATTATGGGAGATTTTAATTTAGATTGGAAAGAGAGTTACAATAAGAATTATACGCTTAGACTAAAAGAGATAGTAACACAAAACAATCTAAGACAGATAATACAACAATACGCTCGTGTAACGAGCACATCAAAAACAATGATAGACTTAGTATTAATAAATACGGATAATATTAGTTGTGAAGTTCTAACTACTCCTAAAATATCAGACCATAGCCTAATGAAAATATCATATAAAATCCCAGAGAAGACTAAAAAGCCACCTACAAATGAAACAAGAGAAATAATAAATTTTGACAAATTATGCAGTACTCTAATTTCCAATGACTGGCTGTATGAAACATCAAATGTGAATAGTCTGTATGATAAGTTTAACACTACGATTTCTAATGCTTTAAATATTTCAACAACACGGAAGACATTTAAAAGAAAACATTCAAATCAAGGTTGGTTCAATAAAATAAAGCAAGCACTAAAAGAAAGAAATATAGCCTATCAACGATTTTTGCTAACGGAAAACAAAGAACATTGGGAAATTTATAAATATAAAAGAAATCTGGCAGCAAATATAATAAAAAAATCTGATGTGGCCAGCACATAACCTCTCGCCGTATATTTTACCTGGCTGTATGCATAAAGCAAAGATTATTTTTATAAATACAAATAATATATTCATATAAATCTATGACGTATAAACTTCTTTATTATTCAATAATAGCATGTCTCAACATAAAGATATTTTACCATAAATTATGTTACAATAAATTACAAAGTAGAGTTTACCATATATAAATATTAGGCTGGTAACAGCAATTTTCAATTCGAACAACCTTGTTTACTTTCTCTTCATATTCTTCTAGTAAAATCATTAATTTTGGGCGGTCTAAAATGTATATATGGATTGTGCATCTATTCTTACATATCTTCTTTTACATTTTATTTTTTCATACATGTTATATCTAAATAACACTAATTCCCTTTAATAAAGTGACGGATAGATTGCACTCCGATTATTCTTATATCGATGTGTAATTTTGTCAATATTTACAACTTACTTGAGAAGAATTTGATAGCTTTTTCGCAATTCAAAGTTACTCTAGTCTACAGTACTGGTGTACATTGTCCCATAATGTTTGAAACAAATTTAAGTCCTTCAACCTAGACTTGTCATCTCCATAATAGTCACAGATCAAGAATTAAGGGATTCTCCAAATACATTTTTCTTTCATTACTCATTATTTCTGACACTGAAATTTATCTGTCAGTTACAAATAATTTAAATTTGCAACTATTTTTCATGGCATCCTTTCGGTTGTAAAATTAATTACAACATCTCTAAATCTATAAAATATGTATAAAAATATTTAAATGTATCAGAAAGAGAATTTATTTTTCTTTAATATTATCAAGAAAAATTTTCAAAAAATAATATTTAGAAGATTTTTTTTCAAGAATCTTCTACTTCCGGTTGTCCAATTGTTACCAAAACCTTTTCAGATCTTCCCATGAATGTCCGATTGGGAAATACGTTGTTAAACAAATTTTAAGTCTTATAGTTTTTGAGTAACCGTCCTTCCAACATCCCACACACACACATCCACACACACACACACACACACACACAGACATCATCGTAAAAATGTTAAAATCGGATTGTAGGGACCTTGAAACGTGCTTATTCAATAAAATCTGGATATGCGATTTTTAGCATGAATCCAATACCTCTCTTAGCGAGAGGTAAAAATGAGAAGAAAAAATATTACGAAAAAAATATTGATTATAATAAAAAAAATCCGAAGCAAATGTGGAAGTTATTAAAATCATGGATAGACAAAAAAGAAGACACTGCGTTCAATGAAGTTCAATTTGAAAATGGAGATGTGTGGGATTGTCAGGAAATAGCAAATAAATTTAATGACTACTTCATACAAAGCATACAAGATATTAATATATCTATACCAACGGCAAATCAAGTAGAAACTGAGTTTAATGCTAATTGTGAGATTTCATGTTTCAATCAAATAACATTAAATGAACTTAAAAAAGTGATATGGGGGATGAATAACAAAGGAAGCACAGATAAAATAAATGCAAAAATATTGAAGGAAACATTTCATGTCACGGGTTATCCTCTATTAAATATAATCAATTCATCACTCCAAACAGGTATAGTACCAGAAAAAATGAAGTTATGTCACATATCACCAATTCCTAAAGTTCCTGGTTCTAATAAAGCATCAGATTTTCGACCAATAAATATGTTAACTCTATGTAGTAAAGTATTAGAAAAAGTTGTGCATAAACAGTTATTGGACTACTTTGAAAAAAATAATTTAATTGCCGTAAATCAGTCGGGTTTTAGACATAAACATTCATGTGAAACAGTGTTGCAATTCATAATTAATGAGTGGCGCAATAACTTGGACATTAATAAAAAAGTGTGTGCGGTCTTTTTAGACTTAAAAAGAGCTTTCGAGACAATAAATCGGGAAAACTTAATTTACAAACTTTCATTGTATGGTATAAAGGGAAATGTATTATTGTGGATTAAAAACTATTTGGACAAACGGCGGCAAGGGGTTAGATGGAAAAGCGTGGTATCTGATGAAGAAGAGTGCAGCATTGGAGTTCCACAGGGCAGCATTTTAGGACCATTGTTGTTCATTGTTTATATTAATGATATTGTAACTAAAGTAAAACAATGTGAAATTCAATTATTTGCAGATGATATGCTTGTTTATGCGATTGGTGAAAATGTGCATGATATTTGTAATAAAATTAATGGCGACCTTGAATCTATAAACGTATTCTTACAAGCTAATAAACTTAAGTTGAATAGCTCTAAATCAAAATTCATGATTGTGCATAATAGTAATGCTGATTTTGACAACAGTAATATTGCTATAGCTATAGATAACACAAATTTAGAAAGAGTTACAGAATTCAAGTATCTTGGAGTTATCATTGACGAAAAGTTAAATTTTAAAACGTACATTAATTTATTAATAAAGAAAATATCTAAAAAAATAGGTTTCTTTAACAGAATATCCAGACAGCTAAGTAAATATGCAAAATTATGTTTGTACAATTGTGTAGTATTACCTCACTTTAATTATTGTACTACTATATTATATATGTGTAATGCAGGAGATTTTAGCAAATTACAGAAACTACAGAACAAAGCAATGAGGATTATATTAAACTGTAATAAATATACTAGTGTACAATTAATGTTAACTACATTAGGATGGCTAGATATAAGAGCTTATGTTAAATTGAACACTTTGATTTTCATTTTTAAAATTAAAAATGATTTGTTACCTGATTACTTAAAAAAATTTGTAAAATTTTGTTCAAATGTTCATAGTTATACCACAAGACAAAAAAATAACTTTTATATAACTAAAAGAAACAAGACCTCCACAGCCAATACTGTTTTTCATAAGGGCTTCATAGAATTTAATATACTACCGGAAGAAGTAAAGAATGTAACTAGTTTGTGCAAATATAAATCAGTATTAAAAAATATGTTGAAAGAAAATAACTAGGAGTATAACCTATTACTTTATTATAATTATATATGTTTTGAAATATTTTTGTATGGATTTTAGCCAGATGGCTCTTAATAAAGGTTTATTTATTTATTTATTTATTTATTTATTTATATAAGATCAAGACTTGAATGATTCATTGAGTGAAGTTAGTAAATAGGCGCAGTTAATATTTACTATTCCTTCCTCTGCAGCATTTGTTGAAAGGTCATTTTCCGCATTAAAGCGAATAAAGAATTATTCTCCAAATACCATAGGACAAGAGAGATTAAGCAATTTATCCCTAATTACAATTGAAATGGATTTATTAAGTTATTTACAATCAAAACGAGATTTTTATGAAAATGTTATTAACGATAAAAGGTTTGATTTAATTTAAAAATAAATGTATATCTATTCTAAATTTATATTTCAAATTAAATTATATGCATGTATACACTATGGGTTAATATGTATAAATAAATTATAAATATTAAAGGAAATAATGATATAAGTACTCTAATTTTATTTTCACAGTATCTGAATTGTTAACATAATATTCTACCTACACAATATTTTGTTTTAAATTCTGCACACCCAACCCAGAAACGCATCGCACGCCACAGAGATCAGGCGTCAGTAACCTATGACCCGCGGGTCACTAAGTGACCCATTTGATAATATCAAGTGACTCACTTGAGTTCCGCAATTTACATAACATATATGTATTGCAATAAATGGTGTTTGTTTTGATAATGAGAACACCAACAAACGGTATACATTCTGATAAAAATAAGTAATCTTTATACTTTTACTATTAAAAAAACAATTTGATATTTATACGGCGATCGGTCAGTACCAAAATATTAACGTATTTTTTTACCTTCCGTCACATTTAGGTAAGGAAGGAATTGTCTTTGGTCAAAAAAATCAATGATGAGTTTTTAATAAATAAGCATGTTTTAGGGTCCCTATAATACGATTTTACCATTTTTACGATGATGTATGTATGTATGTGTGTGTGTGTGTGTGTGTGTGTGTGTGTGTGTGTGTGTGTCTGTGTGACGAAAGTTTCGGATCGCATAACTTCAATACCATGATTCCGAAAATTATATTTTTTTCGTATTCCTCAAGTTTACATCCAGAAGAACAACTGATTAGATTTTGGTTATAATTGGCGAACCGGAAGTAGCCTCATTTAAAGATTTAACAGTTTTATTTGATTTATTGACATTTAACGTTATTATAACTTAAAGAATATATTATTCTCTATACGATTTGATTGCATTTTATACTTCATATTCAATAGATATAGAGTTAAAGAATTTTAAAGAAATTAAATTTTATAAATCAGCCAGCTATGCTAAACATGGAAGCTACTAATATATTAATATAATTCAAATTGACAGATGTCAGTATCAATAAAAAGTAAATTAATGTAACAGAGGTGAGGATGTTGAAGTAGATGTTGGGGAAGACATGGAAAGATAGGTAAGTAAATACCACTAGTGTTACAAGTTTCAAGAAAGATACAAGAGAGAAATGATTACATTGATTTGAAAATGTCATGACGAGAAATGAAGAATATATTGAATGAACAATGAATAGTTTAGTAATAGAAGGTTGAAGAAACAGAGGAAGACCAAAGATAAGATGGAAGGACTGTTAGTGTCAAGTGCAATTTGCATAGTTTGTTTATGAAATCATTTTACTGGAAATTTAGAATCTTAGATTTAGAAAATTTATGTATGGAATTTATACATAATACACAGGATTGACGGAAGGTATTGTGATGGCCACAACAGATTTTTTTTACTTTAAGCTCATCTGCTCGATAAATGTGACTGTCTGCCGACGTTTACTTTTCAAAAATTGATTATACCATGTATGATCAATTAATTTTCTTTAAAAAATTAAGATGTTACTACTTCATAAGGAAGTTATCGGCATTTTTTTTATATATACATATATTGAAAGCCGTCTGAAAAATGCGACCGCGTGAAGCGCAGACGCATATATTTTAGACAAAGTACAACATTCTGGTCATTTTCGGGTTTACTGTAACCTGGTAGGTATTAATGAGACCCTTGGAAGTCAATTTTGAACCTTTTTCGAAAATTATTACGGATGAAGGTGACCACTTACGATCGGCAAACGAGCGATTTTTCTTTTCGAGCAGAGAGTACTATAAACTCATGTCAAACCTTTAATATCTTATGAGTTACTTTATTTCACTCCCAGCTGTTGCATTACCACTGCTCAGATCTTTTTGATAATAAGGTTTTCCACGATTTTTTACTTTTTTTTACATACCGGCTGTGTATTTTTTTTGTGAACCATAGGATATAACAACGGTAAAATTATCTTATTGCCCTATTAATTTTAGAACAAAAATGTAAATAGAAAAAAAATGTTCAGAATTAAAAACTGTATCTAACAAGTCCAAAATTATTGTTTACATATGTTTCGGTTGAAAAAGAGAGGGAAAAATAATAAAATTTTAAACAGTTGTATTACTTGAATTTGGCAGATGACATCTGTCATAAAGTTTTAATAATTATTGAATTCATTAATTTATTTATCAGTAAACATGGATACATTCACCATTGCTAAAAAACTTCAATAGAACAATATTAAAAATCTGTTGTGGCCAGTACAATACCTCTCGCCATTTTCATTTTATGTTGCATAGGGCGCGAGCAGTCATGTGACTTTGTTGGCCTTGGCAAGCAGATATGGGGGCCAGTGTTAGAATGACATCTAGTAATAATGTACATAGGTGTCAAGTATCATAATTTTTCATTTAAAACATCATGATTTTTCAAATCCATGTGGATTATTTTCCTGGACAAGTATATTCCATACTATTGACGACAAATAAACATCAGAATATTTTGAAATTTTGAATGAATAATTATGACAATTGTGACATCTATGTAAATAACTACTAGCCGTCATTCTGACACGGATCCTCATATCTGTGTGCCAAGGCCAACAAAATCACTGGACTACTCGGGTCCCATAAGTAACGAACTTAACGTTTCTTGTACACACAAACAATTGAAATTGTATCTCTTCTTCGTTCTATGAGGAATTTTGTCTTACTCTTTTATTATGTTCAAAATTCTTCAAATTCATTGACAGTATTAGCGGTATTTCTTAAGGATATATGTAATATTAACATACCTATAATTTAAATATATATTTAATTAATAATACAATATATATTAAATGTACTCGTACCTCCCAGAAAAATCTGATTTTTGACACTGACATTTTCCATTTATCTGTCAATTATAAACATTTAAATATCTCAACTGTTTTTTAGGCAACGAGATTATTTTTTTACAACAGATTATTCTATATTATTATATACTATATCTCCAAACCTATACGAGATATAATAAAAACAGTAAACGTGTCAGATTGAGAATTTAATTTTCTTTAATATTTCCAAGAAAAATTTTCAAGAAATAGTATTTAGAAGATTTTTTTTCAAGAATCTGCTGCTTCCGGTTGTCCAATTGTTACCAAAACCTTTTCAGATCTTCCCATGAATGTTCGATTGGGAAATACGTAGTTAAACAAATATTAAGTCTTATAGTTTTTGAGTAATCGTCCTTCCAACATCCCACACACATACAAACACAAATACATCCGCACATACACACAGGCATCATCGTAAAAATGTTAAAATCGAATTGTAGGGACCTTAGAACATACTTATTCATTGAAATCTGGATATGTGATTTTTAGCATAAATCCAATACCTCTCTTAGCGAGAGGTAAAATTAAATATCAATTAATAAACTTTTATTTGTTAAAGTCAAACAATACTAGTATTTCATTTGTATGTTGCACTCTGTAAAAATCTTAAAGACGGATATTTTATTTTACGTTTATCTCATGACAAGAACCTATTATATCAATAAATTAATGGGTCGATTCTGTTCACATCTGTAAGTCTTACAGATCTGTAAATCTGTAAAAAAAGTGACAAAAACACATCTATTCTTGTAGATTAATATAAAATTATACATAAGGGTGGCAGCTTTCGTCGCAGAATCGACCCATTAGGCTCATTTGATGCAGGAATTAAACCTGGATTCACATAGATCGTTGCCACCGTTAATTTTGCGGCCGTAACGGCCGTCATAACAACTGCTCTGTTCACATGCTCCATCATAAATAATATCGATGCGCGCAGTTCCAAACTCGAAAACGAAATATTACTAAAACATATGTGGGTGCTCTTAAGATTTTGTATATATTATTATTATTGTTATTGATGTAAATAGTTATTTCGTAGTTATTTTTCTTGTAAAATAAAATGCGAGACGCTGTTATCATTTTTCCTTTTCCAACACTCCGATCCATTGTCAAAGTCACGTACATCATCTCTTGCATGCATCTGACCTTGGTAATCCCAGGTTCCAAAATACCGCTTTCCCTAGGATTTCCAAGAACTCGCACAGCCCGACAATGTGATTACTCCCGCTCTGTACGAGACAGTTCTTCTCTGCGATCCAACGGCTCAACATCTTCCTGACACGTCTCGCCCAAAAACAAAGACATATTTTATTCATTTCCTTGACCAACCCTAATCACTTCACATATTCCCGGTTACCATAACCTATAATAAGTTTTGTTTCGCCGGTTTCGCCATGGACAACTTTTCTGAATTCTTAATTGGCGAAGTAATAAAATATCCCTGTTTATATAAGCCACCCAAAAAGAAACATAAAGAAATAAAATATAATAGTTTTTATGTCAAACTGGTTTGAGTGGGGACTTATACAATTCAAATATTTTGGTCGCCATCTAGTGTGTAAAAAAGTATTTAATAATTAGTTATGTAGTGAGCAAGATTTAGCTTTAAGTTTGACATTTATCACGTGATCCATATTTGGTCCCACTCCCACATGATCACAACAACCACTGTTTGAAAAGGAACATGAACATGTCTGAGACTGAACACGGAAGTTGAAATAATATGATTAATATAAATTGAATATGAATTAGCAATGTGATAAAAAAGGAAGTTTAATTATGTACAAAATAATAATAAAATGACGCAAACCTATGTTTGTAAAGTGGACAAACATAATCAAACTTATTTTGGAAAAACAAGTACAGCAACTTTAATAAAGCTGTCTACTAATAAAGAGACACAAGTTTATATTAATAAAAACACATATAAAAATAGATAATAAGCAGAACAACTCCACACAAACAGATATAAAGATTAATAAGGAAAGTAGTACCCAAACAGTCAACAATTATTATGAAAGAAAGTTATTTGGTGCTGTAGAGACATCGAGAAATGAAACTAAATTTGTCAATAATTGAATACAAAATTATAATTTATTAAGCAATGATGCTGTAATATATATATATATATATATATATATATATATATATATATATATATATATATATATATATATATATATATATATATTTCACTGGCTTATCAGTAGAACATTTTAATGTTCTATATGATTTGTTAAATCCCACAGTTATGCCAAAGTTGAAATACAGATATTTCCAAAAAACGCCAAAGAAAACTAAATTTAATAATTTAACATCCAGAGACAAATTATGTATGACTTTAATAAGATTAAGACGTGGATATACACTAAAAGAAATTTCATTATTTTTTTCCGTCTTCTCTCAACAGTGGAATTTGTATTGTTTACATGGATTCAGTTCATGTTTTTCAAATTGAAACGATGAAATCGAATTTGTTTTCCCTCCGTGAGAATCAGAAAGATTTGATTCCACAATGTTTCATTAATAACAATCACTACACATAATAACTTAACCAAACTTTGCTGACTAAATAACAAATTATTTGATCAACGGGGTGGTGCTGTAGAGGGAAAGCATTTGATCGACTGGGCCATGGTATATCACCTCGCTCTTTCTAAAAATTTCTTGTCCCTTTCTAAATTTTGTGGAGGGAGGGCCGCTGCCGATGACGTCAAAATCATAAGTCCCCGTTGGTATTATTGAAATATGTGTTCTGATCATGCGCAGTTAAAATTTACGGCGGCAAACCCGTTAATGCCGTTAAAAATAAAAATATTTCAAGGGCGGCCGTCGCCGTTCGTAGCGTCGAGACCGTTCGTACCGTATGATTTCAACCAATCACAGCACAGAACGTTGAGCAATTTGATGGTGATAACGGTACATGTGAATCCAGCTTAATAGTACATGTGAATCCAGCTTAATTCTGAACTTTTTTTGTATTTACACTTGAGTTCTAAGCTTAATAGGTCAGAATTTCCTGTGGTCCATAAAAAGTAGACACCCGGTATAATTAATGTAAATATGAGAATGCTAGACCCGTATATGTTGCATAAAAATTAATGGAATGGGAGAAAAAGCTTTATGAATAAAGAGATATATGTAAATAGATGACACAGCTGTGTCAAGTGAATTTACGTACCTACAAAAATGTAGCATGGGAAAAATATTTGTTTTCTTTGTAAATACCTGAAAAAACACTAAAGGTTAACAACAGTGTTTTTGTTACGCAAATGTACGTATATTAACCTATCAAGCATGAATCTCAAGTTTCAACAACTACTTTTACACCAGCATGGCGGGGCGGGAACTTGCCTTGATACTAGTGACAACTGTAATAACGACTTCAAATCTTTGTATGCCCACTAGATGGCATACTAGTTCCAAATTTAAAAATTATATTTCTTCGAGATAACTCGTGTTGCGTATTATATTATTTTTGTACGATTTACTGCCTTTATTATCTAAACAACCAAATCTTAACAAAACCTGATCGTGCAAAAAAATTATTAACATTTTTTGTTTCGTTTAATTTAAACTCAATTGTTTTTCATTCATAGCCTACTGAAAACTAACTATAAAAATAAAATTTATTTAAATTTCTATTGAATTATTCTCAATATTTTTGTTACTCGTATGTAAGAATAGAAAAATGATTACATGGTTGAATTCAGAAAAAGTACTCTAATCGAATGGGCATAAAAAAGTATATACCTTCTATTTTAAAAAAATATAATGTAGCCAGCACATTACCTTCCGTCAGTTCTCCGGTTGACCAATTATAACCAAAATATAATCAAGTCTGCATATGGAAGGAAGGAAGAGGAATACATAAAAATTGTAATTTTTGGAATTCGAGTATTAGACTTATCGTGGCCGAAACTATAGTCACACACACGTATACACTACACACATACATGCAACACACACACACACACACACACACACACACACACACACACACACACACACGCACACACACACAGATAATATTAACTAATATTTAGGTTAATTGTTTAAATTGTAAGTTATTTTTGTAAGATTTCTTATTTTGATACAAAAAAAATGTAAATTTATTATCACAGTCTACCTAATATGGCTTACCAGGTTATTTTTTCATAATTTTCTCTTACGGTTTTGTCATTTATTTCTTCAATAAAAATTCATTTCAAGCATATTATTTAATTTGTATTTTTACGTAGATTCCAAATATGTAAAAATATGTATATAGTGTCCCATTTGAAATAATTTCAAATTTAAATACAAAAATCTTTCTAGCAAAAGATCCTATATTTCCAGTAAAACTATTTCATAAACAAACTATGCAAATTGCACTTGACACTGACATATTCGTCTTCTTTAGCTTTTTTCATTCGTTAGGAGTCGCTATTTTTTATTTTCTTCTTCCACTCATTTCTGTTTTGCGTGTCGTCCTCATTCAATCCCTTTTCTCTCAAGTCTTCCGCAATGCAGTCCTTCCATATTTGTGTTCCTCTGTTTCTTGCACCTTCTTTTTTGTCCTCCATTTCCAAATTCAAAATATATTATATTCTAAAATTTTATAATCTTTGACAAATATACATATTTATATATATTAAAAATATGTGAATTATTTTTTCTATTTCTGGTTACAACGCTAACATTGATAAGGTGTTTTCACCGAGGTTTTCATTACTGAATACCCAGTGGACAGATGAAAAAAAATGAATAAAAATATCAACAGTTAAAAGTATATTAATGACTCAATATAAACAGTTTTCATGTAAAAATAATTATAATTTTTTATTGATTAATAAGACGATTCTAAAACATATTGAGCAATGTATGCAACGTCATTATGTTTATACATCGCCCTGTTCATTTCTTGTTTCGTTCAGTTTCCTCAGGTTCAAATCTTGACAATGATGAACTTCGCGCGCCTACAATTTAAAACGTACACTTCGCAGTACAAATTTTAAATAAAAAATACTAACAATAATTCTACCTATTCCCATTCAATAAATAATTTTCATGTACATTTTGTATTTCGGAGTGTACTTTTTAAATTATGAGCGCGCGAAGTTCGTCTGCGCCAACTTCATGGTCAAGATTTTAACGTTAGGAAACTGAACGAAACAAGAATTTAACAGGACGATGTATGTGTTCCCCACAGATTAACATATTAATTTATATGTAGATCTATGGTGTTCCCACCTCACATATTGATCAGAGAAATATACTTAAACTTAAAACTATCAAAATATTTTATTCATCCGCCATTGGAGGGATTGGCGTCATTATATACCAAATATAGTTGTGATTCTTTTTTTGTAGTGTTAATCAATTATGATATTTTTAATCAAAATATGATTTTTTGTATTTTATTTAATTAATCAGTAAATTAATTTTTTTCGTATATCTGTTTTGTAACTGCACCTATTTAAGTATTTACATTTTTATGCAAGTATTTGTGCTAATAAAATTACAAAAAATACGACCACGCCCCTTTAAATAAAATTGCCTCCAGCTGTTTTGGCCTCGCTTCGCTCAACGACCTCTTTTTCGACTTTTCAATTATAGTAACCCAAAGGGGCCGCTCATTTGATTTTATCCCAGAGTCCTTAACAGCTCTCTACGGGCCTGCGCATAGCCACCCAAGTAGCAGATATATTAAAAATTTTGAATACATATTGTAATTTGACTTATTTTTATGAATGATTGAAGAAAAAGAAAAAACCTTATTTGCAAAACAAGCAGAAAACATGGTTATGAAACTCCTTGTAAATTCCAAAACACGGTACACTCGTTTCAGAAACTTGCATTCGTTTCAAAATCATTCATTTCTCGCGCTTGTTACAAACATTTTATATTTCGAATTTTGGGACATTTTGTCTGGCGGGCGTTAAGTTGAGACTGAATTTGCACATGCGCATACTTTGGCTTATAAATAAATCCCCTTCTCCCTTAATTTTTTTTTAGATATTGCAGTGTTTTTTCCTTGTTATAATAATAGCATATAATAATTCGTGTTTCGACCCGTCCAAGTATAGTTTGGTTCACGAAAGATGACAATTCAAGGTCATTTATTAACCGTATGGTGGTATGGTATAATATTACTAGCAGATATCGGGGTTATTCTGGTGGTTCTTAATCTTGAATTGGAAACAAGGTGCTAAACAAGTGAATTAACAATATTGTATATGGCTGGTATTCTCGTGACCACATTGCGTAATAAACAAGTGACGCATGCGCAGTGAACATGGTGTAGTAAACGTCAAATTTAAAAAGAGGTTATGTTTCCAAAATACACAACAGAAATTATTTAGAATCATACTTAAAAATCACTAAAACACAGTTTAAACTTTGTATCATTTATTTAAAAAACCACGATGCATCACAACTACTTCAGAAATATTTTTTCATACAATTGTTTTTCTCTCACTTTTTCTTCATTTGTAACTGGAAAACGTATAAAAATTATTCATGGTACGGAGACGGAACACAATACCAGTAAGTTCTTTTATAGGTACATCTGCTTACAGAAAATTGAGACAGCATAGCAAAATATTCATACCCTATACATTTTCGGTAACTCCCTTCTACCTAATGAATAAAAGTAAAGGGCTACAAAAATATGAAAAAAAATATTTAGAAAATCATTTTAATATTAATGCATTTCTAACCATAGGGTTTTTTTAGGAATAGCAATTTTCTCTGCATTTCTGGCATAAGAGGAGCAAACTGTAATATTATGTTATAAGGAGCAACTTGTCTAAAAAGATATGTCCTAAAAGAGAGATAAAGGATCACTGAAATCTTTTAATTGCCGTATATTTAATTTATGCCTAAAATATTTAATTTAGTATTTGAATATAATATTTAATATTTACCTTTTTTCGTTATTTCTTATTGCATTTACTCGTATTAACAACACAAATGCGTTATTCTTTTTTTAGCTTATGTACAAATTTATAGATTATTTGTACAGATTATCACTCTGCTAGATGACATTCAATATTGTTTGCGCGAGCTCTGAGATCGCGTAAACTTGGCGTAAACAATATTGAAAATTTTACAATTTTGCTTACGTCAGAGATGGTCACCAGAATACCATTTTCATGCTTTCTTGTTTATGAAACCAATACTTGTTTATTAAACAATATTGGTTACTAAGCAAGTGCCATGAGAATACCGGCATTGATGGTTTCTTGTTTTATAAACAATAATTGTTTTCTATTCAATATTCAATAGCCACCAGAATAAGCCCAAATATCACTGCATTTCGTATACATAGACGTGCAACATGAAATATTTATGGATACATTTTAACTGAAAGAATAAGTGTAATTTATATGAAAATTATGTTTCTTTTTATATAATGCTTTTCTCAAAGATTTATGCTCTTCTCCTATGTATTTGCAAAACCCAAAAACATAGACCTGACAAAAACCATGGAATAATAATTTGATTTAAATGTCAACGTCACTGGGTAACTATTAGGACAGAGGGCAGTGCAGTAGATAATTAGATATCTGTATCTCTACGACATACGTCATTATTATTTGTAATGTGTTAGAAAGTAATGTCACCATTTACGTATATCTGTCACACAATATAAACTTCATAGACATACGTCAAATAATCTTTCTCTTTCTAACATGAAATGTTGCTAAGTTACTACTGTATAATGTGTTGTGTATTCTTTCTTCGAACAAGTGACATTGAATAGTCATCTTTCATGAACCAAAGTATACTTATTTAGGTTCTGCGTATACAAGGTTAGTCTCAAATTAAAGCGCGGCAGCTATAACTGTAAACATCAACTTTCTATTATAGTTAGATTCACGAAAGATAACTATTCAAGGTCATTTGTTCGGAGAAAGAATAGACAGCACTTTATACAATATAACTATACTCAAATTGGACATGCAACCAATGCACGTCATCACTTAGGGGGGAAACCCGACTGCATTAAAATCACTAATATGGAAAATTGAAATAAAATTTCAGTCATTTTTAATTGTCAAAAAGTGTATAGACTTGTAGAATTATTAGTAAGATGTATACTAGAGTTCATTATTTATCATATATGATATGAATAATATATAAATAATGTACATCTACCTACGTTTATTTGTTGCTACACTTGGCAACATTGATAATTTGTATGTTTATACGTTCCTCCATGGTCACAGAAAACATACAAGCATATGCTTGCATATTTTCTGTGTCCATGGTATATACTTTCAAGGTTATTATTTGACAATTTGAATTGCATCGTGTTTGAAACATTTTTCTTTGTTGTGACATTTTATTTCCATTCTTGCATATTATAAATCAATCTTTTTGAAGACTAAAAAAAAGGATCGGGTGGCAGATCATAACAAGATTCTGATACAAGAAGTGTAAAACATAAAACTGAAGGTGAAAAACGGTATATTATAGTATTTTATGTACCAAGGGCGTTACTATGATCATAATGCCAGGAGGGCGACAAGGATCTAGCCCGAGGGCCTCCGGCCCGAGGGATAGATGTCGTCCGATGGGCATTATCATCTAATAACGCTCGTGGTGCATACAAGATTTTATGTCTCACTAGAATATCTGAAACAAGTTTTAACTGATAATAATTTTGATTACAATAATGCTCAAATTTTGGCGTTGCTAAGGATGTTGATTAATTGTTTTATTTATTATCAACGTTTATTTATTTGTTGTGTGTTAACGATGATCGGGTACGGTGTATATAAACATATCCAAGACAACCGGGGCATAATGGATATGTTTATATACACCGTATCCTTGCAATAAACAGTGCATAATACTTTAGTGAGACATAAAATATATTTTTGACTTCTTTCTCAAATAGGTAATTAAAATTTATTTGCAGGTACATTGTACTTCATTGAGGGACAGAGAACGGTTTCGTGCCCAATGCATGGTGAAATGAACCAAGAAAATTTTACAAAATGGTTCAAAGATCAAATGCCACCAAATTTAAAAGAGAAATCAATAATTATAATGGACAATACTTATTACCACAATTCTGTAATAGAAAAAAAAACAAATACAGGTTGGAAAAAAGATGAAATTAAAATATGGCTTCAGGACAAGAATAATATTTATTTATATTTATAGTTCAATTTTGTATTTTTTTTTGTGCTCGTATATACATACATATATGCTGTTGTAGTTATATAAAACTATTGTTATTATTTAAATTGACAAATAAGCTCATGAAGATATGGTAACAAGTTAGTAATTTATAAATAACCGAACATAACATGTCAACTTTCAGTTCCATTGAAAAATATTATATGAATGATACAATATTGAACTAAATCACCCACCTTTGGTTATACTTTAACTATTGTATTATAAATAAAAGCTTGATATTAGTAATATCTTTATTTTACTTTTATTCTTAATATTATTACGTACATTTATTGACAATTTTGATAATATATCATATTACAGTGTGAAACAAAATTATTTTTTGAAAATATCACGACAGTATGAAATACAATTGTATACAACCTGTATAACTTTTTATTTCATACTGTCCGCTATTTACTACTTTAGGTTACTAATTTGAGTACGGGAAATGATACATTACAGTACCAGACCCGGGAAGTGTTGCTTGGAAACATCCCTAATTTTTTTTTTCGTACTCACTACCTAGAAACTAATGTTTCCCGCAGCCAACTCACAATCCGAAAGGCCATATTCCCGTTATTGTTTTACTTTCGCGCACTAGTGTTTCAATGGAAAGTATTTTGATCGAGTAGCTTAAAAGTGTTATTTATATTTTTAATTTTTTTACACATAACAACAAATTGAATATAAGAACAAGATAATTGAAGAAAATTAGTTGAATGAATAAAAATTATCTAAATTAAATTAGAAATTTCATTGCTAATTTTGACATTTTAATACTACTAGCGCTATCTATTAGCAATTAAAAGAATGAAACGAGAAAAAATATAGTTTATAAATTTTTCGAAAATTGACGATTTTCAAGCATTAAAAACCAATAAGAATAAATAATTTATTAATAAATAATCAATTTGCCTACCATCAGTGCAATCTGTTTGAGAACAATCTGTCATCTGTCAAATATCAAAATAGTACATAACCTTAAATTTAAATTACCAGATATTACACTGACAATTAAACTACCAGTAAAATAGAGGCATGTGCCGGACATTGTTCTTTATTTAATTATTTAAAAAGTTGGTAAGTACAACATACAATATGTGTTAGAACTTCTGCTTAATTTAGTTTATATGTTATTTACATACTGAATTACAGGTGAATTAACACATTTGCCATTATGATAAGTTAAAAAAGCGTTTATTCGTTGTCTCCAGCCTTAAATTTCGGGAGGCATACAAGAAATATCAGACATTTTGACAACTTTTAAATCTGAAAAAAATATGCAAACAATTATGTTTCCGAAATCAACAATTTACTCAACAACCGTTGCTATGAAATTGCTGCTGTGCTATTTACTTGTATATTTGCGAATTTTGTACAATTATCTTGACATTTATACTCTATTAATAATGATTTTGTTCGTTACAAAAAGTATTGTACAAACTTCTTGCGGGATGAATGTCTTCCCGCACTTAGTATGTAAATAACTATAATATACCGCTTTTCACCTTCAGTTTTACGTTTTACACTTCTTGTATCAGAATCTTGCCATGATCTACCACCTGATCCATTTTGTAGTCTTTAAAAAGATTGATTTACCTATAATATGCAAGAATGGAAATAAAATGTCACAACGAAGAAAAATATTTCAAACACGACGCAATAGAGCGCGGGCACTCAGCTGATCGCGTAACCTTCGAAACAGCTGATTGTACAGCTCTCGGCTTGTTACTCATTTCATTTAGCAAATAAATGAGGTCGAGCGACATATACGCCATCTATTCAAAGCGAGTTTTCCTTAGCGCTAATTCAAAATCTGAAATAAGTTTGTTGTCTTATAAAACAAATTTCTCTCGTATTTCATTGTGCGAGATTATTTAATGGTTTCTATAATGTATGTGTACTTCAAGAAGAAGCTATCACCTGATATACAACTTCGCTATTTAACAACAACCAAGTTAATTTGTAATATTGACCCGCACGATTGTGATGAAAGTGGGTTTTCGCAGGATATATCGGATTTTCTGAATATTTTGCCAATGAATATAATCAATTATTTGTTACCAACGAAAGTGTTTAAACCCAAGAGCAATTAAACGGTTTCCAGAGTTTAAAACCGTATAAGTATTACTGGTGTAGTTGGCTGCGAGATATTAATGTGAAGAAATTTGGAAAACTTGAACCTACTAGTAAAAGAAAAGGTGAGTAATCTATTTATAGTGCAATGTGTTAATTTAATGCTTTATTATACACATTTTATTACAATAAAATCATTATGTAATTATAATAGAACATGCAAAGTATCAATTCTCTAAAAGTCATTATGAGGAGAATCAGAAATCTCATATACCGTGATGATTTATTTATTTAACATCCATACATAGACATGTAATATTATTTTATAGGTAATGCATTCACAAAGAGTTATTAGACGTGTGGATAATTGTTATACAACGTGCAAAATCAGAAGAACGGGATGTGTCCGTAACAAGTTTGGAAAGCAAATAGAAAGTTTCTCGTAGAAGACAGGGAAAAATAGCTGACGATGGACTATGGTCCGAAGAGGCTAAGAAACATCGACTTCTACGGTCCTACGTTGTTCCACCACTATCTTCTCAGGATGTATTCTACATTCAATAAATAATGAAAGACTTAGATAAAGAAGTATATTCATTTTTTACAATGTTTTTATTGTAATAAAATGTGTATAATAAAGCATTAAATTAATACATTGCAGTATAAATAGATTACTCACCTTTTCTTTTACTAGTAGGTTCAAGTTTTCCAAATTTCTTCACATTAATATCTCGCAGCCAACTACACCAGTAATACTTATACGGTTTTAAACTCTGGAAACCGTTTAATTGCTCTTGGGTTTAAACACTTTCGTTGGTAACAAATAATTGATTATATCCATTGGCAAAATATTCAGAAAATCCGATATATCCTGCGAAAACCCACTTTCATCACAATCGTGCGGGTCAATATTACAAATTAACTTGGTTGTTGTTAAATAGCGAAGTTGCATATCAGGTGATAGCTTCTTCTTGAAGTACACATACATTATAGAAACCATTAAATAATCTCGCACAATGAAATACGAGAGAAATTTGTTTTATAAGACAACAAACTTATTTCAGATTTTGAATTAGCGCTAAGGAAAACTCGCTTTGAATAGATGGCGTATATGTCGCTCGACCTCATTTATAGTATGTTCGAAAATTGAACCACGACGTTACCGGTAAAATTTTTCAGGTTACCGGTACTATTTTCGAACGCGGTAACTGAAATGTATGGTAAATTTTTGTTACCGCCGCAACCATGCTCAGAGCACGGTTTGTGTGGTAATTTATAGTCTAACCTAACTTTTGAAGTATACACACGGTGTTCTTTGACATCATTTAAAGGTAAATTTTGTTTAAAAACAACTGAGTACTGCACATGGTACAAAAAACAAATAGTATCCAACAAAAATATTCTGCGATGCAAACTAAAATGATTTTGACAGTTATTAATAACCATGAGGCGAATTTTCGCGACGAACCAAAGCGGTTTGGTTAATGAATTTTATGAACCAGTACGTTCTCGCGACGAACTAATGACGTCAATCATGAACCAGGTTCGTCGAATCACGAACCGAGCTAGCGAGCAGGTTCATGAATCTGGTTCATCGGTTCTCTCTTTCTAATCTCAATCCATCTCAGTCTACCTTTGTTTTATTTATACACTTGAGCGTTTGTGATTTTGATTTAAACTAGAATAAATTACAAACATGGAAAAAGTCACAATTTCCAATGGATTAGAAATACTTGAAGTGGAAGTTGACAGGGGAACTGTTGATATATTAAATAAAGGTAAAAGTTAGGTTAAAGTTTTGTTTACAAATAAAACAATCAATTATTTGCAGATCCTGTTGTTACATAATATTTCGAAATGTGTAAAGATAGCATACTAAATAACTCATGTCCATCTCAATAAATTCATCTATAATATAACTCATATACTTCTCCATCGTTTAAAATTAACCGCCGAATGATGCAACAGGTTTAACCAAGCTGATTTCTCGCGATATCCTATCTTACGTCATAACAGTGACGTTTTCATGAACCAAACGTATAACCGTGGTTCATGTTTGGTCCGTCGCGAAAAATCGCCTATGAATACCAATGCGTTCGACTGCTTACCGCGAGAACCGTAACCTTTCAGTTACCGTGTAAAATGACCACGATAACCGCGGTTGAATTTTCGAACATACTATTATTTGCTAAATGAAATGAGTAACAAGCCGAGAGCTGTACAATCAGCTGTTTCGAAGGTTACGCGATCAGCTGAGTGCCCGCGCTCTATTTAAATTATCAAATAATAACCTTGAAAGTATAAACCATGGAGGAACGTATAAGCATACAAATTATCAATGTTGCCAAGTGTAGCAACAAACGAATAATATAAGGTATATGTACATTATTTATTATTCATATCATATATGATTAATAATGAACTCTAGTACACATCTTAATAATAATTCTACAAGTCTATACACTTTTTGACAATTAAAAATGACTGAAATTTTATTTCAATTTTCCATATTTCCTATTTTCTGTGCTAATGTTTACCCAGTGACGTTGACATTTAAATCAAATTATTATTCCCTGGTCTATATTTTTGTGTCTTGCAAAACCATAGGTGAAGAACATAAATCTTTGAGAAAGGCCTTATTTAAAAAGAAACATCATTTTCAAATAAATTACACAATTTTTTTCAGTACCATAATATTTCATGTTGCACGCCTATGCATATGAAATACAGTAAAGGTTTCTGCAAGTAATATTATATCGGACGGCTTATAAATGACCTTGAAATCATCTTTCGTGAACCAAACTATATTGTTTCTCTGTTTCTGTTCTAAATTGACAGGACTGACAGCTGGAAACGCCTGCTTTTAGAACAAGCGTAGAAAAAAATTGTACCTGAAAACAAAAGTTTTGTGTCATGTTTTTGACACATGATTGTCTTATTGTCTTTATTTTCATTATTTTAATTTATCATAATAATTATAAATAGCATTTTTGTATAGTTATTTACTCTTTTATAATTGGTGATAAAAATGGAGGAAGACGAAGAAGCAGCAGCAAAACCACAAGAAGAAGAACATGCTGTGACACATAATTTTACATATGCTTTAGTTAAGGTGAGACACATTTATACATGAATAACTTTATTATAAAGTGATGTCTGCATATGAAATAGTTATTTAACTATCAAGCGTGTTAATGATTGAGACATTGAGTTAGGTAGGACAGAATGAGCTCCGTTCCATATTTCAAATGCGCATGTACATATGACATTCCGGACTAGCTGTAGGAACAAACCTGATATCACCATCGCGCACCACCTGCTCCCATTAACACAAAATCTAAGGTTTAAGGTTTCCACGAAACTGAATCTTATTTGTACATAGGCGTACGAACTGAAATTTACTTTAAGGTGATGAAATTATTTTAAATTTACTTTGAATTTTTGTATTTACATTTCAATATTTGCTATATCTAATAGTTTTCATTATAGTACTATTTACATCTGTATTACGGAAAGTGTCAGTCACATAGGCGTTTAACATGGGAAATCAGTTTTTCCGTGCGCATTGCTCCCCTAATTATTTTAAACAAAAAGTTTCAAATAGATGTTGTAAAGAAAAAAATTCTACACTGGCTTGTAAAAAAATTGCGTACACCTTAAAAATCAAGCAACCGAGTTTTTACTTTTTTTTCAGCTACGTAAATACGATTTTTTAATCAACTGTAAATGGAACTGTCACTGTTGTCACTATCACGTCACTATTTTATTTATTTATGTAGAGTAAGTTCTTTATTTTGTTTTATGTTACTATTTAGTTACAATATACATATATTCCAAAAAAAAATAAAGAACAACCATGTATGTATTTCTAGTTTTCTTTTATTTTTGACATCTTAATTCACACTAATGACATTGACAAGTTAAAATTCAAGACTCAATACAGCAAAAATAGGTGTACGCGATTTTTTTTTTGCAAGCCAGTGTACATCCAAATCAATAAAAAAATCATTTTTGCACGATCAAGTTTTTTTTAAACTCTACCGATAGGGTTTCCAAGGCAGTAAGTTTTGTTTACAAATGGACCTTTTACATTTTTATTGCACGTGACGTAAATTTTCAATACACCACGTAGTGAAATTTTTATGAACTAGAGATGAGTAGGCACCCGGCACCATGTTGTCAAGTAAAATGATTAAAAGGACAAGCATTTATTTTTGATAAAAAAATTATTTAAACAACACAAAAACTGAAATTATTTTGACTTTGATTGCAAAGAAATTATTAATAATGACAAAACAATTTATTTAAAAATAATAATAGTTTTATTCTTGTTTGTAACTTTCTTAATAACAAACTGGCAACTACGCATTTATCTGTCACTTTATGTTTCTGAATCCCATCATTTACCCATCCTCTCGTCTCGAAATATTTATCATCAAAACGCTTTGTGTGAATTTATTTAATATAGTTACATTCATGGGGTCTCGTGGCCGTGTGCCTGAGTGTCTGGTCGCGAATCTGGGGACCCGGGTTCGATCCCGACCTACGTCAAAAATTACATCGCATTTTAATGGCACAAAATTGACCCCTGTGGCGCACTCTCCACGCCAGCAATGAGTGCCCGTGAGGTGACGCCTGGTAAGCGCCCACACGGTATAAATATTCCATCATTACCGATATCTGTGTATGAAGCAGATTGGCACACCCAGCAATGGGTAATATGCCGTGATGAAATATTTATTTATTAATTTATTTAGTTATATTCTTATTTCTGCCATTTCAAATTTTGTTTGAAATATATCTGGCCTCCTCTATGCGCAAACAAACTACTGCGCACTATATATATGTCATTTTTTCTCTATCTCTCTCTTTTCATGTAAAAGGTCCATTATTATTACTGATCAGTAAGTGATGTGGTACTGGTCAGTAAGTGATGTGACTGACCGGTAAGTGGTGTGACTACCTTTCGATCTGGAGGCGGTGTAAATTACATAAATAAAAAATAAATGTACAATTTTTAAAGCTTTAACGATCATAGCTTACTTAAAAATGACAACTATTTTTTTTTAAATAATTCTAAACTTTAATTTGTTATTATTGGGACGATCGTGCAAAAAATATAATAAGCATTGCGGGCATTAAGTGCTTCTTACCGGTATCGGATGTATTGGAGATCTCGACTTCGTCTCGATCTCCAAACTAAACCTCAACCGGTAAGGTGAACTTACTGCCCTTAATACGTAAATAACTATTTGATTACTTCATAACAGCAGAAATAAAATTTGAAAATTCACGGAATTACAATTTAATAGTATGTATTAAGCATGGAATTAGAAATAAGAGACGAACAAAAGCGTAACGTTTTATTACGTCAGTGTCAGAATAATGATTGTCAAAAAAAAAAATTTTACGTACTAGTAAATATTAATATTCTAAATAGAAATTTAATAATAATAATAATGATTATAATAATAATAAAGCAAAATGTTTTAGATTTATTGTTTAATATTAATAAAATAAAGTAACACTAAAACTTAATTAATGTAGGTAACAAATTAAATTCAATATAAACAACAACAAACTAAAAATATTCTTTTTCTTCAAACGTCATAAAAGTAGCATCTTTTGTGACTTGATTCACAAGGTAGAAATAAAATAAATAAATATCCATAGAAACTATACAGAATCAACGAATAAGAAGTAACTTTAATAAAAGAAACCTGTAATATCGCCCTAAATGTCGCTATAACACGCTAGGTAACCTAAGAAAAAAGTTACTAAATACGATCAATAGCTGTCAAACTTAAATATATAACCTGTAAATTGAAACATAAACAAAGTTTACTTTTGAGGAAATAACATTATTAACGAATAGCAGACATACAGATTACAATTACAGGGACGGTAATGAGCATAAGAATACTTAAGGTGGATTTATAAATCGCACAGCACAGAAATAATTTAGCATGGCATAGCACAGAATTTGAACATGTGGAAATACGTACATCCATTTATAATTCGCACAGCGGCGCACAAAACATAATTTAGCACAGCACAGGAATTGACCAATGTTCATTTCCCTGTGCGTTGTGTGTGCGTCGGGTATGTTCGTGGTATTTCGTGATAGTTCGACTTAGTATTTGAAATAAGCGCCACTAGAGCGTTTAACATATTAGGCATTTAATAAATAATATATTAATTATTAAATAAAATTAGAATTAGGTAATTTTACAAAGCCAAGTTGAAATTGTAACTTCCAGATAAATGAACAATATATCGATATAAATTTATCATTTGACAGTTTCTTTCGTTTCAGTGTTGTTTATTTAACTGAAAGTTAAAATTTTAACCAAAGATTGTAAGATTGGCCCTTAGATGAGTTTCTACGTCCATTAACAATTCTACAAATAAAAAAATGTTAACAAAACTATATATAACCTACTTCTTTAGTCTATTTTTCTATGCGATTTATAAATCCCCTAAATAAATTCTATGCTATGCTGTGTTGTGCTGTGCTGTGCTAAATTATTTCTGTGCGCTGTGCGACTTATAAATCCACCTTTAGAATTAAAGTGATAAGAAAAGATTATATTGTTTTGCAGTGATTCCTGGACATATCTTTAAGCCACACTGTTAGATTTCCATCCAATTGAACAACTTCAGGGGACGTACATTATAATCCTTCAAATTCCGACATAATTGCACACAAGGAGGATATAAAATTGCACAATTTTTATTTAAACGTCAAAACGTGAAAATTTTCATTTCAATGTTTATAACAAAAAGTGAACAAATAAGTATCCATAGCTACAGGGCAGTAGAAATCGCAAATGTAATTTACGTAAAATGCAACGTCAGTAGTAGATATTTTTCTTTAAATATCTACGTTTGAAGAAAAAATATAATGTGTCATTCGAAGTAAGTGTCTTTGTGTGGCGAGCGTGGAGGTTTAAACGACGAGCGAAGCGAGTCGGATAAATGCACTTTTACTCCTAATAACACAATATACTATAAATTATAATAGATGTTCAAACAATCCTCCGTTTTGTGCCCAATCTGTTGTAGAAATTTTGCCGAACATTACTTGTCTATATTTTTTTTGACGTTCTTGTGTTATAGCATTTTTAAGTTCTTCTACATTTTGATGTCTATTTTTATAAACATTAGTTTTTAAATGACCCCATAAAAAATTCGCACGGAGTTAAATCAGGCGACCGTGCTGGTCAGTTAATTGGTCTACTTCGTCCTATCCAGCTTTCAGGAAATGTTTGGTTCAGATATTCCACAATTTCTCTTGTGCTATGTGCAGGGCAGCCATCATATTAGAACCATACATTTTCTTTATTTGTTTTGGCAATTTCTGCACAACAACATTCATTAATATTTTGGATGAATGACTCCATTTTTTCAGAATTTGATTTATAATAGGAAAATAATGAAATTAACTCTGAATAGTTTTATGAAATAGTTATATTTTCATAAATTTTGTTATATTATTGGCGATCGATTTCGTCTTACGACATCTTCAGGCCACAGCTGTAAATACATGTACATATAGTCTGTAATTATTACAATTTATGAAAATAAAAAATATAGTTAGAAAAGAGACGACAAGAATTTTATTGAAAATTAGTTTGAACCTACATCATCTTCAGGTTACAGCTTTAAATACATAAAGAATTTTTATAATATTTGTATAATGTGAAATATATATCAAAAATGTTTTTGAAATACAATTTAAAGTATATGAAGAAAAATTATTAAATTGAAATGACAAGAATTTTCTTTATAGTTATAAAGTATAGTAAATATAAAGTATATTTGTTGGTTAAGTAATTAATATGACTCCGAATTTATTCTTTGAATGAAGAATGGGCCAATAATTTTATCTCCCAAAATTTCTGTCCATACATTTACAGTTTGTCGATATTGTGTCCGAGACTCTATAATATGTGGATTATTTTGGACCAATATGGGTAATTATGACCGTTGTGTTCGCCATTCATGGTAAATGTGCATTCATTTGTGAATAAAATATTGCTTAAAAAGTCTCTATCATAATTTGACTTCTCCATCATTATTTCACAGAATGATGCACGCAGTTCAAAATCTCGTTCCAAAATATGTTGATGATTTTGAAATTTGAAAGGAATGTATTTATGTTTTTTAAGAATTCTATGAATATTCATTTCCCTGGAAATTTCTCTCACGCTCATTGTTTGCTCCAGTTCTATTAAAGCAAGAACATTTTATTCATTTTCATTGTAGTTTTCGTTATTTTCTTCCTCTTTTTTGAAACTAAGTGTATCTGTCTTCTCAAACTTGGCAATAAATCGTTGAATAGTAGACAACCGTGGTAGACAACCCCGGACTATTATGATTTTGCTAAATAGCACTAATATAATCTGGAATTTGCCGTAAATTATGGCCAGAATAATGCTATTTAATTATTGGTAACTTTTCTTCATTTGAATAATTATTCATTTTTGAAAATAATTAACTCTAAAGCCTGTTTTACACAATCATATATTTACAATTAAATTTACATACAAAATATTTTCATTTTTACATTATAATTTTTGATCAAAATCTTTTCGTTTTACACGGCCAAATATTTGTGACATGTTTGATTGTTGCCAACTTAAGTACATTTTTATATGTTGGTAACAGTTTACTACTACGGTTTACTAACTTCTCAAATGTTTACAGCTTATGTTTTCATCTGTGTGTCGCGTTCGTTTACACTTCAAAATCTTATTTCGTGCATTAACGACTACGACATATACAAATATTTTTTTAATTTTTCTATTCATTGTTCTTCATTTGAACTTGACGTTTGGTTTTGTGAACAGTTTCATAGAACAGAGTAGCCAATTACCTGCAACTACACATGAAATGTAAACTTTTGTTTAATGAAAACCCTAAATATCACCAAAATGTGAAGCAAATGACCTTCAAAATTAGAACATGCCCTATTTGAGAAATTTTTACAGCATCGTATGGTACCATAAGAAGTTGTAAATTTATTACCGTGTAATCATTGAAATTTTGTGATCAAATACGAAGTTGTAAAAATGCATGTAAATTGATGATAATGTAAAACAGGCTTTATATCGATTTATTATCACAATTTGTCAAAATAAATACTAATAATTTGACGTATAAAACGTTACGCTTTTGTTTGTTTCTATTTTTTTCTAATTCTATGGCTAATACTATTAAATTGTAATTCCGTGAATTTTCAAATTTTATTTCTGCAGTTATGAAGTAGTCAAGATGAATTTTGGATGTAGAAATTTTTCTTTACAACATCCATTTGAAAATTTTTGTCTAAAATAATTAGGGAAGCAATGCGCACGGAAAATTTGATTTCCCATGTTAAACGCCCATGTTTCACTTTCCGTGATACACCTGTACATATTATAATGTATTGGCAACTATTGCTAAGCGATGACATCTGGTGGCAAAATAATGAACTACAGGTTGACTTGCTATTAAAGTATGTAATATTAGAAATTTGTTAAATATTATACGTATTTGTGTATCTAAATTGACATATATATATTGTAATATGAGTAACAATTATTGCTGCTTACTTGAGTGAACATTGTCACGTTAGAAAGGCAATAAATTATGTTGTCACGAATTCCCGCGTAAACGACAAGTTCCTGTTACATTAAAAATATGTTTGACAAGATGAAAAAAGATAATAATACAGTGCGTGGATCAGAAAATTATAAATTAATATATCCTTCTTGTATACTTTGAAGATTTATTTAAACAAAATTAGTTTTATAAATGTTCACAAAAATATCATTTAAGTTATCTTCACTTTCACGAATACATACTATACTAATGTTCACAAGAGAATACGAAATATAATCATGAAATTTTCCTATTTTAATTATTTTTTTGAAGATATCTAAAAAAGAAGTGGTTATATAATTTAAGTTAAAGTTTTATAAAAGTGTATTTGGAATTTACATTAATTTACCCTTACTAGATAATATAAATCCTACTATAAAATAATATAAAAATAAAATTAAATAGGATATAGTACTATGAAAAATACACAATTCTATAAATTGTGTTTGGCCATTTGACAGTAGGTTTAACGTAATATCTCGTTCGACCTGTAGTTTAAAACTTGCTACCGCAGCGCTGCGATCTTAAAAAAAATACATGCTATAACGCACGGTTAGGAATTTGGGTTCGAATTGGTGCCGAGAGGGATTAAAAATAAATAACGTGGTTTAGCTCTATTTCAACATAAAGAAATTTAAGCGGGTAAACAAACACAACTAAAAATTATTAACAATACAAACACTCAAAATTATACACACGAACACATAACACAAATGACTAAACTAAAGAAATGTTTTTAAGAATACACAAAGACAATGCTAACAAGATAACAAACAACTAGCCAGGCGGGCGAACGAGAACTGAGAGCTGGGCATCTGGGTTCACCCCCGTTCTGCGAATTCCTCCTCTCTCATCAAGGGCGAAATCCGTGAAGAACCAGGAAAACCCTGAGTGGGAAAATACCACGTGCTACAATGCCAATTATTATTAAAAATTGTAAATTCACATTACCGTATACTATAAATGTGTACGCGTATGCAATTCCAGAGAAATAGATAAACAAGCAAAAATAGTTCTTTGTAAACTTGCCCGCAATTTCGACCACTCAGAATACAAGTTTTAGAAGTCATATGCTAGCCCAGTATGCCCAGTATCCCACACACTGGGTGCTTTCCAATTAGACACAGAGAGACACTGTGTAACACAGTGTACGACACAGAGTGTTCCATTAACTACACAAACGAACACTGCCTGACACAAGAAAATGTTGAGTTGCAGCGTGTTGTGGTGTGATGTTTATTTTGTTAACCTATAAATTTATTTAAGTAAAGTATCAAATCGAAATCTACATACGTATTTTCTGAAAATGTCTGGTAAGTAACATAGGTAATTTAAATCATACTGATAATAATTACTTTTATCGTAATCACAGAAAACAGCAAGCAAACAGAACGGGCGCTTTGCGGGTAGTATTTACTCCACTAAAATGTGGGTTTTATGAGTGTCGGCCTCTGTGTGCAGCCCACAGAACTATATTTAGTGGCCCAATAATATATTGCAGAGTACATGATAATGAATTAAATAATCAACAAGGGCGATTTTATCCGACGGTCAACGAAATGTGCCGAAATAAGACGCGCTCAAATATGTAAAACTGATTCTTGGAACAACTGTAAATTACACAACCTCCCTTCATAATTCACCGAATAACATTGCAGAAAATTGATAATTGTTCAACCCCTTCCACATACGCCTTTTATATGTATCAGCTGTAATTTAGTGTTAAGTACTGTAAATCTGAAGGTGCTAGTGCATAGTGAAAATAATCATCTTAAATTAAGTAAAAACAGAGAAAAAAGAAAAATATAGCAAAATGAGTCGGCCAAAGAAATGTATCTATTTCAATTGCTCTTCTGTTGAAGACAATTTAAAATATTATAGTTTGCCAAAAGATGAAGAAAGAAGGAAGCAATGGCTTATAAACAGCGGAAATAATAATTTATTAATGCTGCCATTCTCCACATAAATATATATGCGAACATCATTTTAATGAACAGTGTTTTTCAAATCACATCGAAAACACTTCTGAAGAGCGCTATTCCAACAGAAATTAGTGAGGTATAATTTTCATTTTTTTAGTTAATATAAAATATAATAAATATAATGGGCGCACTTGGTTTTAAATGTCGACTTAACTTTTTCGATTGTGAATAAATATTTCAGCCAGTCGCAACATTTTTATTTTTGCAGTACAGTAACAATTAGGTATTTGTTAAATCTAGAAAGTAATTGAGTAAAAATGTCTGTATCCCACCAAAAACCCTTTTTAAGTGGTCAGTTTCGGTGCCAATTTCAACACCTAGTATAGAATATATTTTAGTTTTTAAGCCAGCACTGGTTCTACATTCGTTATAATTGTTTAATTACTCATTCTCATTATTGTAATATAATTTTCTTTATTGCAATCAAGAACTTCATTGTTGTATTCCAATTTTCTTTATTGTAATCAATAACTTCTTTTCTTCTTTGTTGTAATCAAAATAGTTAGTTGCGTATATAGAGAGGAAGTGATAAAGAAGACGAAAACAAGCGACAAAGATACTTTATGCTCGTAATACACACAAATTATATTTTTCTACGCCCTTTCAAAAATGTTCATTAATAAGATGTTAAAACACATTCTTCAGATTTTACTCTGAATGACTTCATTTTTAGTTAGTTGAGTTAGACCATTTCCTAAGTATTTTTGTGTTGTACACTACCAGTAAGGCCGTTTGCAAAGGTGGTGCAAAAGGTTACCGTGCATCTGGGTCACCAAACCCAACTCGTTTATTACCTATAGGTAAAAATTTTGATGTCGACAACAAACGTCTTTTTGTTTCTATCAATTTCTCAAATCTATTATTTATATTTAGATTTTTAATATAATTTTAAATTCATTTTTGATGTTTCTACACTTTTAAATGTTTGAGATTATTCTTGTTTATTAGCAGAATTGACGGTATTTTTGAAGGATAATTATTATGTATGTATATTATGAATTCATAGCTATAAATATATGATTAAAAATAAAATAAAAAATATTTGCGAGCATAATAATTTGTAACACTGGTGCCAAAGATAATTTTTCTAAAATTTTGATAAAGTCTAAATAAAGTCTGTTCTAAGCCATCCACATGGTTTTAATTAAAACTTAATTACATTATTATGGTTCTCAGATTGCCGCAATCATAAAGAATATTTACTGAGCATAATTTATAAGACAAAGTTGTTCAAAAAATGCAAATGGGAGAGCGATGGTATTCAAAATAGGAACAAAAAATAGTCAAATTGAAAGTGGTATCGCATTCAAATTAAATCAACTAGTACCTACGAAGCAGCAATACTTCGTGGCTTACCTACAAAACGAAATTTTCTTTTTTCTGCCTATATATGAAAAATACAACAATATTTCACTTGAATGAATTGTTGGTATTTTTATTTATTTTAAATTTATGTTATAATAAACTAAATAGGTACATGACAATAGTTTTATTTTAAATATGTTGCTTTGCATATCAAAAATATATAAATTATATTTGCAGTTAATTTTGTTATGTATATATAGTCCGCGAGCCAGCAACAGATTTTCATGACCAAGTTTCTCTCGGGCGATAACTTGTAAAATGCTTCAGAGAGTTGTATCATGAAGCTCCGTGAACGTCAGCTGCGGTTCGGTGGGTGGGTTAAGCAGCGGTAGCCTCCCACAAACGTTGAACAAAAAATGAATTTTAATCATTTCCTCCCGATTGAAAATTTATCAAATTATAGATAATCCAATATCTTAAAGAAAAGAAAAAGCCAGCTGACTATAAAGTGGTGGATAATACGTCAGCTGGTCACACGAACATGATAAAAAAATATATATGTTCAGTCATTTCTTCTCAATTGAAAATTTATCAGATGACAGTTTATATGATATTGTGAATAAATAAACATGTCAGCTGGCTATGTCTCGGTGGGAAGATTGTCAGCTTATGCTCTGAAAGGTGTAACGCAGGAGCCAGACAGAAGCATCTATCGCCTATTTAAATGCACCGGCTGACGAGTTTTCCCTCGGCATATTGCTAGCTGATTTTTTTTATTACTTACAGGATCATATTAAATATCAGCTTACAAATTTTTATCCGAGAGGAAATGACGTATCTAAAGTTATTCGACATTATGCTTCATGCTCTAACTGAATGATATAATCTTTTTTATATATTTTTTTATCATGTTAATGTGACCAGCTTACGTATTATCCACCACTTTATAGTCAGGTGACTTTTTTTTTCTTTAAGATATTGGATTAGCTATAATTTGATAAATTTTCAATCGGGAGGAAATGATTAAATTTTTTTTTTCAACGTGCGTGGGAGTCTACCGCTGCTTAACCCACCCACCGAACCGCAGCTGACGTTCACGGAGCTTCATGATACAACTCTCTGAAGCATTTTACAAGTTATCGCCCGAGAGGAAATGATTGACCAAATTTGTACCCTGGCTCGCGGACTAATATCTATATGTATTAATTTTTAATATTAACCAATGTGTATACATATACCTCTTTATTATCTGCCTAAATTGCATAAGAAAATCTCAAATTGCAATTTTTTTTATCCCCAAAAGTATATGTTAACATATTTTAATGTATCCTTTTCATTATACATATACCCAAAGGATTAATACTTTATGTTGAATTCATAAATTAATTAAAATTATTGCAAGTATTAGAATTTATATATTTATTAATATTAAGTGCTAAGAAATACTCGAAATCTGTCATACAGCATATATTCAAAACCGACGTTTCGGTTCACACGTGTACGTTTTTCTTTTTCAGAGTAAGATTACAGATTTTTACACACAATCATGTACACATAAATACATTCGATTAAACATTTTTCAAGCATTTACAAAAAAACACATATCTATCTGTTTCGATTTCAAATTCCATATCTAATTTTTGCATTTACAAAGCAAAAGAACTAAATTTTGCTTTCTAATTTATGTGCAGACTTTTATGATTTCTTCAAATTTTATTTAATGATTTTTTTTTCTAAAATAATTTAGGGAGTAACACACGTAAACTATTTTCTTATAAATAAAATTTGTGTAATTGATATAATTGTTGTGCGTGCTACAAAAATTATTAGGATCAACAACTTACTCATTGCTCTTATTGTCTTATTTCATCGCCCCTTAGTAATATTAGAATTCGTTAATTTTCGATAGTTTCCGTTAGTCCTCGCTACCCTTAGTAACGGAAAATAGTTTTGTGCACTGCTTTCTCTTTGCCCCCAAAGAAAAATTATCAAAACTATTTTCTTATGCATATCGATGCGCTTTGTACCATCTCTTGGTAAATGGGCGAATTAGAAAGCGAAGTTCAATTATTACCATTAGGCGCCCTTTCTGTTGCTTGCTGTTTGTCTGTGTCGTAATCTATCTCTAAAAATATGTTGTTAAATATTTTTTTACAAATAAATAAATGACACTGGCTATGTTTTACAACCAAAATTATTTTATTCTTAATCCCGATATCGGCTGTTAGGCCATGAACAGAAGGCAGTTGTGAAAAAGAGAAAATATATTGATACAGACGCAATCTGGTGTACATTTAACGAATTAAAATGTGTTCCATTTGATGTGCCACATACACAGTGTCTGAGTGTGTTACACAGTGTCATTCTGTGTCGTATAATTGGAAAGCACCCACTGTCTACTTAGGTGGAACGAAGTTTAAATATATTTTGAAATGAATGACAATGCCGATCACCATCCTGTGTACTAGTGATACGATAACGATACATTTTGCTTAAATGAATGTATTTTAATAAACCCAGTTTACACTTACGTACGAGTTCGTTTTTGATACGATAACCTTACAATCTTAAGATCATATAGTTTACGAACTGGATAACTGGATGGAAGAAGTTAAGGAACGCATAGGATTAAGAGAGACAGAAAATTCGGAAGAGTGTGCGTATTGCGCAAATTCAGAAATACTTACATCCGCCAGTGATGAACACGAAACTTTTGTGCTTTTTTATAGTTCGCAGTTACTTGATACTCTGTTTCAAGTCGTTGAGCAATCTTCAAAAGCATTTTATGATTTTTGTGTTCACTATCCTGTTTTGTTCTATATTATTTTTCGTCATAAGAAACAAATACAATAATAGTATATTGTTATTAGGAGTAGAAAGCGGTCTTTTTGTGTTGAACCCAGCTATTGCGGCCGAGGCGCCAGCCGAGGCCAAGCAAGCTGGGTAAAACACAAAAAGGGCGTTCTGCTCCGAATAACATATACTATTTTTTCTTCAAGTGTTTCAAAGAAAACTGGGGTTTTTTTTATATTTTTCTAGAATTGTTTTAATTATAGCGTTAGCAATTTCAGCCATAGTTGGCTGTGTACACTACAAAACACAAACGATACAACTGTCAAATAACAATTTTTCAATATGGTCTTCTGTGTTGCTGTGACGACTGCTGTCGCCAGCGGTGAACTAAGAAGCTAACATTTTTTTACTAGTACAATAATGAACAACATTGTTGTACTAGTAATAAAATGAATATCTTCTATAGTGTAAGTATAGTAGCATAATATGAATATTATTGTACACTTGAAGAGAAATTAATTTTATTCAGACATGAATTAAAAGATAGTTTTTTTATTAATTTTTTTTCTATTATTTTGCTTAATAATTTGACGGCATAAGAAAAAAATACAATAAATGAATTTTATTCAGAAATAATTTCAAAAATATTTTTTGTTCGACTGTTTCCTTCTTTTATTATTTGGCATCAAACAACACAATAAATTAATTTTATTAAAAAATGAATTAAAAAATAACAGTTTTTTATTCAACTTCTCCATGTTCTATTGTTTTGCGTTATATTTGTCCCTTTCTTGAAAATCTATGCCGACGTCTATGGTCTACCACAGCGTCTGCGTATTTCACGTTGCCTTCCGAAAGTTGTATCTTTTCCTCTCATATTTGTATAAATCTGTCTCAATTGATCCTATGCACCTAAGCGTTCCTCAGATTGTAACGCATATCCATAGAAAATAGAGATACTGACCTATATATCGTCTACTGTCCTTGAAAGTGTCTGAGTGTGTTACACAGTGTCATTCTGTGTCGTATAATTGGAAAGCACCCATGGTGTACTAAGCCGTCGCCTACGTTATCCTTACAAGGCCTGGAAATGTTCCGTATATTTCGACAAAAATCGAGCAACCGAACGTTGCAAAATTTCTCCGCAAGAGGCGCCTTTTCCGACCATTTGTATTCGTATTTTAAACTGAAATCGATTTATTATTGTATTCATGTAATTTACATACGCATATTATTTGTTGTTTTCGTTATTTATGTTATTGCTGTTATCAAATTTCTTAATTTTGTTTCTCGTCTCGGTGTTAAATGTAGGTATTACGTCTAATACGCGTTGTACATTGAAGTATATAATTCAAAATGGTTTATTATTGTGTGCCTTTTTGTACCTCAAACAATACAAAAAACAGTGATGTTCGCTTTCATGAATTCTCTGTTAATCCGGAATTACGAAAACTTTGGCTGCAATCTATTTCAAGAGATAAACGTGGTTCTACATGGAAACCAACGGACGCATCTTAAGTATGTAGCAACTATTTTATAGAAGAAAATTATAGTAAAAGTACAAACAAATATACACGGTTATTACCAAATGTAGTGCCATCAGTATTTGAAAATTATCCAGTCCATAAATAAACGGTTAAGAAACCTGGAAGGAAAGTATATCTCCCCCGAAAAAATGTTTTGTATAATTGTAAATTAATAATAATACCTAGATTTACCGAAGAATTAAAATGCAACATATATGATAATACGTTATTATTATCTATTTTATTAGAAAAAAATTAAAACCCATGTTGGATAATGTTGCGAGAACTATTAGTAATAGAGCAGATTGTATTAAAAAAAATAGATAAAAACCAATAAATCGCAAAATATTAAAGATTTAATACCTTCATTTTATAATATATATGTAGATTTTGGTTGTTACAGTGTTACTTATATGTAGAAATTCGAATTGAGGTCGGAAAAAGCGCACCTAGCGGTCAAATTTCTAACTGAGAGGTTGCCACTTGCCAGCCCAGCGCGTTGCATTTCCAAGGCCTTGTATGTAGTATAACGTAGGCGACGACTAAGCCTCGGAAAGTTATATTAATAACAACACAAATATGTATTTCAGAGATCTTCGCTTACTGAAGAAGGTCAATCAGATGCTAATGAAATTGTTACGACAGCCTGTGAAAAATTTGCCGCTAATAATGAGGTAATATACATATCTATTATTCAAGACGTCATCCAATTTTATTCGAAATAAAAATTGCGACATTTGTTGAAGGCCGCAGCTAAATGGATAAAAGATGAAATGGATAAAAAGACTGGAGCAACATGGCACGTTGTTGTAGGTGAAGGATATGGCTTTGAAATTACAATCAAAATGAACAAAATACACTTTATGTATTTTGGAGGGAATCTTGCAGTTTGTATGTGGCAATGCACATAAAGTACAAATAAATGTCAAAACTGAAAAAACCATCATTTGTGGGTTATACTTCATTTCACGTAAGAAAATAACAGATTTTCTGAACTAGGTTTACATTTTAACCAGAATTTATATCCCTACCTAAACCAACGCTATTTTCTTACGTGAAATGCAGTATAGTATATTAAAATTAAATTGGTTATACCAGCTCAATATGGACCATTTTCATTGAGAATGAGACATCCTTGGGGTATGTATGAACAGAGCAACGTATGTCTTAAATTGATCATTGTTCCATTCAAAAGTCAAGTCAAAAATAATCTTGAAACGTAATTTTCCTGAAATGCATTGTAACAGGCAGCAAAAAAATATTGTCATTCGCCGTGTTCTAATTTATTTCCGCTTTTAAAATAAGATTCAAAAACAAAAGCTTTAATTTCTGTAGATAACATTTTTGATAATATCTCGTGCCAAATTGGCATTTAATTAAATACTTTTTTAAATTAAAACATACGTTTCTTTGTTGATAGCCTACTCTGAGAATTCCATCGAATTAAATTCGAAGAAAAATTCTTGCAAGACCTACACACCTTAAGCATAGATTAATTAGAGAAGCATTCATATTTTCAAAACCAAGAATAATAATCTAAATCATTGTGACGTTTAGAACTTATTCGAACATGGCTTTCTATATTAAATAATTATGTTGTAATATGTTACCTTGGTTACTTGTTGCTATTGTTTTTGTTATTTATATATTTTCTCTGAAGAAAGCAGCAGTCTATGCTGCCGAAACGTTTGGTATTATACTTCATTTTACGTAAGAAAATAGATGTCGCTTGAGAAAAGACCATTTTTACATGCATTAAATTAATAATTTCAATTCGTGAAACCTAAAATTTGTCAATAATAAATATTTTCATATGTAAAAATTTACAAAACCTGAATATTGAAAATTACAACAAAACATAGTTAAACCACTTAATTCTGTAGATTTTATTTTGACAACTGACAGGTGATATTTTTTTCGTTTTTGTGAACTAGGTTTGCATTCTGACCAATCAGAGGGCAGAATTTATATCCCTATCTTAAACCAACGTTATTTTCTTGCGTGAAATGAAGTATAACTAAAAATACAGAACATAACTAAAAGGTTGTATAATTTTAATTTTAAAAACCTCAAAAGAAGAAGCGGCTAAAATGTCAAATGATACAAATTTTCACCGAGAATATAGTTATTTTAGTGACTGCCATATTTTTGATGTTTTGTTTGACAGCCCAAGCAGGCAATTCCAAGCGCCATTTTACTTACTAGAAAGACTGCAGAGATAGAAAGAGATAGCTATTAAATTGAAAGGTTGTTCATACAAAAATCATCCTTCGCCAAACATACTTATACAAACACATCAATTTATCTAAAATAAGAGAAATAATAGTGTAAATATTTTATTAATGGGTATGTTCGTTCTTTAATTATAAAACAATCCAGGAATAGTTAGGTATTAGCTTTACTGTATACATATATTTTGTAATTAAAATAAAAAATCTGTACAATATAATATAAATCAGTCATTTTATAGATTCTATAAAATACTTTCGTAGCGTTTAGTACTATGAATTCCACTAGATTCATGCAAAATATATATTTTACAATACATGTTTTTCTCTAATTTTCAGAATATAAATATCCACAAAATTTATTTTCCATATAAAAATTAATTATACAAGATGTTTTAAAATACATATTACAAAAAATAAGGGTATATATTCGCAAAATTAAGGGAAGGTTCTTGAAGTGTATATTTTTAGTGCCACTGGCCGAAATTTTTATTAAAAATAATATGGCCGCTAGTATGAACAAGTGATTAAGGGTGATTAGCGAGCATGTGACTAGCATTGTTTTATCCCTGTCAATCGTTTATTTACTATTTTAGAGAAAAATACTTCAAATAAAAAATGTGTGCAATTAATTTTTCTATAATTTTATTGCAAATATTTTACTCTAAAATAATAAATAAACGATTGACAGGGATAAAACAATGCTAGTCAAATATTCGTAATCACCCTTAATCACTTGTTCATACTAGCGGTCAATGAGTTATCTAATCGCGTAACTGATGACTGATGTTGAATAGAAATGAATTAATTCGTAATGGGGTCCTTCATCATAACAAAAATATAATAAAATGTACACTTTTCATATAAAGTATTACTCAATAAATAACGATAAAGATAAAAAAAACATTTTTTTTAATAATTACTTTGCGAGATTTTTGAAATTTGTTGTCAGTGTCACTGTGACGTCACAACTATTGCTTTTTTTTCTCTCGCAGCATACTATAGGGTACAGCAGTGACAGCACGCACTTTAGAATTCTATCAAATGATGCATTTGTTTTCGCTTTTCGCCGCTAAGCGAAAATTTGGTAGCATGCGTGTCTCAACATATTCGCCTGCCAGCGTACGACTCGATGCGAAAATATTAAACTAACGTCCCAATTCAATTCAAAGATAATTTATATATAATTTATAAATTTATTATATACAATTGTCATAATATTTTCTATGTTAATAGTATATAAAACCCGAAAATTCCCGAAACGAAAAGCTAATATAGAATTCTAAAGTGCATGCTACCAAGATTCGTAAAAGTAAAACCGCATTCGCCTGTTTTCTATGATAGAATTCTAAAGTGCGTGCTGCCACTACTGGTGCGAGAGAAAGATTGTAGGTGTCGCCGTCATGTTAACTTCAAAAATCAAATGCAGTTAACTAAAAACAATTAAGACTTTCTAATATTATGAATTGCGTAAAAAATTACACAAACTTTAATTTAAAATAATAAAAAAATAGAATGGAGGACCCCATTGTTTTTATAAAAAAAAATATGAGTTGGCCAATGTCACTTTATACAGGTTGAAACAGAAATAAGTACATTAAATTTAACCAGTGATAGAACTCATCGATTTCTTAATAACTCTTTCTTACAAATATTCTACATATTGAGTTAAAATTCTTCAAAATTTTGTTACATATTTTATTACCCGCCTATGGTTGAATTCAAAATGGACGCGTCTACAACCAATTATTGCCATTGTGTCTGCGACAGAATACAATGAAAGGTTGAATGAATTTGTCAACACAAAAGAAAGGTTAGAAACTGGGGAATATATTGACCGATACACCAGATGGTGAAACTATACACAAACCGGGAAAGATAAGAGATAGAATAGAATATCTCGACTAAGGTAACAAAAAACTCATACGTCAAATTTTTGTTACAACAAGTTAGACAATCCAAAAATTGTAGGACATTTATAGGATGCAGTCGACCAAGAACAACTTTACAATTGACGGAACAAGAAAACGCATAAAGACGATTAAAAGTGATGCAGGCCTAAATTAAATTACAATAAATGTTCAAAATGGCCACCGTCATTGTCAATACACTCTGAAGGCGTCAACGAAATGATGTAACTATTGTTCTTTCAATATCCTATAAATTGTCATATGTCGCATTTTGTGTTGTAGTGCTATTCTTAGAGTACTAAAACCTGGCTGAGAATAAACACTTATTTTATTTACATACATGTAAAACGCAGAACGTTTGGAAGATGACGATTTGGAAAATGGTCGAAATAAATTTGCTGGGCTTTGGCAGCGTTTCTCTGAGCTTTACCATAGGCCAACACAATGTGTTGGCCTATCCGTAAAGGCAAGCATATTTACTGATTTGTAAGTTTTATAATAATTATTAATCGATTTATTTGTCAAAATTTATTTGAAAAAGTTGACAACTCACATTTGTCAAAAACAATTGTTTCATTGTTATTGCCACTTGATCAAATTATTATGAAAATACCTAAACGACTCGTTAATTATGGAGGGGAGGTCGTAAAAATGCTTAAAAAATTGAGATTGCGAAAAAAAGTTATTAAGAAATATTGTTGCTCTCGATGAGTTCTATCACTGGTTGAATTGAATGTACTTATTTCTGTTACATCCTGTATAGGCGAAGTGCAGATTTTGAGCATCAGCGCCTCTAACGGCTACTCTATAACTTTTGGAGAAGGCGATACAATTTACAACTTTATTTTGAATTTTTGCTATTGTATATGAATATTATATATTACTATGATATTGTATTGAAATGAATAAATACAATTTTTAAAAAAAGAAAGTTAAAATACCAGAGATATTCTAGCAAAAAATATAATTTTTTCATAATATGTGTGATTTCTGTAAACCATTTTATTATATTTAGTTTTATATTATGATTCATAATATTAGTTAAATATTACAAGATGCACCACATACAAATGAGGAAAATTCTTCATTAAAAATATACCAGTCTCTAAATGGAATTAGTGGCACAAGCCCAGAAAGGAAAATACACGAAAATTACGAACCCTGTGAATTTCTTCATTCTACATATGGTACACAATCTATAATAAATAGACGAATTATGTCAAAAATAGACTTCTATTTTATACAACTGCAAGTATTATAGAATTTTAAGAAAATTTTCTGCTTTTTGTATTACATCTTGTTCAATTATTAACTTAAAAAACACATTTTTGTACAATTCATTGTTACAATCATATGGCCATTGTTTGAATTTTATTCATACTATTCATACGATAAGTATCTTTTACAATGAGAAAATTGTCTTAAAATTGTAAAATACTTGCAGTTGTATAAAATAGAAGACTATTTTTGACATAATTCATATATTTATTATAGACTGCGTACCATGTAATGTTAATGCTCAGGTAGAATGTAGAAATTCACGGGGTTCGTATTTTTCGTGTATTTTCCTTTTCGAGCTTGTGCCACTGATTTCATTTAAAGTCTGGTATATTTTTAATGAAGAATCTTCTTCATTTATTGCAAATATAATAGAAAAATATGCTAACATGGCTAACATCATCCAAGTATTCCAACTCTTCAATCGCATTTTCCGTGTGAAAAATTATTTTTTTTGCTACAATATCTTCGCTGGTATTTTAACTTTTTTGAATTACTCACATCACATATAACATTTTAAATAATTTCTTTATTCATTTCAATATACTATGATGTATAATATTCATATATAATATAAAACACTAAAAATAAAGTTTAAATTGTATCACCTTCTCGAAATGTCAAAATTTATTCGGTATCCAAAAGTTACAAAGTAGCCGTTATTGCAATATTTTTTAAACACCCTGTACAGGGTGGAACAATTTCGAGTTCCTTATATGAAAAACTTTCTTTTATGCACGCTACAGAAAGTTGATGTAGATCTTTATGGGCCAACTTGTTGAGATAATTTTAATTAATCTTTTATTCATGTTTGAAACAAAAGAATGTAGACTTGTTATATATCATTGAAAAGCTTATAAAATAAAGAAAAAGATGAGACTATTTTTAATATATGTTCCAGTTTAAAAAATATCTTTGTGTTATTATATCTCTAGAATTATTAAGTTTTGAAAAAATTACACCACGATATTCTACGTAAAAAACATATAAAAATTATTTAAACATCTTTTCATTATCTCTCATAATAAGCAAAATACGAGATATTTTCAAAATAAGCGAAAATTAAATTTTAGACTGTAGCTCAAAAACAAAATACGATAGAAAATTCCTGTGTTTCTATTAAGTGTCTCAAAAAATTGTCCCATAAAGACCTACATCAATTTTCGGTAGCGTACATAATAAGAAAGGTTTTCATATAAGGAATCTGTTTTTTTTTTCAGCCTGTACATAAGTGAATAAATATATGGTTCAAACTTCGTAGAAAATCTGTTCACTTTTTTCTATTATGTAATGTAACCTTTCTTAAATAATCTATACTGTATTTTTAATTTTACTAAGGACTACCAAAAAAAACTTTGATGCTTAATTTCTCGATTTTGAATAGCCATTAGTTAATGGATATTATATTCTGAATAAAAAATAATCTTTTATACTTATTTTCAATTATTATCCCTACGAATTTTGTATGAACTATAGTCGATCATACTGGAATAGTCTTTGATTATCATTGAAACCAAAACGACAACATACATATTATTAAAATTAGAAACAAATTTTGTGGTTACTTATTTATTTGTCTAATTATTAAAACATAAAAACATTTTTAAAATACTACATATTTTTGAGAATAATATCATCTTATTTCTAATTTATTAACAAATAATTTTAACCCAATTCTGAACAATCCAATATATATATTTCTTAAGTTTATTTGGAAGAACAACATTGCACTTTTCATGGAACATTTTATTCTGTGATGTTTCTATATTATCAATATATAAAATAAATTAACAAGTAAGAAATATTTGAGGAATATTAAAAATATAACATATATATTTAGTTCTATACGATTAATAACATAATTGAGAGTAATATTTTAGATGTGATAATTTGGCTTAGATTTGTATCTGGAAATAATTTTATTTGAACTAATAGTAATTAAAGTTGAATATTTCTATATTCGCGTCATGGATAAAAAAATAATTGAGAAGGCATTTCTTTCCTACAGATAAAAAAATATTTTAAAAATACGGTAGAATACCCCATTCAACAATTAGAATATATTTTATTTTTCCTATTATATCTTTCAATCATTTTTTTTCTATCTGTAACAAAGACGTACATTCACTTTACCTGCCTCTCTAATCATCACTTTCCATCGCCCGATCCTTTAAGATTCTGGAGGAATTTGGTGACGAAAGCCTTGGTGGCTTTGGCGATATCATAAGCCGTACAGCGCACCTTCTGTTTGTAGTATTCTTGCTCATTAGTGTCGCCACACACGGTAGCTTGCTGGAGGCTCGCGCATTCGAGTTGGAGACGTGATGCGGAGTCCAGCAGCAAGCGGATAGTGTCGCTTGGAGCACCCTGAGAAGGAAATATTGTAGTTTAATTTAAAGTACGTGTTATGTATGAATGACTACGGTTATCTCGAAGTTTAAAAACGCTTGAATTTAATAAATCTCATTTTAATCTTTGATACATCAAGCAGCTGGAAAATAACTAAAACTAATAAAATTACCACTTAACCTTAAAATTAATTTTAATAAAATCTAAATATAGTAAAAATTAACAGAAGCAAAATGTAGCTTATTGTTGGTTATGTTTTTAGTATACAGGTGAGTCACCGAAATCGCCGTCTTCGATATCTCCCTTGTCGTTAGAAATACAGCATAAGTTTATTAACAGAATTTATTCGTCTACTCAAGGAGCACAACGTAAAATTATTTTCACATATACAGGGTGTTGCATTACTGCTCGGCGAGAATAGTTTCTCTTTTTTTAAATGGAACATCCTATATATTTTTATATATTTTGAATTGTATTTTATTCACCTATACAAACATATAAATTTTGTTTTAGTTTTCCACGGCGTTGCCAAGTTATTCCGTTTTTTCTCTAAAAAAGACTGAATACACGCATTGCTTTATAAAGGCTTACTGAAGTTATATTAATAGTAAGAATTAAGAATTTTCTTTTATTTATAACTGTAATTATACTCTATGTTCTGACATATTTTTTTTTAAATGTAATTATACAGCTGTTCAATAAAGCGAATCAAATGTGCTCAATTTCAAATAACTATAACTCGTCATTTTCAAATGGAACACCCTATATTTTATTATTCAGTTGTGTGTATTTTTGTATTATCTTCATATATTATTAAAGGTATCGCATGCCTAAAACCAATAATTTCGGAGATTTTCACCATTTTTCTCTAAATTTATATATTTAATTAAAAATTAAATCTAGTATACCATGGATATTGTTTTTTGAATAAAAAACAATTGCAATAATGATAGTATTTTCATTAGCCAGGTTATTATTAATAACAGAGGGATTAAGTAAATTAGTTTATTACTATGGAGTCTCTCGCAAGAAGAACTTACGAATATGGTGTATGTTGGTCAGGCCAGGCGTCACCTCACGGGCACTCAATGCTGGCGTGAAGAGTGCGCAAGAAGAACTTACGAATATGGTGTACGCACTTGAAGCAGCGGAAACAAACCCTCTTTTGGCATCAAGAATTTATGCACAACGGTTTCCGGGAAGACGACATCCAAATCCGCGTTCTTTTGAAAAACTAAGGGAAAGGTTTGAAAGAACTGGTCATGTTCAGTACGACAAAAGAGGGTTTCTTTCCGCTTCTCCAAGTGCGTACACCATATTCGTAAGTTCTTCTTGTGAGAGACTCATATTAATAAATTAATTTACTTAATCCCTCTGTTATTAATAACAACCTGGCTAATGAAAATACTATCATTATTGCAATTGTTTTTTATTCAAAAAACAATATCCATGGTATACTAGATTTAATTTTTAAGTGAATATATAAATTTAGAGAAAAATGTTGAAAATCTCCAAAATTATTGGTTTTAGGCATGCGATACCTTTAATAATATATGAAGATAATACAAAAATACACACAACTGAATAATAAAATATAGGGTGTTCTATTTGAAAATGATCAGTTATAGTCATTTGAAATTGAGCACATTTGATTCGCTTTATTGAACAGCCTGTACAATTACATTTAAAAAGAAATATGTCAGAACATAGAGTATAATTACAGTTATACAGAAAAAAAAATTCTTAATTCTTACTATTAAAATAACTTCAGTAAGCCTTTATAAAGCAATGCGTGTATTCGGTCTTTTTTAGAGAAAAAACGGAATAACTTGGCAACGCCGTGGAAAACTAAAACAAAATTCATATGTTCGTATAGGTGAATAAAATACAATTCAAAATATATAAAAATATATAGGATGTTCCATTTAAAAAAAGAGAAACTATTCTCGCCGAGCCGTAATGCAACACCCTGTATATGTGAAAATAATTTTACGTTATGCTCCTTGAGTAGACGAATAAATTCTGTTAATAAACTTATACTGTATTTCTAACGACAAGGGAGATATCGAAGACGGCGATTTCGGTGACTCACCCTGTATAATCACAAATATATTTGTTATAAATTAAACAGGAACTATGTATATGTATAAATAGGATGTCCCAATCTATATCATATATTTATTCAAAATTAGCACAATAGTACTATACTTTTACTTTACATTTGCATTGTGCATTTATAGTTTTGATTTTTTATTAAATGTATAATTAATAAAATATATTTTCCTTTATATTTTTATTTTTTCCCAGATTTTCGTTGTTTCAAAAAAGTTTTTCCCCAGATAATATCAAATTTCCCCAGAATTGGAAAAAAAACCCAATTCTGGCAACGCTGGCATCAAGTGAGATAGATTTATACAAGTAAATAAGAGAGAAAATAATACTTTTACAAGGTAACGCCAAATGCACAGACTCCGCGATATACCATACACGTCGGCATGGATTTTTACTTACCAATGAATTGTTATAACAAACTTCCTTCCATTTAAATAACCACGGTAGCAGTAACTATAATTCATTTTGATTTGAGTAAATACAAAATGCACTTAATGATAACTGCGAGCTATAAAAAAGCACAAAACTTTCGTCGCCGTCACTGCCACAAATATTTCAGAGTTTGCGCAGTACGCGTACCGTTCTGAATTTTGTCTCTTTCTATCCCTCTATCCTAAGCGTTCCCTACTTCTCCCACCCACCCATTCGTAAGCTGTATAATCAAAATCATGGAGGTACGAATAATATGGAGAGAGCATAAACTTGAACTACGGGAATGCAATCTGGTGGGGACGGACGCAGGTACGGTATTAGTACACACTGTAGTGGGGATTCGCGAAACATCTAAAGAAAAACCAATATAAAACACGAAATATGTCAAAAAGTGGCAATCGGCAAACGCTTCTCCAATAAACGTCAGCGTACAAAAACATTGCAATTCACAATTAACCGCAATAACCTTGTAATTTCAAAATGACATGAGTCACATTGTCGAGGGAGACGCAACTTCACTAGTGATTGCAAATACTCCCTCCATGATCTAAATATACATACTCTTATTTTAATTTTTTCTTACCTGTGGTAAGATGGTAGTAAGTTCAGAAACAGCAACTCTGATTTTCTCGGCTGCTGGTACTGTACAATCTGCTTTATCTGAACTCTGTATACTCTTCCATAAATCGTGTATACAATGTGTAACATTTTCTGTACATTTTGTTAGTCGTTGCTCGACTTTATGTGTATCTGCTACGCCGGAGGAGAGTGAACTACGTAATGAGTCGTCGTGTTTCGCCTGAATATAAAATACACACTTTCAAATTTATGTTCTGATAATTAATTTGTATTTTTATTGTACCTGACTTTTTAGAAGTTGCCAATTTGGAGTTCTCAATCCTTCTCTCGTTTCATACATACTGGTAGGTCTTTGTCCTCGTCGTAATGACTTCATATCTACACTGGGAACACCGTCGATGTTTGTGCCATTGTCTAAACTAAGATTATTTGTCTACAATCAAACAAAAATTATTTCTAGGATTTTTTTGTATGTATAAAACAACTAGTCCAGTCAGTTAATTAAAAACAATGTATTAAAAAGCTTACACATTTATCTTATTTTAGATATGAAATAAAGTGTTCAACATTTGAATTTGACCACTATAGGTCTTGCCAAATAGAAATGACCTGCGCGTAAAACGCATTTACGTATCCTCCGCCCTTCTTACTTAAAGGGCCAATCACATGCATTATACTTAAGCGGGTTTTTTCTCAGTGGAGTCCGAATAATATATATGAAGCATGAAGCTATATCATACAAAATCATTCCCTTGCAGGACTTGAACCCAGGATACCAACATGCTCATGACCAAGGGTTTTCCGAAAATCTAATTAAGGCCACCGACCTCATCCTCTTTAACGATTACATAGTAATACCATTATACAGTATGTTAAAAAAAACCCAATTCGGAGTAGGCTATAAACAAAAAACGTATGTCAATTTAATAGTTATTTGTATATCAAGGCCGCGAAATCACTCTTTAGCGTACCGAGAGAAAAATTGTCGCCGAGGCCGCTTGCGGCCGAGGCAAGACAATCTCGAGGACGCTAAAGGATTTCGCGGACAAGGTGTACACAATATTTTTTGTGCAACCGTAAAAAATATGTAATTACAAATTTTATTAATTTTAAACAGTTTCACTGTAAATTGAAAGTTGGCTTTCAACGTAGCTATGGAATTGACATTTGATAAACAAAACAATTAGTTTTGAAAAAATCATAGTGATTGTTTACTCAATTTCGCGGCCGTTGCCATAACAACAACCGCGAAATTTAATTTCGTGGCCTATATTGCGGCTGCGAAATGCCTATTTCGCGGCCGGTTGCACAAAAAAATATTTAATTATCAATTTGACACGAGATATTGTCAAAAATGTTGTCTAAAGAAATCAATGCTTTTCTTCTTGAATCTCATTTTAGAAATGGAAACAAATTAGAAAACGGCGAATGGATATACACTGTATCATTCTTTATTATCTTTTTTCCCTTAAAATTACATTTCAAAATCAATTTTGATAACTTGACTTATGAATTGAATAATGATCAGACATACATTTCTCTGTTTATAGCCTGCTCAGAGTTAGGTTTTTTATTGAACACACTGTAAAATAATCCTTTTCTACTACCACTACTGTAAGAGGGTCATTACTGAACAGACTACTAACAATGTAAGTTCGTGCTTATGAATAGTGTTACGTAATGGACAGCAAATTTAAGTTGGCAGGACTGATTGTCAAACTGTAAGAAATGATTAAAATTTGATAAATAAAATTTAAGATTTAAATATAATAGAATGGAATTTACCTGACATATACATATAAATACATATTTTGTTGTGTTATTATATTAATATTATATTATGTCAACAATACATATTTCATTTCAATCAAATTTGCAGTAGGGGACTATTTTTCATCGTATATCCATTAACATCGTTGCGCAGTTTTATTTTTGTAAATAAAACCCACCAAACTTTTTGACGTTTCGAACTGCTGCTTTTTGTGTGATTACAAATACATATACTGAGGTAATAATTATTATTATAAACAAAATTAGTTGATAATATTATTTGTAATTTGTAAGTAATGCAATAAAAAAATAATTAATTTATAACTATGTATCTGAATTTTGCTTCAATTTAGAAATATTAATGAGTGGTCGTAGAAAAAGTATAGTACATAATTCGAGATGTAACGCAATTGCTCACTCGTAAAATTACAAACTCGACGCTACGCGTCTCGTGTGTCAATTATTTTACTCGTACGTAATCTGCTTCTTACATCTCTCAGTACGTAATATACTATTATATTATCAGTATTTTAGGTATTTTGTAAATATTTTAATTTTTAAAATTAATTTAAATACCTATTCTAAATACTATTGTCTCGTAATTATTTTTACGCCACTGGCATAACACAGTGTTTACATCCATTGTCAGTTGAACACTTGTGTCTTAATCGGTTTTACATTTATGTGTTACAGTACTTACACGAGCGACTAGTGGGCAATCCCTAGAATTCTTTTTGGGTAGCGGCGCACGGAAAAAGTGTATGTATCATTATGAAATGGGTAGTGAGAAACTACTCCGCTCTAAAAATAGTGGTGCACAATATATGCGCAAGAAATGATTGACAGGTCATTTCTATTTGGCAAGACCTATAGTGACATCTATTCATTATAAAATACGAAATAAATTATCAGCAAATTATACTTTCAAACAGCAAAAATCTTGTAAAATTTGTAAACTTGAATAACGTTATCGTGAAACGTTATTTGTTATGTCACGGTTACATAACGTTATTTTGTAATTATAACGTTATTTAAAAAAATGAAACGTTATTATAACGTTATCGGGTATCGTTACGTTATGTTTTCCATCCCTGCTTTGATCCTAAATGGCGGCTCGCGCCATTCTGCCGCAAGGTCTCGAAACCTTAAATTTTTCATTCCCATCCCGACCTAAACATGTTAAAATCGTTTTTACCCCATCTTTTGTAAGGCAAAGGTCTGTTTTGGTCTCCAATGACTGGACTAAACGAAATAGGACAGGGTTGTTTCATATTCTTTGTTCACCTGTTGTATAAGCTCTCTGAAATCCACTCCATTGACCCCACTATTCCCAGCTCCCGATAAAGAATTCGTCTCTGAATTTGTCTGAGACAACCTGGTCCTCAATTCGTTGTTTTCCGAGTTGAGGCGTTGTACTAAACCTTGGAGGACTTTAACTTCCGCGCGAAGGTCGCTGATGGTGCTATCGGATTGTAAGAGACGCTTAGTCAGCGAATCCAGGGCGACAGGCGATATCGGAGGATGTGTTGGGGTTTGCGGTGTTTGTGGGGTAGGGGTAAGAGGGGAATTGTGAGTAGGTGAGTGGTGGGATATGGAAGGGAGGGATAAAGAGGGTTTATCTGAAATCTGAAAAAATAAAAATGTGTAGTGTGTGTACACTTGAAGAACAAGCTGGCTACGTCATCAGTCGGTTCTGCTGACCACGCCTCCAAGGAAATATTCAGCGGCGTGTACAATGTTATTTTTTCTGTATTAATATGTTTTCATTAATCATTTTTTACCTTCCGTCACCTTTAGGTAAGGAAGGTATTGTCTTTGCTCAAAAAATTCAATGATGAATTTTTAGTGAATAAGCATGTTTTAGGGTCCCTATAATACGATTTTACCATTTTTTATGATGTATGTATGTGTGTGTGTGTGTGTGTGTGTGCATGTGTGTGTATGTGTGTGTGTGTGTATGTGTGTGTGTGTGTATGTGTGTGTATATATGTGTGTGTATGTGTGTGTGTATGTGTGTGTATGTGTTTGTGTGTGTGTGTGTGACGAAAGTTTCGGATCGCATAACTTCAGTACCACGATTCCAAAAATTATATTTTTTTTCGTATTCCTCAAGTTTACATCCAGAAGAACAACTGATTAGTTTTTGGTTATAATTGGTGAACCGGAAGTAGCCTCATTTGAAGATTTAACAGTTAAATTTGATTTATTGACATTTAACGTTATTATAACTTAAAGAATATATTATTCTCTATACGATTTGATTGCATTTTATACTTCATATTCAATAGATAAAGAGTTAAAGAATTTTAAAGAAATTAAATTTTATAAATCAGCCAGCTATGTTAAACATGGAAACTACTAATATATTCATATAATTCAAATTGACAGATGTCAGTATAAATAAAAAGTAAATTAATGTGGCAGAGATGAGGATGATGAAGCAGATGTTGTGGAAGACACGGAAAGATAGGTAAGGATTACACTGGTTTGAACATGTCATGAGGAGAAATGAAGAGTATATTGGATGAATAATGAATAGGTTAGTAATAGAAGATTGGAGAAACAGAGGAAGACCAAAGATAAGATGGAAGGACTGTATTGCGGAAGATTTGAGAGAAAAGGAACTGAATGAGAACGACACGTAAAACAGAAATGAGTGGAAGAAGATAATAAAAAATAGCGACCCCTAACAAATGGGGAAAGCTAAAGAAGAAGATGTTAGTGTCAAGTGCAATTTGCATAGTTTGTTTATGAAATAATTTTACGGGAAATTTAGAATCTTTAGCAAGAAAATTTATGTTTAGAATTTATACATATTACACAGGATTGACTGTGCTGGCCAAAACAGATTTTTTTTAATGTACTATACCATAGTCAAATATTAATTACGAGTAGAACTTACTTGCGATTCTGGTGATAAAAGTGCGTAATCCTCGTCAGACGCTACTGAATCATACAATGGCTCATCGTCTGAAACTTGTGATATGTGTTTCATTTGTGGACTTAACTTGGAATCTGCAACAAAAATATGAACTATTTTCTGATGTACTCTTTAATATAAAGATATTCTATTGAGGACTGTTATATCTAAAGTATAAATAAAAACATTAAAATATTATTTATTTGGGGTGGAGTTTTAAAATCTCACCTAAATTAAGTTGTCGTCTTCGAATGTCATTGAGAATATCACAAACAAGTTGCGTGAGTTCTTTTGCTGTAAACCGCGCCAACTTCTGTCTTCCCTGATTTCTTGTTGTGGATAATCCTGGATCCACCGGCAGGAATGGAACTGTTGAAATTTCTAGCGAGTCACTACAGCTTAGCCAAACTACAAACAAAATCAGTAATAAAATTTACAGTATTTAACGAAAAGAATATTAATTTTAAAAAAGTTTAGAGTACATTGGAGCAAGTAGTTCTTACCTTTCCTGTTAGTAAAAGCATGGAACAACAAAATAATTAAATTTATATGTTAGCATTAAAGATAATTTGTTACTTACTTGCTTCTGTTTCTCTTCTGTCGATTTCGTCATACACGTCTGTTACTAATTCTTCAAACAATTGATTTGGAAGCTGCAAATATTCACACATATTAAAATTCATATGTAGACCTTGCTGCAGAAATAGGTTCCTTTATCATAGTAATAAATAGGAAAATTGGATATCTTATACATATAGAATGAGTCGGAGAAGACGCCCTACCTCCCTTTAACTTTTTTATTATAAGTAATAGAAAAAAAAGGCTCATATAAATGCTTTATTATTTTAAATATAATATTTAATGGCAAATACAAATGTTTTTTATATAAAGTCAGGTTTACAAAATACGACTATAAACTTTTATTTTTTAAATAGCAACCTATAATTATTTTATTAAAATATAAACCAACATTTTTTTCTCATTTCAACGATGTATTAGTTTTTATTAATGTAGCTGAAAAAATCGAGAAAGAGAAAAGAGAAAAAAAATGCCGGTTTATATTTTAGCAAAATAATTATAGGTTGTTATTAAAAGTTAATAGTCGTATCTTGTCAACCTGACTTTATAAAAATATCTACATCTACCATCAAAAAGTATATTTAAAATAATAAAACTTTTATATGAGCCATTTTTTCTATTCCTTATAATAAAAAAGTTAAGGGAGGGGGCGTCTTCCCAGACTCACCCTGTATACCTAATACGTATCGATTTTTATTGATAAGTTTCAATATTTATCGATAATGATAGAAATTTATGGATATTTATCGTCAACTATCGAAATTGACTGATAATTATTGAAATTTATCGATATATCGATAAATATCTAAACGTATGGGTAAATATCGTTATTTATCGATTATTGAAATTTATCGATAATATAAATATAGGTTTATCGACACCAATATGTTATAGAATATCGATATCAAATATTTTATTTTCCCAACCCTACTGAATAATAATATTTATTGATTTTTACCATCACCCAAAATAACTGTCGTGGGGCGAATATACAGGGTGTTTCCTTTAAAACAACCAGCGCTTTTTTGGGCGAACTAGTGACTTTAGAGAAAAATGTTATATACAAAAAATTACCAGGAAAAAGGGCTTAATTTATGAGGAATAATAAATAATAAATTCAACCAGTGGTTCTCAAACGGTAGGATAAAATTATATTATTTTAAATGGCAACCTATATAATTTTTTTGTCCATTAGATAGAGATTTTTTTTCTGATTTCAACGATATAAATATGATATGGGGTTGTATAACAATTATTTCGAGAAAAATGATATTAAAAATCAGAAATAATTCTACAATATTGAAGTAGGCTATGCAATAAACAAATGCAAACAAATGATACAGGTGACAGATAGTTTTGTTACTTACGTTATTAAGTGTTTGTTTTCGTAATTGTTTAATTACTTTGTCTTCAAAACTAAGGAGGTGTTTTCGAGCATAAATTATAATAAAAATTAGTACTCTTAAGTGCAAAAATACCAAAAATACCTAAGGTTGCATAAATTTGTAAATAATTTCCATCATATTGTTTTTCTTTTTATGTTAGTACTATTATTTTTTGATATTTCTTCGTTATGTAGTTCATTTGTTATTATGAATTTCTTAGTAAAACAAGTTATTTTAGATATAAGAAAATAATATACTATCGTAACCTAGGCAATAGTCGTATTAATAGTTGTTTATTGCATAGCCTACTTCAATATTGTAGAATTATTTCTGATTTTTAATATCATTTTTCTCGAAATAACTGTTATACAACCCCATATCATATTTATATCGTTGAAATCAGAAAAAAATTCCCTATCTAATGGACAAAAAATTTATATAGGTTGCCATTTAAAAAAATATAATTTTATTCTACCGTTTGAGAACCACTGGTTGAATTTTTTATTTATTATTCCTCATAAATTAAGCCCTTTTTCCTGGTAATTTTTTGTATATAACATTTTTCTCTAAAGTCATTAGTTCGCCCAAAAAAGCGCTGGTTGTTTTAAAAGAAACACCTGTATGTACATGTACATATAAGAATACTTTACAATATTTATATAAAATAAATAAATATTTCATCGCGGCATATTAGCTATTGCTGGGTATGCCAATCTGCTTTGTACAGATATCGGTAATACAATAAATAAATTATTCATTTTCATATCTCGCATGTTTTATCTAAATACTTCATATAAATATGATTAAAAAAATAAAATAACAAAATATATTATATTAATATAACCATATTTTATTAGTTTTATTGTATTTAACTAATATATTATTAATTATATTAACAAAACGTGGATTCTTAACCAAAATGCTTATGAAGTTCGTCAGTAACATAACACAGGTACGAAGACACTAACACCTCCAGCACGGACACTTTTACACTAATTGGCCTCGCACAAACACACAACACCCCCCACTCTTAGTGCTACAATGGCATATTTAATCCATTGCTGGGTGTGCCAATCTGGTTTGTACACAGATATCGGTAACGGTTAATGATTAAAAGTAAAAAAAATGTCTAAATCTCAATTATTTACATATATGCCCATACATAGATATAATATGGTAAAAATAACCTTTTTTAATTTTTTAAAACAATTACACCTAGCAGTACACAGTAATTAACATTTACAGTACAAATTTTACTCCTAAATTGTGATTTTGGTGTCTAATCTATTGTAATTAGCAATGAAATATTATTTATTAGTTCTCATTCTAATGTTATTCTCTTTTGTTTTAAGAAAACAGTGTGAAGGTAGGGTGTATTTGATCAACCAATTAGATTTTTCAAATTTGCGGGAAAGTTTACACGATGTAAATTCAATACTCCATATTCTTTTCTCTATTCATCTCGTTTCACAAGTACATCGTCGTACAATTTGATATTAATGTAATAATACACACAGTATTTAATTGTAACAGCACTTTAAATTACGCCACGGTTAATTACTAGTATAAATAATTAATGATAATCAACTCAAAGTATATTCTTGTACCTACGCGTATGTATGTATCAGCTGATAATAAATAGGTTATATAAATTCAATTCTTACTATAAAGCGGCTCTACTGTACCGTAAATAGTTAACAGATGCGTACCAACACCAACGACGAAATATAACTATACAAGACTTCATTTGGTTTATTTTGATTTCGGCTGGCCAGACAGAGACAACTAGAGATAGACATATGTTTAGTCTAGTTTGTGTATTGCTTACTAGAGGCACAAGTCTTCTTAATAATATATTCTTTGGAAATAAAAAATAAAACTACTAAATTATGATTGAAATCAACAAACGAATTATAATCCAACATATTTTAAGTCGATTTATTCAGTACCTACCTCCCTTAGTAAATAAGATACCGGAATAAAAAAAACTTTTTATTCTTGTTACATTGTTTACAATAACTTTCGTTTCGTGGTGCATTATAATTTTAAAATAAATACCTAAAATTAAATTTAATAATTGTGTTCCGTGATTGTTCAGAGGGTCTTGATCAAGTATATGGTCCTGTAAAGGTGTTAAATATCTTGTAGAAAAATTCTGCCTTTTAATATTTTGTGGAGCCAAATGGCGAACTGCTAGTGGGTCTCGTCACTACTTATAAAATGTATTTAAAAATGCCTTCTTGTTGCAAGAATAGGTCTGAATAGGTTTTCGACTATTTAGAATACTGTGTGAGAGAAAAAGAAAAGAAATTTAGTGTTACTTTGTAAGAAGAACTGATTTGTCGGTTGTGAGGTTTGTTTTCATACATATTTATTGTTCGGTAAAGTCAATAATTTTGTATTTTGTAATTATAATACATAATTAAAAAATATTTTTCGTTGAATTTTGTCCCTTTCTAACCAGCCGAAAATAAACGTTCAGTGAGGAGGGATAAGGAATGTTTTATCTAGTCTTTCGTCGTTGATGCGTACTGAATGGTATTAATTTATTAAATTTAGCGCGCAAGCGCTGTTTGAAGTGAGAAGATAACTGGCAGTTTTATCTGAAAGCTCGCGGACTTCATTTTGAAATGAAAAGTATTACTTGAAGTATTAGACGATACACCAGAAGTAAATATTGTTAACCAGGTAGTAAATTTGACGCGTGCAGCTGCACACTAGTTCGCTAGATGTTTAAGCGAAATATTTCTCGCTAGCTATTTCTTCTAGCGCTAGATTCTAGCGAACCGTTTAATTATTTTGCTAACCCGGCTGAACGCGAACAATGTTTGTGTGACTAGCGCGGAGTAGCCATGCCTTGTAAGCTTTGTGTGTCCGCACTTATTTTGCGGCTTCAACTCAGTTGTAAAATGAATACCTTATTGTAGTGCATCGTTTCGCGGTACGGCAAATCACAAATAAATTAATATGGCAGTGAATAGTGTAAATGTTTTGTCAAAAACGAAGTTTAATAGACTTCCTTCTTTAGAAAATAAATTAAAGAATTAGATAGGCCATTGCCTGATTTAAAATTATTACAAATTAGTGAGAGAAAAGCCCAAAACAGAATACTTACTTCCCATTTTTCATATCTACGAAAGACAGAAGAGTTGAATTTAGTTTTAAAAAGTGATTTGGGATTAAATTTCTTAATCTACTTGCCCAGTTTAGATAAAAATATTTCTCTTAATTTTTTAATTACTGCGCCCCTCCGGATGAAAAGACACGCATCGCCACTGACTTTTTAATTAGAATTTATATTTGTTTACTTATAGTGTTCGTTATTTTTATTATCTCTTTCTAGTTTATTTCTCGTTTAATAATTTTTTATGTTAATTATTAATATTTTTCTGATTTTTACACTTCCCCCCAAATAAATAAATGTTACAATACGTTAAATTGTATATTATATTTCCAATTATTGACCACGATTAACATCTACGTCATAGAATATTTTAAAAAATATTACGGCTTAATGAAGTGGAGGATCCCTTTATTCAATGACTTTGTAAATAATGATAGTAATAAATTAAAGCATGTTGGGCAGCCATAAATAGAAAAAAAGATGATTTACCTTTTGTAACTTGGACAAAGAGATAGGATCTGAAGCAGATCCCTTAGCGTCGGGAAGTATAAAATGTTTTCCTGACTGGTGGTCAGGTTTCTTGCCACATACATAGTATGTAAGTTTATCTGTAACTTCGTACATACACTCTATTAATCTTTCTGCTAAGTCTTTGTTCCCAGCAACCCTAAAAACCAATCAAAATTAAATATATTAAAGAACGAGATCATGCACAATTTTTAACTTTAATCGATAGAGTAATAAAAAATAATAGACCCGTATTTTTTTATTTTTCCTCAAATCGATCTTTAATAATGAGAAAATTATAATTAAATATAACATTATTCAAAAACCGGCTGATTTTACGCGCCTCGCCTCTCTCCCAGTGACGTCACATTTAAATATCAACGGTCATTTTGATTTTCACACTAGGTTCTAAACGTCAAAGTGACATATAAAGATAACCTAAAATTTACGAGTAAACATGTCGATGAAACATTGTTTCGTGCCATCGTGCCAAAAATACTAGCGAAAATATATTCATACATAATATAACAAGTGATATGATTATCATCGATGATATTCTCGAGTGAAACCGAGCTGCAGATTTCACGAGTCCGAAGGACGAGTGAAATGTGCTGCCTCGGTTTCACAAACAATATCTTCGATTATTAATCATATCACGAGCTTATATTTAATGAGAGAATATAATGAATTTTTGTAACACATTATGTTAACCTAACTTTTGATATACATATTCATAATGTATTAAAACATGGTACTTACGGGTTTAATATATCGGAGTTTGAATTATTGTTATTACTTATTTTATACTCAAAATTAACTGTCAATGTCGTAAATAAAGAAAACAAATCCCTTAGTAACGACTATAAATAAGGTGATAATTTATTTGTTTTTTTATCATCGCTGTGATAGACATGTAACTAGGGAGATTCTGAATGTTGATTGGCGGAAAACATGTCACGTGACTGATGAATTATATTCTCAATTCAATGCGTCTAATCTCAAATCTTTACAAAGAAGCACAGCTGATGTGACGCGTGGATAACTTCAGGCCAAATGAAAATTATATTTATAAAAAAGAAAAGAATGATATTATATTAATATATTATAGCATATTTAGATATGTAATTTTGAATTTATAGTCTACATATATTAAAAAAACTATTTTTTTACATGATCTCATTTCAATATCTTTAAAGTAGGCGAGTCGATTTTAGGCACTCCTATTCCATTTCGTAAAATTACAGAACTGAATTTTGAACTCTGAGCAAACATATGACAGATGGCATTACGATCGCACTATCTATTAATAGTGTGTTCGAAAATTCAACCGCGGTTATCGTGGTTATTTTACACGGTAACTGAAAGGTTACGGTTCTCGCGGTAAGCAGTCGAACGCATTGGTATTCATGGTTATTAACAACTGTCAAAATCATTTAGTTTGCATTGCAGGATATCTTTGTTGGATACTATTTGTTTTTTGTACCATGTACAGTACTCAGTTGTTTTTAAACACAATTTACCTTTAAATGATGCCAAAGAACAACGTGTGTATACTTCAAAAGTTAGGTTAGACTATAAATTACCACAAAAACCGTGCTCTGAGCACGGTTCCCGCGGTAATTAAAATTTACCATACATTTCAGTTACCGCGTTCGAAAATAGTGCCGGTCGTGCTCTGAGCACGGTTCCCGCGGTAATTAAAATTTACCATACATTTCAGTTACTGCGTTCGAAAATAGTGCCGGTCGTGATCTGAGCACGGTTCCCGCGGTAATTAAAATTTACCACACATTTCAGTTAGCGCGTTCGAAAATAGTGCCGGTAACCTAAAATTTTTTACCGGTACAGTCGTGGTTCAATTTTCGAACATACTATAAGCGTTAGCAGATCTGCAACTGCCGTGGCGGTAAAAAAGGCCGTTTAAACGAGCTACAAAAATACTGTTATAACGTAAAAAAATTGAAAAGTCCACTATTTTTTAATTAAACCTAACTTTAAAAGTTGCTATCTTTAAGATCAATACTGTAAGTATTTAAAGTTAAGATAATATTGTTACCGAGCATATTCGACTGGAGTAACACCATGTGCATCAGGAGAACTTGGATCAGCCCCGTATGTCATTAATAATTCGGCTTGAAGTCCTTGATTTGCTTTTGCTGCTACATGTAACGGTGTTGTTCCCTTTTCCTATAAAATAATTTAATATATTTATCATATTAAAATAATAATTGACGAATTTTTTTTTTGGTAGGCGATGGCGAATGCGCGAATGTTGAGATCTAGAAAATCCCCAAGGTCAAACAAATCTTACGCAGCGTGTTTTGTATTATTTTTTACTACTATAGTTGCCGTCAAATGAATATGGACTGGTGCTCAACTTTTTTCTCTTCTTCACATCCTGTCCCTTACCATGCGGTGTTGCCACTTCTTCATAACTTAGCACTTTCAACATGGCCAATAAATTGGCAACAGTGTGAAAATCTCCAGTCCATGCTTATTTGACGGCAAGTATAATTACAATTCGCGATTCAAGTTACGTAAAGTCTACCTGGAGGCTAAATTTTGACCTAAAAATATACCTAGGATATTGTCCTTCCTTTCATAGAATTTTTCTAGAGTTTACAGGCTATTTAAATAATTTAAAATATCCTTTAACATAAATTTCATGAAGGATGACGATATTTCCGGATTTCAGTCAATCTTTATTTCAACCCGACTAGTTTCAACTCCGCATGAGTCTTCTTGTGAACAAGACTCATGCGGAGTTGAAACTAGTCGGGTTGAAATAAAGATTGACTGAAATCCAGAAATATCATCATCCTTCATCATCCATCCCAGTCAAGTAATTTACCAGATCATAAATTTCATGTTTTCAAATGTAAAATGCAGTATCAGTGACAGATTGACAGCTTGTACGGCGGGAAAAGTTAATTTGAATCCCAATGGGGAAGTTTAGCGTATTTTTTTATTTTATTAAGAATGTCTTCAAAAGTGATATTCTATATTGTATTTCACTTAAAGATGCCTAAATTTCTCAAAAAAAAAATTCTAAAATAATGACGTCACAGAAGTTCATGGAGAATGTATAGTCACCTTAAGCAGGTGCGCGCTGGGTTCACATGGCAACAGGAAATTTTAAAAATGGCATCCACATATTTTGACGTTTATAAGCAGCGACAGTTCTGTGTTGTGATTATTATAGTTTTGTTGTTCTTCATGTGCAAACGACTGGTTCTAATTACTTCATTTAGTGTATTATTGTATTCAATATTATAAATTAAGTATCGTATAATAATTTTGAAAACAAACAATTCCAATACGAACTCAAAAATTCTAACCTTGCTCCGTGAAAACGTAAACAAACCCACGTGAAGTAGCCAGAAGTGTGTAGTGTAATGCTTCAATATACGTTCAAAAAGTCAGGTCTCACCATTCTTCGTAGGCATGCGCGTAAGTCACTTGTGACGTCACAAAAGTTCGACGATAAATAATTAATTATAAATAAACGGGAACATAATTTTAACTTTCAATTACATTTTAACTTGTAATCATTCTTATATTTACGATTAAAAAATATTTCACATGTAATTTCAATCACGCTAAACTTCCCCATTGGGGAGCATTTGGCAAAAAGAATCATAGTCCAATATTGTAAATTTCGTTACACTTATTATGGCCGTCTCAAATTTCACTTAAATTACAAAAACGAATTTTCAGAGAAAGACACTACCCTCGTTATTATTGAAATAAAAATAACTAGATGTCACTATTGTGTAAAAAACTCACAAGGAAACAAATGATTTGAAACGAATATAATAAGCGTACCACAATTAAAGTTAGCCATGAGAGAGACATCTATTTCCAAGAACGCCAAACAGTTTGATAAAACTGTTTTTCGCAAAAAGTATCTTAATAACAAATTATTACATTTTAAAGCTTGAGTGTTTCTACAAATACGTTCTATAAAAATCTGATGTGACCAACACAGTACCTCCCGCCATTTACCTATGTATATATTTTTATATTACTTTATAAATTTATCCATACAATATATAGAAAAAGTATTAAAGCAAACTTATAGAAAATGAAATAATCTTTAATTTTTATAGTAACAAATTGAGAAAAAATTACATTTAAAGGTATTTTTTGAAGAAAAACTATCTTGAGCTTCAAGTAAACTGCCATTTCCGGTTATTCGATTGCCACCAAAATCTAATCAGATATTTCCATATTAGAATAAGGTAGAAATACATGGCTTCAAAACTAACTAACTAACTTTGAGTTAGAGCGTATACACTATACAGGATCCACACATACATACATACATACATACACACAGACATCATCGTGAAAATGTTAAAAATGGATTCTAGGGATCTTAAAACGTGGTCATTTACCAAAATCTCGATATACGATTTTTAGCACGATCCCTATACCTCCCTTACCAAGGGTAGCGGGAGGTAAAAATGACGAGTTATTATATTTATATATAATAAATAATTTTCTAATATTTAAACAAGTTCCTGAGTTAAATTAAGTTACAGAAGGAAAAAATCTAATAATATTGGGATCATAAAGGGCTTATTCTAAATCACATAAATTAAATAAATAAAATATATTTACATTTTGAGACCACTTACATCGTGAAAATAATTGGGGTCAGCTCCTTGGATTAACAATCGAACAGACATTTCCAAATTTCCTGTCCGCACACTCGAGTGCAATTGTTTCCCCAGCTCACTTTCTGTACATAGTGTGTCATCCCGGTTTGGACGGAATACAAACGCGAATTGTTGATGTTTAGCTCGTATAAAATCCGATTTCGTTGGACTGCAAAGTTATAAATGGAACATACTGTATATCATCGCCTAACTGGCAACACCGGCTATCTCATTTTTTGGCCAAAGGAGTTGTCAACCATTTAAAATTTCGCGAAATATCGATTTTAGTTAGCCACTACTACTGTTGTAATATTTGCGATTCACGCACTTCCTGGTATTCGGATCGGATCGATTTCCTGCGAAATTTGGAGTAAGTAATGCGTTGACAAATCGTTTTGTCCAAAAGTGAGATAGCCGGTGTTGCCACTTAGGACTTAGGCAATGATTAATGTACTTGTTTTTGTTTTATTTTACACAATAAGGTCATGCAAAAAATTTCATTTTTAAATTTAATAATGAGAAAATTACAATTAAAAATGACATTGTTCAAAATGCAGCTGATTTTCCCCGCCTCGTCCCTTGCCCAGTGACGTCACATTTCAATATCAACGACCATTTTGAATTTCACACTAGGTTCTAAACGTCAAAGTGACATTTAAAGATAATCTAAAATTTGCGAAAGTAAACATGACGGTAAAACGTTGTTTTGTGCCATCGTGCCAAAATACTAGCGAAAATATATTCAGTTCAATGTCTTCTATAGCTAAACAAACTTCTAGCGTCTAATCTCAAATTTTTACAAAGAAGCACAGTTAATGTGACGCGTGGATAACTTTAAGCCAAATGAAAATTATATTTATAAAACTGAAAAGAATGACGTTATATTAATATATTATAGCATAGGCTAGGTATGAAGCGTCATAATGTTTATATATCATTCTATTCATTTCTTGTTTCGTTCTGTTCCATAACGTTCAAATATTGACCATTAAGTTAGCGCAGATGAATTTCGCGCATTCACAATTTAAAAAGTACACTCCGCAGTACAAATTTTAAAAAAATACTAACAATAACTCCTACTCCAATTCAGTATAATAATTTTCATGTTCATTTTGTACCCGGGAGTGTACTTTTTAAATTGTGAGCGCGCCAAGTCCATCTGCGCTAACTTCATGGTCACGATTAGAACGTTATGAAACTGAACAAAATAAGAAATGAATACGGCGAGGTATGAACATTAGGACGTGTGTCTCCTATAGCATATTTAGATATGTAATTTTCAATAATTTATAGTCTATATATTCTGTGTTCATATGATAAGTATCTTTGAAATGAGTCTGAACTTGCAGTTCTGAAACGTGAGGTCACAACATGGCTTTTTAATAATATCATACTTTAAAACAATTTTATACAACAAAAAATGTAAATAAAAATAATATAATCATATAGGATAAACAAAACTATGCTTGTTTGATTTACACAAAAAAGAAGAATTAATTTTTTTGCATGACCTCATTGTTATTTCTCTAACGTCGGTCTATGAAATGTGAGCATACTATACTTACTGCAAAGGGTCTTTCGGTTGAGGTTTTCGTTTTAAAAACTTGGAATTATTATCTAGTAGGCAATGTTCCCATATATTGTTTACTCCATTGTTATTTAAAGTTTGGACCATCTGTTTAAAAAATAATTCATTTCCTGTTTGTAAACATGCAAATTTTATACGTACTAATAACTGGGACGGATTCCAATGGCTTTTACTTAACGATTTAACTTGTGATATGTGTCGCCCAAAACTACGGTGAATACTACAGCATTCAGCACATAAAAATATGCCTTTATTTATTGATGCCCATGTAGGCTCTAAAAAACATTCACTTAGATGCCATTCAATTAATTTATTAAATGATTCATGAATTAAGGAGGTCATAACAGTTTTAATAATTAATAATAATGTATATTTATGGGTCGTAGGTATATTAAAATTAGTTTTTTTGGTATGAATCACCTGCATATCCACAATCAGCACATATTTCTGAATTATTCCGGGATTTTGCTCGCGACATTTTAGAACTTTGTAATTGGCACTACACTCAACAACACTTTAATAACGGAATTTTAAGAATTGATGCTTTTTAATTATTACTTAACAACAATTAAAAACTCATTTTGACACTTCAGACACTTGACGTTTGTGGTGATAGGTGGTGGCCATTGACGTACGACTTGTATGCCAGAAGTTCAAAACTCAAAATGAAAACGCTTTATAATTAACTAAATGTTTATTTATTTCTACTTTACAACATTTATGCTTACATATTACAACATTTTTTATAATATAATTGCTTTATTTGTTGAAAATTACGTGCAAAACTTGTATTTTTTATGGGACAAATAAATATATTGTTTGTTATTCACTGATTTTGAGATTACAATTACAATTTATCGTCACTAGAGGGATTAACAGCGGAATTCAAATTGTGAAATATTTGTTTTATTTATCAGCAACATCAATTTTAAGCTCATGATAATAAAACCAACAAAGTTTATGTTTTTATTACTTATTTACAACTTAAACTTATGTGCCATTTATACACAGTGGCGTAGCTAGAACTCTTTTTGGGGCTAGAGCGCTCCAGAAATGGAATACTATAGTCAATTTTAATTATTTTATTCAATTTTTACGTTTTAAACCGTCATTATTAATTGCATAGCAACAACTATAAGTAACTGTTTATTTGATAGTGAATTAAAAAAAACTAAGTCACTCTTGCAGAATTTTAACTCACTTTGCAACAATTAATGCATTTAAAATTACATTAAATACGAAACTAATACTTTCACCACAGTCTTTCAGACAGATCATCCATTTTCATTATTTTTCACGACACAAATGACAGAAAATAAAACTTGTTTATAATTTATAAATAAACGACTTGCCATCTATTAACGACGATTGTTATGCTTGATTAGTTTTTTATTTAGTCAAAATTAAATTTTATAATGGTTTTTATTATTTCGTCAAAATTGAATGAACTATTGTATAAACCACGTGAGTTAAGAATGGTTATTCACTCATAGAATATAAGCTACTCACCTTACGGGGTTGTGGCTTAAACTTTCTTTTCATGAATAAACATTATCAACTCAGTAATATATAAATATTTATTAAATAAAAATACGAAAATATATGTAAATTAATGACTATAGTGAAAGAATTTTGTTTAAATATTAATTAGTTTTAAACTACAAGCGATTGAACTCGATTAATAATTAGGATGACGTATCATCTCCTAAGCAATTTCATTGGTTCCCTGATTTTAAAAGCGGGATTCGCGCGTCTTTTATGCCCGACAATGTTATTTATGATTAATAATAATTACTTCATGAATATAACGTATAAGTTTATATATAAAAATATTTAAGCTATGCCAGCTATGCGAACATGGGAACATGAAAAATTTGTAGCCTGTAGAACTAACAGTTTGTTGAGCACTGGTGGAGGACAAGCTACGTCACTCGCCAAATTCTGAATTTTAAAAATTAATATCTCGCTTATTACGTAAATTTTTTAAATCGTGTTTGCACTAAAATTCTTAGTTCATCCTGTTATTTAAAAAATTAAAAATGGTATATTCCGTTGAGCGCCTGCAAAAATTTGTAAACTAAATAATTAGAACATTGTGTAAATGTAACCAAAACTAAAAGCGTTTGTAAGAAAAATTAATATATTTTATTCTTTTCCGTCGTGTATGGTACAAGTAGGTTCTTAAATATAAGGCGGGAGCAGACAAGTGTATCGAGAGACTTTGAACAGATTGGAATCAGCTGATTTGTGTGTCTTGTCATTTTAACATCTTTAACAAGAACAATATTTTGACTTATTTTGATTTTGAACTGCTAAAGAGTTATTTTACAATTTTCATGCAGTAAAACACATCAAATTAAAAATAATAACTTTTTAGTAGTTCAAAATCAAAATAAGTCAAAATATTGTTTTGTCAAAGCTGTTAAAATACAAGCGCACACAAATCAGCTGATTCCAAAGTCTTCAACGTCGCTCGAGTCACATGACTGCTCGCGTCCTATATGAAGACCACACTGTAAAGAGACGGAATGACAATATTATGTAGTTTTGGTAAATTAGAAAAACAATGTATTTTTATATAAGATGCGAATTTTTTTTTTATTCAAGGTCACTTGTCCGAAGAAAGGATACACAGCAGTAGCTTAGTAACATTTCATATTAGAAAGAGAAAGATTATTTGACGTATGTCTACGTAATTTATGATATGTGACAGATATACGTACACGGTAACATTGCTTTCTAACACATTACAATAATAATAACGTATGTCGTAGAGTTACAGATATCTAATAATCTACTACACTGCCCTCTATGCTAATGTTTAGCCATTGACGTTGACGTTTAAATCAAATTATTATTCCATGGTTTAATGACAAGTTTATGTTTTTGTGTTTTACAGAAACATAGATGAAGAATATAATTCTTTGCAAAAGGCACTATTAAAAAAAACATAATTTTCAAATAAATTGCATCTATTTTTTCAGTTAAAATGAATCCATAAATATTTCATGTTGCACGCCTATGCATACGAAATGCAGTGAAGTTGTCTGCAAGTAATATTATATCAGACGGCTTATAAATAACCTTGAATAGTCATCTTTCGTGAACCAAACTATATACAGTAAAAAAATAAAGGTCCGATCAAGGTCATCTGTATCATGAACGAATTAACAATTGGCATATATTTATCTCTTTCCTTTGCAAAGGCTATAAACGTGTGCGATAAGACTGGATATAACACGCTTACCTTTCAAAAATTCATATTGTTTCGACTAATTTAGTGCATTCCACTTTAAAACGATGCTCGTTGTTGATAATATTTACGCTATAACGTAAGTCTATTTAGTAATTTAGATACATTATCTTGATTCATAGCCGTACGAATAACGTTATTTTCTGTCAGAGTCACTGACACTGACATTGTGTCATCTTATTTCTCACATATTTGGTTTTACATTTGCTAATAAACGTACCAGTTGATTTATTTTTGATTTTGGATGCTTTTATTGTAACATATATTTTTAGAATAATAAAATAACAGTAGTATCTTATGTACCCTCATAAAAACTGAGCAAACAACACTACTGAATTTGTCACAATGGGTGGAGTAAAAATCTGAATTCATACAATTCGTAGATGACCTTGATCGCAATCTTTCAAAAATTTTACTGTACATATTTATACGTAATTAAAATGCTGAACGTCTGCAAATTTCCAATCCAGGCTACGCCACTGTTTATATAGCGCCTCTGTTGGTAAATAAAACAATTAAAAAGTGACAGCTAGTGCAAAATATAACCTTCAAATTATGATATGAGTATTTTGACGAAAAAATGTCAACTGATTTACTTTTATTTACTTTGTTTTACATCTTAATATCATTTGGGTTAGTATATCCACCTATAGAATTTATTTCGGCTGGATTTACTATCCCTGCACTATTTGCAAAATATTTAGGTTCTGAAAATGAACAATTTATTCAATATCATATTAAAACAGCTAGTTTAACATTATTTATTCATTCTTTACTACCTTTTGGGTATACATTTGGATTGTTACTGATTTACGACAGCGATCAAGTAAGCAGCGAACATTGAAATTATTTTACATGTTATTGTTTTTAATTCTTTTAGGTTTCGTTATTGTGGAATAACACTGATCCTTATTTATGGCAATTGTTTGTTACATCATCGTTCATAGCACCATTGTTAGCCTTATATCAAATTTATATTTGGTCTAATAATAACTGGGAGAAGCATCCTATTTGTAGTAATATAAAAAAGTTTTGCAATAATAATACAAATTGGATTTCCGTTGCTTCTGACATCAATATAGAATTCAGAAGGTAAAAATTAATACATATCACATTCATAATAGTTTTAAGAAGTTTAATTGTTATTTATGTAACAAGTGCGAAAGTGTACTGTTATTAGGCAAGTGCGCAAATCCTTCGAGTCATACATATATTTTATTTTTAATATATAAATAATATCACTATAACGATACCAATTACATGGTACTTTCTGTGTATCTTTGGGAAGCCATTTTAGATGTGCTTCTGTTTTCCCAAAAATTCTCATAAGCTTCTAAATAATAACAAAAAAACTGATTTTGGTTAATTTTTACCTCCCATCAACCTACATCGGCAAGGGAGGTGATATTTTCAATCGAAAAATTCTATAGTGAGTTTTCAGTGAATAAGTACGAATTAGAGTCCCCATAACACGTTCTTACGATTTTTAAAATGTCAGTCTGTCTGTGTGACGATTTTTTTCCTCCACGATAATTCATATTAACCTTCCAAAAATTTCTATTTTCCGTATTTAAACTTTCTGCATTCATATAAAAAGTTGATTAGATTTTGGGTAAAATTGGACAACCGGAAGTAGTATTTTACTTGAAGCCCATAACAATTTTCAATGAAAAACTATATTAAAATATAATCCAAAACTTTTCAATTTTAATATTTGACTTTTATATCAATGTGATCAATATGTTAAATTTTGGCTAAAATTCATAAACCTGAAGTGGAATATGGTATTTACAACTTAAAAAATTAAAAATACGGGTCTATTATTAAAGTTGAAAATGAAAAAAACCTTGCATGACCTCATTGGCGGGAGGCAATGTGCTGCTATTTTCCTAATAACGTACTTAAACTATAGGACATTTTTTTTGCTAATCATAAAGGTATGTAAAAATCAAAAATTGACCACATACCCCATCGGTACTCTTTTGTAGAGATAACATTTCAAATCATCTTTGTATTCATGATAAAAAGACCGTTAGCAAGTTAATAACAAATTTATTTACATCTCTTTCAGAGTGGACAAAATCAGCATCCAAACCAATTCTGTGATAAAAGTAATCGCTACTGACAACTGGCTTTTAAAAATCACTCCATATAATCTTCTCTGTGCTCACCAAAGCGACACTGCCCTTATTGTTTGCAGTAGCGATACTCACAATATCTCCGTTGCCAATCGCGGCGAAGTCCAATATATCAATATTGAAGTGAAGTCCACACGGAATGGAGTCAGTCCATTCTTCATCCGACTCAACGCGCTGGACTTCAAGGACTTACAGGATAAATGGACGAGGCCGATAGCAGTGTTACCAACTGTCACATTTCATAAGACACTGCTGGATAGGTTTATAGATGCTTTTAAGGAGCAGATACAACAGAATGATGTGTATGAATTTGATCAGGTGAGGAAATTATCCAGTAAATAGAGCAATAGGCTATTTCACCGTAATAAAAAATAGTACAAGTTTATTGAAAATAATGAAAGATAACAGTTAAAGGATACGGGAGATTCCATTCTTTATATGGGATGTTTTGTTTTTGATGGCGCAGTATGAACTCCTACTTTGTGAAACTCCGCCTCAATTAAGAATATACTTATTCGGGTGTGTCGAATCTGTTCGGGAGGCAATTTTGTAACTAGGAAGCGATAGCGAATACAATTCATACTGAATAAGATAATCCTCACTACTTTTTGTCAGTCATTCCGACTGACTACGTATTCAGCTGGTCCGGACCTCATGAATACGGTATTCGCTTATGAATAAGCATAAGTTATCGGCTCATTTATTTTACATAGTGTGTAGTTTGTTATTGATTGTATTATTATTTAAGTTTTAGAACCTTTTATTTATTACTATTTTTTATTTATTTTGTTATATTATAAATTAATTAAAATATTCATCGTATCTAAAAACATGTGTATGATTATTAAAAAATCTTTCAGAACTCATATTTTATTAAGAATAATACAACCTTTTTTAGTTTAGATTCTGTTATATTTATTAAATTAACGACGTTTCGGCAATATACACTATTGCCTTCTTCAAGAATGAACATGAATAACAAATCAACAAATACAAATAAATAAATAACAAAACATTAGTAACTAAGGTGATAATTACAACATATTTAAAACAGGAAGCCATGCACGACTAAGATCTAAACCGTCACAATGATAGAGATTAATACTACTCTTGGTTTTGTAAATCTCAATGGCTTCTCTAATTAACCTGTTGTTTAGGTGTGTAGGTCTCGCCAGTATTTTTGTGTATGATGCATAAAGGAAATATAATCACAAAATAAGTATGATACAACTTCAAATAGCACTACTTTTCAAATGAACTAAAATTTTCCCTACGCGAGAAGTTTGAACAAATGTCAGATTAGTACTGAATATGTATAGTGTACACAATACGATAGAAATCAGTCATATGAATAGAAAATAAGATGGCGCTTATTCAGCGACCCGCCATATTGCATTCGTATTCGCTGTCGCTTTCTAGTTACAAAATTGGCCCCCGGATGGTGTACGGGTGACTTTCATTTTTCATCGTTTCTATAAACTGAGAAAAAAAGTGAAATAAATTAAGGTAGTTGTCACTCGAGTGTACCTATCAAAAACTTGTTCTATGTTCAAAATAAAAATTAAGCTAATGCAGTTTATATTTGCAATAATCAATATTTTTTAACATTATATTATATACATAGATTGTGTAAAAATTGTTAAAAGCTTATATCAAAGACTGTAACAGACTAATTTTCTTTATTTTTCCGTAGAAAAGTTTTTTTTTTTTTTGAACTGTACCACTCGCACTAACTCATACAAAAGTGTCGTATTCCAATTTACTCACACAATAGCACGAGTGTTGAAAAATAACTGTGGCAACGTCGCACTGTCGCACTTAGACAAGGACAGAAATATTTGGTTTGTTTTCAGTCAGAGCTTGAATTTTAATTTTGACATATGTGAAAATGTCGAACCGTGTACGGTTTTCAGAGGTATAATATCAAAAAACATGATTAAAAAAATTGCAAATAGTGGAATTAATGTTGAAACACTAAGTAGAATATATACAGAAAATGGAAGAAAAGGTGTAATTCAATTTTTATCAGAAATTGTAACCGGCAACACGAAACCACGTATAACCAAAAACAAAAGAATTTTAGACAAAATTGTTGATTTTTTAAGTAAAAAACAATAATTTTCTCTGAAATTCAATTTAATATAAACTCAAACTAAATAAATATATTTTTTTTAATGTTATATTTGTTTTATATTTTATCTTTGTGCTAAAAATATACATTAAATAAATATTTATATAGGTATATATCTTTATTATTTCCATTCATGATTTTTACTTAAAAAATCAACAATTTTGTCTGAAATTCAATTTAATATAAACTCAAAGTTGAAGTTTTCCCACATTTATTGGTACATTCAGGTATAAAAGTAATCAGATGTTTTGAGATATAATACTAGTTCTAAACTACAAATCGGAACTGCAAAATAAATTAATATATTTCTTTCTTAAAATTACGAAAGTAGTATTATACTGTTTGAACTTTTTCATGCTTTTCACGTAAAATACCCATATAAAAAATATTTCCTTCGAATGTACGTTTGAAATTCCTTTAACCACAGAACACCACTTATTCGCTAATACCACAGTGGGCGTTGTTAACTGACACTCCATCTGGAGACTTGTACATGGTTGTCAAGTATAATTCTACCTATTTATCGTATCTTCAGATTATAATTTTCTAGAGGCAATAAAATTAAATCTGGGTGGTAAATAATTTTCAAATTTTTACATAAAATCCGTTAATTGGTTATCTATAACGTACTAGTTTTTCGATTAAATGTCATAATTATTGATATAAAAGTTATAATTTAAAATGTTGTGTTTATTTTGCCATTTCCTATTCTTCACGTGCTAAAAAGGCTAAATTTAATTGCAAATATCTCAGGTACCGCTTGGTCAATTGTTTTAAAACTTGGAGAGCAGGTAGATTATACTGCAGATGAGATGTACTTAAAATTTCAATTAATTCTGTTGAAAATGATTTCACGATATAACTACCTTAAGTGCAATTATTTATTTTATTTCTCCATAATGAAATATAATATTACAATTTAAATATACATTATTTTGTAATTTCCTCAACATATTTTCGTAAGCCTGTGAACTACTGTTTGGATACTTATAGTATATCCATATTACATACGTCACAAAGCAAATTTAAAATTTGGAACTTAATATCACGCTTATTTGAAGATATTTTTGGCTAATGTATAGAATAGGGTCCAAAGTTAAAATGCGTTTAAATAACTATATACCGGTACATTAGCCTCCTATTCAATAAAATAAACCAAAATTACGGCGCGGAAGCAAGGATTTGTGATGATTTGATGAGTTTTGTAGTATCTAGTCCACCTTCCAATTCAGTATTGTAGTGAATAGGGCATAGTTTTTAAAACTCTGATTGGCTGGAATTGGAGTCAAGTTTATGCAGTGCAATTTCAGACTAGTGTCAGTATACATGACATGTGACATTTCTTTTCATTTTTATGTGCAATGCCAAATATTATCTTTGTTCGATTTGGAAAGCAGGTAGATAATATTTTATATTTCACACTTACTAACTAAAATATACAAAGTTTCGAAGTCAGTATGATACCTTTTTACCTCTCGCTAAGAGAGGTATTGGATTCATGTTAAAATTCGCATGTCCAGATTTTATTGAATAAGCACGTTTTAAGGTCCGATTTTAACATTTTTAGGATGATGTCTGTGTGTGTGTGTGTGTGTGTGTGTGTGTGTGTGTGTGTGTGTGTGTGTGTGTGTGGATGTGTGTGTGTGTGTGTGTGTGTGTATGTGGGATGTTAGAAGGACGATTACTCAAAAACTATAAGACTTTAAATTTGTTTAACTACGTATTTCTCAGTCGGACATTCATGGAAAGATCTGAAAAGGTTTTGGTAACAATTGGACAACCGGAAGTAGAATATTCTTGAAAAAAAAATCTTCTAAATATTATTTTTTGATACATTTTCTTGGTAATATTAAAGAAAATTAAATTCTCTATCTGATACATTTAAATATTTTATTATATATTCTATAGATTTAGAGGTAAAAGAAATATAATATATAAAATAATCTGTTGTAATAAATTTTACAGCCGAAAGAATGCCATGGAAAATAGTTGAGAATTTAAATTGTTTGTAACTGACAGATAAATGTCAGTGTCAGAAATCCGAAGACATTACAGAAGATTTTTTGTCGGAAGTACATACATTTTATTTCTCATTGTATTAATGGTTAAATATTTAATATTATAGGTATATTACACATACCCTTCAGAAATACTGTTACTGCCGACAATGAATTGGAAACATCTCGAAAAATTAGAAGAGTAGGACAAAATTTCTTCATAGAATGAATTTAAATTTAAAAAATCTAAATATAAGGAATAGATATAAGTAGAATTTTTGGTGTAGAGTGTAGGTATACAAGAAATGTTAAATACATTAGGGCGCGAGCAGTCATGTGACTTTGTTGGCCTTGACAAGCAGATATAGGGCCCATGTCAGAATATCATAATTTCTCATTCTAAATTTAATGATTTTCAAATTCCATGTGGTTTATTTCCCTCGACAAGTAAATTCCACACTCCTGGTGACAAATTAACTACATGAATTTAGAAAATCTTGAAATTTTTAATGAAAAATTCGAGGAAAAATTCTGACATTTGACATCTATGTACATAATTACTAATTATCATTCTGAAACGGGCCCCCACATCTGCTTGTCAAGGCCAACAATGTAACATGACTGTTCGCGCCCTATTCTTATGTAACCAAAAAAAAGTAAGTGGCGAGAGCTATTGTGCTGGCCACAATAGATTTTTAATATTTTAATAAAATGTCAAATGACAGCAGCTGAATACCGCAATTTTTTAATTCCGGTTGTTTAAAACTAGCATTGATGTGAGCGCCATCTATTGAATTGGTTAGGTGGAACAGAGTTTTTCTTATATACGCTGTTCCACCTTACCAATTCAGTATTGTTCAGACTAGGTCATAGTTTTGAACCACACTCTCTGATTGGCTGAAATTGGAGTTAAATTTACTCACAGTAATTTCAGACTAGTGTCAGTGTACATGCATGTGACATCTCGTCATTTTTATGTGCAATTTCAAATAAAGCAGATAGATAATACTTTATATTTCACACTTACTGACTAGAATGTACAAAGTTTAAATGGCATTATGATACCTTTTTAATATTTTAATAAAATGTCAGCTGACAGTAGTTGAATACTCTATTTTTTTTAATTTCGTCTGTTTAATACTGGCGCTGATGTGAGCGCCATCTACTGAATTGGTTAAGTGCAATAGAGTATAGTGTTACGCATGTTACATTGAAAAAATAACGAGTATTGAATGTTACCCAAAACCACTCGAGTTTCGTCAAATTGAGTTCTGTCCGTTAGGTTACCGTTACATTAAAATACGCAAATTTGCAAGCGAAAAAATCATATTTTTTACAAATACAGCCTAAAAAAACTAATAATAATTTTGGCGGGAAATGCTTACAAAATGAAAGTCCGTTTCCACGACTTAATTCCCACGTCATCAATCGTAAGCGTATGGTTCAAATCGCCATGAGGGAGGGGGGGTCTTAGTTAATTGAAGACGTCATGTTGTTTGGTGAAATCGTGTAATTTCCGAAGTATTTTTCAAAATCGAAACTTACAACTGACAGTACGTATATTGTAATATAACCTATATTGCGTCAATTTTGTTATTTATCAAAATTCAAAGTATAAATACTTATTTTGTAATAATAAACCAATTGAATAAATACGATATAAGTATAATGGATGAAATGGACCTATTTTTATTGTCTAAAAGCAATATGTTGCAATAATTGTCGGCAATCTTAGAAATGCTGTCTTTGCAATAGTAAAATGCACAATATAGTACGAAGATTTAAACACTCATTGAAGCACAAATTAACAATGCCAGTGGCCAAAGTCACTGTAGTCACCACATGAATGACATGAATTTTGAATTAATTCAAATATTTCAAAATGACATCGGTTACCGCGGTTAATAATGTTTCTATTTCATTTTTTGCCGTTGGTTGGACGGAGATAGCGTGTATCCCTCTGGAACAGCGATGATAATGACCTGGCGAATAAAAGTTGTTAGATAAAAGTTTAGTAATTCTTCCATCAGAAATTGATGACGTGGAGATCAACTCGAGATCAGAGATAAAGTTTGATTCACGAAAGATGACTATTCAAGGTCATTTATTAACCGTATGATGTAATATTACTTGCAGATAACTTCACTGCATTTCGTATACATAGATGTGCAACATGAAATATTTATGGATACATTTTAACTGAAAAAAGTAAGTGTAATTTATTTGAAAATTATGTTTCTTTTTAAATAACGCCTTACTCAAAGATTTATGTCCGTCACCTATGTTTTTGCAAAATACAAAAACATAAGACTTGACAAAAGCCAAGAAATAATAATTTGATCGTCACTGGATAAATATTAGCACAGAGGGCATTGTAGTAAATAATTAGATATCTGTAACTCTACGACATACGTCATTATTATTTGTAACGTATTAGAAAGTAATGTCACCATTTACGTATATCTGTCACATCATAAACTACATAGTCATACGACATTATAATCTAACTGTTTCTAACATGAAATGTTGGTAAGCTACTACTGTATTAAGTGTTGTGTATTATTTCTTCGAACAAGTGACCTTGAACATTCATATTTTTCACAAAACACAGCCTAAAAAACTAACATGTTTCCACGCTCTAATTTCTTGTTTTTATATGATATTTTACATAAAAGAATAAAAAGTCCATAAAAAATGCATTTTAAAGCTGGACCCTATTCTATACTCCGCCCGAATTTTTAACTCGGCCTTTCACGCGTGGCCTTATATTTTCAAATACCTCAAGAAAAAAAAAATCGTCTATTACCTAGAAAATGTCTATTTTCTGTTAAATTTAACTCCTCTTTTCAGGCAGTAGAACACTGTATCGGGTGCATGACCACTCCCTCAAACGTCAAACTTATTCGTCGGTGTGTCTCTGCCGCTGACGCTGGAGCTGGCCCGAGCCCCGAAACGTCTTGCAGCGCTTGTTACTGCCGCCCTCTATGGTGCGCGGACTGCCTTGCGCGCTGGTTTGCCTCTCGGCAGGGCTCCTCCCCGCCAGATGTCTGGATGCAACAGCGCGCGACTTGTCCGGTCTGCAGAGCGGGATTTTGTGTTTGGGATGTGTGTTATGTCAGAGTAACTGAAGGGGAAGACAGGTAGGGGTAATGTGATATTGATGATGTATAATTACAGTATAATAAAGCAAATATACATATAGTGGGGTAGGATAATGGTAAATTTATTTTCTTACTTAAAATTTTATATTTCATGTATAGTTCTTGTTTAATGAGGTCATGCACGATTTTTCATTTTTACCTTTAATCGATAAAGTAATGAAAAATAATAGACCCGTATCTTTGAATATATAATACATATAAGAACGGCAACGCATATGGCCTAGCAATATACTATATCTGTCTCTTTTTATTCACAAAATTATTATAGATAGCTAGTGACTCCTACCACAAAACTATGAACTACGGTAAATCGTGCTGACAACATTGCCAGATACTATTTGTTAGAGGTATTCAATAATCAATAATTCAAAAATATTGTTTCATAATAACCAGATAATATATTTTGAATCTTCTATGTACATGTATACTTGTTTTACAGTAGCAAACTTAAAAACCTTTATAAAATCTTAACTTGCTGTTCTAGCTACGTGGCAACACTGTGCAACATCCACCTATTATGTATTTTTTGAACTAACTCAGAAATATTTCGTATACGGAGGGATATATGGCTCCTTCTCTCGAAATATTTAATCTAAATACATTACGTTGCCGTTCTTATATGTATTATATATTCAAAGCCCGTATTTTTTTATTTTTCCTCAAATCGTTCTTGATTAATGAGAAAATTGCAATTAAAAATGACATTGTTCAAAAAGTGGCTGATTTTTCCCTCTTCGTCCCTTTTCCAGTCACGTCACATTTCAATATCAACGACCATTTTCATTTTCACACTAGGTTCTAAACGTTAAAGTGATATTTAAAGATAACCTGAAATTTACGAAAGTAAACATATCGGTGAAACGTTGTTTTGTGCCATCGTGTCAAAATACTAGCGAATATTTATTGTATTCAATGCCTCGCGTACGTTTCTATATCTAAACAAACTTCTAGCGTCTAATCTCAAATCTTTACAAAGAAGCATAGCTGATGTGACTCGTGAATAACTTCAGGCCAAATGAAAATTATATTTATAAAAATGAAAGAATGTTGTTATATTAATATATTGTAGCATATTTAGATTTGTAATTCTCAATTTATAGTCCATATATTTTTTTTCTTTTAGAAATTCTGTGTTCATATGATGTCTCTATGAAATTAGTCTGAACTTTACAGTTCTGAAACGTGACGTCACAACATAACTGGTTTTTGCAACTTTTTAAACATATCATACTTGAAAACAATTTTATACAACAATAAATGTAAATAAAAAATAATTTAATCATACAGTACAATAAATTAGACTATGCTTGTCGATTTAAGCAAAAAAATGAACATTTTTTTTGCATGACCTCATTTTAAATGGGCCACTATTGCTATCTCGTGAAATACACATAAGCAGTATAGGCGCATAGGGGGGCCCAGGTGGGCGCGCGCCCAGTCTAAAAAAGTCTAGTGCCCATCCATTACCCATACATAAAATTTATGAATAAAATTTAATTTTGAATTGTGAACATTATGTGTATTTACACTTTTGTTCTAAAATTAATAGAGTAGAATAATTTGAATATATATCTGTGTTTTTTTTTTTTTTTGTTTCGTTTTATGTGTGTATACGAAAAATAGGTATTTTAAAAATAAATGGGTGCCCACCCTTTCAATCAGTGTGCCCAGCCATTGCATATAAGAGCTACAAAGGTTAAATGTGAAAAAAAATCTATTGTACAAGATTAATACGGAATCTAACTAATTTTAATAGGAACATATATTTCATATTTGTTTATTCGCTAGAGAATCTAATTCTGAATTAAATGCTATATACAAAATTCTTGAGAGATAATAGATCGAGGAACTACACAGTAATTAATTGGATTAATAAAATAGCTTCGAAGTAGTGTGAACAAAATTTATTTTTGACATCCAAGTACAATAATTAATAAACTGTCAATCAACTTGTTTTTATAATTATAACAACAACTCATTGCTTGGTTACAACAAAATACAGGAACTCAGTTTATTTTCAACAAAAATGGACCGGCGACTCCTGTATCTTTAGAATGACAGGGGTTGTATCCACTAAACTGTCATGGTGGGATCGCTATCCCTTTCTAACTGACAAGTACGTATGCGTCAGCTAGTACCAGTTTAACAAATTGACGATGAAGAAGAAAAAATTACATCCAGTTAAGCTTAGCATCATCTTGACTTAACATTATTTGTCATTTACATTTGTGCAACGTGTTCTATGATAGGTACTAGTTTGTACCATCTAGCGGTTTAATTTTACTTAAAAAAAAACAATTAGGTATTATCATATTTTCTTAAAAAGTCAATTTGGTTACGATTTGTAACAAAAATGCAAACAAAAAATTTTCCTCGTGTTTTATTTTTGATTAATACAAAATGAAATAAATAAAGTTAGAAAATTAAATTAAGGAGAATTTTTTTGAAAAAGAAGTGAACTATGTATTATCTACATGGCAAAGAAATACTCAACAAAAAACTAACATCATAAATCTACTTTTTACAAACTACATATCCAATACACATATGTGAATTTGGATTTCAAACAAAACAACGTGTAAATCAGTATCACTGTACTCAATTTTACCATCATCTACTCTATCGTACAAATTTCGAACTATTTTAGGTGTTAACTGTTTACACCGCAATAAATACATTTAGGCCGAGGCCTAGTATAGGTCAAGTCACATGAAAAAGTGGCCTGACCTAAGCCAGGCCGCTCCATATTTTAGTTGTTTACACCAGGCGGCCCATATACATTTAGGTTGAATTTGGGGTATAAGTCGAATATAGTAGGTCTACGGTGTAAACTAGGCCAATGCTCCCACATAACGATTTTTCTGAGAAAAATACATACAGGGCGAACACTAGAAACCGTGATGACATAGGTGTTTAATATGGGAAAACATTTTTTCCCAAATATTATCATACGTAATATAACAAGTGATATGATTATCATCGATGATATTCTCGAGTGAAACCGAGCTGCAGATTTCACGAGTCCGAAGGACGAGTTGAAATGTGTTGCTTCGGTTTCACGAGCAATATCTTCGATTATTAATCATATCACGAGCTTATATTTAATGAGAGAATATAATGATTTTTTGCAATCTAACCTAACCTAACTTTTAATATACATATTCATATTGTATTAAAACATGGTACTTACGAATTTTATTTAATATTTCGGAGTTTGAATTATTGTTATTATTTATTTTTATACTCAAAATTAACTGTCAATGTCATAAATAAAAAAACAAATCTCTTAGTAACGACTATAAATACGGTGTTTATTTGCTTGTTTTTTATCATCGCTGTGATAAACGCGTAGCTAGGGAGATTCTGAATGTTGATTGGCGGAAAACATGTCACGTGACTAAGGAGTTATATTCTCAGTAATATAACAAGAGTGTGAGAATGAATAAATTGAAAATAATTTGACCGAAACTTTTTTTTAAAATACTCGCGTACTAAATCCATTTATATCACACCTTTAAATTAAATTTACTTCGGCACTAAAAGTGTAAATTTAAAAACCCAGAAATTCAGAATTTTTCTCTGAATCATCTATAAATCTACGGTGACCATATCATTTTTCTTCGCACCTGGGACATTTCAGAAAAAAATCTAGGACATTTAAAAAAATTAAATAGGGGACATTTACACAAAGTATTGGATTTTTTTTCTGATTTCAACGATATAAACATTGTATAACAATAATAACGAGAAAAAATGGTATTACAAATTAAAAATAATGTTACAATATTGAAATAGACTATGCAATACACAACTATTGATATATGTTGAGTCGAGAAGGATCAGTTGGAAATTTCGATTGAGTATAGAGTAAGGCCTTGGTGATCCAGATTTTTATATTCTTTATTTATTTCAGGACGTTTCGAAACCACAGTGTTTCATCTTCAGCTACATAAAAAGTTTTTTTAACAAAAATAATTTGTTACAACAAATTTATAAGTATGTCATAAAAATATATATAAAATATTGTAATCACTCACCATTTAATATTATTATATTAATATAGTTTGGCTCATGAAATACGACAATTCAAGGTCATTTATTAACCGTATGGTATAATATTATTAGCAGATAACTTCACTGCATTTCGTATACATAGACGTGCAACATGAAATATTTATGGTTACATTTTAATTGAAAAAAATAAGTGTAATTTATTTGAAAATTATGTTTCTTTTTAAATAATGTCTTTCTCAGAGATTTGTGCTCTTCACCTATGTATTTGCAAAACCCAAAAACATAAGATTTGACAAAAACCATGGAATAATAATTTGATTTAAATGTCAACGTCACTGGGTAACTATTAGGACAGAGGGCAGTGCAGTAGATAATTAGATATCTTTAATTCTACGACATACGTCATTATTATTTGTAATGTGTTAGAAAGTAATGTCACCATTTACGTATATCTGTCGCACAACATAAACTATATAGACGTACGTCAAATAATCTTTCTCTTTCTAATATGAAATGTTGCTAAGCTACTACTGTGTATTCTTTTTTCGAACAAGTGACCATGAATAGTCATATTTCGTGAACCAAAGTATATTCAAAGTCATTTATAATCCATCTAATATAATATTACTTGTAGATAACTTCACTGCATTTCGTATCCATAGGCGTGCAACATGAAATATTTATGGATACATTTTAACTGAAAAAAATAGATGTAATTTATTTGAAAATAATGTTTCTTTTTAAATAATGCCTTTTATGTTTTTCACCTATGTTTTGCAAAACACAAAAGCATAGACTTAACATAAACCATATGGAATAATAATTTGATTTAAACGTCAAAGTCGCTGGATAAACATTAGCACAGAGAGCAGTGTAGATAATTAGATATCTCTAACTCTACGACATATGTCATTAATATTTGTAATGTATAGAAAGTAATATCATCATTTATATTTTTCTGTCACATAACATAAATTACGTAGACATACGTCAAATAATCTTTCTCTTTCTAACATGAAATGTTACTAAAGCTGCTGCTGTATAAAGTGCTGTATATCCTTTCTTCGATCAAGTGACCTTGAATAATCATCTTTCGTGAACAAAACTATACGACTGTTGCACATGTACAGTAAAATTTTTGAAAGATGTCCGATCAAGGTTGTCTACGAATTATATGAATTCAGATTTTTGCTCCGCCCATCATGACAAATTCAGTAGTGTCGTTTGCTTAGTTTTTATGAGGGTACGTAAGATACTACTGTTATTTTATTATTATAAAAATATATATTACAGGAAAAACATTCAAAAATAAGTCAACTAGTAAGTTTATAAGCAAATGTAAAACCAAATATGTTAAAAATAAGATATTGACACAGTGTCAGTGACTCTGACAGAATATAACGTTATACGTACGGCTATGAATCCAGGTAATGTATCTGAATTAATAAATAAACTTACGTTACAGCGAAAGTATTATCAACAACGAGCATCGTTTATAAATGGAATGTCCTAACTTAGTCGAAACAATATGAATTTTTGAAAGACAAGCGTGTTATATCCATCCTTATCACACACTCTTACAGCCTTTGCAAAAGAAAGAGATAAATGTATGCCTATTTGTTAATTCGTTCGTGATACAGGTGCCCTTGATCGGACATCTTTCAAAATTTTTACTGTACATGTTATTTTTAGGGAGAATTAAAATGCCATGAAAAAAAGTATATATTTTGTTTTATTCATTGATCACACACAAAATATTGACTTATTTCTTCCATGACATTCTAATTCTTCATTCTTCTTCATTCATGACACTCTCATAATAGTCATATTTAAATAAAATTAATATAAAATTTTATATGTATTTTTCTAAAAGAAAGTCTTTATGTGAGGTTACTTCAATTAAGTCAGAATTAAATTTTCTAGCGAAAAATGAAAAAAAATATGCTTTTATTAAAAAAAAATCTGATGTAGCCAACACAATTCCTCCCGCCATTTAATTTTTAATTTACCTACCTATGGGGTTTCGTGGCCGCGTGCCTGAGTGTCTGTTCGTGAATCTGGGTAACTAGATTCTTTCCTGACCAATGCCAAATATTTCGAATTTTAAATGGCAAATTGACCCATATGGTACATTTTCCACGCCACCAATGAATGCTTGTGAGATGATGCACGGTACAAATATGTCATCATTACCGAAATCTGTGTACAAAGTAGATTGGCACACCCAAAAATGGGCAATATGCCGTGGTGATATATTTTTTTATTTAAATACATACCTACCTATTTACTTATGCTGGGAACTATATTAAGTACCTTTCCATATAACTATTGTTCTGTTTACAATTTTCATTTTAAAATGTTACTATTATTAATTTGAAATGATTATTTTTTTTACAGTCTGTCAGTTACATACATTTGAGATGAATTGTGTAACCATGGAGTTGTGTTTAAAGCATAGGTTTCGGGATATAATTTTTATTTTATAAATTTATCCATAAAATACACTAGCGAAAGAAATTAACGCATCACTTATAATTTATTCTATATCTTGGAACCGACGTTATGTTTGAGCGGAAATTATTTATGTAAGGAAAAAGCTTATCATGTATGATGTTTTACTGATTGTTTGATATTTTTTATTCTCATGGTATTCTGTCAATAAATAAAAATTTCTTTTCTGACTTAAAGAAAGCTTCATATTAAATTCATTTTTGGATTTGTTTTGAAGTACTCTCGAAATTAAGTGCTAAATAGTGAAGCGTGAATATGAATAGTCGTCAGAATCTTAATTTAAGTGTTGAAGAAGCTGTGGCTGTAGTAACACTTGCAGAAGAAGCTTGGAGTCAGCGTTATATCGGTCAGCGCCTTGGTGTTAACCAATCGACAGTATCGCGGGTCTTGAAGAGACATCGGGAAACTCGCCCATACTCAAGAAGGCCAGATCAAGGGAGAAAACGAGCCACAAATGCTATCCAAGATCGTTTTTTGATGATGCAGACGTTAAGGGAACGGTTTATTACGGCTCCTAGGCTACAAAGTATGCTCACAGAGGCCCACAATGTTCATATTAGTTCCGTTACCATAAGAAAAAAATTAACTGCAGAGCATCGCAGAGCCAGATTAACGTTTGCTCAGGAACATGTTAACTGGTTACAGGCCGATTGGGCTAATGTTATGTTTAGCGACGAGTCCAGATTTTGCCTTAATAGCAGTGATAGACGGATGCGTGTATAGTGCAACAATATCTTGCCGAAGTGGATATCACCACAATGCAATGGCCAGCCAGAAGTTCGAATCTTAATCCCATAGAACACCTTTGGGACACGATGGGTAAACGACTTAGAGCACTTCCTCGGCGTCCAATTAACCAAGAAGAGCTCGGGCAAAAATTGCAGGAAATTTGGGAAGATATTAACCAGAATGATATTAGAGCATTAATTAGCAGTATGGGTCGTCGCTGCCAGGCAGTTATCCGTGCAAGAGGAGGAAACATTAAATATTAAGTGTTTTAATCGCATGTTAAATTTTGTTAAAAGTGTTTCTCTTCATTTTTCTTACAATTTTATTAAGTTTTTATTGTTTCATTGTCTTAATTCTTACCATAAAAGTAAAATTATAAAAATCAATGATTAAAATTTGAAAATAAAAATATTCCAATATTAAGGTAGTTATATCGTGAAATCATTTTCAACAGAATTAATTGAAATTTTAAGTACATCTCATCTGCAGTATAATCTACCTGCTCTCCAAGTTTTAAAACAATTGACCAAGCGGTACCTGAGATATTTGCAATTAAATTTGGCCTTTTAACACGTGAAGAATAGGAAATGGCAAAATAAACACAACATTTTAAATTATAACTTTTATATCAATTATGGCATTTAATCGAAAAACTAGTATGTTATAGATAACCAATTAACGGATTTTATGTAAAAATTTGAAAATTATTTACCACCCAGATTTAATTTTATTGCCTCTAGAAAATTATAATCTGAAGATACGATAAATCGGTAGAATTATACTTGACAACCATGTACAAGTTCTCCAGATGAAGTGTCAGTTAACAACGCCTACTGTGGTATTAGTGAATAAGATGTGTTCTATGGTTAAAGGAATTTCAAACGTACATTCGAAGGAAATATTTTTTATATGGGTATTTTACGTGAAAAGCATGAAAAGTTCAAACAGTATAATACTACTTTCGTAATTTTAAGAAAGAAATATATTAATTTGTTTTGCAGTTCCGATTTGTAGTTTAGAACTAGTATTATATCTCAAAACATCTGATTACTTTTATGCCTGAATGTACCAATAAATGTGGGAAAACTTCAAAATTCAAATTAATTTTTAAGCGTTTGTGTAGAAAAAGATAAAATTGTCTAGACAACTAATAACAATGTAAATATAGGAGGAAAATATTTCCTACTGCCCTTCCTTTGAAATAACGATGATAAATAGTCTGAAAAAGTAAAATAACATGAATGGAAATAATAAATATATATACCTATATAAATATTTATTAAATGTATTTTTTTAGCACAAAGATAAAATATAAAACAAATATAACATTAAAAAAAACAATATTTATTTAGTTTGAGTTTATATTAAATTGAATTTCAGACAAAATTATTGATTTTTACTTAAAAAATCAACAATTTTGTTTAAAATTCTTTTGTTTTTGGTTATACGTGGTTTCGTGTTACCGGTTACAATTTCTGATAAAAATTGAATTACACCTTTTCTTCCATTTTCTGTATATATTCTACTTAGTGTTTCAAAATGTTTTTTGTTATTATACCTCTGAACACCGTACACGGTTCGACATTTTCACATATGTCAAAATTAAAATTCAAGCTCTGAAACCAAACCAAATATTTCTGTCCTTGTCTAAGTGCGACAGTGCGACGTTGCCACAGTTATTTTTCAACACTCGTGCTATTGTGTGAGTAAATTGGAATACGACACTTTTGTATGAGTTAGTGCGAGTGGTACAGTTCAAAAAAAAAAAAAACTTTTCTACGGAAAAATAAAGAAAATTAGTCTGTTACAGTCTTTGATATAAGCTTTTAACAATTTTTACACAATCTATGTATATAATATAATGTTAAAAAATATTGATTATTGCAAATATAAACTGCATTAGCTTAATTTTTATTTTGAACATAGAACAAGTTTTTAATAGGTACACTCGAGTGACAACTACCTTAACTGAGTTTATAAAAGTGATGCGTTAATTTCTTTCGTCAGTGTATATAGAAAAAGTATTAATGCAAATTTGTAGAAAATTTAATAATCTTTAATAGTTATAATAACGTACATTGAGAAAAAATAACATTTAAAGGTATTTTTTGAAGAAAAACTATTTTGAGCTTCAAGTAAAGTGCCATTTCCGGTTATCCGATATCCGACCTTAAAACGTAATCATGTACCAAAATCTCGATATGCGATTTTTAGCATGATCCCTATACCTCCATGTACTAAGGGTAGCGGGAGGTAAAAAGTTAGGTACCGTATTTTGAGAACCACTGTTCATTACATGAGTTATGTAAAATAGAAATAGATTGTTTATTTAATCTTCTTTGTAAGTCTTATAGTTCTGGAGATAGCAATGGTGGCCCAAATAAAATGAACACCTGTATAATAGACGAAGAGAGATCGCGCCTTCGAATTCACTAATTTAAAAAATACAAATTTTGTACTTAGGTGAAATATTCACTATTATATGGAAAGTATGTCAAATTATTCTGTGCAATATTGGAATATAGCTGAGAAAATAAAAAATAAGTATAAAAAAAATCGGTTTTATAGTTATTTATATCACTATTCTAGAAACTGCACTTTTGCTGGTGAGACAACTTCTTCAAATAGAGCGTTCGCAAAACAGTTTCTGGACGTGTAATACAGAAGATTTTTTTGCCAATTTCTTCATAAATTAGTTAATTGAGTTTGATTTAGGCCCAGTTTCATAAAAAAATTAATCTATGATTCAATTTTACTTCCAAAATAAATTTAAAAAATCTGTTGTGGCCAGCACAATACCTTCCGTCAATCCTGTGTATAATGTATAAATTCCATACATAATTTTTCTTGCAAAAGATTCTAAATTTCCAGTAAAATTATTTCATAAACAAACTATTCAAATTGCACTTGACACTGACATCTTCTTCCTCTTTAGCTTTTCCCATTCGTTAGGGGTCGATATTTTTGCGTGTCGTTCTGATTCGGTTCTTTTTCTCTCAAGTCTTCTGCATTACAGTCCTTCCATCTTATCTTTGGTCTTCCTCTGCTTCTTCAACCTCCCATTACTAAACTACTCATTCTTGTTCAAATATAATTATTCATTTCTCCTCATGACATGTTCAAACCAATGTAATCGTCTTTCTTGTATCTTTAGAAAATTGTAACACTAGAGTTATTTTATTACCGTATCTTTCCGTGTGTTCCTCAACATCTACTTCAACATCCTCATCTCTGCCACATTAATTTACTCATACTGACATCTGTCAATTTGAATTATATGAATATATTAGCAGTTTCCATGTTTAGCATAGCTGGCTGAATTATAAAATTTAATTTCTTTAAAATTCTTTAACTCTGTATCTATTGAATATGAAGTATAAAATGTAATCAAATCGTATAGAGAATAATATATTCTTTAAGTTATAATAATATTAAATGTCAATAAATCAAATTTAACTGTTAAATCTTCAAATGTGGTTACTTCCGGTTCACCAATTATAACCAAAATCTAATCAGTTGTTCTTCTGGATGTAAACTTGAGGAATACGAAAAATTATAATTTTTGGAATCGTAGTATTGAAGTTTTGGGATCCGGAACTTTTGTCACACAGCCACACACACAGACACACATACATACATACATACATACATCATCGTAAAAATGGTAAAATCGTATTATAGGGATCCTAAAACATGCTTATTCAGTAAAAACTCATCACTGATTTTTTTGACCAAAGGTAAGGAAGGTATTGTTCCTTACCTAAAGGTGACGGAAGGTAAAAATTGAACAAATACAACGCGATCAAATAAAAACAATATTTGGGATTAGTTCTGTATAAATTTTATTATTTAACGATGTTTCGACAGCGAAGTGCTGTCTTCATCAGGTAAATTTACTTGATGAATAATAAAATTTATACAGAACTAATCCCAAATATTGTTTTTATTTCATTATATTATGAGTTCTGAAAGCTTCTTTCGATATTTAAATACAACGCGATTTTTTGATAGCAATGAATTTAATGTCATAAGAACATGAAACCTGATTCGAATTTATTCTTACAATTAAATTTACTTTGGAAGTAAAATTTAATAATAGATTATTTTCTTTCATGAAATGTCCTAATATTAATACGGGATTTTTTACGTTGATAACATCAGAAAATCTGTATTTCAAGTCACTTACATTTATAAACAAAACCTGAAAAATTACTGTACTCTATTCCAGTTAAGAATAGATTTGGTTCCAACGACGAAATATAACTAGACAAAACATTTCTTATCCCTCCTCACTGAATGTTTTGATTTCAGCTAGCCAGAAAGAGACAACTAGAGATAGAGATATATGTAGTCTAGTTCGAGCTTTTCTCACTAGAAAAATAGGTTTATCGTTATAAAAATAAAAAAATTCAACGAAAAATATTTATTAATTATGCATTATTATTACAAAATACAAAGTTATTGACTTTACCAAACAATAAATATGTGCGAAAACAAACTAATTTCACAACCGACAAATCACTTCTTTTTATGTATAGTTACACTAAATTTCTTGTACTTCTCAAATTTGAATAAATATACAGGGTGTATCAAGATAATGGAACAGTGCATTTTATTCATGTATATGAAAAGTTACACAAAAAAGTGATTATGATATTTTGTAAGCCATGAAGGGGGACACATATATATTTTATTAACTCGTTAAATAGAAAATTTCCTTCTGAATTCAACGATATAATATTATACCCTTACACTGCGAAAAATTTGATAAAAATTAATTCAAAGTTAGTATTTCATTTCTATTTTATTTTTTTTTTAGTAGGTTGTGCAAACATTTAGTCATTAAAACAAAAAAGAAAAACTGTCATTTTCGTATTCATTGTTATCCATTTTTATAATTAAGGTAATTTTCGTTATCTTTGTAATAATTAATTTAATAATGGCAACAGATTCAACAAATACTGATTTTATTTATTGCTCAAAATGCATTCCTAGCATGCATTTATTTGCGAAAAGTTATCCTAATTACGCGAAATAAAAAAAAAATAACGAAATTTGGAACATGGAAAAAATAATATAATACGTAACAATGACATACACAAATGACAGATAGTTTTCTTTTGTTTTATAGTTGAATGTTTGTTTAGCCTACTTAAAATACCAACTTTGAATTGATTTTTATCAAATTTTTCGCAATATAAAATATAAGTGTATGATATTATTATATTGTTGTTAATAAAAAATATATGGGGCCATTTAAAAAAATATAATATTGATCCATAAGTTGAGTACCACTGGCTCTAAAATAATAATAGTTATGCCAAAATGTGTCCCCTTCTATACTTTTCATATTCACGAATAAATGGCACTGTCCAATTATCTTGATACATCCTGTATAGGATATTCCATTTGAAAATATAAAGTTACATAACATTGCGTAAAAATGGAATACGTGTAGAAAAATTTGTACTGCATATTTATAGAAATTTTAATATAAAATAAATTTTGTTTGAATTTTTTCCATAATATACAAAATAATCGAGTTATTAAAAAAAAAACGATGAGTCATACGATAGCTTAGACTTCTGCACTGACTATAATTCTAGCTCTTACGAAGTTCAATAGCTGACTGAAACGTTTTATTACATGTTTTTCCCTTGACCACATACGAAACATATTGTTTGCACACGATTACCTAGGCGAAAATTGATAATATCGTTCATGTATCAGAAAAATCATAACACACTAGTATGATATTATAACGCATAGCAGTGTTACCAACTGATCGGTAATTTGATTTTGTCTTTTACTCGTACGAGAAATCACTAAATATCAAAGAATGAAAATAAATAATATAAGTGATTATTTTTTGACATTTCTTTAAACCAATGAATTGTTTATTTTTTTGTCACGTGTTTGTGTTTTAACCAATCCTGTCATTATTATACTGAGAATAAAGCTCTAGAGATTATTCCCGGGAATACTCTCTGTAGCTTTTGTTTTTGTTGACAAATGTCATGTATTTAGTTTCTTCATAAATATGTATAAATCAAATCCTGATTATTTATAATTATTTGGCATTTGGCCTTGTCAAAATAATTCTGTTCTAGTTGTCAAAACAGACTTATCAACTGTACTGTGTAAATGAATGAAGCTAATTAATAACTACAGTAGGCAGTGGCATCACAATAACATGGCAGTTGTGTCTTACCGTTTGAAACAAATTTGTAGATCAAAAAATAATCTAATTAAATATAATTCGAGAGTTCGATAAATTAGAAAATAATTCTCCAGTTTCTTTCTCAAACTTGTTGCCAGGCAATAGTCACGAAAGCCCGAAGGGCTTGACTGGCTATTGCCTGGCAACAACTTCGAAAGATCTGTCAAATTATTTTCAATTTATTCTCACTCTCTTGTTATATTATTACTGATAATATGTACATTTAACTTTTTTTTCTTTTATAATAATTATGGTTGGTACAATAATTTCACATTTATGATAAGGTACTTATAAACAGACAGTTGGTAATACTCTAATAATGCCACACTCGACAGTTCACTTCAGTGTTACTCTGCGTTATTTGACAATGACAATGACATTTGATTTGAGGTTAGAATCGCTGGAACATATATAAAACAATTAGTACGTGGTTAATACAATATTATTATACAATAAAACTTATTTGTAGAGACAACGTGAATGTGATTATCACAAAAATGGATTGCAGTAACAGCGATTCGTCTATGGAATGTACACCACCACGTGTCGTACAGGTGACAACTAATTTTGAGATTAATAATATATTAAATTGTGCCGTTTTTTGTGATCGTGAGAAAAATAGTGCCCAAATGAATTTTCATACACTATTCATACTCCTTATGAAATGGCCCTCTTTCTTAGTGTAAATAATTATTTCTCTATTGTAAACTTGGTTTGCGTATAGGTTAATCAAAAAGCTGGAATCATAAGCCCTATCTTACTCCTACTCTTAACTGGAAGAGAATATAAATATTTATGAATATTTCGGTTTTGTATTGCAACTTTAATTATAATTACTTACATTTGAGCTTAAAATGTATTCATTTAAGTTACTATTTAACGATTTACTCTACTTTTTGCCGGCGTAGTCTGGACGGGAATATCTTCAACGCCCGAATATTCAAAACCAGAATTTGCATGCACAGAACCATTCAAATCCCGAATGTTCAGAAACAGAATCGCGCATCGCCAGAAAACGCTTCGCCCGAATCATTCAAAAACCGAATACGTGGGCGTGGCCAAGCGGAGTTCACTTTAAGTTAGGTTTGGCTGGGTTGGTGGCTTTGGGTATAGGTCTTGCCAAATAGAAATGTCCTGCGCGTAAAACGCATTTACGCATTCTCCGCCCTTCTTACTTAAAGGGTCAATCACATGCATTGTACTTAAGCGGGTTTGTCTCAGTGGCGTCCGAATAATATATATGAAGCATGAAGCTATATCATACAAAACCACTCCCTTGCAGGACTTGAACCCAGGATACCAACAGATATTGTCAAAAATGTTGTCTAAAGAAATCAAAGCTTCTTTTCTTGAATCTTATTTTAGAAATGGAAACAAATTAGAAAACGACGAAGGGCAATACACTGTATCATTCTTTATTACATTTTCTCCTTAAAATTACATTTCAAGATAAATTTTGATAACGACTTTTGAATTGAATAATGATCAGACATACATTTCTCTGTTCATAGCCTACTCAGAGTTAGGTTTTTTATTGAACACACTTTAAAATAATCTTTATATTTTCGATATTTTGTACATATTTTAGTTTTTAAGCTTAATTTAAATATTCTAAATACTATTGTTTCACAATTATTTCTACGCCACTGGCACAACACAATGTTTATATCCATTGTCAGTTGAACGCTTGTGTCTTCATCGGTTTTGCATTTATGTCGTTACAGTACTTAGACGAGTGACTGTGGGCAGTCCCTAGAATTCTTTTTAGGTAAGCGGCGCACGGAAAAAGTGTATGTATCATTATGAAATGGGTAGTGAGACTACTCCGCTCTAAAAATAGTAGTACACAGTATATGCGCAAGAAATGATTGCACGTCATTTCTATTTGGCAAGACCTATTGGTTAGATACGCTTTCGTGCAATGCGCGATTCTGTTTTTGAATATTCGGGATTTGAATAATTCTGTGCATGCATTTCTGGTTTTAAATATTCGGGCGTTGAGTATGCACCCGTCTGGACGATTTAAGAGATATAAAACTTTTGTTCGCTGAAACGAGAGAATGTGGAACTAATTCTTGAACAGACAAGTTATTATATTGGTTAGAAAAGGATAATTTTGCCGGATAGAATAACTTGTTTTTGTTCAAGAATTAGTTCCACCTTCTCTCGTTTCAGCGAACGGAGTAAAGCGAGGAGTTAAGTCATATTGGACGGAGGCATAATTTTTTTTCTTTCTATCTATTCTTATCAGGGCATCGAATCCGCCAAAAACCGGGTTCGGTTCAGGTTCAGGTTAATTTATTTTTGAGAGATGGGTTCGGGTGCGGTTCTGGTTCTTACATTAATAAAATTTGCGGTTTTGTTCCGGGTTCAGGTTCGGTTCGACGTAAAGAAAATTTAATTAATGTTTTCTGAATAAAAATCTTTATATAGAACTAATTTAAAATTCGAGCCGAAATTTACGCAAAACAAGAACACGAACACAATTTTCACAAACAGACAACACAGGCGTCGATTATTGGCTGTATTATGATTATGCTTATGTTTTGAACTCAAAATGAACCTGAACCGGAGCTTAACCCTGAACCCGAATTTTAATACCCGGTTCGCTTCCGGCTAGGGTTCAATTGAAAAATATATTTGAGGTTCGGTTCCGGGCTTGGGTTCGCCAAAATGTTTCGGTTTGGTTCCGGTTTTGGTTCGGTTCAGGTTCGGGTTCGAAGCCTTGATTTTTATGTATAAAATTAATGGTGCTTTACTCTTGTACAAGTTTTAAAATTTTACAATTTCTAGTCACTTATGAAATAAAAAAATAATATTAGTATTATTGTTGAGATTTTAAGAATAATAATAAAAAAGTTTCCCATTTATTAAAATTTATTTCAATCACTTATTATAAATTTCGTATCCCACTTAGTTCTTTGTATGTAACAAATTGTTTACTTATTCATTTGCTTTATTGTACAAATGTAGATAATAAATATACGATACATGTATTTTCTATTTCTTTCAATTTAATTACTTGTGGTATAGTGTTCCAAACTACCTTTACAGATCTGTACATCTGCAAATAATGAAAAAAATCGCAACGAAGCTGCCACTTTCATGTATAATTTTATATTAATCAACAAAAATAGATGTGTTTTGTCAGTCTCTAAAACTTACAGTTTTGGACAAAATACGATCAGTATTCTGTTTCAATTCATATAATAATCTTTATTTCTTTTATAGAGAAACTTTACAATTTTCATAAATAGCTATTTATGCTACAAGAGAGGTAAATAAATTTACTAGTCGAGGACGTGTGCGACACCCGAGAGAAGCGAGGGTTGGCAAATAAGCCCGAGACTGCTTAAATATATTTACCTCTCGAGTTTCATATAAGATTTTTCCACTCCCGATGATTTATTTTTTACCTGTTCATTTTTTTACTACCAGAAATGTCAAGGAATACCGTTGAAAAGAGTTACATTGAAACAAAGAGCATTGCTAGTAATACTGCCGTCCTCGTTTTGAGAATTATCCGCGATGATTTCTAACTTTCGGCATTTTTCTTTACTTCGTTAACCTCATATTTACAACCACTAGCTGTTGCGATACCAAGCAGAATAAACATAATATGCAAATAGCCATGTGACTTGAAGCAGGCAGGCAACTCTAGAGTTTGTGTACATTGTTCGGCACGGAATCAATAGATGGCATTGCTCTCAAATAACTAATAGGGTACCTATATACTCAGGGTATGGCCATGACGTGGCTCGCGTTTTGTCCGCCATTTGCGGGCCACTGTCAAATTCGTTGTTTTTGCGCAAATTATTATGTATTTTTGTGGCTATTTGTTTTATTTTAATACAAAACACATTTAAATTTACTTCTAATATTTATTTAAAGTGTAAGTAATACTTTTATTTTATTTATTTGTGTATTTTATTGAGATACTGACTACGATGACTGGCAATATTGAAAACACATAAAAATTACCAATATTAAGCACTAACATTTAAATTTTTAAAAGGTAAGTATAAAATATGTACTTATTATGTAAATAATAACTACAGTTATTAAATTAAGCCTGATTTATAGATTGCATAGAATAGAATGGAATAGAATAGAACAGAATAGCACAGGAAATAGAAATATAAACCAATGTAAATGCATGGAACCATTTATACTTGCACAGAACGGAATAGAATAGGAAATAACCAAATTTTATTTCTTATTCTATTCAATTCGGCTTGCTCCGTTAATATTCGTGTGACTGGTGTGACTTCGTTGCTTTTGGCCCATCTCCCCACCTAAAAACTTACTGTGGACAACAGTTTTTCTGCAGAAATACTATATTTTTTTAGCAAAAATAATGATATTATTTACTCGGTTCTAAATGAAATTAGAGAAAGAAAAAATAACCAATAAATTAGTTAATTTAGTGTAAAAGTGTTACAAAAGTGACGTCATTCTATTCCAAACTATTCTATTCCATGCAATCTATAAATGGACTTAAAAATTTCTATTCCTATTCTATTCCATTCCTTATTCTATTCTATTCCATTCTATTCTGTGGAATCTATAAACCAGGCTTTAGACGTGATAATAATAACCTATATCCTATGCTCTATATAACCTCTAAATGAATGTCATAATAATAATTGTGTATCTCTTAAATATATGAATTTTTATTACCTTTATATATTCATTGTGTGATTATTTAATATAATACCTTTATAATATAATATCACATTTCTTACAAATAAATAAGAAAATGAATACTCAGTATGTTTGACATTGGCCCGCAAATGGCGGAGATCTTGGCCCATGGCCATACGCTGTATATAGAGGTACCCTACTAACTAAAGTTCCCAGATTACCAAAGTAGCGCGATTCATTAGGCCTGTGTATTATATAGTAATTTGGAGCTAAAATGGTGGGTGTTGTCACTAGTACAATTTATTTAAAAATGCCTTATTGCTGTATAACATGTTGCAAGAATAAATCTGAAAAGGATTTTTAACTACATAGGATTTTTAACTACATGAATAGGGTAGGATACTACGAAGCTCCTCGGAAAAACGGTATGACTAGAACCGGAACTCGGTCAAACGCATTCGCTGCACCGCATATGATTTCATGATGATTTCACACATAGTAACTGATTTGTCGGATCTGTTAGTTATTTGTGAGGTTAGTTTGTTTTTGTATTTATTGTTCGGTAAAGTCAATAATTTTTAATAATTTTGTATTTTATAAATACATAATTTATAAATATTTTACGTTGAAATTTTACAATTTTATAAGGATAAACCTACTTTTCATCGTATTGGCGCTTAAATTCGGAGCCAAAATGCCGGCAAACCGCGGTACTTTTAGGAATCTAGGGACTTCAGATCCAACGTTGGATCCAACTACCTTAAGTCGCATTTGCACTAAAATTTTTAGTTCATCCTGGTCTTCAAAAAAAAAAAAAAAAATTATATAAAATTGGTATAGGACTCCGTTGTTGGTATTTCACAAAATAGAGACATAAGGGAGCTACTTGCGTCTCGTCGTCAATAGAAATCGATACATTGACGGTATAATGAACATACTTCCTAGAAACAACGTCCTAATTGGAGAAAAAAATCAAAGCAGCTGACATCTGGTGGGAGATTTGTGAACGTAGCAAATGGGGAAAACATTACTTTTTATTATTTGTTGGTGTAGTGAAATAAATGTTTATTTTGAATATTATTAAACACAACACTAGAAAAAATAACTTAAGACGATATTTATTTTACCAATTGAACTCTATACTGGTCTCAAGTGAACTAACTGCTCGCACAGAGTTGCGTCGCTTTTATATTTCTCTGTTATTCGAGAACATTCCACTCATTCCAGTATATTACTAATACGTTCCAGAACAATAGAACAAAAGGATCAGCCGAGCGGCAGGAATTCAGCTTATCTTCCCCTTTGTTTACGCTCGCGTCAGCCGCCTGAAGTGCGGCGTTATCGCCTTCTGCGAAACGATTATGTTCTAGAGTATTCGTCCAGTGGTGTCGGTTGCGTACTGACTAGACTCAGTGGCGTCGATTGCGCATGCTACAATATCTTTTAACACAAGTTTCATGTTTTTAAATTTCTTTAAAAAGTGCCAAATGCAGTACAGTGACAGATTGACATCCCAGTTGTGACGTCACAACAGAGCTATATAACGGTGGGAGAAGTTAATTTGAATCGCCAATAGCGTACTTACGATATCGGTAGTGGGATGTTTAATCAGTACAAAGAATGAAATTTATCTTTTCTCAAATTAAATTTGTAGGTTGCATTGTATTTTCAATTCACCTAAGATAACAATATCTAGCATATACTTTGATTAATATCGTTACAAAATGCAAATATGTACATAACTATTGAATATACCTTTTTAATTAAATTTTTTCAACACATTACCACGTTTTGAAACATTCAAACACAAAAGGAATTTTAGAAATGGACCACATGTTTAAGAAATTGAATGAAATATAACATTTGTATTTGCCAACTGTAGTATTTTATATAAAAGAGATAGAAAGTTAAATATTTATTTATTGTATGTTATTCATAAAAGATTTTCTGTAGCGTATAATTTCGAATGTGAATAGATTTCATTGACTTGGAAAAACAATTAAAAGTTATCTTATTAGAATAATCAGTTTGAAACAATTACAGGAAACAATTTTCCTTGCAACAATCAAAGGAAATGATTTCACACACACATCTTTAAAAAAATAAGTACAAACTTAATTTGATTAATATTTAATTGAACACTATTTATACAGCATATATAATGAGTATTACATTATATACCTAAGGAACAAATATGTATTATTTTGAATAAAATATTAATATTATTGATATATGTTTCATTTTGAACATTATAGGTAATAATAATAATAATGGCCGGTAGCACAAGCCTTGTTTAAACTAAAACGCTGTTTTAAAAAATGTCAAATTTCATTATTTAATAATAATAATAAATAATATCAAATTTATCAAAATATGATTTTAAAGCAGAACATGGTTTGTATACAAACAAATATTTTTAAATAAATCGTTCTTTAAACATAATGGTGAAATTAAATATTGAAATTTGAATTTGACATTTCTTAAAACAGCGTTTTAGTTAAAACAAGGCTTGTGCTACCAACCAATATGTTTATTACTCAACAAGTCACCATTTACAGGGTAAAATTAAAAAAAAGAGATATGGTGATACTTTATCATTGTGCCAATCTGATAAACTTATTCACAATATTAAAATAACACTTAATATACCTACTTAGTAATAACATAAAAGTAAATATAATTATCTCCTTATCTGACAAATAAGACAAAAAATTATTAAAATAAATAATATGATTTAATCACAGATATGTGCAAAATTTATTTTTATATATGATAATTTGTTCTTTAAAACTATTTTCATAAAATAAATGTTTATGTTGCATATATGTATAAATATCAATTTACAGTGGTATTTTATATCCATTTTTTGGATTCTGGTGGTACCTATACAAGATTGCATTAAAATATTTGTTTCTTGCTTGATTCATTCTTGCACTGATTCCACATCAGTCTTATCCGTGTGACAGTTTATGTTGTTTACAATAGTATAAATAATAATTAAACGAATTGTTCATATTGTAGCGTCCGAATTTGCTTGTAGTATATCACTAAAAATATTGTATAATGCGCACTTTCTTTTTCTAAACTTAATTATAACAATGGCATTTGGTACTAATTTTTTTTTTTCGAAAGGTTGAATAAAATGATGAATTTTTGCGCTTGTTACATTTTCCAAATGTATATCATTATTAAAATATTATATTTTTAAACATATTGAATTTCAAATTATGTGACGTCAGATGTGAACTTTTAGGACCAGTTTTACAATTTCCACTCAGAATTTTAACTTTAAGTTATATAAACAATATTGAATCGGATTATTGACAGTTCATTTCATTTCAATTTTGTTTATTTAACTGACAGTTAAAATAGTAACCGGATTGTGATTAAAGTAAGAACTAAAGTTATTTAATTTACACCTGTTATTACTTTCATCCAACCACATGTTAGCCGTGTAGAATTTTGAATAATACAAAATTATATTCTTTTAGCGTAGTGGGGTATGTGACCATATCCGAATTTCAATATACAGTAATGTTCACTTTAAACGAACTCCATGGGACCGGCAAAAACGGTTCGTTACAGACGAAAACAATATCAGGTCTTATACAGTTCATACTTTAAAATTAGTTCGTTTTACCCGAAAGATTACTAGAACCGGGTTCGTAATAATCAGACATTACTGTATGTCATAAAATATAAAAACTGACCACCATAGCTTGTCATTATAATAATAATAACTAAACATTAGTTTGTATTAATATTATTATTAGCAATTTAATGTTTTGGAGAAGGGATCTATGACGTGAGCATGGTAGGATCGTAGAAGAAGACATATAGACTGTCTATTCGTCTTGTTCCACGATTCTACCATGCTCAAGTCACATATCACATCCACAAATTTTTAATAATTATTTTTTCGTAAAGTACATATGAATAATTAATCGATTTAAAAAAATACGGATATTTTATTTTTTGTCTAGTATCATATTATAAAAACAAAAAATATGGATACATACCCCAGCTGTAGTCACTTATATTAAAATTATGAATGAAAAGTGTTATATTTTAATAAATTTTTGTTATAAAACCATGTGAAATTAGTAATATTGGGATAATTAAAATTATGCAACTTTTTAAATACGTATAATTTATTCACTATAGCGAAAGAATAGGGTTGTTCACGCTTTTCTGATTTTTTTATGTTAATCTACATTAAAAATATGAGATACGTAATTTTTAATTTCGCTAAAAATACGCCATACGCGTATAATCATAAAAAAATCGCAATGTTCAAAAAATATCCCACAAAAAACACTAGTATTTGCTGACGTCACGCTAACGGCTTAGAAAGAGAAGCATGAAATAAGCGAAACAAACATAGTGACAATGCCTGACATAAGCCGTGTTCCTTCGGGCTGTGATTCGCAATCTAAATCATCAAAGTAATCATGATTTAGAAGAAGTATGTTTTTTTGTTTCCTATTCGTTATCCCCACTTTCTCATTTTGTGATCACTAGACAAGCTTCCCCTTTCCCTTCTGAATCATCCTTTTTGAGTGATCACACAGATTCATTTCAGTTCAGAACAAATTTAAAAATGGCTGACGGACAATAGATTTTCGGGCGTAGAAATTTATCAATGTGGGGTTTGTTGCATCAAAGGAAATATGATTTTCCTACAAAAGCATGTCATGACCCACCATACTTTTGAAAACAAAGAAAATATGTTACATAAAAGATTTGTTTTAAGTAAACATACTTCATATGATATCTACCAAAAATATTTTTTTACTTCTATATGATCCATTTTTAATGTGAAAAATATAACACTTGACAGTAGATTATTTATAAAATAAAATAAATTAGTTTGCATTGGTCTGCATATGATATTTGACGCTAGACGGTGTTTATATTATTAAAGTTGGTTTCTTGATACAATTTTTAAATCATGATTCAAAAGGATCACGATTAAACTAATCAGGTTCCACAAAATCACACAACCAAGTGTTTTCAACGCATGCGCACAACGCGCATGCGTTAGCATTACGGGTTACGTGATCAAAATAGCGCTCGTTTTGAACATAGTGAATTTTTAATTCATAATTAGTAATATTAGAATATTAATAATTGCATTTTTTTTATTTTATTACCATATATTTGCAACTAAAATGAAGACACATGTGTTGGTGCAGTGGGCAACGCAGTCGACCTACGACCCAAGGGTTCTGGGTTCGAATCCCGGGTAAGGTATGGTTGCGTGTGTGTGTCCCTTTCATCATCTCATCTTCATCAATATTATAAGCACAGCGAAAATGTTACAAAAATGTAAGCGAAAATCGACTCACCCCCAATATATCACTTGTAATAAAGTTGTAAAATCTTTCGAATACAATAAAGAATTATTATTATTAAAATGAAGACATGTTTTTTTTAAAAAGCGGGATGCTTAATGAGACTATTTTGAACTAATTAGTAATTTGCGACCAGAGACAAGTCATTTTATTGGTTGGCTCGAAAATTATCCTTGTCCTACCAATAGAATGATATCACTGTTTGTAAATTTGTTCAAAATTCTTTCGCTATCATGAATAGATTATAGTAGCGCCAGTACAATGCAAGATCGTAAAATACGATCATCACAACAGAAAAAGTATTGATTTTTTTTCATTTTGTGCATATATTCATAAAAAATAGTTAAAATGATTATACATTTCATTCAAGATTTCTTCATAAACATTCGCGGGACTGGTTCTATGACGTCACAGTTTCATACACACAAAAACATACTGTATGTGAAATGTCAATATAATAATACATTTTTTTATTTAAAAATTGCTATAGGTATAAAAAAATATGAGAAAAACGGCAATAAAACATGTGACGTCACAGTGACACGCTATCAGTGCGAAAGCTGATTCGTCCGCCATATTGGAGCCCAAATGAACGTTGTAAATTATGAAATAAAAGTAGATTTCAGAAGTTTATGTAGTAACTATTTTTTCATAATTAAAAATAACTTTCATATTTGTCATATTATGTATATTTAAAATAATTATAAATCAATACAAACTTTATAGATGGTATTCATAACGAGTGACGCTATACTAAAGGTCGATTATATTTATTTTGAATTGAGTTTAATTGTAATAGTTGTAAAATTTAATTTAATTTTCTGAAGCTCGAATAACGATTTTAAAATAGTTCAAAGTTAAATCAATCTTTTTGAGTAGGGCTCCAATCTTTTCTTTTGCAATTTATTAACCATATTTTTCTTCGGATTTGTGGGTAATCTATGAAAAAGATTATTAATTATTTGATGATTATAAAATGTAATATACTAAAATATTCCGAAAAAACAGAAGAAAGAATATAGTTTAAGATTTTTGTATAAATAATAAAATCAATTAATTACTTGTGAAATTTATAACCATTTCTCGAATGATTTGCACAATTTGGAGCAGAACAACTCCGTCATTGTGGATACTTTTTATGATTAATAATACTGTAACACTGATATGATTGAAGTGGACTCCGAAATCAAAATGGCGGACAAGTCAGCTGTAATTTATCTATATAGTAGCTAAGCCGTGTTCCTTCGGGCTGATTCGCAATCTAAATCATCAAACTGATCATGATTAAGAAGAAGCATGTTTTTTTGTTTCCTATTCGTTATCCCCACTTTCTCATTTTGTGATCACTAGACAACCTTCCCTTTTCCCTTCTGAATCATCCTTTTTGAGTAATCAAACAGATTCAATTCAGAGAAAATTTAAAAATAATAGGTTTTCGAGAGTAGAAATTTATCAATGTGGGGTTTGTTGCATCAAAGAAAATATGATTTTCCTACAAAAGCACCATACTTTCGAAAACAAAGAAAATATGACACATAATACATTTGTTTTAAGTAAACATACTTCATATGTTACCAAGAACATTTTTTTTTACTTCCATATGATAACATTTAACACTAGATGGTGTTTATATTATTCAAGTTGTTTTCTTGATATAATTTTTAAATCATGATTCAAATGGATCAAGATTAAACTAATCAGGATTATCACAATCACAGCCCGAAGGAACACGGCTTATATATACGAAGCATACAAGCAATCCAAGCAGCGGCGGATTTAGAAAATTATGGGAGGGGTGCTCGAAATTAGGAAAAACAAATTTTGAATATATATCGCATGATCACTTAAAAAAAATGAATATTAGTTTGTGTTTGTGTACGTTTGTTAATTCATAATTCATTTTACAAATCGTATGCGTGTACTTTGTGGCTCAACGCAAATACTCGGGAACTTGCCTGCATTCAAAAAATATGAATTTCGTACTATTTTAATTCACTTTATAAATAGGCGCACGTTGCATTAATATTTTATTTTTTATTATTTTTATTTTATTAGTATTTTTTATTTTATTTATCTATGATGTATATTATAATACGTGCATGATGATAATAAATTTTTAAAAATGACAGGAGGGAGCACGTGCCCGAGTGTCCCCCCCTCTATAACCGCCACTGAATGTAAGCGAAAGAGAGTCATACAAACTTATCTCTTTCGCTCTCATTTAACAAATTAAAAAAAACAGGTGCTATTGTCATTTCTATATTAATAATTTATTAATATTTTCTTTCCTTCATTGAAAGAAAATACGAGATATTTAAGTATAATGGTGTAAATACCGAAATGGTCACCTCCAACATATCAAATAATAATAATTAAAAAATAATAATAAGTAAAAATAAATATTTTAAATTGACTTTAAAACTTGTATTCATCCAAAATATTTTTTTATAGAAGAAGTTGCAAAATCCCGTCCTACTATGAAAAAAAAAAAACAAATTCAGAAAGAGTAAATTTAATTTTAGGAAATTTAAATTATATTACAGGAAAAGTAGTATCAATTTCAGAACTAGCAAAATCATTTTCGGAAAAAGTAACAATTTCAGTAAAACTAAATTTAATTTCTAAAAATAAACTTGAGCTCAGTTTAAAGTCAAATATTTAATGCATACAATGACAATGCATATGTATGTAATTATTTATATAAAACTGCATTCTACATTTTCTGAAATTAAATTTACTTTTTCCAAAAATTAATTTATCTTTTATAAAATAGAATTTACTTTTTCTGAAAATGAAATGAAATTTGACAAGGTAGACGTACTGAACGTTGATTTTTTTTTAGAAAAAATGCATATTGTACATTATTTTTATCGGATCACGTTTCACAATTCGTTAGACATCACTGGAGTAAATAAATGTTTTTTTTTTGAGTTTTTGTTTAATATCTTTTATGATTGTGTTTTCACTTTTATTTTGTCAAATATGTACTTCTATTTTATCTTCTTGCATTCATCACTATAGTCTATAGTAATTTATTATGGGTATAAAATGCCACGACAGATAAAATAAATAGTTTTTTTTTTTTAAATCAACACAACACTTCACAATGCAGTTTCCAGTTTCTTCGAGTTGTCATCCATTGTTGGCCGAGTTTCATTTGTTCTATTGTTGTCATCAAAACTATTTGATTTAACATTCTGTATAGTTGGCCTCGAATCTTGATGATCACTCTTCGGAGATGAAAAAATATCATCATTTACCACCGACCTGTGTTTATTTTTCTGTTTCCATCTTCCTGAATTTGAGACAGATACTCGTCGTTCAAAATGGCTGCCATCGTTGGTTTCTTCCACTACTTTGATTGTTCGTTGCTTTGTTTTGGAGTCACTGAGAAAACTGAAGAGTTTTCTGGACATTTTTCAAGTTCTTTTCAATTCTTTTGAAGGAGTTTCAATGGGTTTTCAGGTTAGAAAACTTGTAATTTGTTTACGACTGGTTATGAACGCTGTACTTATCTTACTGTTGCTGTTTAGTTGTTGATAATACAAATGCAGATTTTGATAGCAAGGTAAGGTGATAAGAAACAGAATTAAATTTAATTGTACAGGTAGAATGTTATCGCATATGGGTATTATAATGCTATCAGTTTTCTGCATGATTGGTTTAAAGATTTTCTGTTTGAGATATAAAACATTTATTTTTTAACTTGGTATAATATTTTTTATAGTTTGATACAAAAATAACAATATTTAGTTGCCAAAATATATATATAATAATAGTAGACAATAAAACAATTTTGAAATTGCAAAACCGAATCATATTCTTTAGTTATTTTATTATTCTATTTTTCATTATATTGTCGGTAGTAGGTAAATAGCGCGCGCGCCCGGAAAGTTATTTTTTATACTCCAGGGCAATAATAAAATATATTAATATACAGTGTATTTCCTTTAAAACAACCAGCGCTTTTTTGGGCGAACTAATGACTTTAGAGAAAAATGTTATATACAAAAAATTACCAGGAAAAAGGGCTTAATTTATGAGGAATAATAAATAAAAAATTCGACCAGTGGTTCTCAAAGGGTAGAATAAAATTATATTTTTTTAAATGGCAACCTATATAAATTTTTTGTCCATTAGATAGAGAGTTTTTTTTCTGATTTCAACGATATAAATATGATATGGGGTTGTATAACAATTATTTCGAGAAAAATGAGAAATAATTCTACAATATTGAAGTAGGCTATGCAATAAACAAATGCAAACAAATGATACAGGTGACAGATAGTTTTGTTACTTACGTTATTAAGTGTTTGTTTTCGTAATTGTTTAATTACTTATTAATAAAAAATGGCTTAAGTGCAAAAATACCAAAAATACCTAAGGTTGCATAAATTTGTAAATAATTTCCATCATATTGTTTTTCTTTTTATGTTAGTACTATTATTTTTTGATATTTCTTCATTATGTATTTCATTTGTTATTATGAATTTCTTAGTAAAACAAGTTATTTTAGATATAAGAAAATAATATACTATCGTAACCTAGGCAATAGTCGTATTAATAGTTGTTTATTGCAAAGCCTACTTCAATATTGTAAAATTATTTCTGATTTTTAATATCATTTTTCTCGAAATAATTGCTATACAACCCCATATCATATTTATATCGTTGAAATCAGAAAAAAATTCTCTATCTAATGGACAAAATTTTTATATAGGTTGCCATTTAAAAAAATATAATTTTATTCTACCGTTTGAGAACCACTGGTTGAATTTTTTATTTATTATTCCTCATAAATTAAGCCCTTTTTCCTGGTAATTTTTTGTATATAACATTTTTCTTTAAAGTCATTAGTTCGCCCAAAAAAGCGCTGGTTGTTTTAAAGGAAACACTCTGTATAATATGGTATTTTCTTGTACCGAAACTCAAAAAATAACCGATTTTTTTTTATTCACTGGCTTCATTTTATAATTAAAAGATTTGTATACAGATGTTTTTTTTTTCTCAACCGGGCTACTATGGGTATCTCGGAAACTGAAAGTATAAATGGTACAAGAGTTGCCGTAGTAGTGGACCAAAAGAAAAAAATCTGATGTGGCCAACATAATACCTCCCGTTTAATTAAATTGTTATTCATGTAAATACTTTAAATTAAATATAAATACCGGGTTCGTCTCCGACCGACGCCAAATATTTCGAATTTTAAATGGCACAAAAATGACCCCTGTGGCAGACCCAGCAATGGGTAATAATGCCGTGATGATATATTTATTTTATTTATTTATGTACTTACCTATATTCATTACTGGCGTGGAGAGTGCACCACAGGGGTCAATTTTGTGCTATTTCAAATTCTAAAATATTTGGCGTCGGTCGGAATCGAACCCGTTCCCAAGATTCGCGTGAAGTGACACCTGGTAAACGCCTGCACGGAACAAATATATCATCATTATTACCGACATTTGCGTACAAAGCAGATTGACTCACCCATCAATGGATAATATGCCGTGATGATATATGTTTTTACTACCTTACCTATATTTTTACATATTTACTTATGCTGGAAACTGTATTAAGTTCCTTTTCATATAATTATTGTTACATTTACTATTTTAAAAACGTTAACATTATTATTTGAAATTATTAGTTCGTTGACAGTGACATATATCTGTCAGTTACAAACATTTGAGATCTGAATTGTGTAACCATGTGAATGAGTTGTGTTTAAAACGTAGGCTCCGGGATTAAAATTATAGATAGTTTTATATATTTATACATAAAATATACAGAAAAAGTAATAATGCAAACCTGTAGAGAATTTAATGATCTTTAATTTTTATATAACATAAATCTTGAAAAAATAACATTAAAGGTATTTTTCGAAGAAAAACTATTTTGAGCTTCCAGTAAAATGCCATTTTCGGTTATCTGATTTACTCCAAAATCTAATGGCATCTTTCCATATAAGGTAGAAATACAAGGTTTCAAAATTTTCTGAATGATAGTATTTGAGTTAGAGCGTAAAGAGGATCCACGCACACACACACACACACACACACACACATTTGAGATGAATTGTGTAACCATGGAGTTGTGTTTAAAGCATAGGTTTCGGGATATAATTTTTATTTTATAAATTTATCCATAAAATATATAGAAAAAGTATTAATGCAAATTTATAGAAAATTTAATAATCTTTAATAGTTATAATAATGTAAATTGAGCAAAAATAACATTTAAACGTATTTTTTGAAGAAAAACTATTTTGAGCTTCAAGTAAAGTGCGATTTCCGGTTATCCGATTTCCACCAAAATATAATGGCTTCTTTCCATAGAAATACATGGTTTCAAAATTTTCTGAATGATAGTATTTGAGTTAGAGCGCCCAGAAAATCCACTCTCACACACACACACATACATACACACACACACACACACACACACACACACATACACACAGACATCATCGAGAAAATGTTAAAAATGGACTCTAGGGATCTTAAAACGTGGTCATTTACCAAAATCTCGATATGCGATTTTTAGCACGATCCCTTTACCTCCCTTACCAAGGGTAGCGGGAGGTAAAAAAATACATAGATCACTCACTATACAGATGACCATTTTATTTTGTCCAATATTGCTATCTCGAGAACTATAAGAGCTACGAGGTCGGTTAAATTAGCAAACAATTTCTATTTTACTAATTTTAATGAGCATAATTTTGTTTTTCAACCAGTGGTTCACTAACTGTGGGTACCAACTTTGTTATTTTAAATTAAACTATATGAAATTTGCTATCCAACAATATAAAAACAAATCATAGGTCACTAAATACAAGCAAATTTGTAAATTTTGCAGTTTTTTTACCTTCCGTCACCTATATTTTATTATTCAGTTGTGTGTATTTTTGTATTATCTTCATATGTTATTAAGGGTATCCTATGCCTAAAACCAATAATGTCGGAGATTTTCACCATTTTTCTCTAAATTTATATATTCAATTAAAAATTAAATCTAGTATACCATGGATATTGTTTTTTTGAATAAGAAACAATTGCAGTAATGACAGTAGTTTAATTAGCCAGGTTATTATTAACAATTCTCACCGAGCCGTAATGCAACACCCTGTATATGTGAAAATAATTTTACGTTATGCTTCTTGAGTAGACGAATAAATTCTGTTAATAAACTTATGTTGTATTTCTAACAACAAGGGATATATCGAAGACGGCGATTTCGATGACTCATGCTGTATATAAAAAAATATTGTATTACTCTATTTTACACAACAATTAATTTGTTTTTTATTGTTATTTTTTTCCTATGCGTACTTTTATTATACAGACTGACACTGAAAATCGGGCCTCTCAAAATAACTTGTTTATTTATAATTATTTTTTTATTCTCTTACCATATTTGTAAACTAGGCCCCCCTGCTCACAAATGGTGGTATTTGCCATGATCATAGCGTTCCAGTTTAACCGGAAATGCCATTAACATTCATATTTCAAGTGAAACAGCCTATATATTTTTATATATTTGAATCTATACGTAAAATTACGCAATTCAACGATATGCTTCAAGTGATTTTTTGTTGAAAAAATAAATTACAAAACCGCAAGAGAAAATTATGAATAATTAACATTGAAAGCCATATCAGGTAGACTGTGATAACAAACTGACCATTTTTTTGTAACAAAATATGGAATCTTACAAAAATATCTTACTATTTAAACAATTAACTTAAATATTACTTAATATTATTTCCACTGTTTTCACAGTTTGCCTGATATCATGACAGGGGTTAATTATATATCATTTTCTCTTGCGTTTTTGTAATTTATTTCTTCAGTACAAATGCGCTTCAAACGATATGTTGAATTCGTAATTTTACGTAAAATCCAAATATATATACATATAAAAGTTAATATCACTTCCGGTTAAACCGGCAGCGCTACCATCGTGCCAAATACTATGATTTGTGAGCCCCTAAGCCTAGTTTACAAATATGATGAGAATTAAAAAATAATATTATTATAATTATAAATAAAAAAGTTTTTTTTGAGTGGCCCGTTTTTCAGTGCCATCCTGTATATTTTGTTTATTGTTTCTATTTTATTTGTTTTCAAACATTTTTGAAAATGCTGTTCATTTCTAATATTACAAATAAATGTTATTTAACAAATTGTCTTATGCGTATTAATTTATCAGTATTGTTATTTAATTTAGTATTTTATAAAATGCTATAAATCCCTTGTAAGTACTCTAATCAAATGTAAAGATTCTAAAGTTCAAATAAATACGTAATATTGATTAATATATGTATTTGTTTAAGCAAATTTCCTTATTAATTATAAGTACTGTATTTTCTAATAAGGAAAAATATGAATCACAAAGAAGTGATATTTTTTATGTTATTATCATATAAAATTAATATTAGTTGAGATTTTATTTATCTATACATATATACGAAAATCGGATAAATTAATTTTCGTAGAAAGTAAAAAGTGCTATTTTAATGATGTATTCTTATACCAGAAAAAATGAATAGGCCACTAGATTATAGGCAAAAATATATTATACATTGTACAGTTTTTACTTTTTGTTCATTTAAATACTTTGGAGTAATGGTAAATGATAAAGGACGACGACGACCAGGGACTGTTCAGCGAATAAGCTTATTCCCTGAAGAAGGCAGTAGTTCATGCTGCCGAAACGTCGGTTTTTTTTACAATAATCAGAACTAAAACTGAAAAAGTTGTATCATTTTAATTGCATTATGAGTTCTGAACGATTTTTTGATATTTGTTTTATTTTAGTAACTAAAAGAAATGGAACCATATACATACAAAATTGAATCATAAATATTTAATTATTACTCCTGGTTTCTCTCATTAATGTTTGAAATTTGCGTGTACTATGCCTATTAAATATAAAAGTACGCGTTGATTTTTTTATTTCAAATTGTACTTACATCTCTAACGTACATATATATGTACGTATTCATCTATATGAATAAGACTTCAAATATTTAATTAATTTAATTTATGATATTTCTTTATTTGTTATAAAAAAATTATCGTAACATTTCAAAATATGGTAGGATATAAAACACAGTACAGTTCGTGTAATAATAATAGGCGACGTGTTATATTGTTACAGGTCGTAATCGCAAGTATTTTCTAAGGAAGGGACAATTCGGCGCTACTATCAGTGGCGTAGCCAGAAAATTTTTACAGGGGGGTTTTAGGATAATAAATTTTAAATAAATATGAGATTAAATAGACTTCACAACAATCAACAAAAACAATATTTTTATAAATATAATTTTTATTAGTAGACATTTTTTTTAAATCAATAGGTAAATAACAACAATGCTAAATTGTGCAGTGAATTTCAAACCACTCACCTAAATATGTTTATATAAGCCGCAGTATAAACACAAGAAAAGTTGTAGTTGTAACACTAATAAATTAAATTAACATAGGTATTCTACTCAAGAAAAAGAACATAGCGCATGAGATTCACTGTTAGCTGTCGGTAAATTTCGGTAAAGCTCGGCATTTTCACGAGAACATTGCGCGAAAGGGCATCTACAGGCTACAGACTATAGCTAATAATTGCGTGTAAACAGATTTCTACGAAAAATAATATTCTTTTACAATGTTAATAAGAGAGTTGGTGTGAGTCAGTTGAATGGCGAGTGAACGGCTTGTTAAGCGTATATATCTGGGTGAAGTTGAGGGTTTTCGATTGCGTGGCCGACCAATGTGTAAGTGGGTGGAAGTGGTTGGTAGGGTGCTTAATGAGAGAAAGTTTCCAAGTAAGAAGAGAATGTATGAATGCGATTATGAGTGTGGCCGGGGCGAAAGAAGTGTACTTAGATAGGAATGTGTGGCGAAGGATGATTGTTGCGTAACTATTATTGTGATCCGGATGCGGTATTTCGCTACCGAAAATCGGTCACTTTAATATGTTTAAGAGTAAGGATTTGTTGTATGATGTGTTGTTCTTATTGTTTTCGGGTTTGTGCGAACCCACTAAGTGGGACACGCGTGATTTTATGTATTTATGTATGAAAATTAATTATTTTTTGCTTCAGATCATATTATATATGAACAACAAACGAGTATGTTTTTAAAATAGTGTTAAAAGCGGCCTACCATGGTCTCACAGGGGGGGTTCTGACCCCTAAAACCCCCCCTATGGCTACGCCACTGGTTACTATAGCTTCTCATTGCTTTGCCCACGGTGTTTAAATAATGTTTCCAAATAATATTTTTCTACGATCGATAAAAAAGTAGGCTTTTCGAACATTTGATTACAGAAAGTGATAATTACAAACCAAAGCTTTATGCACATCGTTGCTAGTAGTGTAAAGGTGCATACTCACTAGAGCATTTTGCCCCGAATGAGCGACAGTTGAGCGGAGTAAGGTCGGCGAGCCGAGCGTGAGCTCTACGTAAGCTGCCTATACTCTATTTTTAAACTAGGAGGAGTAGGTACGAAAGTCTGATTTACACTATAGAAAGTTACCAGAAAAAGTTACTAGATTTTTTTTCGCGCGAAATACAAAAATTCCGTACACATCAATACTGTATACTTCGCATGGAACTTATTTTAAAATAAAACTGTCATTATAGGCTCTTATTTTTCACGCCGTATATTTGATTATGTGAATAAAGATAATATGTAATCTAAATAAACACTCTTACTTGATTTATATCTATATTTTTTAATTGAACATAGCGATAAAATGCACAAAACCTATATATAATTTATTATTTAAAAATTTATACCATAGAATACAATACCAAAGGAACAAAATACAAAAAATATTACATTTAATTCGTTTAAAATTGAACATAAATTGAAACTGTGTATTATAATATCAATAAGGGGAAATTTTGTGCACAGACATTAACAATCTTCATCAGAAGAACTCTCCGATGAGCTGGAGTCACCATTGCCAACCGAAATAATGAAAGAAACACAAATAATATCGATACAATCCATATTATTAGTTCTTAAAAGAACTGATTTATTTTAAAGTCACAGAAATGCGAAAAACCAAAACAGAAAAAGATAACCTCCAAACGAATGACAGCTAATACATCAAATGTAAAATATTTGTGCAGTGTAAACCTGACGAAGCACTAGCCAATCAGAAGCGTCAGTTCCGGCGCTTAAAATTTAAAGTACTCCTCTTAGTTTAAAAACAGGGTATAGTAAAGCCGTGTTTCTTCGGGCTGTGATTGTAAATCCTGATTACTATTGGGGTAGGTAGAGTTATTGTTAGTATTTTTTTTAAATTTATACTGCGGAGTGTACTATTTTAATAGTGAGTGCGCGAAGTTCATTTGCGCTAACTTCATTGTCAAGATTTGAATGTTATGAAACAGAACGAAACAAGAAATGAACAGAGCAATGTATAAACATTATGACGCTTCATACCTAGCCGTAACTCGCGAAGGAAACATTTGTCATTAAATTTGAGTTCCGAATCAGAATCAGATATTGATACTGAAGTCGAAATTTACTTTATTTCTTGATGAAGAAGAAATTTAAATCACCAAATAAATATATTCTGTCAGAAAGGAAAATTCGATTCTTCAGTTTTGTTTTCATGTAGTTCGCACTTTTTGTATTATAAACCACTCTGTTTTTCCTCATCGCTTCTATCAACTTTTCTTCTGCTATTAAGTATCACAAAAGGGTATAAACTAGTAAATAATAATAGTAGCACAAGAAACTGTGCCTCAACTATAACACCACGCGACTGTGAGTAAACGCGAGTCGTGCCACTTCGCGTCGTGTTTCCAATTTGCGCCGTTATATTTATTCCTACAGGTTACAAAGACACGCGCTACGCTGCGCCACCTCACCCGCGCAACAACTTCGGTGCATTCTTCATCTTCTATTGCGCTGACCTCTATTTACTGTTGGCTGAGGGACTATCAACAACATATGTTATCTTGGCCTGCACCTAGAATTTTAATTTCTAATAATTTTATTATTTTACCTTTTCTAGGAGTGTAAACTGTTGATGTTGCTATTACTGAATAAATAAAGAAACAAATAAACAAACTATCGAATTCTTAGTCAGAGCTTCTTAATTTTTTTCAAAATATATTTTTTTGTCTGTAAAATCAAACTCCCATACGAAACCTATGCTAGGGAATTCAAAGGCAAATTCTAACTTCACTTTTTTGGTCTATTGGTGATATGTTTCATTTCTTGACCATAGTGAAAATGATTAAGCAGAGGACTCAAGTCATCGACCTGAAAAAAACCTTATAAAATGAAATATAACTTGTGGAATAATTGAGTGTTATTTATTTTTAAAAGAAGAAAAAAAAGTACTAGTATTAAGTAATGTATATATTAATGATATTTACAATTATTTCCAAGTCAAACGTTATTCCTTTTACGAAATATAAAATTATTTGAAATAATTGTAGTTTATTTTCGTATCATACGTTGGCATTACTGAGAATGATCATGTTCTGTCAAATCATTTTATATTCCGTAAAAGGAATAAGGATTGACTTAAAAATAATTCTAAATTAATTAATATATACCTTTCTTTAATACTATTATATTTTTTCTTCTTTTTTAAAAAAAATAAATAACAACTAATAATTACAACAAGTTATATTTCTCTTTATAAGGTTATTTTCAGGTTGATGACGTGAGTCCTCTGCCTAATCATTTCCACCATAGTCATGCAAAACAAAGCTTGCATGAAACTTCGTAGTCAGGCAACTGTTCATTTTCATATAAGTTTCAGGTAAATATACAGAATGTAACTGAAATAAGTACATTAAATTTAACCAGTAATAGAACTTATCCAGTAGAATAATATTTCTTAATATCTTTTTCATTTAAACTCTCTAGATATTGAGTTAAAAAAATTCAAAGTTTTGTCACAAATTTCATTACCCGCCTATGGTTGAATAAAATAAACAAATGTATTTTGGCAACGTAAAGTGCGTTGCATAATGCCAAAATTAAAAATCTGATGCGACCAACACAGTACCTCCCGCCATTTACCTATGTATATAATTGTTATATTACTTTATAAATTTATCCATACAATATATAGAAAAAGTATTAAAGCAAACTTGTAGAAAATGAAATAATCTTTAATTCTTATAGTAACAAATTGAGAAAAATTACATTTAAAGGTATTTTTTGAAGAAAAACTATCTTGAGCTTCAAATAAACTGCCATTTCCGGTTATCCGATTGCCACCAAAATCTAATCAGATATTTCCATATTAGAATAAGGTAGAAATACATTGTTTCATTGACAATGAAGGCGACGATGAAATGAATACTCTCTTTCCAGCATCTGCCCATTGAGTATGCTTGTAGCTGCATTTTCAAGGATGTAACTGTTGTTCTTTCAATATCCTCCAAATTGTCATACGTGACACTTTGTGCTTGTAGCTGCATTTTCAAGGATGTAACTTTTGTTTTTTCAATATCCTCCAAATTGTCATATGTGACACTGTGTTATAGTGCTATTCTTCGTGTACTAGACCGTGGGGGTGTTTTACCACGATTTTGAGCAGCAGACTTAAAGGACCCATGATCTCAAAGATGCTGAGCAACATGTACAAAGAGACGAACATTTGGAAGATGACGATTCGGAAAACGTTCCAAATAAATTTGATCGGCTTGGGCAGCGTTTCCCTGAGCTTCACCATAGGTCAGCACAACGTCTGTATACTCGCTATCCGTTTTTTTGTCAAAATTTATTTAAAAAAGTTAACAACTCACATTTGTCAAAAACAAATATATTTTTTTGTTTTAAGTAGATTTGTTTTTAATTGCAGCTATTTATAAAACTTTGGTCTATTGTAATTCCGTAACCAAAATGAATAAGACGAATAGGATCTATGTTCATATGACTTTTATTACTCAAAATGATCTCAGGAATATGTTATTTTTTTTTTTTTACACTAGTCCTGTTATACCTATATCCATAAGCTGCAGTATAAATCAACTTTTAATTTTCAGTTCCGAAGTATGTTCATAGAGGCAGCACAAATTCGAACGCGATATTCTACACGATTTTCACATCTTTCAATTTTGTAATCTGTGGCCCAGTTCGTAGACAACTAACAACTGTCAGTGCAGTGTATGTGTCAGTTCAACAATTTTAGCAAAATCTCACATAACACGTTCGATAATAATAATTTAAAGTGTATTTATGAATGAAATTAACAATCATTTATTGAAAAATTGTATAAATATATAAAAATTAGTGTAAACATCTGTGAATTCTTATCGTTTAAATAGGTGTGGTGTAATAACAAAAGCCAACAGTTAATAATGAATCGACGAAGGGCACATAATTTTACCTATGTTAGTTCTTGTGTTAAATATTTAATTTTCATCTTAAACTTTGTATTCTGGGTATGTTATTAGATTTTCATGAAAGAGGTTAAAATTACTGTTAAAGTTTTTCATTCTAGTTGTTCGGAGGCTTGTTAATTGGTATAGGATTATATGCATTTGTGGATAAATGGCAATTAACAGGCTGGGTTAAACTAGAAACAGTCTACGATGTCGTGCTAAACATTTCTTTAGTGATGGTTATCATGGGAGCAGTTGTTTTCATTGTTAGTTTCGCGGGGTGTGTAGGAGCATTACGAGAAAACACTTGTCTCCTTAAATTTGTAAGTTTTAAATGATGAAAATGGATGTAGGTGTTTATTGGGTGATCTTTTCAGTATTCTCTTTGTCTTCTGATATTCTTCCTCTTGGAAATGGCTGTAGCTATTATGGGATTCGTGTTTCCACACACAATGCAGTCTGTTTTGGAAGAGAGTTTTACGGATAAAATCATTCATACATATAGAGAAGATCCTGATCTGCAAAATTTCATTGATTTTGCTCAACAAGAAGTAAGTTTATAACTAGAATAAGAAACTCTAATAAGTTTTTGCCTTGTTACCCTACCCTGATATATTTTTTGTATCGGTCCCAGAATTAGTAAATGTAAAAAAAGAACTTGTGTAAAGATCGGTTTTGCATCCAACAGAACTAGTTTTTGTCATTTTCATCCCAGTTAAAAGTTTAAAATTAAGGTTAATGGAGTTCTTACCGTCCCTTAAAAGTTAGGGGTTTATAAAGCGTCGATGGGAGCCAAAACGGAGCGAAGCGGAGTGATTGGCTTCCGTCGGTTCCCAATTTAGCGGTTAATATATATATAGTTTGGTTCACCAAAGATGACTATTCAAGGTCACTTATGAGCCATCTGATGTAATATTACTTGCATGTAACTTCACTGCATTTCGTATGCATAGGCGTGTAACATGAAATATTTATGGATACATTTTAACTGAATAAAAAAATATGTTTCTTTTAAATAATGCATTTCTCAAAGATTTATATTCTTCACCTATGTTTTTGCAAAACACAAAAACATAAACTTGACATAAACCATGGAATAATAATTTGATTTAAACGTCAACGTCACTGGGTAAACATTAGCACAGAGAGCAGTGTAGTAGATAATTCATCTGTAACGACAAACGTCATTATTATTTGTAGTGTGTTATAAAGTCACCATTTACGTATATCTGTCCCACAACAAAAAATTACATAGACGTATGTGAAAGAATATTTTTCTTTCTAACATGAATTGTTGCTGCTGTATAGTGCTGTGTATTCTTTCTTTGATCAAGTGACCTTGAATAGTTATCTTTCGTGAATAAAACTATTGCTTTAGACGTTGTCAAGCAGGTTAGGTTTGAATACCAAAAATAATATTTGGGCGTTATACATTGAAATTTTCAATGGAGTGTGACAATTGTGATTTTTACATGATGGTAGACGAAAAATAAAATATACGTATTTTTTGAATTGATTAATTATTGTAGTTAACTATTAAATTATTAAAGTTTTGGAGAAGAGCTTCCGAACACGCTCGCGTCACCGTATCCCCTCTCCAAAAAAATCAATTGCAAATAACATTAGGAAACATTCTTTAATTTTTATTATTATGATGAGAAACTATATAGTGGTTAATTTGTTAACTTATTTATTTAATGATCCATATATTGAAATTATATTATAGTCACATACCCCATTTTAGACATTTTTTTCCTCCCGCTACCCTTGGTAAGGGAGGTATAGGGATCGTGCTAAAAATCGCATATCGAGATTTTGGTAAATGACCACGTTTTAAGGTGCCTAGAATCCATTTTTAACATTTTCACGATGATGTCTGTGTGTATGTATGTATATATATCATTCAGAAAGTTTTGAAACCATGTATTTCTACCTTATTCTAATATGGAAATATCTGATTAGATTTTGGTGGCAATCGGATAACCGGAAATGGCAGTTTACTTGAAGCTCAAGATAGTTTTTCTTCAAAAAATACCTTTAAATGTAATTTTTTCTCAATTTGTTACTATAAAAATTAAAGAATATTTCATTTTCTACAAGTTTGCTTTAATACTTTTTCTATATATTGTATGGATAAATTTATAAAGTAATATAAAAATTATATACATAGGTAAATGGCGGGAGGTACTGTGTTGGTCACATCAGATATTTTATTTTTCGTCTCCGCACCTTAAAATTGGCACCAATCGACTCAGCTTGACGGGTAGAATCCAAAATATATTAGGTTCTTCTGATTTTCACATTCCATAAAGTAAACATTTGCCGAGAATAAAATAAATATTTTATTTTAATCTATGACAAAATGTATTTTGTGAATTAATGCTACATATTCCATTGTGTTGAGTTAAAATCATTTTCTAGAATTTGATAAATCATTAATTTATTTTACATTTTTTATCAAAGTTATCGTTTAATAGGAAAAATGGTGATTCAGTGGTTAACGCATTAATTTACTTACTGAGATTGTGAGTTTAAATACATAATATCCGTCTTCTGTCAACATTTATTTAAACAAAATATCGTAGTTTTTAATTAATTCATGACAAATTTCCAAAATTATTTCTTAAAATATCATTCAGTTTAATTAATTTTAATATTTTTACATAGACGTCATAAGCAACAAAAATGACATTATTCAAAATTAAATTTGAAAAATATTTTTTGGATTAAAATAAAAATATAAATGAAAATGAAGAAAACAAACAGTTGATAATAATGGGATATTCCGACATTTTCAATTTTTTTTTTTCATTATTTCAGATTTGTAGAACTATGAATATATAATTTTATGTAAGAAAATTTATAATAATCAAGTGAGATGAATTTTTAAAACATTCATCGAAATTCGAATTTTCTATCATGGTGCGCTTATGACAAGCATCCGCCTATTGACATCTGCAGCGAACTTCAGCGCCTAAACACACGTGTTCATAGATTCCTATTTGCCTGTTTTTGAAAAAAAAAAACGTAAACAAACATATATTAAAGAAACACGTAATAATTAATATAGTTTGGTTAAAGAAAGATGACTAATCAAGGTCACTTAATCGAAGAAAGAACACACAGTACTTTATACAGCAGTAGCTTATCAACATTTCATATTAATAAGAAAAAGATTATTTACCGTATGACTATGTAATTAATGTAGTGTGACAGATATATGTAAAAGGTGACATTACTTTCTAACACACTACAGATAATGAAGACGTTTGTCGTAGACTTATACATATCTAATTCTGCTACACTGCCCTCTTTGCTAATGTTTACCCAATTCATGTTTGTGTTTTGCAAAACCATAAGTGTGGAACATAAATTTTTGAAAAAGGCATTATTTAATTTTTTTTAAATAAATTACTATTTTTTTTCAGTTCAAATGTATCCAAAAATATTTCATTCATTTGAAGTTACCTGAAAGGAATATTATATCAGACGCCTTTTAAATGACCTTGAATAGTCATCTTTCGTGTACCAAACTATAACACAAAGAGAATGAAATATCAAATACAAATTAAACGCGCATAATAACTGCTAGCACGAACGACGAAATATAACTAGACAAAACATTCATTATTTTTTTTTTATTTCGGCTGGCCAGAAAGAGAGATTTAGTCCAAGAATTTCTCACTAGATGCTATCCAGTGTTAAAATATTTATTAATTGTTTATTATAATTACAAAATACAAAATTATTGAGTTTACCGGACAATAAATATATACAAAAACAAGCTAACCTCACAACCGACAAATCAGTTCTTTTTATAAAGTTACACTAAATTTCTTTTCCTTTTCTTTCACATAGTATTCTAAATAGTCGAAATCCCTTTTCAGACCTGTTCTTGCAACAAGAAGGCATTTTTAAATACATTTTATAAGAGAGGAAACTCACTAGCAGTTCGCCATTTGGCTCCAAATATTGAAAGGCAGAAATTTGCTACAAGATATTTTAACACCTTTGCAGAATTATATACTTGATCAAAACCCTCTGAACAATCGCGGAACACAATTATTAAATTTAATTTTAGATATTTATTTTAAAATTAGAATACACAACGAAACGAAAGTTATTGTAAACAATGTAACAAGAATAAGATTTTTTTTTATTCCGGTATCTTATTTACTAAGATAGATAGGTACTGATTTAATCGACTTAAAATATGTTGGATTATAATTCGTTTGTTGGTTTTAATCGTAATTTAGTAGTTTTATTTTTTATATACATTATTAAGAACAATTGCGCCTCTAATGAGCAATGTCCAAACTATACTAAACATATCTCTATCTCTAGTTGTCTCTGTCTGGTCAGCCAAATAAAAACAAATCAAATGAAGTTTTGTCTAGTTATATTTCGTCGTTGGCTAGCACAGCTGCTAGCTCCATCTGTGTTTCTAATTGCATATATTCATTCTGAAATGAGAAACTTACATATCGAATATACGTCACTGTTTTCAAAGACGTTTCTAGCTATGTAAAGAATTTCAATTTTCTAACATCAAATTATGAATGAAAACTTTTACCTGAAAATGTTTTTTTTTGTATTTTTCTACTATATGAAAATGTAAACCATAGAAAAAGTTACTATCCATACCGGAATACCCCATTAGCTGATGATTTCATTTGTTTGAATGTCATAATCATTATTTTGACCCCATAAATTGAATAATTGCTACAATTTTTCCAATTGAAACAAATAAACATGGAAGTCCAACAGTGATAAATAAAATTGAATATCGTCAGTCGAAAGAGCATTCATTATTATTTGAATGTGGACTCGAAGAGAGAGATAGTTGAATATTACCATTGCCTCTCTTTTCTCAAAGTATTGTCCCAATCCATTTTGATATTTGTTCTCTTTTATTTTGCCGTGGTGTTTGACGTATATATGAGTAATCAATTTTGTTATAACAATGATTTGTTAGCTGATGATAAATTCTAGAAAAAATTATAACACCGAAACAAAAAATTATTTAATACATTTTTAAATACTGTTTTAAATTCTATCTAAAAGGTCATGGTAATATTTCACTATACCTTGCTCTCCGAGCTTGTCGTCTTTGTCTAAAGAGGTTATTTCAGAACTCAGTAGATAGCAAAAGTAAAATTTTAAAATCATAAGTCGCCATTTGGAAATTATTTGCATATTTGCAAAAATAGAAAACAGCAAAATATACAGTTTTATCTATATCTAGTGACGTATGCATTTTTTTCGGATAAACAATACACCGGTACAATGACCTAAGGGGGGAGCTTTGTTTAATTTAACCGGCTATGTCTCTTATAGTTCTCGAGATTCCCACGCTGGATACGTTATCCTGGACATTTTGTATACTAGTTTTATTAACACTGAAAGTTTTTTATTAATTATATAAAAACTCATTCTCAAAATTAAGAAGTGTTGACATTGGTTGTCCTTTCATTAAGACACATGTATTTGAACTAATAACCGACATTTCATATTATTTATTTATTGTACGGCGATATAATAAAAAATATGTACATAATACAACATACTCGTACAATAAACATACAGTACCAATACTTTAATCCGAAGCCACGTTAATCCGAACATCCAGTAATCCGAACATGAGGTAGAAGTAAGGTAATCCGTACAAGGATTATTTAATCCGAACTTTGGAATAAAATTTCTCCAAACGCAACAACTAGCAGACTAGCACCTGCGATCCATGGAAAAAGATATCAAATTTTGCTTTAGTTTCTAACCTTGAAGTGGCGGATGTGATAACCATTTCAGTCTGAGATTGCAACTGGTGGATGTATATGTATAGATACATTGTTTAATAAATAATAATACATAATATTTCGGCAACTGGCGATCACAGTCGAAATGAACGAAAACAAAGCAAAATTTACGATTTTTTTCCAGATTTATTTATTTATTATTCAAATGGGATATTTTAATAAGAATGCAAACCTGGTGGCGAAATTTAGAACTAGAACAAGGGAGCAATATTATTTAATTGGTATATTTTTGCTTATGAACTATAAGAACTATAAGAGATACAATGTCGATTAAATGGAACTTTTTGTGCACCTATAGGGGGCCATCTCAGATGTGCTTGTGTTTTTCCAAAAATTCTCATGGGGCACTAGATAATGGCGAAAAACTGAATTTTGTTGATTTTTCTTTTTCAAATAACTTCTAAACTATTAGTAATATAGAAAAATGTGCCAAATAAAGAAGTTAGATATTTTTATTGGCTAACCAGTGGCGTACAGAATAAATTTTTATATGTGTAAATTTTCGAGATATAACAGAAAGTTATATATTTTTAAATGGAACCCATATCTGATTTTACTCTAAAAATATACTTATTTTTTTTCTCTATTCAATGATGTAAAGTTTATTGTGTCTCGTATTTGTTTAATTCCCAAAATTTAATTTCTTACGTTATTTTTTCCGAATTTTGTAATTATTTTCACAAAACCCATCATTATTTTTAATTCTATTTAATTGAAATAATTCATTTTACGACTTTTTTGCTCGATATTTTTATTCTAAACTTACAATTTACACTATAACGTGTCAAGAGAGACCCAATAAAAATATATGTTTTGATTTGAATTTGATTGATTTTTGGGCAAAATTTTCTAACGAAGTAAATTATTTAAATAAAACTAATATTTCTCAATAGAATTCTTACCAATATTTCCAAAATATCACTAAATTTACTGTAAAATAAGGAAAAAAAAAATTTCGAGGTGAAATAAATACAAAACTTAACATTTACATCAATGAAAATAGAAAAAATATGTATTTTTTTTGAGACCAAAATCAGATATGTGTTCCATTTATAAATATATAACTTTGTCATATCTCGGAAATTTACGAATATTCAAATTTATTTCGCACGTCACTGGTTAGGCAATAAAAATAACTAACTTCTTTATTTGAAACATTTTTCTTGATTATTAATAGTTTAGAAGTTATTTGAAAAAGAAAAAAAAATAGTTTTTCGTCATTGTCTAATGCCCTATGAGATTTTTTGGGAAAAACAAAAGCACATTTGAGATGGTCCCCTATAGGTGCACAAAAAGTTCCATTTAACCGACACTGTATCTCTAATAGTTCTCGAAATCCCAATGGTGGTAGCTCTACATGGGACACACTGTATAGTGAACAATAGATAATAGAACTTATATTTACAATTAATTAAACTATTATTATCTAATATTTATTGTAAATCTGGCCCGAAGAAAAAACTAAACGGTGAAGATAACCTAACAACTACCGAATAAAGTATAATAATTAATCTACTGCTACAATTAATAAAACAGGAAACAAAAAAATATACTCTACCTATAATAAAAAATACAAGAAAAATCAATCAAAAACAACTGACAGCAATGTTACGCTTATGGAAGTTAAACAAAAGTGCTCCCTTGTCGAAGGTTTGACGTTGGTGCACAATGCCATCTCTACGTAGTGAAATATTCCAATAGAACATTTACATCCCAATACTAAATTGACGTTATTTACACAATTTATGCAATTCAATAATGTTGACAGTGTTTTTCAAATTAAAATATTCTAAAATTGTAAAAATTTTGTGCACTTTTATTTAATATTGTTTATTATAGTTTGCAAAATGAAGATTTTGTAAATCAGGTACTTATAAGTTTATTGGAATATATTTGATATTTGAATTCTTGTTATTTATAATGTTGGAATTGTTTTTTGTTGATTGTTTTAGTTCCGTTGCTGCGGTTTGAGTAGCGAGGGCTTCCTGGACTGGTCAAAGAATGAGTATTTTAACTGCTCTTCTCCGAGTGTAGAACGATGTGGAGTTCCTTTCTCTTGCTGTATCAATGCTACGGATATTAGCTCCGGTTTGCTGAATATTATGTGTGGATATGGCGTACAAACTCATTCCGTAAGTACAAATCGTAATTTAAAATATGCTTTATTTAAGTAGTAAGCTAATAAATTGAATAAATGAAATGATGATACATTGTTTAGAAGGTAAAAATAAGAACATTTGAAAAGTTTTACATGCATTTATAAACAGTATACAGTGTGTTTGAAAAAGTGGTCACACCCTTTTATCTCGCTTACACATATTGCTTATAGGACATAATTTAATCAGTGCAATATTTGTCAGTACAATTGTAATAAAATACTTTCGTTAATTGTTGATCAACGATATAAATACTTATGACAGTTATATTATTATGTCATGAAAACAATTACTGTCATAGCCCTCTCACATAAGTATTAAATTACATCTCAACGATAAAAACCCTGCAAAAGAACATAATTATTTTTAACAAATGAATAACGTTAATATTAATAAAATTAATATTGCCGGAAAGAGGACGAAAAATGCAATCCAAATTTATAAAAAAATATTATAGGTTGTATTTAACTTTACAAAGTTGATGTCACTTCCGGTTATACCGGAAGTTCTACAATTACAATTTTTACACATTTCAATCATAAATATTGCACTGATTCCATCATGTCCTATAAGCAATACGTGTATCTGCAATAATAAGCGAGAAAAAAGAGTGTGTCCACTTTTTCAAACACACTGTATATGTCGTAACCAGATTAAATAAGTATATTAAATAAATACACCATAGTTTTAGCAATTAATTCACAATATTTAATACGTACTCCACTTACAATAATTATAAAAAAAAAAGAATGACATCATTGCCTGGTTGCAGAAATGGTCATCAACATATTATTTAATTAACGGATCATATCAAAACGAATAAATAAATGCAATGCGATTTTTTGACAGCAATGATTTAAATGTCATAAGAACAAGGAAACTAATTCGATTTTGTTCATTTTCATGGTCCGTTAATTAAACAAAGTGTTGATGAACGTTTCTGCAACCGGTCATAAGTCTGGCGCATATTAATTGGACCGTAACTCGAACCCATAGTTAAATTATTATATCTTGATCAAAACAGTGATACGTATCTTTTTGGTCAAACATATTATCGTTTTTGCATTAAGAAACCAATTAAAATTTATTGTTAACATGTCAATGAAGTACGATTGTTACGCGTGCGTTACGCGATTAGGTTATTCTTTTTAATTGAATTGAAAAGTGTCTTTATAGGCAGGTATAAGTATATTTACACGATCAAGTTTTACGTGAATTAAAATATCCAAGTGTCAAAAGTTAAATTAATAACTACATAAATTGTCATTGAATTTACATCACTTAATTTTTAGTATACAGGGTGTAACACCAAAACCGACCACCGCCATTATTCACTTTATTATTATAGTTACAAAAAAATATTATAGAACAAAGTTGTAGGAGACCAAGGGAAACATCCTATTAGTGAAGAAAATATTTTTTTAAACCAGTGGTTCTCAAGTTACAACATAAAATTATATTTTTTCAAATGGGATTATATATATTTTGTATGCCTATTCGATAGCGTATTTTTTTTTCTTATCCTTACATAACAAAAATATTGAGAAAAATTCAATTGAAATTTAAATAAATTTATTTTTTATAGTTATTTTCAGTAGGCTAATGAATGAAAAACAATTGAGCTTAAATTAAAATAAAACAAATATTTGTTAAAAACGATATAAACAGTGTTCTATTAGATTTCTGTCCTAAATGATTCAAATTGACAAATAGCAGTTTTTGTTTTTCATGCATAGCCTACTGAAAAATGAATATAAAAAACAAATTTATTTAAATTTTTATCGCATATTTTTCAATATTTTTATTATGTAAAGATATAAAACTAATACATGGTTGAATTCAGAAAAAAAGACGCTATCGAATAGGCATAAAAAAATATGTATAATCCCATTTGAAAAAAATTAACTTTATGATGCAACTTGAGAACTACCTATTGGTTTAAATAACTATTTTCTTGTTTAATGGGATGTCCCCCTTTATCTCCTATAAGTTTGTTCTATAGTATTATTCTGTGACTATAATTATAAAGAAAATAATGACGGTGTTCGGTTTTGATGTTACATTCTGTATATCCATTAAGATTTCAATTACTTCTCTACTCCATTTTGCTATTTTTCAGTTCAATATCACTCACTTATAACATCCTCTAAAATTAAAAACAAAAGAGTTATTTCAAGTTGAAATTTAAATATCATATTTCTTATTTTAATACAAATATGGCATTGTTGCTATGGAAACAACAAAAACTAACATTAAACAAAGAACAATTGACATTTTGTTTATTTATTTACATTATTAATAGCTGCTGTCAACAAAATGGAAAAATATACTAATGATGAATTAGTTGATATGCTTTTTGTTGATGCAAATTGTAATGAAAAATCTATAGCTAATGCATAAAAGTATTTAGAACTATGAGTGCCCGTGAGGTGACGCCTGGTAAGCGCCCACACGGTACAAATTTTTTATCATTACCGATATCTGTGTACAAAGCAGATGGCACACCCAGCAATGGGTAATATGCCGTGATGATATATTTATTTATTTTATTTCCTAATAGACGTAAACATATCAGTGTTAGTTAATAATTAATTTCGTTACTTCTTTTTGTTCTTTCCATGGCAACAATGTCGTACTTGTATTAACATAAGAAATATAATATTTAAATTTCAACTTAAAATAACTCTTTTGTTTTTGATTTTAGAGGCATAGTGATAATGAAATTTTATATTCAGATAAAAATAGTTATTTTCGTAACTAGTTATGAAAAATACCAAATATCATACAAGTTACGAACATTATTTTTTTAGACGAATAAATAAATTTTACTTTATTTATAAAACTGAAATTTAGGTTCAAACGTACGGACAGCTGACAAATGAATAATGTATACATATTTATCTATTACAAATGTTTATTATACATTTTTAATTACATATTATTAAATATTTACCAACTGAACACATTTTAACTTGTCTAGCTAGAAAATAATGACATAGTAACCTAGCAACCGTGTCAACTATTACGATATGAAATATATCGTAACACAAATGTCATAAGTTCAACTTTCAGTGTTAGGATACTATGTTGATATGTCTTTCTTATGACAATGGTCGTATAAAAAATTTTTTAAATGGTACCACTTTCAATATGGCATTCCATTTTAAAAAATGTTATTTTGTTGAATAAGTCGCGTATTTGATGTTCACTTGTTTTGCATTTTTCACCATTAAATTTGTCGTATGATATCGCCCACTTTTTTCCATTTAACCGTCTTTGTATTTCTTCAAATAAGAAAGTTAGCAATGGGGGCCCGCTTACGGCAGACACACTGTACACATCAAAAATATAAACACAAATGACATTTGACAGTTTGACAGTCAAAAATTTTAGGGACTGTTTCAGTTTTTCGTTAAAAGTCTATTCATCTGTCTCCCTCGCACAATGATGGGAGTGCAAGAGAGATTCAGATATATTACCTTGATTCATAGCCGTACGAATAACGTTATTTTCTGTCAGTGTCACCGACATTGACACTGTGTCAGTATCTTATTTTTCACATATTTGGTTTTACTTTTGCTAATAAACTTACCAGTTGACTTAGTTTTGAATTTTGAATAATAATAATTATAATAAAAAACTAACAGTAGTATCTTATGTACCCTCATAAAAACTAAATAAACGACACTACTGATGGGCGGAACTAAAATCTTAATTCATTCAATTAGTAGATGATCTTGATCGGACATCTTTAAAAAATGTTACTGTACATATTTAATCAATATACTCGTACATTAATCATTTATTTGTTTTTCAGCTGATGTTTTCAAAACAGCTGTAGTATAATAATTAAATATTTATGAAATTCTTGAAGTGTTAACAGTCATCAAATAAATACAAATACTGGTATCTCAAAAGTGATACCCGTGCAGTCCTACAAATAAAAGTGACGGTTAAATATTTAACATTTTTTTTTTAAATGAAAATTAAATTACTTTTTCTAAAATGATTTAGCTATTCCTAAAATTATTATTTTTTCTGGAATAGAATATAAATTTTCTGAAATTTACTTTTCCTGCTGTCGAAATTGAAAAGGTATAGTTTTTTTAATGGTTAATACTTTACGTAAAATGATTAGACAGAAGACGCACGGCGTCAACCTGAAAAAACCTTATAAAATGAATTATAACTTGTACAAATTATTGGGTGTTATTTATGTTTAAAAATCTGTTGTGGCCAGCACAATACCTCTCGCTATATTCATTTTATGTTGCATAGGGCGCGAGTAGTTATGTGACTTTGTTAGCCTTTGCATGCAGATATGGGGGCCCGTAATAATGTACATAGGTGTCAAGTATCATAAATTTTCATTCAAAACATTATGATTTTCCAAATCCATGTGGATAATTTTCCTCGCCAAGTACAGTAAAAATGTCCGATCAAGGTCGTCTACGAATTGTATGAATTCAGATTTTTGCTCCGCGCATTATGGCAAATTCAGTAGTGTCGTTAGCTTAGTTTTTATGAGATACTACTGTTATCTTATTATTATAAAAATATATGTTACAATAAAAGCATTCAAAATTCAAAAAAAAATCAACTGGTAAGTTTATTAGCAAATGTAAAACCAAATATGTGAAAAATAAGATACTGACACAATGTCATTGTCAGTGACTCTGACACAAAATAACGTTATTCGTACGGCTATGAATTAAGGTAATGTATCTGAAATAATAAATAAACTTACGTTACAGCGAATGTATTATCAACAACGAGCACCGTTTTAAAGTGGAATGTCTATCCTTATTGCACATGCTTATAGCTTTTGCAAAGGAAAGAGATAAATGTATGCCAATTTGTTAATTCGTTCATGATACAGATGACCTTGATCGGACATCTTTCAAAAATTTTACTGTATATTCCATAGTATTGATGACATAAACAACATGATATCAGAATATTTTGAAATTTTAAATAAAAAAATATGACATATGACATTTGTGACATCTATGTAAATAACTACTAGCTGTCATTCTGACACGGACCCACAAATCTGCTTGCCAAGACCAACAAAGTCACATGTCTGCTCGCGCCCTATAAGTAACAAATTTAACATTTCTTGAGTAATTTTGTCCTATTCTTCTAATATGTTCAAAATTCTTCAAATTCATTGACGGTATTAGCGGTATTTCTTAAGGATAATATTAACATACCTATAATTTAAATACATATTTAATTAATAATACAATAGTATATATTAAATGTACTCGTATTTCCCAGAAAAAATTGATTTTTAACACTGACATTTTGCATTTATCTGTCAATTACAAACATTTAAATATATCAACTGCAACGAGATTAATTACGACAGATTATTCTATATTATTATATACTGTATCTCCAAACCTATACGAGATATAATAAAAAAATTAAATGTGTCAAATTGAGAATTTAATTTTCTTTAATATGTATTACCAAGAAAAAATTTCAACAAAAATAATATTTAGAAGATTTGTTTTCAAGAATCTGCTACTTCCGCTTATCCAATTGTTACCAAAATCTTTTCAGATCTTCCCATTGGGAAATACGTAGTTAAACAAATATAAAGTCTTATAGTTTTTGAGTAATCGTCCTTCCAACGTCTCACACACATACACACACACATACACATACACACACAGACATCATCGTAAAAATGTTAAAATCCTATTGTAGGGACCTTAAACCGTGCTTATTCATTAAAATCTGGATATGCGATTTTTAGCATGAATCCAATACCTTTCTTAGCGAGAGGTAAAAAAAGAAGAAAAAAAACTAGTATTAAGAAACGTATATGTTAATGCAATTTTCAATTATTTCATAGATTGACTTAGAAATAATTGTAAATTTCATTTATATTTACGTTACTTAATACAAGTATTTTTTTCTTCTTTTTTTGAAAATAAATAACACCTAATAATTTCTATGTTATATTTCATTTTATAAGGTTTTACAGCTTAATGACGTGCGTCTTCTGCCTAATCATTTTTATTATACTTAAAGAGTTTGTGAATATAATTCCATACAAAATAATTACTTATCAAAAATACAAATGCATCTAAAATAAATAAAATAAATATATCATCACGGCATATTTTCCATTGCTGGGTGTGCCAATCTGCTTTGTACACAGATTTCGGTAATGATGATTACATATTTGTACCGTGCGAGCGTTTACCAGGCGTCACTTCACTGGCACTCATTGCTAGAGTGAAGAGTGCACCACATGGGTCTATTTTGTGCCATTTAAAATTCGAAATATTTGGCGTCGGTCGGGATAGAACCTGGTTCACCAGATTCGCGACAAGACACTTAGAACCCATAACCCATAATGCATCTAAAAGGTAAAATTTGTTGAAATATATGCTTATGGTTTCACTAAACAACAAATTTTAACTATATTATGTTACAAAGATTCAAAATAAGGAAAGGAAAACATTATTTGAAAGTTATGTCTATGAAATTAATTGTGAAATATTTTATTGCAATCATTTTAAGATAACCTATTTTAACCATGAAGCGTGGTTAGCGACTATTAAATAACAGTAACCACAACTATTAGTCAAGCGTGTTAAGGCAATAATAACTACCCTTATAGGTACCGCAAAGATAAAAAAAAAATATCAGTGAAAGAATTAATAACAATAACTAATTAGAAAAATCTTATTATGAATAGGTATTGTTTCTGTATATGAATGAAGTAATTTAATCTTTGTTAAACTCCAAGAGTTTTCTTTATTAAAGTTCATTATCACACGATGATTCATATGTTTTACGCTTTGTGGATTTGAAAATTACAGTTTATTATTTATCATTCAACTTCCGTCACAGTTATGATGATGATAAATAGGAATTCAAAGGAAATACCGTAAATAAACAAACATAATATCACTTTAATTATCAATAAATAATCATTTGTGGTTATAGAAAATTTATATAGAAGACACAATGAAATTGTGCGTTGGCTTTTGCCAATTGGCAAGGGCGCGCGGCAATGAATTAGTACAAATTTATCTTTCTTTGGGACTTAAGGGCATAATTAATAGATTGTAACACGGGGGAATTTTCCCGAGTGTTATAATCTTGATTATGTCCTTGGTACATACGTTTTATTTTGGTTCTCCAAATTCAAGGATTCAATAGATATAGTCAAATTTCTCTAAAAATGGCATTCCAATATGATGACGTCATTTAGTTAAACTATATGAGCCAGGTAGTCGATGGAGCTACATCTATAGTTAAAATTATGGACTCTCGAGTAAGAATTTTATTAAACTTATAAAATAAAATACAATTATTATGCAGGGTGAGTCTGGAAAGACGTCCCCACCCTTTAACTTTTTTATTATAAGTAATAGAAAAAAATGGCCCATATAAAGTTTTATTATTTTATATATACTATTTTGTCAGATGTAGATATTTTTTATAAAGTCAGGTTTACAAGATACAATCATAAACTTTAATATTTTAAAAGTAACCTATAATTATTTTTACTAAAATATGAACCGCCATTTTTTTTTTCTCTTTTCAACGATGTATTAGTTTTAATTAATGTATATGAAAAAATTCGAGATAAACAAGATAATTGAGATATATGGGAAATAATTTTTATTCAAGTATTATAGGTGGCTATGTGAAAATAAACAAAATGTAACAATGATAACACATAGCCACCTACAATATTTGAATAAAAATTATTTCTCATATATCTCAATTATCTTATTTTTCTCGAATTTTTTCAAATGTATTAATAAAAACTAATACATCGTTGAAAAGACAAAGAAGTGGCGGTTTATATAAAATAATTATAGGTTGATATTTAAAAAATAGAAGTAGATAGTTGTATCTTGTAATCCTGACTTTATAAAAAATATCTATATCTGCCATCAAATATCATATTTAATATAATAAAACATTTATATGAGCCTTTTTTTTCTATTACTTGTAATAAAAAAGTTAAAGGGGGGTGGGGGGTTAGGGGCGTCTTCTTAGACTCATAGGCCCGTACTACGATCACGGTTTTAACTAAAACGTTGTTTTAAGAAGTGTCAGATATCATTATTTAATAACAATAATAAATAATATCGAATTTATCAAAATATGTTTTAAAAGCAGAACATAGTTTGTATTCAAACAAATATTTTTTAAAAAATCGAACATACGTGCAAAATTAAATGTTGAAATTTGAATTTGACATTTTTTAAAACAGCGTTTTAGTTAAAACCGTGATCGTAGTACGGGCCATACTGTATAACAAAACAACTTTGAATGCACAACGCAGAATTGATATTTAATTTAATTTTTTTGGCGACGAAATAGATCCACGATTATAGTATATTACATAACGAGCGTGGAAAGTGGTAAATAGCGTGCGGGTGTAGAGATTGAAGAACAAGGCGCGTAGCGCCGAGTGATTTAATACACGAGCATGCTAGACACTTTCGAGCGAGTTATGTACACTATTTTTCAGACGACCACAAAATATTTAAAAAAAAGTGTTTACACTAATACAGTTCTTATTGTTATAAACAAATTTTTATTTTATTTTTATTATTTATTATTTACAAATGTAATGTTAATAGTGTTGTTACTACAATTATAAAAGTTAACCGGGCTTTTATCTTGGAATGTTTTGTGTGATAAATTTTCATTTAGCAAAACCGCTGCCATCTGACGTTTGAGGTTAGGTTCGCGCGTAATCTAAAGTATATAAATAATACTAAATGATACAAAAATATTAGCAAATATAATAATTATTAATGTTCAACTTGACGGTTATTGTAAATTATCATATATTTTATTTAACTTTTTGCCGAAATGCCATCTGATGTCGATTAATGGAACTAAAAACTCATAACAGCACTAGTGTGTTAGATTCATAACATCACTAGCGTGTTATGTTGCACTTTCTGTTGTTATTTAGCGTGTTGTTATAGCTACTTTCGTAGGTGGTCGTCTGAAAAATTAATTTTTGATATTATTTACTGTCACATGAAACATCCAAAGCAAGACAAACGCTCTAAACTATAATAATATTCAGAAATAAGTACATAGGAAATACAGTACTGAGAACTATCATGTGATAAAATCAAAATATAATACCTACTTGACGAAAGTAGAATTATGGAAATATTTACACGTTTCTCTTCCACAAAGTATGCAAAAGCATTCAAAATATTTTTTACGCCGTTTCGATATTTTTTTACTGCTCAATTTTTGTTTGTCACACATCATACAAATTATTCATGTAGCTCAATTTACGACACACGGATGCAAACGCTACGTAAAAATAAAACAATCAAGACAACATATGTGATTTCTCTATTCATACTGTGCAATCACGTGACCACATTGGAATGCCATTCTAAGAAAAAATTGACTAATTTACATATTCGTTATCGTTGTGCTGGCGTTGTGAATTTTAAGTATGCTGTAATTTCTACGTAATTTGTTGGTGTTGCTATGTTTTTGTTATAAACAATTTAGTGTCAAATGAAAATGACAAATATCGATTATTCCAAAGAAATATCGAATGACTTTGAGTCTGCACAGAGCAAGTTAGTACCACAGAAGTCAAAAGACGTATACGAAAAAGAATACGAAACTTTTGCGAGTGGCGGTGATCAAAAAATGTGATTAATCGAATTTGCTGTGTTGTCTGATATTTATCCATAAAGCAAGATTTTGATATGTTTGAATAGCTGTTGCCTGGTAACTTCATAGGCCCTGGGCCCATAAAAGCTTAATTGCGCCAGATTGACCATGTTATGTTAAAGAATTTTATATTCCATAAAAGGAATAAGGTTTGACTTTAAAATAATATACGTTTTTCTTCAAACGTCATAAAAGTAGCATCTTTTGTGACTTGATTCACAAGGTAGAAGTTTAATTTCTACGCCGCCGGAGTAGAAATAGCTAATTTCTACGCCGCCGGCGTAGAAATAAAATAAATAAATATCCATAGAAACTATACAGAATCAACGAATAAGAAGTTGTCTCAATAAAATAAACCTGTAATATCGCCCTAAATGTCACTATAACACGCTTGGTAACCTAAGAATAAAGTTACTAAATACGATTCATAGCTGTCAAATTTAAATATATAACCTGTGAATTGAAATATAAACAGAGTTTACTTTTGAGGAAATAACATTATTAAAGAATAGCAGACTTACAGATTACAATTACAGGGACGGTAATCAGCATAAGAATACTTAGAATTAAAGTGATAAGAAAAGATTATATTGATTTGCAGTGATTCGTGGACATATCTTTCAGCCACACTATTAGATTTCCATCCAATTGAACTTCAGGCGACTTACATTACATTATAATCCTTCAAATTCCGACATAATTGCACACAAGGAGGATATAAAATTGCACAGATTTTATGTAAACGTCAAAACGTGAAAAAATTCATTTCAATGTTTATAACCAAAAGGGAACAAATAAGTATCCATAGCTACAGGGCAATTGAAATCGCAAACGTGTCGCAAACGTAATTTACGTAAAATGTGACGTCAGTAGTAGATATTTTTCTTTAAATATTTACGTTTGAAGAAAAAATATAATGTGTCATTCGGAGTAAAAGTGTCTTTGTGTGCCTCGCGTGCATTTATCCGACTCGCTTCGCTCGTCGTTTAAACTACTACGCTCGTCACACAAAATCTCACTTCTACTAACTTCTAACACAATATACTATTCTTAAAACTAGTATATTTTTTCTTCTTTTTTAAAAAGTAAATAACACCTAATAATTTCTACAAATTATTATTTTTTTATAAGGTTTTTTTCGGGTTGATGACGTGCGTTTTCTGCCTTATCATTTTTACTATATCTACCACCTATGCTACGCATATTTCCAATTATTGACCATGAAAGTTATTTGAAACAAATTTTTATGTGTTGAAATAGATCAATTATTTGAGTGCAGTTATTAGCCCGAAAATGAGATGAACATCTACGTCATAATATTAAAAAAGTTATTATGACAACGAATATCAATTAAGACTTTGGAACTACATATTGCTTTCACTGTAAATGAAGTTTAAAAAAAATGTGGAGAACCCCATTGTTATTCATATGAATTTTGAACATAGTGTTCATACACTATACTTCATTTTACGGAAGAAAATAGTAGATGGCGCTTGAGAGGAAACCAAACTTTGATTAAAATTACAACAAAACATTGTTAAATATCATTTAATTCTGTAGATTTTGTTTGATAACTGCCAACTGACAGGTGATATTTGTTTTCGTTTTTGTAAACTAGGTTTGTATTCTGATCAATCAAAGGGCAGAATTCTTATCCCTATCTAAACCAATGCTATTTTCTTACATGAAATAATGTATAGTATAAAATAAATGTTTCTGTGTAGGTGGCAGAAGCATCGAAGAAAGTGTGGACCTCGGGCTGTATTGAAATAGTCCGCGTTTGGGCAGAACGCAACTTATACACTATAGCGGGAATCGCTTTGGGTATAGCTCTCTCACAGCTTTTTGTCATCTACCTCGCCAAGACATTGGAGGGCCAAATCGACCTGCAGAAGTCGCGCTGGAACTCATGAAACATTGCGTACAGGGTCTGTGGACCGGTTGAATATTTGTAGGTTATGTATGGGTGACAATTGTGACTGGAAGATTAGCTTTTGTTTGATTCGAAAGGTAAGAATGATTTTCTAAATTTGTTTTTTGAGTTAGGGTACATTTACAACCAATTTGAAGCATATTTAATTTTAATTTCAAGTTGAAATTGTATTGCTTTAAATTTCTGTCATAGAAAGCAGGGTTCTGTTCTGCCATATTTTAAAAATAATTGTGATATTGATATTATTATTTGCGATTCTTATTAAAAACTTATGACAAGGATAATCAGAACAGCAAACTTCATGTACAATATAAAAATATTAAATTAATTTTAGATTTAAGAGAAAACTTGGGGGTATGTGACTAAAATTTTATTTAATCCATCTAATTTTAAAATTAAAATGCCCGTATCTTTTAAATATTAATAGAATTCTAAAAAAAAACGACTTAAAAGCTCTGTGATTTATGTATGACGTCTTAGTACATATAAATATGAAAACAAAACATAGGCAAAGGAGATGTGAAACAAGAAGTAAAGTTAGTCGGAGCTATTCTAACGAATCTTTTCGATGACGTCCTATTATCGAAACTTTTATGAACGCGCCAGATCTGTAATGATTTTGACATTTTTTTTTCTCCGTTAAAATAAGTTTTTATTGATCTTTTACCCATTTTCTACGACTTAATTTATTACAATGGATCACAATTCAACAATTTCAATAATAATTATGACTGGCTACAATCTACAATTTCACTGACTTCAGTGGAATCTTGTAGCTTAGTTGGTTAGACGATCCTACTAGACATAGGAAGGTTTTGGGTTCAAATCCTGGTGCGGTTCATGAATTTTTCACAATTCCTTACTTCGTTAAAATAAATTTCATTGACTCTTATAGCCACTTTATACGACTTTCGGTTAAGAAAAAAAGCGCTTGAATGGTTCTTTAAATTAGTTCGATTAGAAATTGTATTAATATTTGGAGTTATTAAATGATTCTATATAGTCATTTATTTGTTCAAAATAATCCATAAACTGATGCACAATTATTTGTAATATTAAATAATATGCGCGCGCAGTCTGATTCTACCGGCCTGAAGTTAGCCCCGCCCAATCTAGCACCAACGTTCTTTTTTATCTCATTAGTTAGTGCTTTTTAGTGCACTATAAACGAACGTTAGTGCACATCGTATTATTGTATAAATTACAAAAATTATGGGTGGGCCAACTTCAAATTAAAATTTAAGACTTACTTAATATGTACCATATCACTAGTTAGTACATCGTTATATAGTGCTTTCTAATGAACCCAATAGTTTTGTTAGTGCAGTTACCATACACAAGAAATTAAGAAAAAACTCTGGATGGGCCAACTTCAAATGAAATTATAAGATTTAATTAATATGTACCTTATCACTAGTTAGTGCATCGTTAGTGCTTTTGAATGAACTCAATAGTTTCGTTCGTGCTATTACCATACACAAGAAATTAAGAAAAAAAATTACTCAATAATGAAATGTGCACTAACGTTCGTTTATAGTGCACTAAAAAGCACTAACGATGCACTAACTAATAAGATAAAAAAGTACTTTGGTGCTAGATTCGGCGGGGCTAACTTCAGGCCGGTTGAATTTCTTTCATTGGATCGTTAGGTTTATCTCTCCTTGTTTACCAACGCATCAGATTAACCCAAGTGACTTTAAGACCGCTTTAGTAATCGATTCAATTTGATCGGCTTTACGAAAATGACTGAGTCACATAAGCCGTTTTCGTAAAGTTGGTCAGAGCTATCCGACGGATTTATTCGATTACGTCATAGATATATCAGACCCATCCGATTATCGAAGCTTTTACGAACGCGTCAGATCTGTATATGATTTTGACGTTTAAATTTGCGGTTATACGAATAAAGAAGTTTAACTTGTTAAAATGGATAAGAAAATAACGCTTGTTTCTGTAGTTACACATAATTTTATATACAATAACTCAAGTGAGAGTGAAAGGCCACTTGAATCATTTGTTTAGATTATTTCGATCAGAAATTATTTCATATGGTCATGTATTTGTTCGAAAAACTCATAAAGACTTCACAAAGTGAAGACACATTTAAATAAATACATTTTCGGAAACACAAATGTTTACAATTTTAAATTTGCGCCCACAATCTGTACTAACCCTGCACGTGGAGCAGGCTTAAATTTTTTTATCGAAGCGGGTTTAAGAACGCGTCAGATTAACCCGATTGACTTTACGAACGCTTCAAATTGGATCGGATCAATCCAAATCGACTTTACGAAACTCCACCAATGGGGACTTATGATTTTGACGTCATCAACGGCGGATCGGCAGCGAACCTCTCTCCACAAAATTTAGAAAGGGACAAGAAATTTTTAGAAAGAGCGAGGTGATATACCATGGCCCAGTCGATCAAATGCTTTCCCTCTACAGCACCTCCCCGTTGATCCCATAATTTGTTATTTAGTCAGCAAAGTTTGGTGAAGTTATTATGTGTAGTGATTGTTATTAATGAAACATTGCGGAATCGAATCTTTCTGATTCTCACGGAGGGAAAACAAATTCGATTTCATCGTTTCAATTTGAAAAAACATGAACTGAATCCATGTAAACAATACAAATTTCACTGTTGAGAGAGACGGAAAAAAATAATGAAATTTCTTTTAGTGTATATCCACGTCTTAATCTTATTAAAGTCATACATAATTTGTCTCTGGATGTTAAATTATTAAATTTAGTTTTCTTTGGCGTTTTTTGGAAATATCTGTATTTCAACTTTGGCATAACTGTGGGATTTAACAAATCATATAGAACATTAAAATGTTCTACTGATAAGCCAGTGAAATATGTGTATTTTACAGCATCATTGCTTAATAAATTATAATTTTGTATTCAATTATTGACAAATTTAGTTTCATTTCTCGATGTCTCTACAGCACCAAATAACTTTCTTACATAATAATTGTTGACTGTTTGGGTACTACTTTCCTTATTAATCTTTATATCTGTTTGTGTGGGGTTGTTCTGCTTATTATCTATTTTTATCTGTGTTTTTATTAATATAAACTTGTGTCTCTTTATTAGTAGACAGCTTTATTAAAGTTGCTGTACTTGTTTTTCCAAAATAAGTTTGATTATGTTTGTCCACTTTACAAACATTTTTATTATTATTTTGAACATAATTAAACTTCCTTTTTTATCACATTACTAATTCATATTCAATTTATATTAATCATATTATTTCAACTTCCGTGTTCAGTCTCAGACATGTTAATGTTCCTTTTCAAACAATATTGTTGTGATCACGTGGGACCTAATATGGATCACGTGATAAATGTCAAACTTAGAGCTAAATCTTGCTCACTACAAAACTAATTATTAAATACTTTTTTACACACTAGATGGCGACCAAAATATTTGAATTGTATAAGTCCCCATTGCTAGTACGGCTTGTAATAAATGGACAAAAGTTAGTACGTTATTCAAAGTTATATTTAGGCTAGGGAATGTCAGTCTAAACCAGTCTAAACATACATGCCAAAATGCGACGTTGGGTACAGTTTAAAATTTTAGTATTAATAGTATCTCGTGGCCGTGTGCCTGAGTGTCTGGTCGCGAATCTGGGGACCCGGGTTCGATCCTGACCGACGCCAAAAATTACATCGCATTTTAATGGCACAAAAATTGACCCCTGTGGTACATTCTCCACGCCAGCAATGAGTGCCCGTGAGGTGACGCCTGGTAAGCGCCCACACGGTACAAATATTCCATCATTACCGATATCTGTGTACAAAGCAGATTGGCACACCCAGCAATGGGTAATATGCCGTGATGAAATATTTATTTATTTATTTATTTATTTAGTATCTTTGGCTATAAATGCTTAACTTAAAAATGAAATTTGCTGTGTTCAAATTAGGTTGTAAATGTACTTTTATTCTAGTATTTCGTTGAATATATTTTATTGATTTTCAAACAATACATATCTACAACCTTTGATTATTTATTTTATTCATGTTTTCGTAAAATTGTTTTTTTGTGGGCCAAATCTACAGACCATCAACTGAAAAATATTTTTATTTTTAAGGAGGAAGTTATACTTTACAGCACTAGTTCCGAAAGCTCTTATTTCACTGGACTGGTTTTGTAAAGTCCCAAAACAATGTTTATTGCTAAGATGACAAGTTAATATATATATTTCAGTTGTATTATTGCTTTGGTTGAAATATAATCAGAGATACTATTAATTTCGACCATATTTTAGGAAAAATTGTTCTGTAGATTTGGTCTTTTTAGCTCGAATCAAATAAGATATAAAATCTTCCTATTTGTGTTATACAAATGTTTATATTATTTAGAACTATAAGTACATGTTTGTTATTACCATATAACCAATTAATTAGATCTAAAAGTAATTTATTTCAAATAATTTTTAATATGTTGATGCTTGACGATACAATACATATTTATAGTGTGTTCATATTTGATATTTTGCCGTCAAAGAAATAATGTTTGGTTATTATAATAAAGTATGAAACAATGTGTTCAAAAAAAAAAATGAACAAGCAACCGTATGTGAATTTAAAAGTATTTAGTTAAATGTCAATTTGACCCGAGATATTGTCAAAAATGTTATCAAATGAAATCAAAGCTTTTCTTCTTGAATTTTATTTTAGAAATGGAGATAAATTAGAAAATGGGGAATGGCAATTTACTGTATCCTTCTTTATTATCTTTCCTCCTTAAAATTACATTTGAAAATAAATTTTAATCATTTATCTTTTGTAATAATAATCAGACATACGTTTCTCTGTTTATAACCTACTCCGAGTTAGATATTTTTTAAAACACTGTATTTTATTATTGAACGAGTATATAATGCCTGAATGAGTAATCGCCGTTATACACTAGTAAAATACTATACATTATTTTTATTTTATAATTCATGGGAAAGTTGCTCTTTTTGGTCGAATTTTGATTTAAAAAATATCAAACTTTTTTTCCTTAATTTGTGAAATTACAATTTTTAATTAAATGGTTATTTCTTCAACAGTAGAATATGAACTTTGAAGACACTATAGGTTATTCTCAAAGTCAATTTAGTTGATATAAAGATAAAGTGTCATTTGATATATACTTCATATTTACGTTTGCATTTTGAATGTTTTTTAGACCAAAGACTGTGAAATTTGACTTTTATACTATGATAAGCTCATTTAGAATAAATAATCGGGATAATAAGATTAAATTCAAATGAGTCCATCCACTGTGTAATAAGTAGTATAACCTGAAAGGGCTTTTTATACGAATATATGAATATTTCTTTGGTACAATGCAACATAATGACAGAGGGGCAGTAATATTGCTTAAAATACCTGAGATTTTTTTATACGAACCCTGCTAATTTGCAGAATTAAAAAAAAATAGTAGTTATGTATGTATAAATCGAAATGTACAGTAGCAAAATAAAAAGTGGGACACGTTATTTATGAATATTGTTATATAAAACGTCCAAAATATGGAGAGTGATTCATCCGTCTCTTCTTTTTTAATAACTCGATTATTTTAAATATGGGAAAAATATTCATATAAAGTTTATTTTATATTACATATAAATCTGCAGTGTAATTTTTTTACAGATGTTCCATTTTTATGCACTTATATTTAACTTTATATTTTCAAATGAACAGCCTATATATTTATTCAAATTTGAAAAGTACATGAAATTTGCTATCCAATAGTATAAAACATTAATATGTTATATTATTAAAAAATACAATGGCGAATAATTAAAATATTACATTTTTATTAAATACAGAAGGCTATTTTTTGAATTAGGTTTGACTGATTATATTAATAAAAGGTATTAATAATGAAATATCGGATTGAAATAGATGAAATATATAATTAATTTATTTTCTTTAAATTTGAAACGTGTACTATAATAGTATATTACATAACGAGCGTGGAAAGTGGGAAATAACGTGCGAGTTGTAGAGATCGAAGAACAAGGCGCGTAGCGCCCAGTGATTTAATACACGAGCATGCTAGACACTTTCGAGCGAGTTATGTACACTTTTTTTCAGACGACCACAAAATATTTCTTAAAAAAGTGTTTACACTAATACAGTTTTTACTCTTGTAAGCAAATTTTTATTTTAGGCGGTGTACAGTCAATAATATCTTCGTCACTTGTGTCCATGTTTGACGCTAAAAAATGATTAAGTTTAATACGTAAACACAAAATTTCACTTTTTTACTTTGAAACACGAAACCGCTACCGGCTGACGTTTGAGGTTAGGTTCAACTACCGGCGCTCGGCGCAACTCAATCCGTTGGACGCGCGTAATCTAAAGTATATAAATAATACCAAATAATACAAAAATATTAGCAAATATAATAATTATTAATGGTCAACTTGACGGTTATTGCAAATTATCACATATTTTATTTAACTTTTTGTCGAAAAGCCATCTGATGTCGATTAATGGAACTAAAAACTCATAACAGCACTAGTATGTTATATTCATAACATCACTAGTTTGTTATGTTGCACTTTCTGTTGTTATTTAGCGTGTTGTTATAGCTAATTTCGTAGGTGGTCGTCTGAAAAAATAATTACATGCAAAGCCTTTGGTATTTAATAAAAATGTAATACATATTTAATCATTCGCTATTGTATTTTTTATTAATATAACATATGAATATTTTTATATTGTTGGATAGCAAATTTCATTTACTTTTCAAATTTGAATAAATATATACCATGTTCCATTTGAAAATATAAACTTACATACTATTACGTAAAAATAGTACATCCTGTAGTTAGAAAAACCTATAATGCAGATTCATAAACATTTTAATATAAAATAAACTTTGATTTTTTTTCCATAATATTTAAAATAAACGAGTTATTAAAAAAACAAACGGATGAATCACCTGTATAGTCATTTTTGTAACTGAAACGAATGCAAGTATTCCAAAACACTCGTTCTGGAATTTGCATGGAATTTCAAAGTCATGTTTTTCGCATGTGTTGCAAACTATTTTTTTGCAATCGCCCGCAAAAATAAAAAATACATAATGTATATTAAATTTTTGATCATGACAATAGGGTATTCCGGTGATACGGAATTTATGCAAAATAGTAACTTTTTTTTCTATAGTTTGCAATTTACATGTTCGTGTATTAGAAAAATGTAATAAAACATGTTTAGTAAAAAGTTTTCATTCATAATTTGATGTTGAAAATTAAAATTCCTTACAAATCTATAGACGTCCTAGAAAATTGTGACGTTAATTTGATATGTTGTTATATACAGTTAGAAACACAGATGGCGCTAGTAGCAAGTACTTGCGTATATTTTGTTTTTGACATTTTATTCATTTTGTTTGCTGTAATTATTACGTGATTCTTTGATATTTGTTTGTTTATCTCCGTTTCTTGTTCAAAACTTGTAAACATGCATAATTTTTCTTATTTAAAATTATATTATTCTTACACATCTGAACTAATGAAAAATTCCTGAATATCCCATCCTTGTTCAGAATATGGGCAATAAATGACGCATCACATTTTTTGTTAAGCGTATTATACACTTCAATCTCCCAGGAGCAAATAAAATTAGTACCCAAACGGTAATAGTCAAACAGTATTGTTTAAATGCGTCTTGGGAATTATAATAGGCTTATAATAATATCAATGTGCCATTGATCGGCTACATATGGTCATAGTAGTTGCGTAGTCATGCATCAATTCGACGAAACACTACCATCCAAATATAACTTTAACACCATCCACATTCATACAAGCTTTTTTTCTTGCTTATACTAAATTGTCTCTTATTCAAACGAACTAATAACATCCATCCACTTACACATGGGACGTATTGAGTTAATCAAAGTGCCGGAATTTTGTGTATGTAATGTATCAAAGAAATATTTGATATGAAACTAATGAGTGCCAAACTTCATAATTTTATGGCAATCGGGCGCAATTGATCAGTAGAAAGTCATCAATTCATTTCATTATTGTATTCCATTGCTTGAATATCATTCATGATCTGAATTACAGATAATTATTTTAGGTATGGTAAAGTTAATTTAATTTGAGCCTAAATGTTATTACATAATATAATTACACCATATCGCAATTTATATAAGTAGTTTGGTTCACGAAAGATGACTATTCACGGTCATTCTGAAGCCTTCTGATAATTTTACTTGCAGATAACTTCACTACATTTTGTGCCCATAGGCGTGCAGCATGTAATATTATGGATACATTTTAGTATCTGAAAAATTGTTATGTGTACTGAAGTTCTACTTAGTGGAATTTATTTGCCGAGGCCCGTAGGTTCGGCGTAAAATGAATAGGAGAGCAGGAAAATGCATAAAACAAAAATCCTATGTTAAATCCCTATGGTCAACCCTAACCGCCACCACCCTGTATAATTTATATTATTGTATTATGACAGCAGGAATAAGTCACGTCAAAACGATGAATTTGGAACTAGAGTTTCTTTTTAAAAGATATTGCCTTGTATTAATAACGTAGGCTACGATATAGCTGCCGCGCGTTGAGACTGACGTTAGCACGAACCACGAACTGCGCATCATACATACAATATACGTAACTCCCCTTCTAATACATTTCGACCCGTCCAAGTATGAACTTTAGGTTCTGCGCAATCAAGGTCAGTCTCAACTAATCGCGCGCCAGCTATACTGTGTATTCTTTCGTCGAATAAATGACTGAATAGACATCTTTCGTGAATCCAATAATAGGCGTTTTTGTAGTCAGGAGCTATCCGACGGATCTGTTCGATGACGTCACAGATATATCGGGTCCATCCGATTGTCGAAGCTTTTATGAACGCGTCAGATCTATATATGATTTTGATGTTTAAATCTTAGGTTATAGAAGAATTTTAACTTGTTAAAATGAATAAGAAAATAGCGCTTGACTCAAGTAAGACTGAAAGGTCACTTGAATCATTTGTTTAGATTATTTCGATCAGAAATTGTTTTACGTGGTCATTTATATGTTCGAAATAACTCATAAAGACTTCACAAAGTGTTAACTGTCATATTTTCTTCAGATCTTCCTATAGTGCTGCAATGTTAATCAGAAACATTTAAATAAATACATTTTCGGAAACACTAATGTTTACAATTTTAAATTTGCGCGTGAAATCTGTGTAGTTTGATTCAAGGTCACTTATAAGCCGTCTGATATAATATTACTTGCAAATAACTTCACTGCAGTTCGTATCAATAGGCGTGCGACATGTAATATTTATGGGTACATTTTAACTGAAAAAAATAAGTGCAATTTATTTGAATATTATGTTTCTTTTTAAATAATCCCTTTCTCAAATATGTATTCCTCACGTATGTTTTTGCAAAACAATAATTTGATTTAAACGTCAACGTCACTGGATAAACATTAGCCAGAGAGATATTTAGATATCTGTAACTTTACGACATACGTCATTATTATTTGTAGTGTGTTAGAATGTAACGTCACCAATTTAAGCATGTCTATCACACAACATAAATTACAATAACATACGTCAAATAATCTTTCTAACGTATAAAGGGCTGTGTATTCTTTCTTGGAACAGGTGACCTTGAATATTCATCTTTCATGAACCGAACTATACTAACTGCACACGGATTAGTGACGCACTTTAGAATTCTATCAAATGATGCATTTGTTTCGCTTTTCGCCGCGAAGCGAAAGTTTGGTAGCATGCGTGTCTCAAAATATACGCTTGCAAGCGTACGACTCGAGGCGAAAGTATTAAAATTAAACTAATGTCCCAATTCAATTCAAAGACAATTTATATATAATTTATAAATTTATTATATACAATTGTCATAATATTTTCTATGGTAATGGTATAAAAACCGAAAATTCCCGAAACGAAAGCTAATATAGAATTCTACAGTGCATGCTACCAAGATTCGTAAAATGTAAAATCGCATTCGCCTATTTTCTATGATAGAATTCTAAAGTGCGTGCTGCCACTACAGGGTTGAAATTTTTCGGATCGCTCGGTCTGACTGATTGGAGTGAGTTTACGAACGCGTCAGATTATTCCAATTGACTTATGAACGCTTCAAATTACATCGAATCAATTCGATCGACATTACGAAAACGCCTATTATTAATTATATCTTTGGCGCGAAACTAGCAAACGTCAGTTGCGCCTGTATTTGAAATATAGTGACGTCAACGTCATATTAAAAATTAATAACAAAATATTGGATTTTTATTTGTCAAATACATATCTTTTAACCACTTGATTTTAGAATAGGTCCGATAATCTGTATTTGAATGGTTAAAATTAATAAAATTGTAACAGCCATATAAACACCAGCTTAAGATAAAGATACCCATTAAAAATAATAAAATTTCGTTTAAAATAAAATGCATTTTTGTGAAAGGCCTTTTTAAATAAATTTTACCATACAATATTATTAGATTATGAACTAATTAAGGATTATAAAATAAGATCTGATTTAAGGGCAAATGGAATACTATTTATCTCACATAATATTAAATGTTGGAAATTTTCTTTTTGAATATTTTAAACGCGTCCTCTATTAGTGTTAGACTAGTTAGGCTAAAATTGAACAAATTATTTTATAAAGATTTTAAATCCTAATAAATTTTATTTCTTTATAAATTGAAAGAGGAAAATAACAAATTACAACTGCCACTAAATTTATAGATAGGATATGAAATTAGAATATCGCAAAATAATTCATTATTTCTTTATAGTTACTAGTCGCCATTTCTTTAGTACATATTAATATAAGAAAAGTCAATACTAATTTGTAGACATATTTTTGCAAAATAATATTGAATATTCTGTACATGCATTAATTTGGTATATTTTATTTATACGAAATATGATCAAAAAGTTCGTGCATTTAAATGAAGAAATGAATATAGTTCACGCCAACTTATTAAAGGCAATGGGCCGAATTCAGCACTCTTCACTAGTCTAGTGATCGTCTCTAACTTGCATCTTTTTCTTATTAATGCATCATTGCAAATGTCTCTCTTTATTTTGTCATTTTTATTTAACGAAGAGTGCCGAATTCCGGCCCATGTCTGTATTACGAGCTCACTCATACGAATATAATGTAAAACGGCTTTTATTATAAAAGTGCGCTCATAACAGACCAATTATCGAAATCAGTCATTAAAATAGGTATATGTAAAAAGTTTTTTTACTTCCGTCATTAAAATGTGACTTAAACTTAACGTACTGGTTTTCAAGGCGCTACCTAATTCTGAATCACAGTTTGACAAATTGTATCTTCGATCGTATTAGACACGGCGTAAAGTTATAGTAAAAATGATTAGGTAGAAGGCGCACGTCATCAACCTGAAAAAAACCTTATAAAATGAAATATAACTTGTAGAAATTATTATTGGGTGTTATTTATTTTTTTAAAAATAAGAAAAAATACTAGTATTAAGTAGTAACGTATCAGGCTGATCACGCGAGAATGAACCAGCTATTATCTCCGTTATTAAGCGAGATAGCGACTATCTTCAAAAAACAAATTTACTATAGACTATATAGGCAATAAGATGTCGTATCAAGAAGCGTTCTGTTACTTCCGGTTCCGGAGTATGTGATACCAATTTTGAAATTTCAAATGGAACACCATATTTTTTTATATTTTTGAAAAGTACATAAAAATTTCTATAGAATGGTAGTAAATTAGTAGTACATTGTATTATTAAAAAATAAAATGGCGGACATTTGAAATTTGAACATATTGAATAAAAAAAAAATATCAAGTGTGTGAGATTTTATTGTTTTTTGTTCATAGATGATGATATTTTTTGAGAAAAATTCATCTATATGACCTAACCTAGGCAACAGATCCAATAAAACAAAATTCCACACTTTTTTGATTTATTTTGTAAGATATTTCAAACGTCCGACATTTTACTTTTTAATAATACAACGTCCTACTTGTTTACTATCATTGTAAAGCAAATTTTATATACTTTTCAAAAATATAAAAAATATAGTATGTTCTATTTGAAATTTCATAGTTGGTATCACATACTCCGGAACCGGAAGTAACAGAACGCTTCTTGCTACGACATCTTATTGCCCATATTGTCTATAGCAAATTTATTTATTTGAAGATAATCGCTATCTCGCTTAATAACGGAGATAATTTCTAGTTCATTCTCGCGTGATCACCCTGCATATTATGAAATTTACAATTATTTCTAAGTCAATCATTATTCCTTTTACGCAAAATAAAATTATTTGAAATAATTGTAGTTGATTTTCGTACCATACGTTGGCACTAATGAATCACCATGTTGTCAAATAATTTTGTATATCGTAAAAGGAATAAGGATTGACTTAAAAATAATTGTAAATTCATTATTATATACGTTTCTTAACACTAGTATTTTTTTGCTTCTTTTTTTAAAAATAACACTCAATAATTTTTACAAGTTATATTTCATTTTATAATGTTTTTTTCAGGTCTTCTGCCCAATCATTTTTACTATAGTTTCTATTAACAAATGATTAAGCATGGACCAAAACTAATTGTCATTCATATTATAAATAACCTAAATATCGCATATCTTTATTTCTGGTGTCTTAATTTGCAGTCGTGGAAAAAGTATAGTAGTATGTAACTTGTTTTATAAACTCTAGACACTTTTTTATACACTCGCTCCGTTCGTGTCAAAAAATTTATAAATGTTGCGTTAATTACGAGTTCTTTTGAAACGTGCGGAAGGAATACGTAAAAAAAGACTGCCTAAAGAGGTGTTAATATACTATACTTTTTCTACGACTGCAAATTAAGATAGCAGGTAAAAAGAAACATATTTTTTACATTAGTTATTTTTGTCAAATAATAGCTGTGAGGAGATACCTTCGGCCACAGCTTGTCAAATTGTGTTTAAAATGTTGTTTAGCCACATTTTAATAACGGAAGTTATTGTTTTAAGTAATAATACATATGTAAATCAAAATAATGTCTATTATTTTTTTGATCACATTTCGTATACTTGCTGATATTTAGTTCAATAGTACCCAGTTGTATGTTTAATAAGGCTAGTGTAAATATTTCGTAAAATGTATGACAAATGTATACATATTCATAAGATATCATTTATCGAACTCAAATTATTGAATATACTGAACATATTCTATGTAATAATGATATAAATTTGCTTTTTTGACAATATTTTTCCTTTGATATTGTAAGTGTATTTCTTAAAATTTATTAATATATAGATTTTATTGAATTTTCTTGTTTTATTGTAGAAAAATGTTAAAATGTTTCAGCCACGTTTCAGCTTCTAACACATAATCTATGGTCAGTTGCACCGCTTATACAGGTTGTTGCACTTAAGGTATATACGAATGCACTGGGATCTCGAGAACCGTAAGAGCTACGACGTTGGTTAAAATAGACAAAAATTGCCCCATTAGTGGGCCATTTTAGTGGTGTTTCGTTTGTTCGGAAAAAATGCATAGGTCACTAGATATGGGCAAAAATGTAAAATTTTGTCATTTTCGTTTTTTGCTTGTAATTTTCTTTCGAGAAATTCATAGTAACTTTCAATATTTTTTTTTCTCTTTTCAACGATATAAAACATTTGTACTTTAATTTTTAATTTAAATTATGTAAGAAATTACAAATTTAATGATATTTTACAACTTTTTCATATATTTTATTCAAGAAGGCTACGAAAAACAATGAAATATTTTTTTTTAGTTCTCTTAATTGTTAACGTACAACAAATGCTTTATTGTTGTGTTCATTGTGCTCAAACTTTGATATTTTTATTGTTAATATTACCTATTTTCTGGCCTGCCCGGTCCCCTTATTTAACAACATTAGATTTTTTTATTTGGGGGTATATGAAAGAAAAAATATATTTTAGAACTTATAATACAATAGACACCCTACAAAAAGCCATTTCAATCGAATCTCGAAGAATACTTCTTTGGATGATTAAGCGAGCAGTTCGGACGAGCTTAAAACGAGCTTAAATTCGTAATCAGCGATATGGCAAATTAATTGAGGGGTAAAATTGATTTTAAAAGTAGTTTCATTGTATTTTATTTTCATTTTCGGTTCATTTTACATAATTATTTACTGTAAAATGATTTTGATTTTGTTTTATTTTAGTAGTAGAAGATTATAATTTTTTTAAATTTTTAGAAAATGATTATAAATAGAAAACTTCTATAAGTTATTAAATGATAATTATTGTATAGTTTTAGAATAATATTTATTTAAAAAATCTGTTGTGGCCAGCACAATACCTTCCGTCAATCCTGTGTATTATGTATAAATTCCATACATAAATTTTCTTGCAAAAGATTCTAAATTTCCAGTAAAATTATTTGATAAACAAACTATGCAAATTGCACTTGACACTAACATCTTCTTCTTCTTTAGCTTTCCCTATTCGTTAGGGGTCGCTATTTTTTATTTTCTTCTTCCATTCATTTCTGTTTTACGTGTCGTTCTCATTCAGTTCCTTTTCTCTCAAGTCTTCCTCAATACAGTCCTTCCATCTTATCTTTGGTCTTCCTATGTTTCTTCAACCTTCTATTACTAAGCTATTCATTCTTCACCCAATATATTCTTCATTTCTCCTCATGACATTTTCAAACCAATGTAATTATCTCGCTTGTATCTTTCTAGAAACTTGTAAACACTAGAGTTATTTCCTTACCTATCTTTCCATGTCTTCCCGAACATCTACTTCAACATCCTCATCTCTGCCACATTAATTTACTTTTTATTTATACTGACATCTGTCAATTTGAAATATATGAATATACGAGGGTGGTCTGAAAAGTTTCCGACCTCAACGTGAAGATGGCAGCACTCGTCAATAAAAGTTAGGGAATGTAGTTGTGCATCTTTTGACAGGTATTCACCAAAAGGTGCGTTCAATGAAGCTAGCAAATCGAGCAAAGCGGAAGTAAAATGTACTGAACGGCTTGCTAACTTAGCATTTGCTCGATTTGCTAAGTAAGCAAAGCAAGCGACTATTTTCTCGCTTGTTTTGCTGCATGTAAAAATATGGCGCACAAATTCAAATATCATTTGTAATATTTGCATATATTTTCAATGAAAATTAATGAATTACGTAAAAGTAACATAAAATATTTGTACTTGAGTTTACTTGCGTGGAATATCTTAATAAAATTAAATTATACATGTAATTAATACCATTGAGAGTTTATTTACTATTTATTATTTATCTGACACTGCATTCAATATATCAGTGTTCTATTCTATGCAAAAATTCAATATTTGAAAGTTTTCAATTTTCGTAACCTCGCTGACTGACAGTCATCTGACAGTTCAATCGTAGCAAAACAAGCAGATCGTTCAATGCACGCTCTAGCAGATAGCAAATGCTAAGTAAGCATTTGCTCGATTTGCTAGCTTCATTGAACGCACCTAATGTTTCAGCTATTTCGGACGCGCAGTTTTTATTTGACAGTCGTTTGAGTATCGAGCTGTCATAAAATATTTGTTTCTGAAAGGTAATACGCCTATGCAAATCAAAGATGAGTTGGACTCTGTGTACGGGGACTCTGCACCATCATTTACCACAGTGAAATTTTGGGCAGCTGAATTTAAACGTGGCCGTAAGAGCTTGGGAGACGATGAACGTTCGGGACGTCCAAAAACTGTAACTACTGACGATAACATCGCTAAAGTTCACAAAATGGTGCTAGTTGACCGCCGAATTAAAGTGAGAGAGATAGCAGAGGCTATGAAAATATCCAAAGAACGTGTTTGTCACATATTAAACCAACATTTAGGCATGAGAAAGTTGTCCGCGCATTGGGTGCCGCGTTTGCTGACGTTAGACCAAAAACGTGTTCGAATGAACATTTTCAACGCTCTGTTGGCGCAGTTTAGGCGCAATAAATCCGAGTTTTGGCGCCGACTAATTACTGTAGATGAAACTTGGATACACCATTATACGCCTGAAACAAAAATACAGTCAAAACAGTGGACTGCAAAGGGGGAACCGGCTCCAAAAAAAGCAAAAACTGTTTTTTTGGCTGGAAAAGTGATGGCGATTGTTTTTTGGGATAGTCATGGAGTTATCTTAATCGATTATCTTCAAAATGGGAAAACCATTACAGGAGCATACTACGCATCATTACTTGACAAGCTGAAGGCAGAAATTGCGGAAAAACGGCCACATTTGCAGAAGAAGAAAATCCTGTTTCACCAAGACAACGCGCCGTCTCACACCTCAGCGGTTGCCATGGCGAAAATCCACGAATTACGGTTTGAACTGCTTGACCATCCACCTTACTCACCAGATCTAGCCCCAAGCGACTTCTTCCTGTTCCCTCAGCTAAAAATTGCGCTCGGAGGACAGAAATTTTCGTCAAATGAGGAGGCAATCACCTTCGTGAACAATTATTTTGCAGAGAAGAACGCCGAGTACTATTTGGACGGGTTAAAGAGATGAGAGAAATGTGTACAGTTACAAGGAGACTATGTAGAAAAATGTCTTGTATCTTTGTTAGGTCGGAAACTTTTCAGAGCACCCTCGTATTAGTAGTTTCCATATTTAGCATAGCTGGATGATTTATAAAATTTAATATCTTTAACTCTATATCTATTGGATATGAAGTATAAAATGCAATCAAATCGTATAGAGAATAATATATTCTTTAAGTTATAATAACGTTAAATGTCAATAAATCATATTTAACTGTTAAATCTTCAAATGAGGCTACTTCCGGTTCACCAATTATAACCAAAATCTAATCAGTTGTTCTTCTGGATGTAAACTTAAGGAATACGAAAAAAATATAATTTTTGGAATCGTAGTATTGAAGTTATGCGATCCGAAACTTTCGTCACATACACACACACACACACACACACACACACACACACACACACACATACATACAGACATCATCGTAAAAATGGTAAAATCGTATTATAGGGACCCTAAAACATGCTTATTCACTAAAAACTCATCATTGAATTTTTTGACCAAAGACAATACCTTGGTGACGAAAGGTAAAAAGCCGATTTAATATCACAGCCTACTCTGAGCTCCATATGAAAATGCAAAGTTAATATGAATTTCTCGAAAATGATAAGAATTTTTTTTTTTTTTGAGGACGCCTACGAATTTCACGTACAAAAGTGCCTGTAGAAAGTGCAAGTTGAAATGTAATTTGAATTCACATAAAAAAGTTACAAGTTACGAAAATGGAAAAAAATACATTTTTGCTCAATCTAGTGACCTATGCATTTTTTCCGAACAAACGAAACACCATTAAAATGGTCCACTAATGGAGCAACTTTTGTCTAATTTATTAACCAACCTTGTAGCTCATACGGTTCTCGAGATCCCAATGTATTCGTAACGTTAAATGGTACAGTTGCATTCGGCATTTTGAAAATTCTTGGTGGTTGTAAAAAGTTTTTTTTTTTGAAAGTTAGGCTAACTGCTCGAAGATTATTTTTTTTCGTGAAATTTGTATTTGTGAATTTCGAGCACTTCATTGTTGGAGGATTTGACCACAGAAGTCTATTGTTATGAGAATAGAGTATTCTCTCAGTATTTGATGTATTAAACTTTCATTGACTTTTATCACATTTAAAGTCGCATAAGGTCACAACGGAAACAAACCAAAAACGTCTGGTTGTAGACTCAAGCGCACGCGCAGATAGTCCCATTTTGAATTTTTCCATTATGCAACGCGCACTACGTTTTCAATATTCAGGTGTTATTCTATTCGACCATAGGCGGGTAATGAAATTTGTGACAAAACTTTGAAGAATTTTAACTCAATATCTAGAAGGTTTACAAGAAAAAACTTATTAAGAAATTTTGTTACACTTGACGAGTTCTGTCACTGGCTAAATTTAATGAACTTATTTCTGTTACATCTTTTCAGTTCCTCTAGTTGTATAATGGTGCATATCTTTTACATAATTAACAGCTTCAAATAAGTAATTTGAGAATAAGTTTTTTACAATCTTATACATAAAAATTAATGAATTATAGGTGATATGTTTATAGGGCTATTCTGTAAGCATTGTTGTGACATAACGAATCGTTAAAAGTTATATCGTTAAAATAATAACGAAAATCGTTTAATGGGCTTATTCTGTAAACGTTCGTTATGGCAATATGCATTGTTATATCGTTATTATAACGATAATCGTTAAAGTGGTATTCTGTAAACAATAATTTAATATCTTGAATTACAAAATAAAATAAAAATAAATAGTAGTTTATATATCAAAGGTGTAAAGTTTGTCATTATTTGTCGAGAGCGAATATTGAATCCTGAGGGCGTAGCCCGAGGGATGCAATCGCTTGAGGCAAATAATGACACTTTACTTCCGTGTTATATACAATATTTTATATACAAACGGAAAAATTTGTTATTTAGCATACAAAAGAGACTAACAGCATGTGAAACTAGTAAAAATAAAGCAAATTCCTATAAACGAAAAATCTATTTATTTTTTTAATTTTTCACAAAATAATTAAAATTGATAATATTCGATATATTTGTATGTTAATATCAATTAAGAATTGAACACTAAGAAAATAAAATTATTCCTAGGTGACACTGTCAATGGCTTTGAATCACTTTATTTCCCTATGGAGTACTTGTCATTTTTATTTCCCTCGGGAAATAATGAAGCACATTAATTAATGATTTAGATAAGAATAAAGTTAACTTTATTTACTGGTTGTATATAAAATAATTTAATTATACATAATGAAAAATGGATAACGATATTGTTATTTTTTAATGACTCGAAAAATCATTCGTTACATAAACGTTTTGTCAAAAAGTCAGTAATTTTATTCATGTCAAAATAAAATTGCTATTATGTTGAATAGTGATCTCAAAAACCCGTCATATTACAGTTTTTTACAAGGCAATGTTAAAATAATTTAATAAGTTTTTATTCCTAGCGCCTAGCGATATTGAATTATTTTACATATTTCATTTAAAATTATAATTTGATTTTAGGAAATAAAGTTCTTAACTTGATCCCAAGGTTATTATTTTTCAAAATGTGTTACAGAATACGGATACCAGGATAACGATTATCGTTAAGTAGAAATAACGATTTTCATAATAACGATTTCGTTATAACAATTCGTTAAGTGAATATTGTATAGAATAGGCCTATTAGTTGCATCAAGTCAAACAGTTCAACATTTCTGAAATTTTTGCGTATTTTTTACAATTTAAAACACGACGCATGGCTTTATTTTGTAACATTTGAAAATTATTTAATTGTGTTTTATTACTCCCTAATAAAATCGTTCCACAATAATTCAAATGAGGCAATATTATAAATTATAATTTTTCCATTCATTGTTAATTTTGAAGGTCAAAAATATTTTTTTATGTAGATTAAGGTAATCTACATAAAAAAATATTTTTTTAGCAATTTTCTTTGTTATAATATAATCTACATGTAAGAAAACAATATAATTTATTGATCAAAGATCACAAGAATACATAATGAAAAACAATTAGAAACAAATATAATAATCCCTAATCCCTGGATAGTTCAGACTCTCCCTTGCGAGCGCCAATAGCCTGGAAAAGATAAACATGGATGAGTACACTTTCTCACTGAGTACTTAAGCTGGATTCAGAGATTGCGTAGTAAACACAGCATAGGAATACACAACACAGGAAAACTTAGAAACTTAAAACCAATTCAGAGATTGTACAGAAAACATAGAATTGTTGTATATAGATAACTTCATGTCAGTATTTGTTGCTGATTTCACAAGTTTTATTTAGCTGTCACTTCTTAAATAATTATAATAAACACAACTGCAATACAAAATAACTTAAAAGTTGTCTTAACCAAACTTCAAAACAAATGTCAGCTAGTTGTCAACAATTAACGCGCTGTAGAAGTAGGCGTGGTTTAACTACGAATACTCACGAAACATAGCGCACATGGCCGAACATGGCAAAACATAGCTTCGAAATAAAATATGGCCAATTCCCCATGTTATGCTGTGTTGTGCTATGCTATGTCTGTAACTCTGCATCAGTACACGTTTTACAGTATATTTATTTTCTATGTTTTTCTGTGCTATTCTATGCTATGTTTACTACGCAATCTCTGAATCCAGCTTTAGGATCAACGTAAATACGCAAGGCCTCAGTCCAACTTTCGGATTAGGTACCAGTCCCAGCCGCACTGTAGACTCTTCCTCAGCTTGCAAGCGAGGGTACAGCTGAACCGCATAACAGCTCTTTCTCAACACCGCAGCGTGAGAGCAATAACATATAGTAACAACACAACGCTAGCATTCACTGACGTCTGTAAAGTTGGCTCAGCCTATATCGAATGCCCACTTGTAGTGTATGTAGATGGTTAGTTTTTCGTTAGGTGAGATAAGTTTTGCACCCGATTACGTAAGTTTCGCAAAGCTTGATTAACTTTAAAAAAAATTTTTTGGGGCAGGCTGACTTCACACTAGCCTGTCCAAACGCGTATAATAAGATAATTTAATATAAATATGTTTCCTTACCGTTAGTTGAATTAAGTTTTAACAAAATTAAGTTTAGTTTCAAACTGGTTCTGGTCAAAAAATAACAAACATGGGCATTCTAACTTCTTATTTCCGCAACCGAACGCAATAATTAGAAGTTTAAAGTTATTAACATACACGTCTCGATTAGTTGTCGTTAGTTTTGATATAATCGACGTTAGTTTTGGAACGCATTAGCTTGGAGATGCATGTACAATATTTGGGCAGGCCTGAGACCTGCTTTTTAAAATTAATAATTAAAACTCTCAGTCAGTGACAACGACGGTCGTACTATACGCTGAGTTTTGTTTTGACAAAATTGACATTAGTTGATGGTACGTTCGTACAGGCATACTTCTAGAATACGAGTAACACAGCTAGGCAGGCCAGAAACCTGTCATTTTTAATTACGTTTTAAGCTCTCAGTTTGTGACAACGACGGTCGTACTATACGTTGGTCCTAGGTGGAACAGTCTACAAGTTAACAGGTATTGTGGCGTATAGACCACATCACTCACATCACTATATTGCTTACAGCCGTCGACCAGAAAATGTTTGGGAACGCCATGACGACACTGCAAGGGATGTTGTCAGATGCAGTATGGAAGAAAAAGTCAAATCTCAATTAATTTTGTAAAGGGTTTTTCAATAAGGGCGGGTCGATGTTGGAATGGAATAAAACAAGCTGTGTGTGAGGTATTAATGAAATTATTTTTTATTTGAAAGGCCCATCTATGCCATTATGTATGGAATATAACATTGTTCAACTGTCCGCCGCGGCTTCTCACGGTGGCACGGATCCGAGTGGTCCAATTTTCAATGACTCTGCCACATAAATCCGGCTGAATTTGAGCGATGGCATTGATTATGTTGACTTTAAGGACATTGGTCGATTGCCGCTTATTGGTATAAACCTGCGACTTCAGGAAACTCCGCAAGAAAAAGTCTAGCGGGGTCAAATCGCACGATCTTGGTGGCCAATTCACGTCACCTCTGCGAGAGATAACCATACCTTCAAGTCGTTTATGCAGAATGTCCATTGTGGTGTCCGCTGGGTGGCACGCATCGCCGTCCTGCTGGAACCACATGTCATCTATCTCCATATCGTTCAAAAAAGAAATCGGTTATCATCGTTCTGTAGCGCTTGCCGTTGACTGTGATGGCCTCACCAACGTCGTTTTCAAAAAAGTACGGAGCAATGACGCCGCTGGCCCAAAATCCGCACCAAACAGTAACTTTTTGTGGATGCATTACCACCTGCTGAACCTCGTGTGGGTTGGCGTCGTCCCATATACGGAAATTGTGCTTGTTAACATAGCCATTCATTCAAAAATGCGCCTTGTCGTTTAAAGATGATTTTTCGGCCAAAATTGGGGTCCCCTTCCAAACGCTCCGAAGCCCAGTCAGCGAACAAACGGCGTTGTCTATGGTCCTTAACTTTAAGCTTCTGGGTCAGTTGGATCTTGTACGGGTGTAGGCCCAAGTCCCGACGGAAAATTCGCCAAGTTGAACTGTGCGAAAGGCTGAGATCTTGTGCACGGCGAGGAATTGACTGCCTCGAGTTCTCCTGCATACTTTCACGGACCGCGGGAATGTTCTCGGCCGATTTGGTGTTCCTTTGACGTACGTCCTTCCAATGTTAACCATCGACGTTTTTTTTTATTTTCTACAGAAATTCAAGGTGTGGAGTGCAACCTGTAGGTATCAATACTATTGGTGCTGTACCAAAAAATATCGCTGATTTTCTCGGTGTTCCCAATGCTAGTGAGTATACAGGCCACTGTTTTAGACGGTGCTCTGCTACCTTCTTAGCTGATGCGGGAGCAAATATATCAACGCTCAAAAGACATGAGGATTGGCCTTCTACTTCTGTTGCGGAGGCATATATAGAGAATTCTATAGAAAATAAAAAGGAAATCGGAAAGAAGATTCTATGGGAGAAAGAAAACACAGTCAAGAAGCTGAAACTATTCACAAATAATATTGTGGATACTGAATTATCTTCACCTGGAACAAACGTTCAAGTCCTCCAGGAGGAAGAAAAACCGATCGTTAAATCTTCAAATAATATTGAATTTAGTAATTTAACATAATGTATCAAAAATATTTATAATAAATAAATAATTAATTATCAGTTTCTTCAATTTTTCTTTACTTAAATATGATTAGTTTTGCGCACTAGTGCTTAAAAGTAATTACTTTTAAGCACTAGTGCGCAAAACAGTCATTTCGATACTAAAAATAACAATCGAAAAGACGTCATTATGAAACGAAATTATAAAAAAGTATTAATTGTCACTGTCACACATTAGATAACAAAAATAAGGTAGGAAAGTATTTTTTCTTTTCTCTCAAGATAATAAAATCGTTTACATAGCTTACTGTGTCTTATTTTACGATATTTTAAAAATAAGTGGGCGCCATTTTGAAATCTTATGTGCCCTTGGTCTAGTTTAACTTTTCTTATTAACACTTTTTTGTATCTCTCAAAATAAACGAAATATTCATGGTGCCGGACTTTTGACAAACACCCTATACAGAATTTATTTGTATCACAATATTATATATTCATAATATGGCATATCAAATTCTTATAAACTATAGCACAAAGAAAACAATGTACATTAACAGTACATGCTGTATGATTTGAAGGATGGAGGACCTGTTTAAGGAGCTCTGGATCTCTTCTTAGCAGTTTCCTTAAGATTTCTACTAAAACGTTTCACTAACTTACGCTTTTCCATAGTTAGTATGACCGTCGTTATCACAAATTGAGAGCTTAAAACGATATTGTAACGTAACCCCCGCGACCGCCGCCGCCGCGCTACTACGCGCCACAGAGTCTCGCCCGCCACTCACACGTTCGAACGTGTTAGGATAAGGTCACGGTGAGGTTATCTATTGTTCACGCTGTTTACCTCGAGAGCTCTCCAGAAAGGCCTAGAAATAATGCCGCCAGGTATATAACCCGTCCCCAAAGCCAGCAAACACACTCTGTATTATACAAGCAACGAGTGCAGAAGTCTAATATAAATAAGTGTAGTGAATAGTTGGTGATATAAAGAACAGTCGACAAGTGAACATAAATAAATGTAGTTATATAAATAAGTGTTAGTGATATAAATGTTAGTTAGATAAATAATTGTAGTGTTTAAGCATTTAATAATATTCTTAGTGTTTATAATTATTTAATCATAGTGTTAGTTGTTTTTATTATCTTTTAATATTTAATCCTTACTCAATTATCGTTTAATAAACGTATTCTTTAGTTAATAATATTTGTCTATGTTTTACACTTCACCCATATAAATAAAAACGTAACAATATTAAAAATGACAGGTTTCTGGCCTACCCAGCTGCATTGCTTGTATTCTAGAAGTATGCCCGCACGAACGAACGTACCATCAACTAACGTCAATTTTGTCAAAACTAAACTCAGCGTATAGTACGACCATTGTTGTCATTGACCGAGAGTTTTAATTATTAATTTTAAAAAGCAGGTTCCAGGCTTGCCCAAATATTGTACATGAATCTCCAAGCTCATGCGTTCCAAAACAAACGTCGATTATATCAAAACTAACGACAACTAATCAAGACATGTATGTTAATAACTTTAAACTTTCAATTATTGCGTTGGGTTGCAGAAATAAGAAGTTAGAATTCCCATGTTTGTTATTTTTTTCATCTGAACCAGTTTGAAACTAAACTTAATTTTGTTAAAACATAATTCAACTAACGGTAAGGAAACATATTTATATTAAATTATCTTATTATACGCGTTTGGACAGGCTAGTGTGAAGTCAGCCTGCCCCAAAAAGATTTTTTTAAAGTTAATCAAGCTTTGCGAAACTTACGTAATCGGGTGCAAAACTTATCTCACCTAACGAAAAACTAACCATCTACATACACTACAAGTGGGCATTCGATATAGGCTGAGCCAACTTTACAGACGTCATTCACTGTTACACAAAAAAAAAATGCACCAACTATACCTTGATGTTACCGCTTCAGCAACTCTAGCACAACTGACCGATAACTAAATAAACAATCATTTAATATATACGATCATGTAATTCAATTTACAGCTGAAATTAAAAGATTAAAGAGGGAAGTAAGATACATTTTTTACCTCTCGCTAAAAGAGGTATTGGATTCATGCTAAAAATCTCATATCTAGATTTTAATGAATAAGCACGTTTTAAGATCCCATGAATCCGATTATAACATTTTTACAATGATGTCTGTGTGTGTGTGTGTGTATGTGGATGTGTGTGAGGTTGTTGGAGACACGATTTCTCAAATTCTATAAGACTAAAGAACTGTGTAACTACGGATTCCTATCTAGTAATGGGAAGAGTTGAATAGGTTCTGGTAACAATTATTGGACAACCGGAAGTGGTAGTTTCTGAAAAAAAAAATCTAAATATTATTTTTTGAAAATTTGTTACTACAAATAATAAAGATAATTAATTTCTCAATCTGACACATATAATTTTTTTATTATATCTCGTATAGGTTTGGAGATATAGTGTATAATAATATAGAATAATCTGTTGTAATAAATCTCGTTGCCCAAAAAACAGTTGAGATATGTAAATATTTGTAATTGACAGATAAATGTAAAATATCAGTGTCAAAAATTAGCATTTTACTAACATTACTGGAAGATTTTTCTGGGAGGTGCAAGTACATTTAATATATATTATTGTATTATTAATTATGTATGTATTTAAATTATAGGTATGTTAATAATACATATATCCTTAAGAAATACCGCTAATACCGTCAATGAATTTAAAGAATTTTGGACATATTAGAATAGTAGGACAAAATTTCTCATAGAACGAAAGAAGAGATACAATTTCAATTATTTGTGTGTACAAGAAATGTTAAATTTGTTAATTGTACGGCGCGAGCAGTCATGTGAATTTGTTGGCCTTGGCAAGCAAATATGAGGATCCTTGTCAGAATGACGGCTAGTACTTATTTACATAGATGTTACAATTGTCATACGTCATTTTTCATTCAAAATTTCAAAATATTCTGATGTTTATTTGTCATCAATAGTATGCAATATTCTTGTCGAGGAAAATAATACATATGGATTTGGAAAATCATAGTTTTGAATGAAAACTTATGATATTTGACACCTATGTACATAATTACTAGCTATCATTCTGACACGGGCCTCCATATCTGCTTGTCAAGGCCAACATAGTCACATAACTGCTCGTGCCCTATGCAACATAAAATGAAAATGGCGAGAGGTATTGTACTGGCCACAACAGGTTTTTTAAATATTTTATTCAAAATGCATGGAAGTTAATTTTTGTTTACAGTAACATATTCATTATTTGAAAAAGAAATACAATTTGTTGATGTTGAAACAGTCATATCTTCGACTTGGCATTTTGAAGAAAAGTCAACCATTTGGTTGGAAGTTTTTTGGTTTGATCTTTGAACATCTGATACACGCTGGATCTGGTCGGCTGTGTTTCATTTGTTTTTGATCGACTGTTGAAGATATCCTTCAACCACGCTTGTACATTTCCATCCGCCATGGCGTTTCAGGGTGTTCATATTGTAACGTTTTTATTTATATGGGTGAAGTGTAAAAATAAGACAATTATTATTAAGTAAAATAATACGTTTATTAAACGATAACTAATTAGAATAGATATTAAAAAGATAATAAAAGTAGCTAACACTATGATTAAATAATTATAAACACTAATAATATTACTAATACTTAAACACTAAGATTATTTATTTAAACAATGTTTATATCACTATATTTATTTATATAACTACTCGTAGAATGTTTATTTATATCACCCTGTGTTTAATAATAATAATAATAATGATTTATTGCCCAACAGTTTAGACCATTTACAGGACAATACATAATATAAATATTGAATACATTTAGCATATACATATATGTGTATGTACATAAAAAACATAAGAAAAAAAAAACAATTAGACAAAGATTACAAAAATATATCAATATAAAGATTGTTCGCATTTTTTGATATAATTGTTATGGGGGCACGCTGGAGTACGTCCGAATGGGATGAGGGAAGTTGAAATGTCCTAGAGAACCTGGCTGCCTGACGTGGAACATGGATCTGGACACGCGACAGGAGGAAAGGCACATCTATTTCACCACGTAGGAGAAGCCAAAGGAATTTGGCACTGCTCATCTCTCTTCGGGACACCAGGGTCAGGGATGGCATGCTATGACGTTGAAAGAGGGCCTGCTGACCTACACCCCTTGGAGGATAAACTCTATCTATTTTGAAGGACAAAAATTTCAAAAACCTGCGATATATACGGTCAAGCGCCAAGTGTTGGTAGGTGTAATAGGGGTAGGTACCAGATGAGGGTAGCGTATTCTAATTTACTTAAAACGTAGGCATGAAAAAGTGATTTAATTGCATCCGTATTCCCAAAAATGTTGGTGATTCTTATAATAAAACCAAGCATTTTGTTAGCGTCACGCACGACATTGTTTAGTCCGCGAGCCAGGGTACAAATTTGGTCAATCAGTTCCTCTCGGGCGATAACTTGTAAAATGCTTCAGAGAATTGTATCATGAAGCTTCGTGAACGTCAGCTGCGGTTCGGTGGGTGGGTTAAGCAGCGGTAGCCTCCCAAGCACGTTGAAAAAAAAAATGAATTTTAATCATTTCCTCCCGATTGAAAATTTATCAAATTATAGCTAATCCAATATCTTAAAGAAACAAAAAAGTCAGCTGACTATAAAGTGGTGGATAATGCGTAAGCTGGTCACACGAACATGATAAAAAAATATATAAAAAAGATTATATCTTTCAGTTAGAGCATGAAGCATAATGTCGAATAACTGTAGATACGTCATTTCCTCCCGGATAAAAATTTGTAAGCTGATAGTTAATATGATCCTGTAAATAATAAAAAAAATCAGCTAGCAATATGCCGAGGGAAAACTCGTCAGCTGGTGCATTTAAATAGGCGATAGATGCTCCTGTCTGGCTCCTGCGTTACACCCTTCAGAACATAAGCTGACAATCTTCCCACCGAGATGTAGCCAGCTGACATGTTTATTTATTCACAATATCATATAAACTGTCATCTGATAAATTTTCAATTGAGAAGAAATGACTGAACATATATATTTTTTTATCATGTTCGTGTGACCAGCTGACGTATTATCCACCACTTTATAGTCAGCTGACTTTTTTTTTCTTTAAGATATTGGATTAGCTATAATTTGATCAATTTTCAATCGGGAGGAAATGATTAAAATTCATTTTTTGTTCAACGTGCGAGGGAGGCTACCGCTGCTTAACCCACCCACCGAACCGCAGCTGACGTTCACGAAGCTTTATGATACAACTCTCTGAAGCATTTTACAAGTTATCGCCCGAGAGGAACTTGGTCATGAAAATCTGTTGCTGGCTCGCGGACTAGTTTATGTGTTCAGAAAAAATGAAATTACTTGAAAAAGTGACACCTAAATCTTTAAATGATTTTACTTTATCAAGTACTGAATTAGTTATTTTATAAGAATACTGCATAATATTAATTTTGCGGGTAAATGAAATTGTGCAGCATTTTTGAACATTAAGGGTGAGTATGTTAATTTCACACCAAGAATACATAATATTAATATTATTCTGTAGCAATTGTGCATCATTAACCGAATTTATTGACGTGAATAATTTGATATCATCGGCATAAGCTAATGCATGACAAGTAAACATGGAAAGTAAGTCATTGATATAAAGGACAAATAGCAGGGGACCTAAGTTGGATCCCTTGGGAACACCTGAGGTAGCTATGAAGCTGGTTGATGAAAAACCATTATAATAAAGGTAACAAGTTCTTTCACTAAGGTATGAGCCTAATAATTGGACTATATTAGGTGATGCTCCATACGTACTTATTTTAGATAATAGGATTCCATGATCAATTGAGTCAAATGCACGGGACAAATCTGTGTATATGACATCGACCTGGCCACGTTTATCAAGAATTTCAGCAGTGAACTGAGAAAAGCAAGCTAAATTCGTAGTGGTGGAACGACCTTTAACGAAACCATGCTGATCATTAGATATGATAGAGCTGGTATGCTTGTAAATACACTTCTGGATTATAATTTCGAATATTTTTGCGAAATTATTAAGTATGGAGATTGGACGATAATTTGAAATGTTAAATTTGTCACCTTTTTTAAATACCGGTGTAATTCTCGTTTTCTTCCACTTTTCCGGAAATATGCAAGAAGAGATAGACAGATTAATTATAGAAGCAAGTGGTTTAGCAAGAGCATTGCTCGTTGCTTGTATATATCAGACTATTTCTCCGCTGTCATTCAGACGGTATTTATACAGTCCAGCGTCCTTCTAGAACCCTTCGGCGCCACAGTGATACCGAGTACAAAAGAATTACGTCAACGGTGCAATTAACACGTCTAGCTAGTCCGTCGCCGGGGATTGCATCATCTGGGTCATGGCTCTGGTACATTCTTTCAGTAGCGGCGTTCGTACTCTTAACTCAGGGGCGCACGTCACAATTTGGCTACAGAATTTACTAGAAGTGTAGCTAAAGACCTTAAACAGCGGCTAGTACACAATTCTGCACTTTTAAGTCAAATAGGTAGCAATTTTAATTGAACGTTAGACAATGTATTGATACCAACGCATTGTGTAAGGCATTTTCCATTCTTTAAAAATCTTTTATGCGATGTGTTTGCTGGGCTCAGTGCTCAGTGCCATTTATTTTTTACATAATTCAACAGCATTTATTGGAAATCCTTCCTGTACGATTGTAAAACTACGGGAAGTCTTGGTCTTGGTGTCTAGTATTGCCACAGAAAAATAAGGGCCCTTGTCTTTGACATTTTCTGTACTCAGCTGTGTCAGCTCGTCACACCTACAAGCTCCTGCGATATCCATTACCAACGCGGTTTTCACCATTAGAAAATACGATGTGGCCAGCATATGACCTCCCGCCAATTCCATGTTTAAAATAGTAATGAGTAAGTATCATTTCCGGGTGATCGTTTGTAAACAAAATGTAACTTGTTCCAATAAATAGAAAAGTCTGCAATACGAAATTTTGGATTATATTTTATTGTTGTTCCTCGAAAATCTGTTGAGCTTCAAATTAAGTACCACTTCCGTTTTATCATATATTCGGCTTTCTTTAATTGCAAATCATTAAGAATTTATTTGGGTCCATTTAATTTTTTTAATGCTTCATTTTGCAAAATTAAGTTCTTTTTAGCGTCTGCTAGGTCATTGAATTTTCTAATATTTCCTTCTTTGTAAACAGTACGACTATTTTGTACAAATTCTTTCAAAAATAATAAAGTAAAATTACATTAGGATTAAATTGTTTCTTTCTCATATCAAGTCCAGACGATTCTGGCTCGTCGTCGTTATTAATCGTTATATTAATTGAAGAATTATTTGTTGGTGAAGAAAGTAATTCTTGACCTACTTCATAAACAATATTATCGAATTGCGATGCATTACATATGTTCTGCAAGGAAATAATAATTAGTTTATCTTAAACTTCATAGAATTACCCAAAACAAACATTTTCTTGTGACAGCTCAAGAACCATTTCCTTTTCTGTAGATTTAATAATTTTCTGATTCATACAGACTGTTTCATCTACTTATAAAAATATATTAGTACAGTTAAGACAATATATAACAACTTTCGTTGCAAATACCAATAACATGGTCGCTATCATGTCTGGTGGTAAGTAAACCTTCCACATTTAATTTCATTTTTGAGGATTATATTAAGTTGGAATAATAAATAGACGTTCAATTAACTGCTTTAATGAACAATATTTCAGGTTACAATTCAATTATAAACCGTGCTTATACAGAACCAAGAAAAACATCACACAACTATATTTGACAACAACAATTGGCAAGTATTGCTAAGCGATATGACATCTGGTGGCAAAATAATGAACTACAGGTTGACTTTGTATTAAAGTAGCAATATTAGAAATTTATTAAATATTATACGTATTTGTGTATCTAAATTGACATATATATTGTAATATGAGTAACAAATATTGCTGCTTACTTGAGTGCACATTGTCCCGTTAGAAAGGCAACAAATTATGTTATCACGAATTTCCGCGTAAACGAAAAGTTCGTATTTACATTAAAAATATGCTTGACAAGATGAAAAAAGATAATAATACAGTGCGTGGATCAGAAAATTATAAATTAATATATCCGTCTTGTATACTTTGAAAATTTATTCATTATATTTCAAAGAAAACTTTGTTTCAAAACGAGGTTAGTTTTATAAATGTTCTCAAAAATATCATTTAAGTTATCTTCACTTCCACGAATACATCCTATACTAAGTTCACAAGTGAATACGAAATATAATCATGAAATTTTGCTATTTTATTTATTTCTTTGAAGATATCATCTAAAACAGAAGTGGTTATACAATTTACGTTAAAATTTTATAAAAATGTACTAGAAATTTACATAAATTTACCCTGAATGGATAATATAAAACATACTATAAAATAATATAAAAAGAAAATTAAATATAATACAGTACTCTGAGAAATACACAATTCTATAAGTTATGTGTTTGCCCATTTGACAGTTGGTTAACCTCATATCTCATTCAACCTGTAGTTCAAAACTTGCCGCCCCAGCGCTGCGATCTTAAAAATACATGTCAATAATAGATAGTCTATTACCCATAACTACATGTTAGTTTTAACAATGTCTTCATAGATGGCACTTGATTACAAGTTATTAAAATAATGAATTGAATCAAACATTTTTATTTATTTAATCAACATTTATATTGTAATAATTTTTCTTCTTAGTCAGTTATAACTATATAACTTCAACCTGTGGACCACCACCCGGCATGTAAAATTGCCTTTTCTGTTCAGCAGCCTTTTTTTAAACCTTTCTTTATTGCATCGTATTTCATTTGCAGGGTTATCGCACACCTATGTTTGGTCTGGTCCCACTACTAGCATTGAAAATCTCTTTGATATTCTTCCAAACATCATTTTTCTCTATGATTCCAACAGTATCGGTTTTTCTGTTTTCAATTATATATTTAAAATCGAGGGCTATTTCAATTAAAATTCGCCTTTCATTGTTCGTAAAATTACAACTTTTTAGTCGCTTTACTTCTATTCTATTAATACTAGTTAGTATATTCTTTAAACGTAATGATATTATAAATACCAATTTGTCAGTTTTTATTTTTTTAATATAATGACAGTACCATTTACGTTATGTAGTAGCTACATAACATTTTAATTTCGGAATAACAATCCATGGTATAAAAACATTGGTCGACAGTATAAACATAGTTCAACTCTTGATCTTAGTTTGCAGAAGTTGACTGACTGTTTTGAACTAGCGATTCAACTATTCATTGATTATTATTACTTCATTTTGATAAAGCAGTCATAAATCCAATTTTTATTTTACTTTACAGACTATTTAAAAGGTTAAATTTTGATTCATCAAGCTCAGATTATGAGGAAGATCAAATTATGCATTTTAGATGTCGCCATGTATTTTGGGATAGAAACAATCCATTTGTAGTTTATAACAGAATTTAAATTAAGATTTCGATTTAACAAGAATACATTGCGTGAATTTGTAGAAATTCTGGCTGGTACCACAAGCCTGGTTTTAACTAAAACGATGTTTTAAGAAATGTCAAATTCAAATTTCAATATTTAATTTCACCCTTACGTTTGAAGAGCGATTTTTTAAAAAATATTTGTGTAATTATGAACTATGTTCTGCTTTAAAATCATATTTTGATGAATTTAATATTATTTATTATTAATATTCAATAATGAAACTTGACATTTCTTAAAACATCGTTTTAGTTAAAATGGTACCAGCCAAGTCCACAATTAGAACCAGTCACCCTTCGAAATAAGTCTGGTGATCTTGTTGCAGTTGAAAAATCTATTGCGGGTCGAATAATACACAAAGTAGTACTCCATATAGCATTGTTTCGTTCCAATTACATTAAAATTCCCCAGACAAATGAAGAAAAGTTAAATAACTGATTAACAAATTCAATTTTTAATTGAGGTAGTAATACAATACGTACTTATATTATCGTCAGTTATTTTTTTTTGCTCTTTTCTTAATTTTTATAGCACAGTTCGGTAACAGTTATTTCTACTTTTTTTTGTTATACCGACCCACGCAGCTAATTTTGCGCAGTTATTGGTTTCATCGTTTTTTTTTTTTAATTTTCTATTACTTACGTTTAAATAATACTCCATTATTTTTCATATTTATTTTTCAGCGTCACTAAAGTTTCTGGGTCGTCTTTTATCAGACATCACTCTCTCCAAGACTATCTCCTCTCATAATACAACTTTATTTGTAACATTTGACATTTCATAAATATATAGTAAACTTACCGACTGAGCCGGTTTAAACTTAGTTCAGTTGAACATAATGTTTGGAAGTTTTATACTATGCATATCATTTTAACTTAAGTTCAAATAATGAACCTAGTTCACTTGATTACAGTTCGGGACAAGATTTGACTGTGCTTTATACTATCGGGCATTGGAAATAAACATTTTAACTTATTCCGAAATTTATTTTTAGAGTAAATTTAATCTATGGTTTGTTATTCCGCAGTTTATCCGGAGTTGGAAATACCGGAGTTGTTGGATAAAATTTTGTATGCCACTCATGTGTCACACACTTGTACCATAAATAACTATAATTTATCAATAAATTATATTTCTTTTGTTTTTATTTACGAATAAATTTCCGACAAATAACTTCGGCAATAAAAATAATAATAGCAAATAAATAGCCAACAAGAAGAATCCCAAAAGATACTGATAAATTATTAAGAGATAAGGGAAGAGTACTACTTTCTGAAACATAGTTTTTTTCTTGCAGTACATCTTTTTCCCATTTTTTCAGTAAACCATAATCTTCAAGCCACATTATAATATTTACAAACTTGTGGTACATAGGATGTCCTTTAGAGAATACCATACGAGGATGAAATAGAATATAATCCCGAAAAGCATAAACCATTTTTTTGCCATTTTCATCGATATATTTTCCCTTCATTCGGTACAACATTAATCGAAAACCTGTGAAAACTGCTAAATCTCTTTGAAAAGCAATTCGTTTTAAACAAGTCTCATCCATAGAACATTCCACATGATTTTTAGCTATATACATACTGAATTCATCGTTGGGGTCATTGTTGAAAAACTTCACTACAGTTGGAATAAATCCAAAGTGTATTTTTTTATCAAAAACTTCTTGTAAAGTAGTAATTTGCCGTTCGTATTGCGGTGAAGTTAGCACACTTGTCAAGTTACTTTGCAGAGCCGTACATATCAACAATGTATACAAAATCCAGGAATAAAATACCATTTTTGTTGTTGTACTTTCTGGCATTGTAACTCCTCCTTGCAATAAACTATAAAACGATGACAACACATTGTTAGAAAACTTTGTAAATGAAGTAGAACGTTCTTTGAGTCGTCCAAAACAAAATAATATCACACTGTTTAGAAAAAAACTGCAAAGAATCAAAAGCCAAACTAGTGGTTCATATATCTTGGTTATGTTTTGCCATCGAGGTATTTCTGCCGCTGATGGCACGAACCATCCCAATCCATCCATAAAGATTGTGACTGTATTATCGAAATCAAAAACCACATTATGTACAAATGGACTTTGGCCTATAATCAGGTCAGCTTTTCGATCATACAGATCATTATACATGTTCGTATAAGTGCCATTTGGATTTTGAACACCCCAATGATTGTATGTATGGTTCAAAAAAACTTTGGTTACGTTTAGTTTGTCGAGTATTGTTTGAAATAAAGTTATTTCTATTCCAACTTCTTTTGGGTTGTAGGGGTTACCGGTTAAATTTACAGTAAACACAATTACTTTAAATGCCATTGTTTTTATTTTATGTCCTGTAAATTTCGAAGGAACTTTTTCTGGATATTTTGCTTCCAACAAATTGTCACAATGTGAAACGTAAGAAGGATTCAAATTTATTGTACCGTCTGTACTATTGTATGGATAATATGTATATACATTGTCACTTTTTATTATATTAATATTTATAATATAATAACTCCAGAATATTTCAATAATTTTTGTAATATCTGTCTGCACGATATTCACAATAAAATTAGCTCTAGGATTCCAATACGTATTTTTTCTTAGATACAACAACCAACTGTTCAAATCAGAAGTAGAATTTAAATGCATTACAACATATTTGTAGTTAATTTTATTTAATTTTTGAAGTTTACTTGCCATATTTGTTAAGATTATATTTGTTTGGTCAGGATTCCATGATGACCATTGAATTTTTAAATTTGATACTATTAATATAGTTGAATTATACACTGTTTTACTTAATTGTGTTATGCAAGTCGTATTAACTTCTATTGGTAATATTTTATCGTGATGACCACATTTGCCTAATTGAAAAAGAATAAATACATTTATCCCCAAAAGTACAGGCCTCATCATAAATATTAATATTTACAAAGATATTCTTCCGTATATTTAAATTTATTTAAATGAAAAATATTTATAATAATGTTCTCAATATGACTGTGTCGACGACAATAGAATACTATAATATTTAAATTACATTTCAATGAAATGCATCAATATCCAATATAATATGTATTTAATTAGATTAAAAAGAAGTATTAATTTATCAAAGAAATAGAAACTGCTTATTATCCCAAAAAAAAATACATTAAAATGATGTAAAAATATATAATCATTATTAATATTTAAGCGCATGAATAATGTCTAAATGTATGCGTGTGTGTGTTTAGATCCATATTCAAATGTGATTAGATTTTGGTTATAATGGGGACTTATACATTTCAAATATTTTGGTCGCCATCTAGTGTGTAAAAAAGTATTTAATAATTAGTTATGTAGTGAGCAAGATTTAGCTCTAAGTTTGACGTGTATCACATGATCCATATTTGGTCCCACGTGATCACAACAACCATTGTTTGTCAAGAAACATGAACATGTCTGAGACTGAACACGGAAGTTGAAATAATATGATTAATATAAATTGAATATGAATTAGTAATGTATTTACAGGAACCTGTGATAAAAAGGAAGTTTAATTATGTACAAAATAATAATAAAATGACGCAAACCTAGGTTTGTAAAGTGGACAAACATAATCAAATTTATTTTGGAAAAACAAGTACAGCAACTTTAATAAAGCTGTCTACTAATAAAGAGACACAGGTTTATATTAATAAAAACACATATAAAAATTAATAATAAGCAGAACAACTCCACACAAACAGAAATAAAGATTAATAAGGAAAGTAGTACCCAAACAATCAACAATTATTACGTAAGAAAGTTATTTGGTGCTATAGAGACATCGAGAAATGAAACTAAATTTGTCAATAATTGGAAACTAAATTATATTTTATTAAGCAATGATGCTGTAAAATTTATATATATTCACCGGCTTATCAGTAGAACATTTTAATGTTCTTATCATTTGTTAAATCCCAGTTATGCCAAAGTTGAAATACAGATATTTCCAAAAAAAACGCCAAAGAAAACTAAATTTAATAATTTAACATCCAGAGACAAATTATGTATGAGTTTAATAAGATTAAGACGTGGATATACACTAAAAGAAATTTCATTATTTTTTTCCGTCTCTCTCAACAGTGGAATTTGTAGTGTTTACATGGATTCAGTTCGTGTTTTTTCAAATTGAAACGATGAAATCGAATTTGTTTTCCCTCCGTGAGAATCAGAAAGATTCGATTCCGCAATGTTTCATTAATAACAATCACTACACATAATAACTTAACCAAACTTTGCTGACTAAATAACAAATTATCGGATCAACGGTGAGGTGCTGAAGAGGGAAAGCATTTGATCAACTCGGCCGTGGTATAACACCTCGCTCTTTCTAAAAATTTCTTGTCCCTTTCTAAATTATGTGGAGGGAGGTCCGCTGCCGATCCGCCGCCGATGACGTCAAAATCATAAGTCCCCATTGGTCCACCGGAAGTACCGTCATTTGTAACAGTTTATCTTGAAAAAACACAGTTAAATATCATTTATTGACATTTAAATGTTATTATAAATTTTAAAGAATATATTATTCTCTGTACGATTTGATTGCATTTTATACTTCATATTCAATAGATATAGATAATAAATTTCATAAATCAGCCAGCTATGCTAACCTCAGGGCCGGCGCTAGAGGCGAGGCGGCGAGACGTCTGCCTAGGGCGGCACTTTTTAAATATTTTTTGTTTATTATTAAATACAAAGAATTACGGCAAATTAAAATTATTAAAAATTGCGTACGAACCACGTTGCTTCAAGAAAGACTATCTGGATTAGCAATAATAGCTATTGACCACGGTAACAGCCAACATATAAATGATGAAATACCTAATTACTAAGTTAGCAAAAATGAAACTTTGTTTATTTTCTTTATTTTCACTAATATTTTTGACTTAATCAGCTCTGAAACACTTTTCTAATTTCGATTTCAATAAGGTCATTGCCTCGTATGGGGTCCGTATAAAATTATTAAAATTAATTGAACTTTTCAGAACTTAACTAGAATATTAGGTATGAAAATAAACAAATTATAATCTATTATTATATTTTCATTTGTTTCATTGCCACAATAATTGTTTTTATTGAATAACATTAATAATTGTTGTATTTTTACTATTAGAAACAAATGAACTTCAATAAGTATTTTTGGGAAGTTAAAAAAATCTCGTTTTAATGTTGTAACTTTCCAATATGGCGTTCATATAAAAAATTATAATTTTGATCTCATAACTCGAAATTTAACAGAAATAAATAAATGAGCATCATTGTTCGAAAGAAAATAAAAAAGGTGCCCTAAAGAAATGCAAACTAAAATTCCATATTATTTCAAATTTAGAAGTTACTTGTATAAATAAAAATGAGCAAAATTTGAATTTTTGCATTTATCTAGAGACCTATAAATTTTTCAAGAAAACAACTACATCGTACACAATAGATCACGTCACCGCAATAATTAAACAAGTCCGAACAGGTCTGTCACGCGCGGAGATTCGGGCGCAACACGGCGGCGCCGGCGAGGGCTACAGCGCGGAGGTGGCGAAGACGTTACAATATGTATATTCAAATAAAATACACGAATATACAGTGTTAAAGAATACGTGTAACAAATTTATAGGGGATGCAAAATAGACAACTTTTACTAAACTCATATCCGGAAACGTATACCGTTTTCGAACTACAGGCTCTTAAAGAGTAATCATCTACCTTAATTTTAGTTAACTGTGACTATCACTTATTTTGATACATTCGTTCAAAAACGCCAGGATTTGTTTGAATTTCATGTGCTCCGTACACTCGGCCAGATTTTATAATGTGCCTGTGCATTTATTGAAAATTAGTTATGAAATCAAATAATAAAAATCTGATGTGGCCAGCACATAACCTCTCGCCGTATATTTTACCTGGCTGTATGCATAAAGCAAAAAATATTTTTAGAAGTACAAATAATATATTCATATGTCTATGACGTATAAACTTCTTTATTATTCATATCTCAACACAAAACAATTTTCGCATTTTTACAAAATCTATAGGATATTTTATCATAAATTATGTACAATAAATTACAAAGTAGAGTTTACCTTATATAAATTTTAGGCTGGTAACAGGGATTTTCAATTCGAACAACGTTCTTGTTTACTTTCTCTTCATATTCTTGTAGTAAAAACATAAATTTTAGGCGGTCTAAAATGTATACCTCTGGATATGTGCATCTATTCTTACCTTCTTTTACATTTTATGTTTTCATACATGTTGTATGTAAATAACGCATTGATTTCCTTTAATAAAGTGATGGATAGATTGCACTCCGATTATTCTTATATCGATGTGTAATTTTGTCAATATTTACAACTTACTTGAGAAGAAGCTCTTTTGCAGTTCATTGTTACTCTAGTCTACAGTGCTTGTGTACATTGTCCCATAATGTTTGAAACAAATTTAAGTCCTTCAACGTAGACTTGTCACCTCCATAATAGTCACTGATCAAGAATTAAGAGATTCTTCAAATACAATTTTTTTTCATTACTCATTATTTTGATGAGATACAATTTTTCTGTATTTTACGTTGCAGAGTGGAGACCATCTTCACTTTCATCTTGTGTTTGATCTAATTATTATGAAAATACCTAAACGATTTGTTAATTTATGGGGGGGGGGAGTTAAAAATGCTTAAAAAAATAAGATTTCAAAAAAAAAGTTATTAAGGAATATTGTTCCATCACTGGTTAAATTTAATGTATTTATTTACACCCTGTATATGCCGTGCTACAAAGATATTTAACGAATAAAATGTTGTATCGTATATACTTGAAATATTAAATAATTATCAATTAATGCAAACTATTTCGATATAGTACGAGCAATCATTTAAATATAACTTATATCTTTTAGAATAATCCCTCGGAATTAATGGTTAATACATACATCGAATAAAGAGTACAACTATAAAGTAGTACAAAAGAAAAAAAAACTCACTTTGAATAAATGAAATCTAGGATATAACTCCAAGTCCTGCAGGTATCCTAACGTTCTCTCCAAGCACCAGGAAATCGTCCTCGTGTTCACAGCACACCATACACACGTCTTTACACTAGCACTGTAATAAACAAACCGAAAGAATTTATCCGTGTAATAATCAGGGAACCACTGAAAATAATTTCAACAATGCTTGTTTCAAGACATGTGTATAGTAAATTTAATATTAAATAAATACCACTATTAAATCATTGAGTTGATTGCACGTGTATAATTTCTTTTTGTTTAAAGTTCTCTGTTGTGGAGTGTTTTTAAAGTTATTTTCTTCAAAAATTGTATCAAAGTATACATAAATTTTTTGTTATTATCTCTGTTGAAGTGTTTTTGTGCTCCGGTATATATATTTTAAGAAAATAGGCTAAAACCTTTTTTCAGTTAAAATTTTTTTGTACAAGTTTCTACTTAGCTTAAGTGTTAAAACTCCACCATGTCTCGCCAGTGCAGTGCGTGTAAACGGGGCATCAACGCGAAATATCCCGGAGTCGAGTGTACAGAATGTGATAATTCTTATCATCCCCTGTGTGTGGGCATCTCTGATGAACAGTTCAAACTTTTTAATGATCTGTCAGCGTTGTGGCTTTGCCCGCATTGCCGTAAGTGCCGTCCAAAATCCAACAAGGGAGGTCCCGTGGAATCTGCTAGTGTCGACGCCAGTGCTTCGCCTGACCTTCGCACCATACTCAGCACATTTGAACAACGAATGAACGATAAGTTTGCAACTTTATTAACTTCTGTAACTTTTTGTAGTGATAAAATCACTGACTTTGAATTAAATTTAAGAGACATAAATAATAAATTGAAAATTTTTGATGAACTTAAACGTGAAAATGGCATACTAAAAACTGAAGTAAAAAATTTAAATCAGAGAATTGAAGATCTTGAACAATACTCCAAAATAAACAATTTAATTATTAATAATATCCCGGAAAAAAATGGGGAAAATATTGACAATATAATTTGTAACATAGGTGAAAAACTTGGTGTTAAGGTTTCTAAAAATGATATTGATGCAGCTCATAGGCTACAATATAATAAAAAGAATAATGATAAACCCCGTAATATTGTTGTAAAATTTATATCTCGTCGTGTTAAGGATGATTTTCTCTCTGCAGCAAGAAAAAATAGGAACATAACATCTGCAAGTATAAATATTGAAGGGGCAGACAGTAAAATTTATGTCAATGAACATTTAGGGTCTAAAAACTCATTAATCTTTAGAACAGCATTGAATGAATTAAAATCTAAGGGTTTCAAATATATATGGTCAAAGAACTGTAAAGTATTTGCCAGGAAAACTGATACATCAAAGATTCACTATTTAAGTGATGTTAGCGACATTTCCAAGCTACAATAGTTATGTTTCATTTTTGTTTTTTATATTTTTTCTTTTTTTATTTTGTTCCCTATATAAATGGGCATTTCTTTGTATTATCAAAACGTTCGGGGTTTACGAACTAAAACAAATACCTTTAGTATTAATACTCACTCATGTAGCTTCGATATTATTTGTCTTACAGAAACATTCTTAAATTCATCAGTTTATAATAGTGAATTATTTCCATCCACTTACAATGTAATAAGGAGAGACAGATCTAGTACTCCATGTTTAAAAAATGATGGTGGTGGTGCGTTAATTGCTGTTCGCTCGTGTTTAAATTATATTGAAAGACCTGAATGGAATAGTGATGCCGAAGACCTCTGGATTTCTTTAATAAACAATAATAACAATAAACAATATTTACATGTTTGTTGTGTTTATTTACCACCAGATGATCATGTGTCAATGTCTAATTTTTTAAGTAAACTGCCAGATATTGTAGATTCAATATCTAATGATAATTTTTTGATTATTGGTGATTTTAATTTACCCCATTTGCAATGGGTTCCTAATAATACTCATAATGCTCTTAAACCTCTAAATACATATAATCTGTCATCGTCGAATTTTGTTGATTGTATTTCATATTGTAATATTAATCAATTAAATCATGTACGTAATGCAAACAACAGAATTTTAGATTTGGTTATTTCCAACTTAGATACTATTGAAGTATTATCATCTGAATCACCATTAAGTAAAGTAGATTCACATCATCCTCCAATTGAGATCTATCTTAGATTTGACAGTTTACCACCGATGACAAGTTGTCATCGCAAAATATTCTTGCATAAATTAGCCGATTATTATATAATTAATCAAAAACTGCTTGAAATTAATTGGGATCAACTTTTCAATGGTTTAGACATCGACAGCATGGTAAATGAATTTTATAATATATTGTATATAATTATAAATAAGTATGTTCCAGTAAAATATAATTTTCATGGTTCGTATCTTGTGTGGTACACTGGACGACTTATTAAAGAAAAAAGTAAAGCACATGCCAAATATAAACAATATAAATCGCAAAAGTACTACAACAAATTCTCAATATTGAGAACAGCTGTCAAATCTGAAATTAGAAGATGCTACGATACTTACATTAAGAATGTGGAACTTTCTATACCGAATAACACGAAAAAATTTTGGTCATATGTTTCCTCTAAAAAAGGTCGAACAGTGTACCTAACACGATGTGCTATGAAAACACAACAGCAAGCAATGGAAGTGACATTTGCAATTTGTTTTCTGACTATTTCAAGTCCGTATTCATTGAGGAAAATATTAATAATCAATCGACCCGAGTACAAAAAGACTTTATTGGAGCCAATATATTTTTCAATGAGAATGAAGTTCTGGATATTTTATTACAGCTCGATGTGAATAAAGGTGCTGGGCCAGACGAAATTCCTAGTATATTTATTAAAAACTGTTCTTATTCTCTCTGTTACCCTCTTATGTTAATTTTTAATAAATCATTATATTTAGGTTATTTTCCAAATGTTTGGAAGAAAGCTTATGTTGTCCCAGTCTTCAAAGATGGTACTAAAAATCAAGTAAAAAATTATAGACCGATTTCAAAACTAGACATCTTCGAGAAAGTTTTTGAAAAACTTGTATATAAAATTTTGTTTTCTTTAGTAAAAAGTTACATTATCCCTCAGCAACATGGTTTTTATCCAGGTAGATCTGTTGAAACGAATCTTCTCACATATAGCGAATATATACTGAAGTCTATGGATGAACGTAGACAGGTTGATTCCATATACACCGATTTCAGTAAAGCATTTGATAAAATTAATCACACTTTGCTCTTAAAAAAACTTTCTGATTTCGGTGTGTGCGGAAGTCTCCTTGACTGGTTTAGGTCCTACTTAACAGGAAGAAGTCAGCGGGTTACAATAAATGGTTTTCTGTCAAATATAATTAATATTCCATCAGGAGTTCCTCAGGGCTCTCACTTGGGATCACTTTTATTTAATATTTTTATAAATGATATTTTCCGTTGTTTCAAATTTTGCAAGTTTTTATTATATGCTGACGATCTAAAAATGTTTCATATTGTTAACAATACCATGGATTGCATAAAAATACAAGAAGACCTTAATCGGTTCCAGCAATACACTAAAGATAACAAACTATTCTTAAATATAAAAAAATGCTGTCAAATTACTTTTTCGAGAAATAGGGGTAATGTACACTTCTCTTACACTTTCTCTAATGATGAAATCACACCTGTGTCAGAAGTAAAAGATTTGGGACTAATAATAGACAAAAAATTTATTCTTGACCTTCATGTCGATTCTGTAACGAAAAAAGCCTATAGAATGTTAGGCTTTCTAATTAGAACATCTGAAAATTTCATAAACCCAAATACTTTAAAAATTTTATATTTCACTTTAGTACGAAGTCAATTAGAATTTGCAACAGTTTGTTGGTCTCCCCAGTATTTAATCTATATTAAAAGAATTGAGCGTATTCAGGAAAAATTCGTTAAATTCATGAATTACAAGTTTCCGAATTATGAATGTAATTTATTATCTCTGGAAAGACGTCGTATTGTAATTGATTTAACATTTTTATATAAGTTAATTAATACTAAAATAGATTGTCCTGAGTTAATAAGTTGTCTTGGCCTCCATGTGCCAGTACATACTACACGAGCTCCTGAACTTTTTTATATTGGTTTTAATAGGACTAACGCTGCTTTTAATTCTGCTATGAATCGACTGCCATTTTTGTTTAATAAATATATTGTTAATAACTCAATTGATATTTTCAACCTTAATATATCCGCATTTCGAAACCAAATTGCCAATACCATCACTTCTATTAATTAAATTTATTTTTGTATTTGTTCACAATATAGACGTATTGATAATTGCATAAAAAATTGTAAATTTCACGTGTAAATACTCAATTGTTTAATATTATTGTTTTTCTTTTGTATGTATCTAAGTGCCATTCTGTTATTGGGCTTGTCCTGTTGAATGGCCGAAAATAAAATAAATAAATAAATAAATAAATCAAACACTAAGTGAAATAGTAAATTATGTTTTCCAAATTTTCAGGAAGTTAATTTTGTTTCAAGATTTGTTGGTACCTTACAAATTTGGATTAAGGGGTTTATTTTCTGTATGAATAATTATAATTTCAGAATATTTAATTCGCAGAAAAAAATTCAATCATGTTTGTTACGGTGTAAGTCTATTAACTAGAACTAGCGCAACTTTAAATTAAATATTTCAATAACTGGGAGTGATAGCAACTTTTCTTTAATTTGTTTTAGAATTATGCATTTAATACCTAGCATAATAGTTTTTATTATGTTTATTTTAATATAAATATATATGCCTACTGAATACAGCAACTTTAAAAATTACTATTTCGCAAACGAAAAGAAATAGCGATCTGTACTTTTCAAATTTGGCATCAGATTGCTTTATATGTATAGGTACTAGGTAAAATAAATATGAATGTCTGAAAACGAGTCCAAAAAATGTTCATAATGTGGACTTATGCCCTTCCGTTTCTTATACTATTCAAATGATATGTGTTACGTGCGTTCGTGGTATATGTGAACGTAAATATTGAAGCGCGCGCCGAATGCTTGCGCCGCTACTGATAGCATGTTCGCGAACGATGACGTAATCCCTTCGCCGGAATTACCCCGAAGACGTAATTCCCCGGGAAAAACCCATACACGTTCTGACTGGTCAATTACATCCAATTGACTGAATCTTTTGTGTTCGATGATGGTCGCGTCAGACAGTTCTAGAAGGATAATGGGCTGTATAAATACCGGCCGAAAGAAAGCGGAGATATAGTAATACGTAATATAACAAGTGATATGATTATCATCGATGATATTCTCGAGTGAAACAGAGCTGCAGATTTCACGAGTCCGAAGGACGAGTTGAAATGTGCTGCTTCGGTTTCACGAGCAATATCTTCGATTATTAATCATATCACGAGCTTATATTTAATGAAAGAATATAATGAATTTTTGCAATCTAATCTAACCTAACTTTTGATATACATATTCATATTGTATTAAAACATGGTACTTACGAGTTTTATTTAATATTTCGGAGTTTGAATTATTGTTATTATTTATTTTTATACTCAAAATTAACTGTCAATGACATAAATAAAGAAAACAAATCCCTTAGTAACGACTATAAATACGGTGATAATTTCCTTGTTTTTACCTTCCGTCACCTATAGGTAAGGAAGGTATTGTCTTTGGTCAAAAAATTCGGTGGTGAGTTTTCATTGAATAAGCACGTTTTAGGGTCTTTACAATACGATTTTACTATTTTTACGATGATGTCTGTATGTGTGTGTGTGTGTGTGTGTGTTCGTGTGTGTGTGTATGTGTGTATGTGTGTATGTGTGTGTGTGTGTGTTTGTGTGTGTGTGTGTGTGTATGTGACCGCTTTTTCGTGCACGATATCTCCAATACTAGAATTCCAAAAATTACAATTCTTCCTTACAACCATATGCAGACATGTTTAGATTTTGGTTATAATTGGTCAACCGGAAGTACCCTCATTTGAAGATTTTAACAGTTTTTCTTGAAAAACTCAGTTAAATGTTAGTATAACTTAAAGAATATATTATTCTCTATACGATTTGATTGCATTTTATATTTCATATTCAACAGATATAGAGTTAAAGAATAATAAAGATAAAAAAATCGTATAAATTTCATAATTCAGCCAGCTATGCTAACATAACCATGGAAACTGCTAATATATTCAGGTAATTCAAATTGACAGATGTCAGTATCAATAAAAAGCAAGTAATTGAATGAAAAAATAAGGGAAGTAATTCTAGTGTTAGAAGTTTTTAGATATAATAGAGACGATTACATTGGTTTGAACATGTCATGAGGAGAGATGAATAAATTAATAGAAGGTGGAAGAAACATAGGAAGACCAAATATAAGATGAAAAGACTGTATTGCAGAAGATTTGAGAGAAAAGGAACTGAATGAGGACGACACGCAAAACAAAAATTAGTGGAAGAAGAAAATAAAAAATAGCGACTTCCTAACGAATGGGAAAACTAAAGAAGAAGAAGATGTCAGTGTCAAGTGCAATTTGCATAGTTTGTTTATGAAATAACTTTACTGGAAATATAGGATCTTTTGCAAAAAAATTATGTATAGGGCGCGTGCAGTGACATGACTTTGCTGCCTTTGGCAAGCAGATATGGGGACCCGTATCAAAATGACAGCAATTAATTATGTCCATAACTGACAAGTGTCATAATTTTTCATTCAAAATTTCATGATTTTCTTATTTCATGCGATTTGTTTGTTATCAGGAGTATGGAATTCCGTTGCCGAGAAAGGGAATCATAAAATACCAAAAATTTAGAATCTTTTGCAAGAAAATTTATGTATGGAATTTGTACATAATACACAGGATTAACGGAAGGTATTGTGCTGGCCACATCAGATTAAGTAGTCTACGAGTTGTTAACGTAATTAAATGTAGTAATATAAATAAATGTAGTGATATAAATATTGGTTAAATAAATAATAATAGTGTTTAAACATTTAATAATATTCATAGTCTTAAATTAGTGTTTATAATTATTTAATCATAGTGTTAGTTACTTTTATCATCTTCTTAATATTTAATCTTAATTATTTATAGTTTAATAAACGTATTATTTTAATTAATATTACTTCTCTGATTTTTACACTTCACCCATATAAAGAAAACGTTACAATATAATACACTGTGAAAAGATCTTAAGAATATACAAATATGAAAATGAACATGTATATATGTTGTATAATGGTATATGATTTTCACGTTATAATGGTTAATTATATTATATATTTTATATACATGTTGTGAGGTAAATTTTTAATTATTTATTTACAAAATCATATAAATAAAAACGCACCATAACATGCTGGGGTTGTTTTATGGTGCGATGCTCTGCAGTAATGCGACCATTTCCAACGTTAAAATCAGGATTCAAATGAGATGAACTTGCTCAGGACTGTAGTTCGTCCAAGTCCACAACTTTTCTTTCTGTTACAGTACCCTGTAACAATATAATAATCGAAAGTAATAAATATGAATTAGTTGCCAATAGTCCTAGAATACCCAAGTAACACTGACCGACGGTCGACCAAAAAGTGACGTCGATTTCAGGTTGAATTTAAGTCATATACTGCCGTATAATCCGACGTCTATACGACGACATTGTGACGTTGATTTTTGGTCTGAAATATGTCTATTTAGACGTCTACACGGCTGCACTGTGACGTTGATTTTTGGTCTGAAATAGGACTATTTAGACGTCAGATTTGTGGTCGCTATGACGTCCATATGACGACTTTATATGGTCATAATTAGGTTTATTTAAACCTTTTTTCCACGTTTAATTTGACGTCTTTATGACGATTATTTTTACTTTATTATTATTAAAAATTCATATTTTAAATTTATTTAATTTGGCAATTAATAACACACGAAGGGATATATTATTTTTATTTATATATCAATTCATTATGCAAAAATATATAACAATATATTGTTTATTATAATGATTTTTAAAATTAGAATAAATGTAATATAAAACTTAGTCTATATATATATATATATATATATATATATATATATATATATATATATATATATATATATATATATATATATATATATATATTCAATTATTGTCATTACCAAAATCTACGAATAGAAGCAGATTGGCACACTCAAATATAGGTATGCCGTGGTGATATTTATATTTTATTTATTTAAAACATATTACATGTTTACATAATTATTAATGCGAAACGGAAACAATTTATATCTGTTTTATTTTTTGGTATAAAAATCATGGACATATTAATTTTCAACAAAACCTAGTAGTGCTTTAAAAAAACCATTTTAAGAAAAGTTGCTAATACAAAAGCAAATGTATAAATAAAGGGAAATATATAATATAAAAACAAAGATTTATCTATATAGTTTCACGGTTTTACCTGAGCATTTCCTATAACTCCAAAAATCCCACTTTCCTAAGTTTTCCAAGAATCTTTACATCTTCCCTTTCAAGCTATTCTAGAACGATTGGATTCAAGTAAACCATCGACAAAGAGACACCATAATGATTTTTAATACATATTTCGAATCTGGTGATCTTGACCAAGTTAGATATTCATTAAAAGATATATCAATTATTCATAATTAATAAAATATTATCTAAGTATTAAAGAAATAAAAGTTTTAGTGTAAATTTTAATACTTTTATTTACACCGCGAATGTGAAATTGAATAAGAGAATGATTATAATTGACAACTGACAAGCTGCGACATGACATCTGGTGGGAAAAATGTGTACTTTCCGATTTGGTACTATATTGTGACTGTATGCTTGAGTTACATGAGGTTTGATCATTTGATGTGAATAAAAATGGGATGTGTCGTACAAATTGATATGTATTCTGATGTCACCCAAGATCTGGTCGAGACACAGGCATTGGGTTTTATAATTTTCCGAAACATGGCCAAAATTAAGTTAAAATTACGACAAGAGCAGGTGTTGAAATGGACATGGATCGACGAAAAGCATGGGAATATGCAATTCGTTGTGCATAACAAATAACAAAACATATGAAAGTTTGTTCTCGTCATTTTTAATCGGATAATTACATATTTCATGGTCTTTGTCTAGCTTTACACGTGCATTCTTCACTAATAATTTTTAAATTTTCTCTAAATGTATTTTGATTTCAGGTGGCTTTGCAGAAATTGCACTGGTTTGCAGATATAAAGTGCAAATATTATCCTCATTATACCGTCATTTTTTAATAGTCCACGTGATATTATGTGGTTAGCGTTTATAATTCGATCACCTGCGATCATCAATTTCGATTGATTAAATATACATATATAGAATTATAAATACATTTTAACATATCTTCTATAATACATCTAGAAGTAGCTGTTGCTTTTAGAAATCTAAAATGTTTTGTGATACCAAGCCCCATTTTAAGTGAAAAAATTGCTTTTGTTCTTTGTTTTCATATGTCATAACACTGTGAGTACCAATTCAGAAGCAGCTGATCGGTCCGATGGTGCTGCCGCCATCGGACATGTCAGTTCTCAATAAAAAGTACTAAGTTTTTCGGTTCCTATCAACACACCAGAGTGATTCTAGCGGCCAATTCTAGCGGCCACTTCTGTAACGCAACCTATTGTGAACAAACATTATACATTGCATTACCATGACCTAACAGATATACCAGTGGTAATTATTATAGAAATTAAGGAATAAATGACAATAAAGTATATATTAAACGAAAGAATAAATAAAAATAATACATATAAAATTATCAGACGCAGGTAATTTATTAATTTTGATGATTCTAACCACATAAACTTTATAGGTTATGGCAGTATATAATCAACAAATGTATTTATTCCCTAAATATCTTGAGAATGCCGCATCGAAATTATTATAAATAAATAGTATGTATTATAACAAATATACTCATATATATTTTGTAATAGAACCACCCGTAGGGAATTTGTAAAAAAATAATAAAGTTTACGTTATCTATCCTATGTGCATATTTTTTTAGATATCTCCTATTTAATGCCGCGTGCCGCCTTGAAATTAATATAAATAAATAGTATGCATTATAACAAATTATATAATATATATTTTAATAAAACACCGCCCGTAGGAGGGTGTGAAAAAAATTCATAAAGAAAGTGTGACCCGTCCTTCATTTTTATGTAATCTAAGATATCTCCTATATAAGTTCGCTTGCCGCCTTTAAATTACTATAAATAAATAATATATATTATAGCAAATTAATCAATATATATTTTAATGTGGCACCACCCGTAGGAGGGTGCGAAAAAAATCGACTCGACTTATATTTTCGTATAATCTTAAATATCTCCTATATAAGTCCGCGTGCCGCCATGAAATTATTATAAATAAATAGTATATATTATAACAACTTATTTAATATACATTTCAATATGGCGCCACCCGTAGAGGGGTGTGAAAAAAATTCATAAAGATTTTACGAGTCGACTTATATTTTTCGTATATTCTTAGATAACTCCTATATAAGTTCGCGTGCCGTCATGAAATTATTATAAATAAATAATATATATTATAACAACTTATTTAATATACATTTCAATATGGCGCCACCCGTAGAGGGGTGTGAAAAAAAATCATAAAGATTTTATGACGCGCCTTGCATTTTCGTATATTCTTAGATATCTCCTATATAAGTTCGCGTGCCGCTATGAACTTATTATAAATAAATAATATATATTATAACAACTTATTCAATATACATTTCAATATGGCGCCACCCGTAGAGGGGTGTGAAAAAAATCATAAAGATTTTATGACTCGCCTTGCATTTTCGTATATTCTTAGATATCTCCTATATAAGTTCGCGTGCCGCCATAAACTTATTATAAATAAATAAAATATATTATAACAACTTATTTAATATACATTTCAATATGCCGCCACCCGTAGAGGGGTGTGAAAAAAAATCATAAAGATTTTACGAGTCGACTTATATTTTTCGTATATTCTTAGATATCTCCTATATAAGTTCGCGTGCCGCCATGAACTTATTATAAATAAATAATATATATTATAACAACTTATTCAATATACATTTCAATATGGCGCCACCCGTAGAGGGGTGTGAAAAAAAATCATAAAGATTTTATGACTCGCCTTGCATTTTCGTATATTCTTAGATATCTCCTATATAAGTTCGCGTGCCGCCATAAACTTATTATAAATAAATAAAATATATTATAACAACTTATTTAATATACATTTCAATATGGTGCCACCCGTAGAGGGGTGTGAAAAAAAATCATAAAGATTTTACGAGTCGACTTATATTTTTCGTATATTCTTAAATATCTCCTATATAAGTTCGCGTGCCGCCATGAACTTATTATAAATAAATAATATGTATTATAACAACTTATTCAATATATATTTCAATATGGCGCCACCCGTAGAGGGGTGTGAAAAAAATCATAAAGATTTTATGACTCGCAAATGCATAAAAATTAATCAGTTTAGTTTTTAAATTATGTTTTTTTTTCTTTATGAATAACGTATAACTTAAGTAAGCTTGCTCGCCACGACAAGGCACTGATTCCAGGAGCAAGAACATGCACTACAACATATTTTTAACTACTAGTACACATAGCACATAGCTGATTTTCGGTAGCGAAATACCGCATCCAGACTACGAGTCTCGTAGTTTTAAATATGTATCTACGAAAACATGTTAAACTAAAATATAATCTAATTAGATTCTAATATAATATATCATCCACTACCACCTGCAGCCGATTTTCGGTAGCGAAATACCGCATCCGATCACACGTTATTCATAAAGAAAAAAAAAACGTATAATTTAAAAACTAAACTGATTCATTTTTATGCATTTGATAATGTAATGTTTTACAAATGGAAACCATGATGTCCCTTTTTCTCAAAATATCGAAAGCTTCGACATTGGGATTCATAATATAATATGACCCTATTAACCCTCTATTATTTCTATTATATATTTAGATTATACTATATCTTAACACTGATATGTTGCATTTTGTAATATGTACTTATCTATGTATTATTAAGTAAATAGTTATGAACTTATGGAAATAAGTTTACTTCTTGCATTTTTGTATTTATTTATTATTTGTATTTATTGTAAAATTTACATTAAAGGATTTATTTTGTTAAATTACCTATTTAATTCTCAAATTAATCTAATTATATTAAGCCAAAAGTTGTGTTTATATGAGTTATAATAGTAGCGTTTGTATCATGGTAGATATATCTAGCGTTGTGATAATTTAAATACCGCCATTTTTACATCTGAACGGTAATTGCGCGCGCTTAGCAGTCGTACCGTATTAGGAAAATAAAATAACTATTAAGAAAATTGAAAATATAAATTCTAATTAATTTGCAATCTGGAAGTAGTATAATATTATTTATAAACATAAACAATAAGTGTAGTTATTTTCTATAAGAATCAATCAACGTTTTAATAATAAATAGTAATTGACATGCATAGTAACATTAACTTTATAAAGTTTGCATATGTCATTATACTTTGATTGTTTGGTTTTGTTGCGGTATGATTTGAAATCGTTTTAATTTACACTTCTTTACATTTTGAGCGAGTTTACTCGGTGTTTTAATAGGTAAATGTAGGGAGGCATGTGTATGTATATTTTGTATGTATTATTTTTTTACAGAATATTTACAAATATTAAGAAAGACTGGAATTGAATGCTGTTATTGGAAAGTTCCTATTGTCAGTTATCTGCTCCTACCAGAAAAATCATAAAATATGTGAATAAAGTACTGATTCACAAAACCTATTTTATACTTAACAATGGCTAAATATAAAGATGAATGTGCAGCATCAACAAAAACATGTAGATCAAAAAAAAAAGATAATTAGATTTTCGCTAAACGAAGTTGAACAACCATACCTACAACGGTTGATAATGTCTCTTCAACCGATTCTACAGATTCAATTTCATAAACAGCAGTAGATATAGCAGATTACAGGTAAATTATTTTCACATTTAAAATAAATTAGTTAATTATCTATTTAATTTACAGTCAGTCTGCTGAAACATTATTCAGTCGAAAACGAAACGTTTTAATGGAAGAAATAGAATTTATGAAGGCCTTCAAGATTTTAATATCATCTTCGATTGAAATATTCGCTAAAGATAAGACGACGTGACGGAAGAAATATATCAATAATTATTGTTACTGAATTTTTCTATTGTATCTTAATGTTATTTGAATATGCTGCAAATGAAATATTAACGGAGTTGTTTTTTTATGCCAGAAAGTATTAAACTAGTTTCCATTATTTTTTTTGAATTATTAACAATATATTGTTATTGCAGAGGACGAAATGGGTGGAATAATAATTTACCGGCGTTGATGTTTTACAATAGTTACAAAAAAATAAATTTCTGCATAATGCAATTTGTGGTAGCAGTCAAGCTAATATCCAATAAGAATATGCAGACGTACTTTTCTCTTTCAAATATACGATTAAATCGAAGATTATGCCAACCATAGACATAAACGATATAAAAATTATTAAGAAATATGGTATTAAATTTAGATTTACTCGAAGAAAACAGTTACGAAATTCATTGTAATTATCCTTGTCCGAATATTCGAAAAATATAGTCACATACATTAGTGGGTATATTGCGCAAATAGTCCCATTAAATGTATAACATCCTGAGATGCAACTGAAGCTATATTGCCAAACAAAAACGAGTACATATTGTTATTTCTAAAATTATTTTGTTATTTTTCAATGTGCATGTTTTAATTCGTAGATAGTTTTGTTGTTCCTTCGGAAGGAGTTGTCAAAATATGGGCTACAGTGAAAAAAATAAATAAAAAATTAAGAAGAATGGTGACAATGACAAACGGAAGGCTACCAATAGAAAATATATACAGTGTGTTAATTAAAAACCTGGCCATAGGCGTTTAACATGAGAAATCAGTATTTCCTTGCGCAAAAGTTCCCAAATTATGTTAGACAAAAATACTTCAAATAAATGTTGTAGAGAATTAAATTCTGCACCCGAAATATTAATAGGATTCCACATTTCATAACCGAGAAAATCAATTTTATTTTTTTCTGGAGATAGCTGAGTTATAGCGGTAGCCATGGAATTCAAACAAAATTACGAACAAATGTATGCCACCTGAAGTGTCAAAAAAAGTTGTGTTTTGTGATTTTCGTTCAATAACATATTTCTTTGAAAGTATGGAAGCTTTCTCATGAAGAAAAGCTTCAGATTATAAAATAGTGAACAAATTCTGTTTGAGTTGCATGGCTTTCGCTATAAATCAGCAATCTTCAAAAAACTTTAAAATTGATTTTCTCGGTTATTAAATGTCAAAAATAAAATCTTATTACTATCTCCGGGACAGAATTTAATTCTCTACAACATTTATTTGAAGTATTTTTGTCTAAAATAATTTGGGAACTTTTGCGCAAGGAAAAACTGATTTCCCATATTAAACGTATATATATATATATATATATATATATATATAAACACATTAATTGACTTTCGCAGAGTTTTTAATGAAAAACGTATTTCCATCACTTGAGAACCAAATGTACGACACAGCCATATAGGAGAAAAATTTCATATCAAAAGATTCATATCGACAAAAGTTTTTTATATAAATATTTATATTATAATAAAAATATCTTTTAGATTATGTTGATTTTTGTTATTATATTTCTTACTTCATTTCCTTTCCATAAATTATGAGATCCTTATTTTCTAATAATATTAATAATATTCAAACAGAAAATTAATCATAATGTTAATTCGTCATAAATATGCAATAAGTCAAGCTCAGTCTAAATCTTTTCTAGATATTTTGTTGTTGTTTATAATGAATTGATATGAAAGCAAGTTATTAATTTTTTTGTACCTCCCCGTAGCGTGACACTGCAACAAAAAATAAAGAGTAATTTATTATAACTGTTATTCTTTTTATTTATAATAATTCGTAAGCGAAACAGATTCATATTTCATATAGGAGATATATGAAAAATATATCTAGGTACATGGGATATACTACACAAATTTAAATTTGTTGAAATTGCCGCGTTTTGAAAGCCAAACTTACACTCGGTAAATTTAGCTCCTGGGGAATTTGTTTTGTTAGATCTTATAATTAAATATTCTTTTTTCTCTAATTATTATTTATTGATCTATACATGCTAACTTCATGTAATGTTACGAAGAGAAATGGTTATTATAATTTTATTTGTACTTTCCTAAAACGGATCTTTATGATTTTTTTTCACACCCCTCTACGGGTGGCGCCATATTGAAATGTATATTAAATAAGTTGTTATAATATATATTATTTATTTATAATAAGTTTATGGCGGCACGCGAACTTATATAGGAGATATCTAAGAATATACGAAAATGCAAGGCGAGTCATAATATCTTTATGATTTTTTTTCACACCCCTCTACGGGTGGCGCCATATTGAAATGTATATTAAATAAGTTGTTATAATATATATTATTTATTTATAATAAGTTCATGGCGGCACGCGAACGTATATAGGAGATATTTAAGAATATACGAAAAATATAAGTCGACTCGTAAAATCTTTATGATTTTTTTTCACACCCCTCTACGGGTGGCACCATATTGAAATGTATATTAAATAAGTTGTTATAATATATATTATTTATTTATAATAAGTTTATGGCGGCACGCGAACTTATATAGGAGATATCTAAGAATATACGAAAATGCAAGGCGAGTCATAAAATCTTTATGATTTTTTTTCACACCCCTCTACGGGTGGCGCCATATTGAAATGTATATTAAATAAGTTGTTATAATATATATTATTTATTTATAATAAGTTCATGGCGGCACGCGAACGTATATAGGAGATATTTAAGAATATACGAAAAATATAAGTCGACTCGTAAAATCTTTATGATTTTTTTCACACCCCTCTACGGGTGGCACCATATTGAAATGTATATTAAATAAGTTGTTATAATATATATTATTTATTTATAATAAGTTTATGGCGGCACGCGAACTTATATAGGAGATATCTAAGAATATACGAAAATGCAAGGCGAGTCATAAAATCTTTATGAATTTTTTTCACACCCCTCTACGGGTGGCGCCATATTGAAATGTATATTAAATAAGTTGTTATAATACATATTATTTATTTATAATAAGTTCATGGCGGCACGCGAACGTATATAGGAGATATTTAAGAATATACGAAAAATATAAGTCGACTCGTAAAATTTTATGATTTTTTTTCACACCCCTCTACGGGTGGCACCATATTGAAATGTATATTAAATAAGTTGTTATAATATATATTATTTATTTATAATAAGTTTATGGCGGCATGCCAACTTATATAGGAGATATCTAAGAATATACGAAAATGCAAGGCGAGTCATAAAATCTTTATGATTTTTTTTCACATGCCTCTACGAGTGGCACCATATTGAAATGTATATTAAATAAGTTGTTATAATATATATTATTTATTTATAATAAGTTCATGGCGGCACGCGAACGTATATAGGAGATATCTAAGAATATACGAAAATGCAAGGCGAGTCATAAAATCTTTATGAATTTTTTTCACACCCCTCTACGGGTGGCGCCATACTGAAATGTATATTGAATAAGTTGTTATAATATATATTATTTATTTATAATAAGTTCATGGCGGCACGCGAACGTATTAAGAATATACGAAAAATATAAGTCGACTCGTAAAATCTTTATGATTTTTTTTCACACCCCTCTACGGGTGGCACCATATTGAAATGTATATTAAATAAGTTGTTATAATATATATTATTTATTTATAATAAGTTTATGGCGGCACGCGAACTTATATAGGAGATATCTAAGAATATACGAAAATGCAAGGCGAGTCATAAAATCTTTATGATTTTTTTTCACACCCCTCTACGGGTGGCGCCATATTGAAATGTATATTAAATAAGTTGTTATAATATATATTATTTATTTATAATAAGTTCATGGCGGCACGCGAACGTATATAGGAGATATTTAAGAATATACGAAAAATATAAGTCGACTCGTAAAATCTTTATGATTTTTTTTCACACCCCTCTACGGGTGGCGCCATATTGAAATATATATTAAATAAGTTGTAATAATATATATTATTTATTTATAATAAGTTCATGGCGGCACGCGAACGTATATAGGAGATATTTAAGAATATACGAAAAATATAAGTCGACTCGTAAAATCTTTATGATTTTTTTTCACACCCCTCTACGGCTGGCACCATATTGAAATGTATATTAAATAAGTTGTTATAATATATATTTTTTATTTATAATAAGTTTATGGCGGCACGCGAACTTATATAGGAGATATCTAAGAATATACGAAAATGCAAGACGAGTCATAAAATCTTTATGATTTTTTTTCACACCCCTCTACGGGTGGCGCCATATTGAAATGTATATTAAATAAGTTGTTATAATATATATTATTTATTTATAATAAGTTCATGGCGGCACGCGAACGTATATAGGAGATATCTAAGAATATACGAAAATGCAAGGCGAGTCATAAAATCTTTAAGAATTTTTTTCACACCCCTCTACGGGTGGCGCCATATTGAAATGTATATTAAATAAGTTGTTATAATATATACTATTTATTTATAATAATTTTATGGCGGCACGCGGACTTATATAGGAGATATCTAAGAGTATACGAAATTATAAGTCGAGTCGCACAATCTTTATGATTTTTTTTGCACCCTCCTACGGGTGGTGCCACATTAAAATATATATTGATTAATTTGCTATAATATATATTATTTATTTATAGTAATTTAAAGGCGGCACGCGAACTTATATAGGAGATATCTAAGATTACATAAAAATGAAGGACGGGTCACACTTTCTTTATGAATTTTTTTCACACCCTCCTACGAGTGCTGCTATATTAAAATATATATTATATAATTTGTTATAATGCATACTATTTATTTATATTAATTTCAAGGCGGCACGCGGCATTATATAGGAGATATCTAAAAAAATATGCACATAGGATAGATAACGTAAACTTTATTATTTTTTTACAAATTCCCTACGGGTGGTTCTATTACAAAATATATATGAGTATATTTGTTATAATACGTACTATTTATTTATAATAATTTCGATGCGGCACTCTCAAGATATTTAGGGAATAAATACATTTGTTGATTATATACTGCCATAACCTATAAAGTTTATGTGGTTAGTATCATCAAAATTAATAAATTACCTGCTTCTGATAATTTTATATGTATTATTTTTATTTATTCTTTCGTTTAATATATACTTTATTGTCATTTATTCCTTAATTTCTATAATAATTAGCACTGGTATATCTATTAGGTCATGGTAATGCAATGTTAATGTTTGTTCACAATAGGTTGTATTACAGAAGTGGCCACTAGAATTGGCCGCTAGAATCACTCTGGTTATCAACACTATACTATCGCAATACACGATTTTTCACAAGCACCCCATGTTCACTTCACCAAAGTCAGAAAGGAACTGAAGTCTTCATTATAAAAATATAATATGAATATTATAACTTAAAAACTAACACTAATTAAGGGTTAATTGATTACATTTTTTATACTTTGGCGCGCCAAATAAACAATGTTCATGTTTGTTTTCAGGTTCTGCGAAGGGCCGTACTACACCCAGCGATAGGATACGGTAAGTACAACACTGGCCGCAGATAATAGATGATTTTTATAAGAATAAATAAAGAAAAGAGTTTTTTATTTACCTTTCCTATGTAATAACAAAAGAGACAGAGAAATATTTTTCCAAACTTTCCTATCCTTTAGCATTAAGTTATCTAGGTACGAAAATAACCATCCGACAGGAGTTCGCCCTTTTAAAATAAAGGGATAAGGTCTTATTTGAGCCTTGTGATAAATCTGACCATGGATTTCAATTTTGCTGATCCAAGTAAGTTTAACAACACTTGTCTGGTCTTTCTAGCCCTTTTAGTTCAGGAATTACCATAAGTCCTTCGCCACAAAGTTGAAGGCCAAATATATTGTAAACAAGATAGTTTTCATCAATTCTGTGGAAAGCGTGGGTTCAAATCCGATACGCTATTTTCCGGCCTTTAAGCCCTTTTAATTAGCGAATTTAAGCTTAAATCCTTTGGAAAACTTTAAGGGTCCGTATGACAGAAACGGCTGGGTTTTCAGCAATTTCCTTGAAATTTCGCGTTCCCGTAGTATCCGCTGAATTGTAGGGGTCGTAGAATAACATATTTAAGTTTCAATGGCCTAGGGCCAACGGTTTAAAAATCGCCTAATTAAAATTTCACAAGCTTCGTTCTTTACAAAAATTCGAACATTTCGATTCATCTTTGAATTAGAAAAATTGACTGTAACTCCGAAACTATTAGGGCTAGAAGGGCGAAACAAATTCTATTACACTAATTTCAACCCGTAGATTACGAATCTGAAGTAAGATTTTCCCCAAGGGCTTATTTAAAGGGCGAAGGGCTTAAAACGGCCCTTAGGAATAAAACTGACCTTGGAATCATGTTCTTACGAGTCGAAATTAGCCTAATAAAATTTGTCCCGCTTTTCTAGCTCTTTTAATAACGAAATTAGCGCATACTCTTCGCCATAAGCAGGGCTAAGAATGATGTAAATTGAAAGGTTTTCAATAATTCTGTGCAGGCTAATCGAGAGAGGAAATACCCCAGATACGCTATTTTCCACCCCATTAGCTCTTCAAATAGACAAATTATAGCTATAACCCATCGGAAAGCTTGAAGGGCTTGTATCTCGGAAACAGCTGGGTTTTCAGCGATTTCCTTGAAATTTCGCGTACCCTTAGCATCCGTTGAAATGTCGGGTATGTAGAATGGCATATTTAAGTTTCGATTCACTAATTAAAATTTGACAGCTTGTTATTTTAAAAAGATTGAATAAATTTTACAACATTTATTAATATGCATGAATAATGAAGTTCTCATACTTCCCTGTTGTCCCAATTAAGCGGAATCAACTGTACATACTTCCCTGTCTCTTTGTTGTGGTATTTTCCTCTGGAATAAATAAAGGGTTGTAAATAAAAATCTGTTCTGGCCAGCACAATACCTCTCGCCACTTCCTTTTTTTGGTTACATAAGTATAGGGCGCGAACAGTCATGTTACATTGTTGGCCTTGACAAGCAGATGTGGGGGCCCGTTTTAGAATGATAATTAGTAATTATGTACATAAATGTCAGAATTTTTCATTAAAAATTTCAAAATTTTCTAAATTCACGTAGTTAATTTGTCACCAGGAGTGTGGAATTTACTTGTCGAGAATAATAAACCACATGGAATTGGAAAATCACTAAATGTAGAATGAGAAATTATGATATTTGACATCTATATACATAATTACTAGCTATCATTTTGACATGGGCCCCCATATCTGCTTGTCAAGGCCAAAAAAGTCACATGACTGCTCGCGCCCTATGTATTTAACATTTCTTGTATACCTACACTCTACACCAAAAATTCTATTTATATCTATTCCATATATTTAGATTTTTTAAATTTAAATTCATTCTATGAATAAATTTTGTCCTACTCTTCTAATTTTTTGACATGTTTTCAATTCATTGTCGGAAGTAACAGTATTTCTGAAGGGTATGTGTAATATACCTATAATATTAAATATTTAACTTAATACATTAAGAAATAATATAATGTATGTACTTCCCAGAAAAAGTCTTCAGTAATGTTTTCGAATTTCTGACACTGACATTTATCTGTCAGTTACAAACAATTTAAATTTTCAACTATTTTCCATGGCAATCTTTCGGCTGTAAAATTTATTACAACAGATTATTTTATATATTATATTTCTTTTATCTCTAAATCTATAGAATATATAAGAAAATATTTAAATGTATCAGATAGAGAATTTAATTTTCTTTAATATTACCAAGAAAAATTTTCAGAAAATAATATTTACATTTTTTTTTTCAAGAATCTTCTACTTCCGGTTGTCCAATTGTTACCAAAACCTTTTCGATCTTCCCATGAATGTCCGATTGGGAAATACGTAGTTAAACAAATTTAAAGTCTTATAGTTTTTGAGTAATCGTCCTTCCAACATCCCACATACACACACACACACACACTCAAACACACAGACATCATCGTAAAAATGTTAAAATCGGATTGTAGGGACCTTAAAACGTGCTTATTCCAGTAAAATATTTTTTATAAACAATCTATGCAAATTGCACTTGACACAGACATCTTCTTCTTTAGCTATTCCCATTTGTTAGGGGTCGCTAGTTTTTATTTTCTTCAAGAAAAACTGTTAAAATCTTCAAACGAGGGATGAGGGTATTTCCGGTTCACCAATTTAACCAAAATCTAATCACCTCTTCTTCTGGATTTAAACATGAGGAATACGAAAAAATTATAATTTTTGAAATCGTGGTATTGAAGTTATGCGATCCAAAACTTTCGTCACACACACACATACATACAGACATCATTGTAAAAATGGTTAAAATCGTATTATATGGACTCTAAAACGTGCTTATTCACTAAAAACTCATCATTGAATTTTTTGACCAAAGACAATACACATTCCTTACCTAAACGTGACGGAAGCGAAAAAGTAAGTAATTTATTTGAAAATCTTGTTTCTTTTTAAATAATGCCTTTCTCAAAGATTTATGCTCGTCACATATGTTTTTGAAAAACACAAAAACATAGACGACGTAAACCATGGATTAATAATTTAATTTAAACGTCAACGTCACTGGGTAAACATTAGCACAGAGGGCAGTGTAGTAGATAATTAGATATATGTAACTCTACGACATACATTATTATTATTGTAGAGTGTTAGAAAGCAATGTCACCATTTACGTATATTTGTCACACAACATAAATTACGTAGACATACGTCAAATAATGTTTCTCTTTCTAACATGAAATGTTGCTAAGCTACCGCTGTATAAAGTGCTGTGTATTCTTTCTTCGAATAAGTGACCTTGAATAGTCATCTTTCGTGAATAAAACTATAGCTGTACTAAGTGCAAAACTAAATATATACAGGGTGTTTATTAAACATAGGGCAAAAATTGAAGGGATTATTCCTTGGACCATTCTAAGATGATTTTGTCCTTTGATGATATTTGAAAACCCGCTTTGTTTCGAAGATACAGTACGAAAAAAATTCGACAAAACCAATTTTGATATTTTTCAAATTATTCTAGTAACAGCAGGCAAGTTATGTGTCAAATTTGTTGAGACATTTGGCTGTTTGGCGTGTATTTTCTGTCTATAATACTTAAACTTTTGTTAGTGAAGTCCTCTTATCATGAATAGCTACACGAACGCCGAGATGACTGACATGCATTTCATTTATGGACTTGCTGATGGCAATTCATTACAAGCTAGGCGGATTCTTGCATCGTAGCTGGAGGTAGTCATTTTCAACAGTACTTGTAGATTAAGAAACTTTACATGTAATTTTTGGTATTAAATGTTGTTATTGTCGAAATTTTTTTTCGCCCTGTATCTTCGAAACAAAGCGGCTTTTCAAAAATCATCAAAGGACAAAATCATCTTAGAATGGTCCAGGGAATAATCCCTTCAATTTTTGCCCTATGTTTAATAAACACCCTGTATATAAATGGTAAACGCTATTAGTAATGAATACGCGACCCACTTTGATAAAGGCTTACCTAGAGTTTACGACAAGTAATGCATTATCACATGTAATTTATTGTATTTAATGTACAATAAAATTCAGTACAATTATCTTTGAATGTAAAATACTTACATTTTCACATTATTAATACATATATACATTATATTTATTATAAATATACATAACAATTTATAAAAGCTATTTATTTACATATTTTTTGTAAATTTTATTTCCATTGACTTCCCTGTTTCTTGAAGAATTTTCTTCAAATAACTTTCGTTATTTTGTAATAATATATTTGGACTATCAAATTCTTGTATACATCCATCTTCCATGACTAAAATTTTATCAGAATCGACAATTGTATCAAGTCTATGAGCTATTGTTAAAACTGTATGATTATTAAACTTTGTTTTCACAATATTTTGGATGATATTTTCAGTTTCAGGATCTATATTTGCTGTAGCTTCGTCCAAAATTAAAATTTTATTGTTTCTAATAATCGCTCGAGCCAGACAAATAAGTTGCTTTTGCCCCGCGCTGAAATTTGAACCGTTTTCATTTATTAAAGTTTCTAAACCTTCGACTAGAGTATTTTTTTCGTAGAAATTAATATCAATTAAAATTTTTAATAGTTCGTCGTCGTCATATTCGTCAAATGGATCTAAATTTTTGCGTAGAGAACCTGAAAATAGTGTCGGTTCTTGTGGAATGATTGAAATTTTTGATCTTAATTGCTGTAAGTTCAAATTTTGTATATTAACGCCATCTATGAGAATTTCTCCAGAAGTTTTAGACAATTGAAACAATGCATTAATTATTGAAGACTTTCCACTACCTGTTCTACCAATTATTCCGATCTTTTCTTTTGATAGAACAGAAAAGGACAGATTTTGCAAAATGGGAATTGTACTATTGTCGTAAAATAAGCAAACGTCTTTGAATTCTATGTTGCCTTCTTCTGGCCATGTGCTGAGTTTATCCGAAACTGGTTTCTCGGGTTCGATGTCTTCTAAATCACGATATTCTACGATTCTTTCGATTGCAACCATGTGGTTTTCGAGTTCGGACGACTGACGAATGCCCCATTGAATCGAGCCGATCATGTTCATGACTTGTGTGATTGCTAGACCTACATTTCCACCGTATTCTGAAATAAATAAATATGTCATCACGACTTTTTACACATTACTGGGGGAAAATTTGTCTGTTATAGGTCGTGCCAAGTAGAAATGACCTGCGGGTAAAACGCACTTACGCATTCTCCGCCCTTCTTACTTAAAGGGTCAATCGCATGCACTGTACTTAAGCGTGTTTGTCTTAGTGGCGTCCGAATAATATTATTAAAGATTTAAATTTGTTGTGTATAGTGAAGTTGACTAGAAAACATGGTACTAATTAGTAAAAGTAGGTTGTTAGGGTACAAGGTAATCAAATTTATGGAGAATATTAAATGATCTTCATTTATTTTTAGGTATTTTGTACATATTTTAGTTTTTAAGCTTAATTTAAATATTCTAAATACTATTGTTGCCTAATTATTTCTACGCCACTGACACAACCCAGTGTTTACATCCATTGTCAGTTGAACGCTTGTGTCTTCATCGGTTTTGCATTTATGTCATTACAGTACTTACACGAGCGACTAGCGGGCAGTCCCTAGAATTCTTTTTGGGTAAGCGGCGCACGGAAAAGGTGCATGTATCACTATGAAATGGATAGTTAGAGATTACTCCGCTCTAAAAACAGTGGTACACAGTATATGCGCAAGAAATGATTGACAGGTCATTTCTATTTGGCACGACCTATAGTAATGTTAGTAATTTCTGTTATAGGTCGTGCCAAATAGAAATGACCTGTCAATCATTTCTTGCGCATATACTGTGTACCACTATTTTAAGAGCGGAGTAGTCTCTCACTATCCATTTCATAGTGATACATATGTACCTTTTCCGTGCGCCGCTTACCCAAAAAGAATTGTAGGGACTGCCCACTAGTCGCTCGTGTAAGTACTGTAATGACATAAATGCAAAACCGATGAAGACACAAGCGTTCAACTGACAATGGATGTAAACACTGTGTTGTGTCAGTGGCGTAGAAATAATTAGGCAACAATAGTATTTACAATATTTAAATTAAGCTTAAAAACTAAAATATGTACAAAATACCTAAAAATAAATGAAGATCATTTAATATACTCCATAAATTTGATTACCTTGTACACTAACAACCTACTTTTACTATTTAGTACCATGTTTTCTAGTCAACTTCACTATACACAATGGCCCGTACTACGATCACGGTTTTAACTAAAACGCTGTTTTAAAAAATGTCAAATTCAAATTTCAACATTTAATTTTGCACGTATGTTTGAAGATCGATTTTTTTAAAAATATTTGTTTGAATACAAACTATGTTCTGCTTTTAAAGCATATTTTGATAAATTCGATATTATTTATTATTGTTATTAAATAATGATATCTGACACTTCTTAAAACAGCGTTTTAGTTAAAACCGTGATCGTAGTACGGGCCAATAAATTTAAATCTTTAATAATATTATTCGGACGCCACTGAGACAAACCCGCTTAAGTACAGTGCATGCGATTGGCCCTTTAAGTAAGAAGGGCGGAGAATGCGTAAATGCGTTTTACGCGCAGGTCATTTCTACTTGGCACGACCTATAGTAGTGTCAGTTGGTTATCTAACTCACCATTTCCGAAGACAAGAAAGCTGAAAATAACCACTGCTAAATACGCTGCACAAACTAACTCTAACCAAATAGCAAACATTCTACTAGCTGCTACAGTTAGGAACCTTGCTGTTGTGTGCACATTTTGTGTTGCGTCAAACTCCATCTGCAGCCGAATTTGTGACTTAAAGGCTCGGATCGTACTCAGACCTTGTGCTGATGTGCTTATATGGTTCAACAACGGACTTCGCGCTAAATAATACAAACAATAAAATATACATAATATGACTAGGTGCGTTCAATGAAGTTAGCAAATCAGCGTGCTACGCTAGCGAATTGTATATGACGTCATAAGTGACGTCATATTTAATGCTTTGCTAGCGAAAAATGCTAGCATTGCTAACACCGCTTATTTCGCTAGCTTGATCTGCTAAGTGCTGCTAGGATACCAAATTTAAAATGGAATCAAAAATGAGTTTTATAAATCACGTTTTAAATGAAGACGCTAGCTATATATTGTCGAAAAATAACTATTATATTTTATATTGACATTACAAGCAGATATGTTTTGACATTTGTAGTTATGTTGAAGTAAATGAAATTTTTTTGTAAAATTTTTAGATGGAGAATCAATTTTCTGTTATTCCCAAAACAATTCCAAGTTGAATGAAGCATTTAAAAATTCACAAAGTAATATCTTAGTCAAATTTTTGAATTTATATTCGCACCAATTGTCGTTCAGTAAACGTTTTGCTAACTTTATTTTGCTACTTCGTTAGCGTTAGCTTGCTAACTTCATTGAACGGTCTACTATTCTCATAATGTGGAGTTGACATTTATAAAATGTAACTTACTTGTATTTTCTAAACGTTTAATATTACTGCTAACTGCAACATAAATTTTCCTCAGAAAATTGAGAACGAGAAATGCCAACATTGTTGGTACTAATAACCATGGATTGACTAATGATACTAGTACCATTACTCCAAATATTGATAAAATTATCTGAAATAAAATTATTACATATAAAAACTGTAGTTAATGGTGTAATTAATTTTTATTTATTTGTTGAATGAATTTATAACTTATTTATTTATAATTATTTTTTAATTTTCTTGATTATTTGTGAACTAAATTTAGAGGGACACAAATGATGGTATTTGGCATGATGGTAGCATTTCCTTTGCAACCGGAAGTGACATTAACTTTTATATTTCAACTGGGACACCTATATTTGGAATCTACGTAAAATTACAAACTCAACGATATGTTTGAAATGCATTTTTACCTCACGCTAAGAGAGGTATTGGATTCATGCTAAAAATCGCATATCCAAATTTTATTGAATAAGCATAATTTAAGGTCCATAGAATTCGATTTTTTTTTTTTACAATGATGTCTGTGCGTGTGTGTGTGTGATTATGTGTTAGGTTGTTGGAGGAACGATTTCTCAAATTCTATAAGACTAAAAACCTGTTTAACTACTAACATTAATGTGGAGAGTTGAATAGGCTTTGGTACCAATTGGAAAACCAGAAGTAGTAGGTATCTTTAAAAAAAAAAATTAAATATTATTTTTTTGAAAATTTTTATTCGATGCATTTTAAAATTTTATTTTATCTCCTATAGATATAGTATATAATAATATAGAATAATCTGTTGTAATAAATCTCGAAGCCCAAAAACTTCATGGAAACCAGTTAAAATATTTATATGTTTGTAATTGACAGATAAATTCAAAATGTCAGTGTCAAAAATCAGCATTACTGGAAGATTTTTCTGGGAGGTACGAGTAGGTACATTTAATATATCTTATTGTATTATTAATTAAATATGTTTTCAAAATTATAGGTATGTTAATATTATATATATCCTTAAGATATATGGCTAATACTGTGAATGAATTTGAAGAATGTTGAACATATTAGAAGAGTAGGACAAAATTTCTCATAGAACGAAAGAAGAGAAACAATTTCAATTATTTGTGTGCACAAGAAATGTTAATTCGTTACTTATAGAGCGCGAGCAGTCATGTGACCTTGTTGGCCTTGGCAAGTAGATATGAAGATCCGCATCAGAATGACGGCTAGCAGTTATTTACATCCACATGGATATCGAAAATCATGATGTTTTGAATGAAAAATTATGATACTTGACACCTATTGTACATTATTACTAGCTGTCATTCTGACACGGGCTCCCTATCTGCTTGCCAAGGCCAACAAAGGTATTGTGCTGGCCACAACAGATTTTTATTGTAGAAATAAATTACAAAAACGTAAAGAAAATTTTGAATAATTAACCTGCGAAGCCATGGTATCAGGCAGGCTGGTGAAAACAGTTGAGATAATACTGCGTAATATTTAAGTTAATGAGGTCATGCACGTTTTTCATTTTTAACTTAAATCGATAGAGTAATGAAAAATAATAGACCTGATTTTTTTATTTTTCTTCAAATCGATCTTTAATAATGAGAAAATTGCAATTAAAAATGACATTGTTCAAAAAGCAGCTGATTTTCCCCGCTTCGTTCCTCACTCAGTGACGTCACATTTCAATATCAACGGTTATTTTGATTTTCACACTAGGTTCTAAACGTCAAAGTGACATTTAAAGATAACTTAAAATTTATTTAATGTCGATGAAACGTTGTTTTGTGCCATCGTGCCAAAATACTAGCGAAAATATATTCAAATCAATGCCTCGCGTGCGTTTCTATAGCTAAACAAACTTCTAGCGTCTAATCTCAAATCTTTTCAAGAAGCACAGCTGATGTGATACGAGAATAACTTCAAGTCAAATGAAAATTATATTTATAAAAATGAAAAGAATGACGTTATATTAATATATTTTAGAATATTTAGATATGTAATTTTCAATATATAGTCTATATATTTTCTTCTTTTACAAATTCCGTGTTCATATGATAAGTCTCTATAAAATGAGTCTGAACTTGCAGTTCTGAAACGTGACCACACAACATGGTTGGTTTTTGCAACTTTTTAAAATTATAAAACTTAAAACAATTTTATACAACATAAAATGTGAATAAAAAATAATTTAATCATACAGTACGATAAATTAGACTATGCTTGTTCGACTTAAACAAAAAAAATCTGATGTGGCCAGCACAATACCTTCCGTCAATCCTGTGTATTATGTACAAATTCCATACATAAATTTTCTTGCAAAAGATTATAAATTTTTGGTATTATGTGATTCCCTTTCTCGGCCACTGAATTCCATATTCCTGATAACAAACATGAAATAAGAAAATTATGAAATTTTGATTGAAAAATTATAACACTTGTCAGTTATGGACATAATTAATTGCTGTCATTTTGACACGGGTCAAAGTCATGTTACTGCACGCGCCCCATACATAAATTTTCTAGCAAAAGATCCTATATTTCCAGTAAAGTTATTTCATTAACAAACTATGCAAATTGCACTTGACACTGACATCTTCTTCTTCTTTAGTTTTTCCCATTCGTTAGGGGGTCGCTATTTTTTTATTTTCTTCTTCCACTCATTTTTGTTTTGCGTGTCGTCCTCATTCAGTTCCTTTTCTCTACAGTCTTTTCATCTTATATTTGGTCTTCCTATGTTTCTTCCATCTTCTATTAATATATTCAACGCTCCTCATGACATGTTCAAACCAATATGTAATCGTCTCTCTTATATCTAGAAACTTCTAACACTAGAGTTACTTCCCTTATTCTTTCATTGATTTCATTTTATTGATACTGACATCTGTCAATTTGAATTACCTGAATATATTAGCAGTTTCCATGGTTAAGTTAGCATAGCTGGCTGAATTATGAAATTTATATAAAATTTATTATCGTTATTCTTCTTTAACTCTATATCTGTTGAATATCAAATATAAAATGCAATCAAATCGTATAGACAATAATATATTCTTTAAGTTATAATAACATTTAACTGATTTTTTCAAGAAAAACTGTTAAAATCTTCAAATGAGGGTACTTCCGGTTGACCAATTATAACCAAAATCTAAACAAGTCTGCATATGGTTTGTAAGGAAAAGGAATACGCAAGAATTGTAATTTTTGGAATTCTAGTATTGGAGATATCGTGCACGAAACGGCGTCCACACACACATACGCACACACGAACACACACACACACACACACACACACACACACATACAGACATCATCGTAAAAATAGTAAAATCGTATTGTAAAGACCCTAAAACGTGCTTATTCAATGAAAACTCACCACCGAATTTTTTGACCAAAGACAATACCTTCCTTACCTATAGGTGACGGAAGGTAAAAAAGAACAATTATTTTTCATGTCACGTGACTTTGGAAAGCAAATATGAGGCCCGTGTCAAAATGACAGCATTTTGTTATTTCATGTGGTTTGTTATCAGGAGTATGGAATTCAGTTGTCGAGAAAAAAATCATACAATAGCAAAAAATGAAATTTTGAATGAAATATTATGACATTTGTCAGTTATGGAAATAATTAATAGCTGTTATTCTGATACGGGCCCCCAAATCTGATTATTGCCAACGTCAGCAAAATCACGTGACTGCTTGCGCCCTATGGAATTTGCACATAATACACAGGATTGACGGAAGGTAATGTGCTGGCCACATCAGATTTTTTTTTTCTACAAGTCAAAGATAAACTGCGGGCAATGCGTTTTACTTCGGCCAATAAAGTTGTTGATGCTTTCAAAAGAAAGATAAATGACAAAAAAGAATATTTTTTTTGCATGACCTCATTGTTTAAATAGTAAGTTATTTTTGTAAAATTTTATATTTCGTTAAAAAAAATGATCAATTTTTTGTCACACTCGAACTGAAATGGTTTACCAGGTTAATTATTCATAATTATCTCTTACGTTTTTGTAATTTATTTCTTCAATAAAAACACTTCAAGCATATCGTTGAATTCATAATTTTAAGTAGAAACCAAATATATAAAAATATATAGGAGGTCCCATTTGAAATATGAAAGTTAATGTCTTTCCGGGTAAACCGGAAGCGCTACCATCATGTCAAATAACAAGATTTGTGTGCCCCTAAACCTAGTTTATAAAATATATCAAGCAAATTAAAAAAATATAAATAAAAAAGTGATTTTGAGTGGCCCGTTTTTCAGTGTTTTCATATCTAATGCTCTACAAATTGCCAATCTATAAATATTAATTAATTAATGGTTTTTGGTTGTAAATTTTACTATAGAGCGCGGGCAATCAGCTGTTTCCGTAACCTTCGAAACAGCTGATCTTAGTGCCCCCGGCTTGTTACTCATTTCATTAGCAAATAAATGAGGTCGAGCGACAAATACGCCATCTATTCAAAGCGAGTTTTCCTTAGCGCTAATTCAAAATCTGAAATAAGTTTGTTGTCTTACAAAACAAATTTCTCTCGTATTTCATTGTACGAGATTATTTAATGGTTTCTATAATGTATGTGTACTTCAAGAAGAAGCTATCACCTGATATCTATTTATACTGCAATGTGTTAATTTATGCTTTATTATACAAATTTTATTACAAAAAAAACATTGTTAAAAATGAATATACTTCTTTATCTGAGTCTTTTATTATTTATTGAATGTAGAATACATCCTGAGAAGATAGTGGTGGAACAACGTAGGACCTTAGAAGTCGATGTTTCTTAGCCTCTTCGGACCATAGTCCAGCGTCAACTATTTTTCCATGTCTTCTACGAGAAAATTTCCATTTGTTTTCCAAACTCGTTACGGACACATCCCATTCTTCTGATTTTGCATCTTGTATAACAAAACAAACTGTCACTAAATGATTGCAAGTTTCCTAAAGACCCGATGTACACCTGCAGTAACCACTGGGAACTGTCCCAGCTTTTTCGGCAATTATCCACACGTCTAATAACTCTTCGTTCACTCTTTGTGAATGCATTACCTATAAAATAATATTTCGTTGGTACCAAATAATTGATTATATCCATTGGAAAAATTCTCAGAAAATCCGATATATCCTGCGAAAACCCACTTTCATCACAATCGTGCGGGTCAATATTACAAATTAACTCGATTTTTGGTAATTAGCGAAGTTGCATATCAGGTGATAGCTTCTTCTTGAAGTACACATTATAGAAACCATTAAATAATCTCGCAAAATGAAATACGAGAGAAATTTGTTTTGTAAGACAACAAACTTATTTCAGATTTTGAATTAGCGCTAAGAAAAACTCACTTTGAATAGATGGCGTATTTGTCGCTCGACCTCATTTATTTGCTAATGAAATGAGTAACAAGCCGGGGGCACTAAGATCAGCTGTTTCGAAGGTTACCGCAACAGCTGATTGCCCGCGCTTTATTGTGGAATACTCCATTATTACTTCTTACCTGCATACAGTTAATCAACGCGTAAGGCATCACCACATCCGCCACCTCAATATCTTGTGCGAATCTATTCAATATCACTCCGCTTGTATTTATATGGAAGAATCTCATAGTTGCTTGCATAATTCTCTGCAACATATCATCGTGAAGTCTCTTTGACGCTCGGGTACTCGTGTTGTAGAAGAAGAAGCAACTTAATAACGTCACGACGATAGTACAGAGTGTGATACCACTGTATGAATAGATGCAGAATTGTCGCATATATAACCAAGAAGATGAAACAGCAGAGGCGTTGAAATGAGTTGAGTTATGGTGGTGTGTTTGTTCGAGATTCACCCTAAAATATATAATGTCAGCTTTATGTCTATTGCTAACCATGGTGACATGCTTTAAGCATTTTTAAACGTAGACAGTGCTTTGGTTACCGGTGCCTGTTTCCATATTTGCAGTCGACGCGAACTAGTATGTGCTAAAAGTTTTGGCACAAATTTCAACTTTTTTTTTAATATAAAATGCATTTACTTAAAAGTTTTGTAATACTTAATAATTAACTGTTTTATAAACAACAAAATAAATAAATATATCATCACGGCATATTACCCATTACTGGGTGTGCCAATCTGCTTTGTACACAAATATAGGTAATGATGAAATATTTGTACCGTGCGGGCGCTTATCAGGCGTCACCTCACGGGCACTCATTGCTGGCGTAGAGAGTGCACCACAGGGGTCAATTTTGTGCCATTAAAATTCGAAGTAATTTTTGGAGTCGGTCGGGATCGAACCCAGTCCCCAGATTTGCGACCAGACACTCAGGCAAACGTAAATTTACAATTTTTAATAAAAATACGGCAAACAGTACTATAATGAAAATTACTAGATACACCAAATATTGATTTATAATTAAGAAAAATTTCAAGTAAATTTTTGTTCGTACGCATATATATACAGGGTGTTTGGCGTAAGTCCGGCGCCACGAATATTTCGTTTATTTTGAGATACAAAAAAATGTTAATAAGCAAAATTAAACTAGACAAAGGGGCTCATAAGATGATCATAGCAGAAATTTTGTATCACTTCCGGTTTTAGCGGAAATGGGTACAACTTTAAAACTAGCATAGGGAATCGGTATTTTTATATTTTTGTTTTCAGAATATACATAAAATTAGCTTCACAATGATACCAAATTATCATAGTTTTACTTTAACCATTTCAAAATGGCGACCATTTATTCTTAAAATATGTATTAATAAAATTCCATACAAAATAAAACATAGCAAGCTATGAAAACAATTTTATTATCTTATAACAAAAGAAAAGAAGAAATTAAAAAAAAGTAAAAGAATTCAAAATTCAAAACTAAGTCAAATGGTAAGTTTATTGGTAAATGTAATACCAAATATGTGAAAAATGTGACACTGACAGAAAATAACGCTATTCGTACGGCTATAAATCAAGGTAATATATCTGAATTAATAAATAAACTCACGTTACAGCGAAAGTATTATCTTTGAATATATAATACATATAAGAATGGCAACGTAATGTATTTAGATTAAATATTTCGAGAGAAGGTGCCATCTATCCCTCCATATACGAATTATTTCTGAGTTAGTTCAAAAAATATATAATAGGTGGATGTTGCACAGTATTGCCACGTAGCTAGAACAGCAAGTTAAGATTTTATAAAGGTTTATAAGTTTGCTACTGTAAAACAAGTATACAAGTACATTGAAGATTCAAAATATATTATCTGGTTATTATGAAACAATATTTTTGAATTATTGATTATTGAATACCTCTAACAAATAGTATCTGGCAATGCTGTCAGCACGATTTACCGTAGTTCATAGTTTTGTGGTAGGAGTCACTAGCTATCTATAATAATTTTGTGAATAAAAAGAGACAGATATAGTATGTTGCTAGGCCATATGCGTTGCCATTCTTATATGTATTATATATTCAAAGGTATTATCAACAACGAGCATCGTTTTAAAATGGAATGTTCTAATTTAGTCGTAACAATAGGAATTTTTGAAAGACAAGCGTGTTATATCCATCCTTACCTCACACGCTTGTAGTCTTAGTAAATGAGAAAAATAAAATGTATGCCAATTTGTTAATTCGTTCATAATACAGATGACCTTGATCGGACATGTTTAAAAAAATTACTGTACCTTAAGTATTAAATTTATAAATATATTATTCTTTAAATAGACTTAAATAAATGATTGGAAATTTTAAAATCTATCATTTACAGATATTCTTGTAGTGAAATGAAATAAATATAAGGAAAATATAAAAATAAAATGTTTAATAACTCACCAATATTTGAGGAAGAAATCTCCAGAACTAGCAAAAAACTGCGCCAAGACGAACAACGAAAACACAAAGACTGCGTAACAAACTCTCCCACACGCTTTGAAATACTGTTTATACACATGCCACTTCACTCTTCCTTTTCTTCTTTGCTCTTGTCTCACTTGCCTCTCGCCTTTTTTCACATTCTTCACTTCACCATTCATTTCTTTCGCACAGATCTTCATTTCTCTTAATTTCGGCGACAGATTTATAAAATTAGTCAGTTCTGATTTGACATCTTCATATTTTCCTTTTTTCTTCACTTCTCCTTTTTCCAAAACGATGATTTCTTTCGCTTCTTGAAGATATTGATGTTGGTGGGTTATAAGAAGACAGATTTTGTTCTTCAAATATGAAGAGATGCAGTTGTAGAATATTTTATTGGCAACATTCAAGTCTAAACCTGAAAATGGATCATCTAGAAGATAAATATCAGCGTCTTTGTAGATAGTTCTGGCGAGATGTATTCGAATTTTTTGACCGCCGCTTAAAGTAGTTCCCCTATCGCCGATAAATGTTTGGTCACCATAAGGAAAACTGTTAAAATCTTCTTCTAAACAACATAATTTTATTATTTCTTTGTATCTTTCTTCATTGTAACTGTTTCCGAATAAAATATTTTGACGAACTGTTGAAGAAAACAACCAGGGTTCTTGCGAAGAATAAGAAATTGAGCCTTTTGTTGTAACATTTCCTTCAGATATATTCATTTCTTGCAGAATTATGTTGAAAATTGTAGATTTCCCACTACCAACTGGTCCGATTAAAGCATAAAAACCGGGATCACATATTTCAAAGTTTATGTTCTGTAAAGAAAACTTGGAATGTTCTGAATTCCACGAAGCGTACACGTCAGTAAACACAATTTTCGCTTCTTTTGAATTACTTTTCATAATGATTAATTCTTGATCTGAGTATTTTGATACATTTATAACTTCATCTTGCAACAGAAATTTTTCTATTCTTTTTATACTGACTTTAGCAACTTTTGCTTGCTCCAAAGCAAAAGTAAAATAGTCTGTTAATGTTGTTCTCATTACATTGAAACAAGCTGTTATAACGAACACATTTTTAGCGGTAAGGATGTTACCGCTTAACACAAAAGCGAGAATACTGATAAATATAGCACTTCTTGTTCGGAAAACGGTGAACGCTATATGAAGACTCTTGATGTAAAGTGAATATTTAATGAGTTTTATTTCATCTCTGCCTATAAAACATATGTGTAGTATATGTTAAATATAAGGATTGTTTTGCATTACCTACGTATTAGTTCAATGATTTTTGCAAATGGTTTTTCCCAAACATACATTTTGATGACTTGAATGCCTTTAATTACTTCGTTCATCTGCTCTAAGCGTTCGTCGGTTTTAGTTGCGCCTTTTTTCTTCAATCGTGCGTAGATTTTGATTAACCAACCTAAAAAAGATAAATATATTGTTATAAGCATTATAAAATGTTCATGGAAACGTAGTTTGATTGATTTCGAAATGGTACTAGAATATTCAAATTATAGAAATGTTTTACTGGGCAGGGCATGGTGTCTTATTTTCGATGATAGAGCAAAACCGTTTGCACATTCCATAGTCAACTTTTCGAGATGAAATTTAAATTCGCCACGGAAAATTTCAATCGTATTTAGTTTCGAGCTACTACAGGTTAAGAAAACATGAATTATTAAATTATTGAAATGAAATATGATTTAATTTATTTACAAAATAAATAGTATCCCTTCACCGCTGATCCTTAAATTGACAATATCGTATCAAACGAAACAACAAATGAGTAAATGAATGTTTTCGATTTGTATTTTTTTGTTAAATCCTAATTTACATGTCAGCGGTGAAACTGGGCATTAATCACTCATATTGACCAATTATAAAGCAGTGGGAGTATTATTCTTGCCATCCACAAAATTTGCTGATTAGATGGCTATTGCACCCCTATTTAAATGAGAATATAATTCCTTAGTCACGTGACATGTTTTCCGCCAATCAACATTCAGAATCTCCCTAGCTACAAGATTATCACAGCGATGATAAAAAACAAAGAAATAAACACCGTATTTATAGTCGTTACTAAGGGATTTGTTTTCTTTATTTATGACATTGACAGTTAATTTTGAGTACAAAAATAAATAATAACAATAATTCAAACTCTGAAATATTAAATAAAACTCGTAAGTACCATGTTTTAATACAATATGAATATGTATCAAAAGTTAGGTTAGATTGCAAAAATTCATTATATTCTCTCATTAAATATAAGCTCGTGATATGATTAATAATCGAAGATATTGCTCGTGAAACCGAAGCAGCACATTTCAACTCGTCCTTCGGACTCGTGAAATCTGCAGCTCGGTTTCACTCGAGAATATCATCGATGATAATCATATCACTTGTTATATTACGTATGACTATACAACTCATCGGAAAATAGACCAATCAGGTAGCTCAATTTTTCTTAGTTACGCTGTATAACATCGGTTATTTGCGTTGCTAAGTTGTATTTCGCGAAACACAACGCTTGGCGTATTTCGGTCTCAAACAATTGAATCATATGTAATCATATCCATGAATATAAACAAACAATTAATATTTTTGACATTTCGCAAAAATGAGTCGATTTGGTGCAGTTTCAAGCGAAGAAATTGAAAAAAATGTATCTTTAACAAGGCCGATGAACACAGTAAGAACTGAAAAGTATATATTGCGCCAATTTGAAGAATATACTATACTAGAAGATTGGGCTTATAATATGCGTAAAGTGAATGGTGAAGAATATAAAGAAGGTGTGTTAAAAACATTATGGAATCTTACTGCTAAACACATTCAGCAAACTTATTATAAGCAGTTCAATAAAATTATTGACCCTTTTAAAGGGGTTGAATTTCAAAAGGCAAGAGCTGCGCGAAATTGTAAACGAATAGTTTTACAAGGTATAGCTACTAAACGTAAACAAAGTTCATCAGCATTGACGTTAACTGAGCACCAAAAAATTTTGCAAACGTTTAACGAAGAATCTCCTGACGGCCTACAGAAGAATTTTTTTCATATTGTGTCAGTGGAATTGGCTTGGAGAGGTAAGGAAGGAGGTAAATGCTTAGTACAACATTTTAAGGAAGAAATAGACAACTATGGTTCTCCGACAGGACGAGTCGAATATAATCCAATTTTTGGCAAAACTGCGCAAGGGGGTGACAAAAATACCACTGACAGCAAATGGTTAGTTTCCAATAAAGAAAATGAAAATATCTGCCCAGTCAGGTTATTCAAAAAATGTTGTCTAGACGTACGCCCAACATCAAAACAGATCGCCTTTTTCTGACGGTAAGCAAAGATTGGAATAAGTATGAAAATAGTTACTGGTACAAAAATGTACCTGGTGGAGAAAACGAAATTAGAAAATGGACAAAAACTGCAGCCGAAAGCATTGGAATCGACACTAAAAAAGTGAAAATTACAAACCATTCGAATAGATCAACCGCAGTTAGTCAGTTATCATACGCAGGTATTAGTCCTCAAGAAATCACTAAAATTACTAAACATAGTAGTGCTGCTTCCCTGCAGCCTTATTTGCAACTGAGTGCTAACCATCATGAAAATCTCAAAAATTTGAGAACAAATTTAAATGGAAGTAAACCAAGAAATCCATTGACTGAAAATATTTCCGTGCAATCTTCAGCTTCCTCCAGCTGTAATTCTACTGACAATATAGTGTATAATAATTGTACGTTTAATATGTATTATAATAAATAATTTTCTCATGTTCAATAAATAATTTGTTTAATATAGTTGGTTGATTCGTTGTATAGTCTTAACATATACAACTCGAGCTTCGAAAATCATCTGAATATACAGTTTCCGGACTCGATGTGTTACCTAGGAAACACAACGACACCTCCCAACTGTATATTCGATTATTTTCGAACCTCTTGTTGTATAACTACTGAAAATATTTGTGATATAAATTTCAGAAATCAGTAGGATTTCACCCCTTTTTAATAAATATTAACCTATGAAAACATTAGAGAAATAAAATTATTACAACCGGAAGATATTTAATCCTTTCATAATAAATATTAACCTATGAAAACGATTGATATGTAAAATAAGTACAATTGGTGAGATTACATAAAGGACGCCACCGTCTGTATGATACAGTTTAAAAAGAGATAGAAATACCTCCAACAATAAGGACAAAGCTACCTCCATGGCAGTTCCTTGGTGACAGCGCCTTGCTCATAATTGGGATATTTCATATTTCGTTACGTAGAGATGACGTTGTGTACCAACGTCAAACCTTCGACAAAGGAGCACTTTTGTTTAACTTCCATAAGCGTATCATTGCTGCCGGGTGCATACTCAACGCCCGAATATTCAAAACCAGAACATGCACAGAATCATTCAAATCCCGAATATTCAAAAACAGAATCTCGCATTGCACGAAAGCATATCTAACTTACCCAAATCCACCCAAACCTAACTTAACGTGACCATCGCTTGGCCACGCCCATATATTCGGTTTTTGATTTTTGTTTTAGTTCCAAATTTTGCCACCAGGTTCACATACTTAATGAAATATCCCAATGCAATAGAAACCATGCCTCGTTTCCTACCCATTTCTGTTATAAAGATCACTAGTTGCAGCATACCTCACTTATTTTAAAATTTAAAAACCAATAGAAGTAACTTTTTTAAACTATGATATTGCCTTTCATATAGTTTTAAAGTCTAGTTTTAATATAAATGACCAATTTTCTAATTAGTTCCTATGGAGGACTCCATTGTCGCACGAATAAAAGGATTTTAAATACACTTCCAATAAGTAATAGTTCTATCAATACTTGAAGACATTTATATTGATAATGAAAAAGAAAAAAAATGTACTTACTTTGAAACACAATGGTGAATAAAATCATCACAACACCTAACAGCGCAAAAAATCCTATTTCATAATACATTATCACAGTCGCTAGCAGACCCACTATAGGTCCGATCCACAGATGATGACAGAAGAAACATATCAAGTCCAAACTATTTAAATCCGACGACACTAAGTTCACCATATGTCCCACTGTCACATTCTGCACAGAACTCTTATTAAGTCGGAGGGATTTTCTGTAGATGAGCGAGGCCAAAGACACTTTAATCTTCAAAGACTTGTTCAGAGTAGCTAAAAGAGTCGGATGGTGAATAAATGTTGAGAGTAATGAACACACAACAAGGACGGTTGAGTAGAATACTATGTACATTTTGGTTTCTTCGTCTACTGGGTTGGAGTAGTAGAGGACTAATTTTCCGAGGGCTATTGGCTGGAACATTCTGCAATTAAATATACAGATATAATAAATAATATACACACGTGGCCAAAAAAAAACGGACAATTAAAAAAAAATTATCGTCTTGAAATATGGGTTTATTTGTTTTTTTTTTTGTTAAAATATGAATAACTGATCTGTAAAATAAAATAAGAAAATAAAAAAATATTTAGCAAACACTTTATTTATTAAGAAGTTACTGAATCGGAAAAATGAACAAAAATAGCAAAATTATTTTTCTTTATTAATTAGGTTTTATAGCTAAGGTACGACTTATTTTGAGTAAGTAATAGTGTGTATTGCCTCTCCGAACTGTAAAGACTTTTACCACATAGTTTGGTAAATTTTCAATACAGTTGGTAACTTTTCGTGATAATTATTTTTTCATTCTTCAGAAAGAGGTACTGTTAAATATTGAATAGTTTTTGGTACGGATTATTGATGCTGAACACTTTGCCTTAACGTAATCTCATATTTTACGCAGGAATTTAAGTTAGGGCTGCGCTCTGGCCATTGTAATAATCGAATATTAACTTATTTTAATTGCTGCTCTGTTATATGAGCAACGTTAGGACGCATGTTAGTAGATATAACCAGGGGGTTCTAACTCATTTTATCAGGTTTTTAAGCAGATAAGGTTTACGTGTTGCCTCGCAACTGACAGTCGCGAGAATAAGACGAGGAATACCAGTGAGTGAGCGTTCTTTTATAACTGCAGATAGCTTATCACGTCGTCATTTTCCCCCCACTACATAATATGTGACAATAAAAATTAGCTTGCTAACACCATCTGTTGTTTCACATTAATAGTGTATGTTAATTTCAGCGCCATTTTTACCTTCCGTCACCTCTAGGTAAGGAAGGTATTGTCTTTAGTCAAAAAATTCGATGGTGAGTTTTCATTGAATAAGCACGTTTTAGGGTCTTTACAATACGATTTTACTATTTTTACGATGATGTCTGTATGTGTGTGTGTGTGTGTGTGCGCGTGTGTGTGTGTATGTGTGTGTGTATGTGTGTGTGTGTGTATGTGTGTGTGTGTGACCGCCGTTTCGTGCACGATATCTCCAATACTAGAATTCCAAAAATTACAATTCTTGCGTATTCCTCTTCCTTACAACCATATGCAGACTTGTTTAGATTTTGGTTATAATTGGTCAACCGGAAGTACCCTCATTTGAAGATTTTAACAGTTTTTCTTGAAAAACTCAGTTAAATGTTATTATAACTTAAAGAATATATTATTGTCTATACGATTTGATTGCATTTTATATTTGATATTCAACAGATATATAGAGTTAAAGAAGAATAAAGATAATAAATTTGATATAAATTTCATAATTCAGCCAGCTATGCTAACTTAACCATGGAAACTGCTAATATATTCAGGTAATTCAAATTGACAGATGTCAGTATCAATAAAATGTAAATCAATGAAAGAATAAGGGAAGTAACTCTAGTGTTAGAAGTTTCTAGATATAAGAGAGACAATTACATTGGTTTGAACATGTTATGAGGAGAGATGAATATATTAATAGAAGGTGGAAGAAACATAGGAAGACCAAATATAAGATGAAAAGACTGTATTGTAGAAGACTTGAGAGAAAAGGAACTGAATGAGGACGACACGCAAAACAAAAATGAGTGGAAGAAGAAAATAAAAAATAGCGTCCCCCTAACTGGAAATATAGGATCTTTTACAAGAAAATTTATGTGTGGGGCGCGTGCAGTAACATGACTTTTACCCATGTCAAAATGACAGCAATTAATTATGTCCATAACTGACAAGTGTTATAATTTTTCAATCAAAATTTCATAATTTTCTTATTTCATGTGGTTTGTTTGTTATCAGGAGTATCAGGAGTATGGAATTCAGTTGCCGAGAACGGCATAATATCAATATATAATAATCACATAATACCAAAAATTTATAGTCTTTTCAAGAAAATTTATGTATGGAATTTGTACATAATACACAGGATTGACGGAAGGTATTGTGCTGGCCACATCAGATTTTTTAATAATTATATTAAATGTAGCAGCATAATAGTGACATCTATTAATTATTATTGGTAATAAGTGTATAATATTAAGAATAAAAGTAGTATACTATTATTAATTATTATTTTATTTTTCAAATTTAACAATGTCGGCCAACGGAGTTGGAAAATTTATATTATGTAGTTAAATTTAACATTTTATTATAATTTTATGCATATTGAGATACGCGATTTGCATTTTTTTAACGGGATTTTATCGATTTTGATAACTTTATATATGAATATCATCCACTATTTGTACAATCAAATTTATTTACGTTAATCTACAAAAAAAAATAAAAAATATTCTCGTATTAGTTTTAAGTAGTATATTTTCAACATTTAATACACTTACTTGTAAAAATAATAATTAAAAGATGTCACTTAATAGTGCTGCTACATTTAAAATATTTTTTAAAATAATGGCGCTGAAATTAACAAACACTATTAATGTAAAACAACAAATGGTGCTAGCATGCTAATTTCTAATATGTCACATATTATGTAGTGGGGGAAAAATGGTGACGTGATACGCTATCTGCAGTTATAAAAGAACGCTCACTGGTATTCCTCGTCACCTCGTCTTAGTTTCGCGACTGTTGGTCGCGAGTCGCGAGGCAACACGTAAACCTTATCTGCTTAAAAACCTGATAAAATGAGTTAGAACCCCCTGATTATATCAACTCATGTTGTCAACTTTAAAATGAAATTCTCGAGAACAAATAGAGCAAAAGGCACTACGGAGCCAGTTATACATTTTCTAATTTAGAGTACTTCCGCCAAAGCACAATATTTAACCAAAACAAGCTTAATATTTCAATACAGTAGAACGCCGATTATCCGAATTAATTGGGACCGGGGTCGATTCAGATAATCAAAAATTCGGATAATCGGACATAGACTGGTAATAAAGAAAAACGAACTGTCACACATAGAATAAACTTTATTAAGTTTAACAAACACAGTTCTACAATAACGCTCACTTGAACATCTCGATCAGAGTAAGTTGCAACCCCATCAGGCCTTAACAAAAATACAAAGTATGTATAAAAATTCACAACAATAATAGAGGTACAACATATGTAGTAGCAAAAACCATAACAGTTGAAATATATCTGGACTCCAGCGAGTTCCAACTTGTTACAACAAAACAAAACAAAAATTACGTACATAAATACTTGGTTTTAATTTTTTATATTACGCTTAGGACCGATTCGTATAATTGGCGATTCGGTTAATCGGCGTTCGGATAATCGGCGTTCTACTGTACATCGAAATACCAGCGCATTCCATTTTACTACCACACGCGCATTCTTGTTCATTTAACGAATACGGGCAGAAATGGGATTCATATATGAGCAATACGGAGCTCCAGTGCTCCATTGCCTAGTCTCTATGTTGTCGCGCAAAACATAGCCGCTATATTCAACGTGCTACGAGCAAACCTGGACAAATAATGGACATTCTAGGACTTAAACAATATTTGCATAACCTTCAGCGAACGGATCCTACAGAAATTTCAATTTCACGAACATCTGACACTTGACAAGAGACAATAGTTGGTAATACGACCCATTCTTGTAATACAAATAAATTGATATTTAACCGGGTTTGTAATGCATAGTATTCCTCATATTCGTCATCTGATGTATTCTCTTATTTGATAATAACGCCCAGTTATATTTCGGGTAGTACTTCTGGGAATAATCAAGGCTACAGTTACAGTGATGTTTTGAATAATGTGATAATCTTCACCTGAAGTTTCTATTCAGGTTGTATTTTCCGATTGAATTGTAACAAATTTATTTACATTCAGTACTATAAGTACTACCAACGATAATTGCAGAATTTATAACTATGATTGAATTTTTGAAAACAAATAATTTTGCACAGATTTAGTTTTATTTCTTTTTCTTAATAAATAAAGTAATAAAAATTACAAAGTTACGTCTAGTTTCACTAGACACTGTGTAATAAATAAAGTATTTGCTACATTTGTTTCATTTTCTAATCTTACTTTGCAGATCAGTTGTTCATATTTTAACATATAAATAACAAATAAACTCATATTTCATTTGTTATAAGTCGTTAAAAATTATTTTTTTTGTGTCCGGTTTTTTTTTTTGGCCACGAGTGTATAATTAGATATTCAATAGAAGATGTTAGTGTCTGGTGCAATTTGCATAGTTTCTTTATGAAATATTTTTACTGGAAATTTAGAATCTTTGCAAGAAAATTTACTTATGGAATTTATACATAATACACAGAATTGATGAAAGGTATTGCGCTGGCCACAACAGATTTTTTATTAATAATTTTAATCTTGATTATCTAATTGTACAAACTTTTTTCAATTAAGACAACGTTACTTACTTGATAATCATTTCCACGCACGCAAATCGAACCCCAAACACTAGAATGCTGGGTCCAAACGTCCAGATTAGAACTCTGGTTAGACTAGGATCTCTGCCTTTCTCCTTCGCTTTGTAGATTTCCCTCAGCCATTCCCTTTCTAAGATGTCTCCCTTCTTGTCGGAACACTGAGATTCGGAAGTTTCGAACAAGTCTGATTCTTTCAGTTCATTGTTGTAGCCTTTCTTGAAAATAGGCAACATCCACCTGAAGTATATAGAAAATAATGTAGGCAAGTATTTTTATTAGGTATATTGTTAAGGTGCGTCCAGTCCAGACCAAGCGCGACGTATCGAACTGAACCGAGAACGTTCACGAACCTAAATTCAACAACACATGAGATGCGTCCACACAGTCGTTAGTGTTCTACTAGGTTAGGTTCCAGATTTCACGAGCAAACTTCTAACATAAGCCTTTAACTTTAATTAGTGAATTTGAAATAGTCTATGCAGCATTTATAATTTTGAACGGTGCACTAATAAAGAAAACGCCAAGAAAACGTCTTCTTCATTGATTTTGTGAGAAGAAACTTGAATAAAATCGTCCAATATTTGTTTTAAACACAATTTTTAAGTTTAAATTTGTGTTTTTAATAATTTTTTGTCATGCCCACTATATAATACAGTAAAAAATTTGAAAGATATCCAATCAAACTATTATCAAGTGCATTGTAAACATAATAGGGCGGTTGCAAGAAATTTGAATTCGCAAAACCTTTGAATATATAATACATTAAGAACGGCAACGCATATGGCCTAGCAAGATACTATATCTGTCTCTTTTTATTCACAAAATTATTATAGATAGCTAGTGACTCCTACCACAAAACTATGAACTACGGTAAATCGTGCTGACAGCATTGCCAGATACTATTTTTTAGAAGTATTCAATAATCAATAATTCAAAAATATTGTTTCATAATAACCAGATAATATATTTTTAATCTTCAATGTACATGTATACTTGTTTTACAGTAGCAAACTTAAAAACCTTTATAAAATCTTAACTTGCTGTTCTAGCTACGTGACAACACTGTGCAACATCCACCTATTATGTATTTTTTGAACTAACTCAGAAATAATTCGCATACGGAGGGATAGATGGCGCCTTCTCTCGAAATATTTAATCTAAATACATTACGTTGCCGTTCTTATATGTATTATATATTCAAAGGCAAAACTATATTATGTATGACTAGTTTTATTTATTTAAACATTATTTGTAAAAACAAAATCGTAATAATTCTTATAAATAAAGAATTATAAATTATTGAAAAATGTACAAATTTTCAAATAAATCACGTGACTTAAGATGTCCACTGACGTCATAGGTCATGGTGCGGCAGCGCGCCAAGTGAGCAAAATTTAGACTAGCTTGAATTTAAAACATATTTTGAACAAACGTCAAATTTTATATATTTTTTCATCCACATTCAATACAACAGTATAGTTTGTCTGCTTTACTTTGTGTTTTATTTTGCATCGAACTTTACAAATCTTAATGTCTCGGCACAAATCCACACAACCTATCGCAGATTCTACGTACGAATCACGACCGGTCAGTGAGGTTCTATACCAGAGCTGGGCAGTAATTAATTACTTTTGGTAATTAATTACTAATTAAATTACTTTTCCCAAATTGTAATTTGTAATTAATTACTTTGTAAAAAAGTAATTGTACTCAATTAGTTTTGAAAATTTGGTTTTTCAAATATTAATTACTATTTTGAACCAACAAGTAAGGGAATCCCCGTGATCGGGCGTAGCGTAGTTTATCTGCGTTGTAGCTATAACAACAGGTTACAAATGCAACTTGTCATGCGCGTTGGGACGTACGACATATTTTGGACTTTTAGTTAAGTTATAATTTATTATTTTTTCTAAATCCTAATAGTAATAATATAGTTTTCAATGAATTTGCAATGTCATAAGGTTCATATAGGTAAATCAGTATAAAGTATTTTTAATAACCATATACACATATATACAGGGTCTGGGAAGATGCCCAAACTTTCAACATATTTGTTACAAGTAATCTCGATTTTTCTCATATTTTTGATATACAAACTTTTACCTAGTTGAAAAGAGAAAAAATGGTGGTTTCTATTTTAGTAAAATAATTATATATAGATTATAATTATTGTGGACCCCACTAATGGCCAGTTGCACCGCTTATAGTTAAAGTCTTAACTACTGGTTAACAAAAAAAGTGCGTATCGAAATTTTGACAGTAATATTTAACAACTCATTTGACATTTCGTTTCGATGCGATATTGTCAATTTAACCAACAGTTAAAATTTAACTATAAGCGGCGCAAATGGCCATAAATGTTTAAATCGTAGACCTACTATAGCCCATTTCTACGATTTAAAATAATTATAGGTTGCTATTTAAAAATAAAAGTTGATAGTCGTATCTTGTAAACGTGACTATAAAAAATATCTACGTCTGCCATCAAATAGTATATTTAAATAAAAAAATAAAACTTTTAAAGGAGTATTTTTTTCTATTACTTATAATTCAGAAGTTAAATGGGGGGGGGGTTATTCCCAGACTCAGCCTGTATATAGATAGGTAACTTGTATTACGGAAATTCCAAATCACTTTAAAACATTTGCATCCCACTATATGAAAAGTCACTTTCGTGTCTCGTGGGAGTGAGGCAGGTTTTCCTACCCTAAACAGATATTTGTGCAACGACCTTTTAAAAAGGAAGAATTGTTCAGCCTTTGAGTTACATATAATTTCAATCCACAGAGTCGGCAATTCTTTATAAATTTGTTTTATTACTCTTATTATTTTTATTTATGTTATATTTCATATTAAACAGTATAGTATTTTTTTTTTTTTATTAATGTAAGGTGAGATTTTTTTTAGTAAAGTAATTGAAAAAGTTACAATATCAATTACAATGCAAAAGTAATTGGTAATTTAATTACATTTCTCTAACAGAAATTATTTTTAAATGTAATTTGATATTTTAAACTGAAGAAAAAAATATTTTTTCTTAATTACTGTAAATAAAGTACCAAAACCTTTCTATTAAAATTATTTTTTTAAAATGTGCAACCACCCAGTTGACCACTGCCCCAGAAAATGTACCATTTTGAAAAGAATGCATTTGAAAATTTTAATCAATAGATAATACATATATGATTTTGGAATTTTTAAGTTATTCCGGCTTATAAGTATCCTGTTTTAGTTTTGAATATAGTAACTCTGCATATAAACAGGTCTTGCAAGATATTATAAAAGCATTTTAACTTTGATATTATTATCACCGTTTCAAGGCTCCACATAAGAAAAATACAAAATACCACACTTCTACACTATGGATTTTGAACACGGATAACAGTTCAATTTCTTTAACTTACAATGTTTATCCGAGTGTTTATCTCCATACAATAAACAAGTGGAACAGTTAAAATAAATAATACAATTTTCGTTTTTTTTTTACTTGTCAGTTAAATATTTATCTGTTAATATAACTAATATACCTTTTGACTTACGTGAAGGTAAATGAATAAAATAATAAAATAAATATCATTCCATCACTGAATATTTATTGAAAACAATATGTACAGGTGGAACAAATTCGAGTCCTTACATGAAAAACTTTCTTATTATGTACGCTACAAAAAATGATATAGATCTTTATGGGCCAACTTTTTGAGACACCACAGAAATTTTCGATCGTCTTTTGTTTTTGACGAAGTTAATTATTAACTAACACCGATCAAAGAACAAATAAATAATTACTAATAAAAATGTTTGGTTTGTTATTATGAGTAAAAGTTAAAAAAAATGTTCAAAATGTTGACCTTTTCAATCAAAACATCATTAGTATATTTTTCTATTTTGTTGATATCATCTATCAATAATGTACATAAATAAACAAAATGTCAATTGTTCTTTGTTTAATGTCATTTTTTGTTGTTTCCATAGCAATAATATCATATTTATATTAAAATAAGAAATAATATTTAAATTTCAACTTGAAATAACACTTTTGTATTTAATTTTAGAGGCATAATGATGAACTTTTATTTATTTGTCTTTATTCCACTCAACAGGATAATAATTATCCCAATTACACAGGAAGTATAAAAAAATATATATATGAAATTTTAATATTAACAAGAAAAGAGACAAGTAAATCAAAACAAAAATAGTTACTTAAAAAATAACTTATTTAAAAAGACAGTAATAAATAATTAGTTCTTGAGAAACGTTAATACATTAATAACATGAATATATAAGAGATAATTTATTTTTTACAGAAGTCATTGAACTAATTAATTAAAATATTGTTTTTTACCTTCCGTCACCTTTAGGTAAGGAAGGTATTGTCTTTGGTCAAAAAATTCAGTGATGAGTTTTTACTGAATAAGCATGTTTTAGGGTCCCTATAATACGATTTTACCATTTTTACAATGATGTCTGTATGTATGTTTGTGTGTCTGTGTGACAAAAGTTCCGGATCCCATAACTTCAATACCACGATTCCAAAAATTATAATTTTTTCGTATTCCTCAAGTTTACATCCAGCAGAACAACTGATTAGATTTTGGTTATAATTGGTCAACCGGAAGTAGTCTCATTTGAAGATTTAACAGTTAAATTTGATTTATTGACATTTAACGTTATTATAACTTAAAGAATATATTATTCTCTATACGATTTGATTACAATTTATACTTCATATTCAATAGATACAGAGTTAAAGAATTTTAAAGAAATTAAATTTTATAATTCAGCCAGCTATGCCAAACTTGGGAACTAGTAATATATTCATATAATTCAAATTGAATTGACAGATGTCAGTATCAATAAAAAGTAAATTAATGTGGCAGATATGAGGATGTTGAAGTAGATATTCGGGAATACACGGCAAGATACGGTAAGAAAATAACTCTAGTGTTACAAGTTTTTAGAAAGATACAAGAAAGACGATTACATTGGTTTGAACATGTCATGAGGAGAAATGAAGAATTATATTGGAACAAGAATGAATAGTTTAGTAATAGGACGTTAAAGAAACAGAGGAAGACCAAAGATAAGATGGAAGGACTGTATTGCGGAAGATTTGAGAGAAAAGGAACTGAATGAGAACGTTATGCAAAAATAGCGACCCCTAACGAATGGGAAAAGCTAAAGAAGAAGAAGAAGCCAGTGTCAAGTGCAATTTGAATAGTTTGTTTATGAAATAATTTTACTGGAAATTTAGAATCTTTTGTAAGAAAAATTATGGAATTTATACATTATACACAAGAATGACATATTGTGCTGGCCACAACAGATTTTTTAAAAATTTATTTGAAATTGCATTTTAATCGAGCTCATTTTAATTAATTTTTGCATTACACTTACGTATAGCGACATGATTTAATCTGGCTTTGCCTGACACCTATAGTTAAAGACTTATGTTAGAACTTTGCGCATGAAATCCGGAACCTAGTAGAACACTTAACGAACAACAAAATGCAGGCGGTGTGGACGCATCTCGCGCGTTGTCGAATTTAGGTTTGTGTACGTTCCCGAACGTATTGCGTGGTTCACCTTCAAATATACACACAATGCATAGCACAGAGAATTTTTGTCTCGCATTTGCCGGAATCGGCAGATGGCCAGTCCGGCTCTGAGAATGTTAATGAAGTGAATTATAATAGTAAACAACGTATATATCTTACCAAAAGGTAAGAGCTGATAGGAAGCTGGCTTGGTTCTTCGGGTTGGATGGCCTTTTGTCAACTCCTGATTCCATGACTATGTAGTAACATTTGCCCTGGAAATATCAGGTCTACCTTCAACATAAAGTACAAAAACAACTCTCACATTTATAATGCAAATATCATATAATTCATAAACAACTAAGATCTGACCTGACCAGCATAAAAATTACATAAGTATCTAACAAAGAACTTATATTTATGCAATGAATGCATAATCTTATCACGTGAATATTAAATATCAAGATAACAATATTAGCACTTAAGATTACCTTGAAATATGGAAATTATAAAAAATAACTAAATATGATATATTTTGAGGAACACCTATACCCAAGATAATATTTGAAAAAAATAAGATGATTTTGGCTATACAGGTTTCCGGATTTCGAAGGCCACCATTGGTACGACTGATTAAATGGGACATGTGGTGCGCTTCTGGGGGGCCATCTTAGATGTGATGTGCTTTTGTTTTGCCAAAAATTCTCATAGGTTACCGAATAATGGCGGAAAATTAAATTTGGTCGATTTTTACCTTCCGTCACCTTTAGGTAAGGAAGGTATTGTTTTTGGTAAAAATATTCGATGGTGAGTTTCTAATGAATAAGCACGTTTTGAGATCTCTAGAATACGAATTTACTAATTTTACGATGATGTCTGCATGTGTGCGTGTATGTGACGATCGTTTCGGATCGCATAACTCTAATACCACGATTCCAAAAATTATATATTTTTTTCGTTTCCTCGAGTTAGATCCATATGCAGACGTGATTAGATTTTGGTTATAATTGGTCCGCCGGGAGGACCCTCAATTGCAACTTTTAAGGTCTTCTCGAAAAAACGCAGTTAAATATCATTTATTGATATTTAATGATTATAAATTTTAAACAATATATTATTCTCTATACGATTTGATTGCATTTTATACTTCATGTTCAATAGATATAGAGTTAAAAAATTATAAAGATATTAAATTTCATAAATCATCCAGCTATGCTAACCATGGAAACTGCTAATATATTCAGATAATTCAAATTGACAGATGTCAGTATCAATGAAAAGAAAATGAATGTGGCAGAGAGTAGTATATTGAGATAGACGTTGGGGAAGACACTGAAATATAAGGTAAGGCAAATGGCTTGAGTGATAGTTTCTAGAAAGATACAAGAGACACGATTACATTGGTTTGAACAGTCATGAGGAAAGATGAATAATATATTGGAAGAAGAATGAATAGCTTAGTAATAAGGTAGAAGAAACTGAAGAAGACCAAAGATAAGATGAAAGGACTGTACTTGAGACAAGAGAAACTGAATGAGGACGACACGCAAAACAGAAATGAGTGGAACAAGAAAATAAAAAAAAACAGCGACCCCTAACGAATGAGAAAAGCTAAAAAGAAGATGTCAGTATCAAGCGCAATTTGCATTATGAAATAATTTTACTGGAAATATAGGATCTTTTGCAAGATAATTTATGTATGAAATTTGTACATAATACACAGGATAGACGGAAGGTAATGTGCTGGCCATATCAGATTTTTTCGTTTTCAAATTACTTCTAAACTATCAGTAATCGAGAAAAATGTTCTAAATAAAGAAGTTACATATTTTTATTGTTTATCCAGTGGCGTACGAAAATATTTTTTTTATTGGTAAATAAAAACATAAACTTACATTTTTTAAATGAAACCCATATTTGATTTTTATTTTAAGGCAATACTTATTTTTTTTTCTCTTTCGATTGCTACAAGGCTTATTGTGTTTTAAAAATTTTTTTAGATCATATCAGGTACACCTACTTACGTTAATTTAAAAATATAGAATTAAAATTAAATTATAAAGCAAGGTAGGCATAGAACAAGTTATTTAAGTAAAATAAAATACTATTTTTAAAAACTAATGAAAGTCTTGACAAAAGATAAGAAATTTCATAAAAAATATAGAAAAAATTAAGTTTTGCACAGTAAAACAAATTTAAAATACAATAACCTTTGTACCAACCCAAAGAAAAAAAAGATTTTTTTAAAAGTAAAAATCAAATATGGGTTCCAGTTTTAAAAAGTTTGTCATACCTCGAAAATTTACCGTTAAAAAAATATTTTCGCATGCCACTGGATAGATAATAAAAAATATATATAAATACATATATCATCACAGCATATTACCCATTGCTGGGTGTGCCAATTTGCTTTCTTTTCTACATAGACTTCGGTAATGATGATGACATATTTGTACCGTACGGACGTTTACCAGGCGTCACCTCACGGGCACTCATAGCTGGCGTGGCGAGTGTACTACAGGGGTCATTTTTGTGCCATTTAAAATTTGAAATATTTGATGCCGGTCAGGAAACTTTTTTATTTGAAACATATTTCTCGATTACTAAACCTTATCCCAGTTAAGAAGACAGTGTGGGCTAGCATAGGGTTTCTGAAACTTGGGCTCTGATTGGTCGAAATCGCGGGAAAGTTTACAACGAGGTTTACAAAGAACTATTTTTGCTTGTCTATCTATCTCTTTCTCTAGAATTGCATAGGCGTATAAATTTATAGTATACAGTAATGTAAATTTACAATTTTTAATAATAATACGACATAATAATATACATATGTAAATAGTATTAAAGTAAAAATTACTAGATACAGCAAATATTGATTTGTAATTAAGCCAAATGTCAAAGTAAAGTTAAAAGAATTTCATCATCTTAAGGAAATTTTTGTTCCTACGCCTATATACAAAAGATATTTATCTGTCAGTTTCCTGATAACCTTAGATTTTATGTTAATTATATTTGATATTAGTCATTTGGAGGTCAATTCCTAATTTGTATTAGTCTCTACAAACGAATATTACTATGTAGTCTTATTTAAATAAAAATGTAGTTTTTGAAAATAATCTAATTCATGAAACTGGTTTTTTCAAATTTCTAATTTCTTTATTAATAACTAGTTTTCTACATTAATTTTCAATTGAATAGCATGCAATATTAATTTTTATTAAGTAATAATAAAACTAATTAATTAAAATATTGTTTTTTACCTTCCGTCACCTTTAGGTAAGGAAGGTATTGTCTTTGGTCAAAAAATTCAGTGATGAGTTTTTACTGAATAAGCATGTTTTAGGGTCCCTATAATACGATTTTACCATTTTTACAATGATGTCTGTATGTATGTTTGTGTGTCTGTGTGTGTGTGTGTGTGTGACAAAAGTTCCGGATCCCATAACTTCAATACCACGATTCCAAAAATTATAATTTTTTCGTATTCCTCAAGTTTACATCCAGAAGAACAAGTGATTAGATTTTGGTTATAATTGGTGAACCGGAAGTTGCCACATTTGAGCATTAAACAGTTAAATTTGATTTATTGACATTTAATATTATTATAACTTAAAGAATATATTATTCTCTATACGATTTGATTACATTTTATACTTCATATTTAATAGATACCTACAGAGTTAAAGAATTTTAAGAATTAAAGAAATTAAATTTTATAATTTAGCCAGCTATGCTAAACATGGAAACTGCTAATATATTCATATAATTCAAATTGACAGATGTCAGTATGAGTAAAAAGTAAATTAATGTGGCAGAGATGAGGATGTTGAAGTAGATGTTGGGGAAACACGGAAAGATACGGTAAGAAAATAACTCTAGTATTACAATTTTCTAGAAAGATACAAGAAAGACGATTACATTGGTTTGAACATGTCATGAGGAGAAATGAAGAATTATATTTGAACGAGAATTAGTAGTTTAGTAATGGGAGGTTCAAGAAGCAGAGAAAGACCAAAGATAAGATGGAAGGATTGTATTGCGGAAGACTTGAGAGAAAAAGAACCGAATGAGAACGACATGCAAAAATATCGACTCCTAACGAATAGGAAAAGCTAAAGAGGAAGAAGATGTCAGTGTCAAGTGCAATTTGAATTGTTTATGAAATAATTTTAATGGAAATTTAGAATCTTTTCCAAGAAAAATTATGTATGGAATTTATACATTATACACAGGATTGACGGAAGGTATTGTGCTGGCCACAACAGAGTTTTTAAAATAAATACGATAAATCTTGTAAAATACATATTTTACAAACTATTTAAACTATTTTCAACATTATTTTACAAAACTATTTGTTTTGTTTATCAAATGTCAACCCATCATAGCCGCCTTTCTATTTCAATAGATTAAACTGTTTAAATACAATAAAATTTGTAATTACATATTTTTTACGGTTGCACAAAAAGTGTTTACACCTTATACGCGAAATCCTTTAACACCCTCGAGTTTGTCCTGCCTCGGAACGCTAAAAAAGAGATTTCGAGGCCTTGGTAAACGAATAACTATTTTAAGTGATTTTTCCGTTCTAGATTAAGCCTCCAGAACACACACTAAATTTTGACACACAAGCGCACGCACCAGTATGAGGAATCATTCAGTTAAAAACGAGGTATATGGCCTTATCGACAAAATACGCCTAAGTAACTAGTAATTAATACATTTTTTTTAAATCACACTTAGGATTATATGCAGAAATAATAGAAATATTAATTAACCTTGGTCCCTGAGGCCGGGTGCGTGTACTGAAGGGTTAACAAATAACTATTTTATGATCAAACTGATGACATCAACAATCTTTTTCTTTGTTAATAAATTTAAAGCCGTGTAAAACAGGCTTTAAATAGCTACAAAGAAATTTACAAATTCATTCGCAGTAATAACAATAAAATAGTATATCTACTATAACATAAAAATAAATGATATTTTGTATGAAACATGTTTTAAAATAAAATCATAATTAATTTGAAATTAAGACGTGAATAGATAGCTTTTTTCTTTAAATTTGTACACATGGACATGACCATGACTTTTTGCAATTTAAGAATGCGAATCTATTTTATAAAGAATATTTGATAAGATAAAATTGTCTACGTTTACACTTTTTTTTTCTGACAATCATTTATCTATGATAATTCTTTGAGAAAATTAATTAGTTATTAATGTGATAGTAAATACGTATATGTTACGCCCAAACATCGAAACTGCTCAGTGAGCAGTTTGATTATTTGTCGCGTTGTGGTCGTGTTAGCCGTTAGGTATTGTTATTTATTTATTTTAAATACAAACATAAACAATACCTAACTGACAATTCATATCTGGTAGACAGTTAGCGTCGTGGTCGTTTCAGCATTATACACAACTAGAAAAATCTGATGTGACCAACACAATACCTTCCGCCATTTACCTATTGTTAGGGTTTAGGAAACTAAGGATGCACAAAGAAACACAATGATGCACTAAATAATACTTTATTCGCAATTCCAACCTTTCACAAGTCAACTCAACAACGAACTGCCCCCTTTACTATGGGGAATCCGATTCGATTCCGATCAACGCCAAATAATTCGAATTTTAAATGGCATAAAATTAACCCTTGTGGTAAACGCCCGCACTATACAAATATGTCATCATCATTACCGAAATGTGTGTATAAATCAGATTAGCACACCCAGCAATGGATAATATGCCGTGATAATATATTTATTTGTTTCTTTATTTAAATACATTCCTGCATATTTACTAATGCTAGAAATTATATATTTTAAGTTCCTTTCAATAAAACTATTGTTCTATTTACAATTTTCCTTTTAAAACGTTACTATTATTAATTTGAAATGATTATCTTTTTGAGAATATAATTCATTAGTCACGTGATATGTTTTCCGCCAATCAACATTCAGAATCTCCCTAGTTACATGTCTATCACAGCGATGATAAAAAATAAAGAAATTATCACCTTATTTATAGTCGTTACTAAGGGATTTGTTTCTTTATTTATGACATTGACAGTTAATTTTGAGTATAAAATAAGTAATAACAATAATTAATTAATTCCGATATATTAAATAAAACTCGTAAGTACCATGTTTTAATACATTATGAATATGTATATCAAAAGTTAGGTTAGATTAGATTACAAAAATTCATTATATTCTCTTATTAAATATAAGCTCGTGATATGATTAATAATCGAAGATATTGCTCGTGAAACCGAATCAGCACATTTCACTCGTCCTTCGGACTCGTGAAATCTGCAGCTCGGTTTTACTCGAGAATATCATCGATGATAATCATATCACTTGTTATATTACGTATGATAGTGACATTTATCTGTCAGTTACATACATTTGAGCTGAACTATGTAAGCACGGAGATGTGCTTAAAGCATAAGCTCCGAGATATAATTTTTATATTACTTTATAAATTTATCCATAAAACATATAGAAAAAGTATTAAAGTAAACTTGTAGAAAATGGAATAATCTTTAATTTTTATAATAACAAGTTGCGAAAAAATTACATTCAAAGGTATTATTTTTTGAAGAAAAACTATCTTGAGCTTCAAGTAAACTGTCATTTCCGGTTATGCGATTGCCACCAAAATCTAATGGCTTCTTTCCATATTAGAATGAGGTAGAAATACATGGTTTCAAAACTTTCTGAATGATAGTATTTGAGTTAGAGCGTAAAGAGGATCCACACCCACACACACACACACACATACACACAGACATCATCGTGAAAATGTTAAAAATGAATTCTAGGGACCTTAAAACGTGGTTATTTAACAAAATCTCGATATGCGATTTTTAGCACGATCCCTATACCTCCCTTACCAAGGGTAGCGGGAGGTAAAAATGATCAGATTTCGGTATTTGGTCGTTTAGCACCGTCCGCAACGCATTGCGGCTCTTTTTCGATGTTTATATATAAGAATACTCGTATATATATATATATATATATATATATATATATATAAAATGTTGGAGATCTATGTACATTTAAGATGGCTGCACAATAGCCCGAAAACAAGAACACTTCCAACTATCAAATAAAATTTTTAGACAAATTTTGATTATAAATAGAGTTTATAGGTAAATTTAGAGAATGTTAAAATAATACAAAATACATACAAAACGAACCCATTTATAATTAGCAAAAAGCAAATAATTTTTTTTTTTTAAATTCAACTTTTCTTAAGGAAACTTTTTTTAACTGCTGTTTTAATTAATATTTCAATTAAATAATGCAAATGCGTTGCCAGTTGTCCAGTGGTACCAAAAATGTTAGTTTCATGACAACTACCCTTAAATATGCGAATTTTTTAAAAAAAATCTGTTTCGTAATCTACACATGTCATACTACTTACCCTTACATTTATGACATTAAGTTCATAACCACCCTGTATAATACAATAATTACCTCCCGCCATACAGTAAGTAAGAGATGTAATGTTTTCGGTCCATAACTTCGATAGTGAGTTTTCAGTGAATAAGCACGAATTAGGGTCCTCATAACACGTTTTTACTTTTTTTGCAATGATTGTGTTTGCGTGTGTATATGTGTGTTTGTGTGTGACAATTTTTTCTTCCACGATGGGGCCTCGTGGCCGTGTGCCTGAGTGTGTGGTCGCGAATCTAGGAACCCGGGTTCGATCCCGACTGATGCCAAATTTTTTTTCGAATTTTAATGGAACAAAATTAACCCCTGCAGTGCACTCTCCACGCCAGCATTGAGTGCCCGTGAGGTGATGCCTGGTAAGCGCCCGCACGGTACGAATATTTCATCGTAACCGATATCTGTGTAGAAAACAGATTGGCACACCCAGCAATGGGTAATATGCCGTGATGATATATTTATTTATTTATATCTGTTTCCGTATTTAGGCTTTCTGCATTCATGTAAAGAGTTGATTAGATTTTGGATAATATTAGACAACCGGAAGAGATAGTTTACTTGAAGCCCATAACAATTTTTAATGAAGAACTATATTAAGATATAATCCAAAACTTTTCAATTTTAGTATTTAAGACTTTTATATCAAGGGGAACAACCGGGAACAACACATTAGATTTTGGCTAAATTGATAAACCGGAAGTGATACTTGAGGCTCTGAAAAGATTTTCATGAAAATTATATTATCCAAAACTTTTCAAATTTGATATTTAAGACTTTTGTCAACAACATAGAACAACATATTAGATTTTTACTAAAATTGATACACCGGAAGTGGTACTTTACTGGAAGCTCATCAAAACGGAATTTCTTGAAAAAATATATTAAATTATGATCCAAAACTTCTCAAATTTGTCATTTAAAACTCGTATATAATTTTAAACAACATACTTATTAGATTTGGACTATACCTGATAAACCGGAAGTAGTACTTAATTTGGAACTCTTAATAGATTTTCGAGGAAAAACAATAAAAAATACAAAATTTCGTAATAGAGACTTGTCTATTTATTGGAACAACATATTCGATTTTGTTTACAAACGATCAACCGGAAATGATACTTTACTTAAAGCTCATTGCTATTTTAAACATGGAATTGGCTGGAGGTCATGTGCTGGCCACATCAGATTTTTTTATACCATAAATGGCGCAAAAATATTTAAAAGAACATATTTTCTTATGAAAAACTAGAGCTTCAAATAAACTGCCACTTCCGGTTATCCGATTTTCACCAAAATCAGAGTTCTTGCAATATTAATATGGAGTAGATTTAGAAATACAGGATTTCAAAATTTACGAATGATAGTATACACACTCACACAACCTTAAAACGTGCCTATTCACTAAAATCAATAATATCTCAATTTCTCAATATGCGATGTTTAATTGAGATTATGATCCCTCTACCTGCCCAACCAAAGGTAGCGGGAGGTAATAATAACAATATTTTAATTACCTTTCAAAACTATAGATTACTTTTGATATAAACGTAGGAAAATTAATTATTGTTTGACTAAACAATAAATCACTTTATTGTATAGTATGTTTTGAGTAAATATTTGTTACAAAAATATTGATAACGCGTTTATTTTTATTCAAAAACAATAAAAAGTGTTTGTTTGTGTGATTCAATAAATTTATAGTAAACAACTATTATTGCTTTTGTTCTATTGATTGAAAAAACAATAACATTCCTTCCTTTGTTTCAACATAATTAATATAACGGATAACTAAAACAATAACATTCAAAACTTACCGAATTAATAAAAAAATTCCGACTTCATCCCAAATAAACATAACCACTATAACGAAAACCTCACATTTAGGTTATCTTACACATTTTCATTGTTTACTCGTGCAGACACACGATGTTTGTTCAACAGTTCACAATGCACTAATTTACAATTACGATAAGCTATTTACTGATTTATATTCTACAGAGGCGTACTAGAGATAATCATACAAACAATGCAAGCAGCGACGGAAGTAGACGTGTGGCCTGATTCCTAACCTCAGCGCGACTGAATGCCGCCGAGTTATTTTTGACGTTTGAGAAGAAACAAAACGATGGACGACAGGGCCGGTTTTGAAATGAAATATCTTGGGAATGGAAAAGATAACATCTTGCGGTTTCAGAATTTAATTTATAGATAGGAAGTTATCAAGTTACTTCTTGCGTATAAAAACAAAAAAACAACTAAAGATTTATTTATTTGTTTTCTGAAAGATTATTTCAAATTTAATTAAATTTAATAAATGTTTTTTGTTTGGAAAGAAAGTAAACAACAATATGAAATTTTAAATATGTGCGGAAATGGGCTCTCCTGCAACTTTTAGAACAAAACTACAATAAAAAGTTCTTTAAAATTTAAATTAAAAAATCTGATGTGGCCAGCACAATACCTTCCGTCAATCCTGTGTATTATGTATAAATTCGATACATAAATTTTCTTACAAAAGATTCTAAATTTCTAGTAAAATTATTTCATAAACTATGCAAATTGTACTTGACACTGATTTCTTCTTCTTTTCTAGCTTTCGTTAGGGCTCGCTACTTTTTATTTTCTTCTTCCACTCATTTCTGTTTTGCGTGTTGTTCTCAATCAGATCCTTTTCTCTCAAGTCTTCCGCAATACAGTCCTTCCATCTTATCTTTGGTCTTTCTCTGTTTCTTCAACCTTCTATTACTAAGCTATTCATTATTCTTTCAATTTATTCTTCATCTCTCCTCATGACATGTTCAAACCAATGTAATCGTCTTTCTTGTATATTTCTAGAAACTTGTAACACTCGAGTTATTTCCTTACGGTATCTTTCCGTGTCTTCCCCAGCATCTACTTCAATATCCTCATCTCTGCCACATACATTTACTTTTTATTAATACTGACATCTGTCATTTTGAATATAGCATAGCTGGCTGATTTATGAAATTTAATATCTTTATATTTCTATGAAGTATAAAATGCAATCAAATCGTATAGAGAATAATATATTCTTTAATTTATAATAACGTTAAATGTCAATAAATCATATTTAATTGTTAAAATCTTCAAATGAGGGTATTTGCTGTTGACCAATTATAACCAAAATCTAATCAGTTGTTCTTCTAGATGTAAACTTGAGGAATACGAAAAAATTATAATTTTTTGAATTGCGGTAAGTTATGCGATCCGAAACTTTCTTCACACACACACACACACGCACAGATACACACACACATACAGACATACAGACATCACCGTAAAATGGTAAAATCGTATTATAGGAACCCTAAAACATGCTTATTCACTAAAAACTGATCATTGATTTTTTTGACCAAAGACAATACCTTCCTTACCTAAAGGTAACGGAAGGTAAAAAAGTTTAAATTCGATGTAAGATCACATCTGCAGCATGAGATATTTCAGAATTAAAATGTTACAATTTCGTCAAGATTTAGACACAATATCAATGTTTAATAAAGTATTACTGTTTATAATTATTGCAATCATTATTTTCGTACAATTAATAATCTAGTTTAAATGTTATAAAATGGATGTATTCAGAAGAAAAAAAATTGTTTGTAAAATTATATCATAGTGGAAATATTTATTAAACCATTATCCGTCATTGTGTTATATTTCCATGGCCGTCTGATTCTTGACGAAATTATAACATTTTATTTCTTAAATACGAGCCTCGTCCCACGTCAGTTGGCCCACCCACTTTAATTTCATTTTATTTAATTAATGTGTGATACAAATAATAAGTAACATAAATTATGCCAATTTTTACCTCCCGCTACCCTTGGTAAAGGGGGGTATAGGGATCGTGCTAAAAATCGCATATCGAGAATTTGGTAAATGACCACGTTTTAAGGTCCTTAGATTCCATTTTTAACATTTTCACGATGATGTCTGTGTGTATGTGTGTGTGTGTGTGTGTGTGTGTGTGTGTGCGCGCTCGCGCGTGTTTGTGCATGTGTGTATGTGTGTGTATGTGTGTATGAGTGTGTATGTGTATGTGTGTATGTATGTGTGTATGTGTGTATGTATGTGTGTGTATGTGTGAGTGTGTGTATGTGTGTGTATGTGTGTGTATATGTGTGTGTATATGTGTGTTTATGTGTGTGTGTGAGTGTGTGTATGTATGTGTGTGTGTGAGTGTGAGTGTGTGTGTGTGTGTGTGGATCCTCATTACGCTCTAACTCAAATACTATCATTAAGAAAGTTTTAAAACCATGTATTTCTACTTTATTCTATTATGAAAAGAAGCAATTAGATTTTGGTGGCAATCGGATAACCGGAAATGGCAGTTTACTTGAAGCTCAAGATAGTTTTTCTTCGAAAAATACCTTTAAATGTTATTTTTTCACAATTTCTTATTATAAAACTTTAAGATTATTTCATTTTCTACAGGTTTGCATTAATACTTTTTCTATATATTTTATGGATAAATTTATAAAATAATATAAAAATTATATCTCAGAGCTTATGCACACAATTCCATGGTTACACAGTTCAGCTCAAATGTATGTAACTGAGAGTTAAATGTCATTGTCAAAAAAATAATCATTTCAAATTCACCTAACATGTAAAATCGCTAGATGCGGTATGTGCAACTTGCATTTATGTATGTGTTTATTGAACTTGAACTGTTCATAAGTATTATTTTTTTATTGATTATTTTATGAAATTGCTTGTTTTCCGTTATTGACCATGAAAATTATTTTAAACATTTATATATTTTTATAAATATTAAAACTTAAAATAGATCAAATTATGTGACTCCACTGTTTGGTTTAGATATACAATTTCATGCTTCTAAGTTAAGTGAAACTTGAGACGCACGTGTACACACAAAAATTTTAATTTATGTGAAACTTGTATCAGTTCATTCCACAAATTTCAAAATTGTTAATTTGGGTGCGACCACAAACTCTTTATAGAGCTCGTTATACAGAGTGTTAATTAAAAACCTAGCCATAGGCGTTTAAATTATTTTTTCTATAGTCTACATAGAAAATAGCCATTTGCGTTCTCTTTTGTCAACGCAAAATGTCACTTTGTCGCTCTAGCGCGACAAAGTAGAAAAAACGCTCGCTGTCCAAATTTCTAACTATACAATGTTGAGAAATGTCACTTGTCTACATTCTTAATGGAAACGTTTAGTCAGGAACTAACGGCACTGTAATGACACATTTACCACGTTTATAAATCAATCTGACATAACTGCTCTGTCGGTATATTACATAACCAAAAAAAAATTCCGCACTATTGTGAAAATAAAATAGGGCATTCATTTACAAAAACGAAAGTATAAAATAAACATTTTATTTAAACAGATTAGATTGAAGCAATAGGCCAAGAAGAATGGGAAATAACGATAAATTAAAATTAAATATAAAAGACGTTTTTTCTTTATATTAATCCTTATTAATTGAGTAGTAGTGTACGTACAAAGTGTACATTTTATTATTACCTCTCGCTAAGAGAGGTAATGGATTCATGCTAAAAATCGCATATCCAGATTTTATTGAATCAGCACGTTTTAAGGTCCATACAATCCGATTTTTACATTTTTACGATGATGTCTGTGTGTGTGTGTGTGTGTGTGTGTGTGTGTATGTGTGTGTGTGTGTGTGGGATGTTGGAAGGACGGTTACTCAAAAACTATAAGACTTTAAATTTGTTTAACTACGTATTTCCTAATCGGCCATTCATGGGAAGATCTGAAAAGGTTTTGGTAACAATTGGACAACCGGAAGTAGAAAATTCTTGAAAAAAAATCGTCTAAATAATATTTTTTGAAATTTTTTCTTAAAGAAAATTAAATTCTCTATCTGATACATTTAAATATTTTATTATATATTCTATAGATTTAGAGATAAAAGAAATATAATATGTAAAATAATGTTATAATAAATTTTACAGCCGAAAGAATGGCCTTGGAAAATAGTTGAAAATTTAAATTGTTTGTAACTGACAGATAAATGTCAGTGTCAGAAATCCGGAGACATTACTGAAGACTTTTTCTGGGAAGTACATACATTATTTTATTTCTTAAAGTATTAATAGCTAAATATTTAATATTATAGGTATATTACATATATCCTTCAAAAATACTGTCAATCCTGACAATGAATTGGAAACATTTCGAAAAATTAGAAGAGGACAAAATTTCTTCATAAAATGAATTTAAAATTAAACAATCAAAATAAAAGGAATAGATATATGCGTAAGTAGAATTTTTGGTGTAGAGTGTAGGTATACAAGAAATGTTAAATACAATAGGGCGCGAGCAGTCATGTGATTTTGTTGTCCTTGTCAAGCAGATATGGGGGCCCATGTCAGAATGATAGCTAATAATTATGTATATAGATGCCAAATATCATATTTTCTCATTCTAAATTTAGTGATTTTCCAATTCCATGTGGAGCAGAATTAAATGTTGAATATCTAAGGCATACGACAAGTAAATTTTAAACTCCTGGTGATAAATTAACTACGTAAATTTAGAAAATCTTGAAATTTTTAATGAAAAATTCTGACATTTGACATCTATGTACATAATTACTAATTATCATTTTGAAACGGGCCCCCACATCTGCTTGACAAGGCTAACAATGTAACATGACTGTTCGCGCACTATACTTATGTAACCAAAAAAAGGAAGTGGCGAGAGGTATTGTGCTGGCCACAACAGATTTTTTTTTGTTGTGGTGACGACTGTAGAAAAAATCTAGTGTGTGTTTCGAGCGCAAATGGACATTGTTGATTTCGAGAGAATGCCGCGCTCCTGTGTCGCGTGGCAACAACCTCTCAATCGACAATGTCCTATTTTGCGCTCTTAATACACAAATAGCTATATTATTTCAGCCTTTACTTTGTGATACATTTTGAAGATTAAGTTTTAAGTTTAAATAAAACACAGTAACTTAAAACTTAATAGGCGTTTAACATGGGAAATCAGTTTTTCCTTGTGCAAAAGCAACAAGATTTTATTTTTGACATTTCATAACCGAGATAATAATTTTTAAAGTCATGACTCAAACAAAATTACAAACAATTGTATGACATCTTAACTGGGTCAAAATAAGTTTATATTTAGTGTTTTTCTTTCAATAACATATTACTTTGAAAGTAAGGAACAGTTTTCTCATGAAGAAAAGCTTCAGATTATAAAATGGTGTTAATAGACAAATTTTGTAAACAAGACAAAAGTATTTCTTTATAATTTGTCCTAATTACAATAATTTTGAATTTCAATAAAGTTTTAAAAAAATCTAATTTGAAGTTTTGTAAGGTGTAATTTGGGGCAAATATAAAACTCTATACGATGTGATTGCATTTAATACTTCATGTTCAATAGATATAGAGTGAAAGAATTATAAAGATATTAAATTTCATAAAACAGCCAGCTATGCTAACCATGGAAACTGCTAATATATTCAGATAATTCAAATTGACAGATGTTAGTATCAATGAAAAGAAAATGAATGTGGCAGAGATGAGGATGTTGAGATAGATGTTGGGGAAGACACGGAAAGATACGGTAAAGAATGAAAGAATAATGGATATAACTTTAGTGCTAGAAGTTTCTAGAAAAATACAAGAGAGACGATTACATTGGTTTGAACATGTCATGAGGAGAGATGAAGGATATATTGGAAGAAGAATGAATAGCTTAGTAGTAGAAGGTAGAAGAAACAGAAGAAGACCAAAGATAAGATGGAAGAAAGACTTGAGAGAAAACGAACGGAATGAGGATGACACGCAAAATAGAAATGGAAGAAGAAAATAAAAAATAGCGACCCCTAATGAATGGGAAAAGCTAAAGAAGAAGATGTCAGTGTCAAGTGCAATTTCCATAGTTTATTTATGAAATAATTTTACTGGAAATATAGGATCTTTTACAAGAAAATTTATGTATAGGGCGCATGCAGTGACGTGGCTTTGCTGACTTTAGCAAACAGGTATGGGGGCCCGTATCAAAATGACAGCTATGATTATGACAAATGTCATAATTTTTCATTCAAAATTTCATGATTTTCTTATTTCATGTGGTTTATTTGCCATCAGGAGTGAGGAATTCAGTTGCCGAGAAAAGTAATCATACAATACCAAAAAATGAAATTATGAATGAAAAATTATGACATTTGTCAGCTATGGACATAATTAATAGCTGTCACTCTGATACGGGCCCCCATATCTGATTGCCAAGGTGAGCGCCCTATGGAATTTGTACATAATACATAGGATTGACGGAAGGTAATGTGCTGGCCACATTAGATTTTTTAACGCTATATCCATTAAATATGAAGTATAAAATGAAATCAAATCGTACAGAAAATAAAATATTCTTATAATAACATAAAATGTAAAAAAATTATATTGAACTGCATTTTTTCAAGAAAAACTGTTAAAAGTTGCAAATAAGAGTATTTCCGGGTGATCAATTATAACCTCTTCGATCGAATGTAAAGTCAAGGTATACGAAAAAAATATAATTTTTGGAATTATTGGTGTGATGTGATCCGAAACGATGGTCACATACACACACACACACACACCACACACACACACACACCACACACACACACACACACGCACACGCACGCACACGCACACGCACACGCACACACACGCACACGCACGCACGCACACACACACACACACACACACACACACACACGCACACACACACACACACACACACACACACACACGCACACACACACACACACACACACACACACACACACACACGCACACACACACACACACACACACACACACACACACACACACACACACACACACACAACCTAAAAAGAGAGTTTTGATTGCAACAAAAAAATATTTGATTACAACAATGAATATGACTAATTTCACAATTAAAATATAATATTTGTTATTGTACGAATCATAAAATAGCACGTATTTAACATAATTTGACATGAATTTTTTTTTATTTTTTTTTCCTAATCCATTGCAAGCTTTATTACAAAAACAAAAAGTATATAATTTTTAAATTTACATATCTCGCTTATACAAAGGGCTAATTTAATAATACTTGATGTGCTAGACGCAGAAATTAATTCTTTAAAACTTTTATTTGAAGCATTTATTTCTAAAATCAAAATAAAATCATTTTATTCAAGAAAAACTGTTAACAACTTCAAGTAATGTACCACTTCCGGTTAGCCTATTTTAACCAAAATCTATTATGTTATTTCGATTGACATAAAAGTCTTGTATAGCAAATTTGAAAAGTTTTGGATTATATTTTAAAACAGTTTTTTATTAAAATCTATTATAGGCTTCATGTAAAGTGCCACTTCTGGAAATTGTGTAATAACCAGAAAGGGAGGTGCACAACTAGATGTTATAGGAGTCCTAAATACAAAATTTCAACTTTCTATGGCTTACCGTTTTTGAGTTATGCGAGATACGTACGTACGTACAGACGTCACGACGAAATTAGTCAAAATGGATTCAGGGATGATCAAAATGGATATTTCCGCTGAAATCTGAAAACCGAAATTTTTCGCGATTACAATACTTCCTTTACTTACGTACAAGGAAGTAACAAGGAAAAAACATAAGGATTAAATACTGTTATGTATATTTTCGAATGCAATATGCAGTTAATAATACTTAATTTGACTCGCAACAATGTACAGTATACATATACGTTCTCCTGCACTTACAAAATTTGCTACTACGCAGACAGAGAATCAGAATTCTATTCACGTACGGTCAAGGTCTCTATAAGGCTGTGTGGAAAGTACCTATCTTTTATTCTTTACGCACTCATTGCATATTGCATTTGAGGCGAGCCTCAAACAGCTCCTTGTCTAGCGCACGTATCGATAACCGGGATGAAAGCAGTATTAAAAACATTAGACATTATACTATTCTTTCGAGTATATATCACAGGAAAACCTCACATGGTGTAAATTAGGTGAACTGTATTACATATTAGTTATTTTACATTATTTACACCTTATTAGTTCAAATTAGTAATTTGTTAAAATGATATTCTGAGTTATTTGTTTCTGGTGAGGCACTGCCGCACCTACCTACCCTGACAAGCCGTCACTGCTCACCATCGAACTTTTTGATAAAAGACAATACCTTTCTAACTATCAAATTATCATATTTATTTCAAATAAATGTAAGGAAATAACACATTTAATTGCAAATACATTATTTTATGAAGAAAATTTCAATGAGGAAATAGAAAAAATGATTTTGAAAAAAAATATTTTTTTTTTCAAATTATAATGTGAACGATAATGTATTATAAATATTAAATTTCTGTTTGCGATATAATAACAGTTGAAATTATTTCAGATATTAAATCCCACTTCTGATTTATCTCAGATGCCCGCGCATTTCGTACGCCCTATAGATTTATCAGAGCGCTTTAAGGTAGTTGTCATTCGAGTGTACCTATTCAAAAACTTGTTCTATGTACAAAATAAAAATTAAGCTAATGCAGTTTATATTTGCAATAACTTATATTTTTTAACAATATATTATATACACAGATAGTGTAAAAATAGTTAAAAGCTAATATCAAACACAGTAACATATGAATTTTCTTTATTTTTCCGTAAAACAGTTTTTTTTTTAACTGTACCATTCGCACTAACAAATATACAAGTGTCGTATTCCATTGTTCTCACACTGAAGTATGAATGTTGAAGAATAATTGTGGCAACGTCGCACTTAGACAAGGATAGAAATATTTTAATATTTGGTTTGTGTTGAGAGCTTCAATTTTAATTTTGACATTTGTGTAAATCATGAAAATATCCAATCGTTTATCAGAAATTGTAATCGGCAACAATAAACTACGTGTAACTAAAAACAAAAGAGTTTTAGAGAAAATTGTTGAATTTTTAAGTAAAATTCAATAATTTAGTCTAAAAGTAGAAGATTGTTTTTTTGAAATGTGATTTTTGTTTTATATTGAAAACAATATCTTTATTATTTCAATTCATAAGTTATTTTATTTTTCAGACTATGTATTTATCATCATTATTTCAAATATATAAATATTTTGCGTCTATTTATATTGTTATTAGTTGCCTAGTCAATCTCATCTTTCCCTAGACAAACGCTTAAAAACTAATTTGATTTTTGAAGCTTTCCCAGATTTATTGGTACATTCGGGTATAAAAGTAATAAGATATTTTGAGATATAATACTAGTAAACTACAAATCGGAACTGCAAAACAAATTAATATATTTCTTTCATAAAATTACAAAAGTAGTATTATACTGTTTAAACTTTTCATGCTTTTCACGTAAAATACCCATTTAAAAAATATTTCCTTCGAATATACGTTTGAAATTCCTTTAACCAAAGAACACCTCTTATTCGCTTATACCAAAGTGCGCATTGCTAACTGATACGCCATCTGGAACGCTTGTACATGGTTGTCAAGTATAATTCTACCTATTTATCGTATCGTCAGAATATAATTTTCTAGAGGCAATAAAATTAAATCTGGGTGGTAAATAATTTTCAAATTATTATATAAAATCCGTTAATTAGTCTACTATAACATACTATTTTTTCGATTAAATGTTAGTTTTATTTATATTTTAGTTATATTTTACAATGTTATGTTTATTTTGTCATATCCTATTCTTCACGTGTTAAAACTGCTAAATTTAATTGCAAATATCTCAGGTACTGCGTGGTCAATTGTTTTAAAACTTGGAGAGCAGGTTGTTTGTACTTCAGTTGAGACATACTTAAATTAATTCTGGGTAAAATGGTTCCACACATAACAGTGGCGGCTCGTGCACTTTGGTGAGGCAAAGTATCCAGAAAAAAATACGCCGTAGGTGAATTTTTTTTTCATTCAAGGTCAAATGCCTTATAATTCAAAGTTACATTTCAAGGGAAGTGCAAATGCATATTTTTCCCGTCTCATGTACAAAAATAAATTGCCAGATCACAGAACATTTTAGGAAATTCTTTGACAAATAGTTTATCTTCATAAGACAGTTGATTAAATGGATTTTTGTTAATTAAAAGATTAACAATATCTTCAGAATTCCTTATATTGTCACTCAATTCACTTCAAGTTGAAGTCGAAGCCATGATTTGTTTTTTGTTTTCAACTAAAATTCAAATTACAAAAACACTACATGGGTAAACTATAAAAACAACGAAAAAAAGAAAAGAATTAAATATTTACTGCAATACGTATCAGTCGCAAACCAGAGCCTATTATAATAAAAATGCTAGACAAAACAGGTTATGTTATGTTTGTTTATTGTCGAATGCAATATTTAATCTTGCTTGCAAAAATATGCAGTAATATCGTGAACCTACTTACAAAATTTATCAGTACGTGGCGTTGATTGTATTCATGTATGGTAACGGCCTCTATAGGGCCGCGTGGAAGGTAAAGCGACAATCTTTATCCTTTACGCACTCATTGCATTTAGCATTTGAAGCAGTGCCTCAAACATCTCTTTGTCTATCGCACGTATTTCTTACCGGAATGAATGCTTTATCAAAAACATTAGGCAGTTATACTATTCATTTCGAAAAGCACTTTATAGGGTGTAAATTAGGTGAACTGCATTACATATTAGTTATGGTGGTGGCTTAAATTATTCTTTGATATTTGTAGACAAGCATTAACGAAATAAGTTACAATTTAATTTACGTACTACCTACTTTACATTATTTTCACCTTTATTTCTTTTCTGGTGAGGCACTGCCTCACCTGGTGTTCCTCTCTGAGAGGTACTAGATAAAAAACGAACTCAGATAGGCACGCTCTGAGTGAGACAATAGATGAATGTTTACCTGTACAATCCTTTAGAGTTTTCCGAGATAATAACGAAAACGCCTATTGATGTTTATAAAATAACCTCATGTGCAATTAATATAATGATGTGAACTGCGCGTCTGTATTACTTTTTTTGTCAAGAAAAACAATATCCTCGTGCACATGTGTTGTTGATTTCATATCATTTTAAAGTGCGATAATTCACAATCGCATAGTATGGTTTTAAATTAAAGATATGGTTTTGTTTGTGTCTGAATGTATAATACATAATTATTTTATACATTCTTCTGATTAAAACATATTTCTGTAAAAAATATATGTAATTAATTAATACTTATCATTAAATTATAACTGTATCAATTTAAAAATAAAATAATGAATATCACGCCTTTTCCCATGTTCTTGAATGTATGCCAACTTTATTTTGTAGATGATATACTTGTAAATTGTAAACAAAAACAAATGTAATAACTAATTTTAGAAACATTTACTTGAAAAAATCAAGCAGTCACTGGTCTTTGTTCTTGACACGTTTTCTGGCTTCATTTGCCAAGCACGTGTGAATAAAGTTTGTTTTAAGGTGGGTGACCGCTTGGCGCCTAGAAATATTACGAAGGTAATTTAAAATGTTATCTACCTAGCCATATCCATTTTTTTGTTGGTACGAGAGTGGATTGTAGTTTTTCCTGGAAGAATTGTTTGTACTCTTTGATTACATATCTGTATCCCTATTTGTATGTACTATATGTACTATATTTGTCTGTGTATCAAAATGCAAAAAAAAGGAAACAAAAAATGTGGCCAACACAATACCTCCCGTTTAATTTAATTTTTAATATTTCGAATTTTAAATGGCACAAAAATGATCCCTGTGGTGCACTCTCCACGCCAGAAATAAGTGCTCGTGAGGTGACACCTGGTAAACGCCCGCACGGTACAAATATGTCATCATCATTACCGAAATCTGTGTACAAAGCAGATTGGCAGACCCAGCAATGGGTAATATGCCGTGATGATATATTTATTTCATTTATTTATATACTTACCTATATTTATTGCTGGCGTGGAGAGTACACCACAGGGGTCAATTTTGTGCCATTTCAGATTCTAATCTGGCGTCGGTCGGAATCGAACCCGTTCCCAAGATTCGCGTGAAGTGACGCACGGAACAAATATGTCATCATTATTATCGACATCTGCGTACAAAGCAGACTGACTCACCCATCAATAGATAATATGCCGCGATGATACATGTTTTTATTATCTTACCTATATTGTTACATATTTACTTATGCTGTAAACTGCATTAAGTTCCTTTCCATATAATTATTGTTCCATTTACAATTTTCTTTATAAAACGTTAATATTATTATTTGAAATGATTAGTTCGTTGACAGTGATATATATCGTCAGTTACAAACATTTTAGATCTGAATTGTGTAACCATGTGTATGAATTGTGTTTAAAACGTAGGCTCCGGGATTAAAATTATAGATAGTTTTATAAATGTATCCATAAAATATATAGAAAAAGTATTAATGCATACCTGTAGAAAATTTAATAATCTTTAATTTTTATATAACATAAATCTCGAAAAAATAACATTTAAAGGTATTTTTCGAAGAAAAACTATTTTGAGCTTCCAGTAAAGTGCCATTTTCGGTTATCTGATTTACTCCAAAATCTAATGGCATCTTTCCATATAAGAGTAAGGTAGAAATACAAGGTTTCAAAATTTTCTGAACGATAGTATTTGAGTTAGAGCGTAAAGAGGATCCACACACACATACACACATACACACATACCCACATAGACACATCCACACAGACATCATCGTGAAAATGTTAAAATTGGACGAAAAAAAATGTTTATCTTTTTACTTCCCTTGGTAAGGGAGGTAAAAAGATAAACTTTTTTTTTTCGTTTTTCTCAATTTAAAACAGTATAAGCATAGGGGTTCATCACCTCCCAAAAAGAAAACATTGAAAAGGTTGAAGATTTGATTTTGTGACAAAGTAAGAGGCATAGTACAATTGAATGGCGACAAATCAAAGAATTTCGAAATGGCGAAAGGGGACAAACAAGGGAATAGCCGCGGCTCATTACCATTCATAATGTTAGTGGATCGAATAATAAAAAACACCAAACATCAGAGAACCCGGAATCAGGAGTTTTTTTTATTTCTAATGGTCAAGTGATAACGAGAATGATAAGTATTTTATGTTTATTTTTATTCTTCGAACCATTTGTTGCTTTGTATTACGAGGTCTGGCTATTAAATAACGAGACTGCTTATGAAAAAGTTTTATTTTAAAAATTATTTTATAATCGAATGCTCCCCTTAAATGTACTCCCCTCCCCTCGCCACACACCGTTCCATTCGTTTTTTCCATTGATCAAAGCAATGTTGGAAGTCTTCTTTTGTAAGAGCGTTTAGGAGCTTCGCCGATTTTCGCTTCACCTCTTCCATCGACTCGAACCGGGTTCCTTTTAAGGCAGACTTGATTTTCGGAAACAGAAAAAAGTCACAGGGTGCTAAATCAGGCGAGTACGGCGCGTGTGCTAGCACTGGAGTGCCTCTAGCGGCTAAATAACGCTTCACAGACAGCGCGTTATGGGTAGGTGCGTTGTCCTGGTGCAAAATCCTCGACTTGTTTTTCCACAACTCCGGCCTTTTCTTACGAACTCGTTCTCGCAGTGTTGCCAAAACTTTCAAATAGTAAGTTTGGTTTACAGTGTGACCCTCGGGAACCGATTCGTCATCACGATGCCGTTGATGGCGAAAAAACGATTAGCATGGCTTTAATTCTTCGGTGCTCTCTCGGCCTTCAGAAAACCGTTTATACCATTGGAAAACACACGCACGAGATAGAGAATTCTCACCATAGGCCTCTTTCAACAACTTATAGCACTCAGTCGGAGTTTTTTTTTAATTTAACGAGAAATTTCACATTGATCCGTTGCTCGTGTTTTTTGCAACACATTGTTATCGGCACGAGAAAAAAACACGTTCGTTTCTAACCTAAAAACCTCTAAAAAATCTGTTGTGGCTAGCACAATAATTCTCGCTAGGAGTCATGTGACATTGTTGGCCTGGACAAGCAGATATAGGAGTCCGTGTCAGAATGACATTTAATAATTATGTACATAGATGTCATATGTCAGAATTTTTCATTAAAAAATTCACGTAGTTAATATGTCACCAAGAGTGAGGAATTTACTTGTCGGGGAAAATAAACCATAATAATAAATCTCAGAACAATAATAAAAGAATAGATGAAATAAATAGACAAACAATGGAGAGTGTCTCAACTAGGAAGGAAGATACAGATATAACATACAGAATAAAGAATGCAAATAAAGTGTATTAGACAATTAACAAAACATACTAGGTAAGAAAGAAATCGGAAAAGATATAAAACTAAAGATGTTTACTTTTGGTAATTAATTTTCTAATTAAATTACTTTCTCCTAAATTGTAATTAATTACTTTGTAAAAAAAGTAATTGTACTCATGTACTCAATTACTTTTGAAAATTTGAAAAAGAATTGAAAAAGTAATTGATTTTTCAAATATTAATTACTATTTTGAATCAAAAAGTGAGGGAACGGTGTAACGACCGGTTACAAATGCTACTTGCCGTGCGTGTTGGGACGTACGGCGTACTTTGAATCTTTAAAAAAAAATGTTTTATTACTCCTATTTTTATTTTTGTTCCTCTTTATAATAGTGTAGTATTATTTTTTGTTTTATTTTATTAATTTAAGATGAATGATTTTTTTAGTAAAGTAATTGAAAAAATAATTAAAATGTTAATTACCATTCAGAAGTAATTAGTAATTTAATTACTTTTTGCTCCTGCATTAATTATTTGTATTAAAGTTATTTGATTACATTTTGGTTAAAGTAAGTGTATTCAATTATTTTTTGAAAGTACTTTGTCCCCAGCTCTGATGCAATCCGAATAATAAATTATGCTAGCTGGACAATACAGAAAAACATGAATAAAACCAACAGCAATAGAAATTAAAAAAAAATAATATAAATATATCATCACGGCATATTACCCATTACTGGGTGTGCCAATCTGCTTTGTATACAGATTTCGGTAATAATGATGACATATTTGTACCGTCCGGGCGTTTACCAGGCGTCACCGCACGGGCACTCATTGTTGGCGTGGAGAGTACACCACAGGGGTCAATTTTGTGCCATTTAAAATTCGAAATATTTGGCGTCAGTCGGGATCGAACCCGGTTCCCCAGATTCGAAATCATAAGGAAAATAATAGGGAACACAAAATGGTGCAAAGAAACAAATGAAAAAATTAGACAACAAGCAGATCAAGAACAAATATTATTAAAACTAGAGAACTAACAAACAACTGACTTGGTTTGGACAAACCAGAAGAATGGATCAAGATAATCTAGATAAAAAAGTTATAGATTTAAAAAAAAGACAGGAAGAGGAAGACCTAGACAATCCTGAAAGGAAATGAAAAAACTGGCACAGGATCAGACAGCATGGAAACAATGGGTCAAGAACGTGATGTAACAAACCATACCCGACACCCTATCAAGGGTATTAAGGATCTTTCAAGAAGAAGAAGATTTGATTTTAACAGAAAGAAGAGCAAAAATTCAAAAAAAGCATGAAGCTAAGGTTGAGTGCATTGATATTATGGATTCATGCCAACCATTTTGTGGAAAATGACGCGATTATGTTATATTTAGTACTACAATAAATAATAATATCTATAAATATACTGAATTTATAATAATGTAACGTTTTATTTATATGGATGAAGTGTAAATAATCGGAGAAATATTATTTGTTAAAATAATACGTTTATTAAACGATAAAAAATTAGATTAAATATTAACAAGATGATAAAAGTAACTAATACTATGATTAAATAATTATAAACACTAAGAATATTATTAAATGCTTAAACACTAATATTATTTATTTAACCAATATTTATATCACTACATTTATTTATATAACTATATTTATTTATATTAACAACTCGTAGACTACTTATTTATATCACTAACTTCATTGCTCGTTGCTTCTATATTATAGACTATATTCCCGCTGTTCTCCCGATGGTATTTATACAGCTCATATCCTTCTAGAGCCCTCTGATGCGACAGTGACATTGCATACAAAAGAATTAGGTCAACGGCGTAATTAATATTTCTCAACACGTATGGGTTATTCCGTCGTCGGGGATTGCATCATCGCTCTGGTACATTCTTTCATTAGCGACGCTCGTATACTCTTAACTCAGGGGCGCACGTCACAATAATGTTAAAATATGCATAATGAAGTCCTCCAATATGGTAACAAATTAAAACATGGGTCATTTATATTAAACCTAGACCTTAAAAATGTATAAAATAATAATATATATCTACGTCACACATTTACTCTATTCTAAATTATCACTACTACTTTCAAGGCTTCTGCTACCGCCTTTTTGAAATCTGAAATCCAAATTCAAGTATATGAATGCAGAAAATAACGAAACAACGGAAGTAAACCAAATAACACTTGTTTGTATAATAGTGAAAGATGTTGAATGACATAGGCTGCCGGTGGCACTCTAACCTTGGACTGCAATATACTTGTGGCCGTCAAGTAAGAAATGGCAATTTACGTCATCAATAGATGCGCGAAGTGATGACGTAAAGATCATATTCTAAGCAGCGGCGTGCCATGTTATTATTTACCAAATAGTTAAAGCCACAGCCTTCTCTAATATACAAGCCATGCTGTTCGAATGGCAACGGCGCAAAATCTGTTCTCGGTGGTACTACCGTCGTACAGAATCATCGCTCTATCGCTTACAGTTGTAAAGGGTTTTCCAATAAGAGGTGTTATTTTGATATTCAAAGAAAAATGCCATTTTTTAATATAAATGATCGGATGTTTATTTCATTATAAAGAGGAAGGTATGCCCGTTAATAGTGGAAAATAACATCAGGCAAATGACCACCACGACCACGCTGACAGGACAATATCCTTTTCATGAAATTTTCCATAACCAAATCGCAAAGTGGCTGTCCTATGTCCTCGATAGCCTCACGAATTCCATCTTTGAGGTCTTGAGTCGACGCTGGGCAGTTGGCGTAGACCTTCTCTTTCACGTGGCCCCAAAGAAAGAAGTCGCAAGGTGTTAAATCACAAGATCTCGGTGGCCAATTGTGATCACCTCTTCGAGAGATAACACGGTCCGGAAACTTTTCCCGTAAAAGATCAATGGTTTCGTTGCTTGTGTGGCACGTAGCGCCGTCTTGTTGAAAGTAAACGTTGTCCAGATCAATACCATCCAATTCCGGCTATAAAAAATCGTTAATCATCTCTCGATAGCGCAATCCATTCACCGTAACTGTTGCTCCAGCCTCATTTTCGAAAAAGTAAGGTCCAATGACTCCGCCGGACCATAAACCGCACCAAACAGTCACACGTTGAGGATAGAGAGGCTTTTCAACAATAACTCTTGGGTTTTCTGAGCCCCAGATGCGACAATTTTGTTTGTTGACGAAGCCACCGAGGTGGAAATGGGCCTCATCACTCAAGATGATTTTTCGATGGAATTCCGGATCATTTTCATGCATTTCAACGACCCAATCAGCAAAGACACGACGTTGTTGATGATCGGCCGGCTTGAGTTCTTGTGTTAACTGGACTTTATAAGCCTTAAGACCCAAATCTTTATGCAAATTACGGTGTAATGACGTTTGTGGAATGCCTAATTCCAAAGAACGACGAGGAATGGACAAACCTGGGTTTTCTTCAACACTTTCGGCTACAGCAGCAATATTCTCGGCTGTTCTTGAGCGACGTGCACGGGTTTTATTCTTCACATCACTAACTTGTCCCAACAGCTCGAATTTTTCCACCAATTCCTGTATTGCGGTCCGACAAGGTGCTTCACGACGACCCAAAAATTGTCGAGTTTTACGAACCGTCTCTGCCAAATTTTCACCATTTTTATAGTGAATTTTAATAATTTCAATGCGTTGTTGAAGCGTGTATCGTTCCATTTTTATTAATGGCGTAGTTTCTACTTGTCAAATGTCAAAAAATGACAGCTTCAAAAGCGACATCTACCGAAATAGCGGGCTATTCAAAATAACACCTCTTATTGGAAAACCCTTTATTTATAGAAACAAATACAAATAATTATGGTACATATATTTATTATGTACTAAATCCTACATTTAATTTTAATAATGTAGTGTACAGAAATATATTATTTGTATTAAAATTACAATTATTTTTTAACAGTATCTAGTTGCCTTTTCTTATTTTTTGGACATAATTCTATAGTTTTTCGTTGCTCATGTTTTGCAGTTATTTTTATTTTTTACATAATTGTTATGTTGGCAAAAACACTACTTAACATATTCATAATATGTACATAGTCCTCACCACAACACAAATATTGTGAAAATCATCAGAAAAGGAATCATTTTTCAGGCTGAGAATGCTCAGTTCATATAATAAATTTTGTTGATGCTTACATCTAAGAAATGTCTTACTGACAACATCGTTGGAAATTATAAAATTGAATAAAAACATACATTTTTTAGGTTTTACTCAAAAATAAATACAAAAATACAGTGCACATACGAGTCGACACGCGCAAATCTTCGACAGTAGGACTCTCAACAGCGTTGTCAAGTTTCAGCAGCACGGCTTGTATATTAGAGAGGGCTGTGGTTACAGCACACTTCAATTTATTTTAGTTGATTACCACAAATTGTAACATTTCAGTTTATTTCGTTAACAAAATGTAGGTAAATTCTTTGGTACAAATTAATTAATTGTTCAACTAATTGTGCTGCCATCTGCCAACTGACATCTCTATTGTAAAGTTAGACATTTTTGACTGTATACGTACTAATATAGTTTTAACGTACGAGTGCTATTTGTGGTTACAGTAACTGAAAAAAATTCATATCGTCCAAAAAATGGAATTAAATTGTAAACATTTTCGTGCGATATTTTTTACAACTTTCGACGTGGATTAACACAACAACAGTGCATCGATGACCTTAATTCGAATTTTTGCGATGAAGCATCATCAAGGACCAGTGTTTATCGATGGTTTACCGATTTCAGTCGTAGCCGTAGTTCGCTCAAGGACGAATTTTGTGAAGGTCGTCCGAAAAACATTGATGCGGTGCGTGAACTGATACTGCAAGATCGTCATGTGACTTATCGTGAGATTGAGATATTGCATGAACATTTTTTGGCCGTAAAAAAGATTTGTTCGCGTTGGATCCCACATAATTTGACAATCGCTCAAAAGCAAGCTCATCAATTGCTAGCAAGAAATGCTCAAAAAATTCGATCGCGGTGCTTCAAAACATGTGTATGACATCGTGACAGGTGACGAATCGTGGATCTACGCGTATGAGCCCGAAAGTAAACAGCAGTCGACGGTATGGGTCTTCCAAGGCGAGCCAAACCCAAGTCGTACGTGCTCGAAGCGCTTTGAAGCAAATGGTAGCCTGTTTTTTTTTTTTCGGAAAAATTGGACATATTTCAACCGTACCATTATTGCAACGTAGAATGGTAGAACGGTCAATTCTGAATGGTACACAGTCATTTGTTTGCCACAAGTCTTCGGAGAGATAAGGAAAACCAACCGCCTTAGACGGATCATTCTCCATCACAACAATGCAAGATCTCACACATCGGCTCGAACAAGTGGCATCCAGTGACTTATAAAGATATATGAAATTATGCATTTTCATTCGAATTAAAGGGTAGGGTCGCAATAGACGAAAACTTTTACATAGCCTTCTTCAAATCACGACTTCAATTTGTACTCCAGAGTGTACTTGTAAGTGACCTCGTCGAACGGTGCATAACTCAAGATTTGAGCAGGACTAGATTTGCGGAGTCGAGAAATGCATAACTCATAATTTGAAGAAGGCTATGTAAAAGTTTTCGTGTTTCATGTAATCCCGAATTAAACGTCAGCCGTGAAGATATAGTTATTTATTTAAAAAATATTATTTTATTCTACCGCTTGAGAATCGCTGATTGAATTTTTGATTTATTAGTAAAAAATTAGCCCCATATGCCTGATTTTATATAATGTATAACATTTGTATTTGAAGTCATTTGTTCGCCCAAAAAAGTACTGATTGTTTGAAAGGAAACAATTGTATAGATTGCAGCGAATGATTACATTCTTATTGTTTTCTGTTTGTTTTACTAGACGTCACTATATATAAACACTCAAAGTGAAGAATGTACACTTATGCGATAAATTAAAATAAAATATTTTAAAGATCGAGTTTAAACTAGAATTTAGTAACTACAACCGGCCACTTTAAAGGCGGCTAGACACGCTCTACTTTACCGGAGAGGTCTGCCACTATAGCGATCTGAACTAGGGGTGCGCTTTGGCATGCCTTATGATATAGAGGTAGTGCCAAATCTTATGGGCTATGAAATGCGCATATCAAGAAGAGAGACAGCTAGAGAAAGGTCAAGCAATAGGAGGAAGAGAAAGAGAAAGAAAGAGGTTTGCCTTCTGCGCAACAGCTTATCACGTTTGGCACAGACTCTACCATAGAACTTATAAATACTTCGTACATGCAAGAAGCATAGAAAAGGATAGTCTGTGGTTAATAATGTGCAATAAAGACAGAGACAGAACCACGTGACCAACGCCTACAGAGCGTAAACATAGGGAAAGTGGAATAAAATGAATAAAACGCGCTCTTGAAGTTTCATATTTTATTTAATTATAGTAAATATATTTTATTATACTATAAATTAAAATAGTAAATAATGGAACGTGCTGTAAAAGCGGGGTTTCGTTCCACAGGTAAATATTTATATTATTTATACTATACAATATATATTGCCATTCGACTTCACTATAGAAATAAATCAGTTAATGATTTTAAGCCTGCAAATAAATTTAATTCTGCTATTTCGCATTCTATGAATGATCGCGAATGATCTAGTCGACAAATCCACGAGAGGCCTAAATGTAACAATCAATGATATTAGTTTTAGCTACCATTTTATTGCTAAATTGTATATATCAAATACTTGTAATAAGCATTTTGAAATGCTAGTATTAATATCCTTCTTGTTAAAATAAATATGTAAATATTGCTGAATTGGGATGTTACGTATATCAGATTGATACTTTAAATATGTAAAATATATACGAAAGCAAATTTGTATACTTAGTATAGTTATAATTCGTTGCTATTGGTAATAAATTTTATTGATACTATAACTTGATAGCATAACTATTTTGGTAATCAAAATTATTGTTGATCTACACATATAATATTGCTATATTTTAGTAATATTTATATTGTTGGCGTAGATACTCAAAATGCTATCACCATACGTACGATAAGTTATTGCTATAGTATATACATTTATTGTTATAATAAGTATACATTTTTTCCGTGTACAGTATGTATACCCTTTACCGTCTTTACAATACGATTTTACTATTTTTACGATGATGTCTGTATATGTGTGTGTGTGTGTTCGTGTGTGTATGTGTGTGTGTGTGTGTGTGTGTGTGTGTGTGTATGTGTATGTGTGTGTGACCGCGTTTTCGGGCACGATATCTCCAATACTAGAATTCCAAAAATTACAATTCTTGCGTATTCCTCTTCCTTACAACCATATGCAGACTTGATTAGATTTTGGTTATAATTGGTCAACCGGAAGTACCCTCATTTGAAGATTTTAACAGTTTTTCTTGAAAAAATCAGTTAAATGTTATTATAACTTAAAGAATATATTATTGTCTATACGATTTGATTGCATTTTATATTTGATATTCAATAGATATAGAGTTAAAGAAGAATAACGATAATAAATTTTATATAAATTTCATAATTCAGCCAGCTATGCTAACTTAACCATGGAAACTGCTAATATATTCAGGTAATTCAAATTGACAGATGTCAGTATCAATAAAATGAAATCAATGAAAGAATAAGGGAAGTAATTCTAGTGTTAGAAGTTTGTAGATATAAGATAGACGATTACATATTGGTTTGAACATGTCATGAGGAGAGATGAATATATTAATAGAAGGTGGAAGAAACATAGGAAGACCAAATATAAGATGAAAAGACTGTATTGTAGAAGACTTGAGAGAAAAGGAACTGAATGAGGACGACACGCAAAACAAAAATGAGTGGAAGAAGAAAATAAAAAATAGCGACCCCTTAACGAATGGGAAAAACTAAAGAAGATGTCAGTGTCAAGTGCAATTTGCATAGTTTGTTAATGAAATAACTTTACTGGAAATATAGGATATAGGAAAATTTATGTATGGGGCGCGTGCAGTAACATGACTTTGACCCGTGTCAAAATGACAGCAATTAATTATGTCCATAACTGACAAGTGTTATAATTTTTCAATCAAAATTTCATAATTTTCTTATTTCATGTGGTTTGTTTGTTATCCAGGAGTATGGAATTCAGTTGCCGAGAAAGGGAATCACATAATAACAAAAATTTATAATCTTTTGCAAGAAAATTTATGTATGAAATTTGTACATAATACACAGGATTGACGGAAGGTATTGTGCTGGCCACATCAGATTTTTTTAAAATTATGGAACAGTTTTCTCATTAAGAAAAGCTTCACATTATAAAATAGTGGACAAATTTTGTTCGAGTTGCATTGCTATTGCTATAAATCATCAATCTTCAAAAAACTTTAAAATTGAATTTCTCGGTTATTAAATGTCAAAAATAAAATCTTTTTACTAATTCTCTACAACATTTGTTTGAAGTATTTTTGACTAAATTAATTTGGGAACTTTTGCGCAAGGAAAAACTGATTTCCCATGTTAAACGCCTATGGCCAGGTTTTTAATTAACACACTGTATATGTATGTAAACTATTAATAAATTATTCTATGTAATTTGTATTTTGAATAAAAAAATTCAGTATTATTGTTCGAAATTCCATAGTAATCTTAAGTACAGAATTGTTTTTGTTAAAATATATCAATTTATAGATAAACATGCATATTGTTAGCCATTATCAAAGCCTTGCTCTATATTTATATAAGTACATACATTGATAACTATGGTATTAATTACAAAGCAGCAATATTATTCAAAAATAACTAATTCGAAAACTTACCTTACAAAATTCACTGTATTCCCACCAAAATACAATGGAAGTAAACGTAAACTAATATATGTTGCACTCTTTAAATTATTAAGTGATAAAATAGTGATAAGATTACTTAAAAAAAATTATCTCGAGACTTGTAAATAACGGAATAATATCACAATTGTTTGACTACTCTGATTTTTCTGTGTACGGATCACTTATTTAGCTTATTTTCTGTCTGGCAACAAAAGATTGGGCTTATCTGTCAGGAACTATGTGCATGAGGTGAGATGAAAAAGTTCAATGATTGATATCAAATAAAAAAATCTGTAGTGGCCAGCACAATACCTTCCGTCAATCCTGTGTATTATATATAAATTCCATACATAAATTTCCTTGCAAAAAAATCTAAATTTCCAGTCAAATTATTTCATAAACAAACTATGCAAATTGCACTTGACACTAACATCTTCTTCTTTAGCTTTCCCCATTCATTAGGGGTCGTTTTTTTTTATTTTCTTCTTCCACTTATTTCTGTTTTACGTGTCGTTCTCATTCAGTTCCTTTTCTCCAAGTCTTCCGCAATACAGTCCTTATCTTTGGTCTTCCTATGTTTCTTCAACCTTCTATTACTAAGTTATTCATTCTTCATCTAATATATTCTTCATTTCTCCTCATGACATTTTCAAACCAATGTAATCATCTCGCTTGTATCTTTCTAGAAACTTGTAACACTAGAGTTATTTCCTTACCTATCTTTCCATGTCTTCCCCAATATCTACTTGAACATCCTCATCTCTGCCACATTAATTTACTTTTTATTAATACTGACATCTGTCAATTTGAATTATATGAATTTATTAATAGTTTCCATGTTTAGCATAGCTGGCTGAATTATAAAATTTAATTTCTTTAAAATTCATTAACTCTATATCTATTGAATATGAAGTATAAAATGCAATCAAATCGTATAGAGAATAATATATTCTTTAAGTTATAATAACGTTAAATGTCAATAAATCAAATTTAACTGTTAAATCTTCCGGTTTACCAGTTATAACCAAAATCTAATCAGTTGTTCTGCTGGATGTAAACTTGAGGAATACGAAAAAAATATAATTTTTGGAATCGTGGTATTGAAGTTATGCGATCCGGAACTTTCGTCACACACACACACAGACACACACACACACACATATACATACCTTCCTTACCTAAAGGTGACGGAAGGTAAAAATGTTCCACGAAAGAATGTAAATACTTAAATCACATATTATTTAAATAATTTTGAGCAAAAAGTTTTAATAAAAACATGTCCGATTTTGTTTTCTACAGGAGTACCACCCCTTTGAAAATACTAAACTCTGTGCGCCTAATGTATGCCAAAGTTATGGACCTATTACATTTTAATGATTGCGTGACGTAATTTTAGATATGCCATCTAATGGATTTTTTCTATATCATTGAGTGGGTGACACTACGTTGCCAAATAACGAGAATGAAATAAATAAAAATATATTTGTTAAAAATTATAAAGAACACGACAAAAAAATAAATATTTTTTTCTTGTTACAAAAGAAATATATCTAAGACCTAAAAGGAAAAAAAAAAAGGTGAAAAAAGAATTTTTATCATTAAAGAAAATAGCCCGGATATATCTGCAACACAAATTCAATAAAATATAATTGATAATGTGCAAATTAGTGTAAGAAACATTTTAAAAGAATTTCGTGATATGGGAGAAGTATCGTCTTCGAAGAAATACAAAAAGCGACAATATATTGTGGATGAAATTAGTGATTTTATTTGAATGCCATTCGAAGAAATATTCATCAATTTCTTTTTAAGGTAGATGTCATTCGAGTGTACCTATTCAAAAACTTGTTCTTTGTTCAAAATAAAAATTAAGCTAATGCAATTTGTATTTGCAATAACTTATATATTGTAACATTATATTTTATATACAAATTGCATGAAAATAGCTAAAAGCTAATATCAAACACTGTAACAGATTAATTTTCTTTATTTTTCCGTAGAAATGTTTTTTTTTTTAACTGTACCATTCGCACTAACACATACACAAGTGTCGTATTTCAATATACTTACACTACAGTATGAATGTTGAAGAATAACTGTGGCAACGTCGTACCTAGACATTTATTGGTACATTCGGGTATAAAAGTAATAAGATATTTTGAGATATAATACTAATTCTAAACTACACAAATGGAAACTGCAAAACAAATTAATATATTTCTTTCTTAAAATTACAAAAGTAGTATTATACTGTTTAAAGTTTTCATGCTTTTCACGTAAAATACCAATTTAAAAAATATATTTCCTTCGAATGTACGTCTGAAATTCCTTTAACCAAAGATCACCTCTTATTCGTTAATAGCGAGCGGGCGTTGTTAACTTAGCTGATACTCCATCTGGAACGCTTGTACATGGTTGTCAAGTATAATTCTACCTATTTATCGTATCTTCAGATTATAATTTTCTAGAGGCAATAAAATTAAATCTGAATGGTAAATAATTTTAAATTTTTTACATAAAATCCGTTAATTAGTTTTCTATAACATACTATAGGTCTTGCCAAATAGAAATGACCTGTCAATCATTTCTTGCGCATGTACTGTGTACCACTATTTTTAGAGCGGAGTAGTCTCTCACTACCCATTTTATACATACACTTTTTCCGTGCGCCGCTTACCCAAAAGGAATTCTAGGGACTGCCCACTAGTCGCTCGTCTAAGTACTGTAGCGACATAAGTGTAAAACCGATGAAGACACAAGCGTTCAGCTGGCAATATAGATGTAAACACTGCGTTGTTCCAGTGGCGTAGAAATAATTACGAAACAATAGTATTTAGAATATTTAAATTAAGCTTAAAAACTAAAATATGTACAAAATACCAAAAATACCGATAATATAAAAATTATTTTACAGTGTGTTCAATAAAAAACTTAACTCTGAGTAGGCTGTGAACAGATAAACGTATATCTCTGATCATTATTCAATTTGAATTGAATAATGATTTGACTTTTGAAAGTCAAGTTATCAAAATTGATCTTGAAATGTAATTTGAAGGAGAAAAGATAATAAAGAATGATATAGTATATTGCTCTTCGTCGTTTTCTAATTTGTTTCCATTTCTAAAATAAGATTCAAGAAGAAAAACTTTGATTTCTTTAGTAAACGTTTTTGACAATATCTCGTGTCAAATTGATATTTAATTAAATATTTTTAAATTGATATACATTTCATTGTTCACAGCCTACTCCGTGTTAGGTTTTTTTCTTTTAACACACTGTATAATGATATTACTATGTAATCGTTAAAGAGGATGGGGTCGGTGGTCTTAATTAAATATTCGGAAAACCCTTGGTCATGGGCATGTTGGTATCTTGGGTTCAAGTCCTGTAAGGGAATGCTTTTGTATGATATAGCTTCATGGTTCATATATATTATTTGGATGCCACTGAGGCAAACCTGCTTAAGTACAATGCATGCGATTGGCCCTTTAAGTAAGAAGGGCGGAGGATACGTAAATGCGTTTTACGCGCAGGTCATTTCTATATGGCAAGACCTATAGTTTTTCGATTAAATGTCGGTATGAATATAAAAGTTATAATTTAAAATGTTGTGTTTATTTTGCCATTTCCTATTCTTCACGTGTTAAAAAGGCCAAATTTAATTGCAAATATCTCAGGTACCGCGTGGTCAATTGTTTTAAAACTTGGAGAGCAGATAGATTGTACTTCAGTTGAGATGTACTTAAAATTTCAATTAATTCTGGGTAAAATGGTTTTACGATATACCTACAAATTCGTAGAATTTTTAGAGTTTAGGAGTAACCAGAGAATTTCTCTAAAAAAATTTTTTTTAATCGAAATAGTAATAAAAATGTTTGCGTTTTGTTAACACTTTGTATACATATTTATATTGTTTTATACTTCCTTGTGATACCTTTTCAAGGAGAAACATATATTGCGCAAGTATAAATTATTTTGAAACTGTCAATTCTCCTAAATTTATATTTACGTTTAAATGTTTCAACGTATATCAATTGATTTACTATTTATAAAGTTGGTTTTACGCAAACCGCTCTCGTATGAACGTAGCAATGAACGTAGGCGGGGCCTGTTAAGGAATATTCACGTGACCAGTGCGTGGTCGTTGGTATATATTCGGCGAACAGAGTATAGACAAAATAACAATTTGCACAAAAAAAAACCTTTTGAGTGCCTGTTTTACTTGCGAAAAGTGGTTTATTTCCTGACAATGCGAGCAGGCCGTACGCACGGCTCTTTTACTTTGCGCACGACCTCTTCTGACTGTTAAGAAATAAACCACTTTGTGCACGCAAATCAGGTTACTTGTTGGCCAAGTTGGACAAAATAGTTATTACGACACAAGTACGTAAAGCTAGTGTTTCGTCACGAATGGGACAGAATTAAAATAAAACACAAGAGCAGCGAGGGTTTTAAGCCCCGCGTTGTATATACTAGTGCCATCTATGGCTGATGAAACGAAAACTATAACAGACATTCATAAAACGGATTGGTCACTAACTCCATTTTAAATCCCAATTTTAACTCTATTTTGAATTTATAAAAGGGAATAGTCTCTAACCCGTAGTTAGCGGTATTCCCATTTTTTATCCTACAAGAGAAAAGTATAAATTTTTAGTATTGTTATAATTTATATTCAATTTTGGAAACTTTTATTTGTTGTGATCAATGCAATTATTAAATTTACGAGCAGTTCATTATATTTTTTCGTGTAGTTTCCCCTTGGCATTAATTTCTTATACTGTCCTCACACATTCGCTAAATGCGTAATTTTATATATGTGTACACTGAAATGGTTCTTTGCACATTATCTTTGGCTATTTTGTTTTTGTACTCTTTATATTTTTTATTATAACTAAATTGATTAATTTTGTCAGTTTGTCGTTTACTTAAAATGTTAAAAATAGCTGTCACTTCGCGCATGCGCAGTTGTCTTATTCACTACAATTCTAGTGAAAATGTAGTGAAAAGTTGGTTAACTTTGAAATGTATTAACGTAATGAAAATGTAGTTAAAATGAATAATGTGCTTACATGAACACGTCCAATGATTTTCATTATTTTAACTTTTTAGAATTAAAATGAAATTAAAATGAATATTGTATGAATGCACATTTACATACCATGTGCGAAAAACATGATTTTGCAACAAATCACATACAACGTTTTTCATAATCCGTTTAGATTCAACATTTATAAGAAAAAATCTGATGTGGCCAGCACAATACCTTCCGTCAATCCTGTGTATTATGTACAAATTCCATACATAAATTTTCTTGCAAAAGATTATAAATTTCTAGTAATATTATTTCATGCAAATGGCACTTGACACTGACATCTTTTTCTTCTTTAGCTTTTCCCATTCGTTAGGGGTCGCTATTTTTTATTTTCTTCTTCCATTCATTTCTGTTTTGTGGGTCATCCTCACGTCAAAATTTTTCATTCAAAATTTTATTTTTTAGTATTTTATGATTCCTTTTCTCGGCAACTGAATTCCACACCCCTGATAATAAATAAACCACATGAAATAAGAAAATCATGAAATTTTGAATGAAAAATTATGACATTTGTCAGTTATGGATGTAATTAATAGCTGTCATTTTGACACGGGTCCACATATTTGCTTGCCAAAGTCAGCAAAGTCACGTCACTGTACGCGCCCTACACATAAATTTTCTTGCAAAAGATCCTATATTTCCAGTTAAATTATTTCATAAACAAACTATGCGAATTGCACTTGACACTAACATCTTCTTTTTTAGTTGTTCCCATTCGGTAGGGGGTCGCTATTTTTTATTTTCTTCTTTACTAATTTTTGTTTTGTGTGTCGTCCTCATTCAGTTCCTTTTCTCTCCTTTCATATTATATTTTGTCTTTCTATTTTTCTTCCACCTTCTGTTATAAGCTATTCATTCTTCCAATATACTCATCTCGCCTCATGACATGTTCAAACCAATGTAATCGTCTCTCTTATATCTTTCTAGAAACGCCCAACACTAGAGTTATTTCCCTTATTCTTTCATTCATTTACTTTTTATTGATACTGACATCTGTCAATTTGAATTACCTGAATATATTAGCAGTTTCCATGGTTAAGTTAGCACAGCTGGCTGATTTATGAAATTTATTATCTTTGTAAGTCTTTAACTCTATATTTGTTGAATATGAAATATAAAATGCAATTATATCGTATAGCGAATAATATATTCTTTAAGTTATAATAAAATTTAACCGAGTTTTTCAAGAAAAACTGTTAAAATCTTCAAATGAGGACACTTCCGGTTGACCAATTATAACCAAAATCTAATCTAGTCTGCATATGGTTGCAAGGAAGAGGAATACACAAGAATTGTAATTTTTGGAATTCTAGTATTTGATATATCGTTGGCGAAACCGCGGTCACACACACACACACACACACACACACACACACACACACACACACACACACACACACACACACACAAACACACACACAAACACACACACAAACACACACACACACACATACACACATACACATACACACATACACACACACATACAGACATCATCGTAAAAATAGTAAAATCGTATTGTAAAGACCCTAAAACGTGCTTATTCAATGAAAACTCACCACCGAATTTTTTGACCAAAGACAATACCTTCCTTACCTATAGGTGACGGAAGGTAAAAAATCTGATGTGGACACCACATGACTTCCTTGTACGATTATTAAACTATACATATTTTTTTAATAAATAAATTACAAAATATGAATTTTAACTTCAAAACAGTAAGATAAATAGTGACCATAATCTAACCCGGTTCTTTTTAAAGAGAGTTTTGATTACAACAAAGAAATATTTGATTACAACAATGAATATGACATTTCATAATAAAAATATAATATTTGTTATTGTACGAATTATAAAATTGCACGTATTTAACGTAATTTGACATGAACATTTTTTTTATGTTTTTGTCCTAATCCATAGCATGCTTTATTACAAAAACAAAAAATATATAATTTTTAAATTTACATATCTCGCTTATGCAATGGGCTAATTTAATAATACTTGATGTGCTAGACGCAGAAATTAATTCTCTAAAACTTTTATTTGAAGCATTTATTTCAAAAATCAAAATAAAAGCACTTTATTTAAGAAAAACTGTTAACAACTTCAAATAATGTACCACTTCCGGTTAGCCTATTTTAACCAAAATCTTTTATGTTATTTCGATTGACTTAAAAGTCTTGTATATCAAATTTGAAAAGTTTTGGATTATATTTTAAAACAGTTTTTCATTAAAATCTATTATAGGCTTCATGTAAAGTGCCACTTCTGGAAATTGTGTAATAACCAGAAAGGGAGGTGCACAACTAGATGTTATAGGAGTCCTAAATACAAAATTTCAACTTTCTACGGCTTACCGTTTTTGAGTTATGCGAGATACGTACGTACGGACGTACAGACGTCACGACGAAATTAGTCAAAATGGATTCAGGGATCATCAAAATGGATATTTCCGCTGAAATCTGAAAACCGAAATTTTTCGCGATTACAATACTTCCTTTACTTACGTACAAGGAAGTAAAAACAATAAATTATGTTAGAGGTAAATTGTTTTTATGACATTTTGCTTTGATTTTACTGTTGATAACATTTAACGGCTGGCAAATTGTAACCGAAATTCCTGTAGGTCCCATTATAAAGATGTAAAATATCAACAGTCTATTTTCTATATTGTATAATATAAATAATGGATAAATATAATATATTGTAATATTTATTGTAACGTAATATTTACATTTTTACTCTATTTACAAAATAACTGATAAAATTAGTGTACATATATCACATTTAAAATATCAGATCTAAAATTATTTTATAGTGCTTTTACAACAAAGTATTTGATAAAAAAAATATAAAACTATTATTCACTAAATTATTTACGTAGTATGTACTGTTAAAAGTATAAAATTGATTTAATTTAATGAGTAATTTACATAAAGAAACATTAGTTACATAACATTATTTCTAATTTCTTATGTAAATTAAGTAGGTAATTTTATATTTTAGTATGCAATACCAATCATTTTCTGGGCCATTCAGAAACAATAATAGTTTGTTTTCATTGAATTAAAATAAGAAATTAAAAGTTAATTTATAATCTTCTTCATGATAAAGATATGTGGATATAACATTTTATATAAAGAAAAGAATTAGTAATTGTCATGTATAAAATAGGATTAAAATATTTTTAAATAAGTTGTATAATGTTATAAACAACAAATGAAAAAGGAAATATCATTGTTTGATGTGTGAAGGTTGAATTTCTTATCTAATTTTAATGTAAATAACAAAGTTAATCCCTTTTCTATTTTAATATTTTTAATGCAAGATAAATGTTTATTGAACTCTAGATAAAAAAATGTGTTATTTATTATATTACATATTTTTCACATAGTATTATTGTTTTCATTTTTAAAAATATATTTTTTTAATGTGATTAACTGCATATACAAATACTCGAAATATATACAAATTTACTAAAATTACATGTTATAATGCTGAATAACATGTTTAGTAAAAATTTTATAATATTTAGTTTAAACCAAACGATTTTTTTGAGTATACTGAAATAAAAAAAAAACTCAAAATCTTAACTGCCAAAGCTGTCAAAATTACTGGAAGATTCAAAATTGTATTTTCACTCACAAATGATTAACTAAGTTCTAATTTAATTTTCGCAATGACAAATAAATGTTTAAAATTACAGTCCAAATGTTCTTTTCCTACCTATCTAATTTTCTTATTTTTAATCATTCTAGCGTGACATTCGTATTTGTATAATTTATTTCTTTGGTCCAAAAGTTCTCGGAAAATATAAACCAAGTCACTTGTTTATAAAAATACGTATTGTAATGTAATAAGTTGCAAGAATTCGAGATTATGTATGTATGTACAATAGCCGTGTTCCTTCGGGCTGTGATTCGCAATCTTAATCATCAAAGTAATCATGATTAAGAAGAAGTATGTTTATTCGTTTCCTATTCGTTATCCCCACTTTCTCATTTTGTGATCACTAGACAACCTTTCCCTTCTGAATCATCTTTTTTGAGTGATCACACGGATTCTTTTCAAAGCAAATTTAATTTGAAAACAATGAAAGTGTGTTACATAAAGTAAACATACTGCATATTCCTTACCAAAAACATTTTTTTTACTTCTATATGATTCATTTTTAATGCTGACTAAAACAATTGACAGTAAATTATTTATAAAATAAAATATGTTAGTTTGCATTGGTCTATATATGACATTTGACGCTAGATGGGGTTTATATTATTGATATAATTTTTAAATCATGATTCAAAAGGATTACAATTAAACTAATCAGAGTTCACATAATCACAATCACAGATCGAAGGAACACGGCAATGGACCTTTTACATGAAAAGAAAGAGATAGAGAAAAAATGACATATATGTAGTGCGCAGTAGTTTGTTTGCGCATAGAGGCCAGATATATGTCAAACAAAATTTGAAGTGGCGGAAATAAGAATGTAACTATATTAAATAAATTCACACAAAGCGTTTGTGATGATAAATATTTCAAGACGAGAGGACGGGTAAATGTTGGAATCAGAAACGTGGTTATATGTTCTAAAGACGCGAAATAAACACCGCATAAAGTGACAGATAATTGCGTAGTTGTCAGTTTGTTATTAAGAAAGTTACAAACAAGAATAAGACTATTGTTATTATTTTTAAATAAATTGTTTTGTCTTTATTAAAAAATTTCTTTACAATCAAAGTCTAAATAATTTTAGTTTTTGTGTTGTTTAAATAATTTTTTATCAAAAATAAATGCTTGTCCTTTTAATCATTTTACTTGACAACATGGTGCCTACTCATCTCTAGTTCATAGAAATTTCACTACATGGTGTATTGAAAAATTACGTCACGGTACAATAAAAATGTAAAAGGCCCATTGTAATCGCGTGTGAGTAAATACCAACCTACCAGACATGAGAGCGAAAGAAATAGATACAGTAGAAGTAGACACAAACTGTAATTAAAATAGTGTGTCCCTCTTTGTGAGTTTGAATTTTTTATCATTGGAAATAGGAAATATATGAAAAAAAAAGTTGAAAAAATATTTGTAGCACTATATAAATTTCTAGCATGTGCTCATTAAAACATTTAGTAACTACTAATTTTGTTAAGTCTAATCATAACAGCCTAATAGTATATAACTTGTATATCATAAATGTTTTCTTGGTAGCAAATTGACTATATTATGTAAGTAAGTAATAAAAGAGAAAAGCTTTCGCAAAAATAAAATATGTTTGCGCAGGGATAAATTGATAACAAAATATATTAAATAGTGAAAAATGGCATGCGAATAATTTTATATTAATTATATATTCCATTATAAAATCACTAGAATTGTGATAGTAAATATTTTTTGATTATATCAAGCAACCCTTTTTTAAACATTCCAAACCAGACATGGCCAACAGTTTTGGCTCGCTTGCCAAATCATAAATAATTTTTTATCGCGGGTCGGATGAAATATTGAAATAAATAAAAATAAATCATAAAAACGATTTATTTTATTAAATAAAATTTCAATATGGCATTTATTTAAAGATCTTAAAAGAAACTGAAGATAGTATATTTAAAATATTATAAACAAATATTTTTGAAAAATTGGCCGTTGAAGTATTAAATTATTTAAAATCGGGCCGTGGCCGCATATGTTCATGCCTGTTCTAAACTATAGTCTGAACAAACTCATGTAGCAGTGATGTCAAATCAGGTATCGTACATATTTTACTCGCGAATCTGGTGAGATGTCAAAATTATTTCGAATTTTAAATTACACTAAAGTGATCCTTGTGATGCACTCTCCACGCTAGCAATAAGTGCCCGCGCGATACGAATAAGTCATCATCATTACCGATATCTGTATACAAAGCAGATTGGCACATCAAGCAATGGATAATCTGCCGTGGTGATCTTTTCTTATATTATTTATCTATCAGTAGTTTGCACATCATAAGGAGCCGAGATTATTGATTATTTGATGATGTTGATATGACGTTAGTCCTAAATGAGTTTGTTCCGACTATACGTATTATTGAGAGTGTATACAGGGTGTTAATAAAAAAACTTTACACACTTTAGCAGGTGATAGTAGAGATGAAAACAAGAAAAAAATTCTAATACACTTAGGTCCAATACTCATTGGTTTTTAGAAAATTTATGTATGGAATTTGTACATAATACACAGGATTGACGGAAGGTATTGTGCTGGCCACATCAGATTTAACAACTAAGGACTCTAGGTGTTTACGATCAATTGTAAACAAAGTTGCAGCCGTCGTCGAAGAGACTCACGCACTTGATCGTAAACACCTAGAGTCCTTAGTTGTTAAATCTGATGTGGCCAGCACAATACCTTCCGTCAATCCTGTGTATTATGTACAAATTCCATACATAAATTTTCTAAAAACCAATGAGTATTGGACCTAAGTGTATTAGAATTTTTTTCTTGTTTTCATCTCTACTATCACCTGCTAAAGTGTGTAAAGTTTTTTTATTAACACCCTGTATAAATAAGCATTACTATCATCAGTGACCTCTGTATTTATTATGGACTGGAAACTCATATTTACAGCATTTATGTTATTTGTTCTTTAATAAAGTAGTGGTTACAATATAATGTAAACAATTTTGGAAACAGTTTTATAAACAATTAAAAACTCAAAATCTTGCTGGATACTTAGAAAAGTTTGTTCCACGACGAGTGGAACAATTTTCTCGAATGGGTCATACCATTTAGCCCAAGTATGCAGTAACGTTTAATTCAACATCTTTTAATAGTAAAATTAATAATTTTCTTTACTGAAACGGAAAATATATCAATTTTTTGTAACTGTCATATTAACATTAATAAATAGGGCTGTTGCAATAATTTTTATGTGACTTCTAAGTATTAAATTTTGAAAAATATAGGCTGGTAGCACAAGCCTTGTTTTTTAACTAAAACACTGTTTTAAAAATGTCAAATTTCATTATTTAATAATAATAATATTAAATATCAAATTTATTAAAATATGATTTTAAAGCAGAAGATAGTATGTTTTTAAACAAAAAAAATTAACAATGTTCTTTAAACAGAAGGGTGAAATTAAATATTGAAATTTAAATTGCACATTTCTTAAAACAGCGTTTTAGTTAAACAAGGCTTGTGCTACCAACCACTATTGTTAAAAGAGTCTCAAATTTGAAAATACTCATTAACTATTATACAATTAATTATTAAAATTTGTGTAATATTTTGACAGTCACGTGATCTGAAGCAGAATGTGACGTCAGAGTATATACAGTTTAACATGTGACAAACTATCGCTTACTTTTATTTATATAAATAGTTTAGGTGATGGACAAAATGTTTTCCTATTGTCTATGAATGACGTACTGTATGTATTACGACGTCACTGGAGTGGGGAGTTGTTTTTCATTACTATTTCTAGCGCCAATCTTTTTATTTAATTATTTACAAAAATAACAATTTTTTTTATTACTATGAAAAATATTGCATAAACTTAAATTTAAAATACTTTTAAAAAAATGTGAAACCGGTTCATTGTAAACAATCCTGTTGAAAACGCCATAGTAAAGGCGAAATTATTAAGCGGTGTTGGATAAAAATATAAAATCACAAGCAAAAAAGGAGTTTTCAGTTCATTTTAATATAATAAAGAGATCAGTGACTTGTAATAAAGCAATATAATAATTTAAATATTAAATAAAAATATTCACATCTTATGTAACTTAATAAACAGAACAATTTAGTTACTATTCAACATCTTTTCATATTTACCTACTAACAATGGAAATCTACAAATAGAAAAAAAAAGATTATATTTTTAACGAATTATTTCTCACAACTTATTCATGTTTTTTATGGTTAAAAATGTATAACCTCAATCATATTTCTCTGTATATGATCAACGGAATATATTATCAATATCTTTCCAACAAACTACTTTTGTTTCTGAATAAAGAAATAAATACCTCTATCCGAATTTTGTACTATACAATCACGATGGAAGCGTCATAGTTACTCTTTTCGCGAGCGTGTTCGTTGCTCTGAAGTTTCTCCGTTAGCCACTAGAGGCTAGAATGGCGCTAGGGTGTCACGTGACGATTTCAGGTCTGCATACGTCATAGAATACAGCCTTACCATGATTAGGGATTTCAGCGTAGCTGCGTTTTCCAGGGGAGCACAGTTTGTTGGAGAACTCTGCGTCACGTTTCCTAAAAAAAGATAAAATAATAATTATATTTCGTTTTTAAATTAACAGAAATAAAATCAAAAATTCTTTAGTCAATTCGCTGAAACGAGAGAATGTGGAACTAATCTTGAACAGAGACAAGTCATTCTAGTGGTCAAAAGAGGATAATGGGGTATTTTAGTGTAGTAAAATTTAAAAGAAAAAATATTATAATGTTATTAACTAGGTTGAAAAACGACCAAATTCTTAAAAATAAACTCATAATTGTTTTATTTAATATGATTTTCAATGTGTTTTATTTTAGCGCGGAAAAGATTACACGTGGTGTATGACGTCCATTCGTTCTATGACGTATGTAATGACGTACTTGTCTGCTTGTGGAAACAGAAGAAGCAGTGCCTTCACCATTGATGCTTTCTCGTTTCTCAGCTGATCTTTGTTTGTGTTTCTTGCTAGTTTTGATATTTTGCTGTAAGCAACCAAATTCTTAACTAATAATACTTTAATATAGTTACAACCAAAATCCACGGATAACTAAAATAAAACAAATGAAAGTCATCCAAAACAAAATAGCATCTGACACTGTGAACAAACCAAATCCCCTTCCCCTTACTCCCTCCAAGCCAAGCGACTAACAGCTGTAGTCTATGTCATGAAGCTAATTGATGTCATACCATATAATTCAAATTTTTAAGCATAATTCAAAAATTCATATCTCGCGGAAATAACACAATAAAAAACTCAAATTTTCACATTTGTATTTCAAATTTATTGAAGTTTCAGAAAAAATAAATAAAAAAAGATTATTAGAATACCCCATTTGAAGAAGACCCAATAGAATGACTTGTTTTTGTTTAAAAATTAGTTCCATATTCTCTCGGCTCGGAAAATTGAAACAATAGAGTGGTTGCACGATTTTGTATTTATAAAATAACATTATATCCTCGCAATTTTGCTTATTTAAACTTTATTTATTCGAAAAAAAAAAGAAAAATATATTTCCTATAAATAATGAATTATTAATTGTTAAAAAATGTGCATATTTTCAAATATGTCACGTGATTAAAAACAGAGGGTGATGTCAAAAGGCACTCGCGTCAACAGCTTCTAATGTGAAACACAGGGTGCGTTCGGTATTTAAATCTGTCGAGCATTCTGAGCAATCTAATGACGTGACAGATTCATCTGCGATTTCCGATCTGTAGCTTCAATAACCGAACGGATAGAGCGTTTAACTGCCGTTTTGACACTTATTAATTTGCGGCAGAATAAAAACGGAAAATAATAAAGAAAGAAAATTTTGCAGCACTAGTGCTGCAAAGAGTTATTTTCAACATGAAAAACAAACCAGAAAATTGTATTTTCAGAGCAGGAGTAGAAAAAAAATATTTTTTTGTCAGTTTATTATGAATTAAATTGTATAATCTTTCACATAAAATAATAAAACAAATGTGCAAACACCCTATTTAAATGACCTGTTATTTATTATTATAAAAATATATGTTACAGTAAAAACATTCAAAATTCAGTCAACTGGTAAGTTTATTAGCAAATGTAAAACCAAATATATGAAAAATAAGATATTGAGACAGTGTCAGTGACACTGACAGAAAATAGCGTTATTCTTACGGCTATGACTCAAAGTAATATATCTGAATTAATAAATAAACTTACGTTATAGCGAAAATATTTTCAACAACGAACATAATTTTAAAATGGAATGTCCTAACTTAATCGTAACAATGTAAATTTTTGAAAGACAAGTGTGTTATAACCATCCTTATCGCACATGCTTGTATTCTTCACAAATAACAGAGATAACTGTATGCCAATTTGTTAATTCGTTCATGATACAGATGACCTTGATAAGATACCTTTAAATCTTTTTACTGTATTCTCTTTATTACAACACATGCAATAAAAATTTGCGTTATGTTTGCGCCACTTACATTCCCATTTTTGTGGTGAATTATTTATGCAATGATTAGGCTCCAAATACTTTTGTAGTCAATCAATATTGGCAATAGTGACAAGACAACCTAATAGAGCCAAGGTCGCAAGTTGCATAGGAATTCATTTTGTGACCAATTCGGTACTACAACTATTGCAGCCAAAGCTCTCCCATTGATTACAATAATTATATAATTCTGTATTCAATGATTCGATTCTAATGCAACCAAAACTACACATGTGTATATATGATAACTTAAAAAATTAACGCATCAAAAAATATATTATAAAACATTTACAAAAACACACAATAAATGCGTTTCATTTTTTTTTAATGCGTGAAAACATGACACTTCCTTCTAAACACTCCGATTGCAGGCCAGGCTATGACATAATACGCCGAATCGAGTTTACAGTTTTCTGTTTTACATACATACAGGATGTTTGGCGTAAGTCCGGCACCACGAATATTTTGTTTATTTTGAGAGATACAAAAAAATGTTAATAAGCAAAGTTAAACTAGGCAAAGGGGCTCATAAGATGATCATAGCAGAAATTTTGTATCACTTCCGGTTTTAGCGGAAATGGGTACAACTTTAAAACTAGCATAGGGAATCAGTATTTTTATATATTTTTTTTCAGAATATACATAAAATTAGCTTCACAATGATACCATATTATCATAGTTTTACTTTAACCATTTCAAAATGGCAACCATCTATTCTCAAAATATGTATTAATAAAATTCCATACAAAATAAAACATAGCAAGCTATGAAAACAATTTTATTATCTTATAACAAAAGAAAAGAAGAAATTAAAAAAAAATGCGTGAGGTATTATTTTTTTATTTTTTAGCATGTTCACAACGATACCAAAACAGAAACAGTAAATGTGAAAAAGTACAAATGCTCAATATGGCCACCGTTATTTTCTATACATTTTCTTATACGTAATAAAAACCCTTTCATTACATTTTCTAGGATATTATCATTAATTTCTCTTACAGTCGCTCTAACTTTTATTTCTAAATTTTGCAAAGTAGTTGGAGGTGTTCGGTATTTAATTATTACAAGAAATTGTCACTATCACAAATGTAGCTAAATTCTTTTCTTTTGTTATAAGATAATAAAATTGTTTTCATAGCTTGATATGTTTTATTTTGTATGGAATTTTATTAACACATATTTTAAGAATAAATGGTCGCCATTTTGAAATGGTTAAAGTAAAACTATGATAATTTGGTATCATTGTGAAGCTAATTTTACGAGGTGTGTTCAAAAACTATCGCGAATTTTGAATTTTCGCGGGTTACGTATATTCGAATTTCGATCTTTTTGTGGCTTTATGTTGGTACTCATGTCTCTCACTTATGTCGACAAGCTCGGCCATTTTGAATGTTCACTTACTTGTTGACAGCTGCTTTGCTTGCACGTGTTTTGGATCGTCTTCGATTTTTACCTATTCAAAAAAATGGAACAAAGAACCTGTATCAAATTTTGTGTGAAAAACGAAATTAAGTGCGCGGATGCATTCCGAATGTTGACTGTGGCATACGGAGAAGCTACCTTGGACCAAAGCAACGTTTATCGGTGGTACAAAATGTTCTCAGAAGGCCGAGAAGATGTGAACGACGAAAAGCGTGCCGGACGCCCGAGCACTTCAACAACAGACGAAAAAATTAATGAAGTGGAGAAAATGATATTGGCCAATCGTCGAATCACCGTTAGAGAAGTTGCTGAGGACCTAAACATATCGATTGGCTCGTGCCATTCGATTTTTATCAATGATTTGGGCATGAGACGGGTCGCCGCGAAATTTGTACCAAAATTGCTCAATTGCGACCAAAAACAGCATCGCATGAACATTGCTAATGAGATGTTGGACTCTGTCCGCGACGACCCAAATTTGCTCCAGAGGGTCATAACTGGTGACGAATCGTGGGTTTATGGTTATGACGTGGAAACCAAAGTTCAATCATCTCAATGGAAGCTGCCGCACGAACCAAGACCGAAAAAAGCGCGCCAAGTTCGGTCGAATGTGAAAGTTTTGCTGACAGTTTTCTTCGATTGCAGGGGCGTGGTGCATCATGAGTTCTTGCCACAGGGTAGAACGGTCAATAAGGAATATTACCTGCAAGTTATGCGCAATTTGCGCGAAGCAATCCGCCAGAAACGCCCGGATTTGTGGAAGAACAAAAATTGGCTTTTGCACCACGATAACGCCCCTGCTCACACATCGTTGCTTGTGCGCGACTTTTTAGCCAAAAACAACACACTAATGATGCCGCAGCCACCGTATTCCCCAGATCTGGCCCCCTGTGACTTTTTCTTGTTCCCTAAACTGAAGAGGCCAATGAAAGGACGACGTTACGCTACGCTTGACGAGATAAAGACGGCATCGAAGGAGGAGCTGAACAAGATAAAAAAAAATGATTTTTTGAAGTGCTTTGAAGATTGGAAAAACCGTTGGCACAAGTGTATAATATCTCATGGGGATTACTTTGAAGGGGACAAAATAGATATTCATGAATAAATAAATAATTTTTGAAAAAACACAAAATTCGCGATATTTTTTGAACACACCTCGTATGTGTATTCTGTAAAAAAAATACCGATTCCCTATGCTAGTTTTAAAGTTGTACCCATTTCCGATAAAACCGGAAGTGATACAAAATTTCTGCTATGATCATCTTATGAGCCCCTTTGTCTAGTTTAACTTTGCTTATTAACATTTTTTTGTATATCTCAAAATAAACGAAATATTCGTGGTGCCGGACTTACGCTAAATACCCTGTATATTAAATAATTTCAATATCTTCACTGTAGACGAGTATAAGGTATAAGGCGAGTAGATTTTAAGAACTCCTATACCTTCCTTCCACTTAATCAATTCAGTAGATGGCGCTCACATTAGCGTCAGTTTTAAACAGACGAAATTAAAAAATGGCGATATTAAACTGCTGTCATCTGACATTTTATTAAAATATTAAAAAGATATCATGATGCCATCGAAACTTTGTATATTCTAGTCAGTAAGGAGCAGGGGCGAATTTAGGCATGGGCTTTATGGGCTGCAGCCCAGGGCCCCGTTGGTATAAAGGGCTCCTCATTGTTATTTGTTCTTGCGAATTTGTTTCATTTTCTATTTTTTACAAACAAGTCTGCGTACGACACTGTTCATATTTTAGGATTAAATAGTACCCAATATATTTTATTTTTAATCCAAAAGAAAAGCATTATGTTACATATTATATAGAAAAAGGAATATAATATTATTTTGGGTTTCCTTTGGTTTTTATATCAGCAACTAAATGACGAGATACTGAATCTACCAAATTTTTAGTTTCCGATTGCGATATATTCTGTCCTCGATTCTACCATTCCTCTTGTAGTTTATTTTTTAATTCTTTTTAGGTTTAATGGTATAATTCGCGTCTTGTAAGAAAATGACTATTGAATATATCAAAAATCATTTGCCACAGTCATCAAATAAGTCGAATTGAGCATGTGCGGGAATTTTTATTTAAGTGAAAATCATTATGTTACGTATTATACAAAAGAAAATAAACAAATAATACAGCTATTTCATTTATTTTATGGCATAAATAATGAAAATATTCATAATTTTATGATACAATTGTAAACCGTTTATATATATTTTATAAAGAAATATATTTTGTTGGTTTTCCTTCGGTTTTTATAACAGCAACTAAATGACGATGAGCAATTGAATCTACCAAATTTTGGTTCACCGATGGCATTATATTGTCATTTTTGTTTCTTTCAAGAATTTCCCGCACTTACTTAATTGGGTTCAAGTCCAATGATTATGAGGTATGATTTAATTTATTTTTTATTGTATACAATAGGCATTCTCTTACAAGACGCGAATTATTTGTAGAATCGGTTTCATGCATGAAATTAAAATTGTCTGCTAAACCCTATTTTACGGCACATAATGCATTTTATTTTGTGAAATAAAGTTCTGTATGTATTTTTGTTGTACCAACGCCAGTTAGTTGGTTGATATAAACCTTATAAAATGAAATATAACTTGTAGAAATTTTTGGGTGTTATTTTAAAAGAAGAAGAAAAAAAGTACTAGTATTAAGTAATGTATAAATTAAATAATTAAATTTAGATTATTTCTAAGTCAATCGTTATTCCTTTTACAGAATATAAAATTATTTGAAATAATTGTAGTTTATTTTCGAACCATACGTTGGCACTACTGAGAATGACTATATTGTGTCAAATAATTTTATATTCCGTAAAAGGAATAAGGATTGACTTAGAAATAATTGTAAATTCATTAATATGGCTCAATGGTTAGAGCAACGCTCCTTAGTCATGAGTGCGCTCGGGTTTCTGGGTTCGAATCCCACTAAGGCATGGATGTTTGAGATGTGAACCTACTCTGTAATTGGGAATTAATCCTGTTGAGGGGTTTAAAATATACGCTTCTTTAATACTAGTATATGTTTTCTTCTTTTTAAAAAAATAAATAGCAACTAATAATTTCTACAAGTTATATATATTTTTATAAGGTTTTTTTCAGGTTGATGACGTGAGTCCTCTGCCTAATCATTTTCACCATACAAAGAGCTTTGACTAATCGATAAATACAATTTCAATTACTCGTCAGATACATGAATTTATACGGCTATGGTGAAACCAGGTATAAATATATTACACCTAGATTTAGCGTTGATATAACTTATTTATCTCAGTAAAACAATGTTGTGTCTAAAAACTCGGTTAAAATTAGAATAATAAATAAATGTATAAACCATGCTCATTTTATCTTATATGTGGCTCATGTAAATTGAAAAAAATAACTTCTTTTATTCAATTAAAACCAGAATATCAAATTCTGTTTTTTTTTTAATGGAAAATATTTGTAGATTTGCAAAAAGATTATAGTATGATCAATGAATAGTTTTAATAAAAACCAAATTCATTTCATAATCTTCCCAAAAAAATATATAAAGTGTTAAATAAAACTATGTGTAATATTTTTAAGAGTTTTTATTCTTACCCTCTGCCAGGTAGTTCCAATTCTTCTACAGTGATGGATTTCACGTAAAGATGATCATTGCACCAGAAAAGACATAATGATCTTGGTTCCAGAACATTCATGTCATATTCCCAGTTTAATTCCACCTATAAATAAAATAAATTATACTTTTTTATTGCTATAATATTAATGTAAATTAGAAATAAATGATAAATAAAATAAATATATCATCACGGCATATAATCCATTGCTGGGTGTGCCAATCTGTTTTGTACACAGATATCAGTAAATGATGAAATATTTGTACCGTGTGGGCGCTTACCATCATCTCACAGGCAGGAACCTGAAACTGAACCCGAAGCTGAACCGAAAACCCCAATTAACCAGAATTTTTGATGAACCCGAACCCGAACCTTTATTTGCCAAGGTCAATAAACCTGAACCGAATTTAATCGTTCTAAATTCAGATTCGGTTCAGAGGTCAATTAAATATACAATTAAAAATAATTAATAAATATAATCATCTTCTTGTTTTTGTTATCATTTATTGCTCTAAACCGAAATTCGAACCCGAACCCAAAACCAATGAACCGTTATAATCTTTAATTTCTTGAACCGAAACTGTACCTGAATCGATATTTATTTCCTGAACCTGAACCGAACCAGAACCACAGAATAGATAAACTAATACAGAAGCGCCAGTAAGACAAGGAAACTAAAATTAGAGAGAGATAAATGTAATTTTATAAATATGGCGGCATCGGTTGTCATCGCAATATTTCGAGCGTCTTCGACTAAACGACGAGTGTTATTTGTTGTTTCAAATAGTGACAGATTGCATTGTTTTGATTTGTGGTTATATCGGAAATTTATTTACATAGATGTAGACTAGTTATTAATTTAATTGTGAGATACATTTCTCTAATTTATTGTGTTGTGTATTTATATACAAAAAATAAATAAATTTCCTCACTAGGAACTTTAGTTGCATTCAAAAATAAAATTTGTGCTTAATTTATTAAAAAGTAACTTTAAAAAATCGCATTTCTATTTTCAGTGACTGTTACAAAAATATTTATTCATTATACATATTTATAAAATTTAAAAAAAAACCTTTATGTAAATATTATAGCAAATGACAGAACTTTAAATTTCGCGCAAATGTATACAACAAACAAAATGGCCAACCTCACTCAAGGTCATAGAAACGCCAAACAAAACATCAAAGGAGCCGACAAGATAGTCGCTTCTGTATTAGTTTATTCTGTACCTGAACCATAAATATAATTCGGTTCAGGTCCCTGCTCACGGGTACTTATTGCTGGCGTGAAGAGTGCATTACAGGGGTAAATTTTGGGCCATTAAAATTCGAAGTAATTTTTGGCCTCGGGATCGAATCTGGGTCCCCAGATTCGCGACCAGACACTCAGGCACACGTGCATGAGGCTACATAGAAATATATGATACATGTACCATTTAAATGTACAAATTATAAGTTTTTAAAAAATATAATTAAACATTTCCAATAAACATGTGCTACTAAATTCGTATATTTGATTAGATAATTACGCAAGTAAGAGAATGGTTGCACGTGATTGTATGAATTTAAATCTGCTAATTTTCTGTATGTAGGCAAACTACATCGTTAAATACACATTTGTAATGTAGTTCACGTACTATAAAACACAAGAGAATACTTCATTTCCATTTAAAGAGAAAAGTTATTACATTAACAGCTTTTAATTGAATACAGTTATTTGAGCAACTTGAATTATCTATCTCACCTTACGTATTCTACCACCCAAATCAGCAGGATGCGCTACTACGACTGTATGCGTAGTCCCATGCTCCAGCCGTGTGTCATCTTTCGCTGTAAGCTGCAAATTGTGGATGACACCAGCGTCACCGTGTAGGGACACTCGCACGTGGCCTTGTACCCAGCTTTCCGCTGCATGGGGACGGGCGAGCTGGATACTGATACGGTAGTTACGATCTGTGCATAAAGAAAATAGAAGTTATTAATATTATACTAGTACAATGTGTCTTATTTACAAATACTAACATAAAGATCTCGGAAACTATATGAAACGGGGCCACTTGGGGTTTGGTAAAATGGGGATTTTTGTGCAACTTTGGAGGGTTTGGAAGGCCATCTGGCCATCTCAAATATCATATGGTGCTTTTGTTTTTCCAAAAATTCTTATAGGCTACTAAATAATGACAACAAACTAATTTTGCTCGATCTTTACCTTCCGTCACTTATAGGTAAGGAAGGTATTGTCTTTGGTCAAAATATTCGATGTGAGTTTTTAATAAATAAGCACGTTTTAGAGTCCCTACAATACGAATTTACTGTTTTTACGATGAGTCTGTATGTATGTATGTATGTATGTGTATGTGTGTGTGTGTGCGTGTGATAAAAATTATAATTCTTTCATATTCCTTTTTCGTACGTCCATATGAAGAGTTGATTAGATTTTGGTTATGATTGATTAGAAGATTTTAACAGTTTTTTTTGAAAAAAAACGCTGTTAAATATCATTTTTTGAACTTTTTTGTTTTATTAATATTAAAGAATATGTTATTCTCCATTCGATTTAATTATGTTTTTTTGTTCATATTCAATGTATTTAGAGATAAAGAATTATAAAGAAATATGCTGCTAAAAGCTGTCCATGGAAACAGAATATTCAAATATTACTAATTAAAAATTAGTGTGAAATAAAGTTTAGATATCATCTTTGTGAAATGATTTTACTGGAAATATAAAATTGTAAAATAATTTAATGTGGCAAAAACAAATCACATAAAGTAATACAACAGATTATAGCCATAAGCCAATTCAGCAGGTTATTATGTTATAAATATAATGCTATGTTTTTATTTCCACTTCTCATTTTAAGAAATATACTGTTCTTTTTAGGAGTAGTTCAGTTCTGTTCAGTACGAGGTAAGATCAGTTCATTTCTCCCCTAAAAAGAAAACGTCCATAGAATGGTTTGCAAAAAAATCTGTGTGGAATTTATACAAAATACGTAGAATGGACAGAAGGTATTGTGCTGGCCACATCAGATTTTTTATTTTTCAAATAATTTAAAAAAATATTTAACACAAAAAAATTGATGACCTCTCGCCACTTCCATTTTTGGTTACATAAGTATTATATTTAACATTTCTTGTATATCTACACTCTATACCAAAAATTCTACTTATACCTATTCTTTATGTAGATTTTTATTCATTTAAATTCATTCTATGAAGAAATTTTGTCCTACTCTTCTAGTTTTTCGTGATGATTCAATTTCATTGTCGAAATTACAATAAGAAATAATATATGTATGCACTTCCCAGAAAAAGTTTTCAGTAATGCCTCTGGATTTTTTACACTGACATTTATCTGTCAGTTACAAATATTTTAATTTTTCAGTTGGTTTTTATGCCATTATTTGGGATGTGAGATTTATTACAACAGATTATTTTATAAATGATATTCCTTTATCTCTAAATTTATAGAAGATATAATAAAATATTGAAATGTATCAGATAGAGAATTTAATCTTCTTTAATATTTGCAAGAACAAAATTTTTCAAAAAATAATATTTAGAAGATTTTTTTAAGAATTTGCTACTTCCGGTTGTCCAATTGGTACCAAAACTTTCAACCCTTCCCAATAATGTCCGATTCAGAAATACGTAGTTAAACAGATGTTTTGAAAGTTTTTGAGAAATCGTCCTTCCAACATACACACACACTCACACACACACACACACACACACACACACACACACACAGACACACACACACACACACACACACACACACACACACACACACACACACACACACACACACACACACACACACACATACACACCACAGATATACAGATATGTAAGACTTACAGTTTTGTACAGAATTAAATTAATTAATTATTACAGCTATTAAAATTTATAAGAATAGACGATGGGAAATAAGATCGTAGCGCCAAAGTGACATAGCTTTTTTTTAACACAGCAATAGCTATTCCTAGTTTATCACGAGCTTAACCCACAAATGTATAATAATAAACATGGAATAGGAATTAACTCTAGAATAAACTGTCCATAAACGTCATTTTTAACACAGGGTTAAGAGATATTCTCGGAATACCTAATCTGAAAATAGGAAATTATTTATTATTACCGCTGTAAGTGTGTAATATTAACAGCGGTAATAATAAACATGGGTTAAGTTCAGAATATCTTCATTTTAACACAGGAATTGCTATTCCTAGTTTATCACGAGTTTAACCCACAAATGTATAATAATAAACATGGAATAAAACTTAACTCTAGAATAAACCCTCCATAAACGTCATTTTAACACAGGATTGAGATATTCTCGGAATACCTAATCTGGGAATACAAAATGATTTATTATTACCGCTGTATGAGATTATATATTTAAGCGTAAATATTATAAACATAATAGATAACACTTGTTTTTATACAGCCAAGTATATGTGTCAAGTGTATAACTTATTCCATCAACTACAGTTCCGCAAAGTACCACCAGATGTCATATTGCTTATTTCCTATCGCCTAGTTCTTTAAAAAATCTACTTCTACTATTACATTATTATTGTCATTATATTACTGGAATATGCACAGTGAATTAACATGAACATTATGAAGAAATGGTTATAAATACAATAATAACATTAATTTATTTACTTAATTTTCACTTTCTACTATTATTATTTAATTTCATTTTAGTTATATAGTTTCATAACATTTCATAATAATTAGCATGAACAAGGAAAAACGTTTACCTAATTTGTAACTCTTTTAGTAAAGCGAAAATTTCTGTAAATAAAGAAACTTTAACGAGCAATACGAGCACAAACACTTAAAAATTTCACTGCCATAAAAAGTTACAAAAACAAATACAATTACGTAAACAAAGTACTCCAGCATACCACAAATACCCGAACCAGTTAGTCGACACGACAACCCTTTTGTCACACCATAAATAAAATAATCAAGATTCTTCGCCATGTTTGTGATTGTGATACGTAACATATGTGATAACATATCATTAACTTGACCTGTCCCACAAACACATTTCCACTGTTTCACTTTTTGTCATCGATATTAAAGATGACATTCTTAAACAAAACCCGTTTAAAATTGTGTAAGACTTGGTAAAGTCATGTAGTAAAAATACTTTCATTTTCGTTATTTGTATCGTATTCGCAAACGGCTCACGTAATGTTGAGAAAGCAGATGTCGAAACTCTTTGCAAAACGTGCTCTGTATTATCAACCATAACAATAACACTACTTTTACGATGATGAAGTAAAAAGGTTATGTTTGCTGATTGTTTGTAGTTCATTTGTAAAACAACAACTTTTCTTCTTAATTGATGTTTGTTTTGTACATCTATTTTATGAATTGTTTATACATATTTTTTGTAAAATACTTCCTTGCTAATTTTGTTGTGTAATTTTGTAACCAGTTTTATGTTTTGGATTTTGCAATATTGTTTATTCAAATCAAATACAATTTTTTAATCTTCTTCAATATAATTTATCTGCATCCAACTGGAAAATAGACATTTATCTTCAGCCAACCGGAAAATAGATATTTTCGAAACATTTGTACTGGTTAAATTAGTAAAAGAAGACGGAATACGTAGTAACATGTAACACTTTAGAGGAATATTTATATAGTTTGGTTCACGAAAGATGACTATTCAAGATCACTTATTCGAAGAAAGAATACACAGGACACAGTACTTTATATAGCAGTAGTTTAGCAACATTTCATGTTAAAAAGAGATTATTTAACGTATGTCTATGTAACTTATGTTGTGTGACAGATATACGTAAATGGTGATACTGCTTTCTAACATACTACAAATAATAATGACGTATGTCGCAGAGTTACAGATATCTATATATTCAAAACACTGTCCTCTGTGCTAATGTTTACCCAGTGACGTTGACGTTTAAATTGAATTATTATTTCATGGTTTATGTCAAGTTCATGTTTTTGTATTTTGCAAAAACATAGGTGAAGAACATAAATCTTTGAGAAACGTATTAAAAAAGAAACGTAATTTTTACATAAATTACACTTATTTTTTTCAGTTAAAATGTATCCATAAATATTACATTATTGCACAGCTATGCATACGAAATGCAGTGAAGTTATCTGTAAGTAATATTACATTAGTTGGCTTATAAATGACCTTGAATAGTCATCTTTCGTGTAACAAACTATAGTACTAAATTTTCTTCTTCTCATACTATACATGACAGTTTTATTAAAAAATCTTTCAGAACTCATTATTCAATTAAAATGATACAAGCTTTTTAGTTTTAGTTCTGTTTACTGATTTAAAAACCGACGTTTCGGTAGCATGAACTGGTGCATCCTTCAGGGAAGAAACAACATATATTTATAAATAAATAATAACAAAAACAATAGCAACAGGTAACCAAGGTAACAAATTATAACATATTTAACAGCGGTAATAATAAACAAGGATTAAGTTCAGAATAGCTTTTTTTTTAACATAGGAATAGCTATTCCTAGTTTACCACGAGCTTAATCTACAAATGCTTAATAATAAACATGGAATAAGACTTAACTCTAGAATAAACTCTCGATAAACGTCATTTTAACACCGGGTTAAGAGATATTCTCGGAATACCTAATCTGGAAATTATTTATTATTACCGCTGTTACAGCGGTAATAATAAACAAGGGTTAAGTTCAGAATATCTTCATTTTTACACAGGAATAGCTATTCCTAGTTTATCACGAAGTTACCCCACAAATGTATAATAATAAACATGGAATAAGACTTAATTCTAGAATAAACCCTCCATAAACGTCATTTTAACCCAGGGTTAAGAGATATTCTCGGAATAACTAATCTGGGAATATGAAATTATTTATTATTACAGCTGTGAATGTCTCAACTGGTTTCCATGGAGTTGTTTGGGCAGCGAGATTTATTACAACAGATTCTTTTAAATTATTATATATCTTTAAATCTATAGAAGATATAATAATTTTTTTAAATGTATCAAATTGAGAATTTAAAGATCTTTTATTGTATTAACATCAATTTTCAAAAAATAATATTTAGAAGTTTTTTTTTAAGAAACTACCACTTCCGGATGTCCAATTGTTACCAAAACCTATTAAATTCTTCCCATGAATGTTAGATTGAGGAATCCGTAGTTAATCAGGTCTTTAGTTGTATAGAATTTGATAAATCGTACCTACAACATCCTAACACATTCACACAGACATCATCGAAAAAATGTTAAAATCGTATTCTACGGACCTTAAAACGTGCTTATTCAATAAAATGCGGATATGTAATTTTTAGCATGAATCCAATACCTCTCTTAGCGAGAGGTAAAGAGTTAATATTGCTTGTAAGCTATAATGATGTCATCCTCTATTTTTTTTATGAAACTTTATTTAAACTGAAAGCAATATATAGTCAGGGCTGGCGCTAAAATTTATGTCGCCCTGAGCAAGACATGCATTTGACACCAATAACCCCCCTCCTATGTAAAGTTTTTCTTTTAAATACCTTACCCATTTGAAGGGGGATTACATCGGTTCTTCCTTAATTTCTATTACGTTTTTCTTATTAGTTTCTCGACTTGGTGAAGTTGAAGTAACTATTTCACATCATTAAAATTGTCTGTTTTTAAGAATTTACTCATGGAACCATTAATCTATTTAATATTTGCGTTATTTCCGCTTTTCTTTTGCGATATTAAGCCCCCGGTACCCAATAACCATTTTCTTCTGTATCCCAACCATAGGCGCCGACTTTTCTATAAATCCAGGGGGGGGGGGATTTTTTTTTTTAAATAAACATTAATTATTGTTTTCATATATATTTTTTTTATTTCATGAAATTTATATCTTATTAATCATAATTACAGAAAAATTAAGTAAAATACAGTTTACTTTAAGTATCTACTAGTCTTTTTATATTATTTTAAACATGGGACTAAATTTTTTTAAAAGTTATTTGAAATGCATTTTTGCATGACAATTAAGTATAGAGACATGATTTAATCTGTCTTGTGCAATTATCGAAGGTGAAACTAAAATGAAAATTGTGAATTTAGTGGCCATCTATCGAATAAGTTTCAAATGAAACTTGACCAGTGATGCAATTCATGCAAATGCCATGACTGAAATATTTTTGAATTAATGAGATTGAAGCTAAAGCGATAAAAAATAGTATAGGGGCAGGGGGGGTAAAACATAGTTTCGCCTCTTCTATATTTTGTCAGGGGGGGGGGCAACACCCCCCCCCCCCCTTTGCCCCCCCCACCCTTAGTCGGCGCCTATGATCCCAACATAATATACAGGTGTAAAGCTGGATTCAGAGATTGCGTAGTAAACACAGCATAGGAATACACAACACAGGAAAACATAGAAACTTAAAACCAATTCAGAGATTGTACAGAAAACATAGAACTATTGTATGTAGATAACTTCATGTCAGTATTTGTTGCTGCTTTCACAAGTTTTATTTAGCTGTCACTTCTTAAATAATTATAATAAACACAACTGTAATACAAAATAACTTAAAAGTTGTCTTAACCAAACTTCAAAACAAATGTCAGCTAGTTGTCAACATTAACGCGCTGTAGTAGTAGGCGTGGTTTAACTACGAATACTCACGAAACATAGCGAACATGGCAAAACATAGCTTCGAAATAAAATATGACCAATTCTCCATGTTATGCTGTGTTGTGCTATGCTATGTCTGTAACTCTGAATCAGTACACGCTTTTCCGTATGTTCATTTTCTATGTTTTTCTGTGCTATTCTATGCTATGTTTACTACGCAATCTCTGAATCCAGCTTAACAGTTAAACGAGCTACCTCAAATAATTTCTATATTATTAAAGATACAATAAAATACTATAAGACAAAACTTATAGAAGATAAAGGGGGACATCCGATTTGAGAAGAAAATATTTTTTTAAACCAGTGGTTCTCAAGTTACAATACAAAGTTATATATTTTTAAATGGGATGATACAAATATTTTAGGCCTATTCGATAGAGTATTTTTTTTCTGAATTCAACCATGTGACTATTTTATATTCTTACATAACAATTTTTTTGAGAAACATTGAATTGAAATTTAAATATATTTAATTTTTATAGTCATTATTCTATGTATGAAAAACAAAAACTGCTATTTGTCAATTTAAATTATTTAGGAAATTACAAAGGACACCGTTTATAACGTTATTAACAAATATTTGTTTCATTTTAATTTAAGTTCAATTGTTTTTCATACAGAGCCTACTGAAATATGACTACAAAAATCAAATTTATTTCAATGGGGACTTATACAATTCAAATATTTTGGTCTCCATCTAGTGTGTAAAATGCGGATATGTAATTTTTAGCATGAATCCAATAATAATTAGTTATGTAGTGAGCAAGATTTAGCTCTAAGTTTGACGTTTATCACGTGATCCACATTTGGTCCCACGTGATCACAACAACCACTATTTGAAAAGAAATAAGAACATATCTGAGACTGAACACGGAAGTTGAAATAATATGATTAATATAAATTGAATATGAATTACTAATGTATTTACAGGAACCTATGATAAAAAAGGAAATTTAATTATGTACAAAATAACAATAAAGTGGACAAACATAATCAAACTTATTTTGGAAAAACAAGCACAGCAACTCAAGCAACTTTAATAAAGCTGTCTACTAATAAAGAGACACAAGTTTATATTAATAAAAACATTAAAAATTGATAATAAGCAGAACAACTCCCTCCGTAAGAATCAGAAAGATTCGATTCCACACTGTTTCATTAATAACAATCATTACACATAATAAATTAACCAAACTTTGCTGACTAAATAACAAATTATGGGATCAACGGGGTGGTGCTGAAGAGGGAAAGCATTTGATCGACTGGGCCATGGTATATCACCTCGCTCTTTCTAAAAATTTCTTGTCCCTTTCTAAATTTTGTGGAGGGAGGTCCGCTGCCGATCCGCCACCGATGACGTCAAAATCATAAGTCCCCATTGAGTTTTTCTCAATATTTTTGTTATGTAAGCATATAAAATAATCACATTGTTGAATTCAGAAAAAATACTCTATCGAATGGATCTAAAAAATATATATCATCTCATTTAAAAAATATATAACTTTGTATTGTAACTTGAGAACCACTGGTTTAAAAAAATATTTTCTTCTCAAATCGGATGTCCCCTTTTGTCTTCTATAAGTTTGTCTTGTAGCCCTCGCCGCCGCCGCGCCATACCAGGCGCCACTGTGGCGCGCTTGCCAGACGCGCTCAAACTAGTCGCGGTGACGTAATCTATTGTGTCATGTTGTTTACCTCTAGAAGTTCTCCAGGAGGTTCTAGAAATAATCCGCCAGGTATATAACCCGCCGCCAAAGCCAGCGAGTCAGTCTGTGATATAGAAGCAACGAGTAATGAAGTCGGTGATATAAATAAGTAGTCTACGAGTTGTTAACATAAATAAATGTAGTTATATAAATAAGTGTAGTGATATATTGTATAGATAAATAATCGTAGTGTTTAAGCATTTAATAATATTCTTAGTGTTTATAATTATTTAATCATAGTCTTAGTTGTTTTTATTATCTTTTAATATTTAATCTTTAATTAATTATCGTTTAATAAACGTATTCTTTTATTAATAATATTTGTCTATATTTTACACTTCACCCATATAAATAAAAACGTTACAGTATCTTTAATAATATAGAAATTATTTGAGGTAGCTCGTTTAGCTGTTACACTCTGTATAAGATTTGTAAAATTAATTTAAATTTAAGGTAATAAATTATATTTATTTTATTTTGGAATCATAAATTTGTTTATGCGCCCTTAAAAGCGGGCGAACTTTGGCTTTCATTGCCCAAGGGCCTAGAAAATTGCCAAGCAACAGCTATTCAAATATATCAAAATCGTGATTTATGGATAAATGTCAGACAACAGAACAAATTCGATAAATCACATTTTTTGATCAATGCCATTCGCAAAACTTTCATATTCTTTCTCGTACACGTCTTTTGACTTCTGTAGAACGAACTTGCCTTGTGCAGCCTCAAATTCATACGATATTTCTTTGGAATAGTCAATATGTCATTTTCATTGACACCTTTGACACCAAATTAAAATTATTTATAACAAACGAAATCGCAACACCAACAAATTACGTAGAAACACTTAAAATTTACAATGCCAGAGCAACGATAACGAATATATAAATATACCTTTTGAATCCTTGAATTTCGGGAACCAAAATAAAACGTATGTACCACGGCATAATCAAAATTATAGTACTCGGGAAAATCTAAAGAACATAATAGTAGTTTATATATCCAGGGAGTAAAGTTCGTCATTATTTATCGAAAGCGAAGATTGAATCCTGAGGGCGTAGCCCGAGGGATGCATCGCGTAAGATAAATAATGACACATGCGAAACTAATAAGAATGAAGGCAATTCCTATAAACGAAAAATCTAATTACTTTTTAATTTTTCACAAAAACAATATTTTTTTCCAAAATAATTATTATTGATAAGATTCGACATATTTGTATGTCAATATCAATTAAGAATTGTCACAGGGTGCATTGTACTAAATGTATTGAATTTCAAGTTCAGCTGAACCGTTGATCAAAACTGATCGTAGTTCAAATAGTTTATGGCCGATTTATGTTATACGTACACAATTTTCTACATGGTCACTTGAACCACAGACGCAATATATATATTGCGTCTGTGCTTGAACGTAGTTCATTTGCAGTTGGCAGCAGTGTAACTGACATATTTTCAAATATTTAGTATGTTCGAAAATTGAACCACGACGTTACCGGTAATTTTTATCAGGTTACCGGCACTATTTTCGAACGCGGTAACTGAAATGTATGGTAAATTTTTGTTACCGCCGCAACCGTGCTCAGAGCACGGTTTTTGTGGTAATTTATAGTCTAACCTAACTTTTGAAGTATACACACGTTGTTCTTTGACATCATTTAAAGGTAAATTGTGTTTAAAAACAACTAAGTACTGTACATGGTACAAAAAACAAATAGTATCCAACAAAAATATCCTGCGATGCAAACTAAAATGATTTTGACAGTTATTAATAACCAGGAATACCAATGCGTTCGACTGCTTACCGCGAGAACCGTAACCTTTCAGATACCGTGTAAAATGACCACGATAACCGCGGTTGAATTTTCGAACACACTAATTATTCACGTGTTTTGTACCATTTTATGTTATTTTTACGTTAAATAAGTTTTCTGCTGCGGTTGTGGATTTCCAAGTGGTGTTATTAAATAAGACTAGAACCGCTGTCTCCAACAATCAAACTATCGTTGCCAAATTCTTTGTTTTCTAATCTCACCCTTAAACGAGAGTTATTGAAAATTGTTGCATACAATATTTTTATTTGTTAGTAAAACTTGCACATTAAAAGAGAAAAAAACTTTTTCTATTCCTATAGACTCAGGTTGCACAAAAATTGAATATAATTGGGCTTTTCAGCTACGTAATATAATTAATGACCTTGGCTATTCAGAATCTTTGGGATTCCCAAGTACTATCTAAAAAAGACATTGACGATATAACAAATAATTACGAACAGCCGCTACAATACAATGACCTAGAAAAAAATTAAAATTCCTCATATAATGATTATTACAAATATTTTAAAATCAAATTTTTCCTTCGAAAACTATATAAATGGTAATAATTTACATAAAGTAAGAATCATTTCTCAAATTAGACTTGTAAGCAATATATTATTCATAATCTTCTATAAGGGTATTAAGTATTCAATTGATACTATAGTGATAGTAAAACATGCTTGCTATGTAACTTGGAAAAAAAGGAACTATATACAATTTTTATTTGGAATGTCCCATCTTCAAACCTTTTAGAAATGCTTATTTATCACATCTGTTTCCGGCCATGTATCCAGATGAAGCAAATTATATTCCCCTTTTTAAAAATTTAGATTATCATAAAATAAACAAAATTTATTACTATACAATTAACTGTTTTCGATTACGTTGCTTTTGTTTAAATGAAAAAAGCATTTTCTTTAAAAATAAAAAAAATAAAATTCTATTAATTTATATATAATATTAAAAAATTAAGGGTTTTCACAATGTATTGTTAATAAATAAATATACATAATATATCTAAGAAACAATGGCCGTTAGTATGAACAAGTGATTAAGCGTGATTAGCGAGCATTTGACTAGCATTGTTTTATCCCTGTCAATCGTATATTTATTATTTTAGAGAAAAATACTTCAAAAAAAGTTATAAACAAAATAATTGCACACATCTTTTATTTGAAGTATTTTTCTCTAAAATAATCTATAAACGATTGACAGAGATAAAACAATGCTAGTCAAATGCTCGCTAATCACCCTTAATCACTTGTTCATACTAGCGGCCAATATCTTTCCTCAGTAAAATAAATTTGTAATAACAAAATTATAATTTCTTAATTTAGCAATAAGTTTTTTGTACTTTATATGCTAATAAACGAATAATAATAATAATATTCCTATAGATTTCTGCATCGATTCCTCCTGAAGAGCTGACTTTCACATGTGTACAATCTAATGCTCCAATGCAACGTGAAAATTTACAAATGTTGTACAACCCCTGTCTAATTTCATCAATTTCTGCCTGATTAGTCTATATATTCCGACCGCAGAGTAGCAATGCATCGTATTAATTTATTTATCGCTCGACACCTCCTACATCATCCATGACACGTAACAACGAACTAGTTGCCAAAACCAAAAACCTTAATGTTGTAAAAACCATATCGTCTGCAGATAATGCAAAGCTTCTGCAAAGGGTTAAAGATTATTACTAGTTAAAAAATGAATAGTGAATTTCCAACGAATTGCCTATTAGTAATGGACGCTGTATAAATTCATCCTAGGTGACATGGCCTTGAATCACTTTATTTCCGTAGGGTGTACTTGTCGTTTTTGTTTCCCTCGATAAATAATGAAGCACATTAATTAATGATTTTGATAAGAATAAAGTTAACATTATTTATTTTATTTGATTATTGTTTGTAAAAAAGCACAAGAAAGAACATACACCATAATTTTGAAATATATATTCTTAAAAAATAAGTGACTTATACTACTTTGATCTCAGGAACATACATTTAAGAAATGACTTATACTAAATTAACCAACACAGTACAACAAAACTGACATACTGGAACTATTAAACAACTTCTTTTTCACAAATAAAAAACAAAATTATGATAAAAATAATGATTGTTTGACTGTCATCAAATTCTTCAACATCTGGATAGTTACTTTCAACGTCATTGGATGTTTTGAGTGTTTCATAAAAGTTTTTGAAAACTGGATTTATGAGAGGCATAAGTTCCAATATTTTTTTTTTTCGACAGCTATATGTGTAGGAAAGGTACTGGTGTAACATTTCCTAGGTTGAAGAATTACGTTTGGTTTTCCCCTTGTGTGAAGACTGAAGCTTTTGAAAGGAAGTTCATCTTCTTCCAAATTTGTTTTGGAATATAAAGTAGCCATCTTGGATCATACCACTTAAATGGAGAACCATCTGTATCTTTTTTACGAAAAAGAAGCGGACCTTTATAAAGAAAAGCAAAATCAAGAAACATGTTAAACAGTTAACTCCCTAACCACAAATTTCCGTTTTTTGCCAACAGTACAAATCTGTAAAATAAGTTTGGTTCTTACAGAAGCCATATATATGTCCACGAGAATGTGTAAAAACACGTGGAAACGCTTAAAAACAATATTCACAGACGCCACTTACAAACTTTTAGGTTATGTTGCTACATGTAAAATACTACAAATGAACACTTGGAAATTTAATGCGGTGGTTCTAACAGGGTGCAACACCAAAACCGACCACCGCCATTAGTATCTTTATTATTATAGTTACAAAAAAATATTATAGAACAAAGTTATAGGAGACCACGGGGACATCCCATTAATGAAGAAAATATTTTTTTAAACCAGTGGTTCTCAAGTTGCAACACAAAGTTATATTTTTTCAAATGGGATTATACACATTTTGTATACCTATTCGATAGCGTATTTTTTTCTGAATTCAACCATGTATAACTTTTATATCCTTACATAATAAAAATATTGAAAAAAATGCAATTAAAATTTAAATAAATTTGATTTTTATAGACATTTTTCAGTAGGCTATGTATGAAAACCAAAAACTGCTATTTGTCAATATGAATTATTTAGGATAGATATCAAATAAAACACTGTTTATAACGTTGTTAACAAATACTTGTTTCATTTTAATTTAAACTCATTTTTTTTTCATTTATAGCCTACTGAAAAATAATAATAAAAATAAAATTTATTTAAATTTCAATTGAATATTTCTCAATATTTTTTTATATAATGATATAAAAAAAATCACATAGTTGAATTCAGAAAAAAATCTAAATATAACTTTGTGTTGTAACTTGAGAACCACTGGTTTAAAAACATATTTTCTTCTCTAATGGGATGTCCCTCTTGGTATCCTATAATAATAAAGAAAATAATGGCAGTGGTCGGTTTTGGTGTTATACCCTGTGGGTGATCACGCGAGAATGACCCAGCAATTATCTCCGTTATTAAGCGAGATAGCGATTATCTTCAAATAAACAAATTTACTATAGACAATTCGGCAATAAGATGTCGTATCAACAAGCATTCTGTTACTTCCGGTTCCGGAGTATGTGATATCAACTTTGAAATTTCAAATGGAATATACTACATTTTTTATATTTTTGAAAAGTACATAAAATTTTCTTTACAATGTTAGTAAATTATACGTTGTATTATTAAAAAATAAAATGGCGGACGTTTGAAATATGAATATACTGAATGAAAAAAAATCAAATATGTAAGATTTTATTGTTTTTCAGTCAACCGTTTATTAATAGGCTATCTTAATGTATAGAAAATCATTCATTAATGACCCCTATTAATGCATGATTTTTTATTAATAAACGATTTATTGGGTGCGTTCACCACATGGAACACAGCATGTATTGAGTATTGCTAACGCTAAGTTGTAGCAAAAAGGTAGACAGAATTAAAAGTCATGCTTTTGACACTTACTAGCTAGGTATATTCACGTAGCATACCTTTAAAATGAATTTGAAAGAATAAAATTCCTCAAATAACATAAAAAACCGCTTGTGTTGTCTAGCATTAAGTAAACTGAATGCACCCACTAAAAACAATTGATGACAAAACTTAATGATTTTCTGACGTAAAATTTGACGTTCGGTCAACCATTACTAACCTAAAAAAATTTGTCATGGAATAAAATTAGATTTTCCATTTAAGTAAGATACGGTCAACGAAAAAAATATCGTAACTAACACGTGTGTTAATTGGCGATTAATGATCTCGACAATTAACGCGGGAGCGTAGCGAACGCGTTAAAATGTCTCGATCATTAATCGCCCTCATTAACACACTTGATAGTTAAATAACTATTTTTTGTTCATAGATGATGATATTTTTTGAGATAAATTCATTTATATGACGTAACCTAGGCAACAAATCCAATAAAACAAAATTCCACAATTCTTGATTTATTATGTAAGATATTTCAAACGTCCGCCATTTTACTTTTTAAAAATACAACGTCCTACTTGTTTACTATCATTGTAAATCAAATTTTGTGTACTTTTCAAAAATATAAAAAAAATGTAATATGTTCCGTTTGAAATTTCAAAGTTGGTATCACGTACTTCAGAATCGGAAGTAGTACAACTTTTTTTGATATATCTTATTGCCCATATTGCCTATAGTAAATTTTCTTATTTGATGATAATCGCTATCTTGCTTAATAACGGAGATAATTGCTGGTTCATTCCCGCGTGATCACCCTGTATATATACTATTAGAACCATTTTTTAAAATCTCTGGTAAAAACAGTACAACTCCACTTATACTATATTGGTCGCTGGTGAATAATACGTTTCAACATAAGCCGTGTTCCTTCGGGTAGTGATTCGCAATCTAAATAATCAAAGTGATCATGATTACGAAGAAGTATGTTTTTTCGTTTCCTATTCGTTATCCCCACTTTCTCATTTTGTGATCACTAGACAACCTTCCCCTTTCCCTTCTGAATCATACTTTTTGTGTGATTCCACGGATTCATTACGAGCAAATTTAAAAACGGCTGATGACAATAGGTTTTCGAACGTAGAAATTTATCAATTTCGTCAAAGGAAATATGATTTTCCTACAAAAGCATGTAATGATCCACCATACTTTTGAAACAAAGAAAATATGTTACATAAAACATTTGTTTTAAGTAAACATACTTCATATGTTACCAAGAACATTTTTTTACTGCTATATAATCCATTTTTAATGTACTGACTATAATACTTGATAGTAGATTATTTATAAAATAAATTAAATTAGTTTGCATTGGTCTGCATATGACATTTGACGCTAGATGGTGTTTATATTATTCAAATTGTTTTCTTGATATAATTTTTAAATCGTGATTCCAAAGAATCACTATTAAGCTAATCAGGATTCATGAAATCACAATCACAGCCCGAAGGAACACGATTATAGACTTAAAAGACCACATACCTGACGGCCAAAACAAGCAAGCTTTACTTATACTGGAAAATTGGAAAATAATCTGACACGCAGTCTGTGCAAAAAGTATTTATTTTCTGGCCTGTTTCGACTGTTACCATCTATAATTGATCATTTCTAACCTTGAAGAAGACTGTAGTCATAGTCGAAACGTAGGCCAGCAAATAAATACTTTTTGCACAGACTGCGTGTGCGATTATTTTACAATTTTCCATTCTATTACCAGTCGATCATCGAATTCAGTCTTTTACTTATACTGTTATAACCACACTAAAGATAGTGAATTATTAGGTGCGTTCAATGAAGTTAGCACGCTAGCGCTAACGAAGTAGCAAAATAAAGTTAGCAAAACGGTTACTGAACGGCAATTGGTGCGAATATAAATTCAAATATTTGACTAAGATTATACTTTGTGAATTTTTAAATGCTTCATTCAACTTAGAATTAAAAACTGTTTTGGGAATAACAGAAAATTGATTCTCCATCTAAAAATTTTACAAAAAATTTACATTTACTTCAACATAACCACAAATGTCAAAACATATCTGCTTGTAATGTCAATATAAAATATAATTGTTATTTTTCGACAATATATAGCTAGCGTCTTCATTTAAAACGTGATTTATAAAACTCATTTTTGATTCCATTTTAAATTTGGTATCCTAGCAGCACTTAGCAGATCAAGCTAGCGAAATAATCGGTGCTAGCATTTTTCGCTAGCAAAGCATTAAATATGACGTCACTTATGACGTCATATACAATTCGCTAGCGTAGCACGCTGATTTGCTAACTTCATTGAACGCACCTATTGAATCTAGTAACACACTTTTTTTGACCAAAAATTGACTGACAAAAATACTCTTTCGCCCACGCACCAGAGATTATAATAATATTAAATTTGAAAGGTATACGAATTTCATGTATTATTATTAATAAAACCTTCAAATTCTCGTATATTTACAAATTTAATCATACGTGTTCGCAGTTTTCTTGAAAAAGATTGCAAATATAATTAACGAAGACCTTCATTGTACTGTAATTAGCAAATTAAATATCTAGGTTGCCAATATCTATAAAATTAATATAGCCTTCATATATCTTGCACAATAAATTAAGAATCTATCCTGTTTAATTATTATGTTCTACATAACGTAAACAACATAAATTTGTCTTTATGTCTTTTTACCAAATTGGGCACCGTTTTACTGGCACTCACATATCACATATGTTAGTGGAAAGTGCACTACTCGGAGACTTTAAAGATAATAAAAGAAAGTTTAAATGGTTAATAAAAAATGTTTAAACAATTTAGAAAATTAGTTAGTTAAAATTTCAAAGTATTATATTTTTGAAACATGGGAAAAGAATTTCATTTGAAGTTTTTTTATCTAAAATAATTAGGGAAGCAAGAAAATACGAAAGTAATTATAATTTTACATGTTGAAGTTCTATGTTCGTCAACACCGGTCACCACAGAATGACACTGAAAAACGGGTCACTCAAAAATCTTTTATTTAAATTTTTTTTGCATATTTGTAAACTAGGCTTAGGGGCTCACAAATCATGGTATTTGACATGGTGGTAGCGCTTCCGGTTTAACCGGAAGTAACATTAACTTTCATATTTCAAATGGGACACCTATGTATTTTTATATATTTGGAATCTTCGTAAAATTACGAATTCAAATAAATGCTTGAAGTGAATTTTTATTGAAGAAATAAATTAGAAAAACGAAAGAGAAAATTACGAATAATTAACCTGGTCAGCCATTCTGCTTTGTAAACAGATATCGGTAATGATAAAATATTTGTACCGTGCGGGCGCTTACCAGGCGTCACATCACGGGTACTCATTGCTGGCATGAAGAGTGCACCACAAAGGTCATTAATATTCGAAGTAATTTTTGGCGTCGGTTGGAATCGAACCCGGGTCCCCAGATTCGCGATCAAACACTCAGGCACACGGTCACAATATCCCAGATTAGCACAGCCAGCAATTGGTAATATGCCGTGATGATAATTGTATTTATATAACCTGGTAAGCCATTTCAAGTAAGCTGTAATAACAAATTGATAATTTTTACCTCTCGCTAAAAGAGGTATTGGATTCATGCTAAAAATCGCATATCCAGATTTTAATGAATAAGCACGTTTTAAGGTCCCTCCAATTCGATTTTAATACTTTTACGATGTCGGTGTGTGTGGATGTTGGAAGGACGATTTCTCAAAAACTATAATACTTAATATCGATTTAACTACATATTTCTCAATCGGACATTACTGGGAAGAGCTGAAAAAGTTTTGGTAATAATTGGACAACCGGAAGTAGCAGATACTTAAAAAAAAAATCTTCTAAATATTATTTTTTGAAATTTTTTATCTTGCTAGTATTAAAAATAAATAAAATAAATAAATAAATATTTCATCACGGCATATTACTCATTGCTGGGTGTGCCAATCTGCTTCGTACACAGGTATCGGTAATGATGGAATATTTGTACCGTGCGGGCGCTTACCAGGCGTCACCTCACGGGCACTCATTGCTGGCGTGGAGAGTGCGCCACAGGGGTCAATTAAAGAAGTGTAAATTCTCTATCTGATACATATAAATATTTTATTATATCTTTTATAGATTTAGAGATAAAGAAATATAAGGTATATAATAATCTATTGTAATAAATCTCACAGCCCAAATAATGTCATAGAAACCAATTCAAAATTAAAATGTTTGTAACTGACAGATAAATGTCAGTGTCAAAAATGAAGATTTTTTGTGGGAAGTACATACATTATATTATTTCTTATTGTATTAATAGTTAAATATTTAAAATTATAGGTATATTACATATAATACCCTTCAAAGTACTGTCAATCGCGACACTGAATTGGAAACATTTCAAAAAATTAGAAGAGTAGGACAAAATTTCTTCATAGAATGAATTTAAAATTAGAAAATCCAAATATAAAGAATAGATATAAGTAGAATTTTTAGTGTGGAGTGTAGGTATACAAGAAATGTTAAATACAACTCCATGTGGTTTATTTTCCTCGACAAGTAAATTCCACTCCTAGTGACAAATTAACCATGTTAACAACTTGAAATTTTGAATGAGACATTTTGACATTTGACATCTATGTACATAATTACTAATTGTCATTCTGACACGGGCCCCCATATCTGCTTGCCAAGGCCAACAATGTTGCACGACTGCTCGCGGCCTATACTTATGTAGCCAAAAACGGAAGTAGCGAGAGGTATTGTGTTGGCCACAACAGATTTTTTGTAACAAAATATGAAATCTAACAAAAATAACTTACTATTTAAACAATTATTTAATATTATCTCAACTGATTTCACAGCTTGTCTGATTTCATGCCCTAGCAGGTTAATCATTATGCATTATTTTCTCTTACGTTTTTGTAATTTATTTTTTCAATAAAAATGCACTTGAAATATATCGTTGAATTCGTAATTCTACGTATGCAATTATATAAGGTGTCGCATTTGAAATAGGAAAGTTAATGTCATTTCCGGTTAAAGCGAAAGCACTACCATCATGCCAAATACCTTGATTTGTGAGACCCTAACCCTAGTTTACAAATATGTAAAGAGAATTAAAAATAATTATAAATAAAAAAGTTATTTTGAGTGGCCCGTTTTTCAGTGTCACCTGTATATTAAATGTTAATATAAAAGATACGATAAAAATGAGAAGAAAGTGTGGGAAAACATTGGCTATTTTTACTTTTTCCGCTTCATTTGTGTTGTAAGAATTGCTACAGTTTGAATACCTTGAATGTTAAGTACAATTAAAAACAGTATTTTGCAATAATGCAGTATGCATTCAAATTAAAACTTGTGACACAGTACAGTGACCGCAAAAATGCATACTATGTCAAAATGGGAAGTAAATATAAACAATGAAGCAATGTTATTCTGTGCTGCAATTGTTAACAACGAATTCTAATATTTAAAACTCTTTCACTTACGGCAATATGGAAACTCCTTTCCAGTGATGGTGAAGTACTTTCCTGATCCTGAAGTAAGCTGTCCATGTATATGGTGTGACTGGGATATTTCATTTTCTGCTCCTAGAGCCGGAGACACGTCGGCGTGGTACCCCATGAGGGCGCAGCCTCCAGTGCTGGACCCTGCTCGACAGCTGAAGCATTTGCCTGAAGTGTAGTGTTGGTAGCTGGGACATTGGTGTGCTATAAATATATAAGGTTAATATAATTAATAATAAAAAAAATACCCCTAACCTAACTTTGGTTGATTTTCGTACCATACATTGGCACTACTAAGAATGTCCATGTTATACCAAATAATTTTATATTCCGTAAAAGGAATAGGGATTGATTTAGAAATAATTGTGAATTCATTAATATATACAGGTTGGTAATCGTTACAGCCGAACATAGGACTTTAACATGTAAAATCGGACTTCCCTAACTTCCTGCTTTCCTAATTATTTTAGGTAAAAAAGCTTCAAATAAAAGTTGTAGAGCATAAAATTCTGCATCTGAAACAATAAGCAAAATTTTGTATACCTTGTAACGGCAGAAATTAGGTATGAAAATGTCGAAAATCACCTCAAAAATAGCAATAGCCATGGAATTGAGACAAAATAAATAACAAATGTGTAACTGTTTATCTGTCATTGGGATAATTTATTTTTATTAGGTATTATTTCTAATTTTTGTTCCAGTTACAAATTATCTGTCTATTTAAATCGATATTTGTCACTTGAACAGAAATTACAAATAATAACAAAAATAAATTAACTTAGCTTGATAGATAAATCGTTAACATTTGTTAATTTTTTGTTTCAATTCCATGGCTATAGTTATTTTTGGGGTGATTTTCGACATTTTCATACCTAATTTCTGCAGTTACAAGGTATAAAAAATTAATTTTGCTTATTAATTCAGGTGTAGAATTGTATACCTTACAACTTTTATTTGAAGCATTTTTACCTAAAATAATTAGGGAAGCAGGAAATTACGAAGTCTGATTTTATATGTTAAAGTCCTATATTCGGCTGTTCTGGTCACCAGCCTGTATATGCGTTTCTTAATACTAGTATTTGTTCTTCTTTTTTAAATAAATAACACTAAATAATTTCTACAAGTTATATTTCACTTTATAAGGATTTTTGCAGGTTGATGACGTGCGTCTTCTACCTAATCATTTTCACTGTATCTATACTTCATTTCACGGAAGAAAATAGTAGGTGGTGCTTGAGAGTCGACCGTTTTTACATTCCTTAACCTTTTCACTGCGCATTTGTTTTACATAGCCCTTCGCTGTGTGCGCAATTTTCTACTGTGTTCCGTATATATACGTTCATAGCAGTTTACCGTACGCAACACACAAATAAAATGACGCAATAGGTGATAAAATCATAGAAAAACATTAAGATATTTAGATTTTATTACAAAAAAATAATTACATTAATGTCCAGAGCAGGAAAACGATAAACGTATATATACGTCCAGAGCAGCGAAAAGGTTAAATAAATTGATGAAACCAAACTTTGTCAATAATATTTTTTTTTATATGTAGAAATCTACAAGATCTGAATATTAAAAATTACTATAAAACATGGTTAAACATCACTTAATTCTGCAGATTTTATTTGATAATTTACAATTGACAAGTGTTATTTTTTTCGTTTTTGTGAACTAGGATTGCATCGTGACTAATCAAAGGGCAGAATTTATATCCTTATCCACAGGCGCCGACTTTTCTATTAGCCAGGTGGGAAAGATATATATATTTTTTTTAATAATAAAATTTATTATTGTTTTCATATATTTTTATATTTCATGAAATTTACATCTTATTATTAATAATTACAGAAAATTTAAATAAAATAGTTTAACACGATTGCGGATGACGTGTTGACATGTCATGCGCCTTCACTGTCTGAGGCGAGTGACGTATGTACACGTCAGGCACTAGTTTCAAAGAAACATACTTCCGCTCGGGAGTGAAACACCGTAAATTTCCATTCGCAGTGAATGTGTTAATTACCTACGAATCTTATATTTTTTATATTATTTTAAACATGTTACGCTATTTGAAATTGTGTTTAAAATCAAGCTCATTTTTAATTTTTGCATGGCAATTAAGTATAGCGACATGATTTAACCAGTACTGTATCATTATCGAATGTGAAATTAAGTGAAAATTGTTGATTTAGTGACCATCTATCGAATAAGTTCTAAATGAAATTTGACCAGTGATGCAAATGCCATAATTGAAATATTTTTAAATTAATGAGATCGAAGCAAAAGCGCTAAATTTTTTATAGGAGTAGGGGGGCCAAAACTTAGTTTCGCCCCTTCTATACTTTTTCATACTTAAATAACTATATTTCTACTAAAAGGATTTGGGAAGTTTTCTCTCTTGAAAAAAATGTTACATTACTCATTTGTTAACAGAATATTATTATTATTTATAAATCTGTAAGTGCAGTGTTGTATAATATTTCAAATATATGTATTTTAATTAATTATTTGAAATACTTAAAAATAAAAGTATTTTGTATTTTTAGTTCAAATACTTTTCAATAGTATTTTATATTTTACTTCATTAAAATACTATTAGTTATATGAAATACTAATTTCCAATATTTGAATTTTGTTTATTTTTTATTTGAAATACATTTTTGTATTTAAAATACACAAATATTTGAAATACATTTATGTATTTGAAATACAAACTTCCGTCCTATGTGGTTGTTTGTAATATAATATGAAATAATTCCCTAACTTTTTTTTGAAATTGTAGGAGTTTCATTTTAAAATAAATAAAAATATGTAATTATCTTATCAATTTTTAAATAATTAAAAGTAAAAGTATTTGAAATATGCATTGATCTATTTCAAATAATAAAAAAATAATTCTATTTTATCAAACATTTGAAATACTTTATATACTTTATTTTGTATTTGAAATACGTTTTTCTAGTATTTTATACAACACTGGTAAAGTGGTTACTTCAAATGTGTGTGTATGTGTGTGTGTGTGTGTGTGTGTGTGTGTGTGTGTATGTGTGTGTGTATGTGTGTGTGTGTGTATACATGGTTGTAATTATTGTACATTTAATTATTATTATAGTGTCAATTAAATTTGCGATTAGATTATTAATGATCGATTTTATAGTATGTGCTAGCCTTGAAATATCAATAAATAGTAATACACCGGATATAAAAATAAAATTATTCATTAAATTGACAAAATTAAAAGATAAACATTATGTTTAAGCTCAATAATTATCCTCAAACAATGTTATAAACATAAAATGTTGGAATAGTGTATGTAAGCAATAATTTAAACATACTTTTTTAAGATAATGACAACTTCGAATTGTTTTAGTTCAAGTGCATGACCACGAAATTATATTTTCCTACCTAACAGTCATTTGAGTGAAGTAACTTAATTAGAAACATCATATATGTATACCGTAAAAATTTCTACTTGCGTAACAAACCTTGAAATATACATGTACTTATATTTTCTTTATTAAGTTTTTACAAATACAGTCATAAGTTATAAATTTGTAATCATAATATACTAATAGTGAGAATGAAAATTTGAAGTGACATGAAGACATGATGATAATATGGTTAATGTGGAATGAAAAACATACCTATATAAGGACACTGGCTATTAATGCTGTCAATGAAGAGTTTGATGGCTCTAACATGATTGCACGCTACGAGAACTCTGGAGGCTTCTTCCAATCCATCCCTAGAAAAGAGACAAAAAAGTATGAGTTATAAACTAGGGTAATCTTAAAAAAAATTCGATGGCGCCCCACAAAACGTAATAATTGATTAAAAAAGGGATCTGGTGCCTACAGACAAAATAGGCCTTTTACCCTAATATCTCTTATTATCAATATTTCATCATTACCGTATCTGCGTACAAAGCAGATTGGCACACCCAACAATTGGTAATATGCCGTGATAATATATTTATTTATTTTATTTATAAATAAATTGACAATCTGAAACAATTCAGTTCTATGTATTTTGTACAAATTTTATACAGAAAGTTTCTTGCACAAGATTCTATATTTCCAGTGCATTACCTTCCATCAGTTCTATGTATTTAGTACAAAAGAAACGTTTATCTTTAATGAAATCTTTGATTTTTAGAGTATTTGCCGTTTTTCGAATAAAAATCCTCAAAACAAATGAAAATATTTAAATAAATTTTTCTATTTCGGTGTTCTTATGTTTCTATAAACGCACTGTTTTGTACTGCAAACACGACGTTTAGAAGATCTATAAGCGTACTATTTTTGGCGCCTTTCATGTTCTAGAGTTGGTAGTCATGCTTTCATAACTGACAGATGACAGGTAACCTCAAAATGGTAAGTTGTTGATAATATTTCAACATATTACTTTTAATTATGGATTTTTATACTTTTTTTATGTGATAGGACTAGAAAGAAATATAAGATTAAATTCACAACCAGAATCATAAATACAATACACTTTGCAATACACTAATTAATCAACAGTTGACAAAATATGAAATTTCAATTGTTAGCGAGAAGCGTTACTAACATAAACATAACTAACAAAAAAATACCTAGTCATAATTTGACGTCGCAATTTAAATAAATTTAATCGTAAAATTACCTCAATAGAAAAAATAGTATAAAAAACACGTATCATAAGGCCTGTTGACGCACTCGTCCTTTGTAAAACTCGCCTAACGGCTCGTTTTCCAAACTTGGATTCGTACGTTAACAGATTGCCTTATGATACTTGTGTTTTAATGTACTATTCTATTGTATTTTTTGAAACGGGAATATTTTACTATAATCAGTTGAAATTTGCAAAATAAATTGTTGCTAATCAAATTAACAAAAAAAATAAAAAAATAAAAAAGAGACTTCCAAACTTCTCTTTAATTTATAGAATCGGGAGTGTACCGATCATTTTTTTTAATCATTTACTACCACTGTAGAAAGATGCACCAAAATATTTTTGAGCAACCTCCCTATTACTACTTCGGATTGTCATTTATGAAGATGATTTCTGAAATCCAAATGAAGCATTGAATATAGCTAAAATCTCGGATAAAACAAAAACGTTGAATGATTTAATTATGGTAGATATAGGTACCTAATCTCTGTAAAAAATTACGCAAAATTTCAGTATTGAAAATTATTATTGAAAAAACAGTACCTATAGAGAACTTGTCTTTTTCAGTGTAATGGGGTACAACAATGGTCAGTAAAAACAAATAATTGCAAGTTAGAATAAAAAAGACAAATTTGGAAACAAGAATTAAAATCAACACTGTTCGTATAATTTAAAAAACAAAATACAAATAAATTGGACATCATTATTGTTTCCTGTTTATCACACAGATAACGCTGTAAGAATTTGTAAATGCGATTAGGGATATCTGTATCACATCTACTAAATTTAAAATTTGTATTGTACTTCATTTCACGTAAGAAAATAGCGTTGATTTAAATAGGGATATAAATTCTACTCCTTTGATTGGTCAGAATGCAAACTTAGTTCGCAAACACGATACAAATATCACCTGTCAGTTGTCAGTTATAATTTTTAATATTCAGGCCTTAGGCCTTGTACATTTTTACGGAGAAAAATATTTATTGTTGACGAAGTTTGTTTTAACGAATTTAAATTATTTGTTTAATGCATGTAAAAACGGCCGGCTCTCAAGTTTTCTTACGCAAGATGAAGTATAATTACAAAACTTGAATAAAATAAAATAACACCTTAAAACTTAATTCAAGTAAGACGAATCTTCAGAAAAATATAGGGTTAGGTGTGCAGCGTCATAATGTTTCTACATCGCCTTCACGCCTTCTTCATTTCTTGTTTCGTTTAGTTTTCTAACGTTCAAATCTTGATCATGAAGTTAGCACAGATAAACTTCGCGCGCTCACAATTAAAAAAGTACACTCCGCAGTACAAATTTTAAATAAAAAATACTATCAATAAATCTACCTATACTGGTTTAGTAAATAATTTTCATCTATATTTTGTACTCCGGAGTACCGGAGTGTACTTTTTAAATTGTGAACGCGCGAAGTTTATCTGCGCCAACTTCATGGTCAAGATTTGAACGTTAAAAAACTGAACGAAACTGAAACATAAAAGGAACGGGGCGATGTATGAACATTAGGACGATACGTGTGTTCCTAAAAAGTAGAATACCCCATTATAAAATAATTTTATATATAGTGATATAGTATATTGTAAATAAATTTGAATTTACTATTTGTATTATTGTATTTTCGAATATCTCATATAAACTTAAAAATACTGTAAAAAGTGTTACCTGATTAATGTCAGAGGAACTAAAGGAGTTTGTGTGATGTCACAGCCTGGCTGCTCTTTACCATTATTGGGGTAGAAATCCAAATGTCCACAAGGTTGAGACATACCATAACCTACAATATTCCAAACATAAACACATTTATATTCTTATTTACTTTACAGTATATACAAATCAATAATAATGTTTATGTGAATAAGCAAAGTGAGTGTATTTTGTATCATTAAATTATAATATGAACGAACTATTTAGTCATCTTGCTCAGCTGTTTGTTGATATCGATTATTACATGATACGAAATATCTTCTATTTTACGAATTGAATTTGAGAAAGTTAGAAATGCGATTGCGCATTTCCTTTGATAGAGTTATTTTGTTATTAGAAAAATTAAACTATTCTCTATTTATAAGAAGTTCAGGAAATTAATAACCATAATTTAACAACAGAAGTCTATAATTAAACACTTATTTTTCGGCACGTACTCAAGAAGAAAGTAATATTTTGACCATAATTAATCATTACTTCCTTTCAACAACATTCTAACTTTTTGTAATTAAGTATATCTAAACACATACAATTTTAATATTTTAAGTTTTCTTTTTGAAAAAAAATATAATTAATTTTCTTTTAAAATACCTCTAAAATAAGTTAATTGGCAATAATAACACCTATAATAATAGCGTACAATTTAGAAAATTAAATGATTATAAATTAAAGTTAGGACAATTTCTTTCTTCGGTAACATTGGTGCATAGTATATTCAAATCAGAGAAAACATTTTTAACAAAAAAAAAAAAAAATATATTTAATCTGGTGTCGTTAAGGTAGGGTAAATATTACCCCAAGGTTATTCAAACTGCTGTATTGTTTCTCTATGTATAAACTCTTCAGTTTATAGCTTCTTATACCTTTCAATTACTGTACTATACGCGTCTGTGGGTTGTCAATAAATGTTTATATTCCATTTAGTGAGTCTAGCATTTGTTTAAAGTGACCTAAGGTAATATATACCGTTAATGTTACACTTTTTATATTTCTTGGGTATGTTACTGTCAATATTAGACATGAAAAAAGAGTTAACGGTTATTTTTAGATATTTTACGAACAAGAACGAGAAAGACTTTCTGGAAAGATGTTGATAATATTGAAAAATACGAGTATGTACAGTAAAATTTTTGAAAGATGTCCGATCAAGGGCACCTGTATCACGAACGAATTAACAAATAGGCATACATTTATCTCTTTCTTTTGCAAAGGCTGTAAGAGTGTGTGATAAGGATGGATGTAACACGCTTGTCTTTCAAAAATTCATATTGTTTCGACTAAGTTAGGACATTCCATTTATAAACGATGCTCGTTGTTGATAATACTTTCACTGTAACGTATGTTTATTTATTAATTCAGATACATTACCTGGATTCACAGCCGTACGTATAACGTTATATTCTGTCAGAGTCACTGACACTGACATTGTGTCAGTATCTTATTTTTAACATATTTGGTTTTAAATTTGCTTATGAACTTACTAGTTGACTTATTTTTGAATTTTGAATGCTTTTCCTGTAATATATATTTTTATAATAATAAAATAACAGTAGTATCTTACGTACCCTCATAAAAACTAAGCAAACGACACTACTGAATTTGTCATGATCGGACATCTTTCAAAAATTTTACTGTACATGGTACACAAATAAATATACGGCGTCGATGTACCAGAATTAAAAGTTGTTCTTAGTTTATTCTATATTGTCTAAAGTGTGCAAAGTATATTTCATTAGATCTGTCAACCATAGTATTTAAAAACTGTCAAGAAAATTAATACCTTCGTATATAAGTCAATGCCTTTATATTCAACATTTTTGTAAATTTAGTGCTTAAATATTCGATAAGTGCAAAGTCTTGTCAAATATAGGTACAGATAATAAAATCATGTTTGTTTCATTTTGTTGTCTTAAGGTCAAAGAGTTCATATTACATTGTTTTAATATAGAAAAATATTAGTAATACATTTATGTGATTTTTACCTCCCGCTACCCTTGGTAAGGGAGGTATAGGGATCGTGCTAAAAGTCGCATTTCGAGATTTGGTAAATGCGTACGTTTTACGGTCCCTAGAATACAATTTTAACATTTTCCCGATGATGTCTGTGAGTATGTGTGTGTGTGGATCCTCTTTACGCTCTAACTCAAATACTATCGTTGAGAAAATTTTGAAAACTTGTATTTCTTCCTAAAAATTCCATTAGATTTTGGAGTAAATCAGATAACCAGAAATGGCACTTTACTGGAAGCTCAAAATAGTTTTTCTTCGAAAAACAGCTTTAAATGTTATTTTTTCGAGATTTGTTATTATAAAAATTAAAATATTTTAAATTTTCCACAGGTTTGCATTAATACTTTTTGTATATATTTTATGGATAAATTTATAAAATTATCTATAGTTTTAATCCCGGAGTCTACGTTTTAAACACAACTTATACACATGGTTACACAGTTCAAATCTCAAATGTTTGTAACTGACAGATATATGTCACAACAATAATTATATGGAAAGGAGCTTAATACAGTTTTCAGCATAAATAATATGTAAATATATAGGTAAGATAATAAAAACATATATCATCACAGCATATACCTAACCCATTACTGGGTGAGCCAGTCTACTTTGTACACAGATGTCGGTAATAATGATGACATATTTGTACCGTGCGGGTGTTTACCAGGCGTAACATCTGGGATCAAATATTTAAGAATTTTAAATGGCACAAAATTGACTCCTTTGGTGTACTCTCCACGCCAGCAATGAATATAGGTAAGTATATAAATAAAATAAATATATCATCACGACATATTACCCATTGCTGGGTGTGCCAATCTGCTTGGTACATAGATTTTGGTAACGATGATATATTTGTATCGTGCGGGCATTTACCAGATGTCACCTCACGAGCACTTATTGCTGGCGTGAAGAGTGCACCACAAGGGTCCTTTTTCGTGTCATTTAAAATTCGAAATATTTGGCGTCGGTCGGGATTGAACCAGGTATTTAAATTTAATTTAATTTTAAGTATTTACATAAATAGAAATTAAATCTAGAAGTGTGATTTTTGCTTTCGGGAACGTTACGCTTTTGTACGTCTCTTGTTTCTAATTCCATGACTAATACCTTTGAATATATAATACATATAAGAATGGCAACGTAATGTATTTAGATTAAATATTTCGAGAGAAGGTGCCATCTATCCCTCCCTATACGAATTATTTCTGAGTTAGTTTAAAAAATACATAATAGGTGGATGTTGCACAGTATTGCCACGTAGCTAGAACAGCAAGTTAAGATTTTATAAAGATTTTTAAGTTTGCTACTGTAAAACAAGTATACATGTACATTGAAGATTCAAAATATATTATCTGGTTATTATGAAACAATATTTTTGAATTATTGATTATTGAATACCTCTAACAAATAGTATCTGGCAATGCTGTCAGCACGATTTACCGTAGTTCATAGTTTTATGGTAGGAGTCACTAGCTATCTATAATAATTTTGCGAATAAAAAGAGACAGATATAGTATGTTGCTAGGCCATATGCGTTGCCATTCTTATATGTATTATATATTCAAAGCTAATACTATTAAATTGTAATTCCGTGAATTTCCAAATTTTATTTCTGCAGGTTATGAAGTAGTTCATCATTACCGATATCTGCGTACAAATCAGATTGGCACACCCAACAATGGGTAATATGCCGTGATGATATATTTAATTTTTATATATATTTAGATATTATTTTAAAACATCATTAAATATAAAATTTTAATTTAGGGAGGACATTTTCATCGCAAAAGAGGACAGAGGAAAATATTGGGCAAAAGAGGACTGTCCAAGGGGACGGGTGATAACCCTAGGAGAACTCTATTCAACAACAGAATATTGTAAAAATCAATAGTTTTCAAAAATAAAAAAGTAGGGTTAGCGTATTTTAGAGTACCTTGTACATTATGAAAACTGAACGAAGTATACTCACTGTTACCATTAATCTCTAACGCGCTGTGTTACAACACCTTACAAAAAGTGAAAATGATGTCGAAAAAGAAAGTCCCGTTGCTAAAATCTGTTCTGCGGAGGTCAGTGCTAGGCCAGCGATTAGATGGAATTACGCTCGGCAATGTCAAGTTCGAGTTGCCTTGCCTTGCGCCAAAGTCAAAAGTGAAAACGAAAACGGAACCGTAATCACGGGTTACGAAGTTACGATACGGCATAGCGTTTACTATGTTTACATGCAGTTTTCAAATCAGTTTTAGTTTAAAAATCGATAGCGGAGAAAGATTGACTTGAACCAGGGAGTATTTAATGCTCTGAAGAGGAGGGTCGGAGGGTATACTCGTCTAATACAAAGTTACACCACTGGCATTTAAAATTTAAAGTTAGTTTTATTCAATTAGACAAATAAATTGATGTAAATTTCAATTGAATATTTTACTTTATAGCTCAGTTGATACTATTGATAGAGTATTCCACTAGAGAACTAGAGACTATATAGCAGCATTTTTCAACAGCCGGTCTGCGGAAAAATTTCATCGGTTTGCAGAAGAATATCTGACGCACTGATTTTATTTATTTATAAATATTTATAATCTAAAATGACTTTATTGATTTTCAAAATATTCTCCATGAAGATCAATACACTTTTGCATGTGTGTGAACCAATTTTCGAAGTACTTTTTCCACTCCGATTGAGCTATCTCCAAAACATGCATTTTGAACGCATCAACCGCTTCTTCAGGTGTCGAAAATCGTTCACCTCGCAATTTGTTTTTGATGTATGGGAATAAAAAGAAGTTATTGGATACCAAATCAGGACTATACGACGGATGACTTATCAAATCGACATTTTGAGCCCTCAAAAAGTCACTTGTTCGAGCCGATGTGTGAGAGATCACATTGTTGTGGTGGAGAATGATCCGTCTTCGGTGGTTAGTTTTCCTTATTTCTGCTAAGACTTGTGGCAAACAAATAATTGTGTACCATTTAGAATTGACCATTCTACGTTGCACCAATGGTACGGTTGAGACATGTCCAATTTTTCCGATAAAACAAGCGACCATTAGCTTCGAAGTGCTTCGAGCACGAACGATTTTTGTTGGGTTTGGTTCGCCTTCGAAGACCCATACAGTCGACTGCTGTTTACTTTCAGGCTTATATGCGTAGATTCATGATTCGTCACCTGTCACGATGTCACACACATGTTTTGAAGCACCGCGATCGATTTTTTTGAGCATTTCTTGCGACCAATTGACACGAGCTTGTTTTGAGCGATTGTCAAATTATTTGGGATCCAACACGAACAAATCTTTTTTACGGCCAAATGTTCATGCAATATTGAATGTATGCTGGTCCCACTAATGTCCAAGGATACCTCAATCTTATTATAACTCACATGATGATTTTGCAATATCAGTTCACGCACCGCATCAATGTTTTTCGGAACAACAACCGATTTTGGACGACCTTCACGAAATTCGTCCTAGAGCGAACTACGGCCACGATTGAATTCGGTAAACCATCGATAAACACTGGTCCTTGATGGTGTTTCATGGCCAAAAATCAAAATAAATTCATCGATGTACTGTTGTTGAGTTAATCCACGTCGAAAGTTGTATAAAATAATCGCACGAAAATGTTTACGATTTAATTCCATTTTTTGGCCGATATGAATTTTTCAAATTATTGTAAACAATATAAATAGCACTCATACGTCAAAACGTTCTGAGTACGTATACCGTCAAAAATGTCAAACTTTACGATAGAGACGTCAGTTGCCAGATGGCAGCACTAGTGGTTATTCAATCCCAAAATATAAAAGGCAACCCTCGTACTGGATAAAAGTTGGGAAATTTAAAATTATATATAAACAAATTTTGCAATAAAGAGAAAACTTAAAGTTTTTCGACAATGTCGATCATAAAAAAAACAAATTAAGAAAGCGCCTGTCCGTAGATTCATCCGTTCTAGCTCAAAGGTGGGTAAACTACGGCTCGCAACGTAATTTTGTACGGCCCGCGTTACATTGTTTTGACAGTTTGTTTAATTTTTAATACCAATATTTATTTTTTTTTAAACATCATTTTCCCTGAACTTTCGTATCTATTAAATGTCAATTTGTGTGTTATATTAACAAGACTTTTATTTTTTCTTTGGGAGACCTTTTCTTAGCCACATGCGGCCCGCTAGTCTTGTTATAAACATTTATGCGGCCCGCTGGACAAGATACAAACATTCAAGTGGCTCGCGGGCAAGCCCACCCCTGTTCTAGTTTGACGAATTTGGAATCTAATATTGATTTGAATTATTTATTGAACTTGATGTTTTACTTTTTGTAATTAATATTGTGTCCGTAAAAGTCATTTTGTGATTTTGATATAAATAATAATGATAATATGTGTACGTATTTAAAAGACAGGTATACCTGACCTACTAACTGACATATTTATGTAGTTAAAATGTTACTATTAGAAGATAAACATAATTTAGTAGTAACGTATGTAAAATTATACGAAATTTAACCAGTCCAGTAGGATGCTTAGATTTTGTAACTCCGTTGGTAGAGCATTCTACTAGACGTAGAAATGTTCTTAGTTCGAGTCCCGGTAAAGTCCACAAATTTTCCATAAAAATGTTTTTTCAGTACTGTCTCCCTTTACTCATTTTCTAGTATTCAGACTTTTTTAGAAATTGCCAAACTTTCAATTTAAACTAAACGTGATAAGTTATCAGATAAATGTCACAGTGACTTGGCAACTAAAAATTAACAATCGTTCATCTTTTGTTTCATGGCTAAGGTAGATAACATCCTAAATTATCCGTCTATATGTATTGTCTATTTAACACGTTAGCTACCACGTGGTTCGTGAATGACCCACACGTTTTGATATGCTCCGGCCTGAGCGTATTTTTACTAGTGCTGTAAGGATTCGACAAAACTTGGATCCGAGTACCCGAATTTCAAAATATCCGTTTCCTCGGATATCCGATGTTCGGATACTAAAGCGGATATCCGTAAATTTAATTAAATGTTACCCAACACGGCCAAATAGAAATTCCGGAATGAAGGGCGACATTAACTCACCATGGCCAGATAGTCTAGATATTTTCAATCTCGGCGGAGGGTTGCTTAAACCCACCACGGCACTTTACGTGTTAATATGACATATTCATATTCAATCTCTTAGATCTGATACTAAAATCCGTTTCCAAGATTTGATATTCGAATCCGGATTCAAGATCCGATACTCAGATTCGGATTAAAAATCTGGTATTCAGATCCGGATCCAAAATCCGGTACTGAGATTTGGATACGAGATTCGGATACTTTAACATTCAATTATCCGGATATTTTTGGATCCGAAACCGAAACTACCCGGATCCCACCACTAATTTTTACTTCATTTCTCCCAGCCCCGTCATATTATATTTCGGCACAATGCATGAAGTAGAATAACTTTAATATTCATATCAGTCCGTTTAGTTTAATTAATTTGTTATATTTTTTCATAACTTTTTAGTTATTGTAGTAATTATTATTATAACTTTGGTGTTTGTGGAGATATCAATGTTTTTTATTTTAAATAAAGCTTTGTAGAAAACGTATTTCCCGCGGGCAACTCTAAATTAGTGCTGTGAGGATCCGACAAAACTTGGATCCGAGAACCCGGATTTCAAAATATCCGGATCCTCGGATATCCGACGTTCGGATATTGAATCGGATATCCGAAAATTTAATTCGAATTTGGATCCGGATCCGAATTCGGATCCGGATCTTGATTTAGATCCGGATCCTGATATGGGTCCGGATCCTGATATGGATCCGGATTTGGATCCGAATTCTGATTTGGATCCGGATTCGAAATTTTGTTTACGGATCCGGATCCGAATTCGATGTTTTTTCTTCGGATCCGGATCCGAATTTTAATTCTGGATCCGATTCTTCATTTTGAATGTGAAGTCTAACATCTGGAATTGTGTTTTAATTCAAACCGTTAAAGTGGGCCTGTTTATCTTTACAGCGATCTGTAAATACCAGTACACAGTATGTGCAAATGTAAAGAAAAAAGAAATTTGAGAAACAATGGCCAAAGGTTCGTTGCAGGTAGCGAAATACCTATCGTGCACGTGTTTCATATAAAAGGGGTTGTTTTTGTTATTTATAGTTCTGTGGAATCGAAGAAGTTCCTTCTTAGCGGATGCTAAAAGTTGTCCAACAGAAATTTATATCTGCCAACTATTAATTAACTACATCAAACAAAAATGTTTTGTGGACTATCATCAGATTTATTTGGTTTTGGTTTTGATGAGACCCGATGCTAATATTGAAATGTAAGGTTCCATACTGAGAATATTCGAATCCGAGAGCCGATCCGGATACTGGAATTCCATATCTCATACTTATATTCGAATATCAAATCCGTTCCCAAGATTCGATATTCGGATCCGGATTCAAGATCCTTTACTCAGATTCGGTTCCAAACTCCAATACTCAGATTCGGATCCAAAATCCGATACTGAGATCCGGATCCAAAATCCGATACTCAGATCCGGATCCAAAATCCGATACTCAGATCCGGATCCAAAATCCGATACTCAGATCCGGATCCAAAATCCGATACTGAGATTTGGATCCGAGATCCGGATAGTTCAATATTCAATTATCCGGATAATTTTGGATCCGAAATCGAAACTATCCGGATCCCACCACTACTCTAAATTGTAGAGGGTACTAACGGTCACTTCCTTCGGCCGCATGCGCGTGCCTAGCCCCAGACCCAGACTGTGACTGCGGCACAGAGAGTACACAGACGTGCGCATAACCTCCACGTATTGCTCCGCTATTTTTTTTCTGTTATTTTAATATAAACCAATATTTTATATTTGTGTCACTTATTATTGTTTATTATTATCACCGTTTGTGTTGTTATTTCTTGTGTGCTTCCCCTTTTTATATTACTCGTAAACTTTATGTGAAATAAAAATCATATTTCATCGTGCATGTGACTTTTCTTAGTTGCTCCGTTCGAATCCATTAAAAATATAAGGACCCCATATTGTAAACCTTATAACTTGCTGTTTCCACCGACCCGCTGTGTTATTTATATTATATAAGAGAGTCGTGGGTCAAGCGCAGACCACGTGGCCTTGCAAGATTTAAGGAATAATTGTACGGATGTAGGTAGCTAACGTGTTAAGTGACTCTTTACATTTAAGTGTTAGCGTGCATCCAAGTATTAATCTAAAAAGGGAGAATGAAGGAAAAAAAAACTAAAACCGTATTCAAAACAACTGCATATAAACTTAGTAATTATGCAAAGAGAGCCAAGAGTCAAGTTGATGTTGATTGTAGAAGTACATGTTTGGCTCAGCGTGTGCTCGTGCATATTATTAACCAAAACCGAAAATCAAGTGGTGTGAAATGAAAAGCTATGCGAGTAATGATGAAAGTGCTTCAAGGCAGGTTTCTTTCCACTTACAAGATTATCTGTAATTTCGTCTAATACCTGCTTGTTTTTGATAATAAGCTTAAATGGCATAAAATTAGATAAAATGCTTTCTTTAAAATGGTATTTTTAGTTCAGCGTTTAATCTGCAATCATGGCAATCCTACAATCAGACAATGTATAATTTTAACAAACAAGATTGATTATAAAATTTAAAATTACTCCTAACCTTAAAATTAAGTGAAAATAAAAACTAAATGTCGAGAACAATTTTCTTATCTGCAGTACTAAATTTTACGTGAAACTCAAAAGAAAAATTAGGATTACTCAACATGTCGACCATGTCAGAGGTGCTAACGCTTGTTCTCAGAGTAGTTAAGATTACTCAACTTCTAAATCACTCTCTGAGAAAAGAACTTTATGACCTCTGGTTTGGTTGATATGTTGAATAATCCTAATTTCTCTTCGATCGTACAAGCGCTGTTTTGGCTTATGCTGTCAAAACAGTTAAATATACAGGATGTTTAAAAGGGGTATTTTTTGAGGTATAGTTTTGACCACAATGTGTAAAAAAGCTTAATCAACATAGGTCTGTTCAACTGTTTCAAAAAAAAAAAAAATCGAAAAAAACTGATAAAGATAGTGATCGAACAAAGTTTTGTCTGTCTGTAAATAGGCAAAAGAAAAACAATAAAATTTTATATGAAACATTTTTCTCAATTCATAATAGTTTTTGACATAACATAGGTAAATCCCGTAAAAACTCATTTTTCACTCCCTTATATCTCAGAAACTATTGAAGATGGATGACTGTTGATTAAGGTTTTTTTATTCATTTAGGTCAGTACTATATGCCCTTAAAAATATTACCCTTTTTTAACACCCTGCATATCTAAAAAATGTATGGAAGTATTGGGCTGTTGAAAGATTTTTACATGCTTTCTAAATATTAAATTTAAAAAGGTATTCTTTAATTAGCCTCAAAACTGAAAATATTTCGAAATATTTATTAGATAATTTACAACTAATTTTTGAAATTTCAATAATATTTTGAAAAAGTCATGTGATCTGAAACAGAATGTGACGTCAAAGTACATAGAGCTTAACATTTATGTCAAACTATCTCCTAGTTTTATTTTTATAATAACGTAGGGTGATGGACAAACTGTTTTCCTATTGGCTGTGAATGACGTAATATATGTACTAGGACGTCAGAGGAGTGGGGGGTTGTTTTTCATGACTATTTTTGGCACTAATTTTTTTATTTGATTATTTACGAAAATAACAAATTATTAAAAAAATATATTACTAAGAAATACATTGCATAAACTTTTATTTAAAATACTTTTCAAAAAATGTGAATTCGGGCTCATTATTGAACATAAAAAGTTCGTAATATTATTCGGTTCAAGTTGTGTATTAAAAAAAAAACCTAACTCGGAGTAGGCTGTGAGTAAAGTAACATACGTCTTAATTTAAAAGTATTTAAATAAATGTTAATTTGACACGAGATATTGTCAAAAATGTTATCTAAAGAAATCAATTTTTTTTTTCTTGAATGTTATTTTAGAAATGGAAATAAATTAGAAAACGGTGAATGACAAATATTGTCTCCTCCTTTATTATCTTTTCTCTTTAAAATTACAGTTCAAAATCAATTTCGACCTTAATTTTTGAATTGAAATCTCTGTTCATAGCCTACTCCGAGTTAGGTTTTTTTTAACACTGTACATAAGGAGATGTGATCGTATTTTTGTATTATAATATAAAAATGCATTTGCGTGAAACCGGGACGAAGTTCTCTTCTTTTTTACCAAGCATGAAGCAGTAATTCCATTTGTTTCACTGATAATTTTTACTTATAATCCGTTATGCTTTCCCTAAAGGAACATTATAAATGTTTAAACATAGTAATCATATCATTTAACAATGACTTTGCATTATTAAAGGTCATAAGAGTAATATTTGTATTCGTACATTACAATAGTTTTCGTTTTCACAACACTTGATCGTTCAGTTATGGGTGTGTTATGAGTAAGCGTGAATAGCAGATGAAAGTGCATTTACCCCAGTCAAACATACCCAGCAGGAATATACTCTTCCCGTCCGTGTGGATCACGTCAACCAGGTCAGCATCCGTCGTATCTAGGCGCACGTGGTTTGGCATACCCTAAAACAGACAAACAACACTAACATTGCAGGTGTTAACAATTGCTTGAATTCTCAGTGGTACAGAATTTAATTTCTTACACCACCGATGTTTCAGTACACCTTGTGTGGGTGTAATAATTCAAAAACAATATATGAACAACAATAATATGGTATTGGAACTTGTCAGTGTCATAATGCCCATGTTATTGTCGCTGCAGCAGTGAATCTGCTACTTTTACCTTCTGTCACCTAAGGTAAGGAAGATATTAGGTGCGTTCAATGAAGTTAGCAAATCAGCGTGCTACGCTAGCGAATTGTATATGACGTCATAAGTGACGTCATATTTAATGCTTTGCTAGCGAAAAATGCTAGCACCGATTATTTCGCTAGCTTGATCTGCTAAGTGCTGCTAGGATACCAAATTTAAAATGGAATCAAAAATGAGTTTTATAAATCACATTTTAAATGAAGACGCTAGCTATATATTGTCGAAAAATAACAATTATATTTTATATTGACATTACAAGCAGATATGTTTTGACATTTGTGGTTATGTTGAAGCACCTACTAGGTGCGTTCAATGAAGTTAGCAAGCTAGCGCTAACGAAGTAGCAAAATAAAGTTAGCAAAACGTTTACTGAACGGCAATTGGTGCGAATATAAATTCAAATATTTGACTAAGATTATACTTTGTGAATTTTTAAATGCTTCATTCAACTTGGAATTAAAAACTGTTTTGGGAATAACAGAAAATTAATTCTCCATCTAAAAATTTTACAAAAAAATTACATTTACTTCAACATAACCACAAATGTCAAAACATATCTGCTTGTAATGTCATTATAAAATATAATTGTTATTTTTCGACAATGTATAGCTAGCGTCTTCATTTAAAACGTGATTTATAAAACTCATTTTTGATTCCATTTTAAATTTGGTATCCTAGCAGCACTTAGCAGATCAAGCTAGCGAAATAATCGGTGCTAGCATTTTTCGCTAGCAAAGCATTAAATATGACGTCACTTATGACGTCATATACAATTCGCTAGCGTAGCATGCTGATTTGCTAACTTCATTGAACGCACCTATTGTCTTTGGTCAAAAAATTTGATGGTGAGTCTCTAGAATACGATTTTACTATTTTTACGATGAAGTTTGTATGTATGTGTGTCTATGTGAGTATTCCAAAAATTATAAGTTCTTCGTATTCCACAAGTTTACATTCAAAAGAAGAGGTGATTGATTTGGGTTATAATTAGTCAACCGGGAGTATCCTTATTTGAAGAGTTTAACAGTTTTTCTTGAAAAAACCGATTTAAATATCATTTTTTGACATTTTATGTTATTATAAATATTAAAGAATATTATATTTTCTATAAGGTTTGATTGCATTTTATACTTCATATTAAATGGATATAGAGTTAAAAAATGACAAAGAAATTAAATTTCATAAACCAACCATGGAAACAGCCACTATATTAAGATAGATTGACAGATGTCAGTGTAAAATGTAATTTACATAGTACGTTTGTATTATAATTTTACTGGAAATGTAGAATCTTTGCAAGAAACTGTCTGTAAAGAATTTGTACAAAATATACAGAACTAAGGAAAGGTACTGAACTGGAAATATAGAATCTTTTGCAAGAAACTTTCTGTATGGAATTTGTTAATTTGTACAAAATACATACAACGGACGGAAGGTAATGTGCTGGCCACATCAATTTTTACTTATCGCTAAGAGAGGTATTGGAATCATGCTAATAGTCGCATATCCAGATTTTAGTGAATAAGCACGTTCTAGGTCCCTAGACTCGGATAATAACATTTTTACGATGATGTGTGTGTGTGTGAGGTTGTTGGAGGTACGATTTCTCAAATTCTATAAGACTAAAGACCTGTGTAACTACGGATTCCTCAACCTAACAGTAATGGGAAGAGTTGAATATGGTAATAATTGGACAACCGGAAGTAGTAGTATTTTAACAAAAATCTTCTAAATATTATTTTTTGATTGTTTATTATTACAAATATTAAAAAACAAAATTATCTATCCGACACATGTAATTTTTTTATTATACCTTCTATAGATTTAAAGGTATAGATATATAATCTATAAAATCTCACAGCCTGCTCACAGCCCAAACATCTTCATGGTAACTACTTGAAAAATTAAAATGTCTGTAATTGACAGATAAATGACACCAATATCAGTGTCAAAAATTCAGATGTAGTACTGAAGGCTATTTCTGGGAACGATATTCAATATTTATTATTGTATTATTAATTATATATTTAAAATTATAGGCATAATACATGAACCCTTCAGAAATAACGCCAATCCAATGAATTGGAAAAACCTCGAACATTTAGAAGAAATTGAGAAAATTTGCTCATAGAATGAATTTAAAATTATAGAAAATACGTAAATATAAAGATTAGGTGTAATTAGAATTTTTTGTGTGTACAAGAAATGTTAAATACAATACTTATATATACCACAATGGAAAGGGTGCGAGAGGTATTGTGAGGGCCACAACAGATTTTTTTGCCTTGTTAAACAAATACAAATAACTATTATACGAGGAAAATCAACTGTAATGAAGTGTATTTATTTCTGATGTAACAATGAAGGTGAATGTATTTTCATAGTTAAAGTAAGGTTAATTTCATATAACTGAACATTTATAAATTATTTACGATTCAATCGATATTGGAAGAAGATACGTTTTTATAATATTCCTACATAAAATAAAATCATAAATAACATTCAGACATACAAGGTGGTGACCGGCACAGCCAAACATAGGACTTTAACATGTAAAATCAGACTCCTAATTTCCTGTTTCCCTTATTATTTTAGGTAAAAAAGCTTCAAATAAAAGTTGTAGGGCATAAAATACATCTGAATCAATAAGCAAAATTTGTATGCCTTGTAACAACAGAAGTTAGGTATGAAAATGTCGAAAATCACCTCAAAAATAGCAATAGCTATGAAATTGAGACAAAATAAATAACAAATGACTTACGGTTTATCTGTCATCTAAGGGTATTTTTTTTTTGGGAATTATTTCTACTTTCTGTTCCAGTTAACAATTATCTGTTAATTTAAATTGATATTTGTTCATTTGAACAGAAATTACAAATAATAATAAAAATAAATTAACCTAGCTTGACAGATAAATCGTTAACGTTTGTTATTTATTTTGTCTCAATTCCATGATTATTGCTATTTTTGGGGTGATTTTCGACATATTCATACCTAATGTCTGTCTTACAAGGCACAAGACATTAATTTTATTTATTGATTCAGATGTAGAATTTTATGGTCTACAACTTTTATTTGAAGCGTTTTTACCAAAAATAATTAGGGAAGCAGGAAATTACGAAAGTCTGATTTTACATGTTAAAGTCCTATTCAAGGTTATTTATAAACCGTCTGATATAATATTACTTGCAAATAACTTCACAACAATTATTATGCATAGGCGTGCAACAATTTATGGATACGTTTTAACTGAAAAAATAAATGTAATTTATTTAAAAATTATGTTTTTTAAAATATGCCTTTCTCAAAGGTTTATATTCTTCATCTTTTTTTGCTAAACACAAAAACATAGACGACATAAATCATGGAATAACAAATTGATTTAAATGTTGTTACTGGCTGAACATTAGAACAGAGGGCAGTGTAGTAGATAATCAGATATCTGTAACTCTACGACATACGTCATTATTATTTCTAGTATGTTAGAAAGTAATGTCACCATTTACGTATATCTGTCACACAACATAAATTACATATATACGTCGAATAATCTTTCTCTTTCTAACATGAAACGTTGCCAAGCTACTGTTGTATAAAGGGCTGTGTATTCTTCCTTCGAACAATTGACCTTGAATAATAATCTTTCGTGAATCCAACTATAAAAGATTTATTACTAATATGTTGTTCAAGTTACATACCTGGAAGTAAGGTTCAGCAGGATCAAGTCCAGTAATTCGACCAAGTCCTGGCACTAGGGCCCCAGCGTATCCTGCAGTGTGTGCCCCCAAAGAATGTCCTACCAAATGCACTTTCTTAGGGTCTAAGTCATAACGTTTCTATAACAAAACAGTGTGTAAAAACAAAGTGTCTAAAAAGTTTATAAAATGAATCACACATATTATACTTTTTGTTTTTCAATTAAGACAGTATTAATAGAGAAATACACTTTTTAGGTTACTTATTTTTACAGAATGACAGCTGTGGACTATCGCAGGTAACTACCCGTAACTACTGAATGGTTTATATTACAATAGGTAAGTATTAATTCTAGTTTTAACATATTCATTTTTAGAGGTAGTGCCAAATGTCATGAGCTATGAAATGCGCAGATCAAGAAGAGAGACAGCTAGAGAAAGGTCAGGGCAACAGGGGAACGAGAAAGAGAAAGAAAGAGTTTTGCTTACTGCGCAACAGCTCATAACGTTTGGCACGGACTCTACATTATTTTATAAATGCTCGTATAGCTAAATCATATTTACTTCATGCAAAATTATTTTTATTTGTAAAGTAGAAAATTTAATATTTATTTATTCATTTTATGAAGTGATGCTTGATCAACCGAAGTGAAGATGTTAAGAAAAAGATGAGAGTAAAAACTAAGAGGATTGCTGTGTCGACAAATGACAGCTTAATCATAATGGGTAAATAAAACACAAGTTCAACTGTCATCGTACAACAGACTAATTAACTCTAAGTGAAAGGATTAGTGGTAGTACAAAAACGAAATTTTGAATATGGATAAAAAGAGTTATTTACATAAATTTAGATAGGTTAATTATAAAATAATTACATATTAGAAATATAGAAAATAATATTCAAGTAATTTAAATAAAGTAATGTATGTACTCATAAATATAGATATACAACAGTTTGAAAAATGACTTCACACATATTTCATATTTTCTATTTGTTTTATATTACACAGATTTATTTTACCACAGTATTTTTATACAGGCTGGTGCATCGAAATAAATATATATGAAAACTGTAATGTTAATTTTAATATGTTCAAATATTTTACCAGGCACCACCTCACGGGCACTAATTGCTGGCGTGGAGAGTGCACTACAGGGATCAATTTTGTGCCATTTAAAATTTGAAATATTTAGCGTCGATCAGGATCGAACCCGGTTCCTAAAATTCGCGACCAGACACTCAAGCACACAGCCACGAGACCTCGTGGTAAACGCCCGCACGGTACAAATATGTCATCGTCATCATCATTACCGAAATCTGTGTAGAAAACAGGTTGGCACACCGAGAAATGGGTAATATGCCGTGATGATATATTTATTTCAAATATTATTTCCCCTAATATCTATTGGTGATGACGCAGCTCTCTGAACAACTTTTGTTCTTACACTTTTTGCTCTTACATTAATAGGTGAAGAGATATCGCTGATTGAAAATGTTAACATTGTATTTCCTATTTAGATACAGATAATGGTATACACCTGATATATAGAAGGGTGTTAACCGCGACACTGGAACATAGGAATTTAACATGTAAAATCCTACTTTCGTAATTTTCTGCTTCCCTAATTATTTTAAACAAAAAGCTTCACATAATTGTTGTACATCAGAATAAATAAATGAAATTAATTTTTTCTACTCCTGTTCTGAAAATACAATTTTCTGGATTGTTTTTCATGTTGTTCAGCACTAGTGCTGCAAAATTTTGCAGCATGCTTCGGTATCCTAGCAACGAATTTTACTTACAAATGTTGTATAGAATGTTTGTTGTTGTCATAGATACGCATTACAAATACAAAAAATGAAAATAAATGTCAAATTATTTTTAAAAAATAATTCTTTATTTCCTTATTTTTTATCTTGCAGGAGTAGAAAAAATAGTGTGTATAACACGTCTTGAAAGTCCTTTGTCGAACACAAACGATTGCAACCTTCGCTTCGCTCAGGCTGCAACTTTCGTTTTGGTTCGACAAAGATATACTTTCAGCACTTGATATAAAAATAACTATTGCATGCCCTATTACAGCAGAAATAAAGTATGAAAATGTCGAAAATCAACAAATGCTAGCGATTTATGTGTCAAGCTAAATTTATTTATTTTTATTATTACGTATTTGTAATTTATGTTGAAGTGAAAAATTATTTATTTAAATTAATATATTAAGCTAACTTGACAGGATGACAGGTAAAACGCCAAACATTTGTTAATTTATCTGTTTCAATTCCATGGCTATCGTTATTTTTGAGGTGATTTTTGATATTTTCATACCTAATTTCGGCCGTTATAAAGCATGTAAAATTAATTTTGCTTACTGTGTCAGATACATAATTTTAAGCTCTACAACTTTTATTTGTAGCATTTTTTCTTAAAATATCTAGGGAAGCCGGAAATTACAAAAATGATTTTACATGTTAAAGTCCTATGTTTTGATGTTGCGGTCAACATCCTGTATAAATAATCATAAAGGAAGACTATGATAAAATCGTAAATTAGGTATAATCAGAGTTCATCATATGTATTCACTTTACTGTGATTTATTTTCATCTTTGATTTTATTTAACCATATCAAGAGGAATATATCATTATTATTACCAATATCTATTTACAAAGTAGATATATTTTTATTTTATACCAGTAAATGTGGAAATATCAACGATAAATCAAAACAGAAACAAAATACAACTAAAAAATAATAAAGGAGTATAACTTACGATGAGGTAGTTGATGAAGTATGCGAGTTCAAGCCCCACAAGACGGGTGTTGGCCGTGGCTTGAGTATATAGAGGTAGGCTACCCCCAGCCCAATCTACCACGATGACGTTCATGTCGCCCGCCTTCATAAGTTCGTCACGCATGTCTCCTACCTACAACATAATACCAACAAACATGATGAGAAACAAAGAATCTTCCAAAAAAATGTACATATCACATACATACTTCACATAGATATTTGATACTGATAAACAAGAGCAATAACAATATTTATATTATAATCGAGGAACTAAAGTGCAACCTTTTTAACATCCAGACTGAAATTGAAAAAATAATACGTTGGATGAAACAGAAATTCATTTATATAAATACGTTAAATTTGGTTGTATTTTTAACACCATGCATAGTATTATTTTGGGTGATATTAAATCAAATAGTTATTAATTAAACATTCATTTTTATTTTTTTCTTTCAGATGTGACAAACGAAAGAAATCAGTGGAAGGCAGAGGTAAATTTTTCCGCACTATACGTTGTCATAACGCCCACGCGTATGACTATTATTACGCTATTATTGAAGTTATGCGATCCGAAACTTTTGTCACACACAGACAGTCACACACACCCACACACACACACACCCACACACACACACACACACACACATCATCGTAAAAATGGTAAAATCGTATTATATGGACCCTAAAACATGCTTATTCACCAAAAACTCATCAATGAATTTTTTGACCAAAGACCTTTACCTAAAGGTGATGGAAGGTAAAAAATAAAACAATAGATTTCATGGCAAACTGGTTTGAGTTGTTATAGTGAAATGTGTGATCTGATCATGCGCAGTTAAAATTTACGACGGCAATGGCCCGTCAATGCCGTCAAAAATAGAAATATTTCAACGGCGACCGTCGCCATTCGTAGCGTCGAGACAGTTCGTACCATATGATTTCAACCAATCACAGCACAGAACGGTGTAAACGGTGAGCAATTTAACGGTGATAACGGTACATGTGAATCCAGCTTTACATTTGGTTGTAAACGCGAGGAGGATAGTTATCATCCTTTATGTCACACAGGTAAATAAAAGACTACAACAATACTGTTTATTTAATTTTAAATTTCTTTTTTGTTATCAGTCATGTTGAAATTTATTTAAATATTCTCAACTTCAACTTTTACTTTTAGAATGTTTTATTTAAATAGTTTATTTAAATCTGTCGTTAATCACCCATAACTTGTTACTTTTGTTTTTACAAACAGACAAACACTATTTAACCAGCTCCATTGTGACAACTAACAATAACCTCACGTATAATTTATCTTATTGAAATCGAAAGCACCGATTGTCATCCAATAGAAATTTTTCAAAAGCTGATAAACGTTTTCGAGACAAATAGTCTACTATTTGTTGACAATAGTTCGTTGGGAACTTTCTTATACCCTTCAGGTTGATGTTTGACGTTCTTTTCACTTTTACTTGCTTGCTACACTCTCTGGTCAGTTCGTAATAAGGAAGTGGCCGATCTCGAAGTTTTTGCATGTAGAGTTTGTTTATAAGTATCTATGCCATCAAGTGAATGCAACAATTACCATAGAAAAATGGCAGTTTATGTAATAATGCATTCTTGGATACTTTATTGTATGTTTCATACTTATTATACATCGTTTCAAAATGAGTTGGAGTAATGAATAAAAAATTGCAAGAATAGTATTGGGTTTTTTTCAGCAATGTGGCAAATAAATCTATTAGAAAAATTAGATATAATTTCACTAACAATAGCAGGAACTTAATAAACGTTTTGATTACCCCTTTTGAAAAGTTGCATAGACGTAGATAAAAGTTTTCAGAGGGCTATGTTTAGGTATGTCTGGAAATACAAGTTCTTTATCAAAATTTCTTAGGTGACTTTCAGCTGATCTCGAAAAATAATTGAGAACTGAAACGGACGATCTCCATCAAATTAAGGCTGGTATTAATAAAAAAAAAAAAATCTGTGGCCAGCACATTACCTTCCGTCAATCCTGTGTATTATGTACAAATTCCATACATAAATTTTCTTGCAAAAGATTCTAAATTTCCAGTAAAATTATTTTATAAACAAACTATGCAAATTGTACTTGACACTCACATCTTCTTTAGCTTTTCCTATTGGTTAGTGCGGGTCGCTATCTTTCATTTTCTTCTTCCACTCATTTCTGTTTTGCGTGCCGTCCTCATTTAGTTCCTTTTTTACCTCTCGCTAAGAGAGGTATTGCATTCATGCTAAAATCGCATATCCAGATTTTATTGAATAAGCACGTTTTAAGGTCCCTACAATCCGATTTTATCATTTTTACGATGATGTCTGTGTGTGTGTGGATGTGTGTGTGTATGTGTGTGTGTGTGTGGGATGTTGGAAGGACGGTTACTCAAAAACTATAAGACTTTAAATTTTTTTAACTACGTATTTCCCAATCGGACATTCATGGGAAGATCTGAAAAGGTTTTGGTAACAATTGGACAACCGGAAGTAGAAGATTCTTGAAAAAAAATCTTTTAAATAATATTTTTTGAAATTTTTTCTTGATAATATTAAAGAAAAATAAATTCTCTTTCTGATACATTTAAATATTTTACAATATATTCTATAGATTTAGAGATAGAAGAAATATAGTATGTAAAATAATCTGTTATAATAAATTTTACAGCCGAAAGAATGGCCATGGAAAATAGTTGAAAATTTAATTTGTTTGTAACTGACAGATAATGTCAGTGTCAGAAATCCGAAGACATTACTGAAGACTTTTTCTGGGAAGTACATACATTATATTATTTCTTAATGTATTAATAGAATTGGAAACATTTCGAAAAATTAGAAGAGGACAAAATTTCTTCATCAAAAATGAATTTAAAATTAAACAATCTAAATATATATGGAATAGATATATGCGTAAGTAGAATTTTTGGTGTAGAGTGTAGGTATACAAGAAATGTTAAATACAATAGGGAGCGAGCAGTCATATGATTTTGTTGGCCTTGACAAGCAGATATGGGGGCCCATGTCAGAATGATAGCTAGTAATTATGTATATAGATGTCAAATATCATAATTTCTCATTCTAAATTTAGTGATTTTCCAATTCCATGTGGAGCAGAATTAAATGTTAAATATCTAAGGCATACAAGTAAACTTTAAACTCCTGGTGATAAATTAACTACGTAAATTTAGAAAATCTTGAAATTTTTAATGAAAAATTCTAACATTTGACATCTATGTACATAATTACTAATTATCATTCTGAAACGGGCCCACACATTTGCTTGTCAAGCCCAAAAATGTAACATTACCGTTCGCGCCCTATACTTATGTAACCAAAAAAAGGAAGTGGCGAGAGGTATTGTGCTGGCCACAACAGATTTTTTCTCAAGTTTTCCGCAATACAGTCCTTCCATTTTATTTTTGGTCTTCCTCTGTTTCGTCTACTTTCTATTACTAAGCTATTCATTCTTCCAAAATATTATTCATCTCTCCTCATGACATGTTCAAACCAATGTAATCGTCTCTCTTGTATCTCCCTTATTCTTTCATTGCTTATTCTATCTTTTCGTGTCTTCTCCAACATCTATTTCAACATCCTCATATTCATTTTCTTTCCATTGACAATGACATCTGTCAGTTAGAATTTTCTTAATATAGCAGTTATTTCCATGGTTTCCATGGCTGATTTATAAAATTTAATTTCTTTATAATTCTTTAACTCAATTCGCATAGCTAAGAATATTCTTTAATATTTACAATAACATTAAATGTCAAAAAATAATATTTAACGTTTTTTTAAGAAAAATTCAAATGAAAGTACTTCCGGTTGACCAATTATAACCAAAATCTAATCAAGTCTGCATATGGATGCAAGGAAGAGGAATACGTAAAAATTGTAATTTTTGGAATTCTAGTATTAGAGATATCGCGGCCGAAATTATTATAGTAGCACACACGCACATCATCGTAAAAATAGTAAAATCGTATTGTAGGGACACTAAAACGTGCTTATTCATTGAAAACTCACTACCGAATATTTTGACCAAAGACAATACCTTCCTTACCGAGAGGTGACGGAAGGTAAAAACATGTTCTACGCCGTAGGAGCCCGTAGAGATTACAAAATCAGTAGAGAAATCCCAGAACACAAGATTTTGACAAATTGTACTCTTTAACCCGAAAGTGTGGAATGGCTATCAGAACACTTTCTTGGCGTTAGCAATGAATCCAGAGGTGGTGCTCTGTGTTCATTTATTAAATGAAAATATTTTTAAGATATGTGGCCGACTAGAGCGGATTAACCTTCTTTGGCGCCACAAGCCCATACGCTGTTCGTTTCGTTATTCTTTTAGCTCCTCGTGACCATTGTGCACCCTGGGCTCGTACGATTTTTGCGCCCCTTGTAAAATTCAACGCCACAAGTCCGGGTTTCTTAGACTCTTGCGATAAGACGGCACTGTTTCCGACCACGGTAAGTGAACATTAAAAAAATCTGATGTGGCCAGTACAATACCTTCCGTCAATCCTGTGTATTATGTACAAATTCCATACATAAATTTTCTTGCAAAAGATTCTAAATTTCCAGTAATATTATTTCATGCAAATGGCACTTGACACTGACATCTTCTTCTTCTTTAGCTTTTCACATTCGTTAGTGGTCGCTATTTTTTATTTTCTTCTTCCATTCATTTCTGTTTTGCGGGTCATCATGTCAAAATTCATTCAAAATTTCATTTTTTGGTATTTTATGATTCCTTTTCTCGCATCGATCTGCCGATTACTGCAGAAACGCGTAGCTACACGTCTTCCGTCATTACTGCTGTTAGACGCCGAACCAACGCGAGATCAGCGTCGCGACGCCAAACCATCCGGACACGTTTCTATACCGTATCTACCGCTTGCCCGCCGCCGTCGCGACGCCTAGCGTCGGTCACACCGAAATCGTCCAAACCCACATCTATCTAAATTTTTGATACCCGTGCAAATACCGTTCATCTTCTAACATCACCACCGTCGCGACGCCCGGTGTCGTTTTTCCGAAAACCAGTAAATTCGACTAATTCGTACACCTAACATCTTATTTTACCCATCAGCGACCACCATACTATTTTGTACAACGAATTACCATACAATAAAGTTGTCTTGTACCTTTTATTGTAATTGTGTTCTTCATATTTCACCCTATCTCCAAACTCCAAACCTGCTATTCGACCATTGGCGCCCGAGCAATCTCGCGCCAACTTTTTGCGCGCCATCCCCAAAATAGCGTTACAACACTTATTCACAGCCAAGGGAATACCCGTGTTCCGCGGAACCATTATGTGCCGAAATGCGAATATTGTATATGAAGACATATTTCGGTAAATTTTGTTTATCGCAATTATGTTAATTCTTAATCTTTGTCTTATGTATTCTAATATGTTATTTGATTCATTTGTATTGTCCTGTAATTGGTTCAACTGTTGGGAAATAAATATTATTATTATTATTATTAAAACAAATTGGGAAACACTGATATAGATCATATGTTTTTACTTGTACAATTTATAGTGTCAAGATCATTTCAAGTGCACTAAAAAAATCATTAAAATTTTGTAACTATTCTTAATTATATTTGTTAAGGTATAATTTGAACAACGAAACTTTTTCTATTAGATGTATTGTATTGAGAAAACCTTGTCATTATGTTTAACGATGCAAAAATTGCAAACATTTGTAGGTTAATAAATGCATCAAAGTTAAAAAATAATTCAGCACAAGTACATTAACGTAATCCAAGGACCTTGCTCAACATTATACACCGGGAATCATAAGTATTATTAGACAGTAGCGGCGATAGAATTATTTTCAATGGGAGCTTGCAACTCAAAATTTAAAAATTTATTTCTTACCCCGGTTTTATGGAATACAGAATATAGTTATTTAAGTATTAAGGCTCAGTTGCACCACTTATAGTTAAATTCGTAACTACCCATTCATCTTAGCAACCCAATGTAAAGAAAACCTACTGCCTTGGAAACCTTATTTATTTATTTATTTATTCATTTATTTATTAAGAGAACCAACAGTCAAGGACCAATAATAGGTTCCCACGAAAAAAATAACAAACATAGGTAACAGACAGCTAAACATACGTAAATAACAATAATAAAAATAATGTTTGGCAAGTGAAAAACTGATAACCAACATTATTCAAGAAAGTTCTTCAATAATATTAGTTTTGAACTTATTAAATGAATTATCGGTAAACATTAAAAAAAAATCTGATGTGGCCGTCACTTCTATATACCTATTTTATATAAATTGTTTTCCATCTCCATTCCAAAATACAGTCAAACATCATTTTTGAATTCCCGCCTTTACATAAATTCCACACAGAAAGTTTCTTGTATTTTCAGTAAATATTTCACAACAATAGTAAATTGTACTTGACACTGAAATCTGTCAATTATTAATATTGAATAATTTAAACTGTTTTCATGCTGACGCAGCAAATATTGTAAGATTTATGAAAGTAATTTATTAATAAATTTTTATCTCCAAATACATTGAATATGAAAAAGTATTGGAGTTATCGTGGCCGAAGCGATCATGACACACACACGCACAAACAAACAAACATCATCGTAAAAATAGTTAATTCGTCTTCTAGAGACCCCAAAACGTGCTTATTCATTAAAAACTCATCATCGAAATTTTTGATCAAAGACAATACCTTCTTTACCTGAAGGTGACGGAAGGTAAAAACCCGATCGTGCAAAAATAACTATAATATTTTGTATTATTAGAATATTTACAAGTATTTTTATTTTAGTATCTCTAAACTATTAAAAGCAGGGCATCGAACTCGCCAAAAACTAGGTTTGGTTCTGGTTCAGGTTAATTTGTTTATTGAGAGATGGGTTCGGGTACGATTCTGGTTCAGGCATTAATTAAATTTGCTGTATTATTCCGGGTTCAGGTAATGGGTTCAGGTTCGGTTCGACCTAATGAAAATTGAATTAATGTTTTTTGAATAACAATCTTTATATGGCAATAATTTAAAATGCGAGCCGGAATTTACGCAAGGCAAAACACGAACACAATTTTCGCAAACAGACAACATAGGTAACGCATACACCGAAGGCGTCAATTATCAGCTATATTACGATTATGCCGACGTTTCGAACTCAAAATCAGGACATCAAACCTGCCAAAATCTGGGTTCGGTTCAGGTTTAGGTTAATTTATTTTTTGAAAGACGGGTTCGGGTGCGGTTCTGGTTCAAACATTAATAAAATTTGTGGTTTTGTTCCGGGTTCAGGTATTGGGTTCAGGTTCGGTTCGACCTAATGAAAACTGAATTAATGTTTTTGGAATAACAATCTTTATATAGAAATAATTTAAAATGCGAGCCGAAATTTACGCAAGACAAGAACACGAACACAATTTTCACAAACACAGGCGTCGATTATCGGCTATATAAAGCCTGTTTTAGACTATCATATATTTACAATTAAATTTACATGCAAAATATTTTCATTTTTACATAATAATTTTTGATCAAAATCTTTTCGTTTTACACGGCCAAATATTTGTGACATGTTTGATTGTTGCCAACTTAAGTAAATTTTTATATGTTGGTAACAGTTTACTACTACGGTTTACTAACTTCTCAAATGTTTACAGCTGATGTTTTCATCTGTGTGTCGCGCTCGTTTTTGTAAACTAAGTTTTGGAGGAAGTGTTGTGCAAAACTATAATTTTTATATTTTTCAGTGTCTTCGTGCAACAATTCATTTTTCACTAAATTTAGTATACTTCTGTTTTGTCGCCTTTGACCAAATTCGTTTACGCTTCAAAATCTTATTTCGTGCATTAACAACTGCGACAATTACAAATATTTTTTTTAATTTTTCTATTCATTGTTCTTCATTTGAACTTGACGTTTGGTTTTGTGAAAAGTTTCATAGAACAGAGTAGCCAATTACCTGCAACTACACATGAAATGTAAACTTTTGTTTAATGAAAACCCTAAATATCACCAAAATGTGAAGCAAATGACCTTCAAAATTAGAACATGCCCTATTTGAGAATTTTTTACAACATCGTATGGTACCATAAGAAGTTGTAAATTTATTACCGTGTACTTAATCATTGAAATTTTGTGATCAAATACGAAGTTGTAAAAATGCATGTAAATTTATGATAATGTAAAACAGGCTTTACGATTACGTGTACATTTCGAACTCAAAATGAACCTGAACCGGAGCTGAACCCTGAACCCGAATTTTAATATTGGGTTCAGTTCCGACTCGGGTTCAATTGAAATAGTTATTTAACTATCAAGTGTGTTAATGAGGGCGATTAATGATCGAGACATTTTAACGCGTTCGCTACACTCACGCGTTAATTGTTGAGATCATTAATCGCCAATTAACACACGTGTTAGTTACAATATTTTTTCGTTGACCGTATTTTACTTAAATGGAAAATCTATTTTTATTCCATGACAAAAATTTTTAGGTTAGTAATGGTTGACCGAAAGTCAAATTTTACGTCAGAAAATCAATAAGTTTTGTCATCAATTGTTTTCAGTGGGTGCGTTCAGTTTACTTAATGCTAGACAACACAAACAGTTTTTTTATGTTATTTGAGGAATTTTATTCTTTCAAATTCATTTTAAAGGTATGCTACGTGAATATACCTAGCTAGTAAGTGTCAAAAGCATGACTTTTAATTCTGTCTACTTGCTACAACTTAGCGTTAGCAATACATGTTGTGTTCCATGTGGTGAACGCACCCAATAAATTGTTTATTAATAAAAAATCATGCATTAATAGGGGTCATTAATGAATGATTTTCTATACATTAAGATAGCCTATTAATAAACGGTCGACGAAAAAATATATTTAAGGTTCGGTTCTGGGTTTGGGTTCCCTAAAATGTTACGGTTTGGACCGGTTTTGGTTAGGTTCAGGTTCGGGTTCGATGCCCTGCTCAAAATGAATCTGAACTGGAGTTAAACCGTGAACCTGCATTTTAATACTCGGTTCGGTTTCGACTCGGGTTCAACTGAAAAATAAATTCGGTTCTGGGTTTAGGTTCGCTTATATTTTACGGTTTGTTTCCGGTTTTGGTTCAGGTCAGGTTCGGATTCGATGCCTTGATTAAAAGTTACAAAATATGTGTTTATAAATTCTTTGATTTAGCGAAACTTTTGCATGAGACTCTCATGATGGCACCAATTTAAAAGAAGCACTTGTTATTCTTAAGTTATTGTGTACAGAACCAAATATTCAATTTAACCCTCAATGAAATAAATCTACCGCCGTCACTGGCATGCTTCGCCTTACGTATTATGCGTAAAGCCTACTATGTAGCCTACTTACCCAGTTGGACAGCGGCGTATCAATAAAGCCGTGAATAATGAATTTGGTGGCTTTTTTCGGATTGAAGTTTGATTTCTCAATGGTTTCTTCATCTTGCACTTTGATTACTTGACCCTGTAATTCAAAACACATTCCTTTGTTAGAACGCAGTCATTGTTGAATTGAAAGTAAAACAGTAAAAGTAAAGGGAAAAGTGAGTGTTCTGTTGATTGATGAATCCAGATCGCATTACAACAAATCTTACATCTAACAATAATTAAATTGATTTTTATTGGTTAGTGGTTTCTATAAGAGGCTTTTAATAAACAGCTCGGATTTCTTTTTCTAGTCGCACGGTTTACTTTGAGAATTGAAAGAAATTGTTTGAAAGTTTTTTTTGGGTAGATTCGATATGTTGTATCCTTATTTTCAAGGTACATAATTACACGATGATTGAAAAAAGGACAAGTAGCTATTTTCTTTATTATTAATTTTAGACCTATAGTTTAAATTACAAAGTTGCACGCGAAATTACATACTTTTTAGTATGAAAAGATCTGAAACACATCATTATTGATTTTTTAAATTGAATGGTATATGATATAGAAGCTCAAAGTCATAATATTCCTGCTGGTTTACATTTTCAACAATCAAATTATAAAATCTACGTAAATGATGAGAAATATCTTCAAATTTCTTTCGACGAGTTTCAAATATAAATTTTAAACTTATAAAAACTAAATAGAGTATTTTTACCTTCCGTCACCTATAGGTAAGGAAGGTAATGTCTTTGGTCAAAAAAATCGGTGGTGAGTTTTCATTGAATAAGCACGTTTTAGGGTCTTTACAATACGATTTTACTATTTTTACGATGATGTCTGTATGTGTGTGTGTGTGTGTTCGTATGTGCGTGTGTGTGTGTATGTGTGTGTGTGTGTGTGTGTGTGTATGTGACCGCTTTTTCGTGCACGATATCTCCAATACTAGAATTCCAAAAATTACAATTCTTGCGTATTCCTCTTCCTTACAACCATATGCAGAGATGTTTAGATTTTGGTTATAATTGGTCAACCGGAAGTACCCTCATTTGAAGATTTTAACAGTTTTTCTTGAAAACTCAGTTAAATGTTATTATAACTTAAAGAATATATTATTCTCTATACGATTTGATTCATTATATATTTCATATTCAACAGATATAGAGTTAAAGAATAATAAAGATAAAAAATTCGTATAAATTTCATAATTCAGCCAGCTATGCTAACATAACCATGGAAACTGCTAATATATTCAGGTAATTCAAATTGACAGATGTCAGTATCAATAAAAAGCAAGTAATTGAATGAAAAAATAAGGGAAGTAATTCTAGTGTTAGAAGTTTTTAGATATAATAGAGACGATTACATTGGTTTGAACATGTAATGAGGAGAGATGAATAAATTAATAGAAGGTGGAAGAAACATAGGAAGACCAAATATAAGATGAAAAGTCTGTATTGCAGAAGATTTGAGAGAAAAGGAACTGAATGAGGACGACACGCAAAACAAAAATTAGTGGAAGAAGAAAATAAAAAATAGCTACCCCCTAACGATTGGGAAAACTAAAGAAGAAGAAGATGTCAGTGTCAAGTGCAATTTGCATAGTTTGTTTATGAAATAACTTTACTGGAAATATAGGATCTTTTGCAAAAAAATTATGTATAGGGCGCGTGCAGTGACATGACTTTTCTGCCTTTGGCAAGCAGATATGGGGACCCGTATCAAAATGACAGCAATTAATTATGTCCATAACTGACAAGTGTCATAATTTTTCATTCAAAATTTCATGATTTTCTTATTTCATGTGATTTGTTTGTTATCAGGAGTATGGAATTCCGTTGCCAAGAAAGGGAATCATAAAACACCAAAAATTTAGAATCTTTTGCAAGAAAATTTATGTATGGAATTTGTACATAATACACAGGATTGACGGAAGGTATTGTGCTGGCCACATCAGATTTTTTATTAAAAGATATCCGATCAAGGCAGTGTTTATTCTAACGTGCAGCTGAACACAAAATGTGCAGTGGGAAAATGAAATTTGTGCAAGATAAATAAATATATTATATTCAGTGAGAATAAGAATGTTCATGAAAAAGTACGGAACAATTATTTAAAAAATCTGTTGTGGCCAGCACAATACCTCTCGCCATTTTCATGTTGCATACGGCGCGAGCAATTATGTGACTTTGTTGGGCTTGACATGTACATAGGTGTCAAGTATCACAAGTTTTCATTCAAAACATTATGATTTTCCAAATCCATGTAAATTATTTTCCTCGACAAGTATATTCCATACTAATGGATGACAAATAAACAGAATATTATGAAATTTTGATCGAAAAATTATGACATATGACAATTGTGACATCTATGTACATAACTACTAGCCGTCATTCTGACACGGATCTTCATATCTGCTTGCCAAGGCCAACAAATTCACATGACTGCTGGCGCCCTATAAGTAACGAATTTAACATTTCTTGTACACAAAAAATTGTTTCTCTTCTTTCGTTCTATGAGAAATTTTATCCTAATATTCTAATATGTTTAAAATTCTTCAAATTCATTGACGGTATTAGCGGTATTTTTAAAGGATATATGCGAGGATATATGTAATATTAACATATCTATATTTTAAATACATATTTAATTAATTATATAATATATATTAAATGTACTCATACCTTCCAGAAAAATCTGACACTGACATTTTGCATATATTTGACAATTACAAAAATTTAAATATCGTTTTTTCGGCAACGAGATTTATTACAACAGATTATTCTATATTATTATATACTATAACCCCCTATACGAGATATAATAAAAAAATTAAATGTGTCAGATTGAGAATTTAATTATCTTTAATATTTGTAGTAACAAATTTTCAAAAAATTATATTTGGAATTTTTTTTTTTAGAAACTACCACTTCCGATTGTCCAATTGTTACCAGAACCTATTCAACTCTTCCCATTACTGTTAGATTGAGGAATCCGTAGTCAAACAGGTCTTTAGTCTTATAGAATTTGAGAAATCGTGTCTCCAGCAACCTAACACACACACACACACACATCCACACACACACACATCCACACATACACACAGACATCATTGTAAAAATGTTAAAATCGGATTCTGTGGACCTTAAATCGTGCTTGTTCAATAAAATCTGGATAGCTATATAAATATTGTACAGGGTTGTATCTAGGATGTACATTTTAAAACTAATCATAGGGCTATAACATACAAAAACAGCTTTTTAGCTGCCAACAATTTCTATATTTATTTATAGAAAAAGGAATTGGTGCATATTATAGAGAAAAAATTACGATTTTTTTGATAACAAACACGTTACATTTCTGTTTCATATAAAGCCAGAAAATAAATTAAAAAATTAGCGAAATTAAGAAAAAATCTCATTAATCATGAAAATGACAGTAACAAAACAGTTGACTCAAGGCAGCTCATTAATAAACGTTTATTTGCATTTTTTTGTTATTATTTTGGTTTTTCTTCATGTTAATAAAAAAATGACAATATTTAGTTACTTATCAGTTTCATGGTTAATAAGATTTTGTCTTAATTGTGGATCGCAAACTCCAATACCATAATTCCAAAAATTATAATTTTCATTTTCCTCAAGTTTACATCCAAAAGATGTGATTAGATTTTGGTTATAATTGGTCAACCGGAAAGTACCCTCATTTGAAGATTTTAACACTTGTTCGTGAAAATCGCAGTTAATTATCATTTGTCGACATTTTATGTTATTATAAGTATTAAAGAATAATATATTCTCTATAGGTTTGATTGCATTTTTATACTACATATTAAATGAATATATAGAGTTAAAAAAATATAAATAAATAGCACTTCATAAATCAGCCAGCTATGCTGCTATAACCATGGAAATAGCTACTATATTAAGATTATTCTGATTGACAAATGTCAGTGTCAAGTGTAATTTACATAGTACATTTGTGTTATAATTTTACTGGAAATATAGAATCATAAGAAACTGTCTATAGAATTTGTACAAAATACACAGAACTAAGGAACGGTAATGTACTGGAAATATAGAATCTTTTGTAAAAAATAGTGTTGCCACAAGACGAGACGAGACGAAACTTCAGATCGGTCTTGTCTTGGTCTTGACGGGTACATACCGGAACTCAGAAGTCTTATAACTTCAATTTTTTAGAAGTTCGACAACGACGACAGCCGAACACGCTTCGTTTTCGGTCGGAGAAAGTTTTGAAATCCGTGTTACTCAACTAAAATTTTGTGACGACTATTGAATGTGAACATTTAAAATTGTTTTGTGAAATAAATTACAAAATATTTAATATGTTTCATATAATGAACACTATTATAAAAATTATTTAATGCCGTAAATAAGTAGGTGCATATTGAAATATCATATAATTTGTAAAAATTAACTATCTTTTATATTAGGTTCTTGATATTGTAACAATACATTAAAAACAATGAAGGATATATTATAATAATAACAATCACAATAAACAAATAACATTGTCATATTATAAATGAGAAGATGACAAATATCGGAATATCTGCGTAAGTAATCAGGTGACAGCTGATGGATGTTGTGTTAGAATTTAAATTTTGAATAAACGACTCCTACTATACAGAAATTTGTTGATTGTTGCAGTCAACAGCCATTTTTTTTAATAAAAATAAGTTAATTTATTTATAAATCAATGTACAGCCACAAGTTTCTATGTTCTGTTTTAGCTCATTGGAGAAATTAACGTAAAGCAGGTTATTATTGATATCAGGTATTTAATTTAGGATTTTGTGTTTTGTAAAACTGATCTACTATATCGTAATACAGGTACAAAATCTGAATATTATTAACAATCACATTAAACAATTAAATAACAGTGTCATATTACAATTGAGAAGATGACAAGTATCGGAATATCTGCTAAAGTAATCAGCTGTTGGATGTTGTGTTAGAATTTCATTTTCAATAAAGCGACTCCTACTGTACAGAATTTTATTGGATTATTCAGTCAACAGCGAAATTTTTGTAATAACAGATACATTAATTTATATGTATGTAGATACAGTGTACAGCCACAAGTTTCTGATGTACTGATTTTAGCACAATGGAGAAATAAACGTAAGAGGTTACTTCAGCTATTTCGCATTTTTGGATATTCTGTTTTGTAAACTTAATAGCGTAAAACGAGTAAAAAACCTGTTACAGTATGTAATCATCTACAATTGATTTACTGCAAGCAAAACCTCAAGGTATTTTACACATCGATAACAATATAAGAAACGTAAATATCAGATAGTTTTGTTCCAGTTCTGCAGTATTCTTATCAATACACTGGATATCCTGATGCTCCTATTACTAAAATTGTAGCTAATGATGTGTTGCTCACATCACTATTTAGAAACGAAAATTTTATTCAAATTTATACATTATTGAATGTTTCTGATTATTCAAAAAAATTACTTGAAAAATTGTATGAATTTTTGGTAGTATGTACATTTGCAAACTCGCAGGCCCGTGGAGAGCTGTTACGGGCCCTGAGGTAAAATCAAATTAGCGGGCCCCCGCAATGCTGGGACAAAGAAAAGAGTACTATACTTTTTAATTTTTTTATTTATCACATATGTAAATAAATCTTCACTTTCGACGAAACTGCAAACGAGTTTTCAGAGCCGAAACATGCAAAACCAAGAAATCAAACGCGAATAACTGATCTCAAAAACTTTTTACAAATTGGTGCATTGTATTTAAAATCTCTAAACTGTTATTTTAAATTTGCAAGTACTATATATTGATATGTAAAGGAAAGATAAGTATAATTTAAATTTCCTTCCATTTATAATCCAATATGACTTCCAATAAGAATTATTATCCGGCCCATCATATATTTTAAAATTTCGCATGTGGCCCGCCTCTCAAAAATGTTGGTGATTCCTGCTCTAATATATAAAAACAATATATAAATTTTAATCATGTTTAAACTTCCTTAACTTATTCTCCCACATGGCGCTCGCGCCGAGCGTTTAGTTTCAGTTGTAATTGGTGTTTATCAATCATTACATTGATGATACGTTGTGCCTCAATCGGCCCAACTCTGTTGATTTAACCTTATCTAGTTTATGCAGCACATCAACAGTTGGTTTCTTATTCTGATTTGACTGGTTTATGCATATGATTTAGATCTCCACAATTTAGCAATGTGACTTTGTGTGGCTCTTGAAAAAAAAAACATCTAACATGTTGCTCACCGCTATCATTTCCATTGCATCCCTAATCTTTACCTGAGCGAAAACTCGACCTATGATAATATTTTGTTCTTTTTATGTTTTATCTTTCTTTGCATATTGAAAATATGTTCAGAGCCAATTAAGATCTGAAGTGTAGAACGAAAACTAATGGGCCCATAAACCATTTTCTTTTTTGTATGAAATATTGTACAAAGATATGGCCATTAATGAAAATTCGACATGAAAATTTCTTAATTAAGCAAGATATGATTTTTTAAAGTTTTGCAATGAGTTTTACTACTTATTAGTCAGTAAGTATTTTGCGATTTTTATATAAATTTATATTAATAATATAATATTGCACGAGAAAGATGGCTAAACCAAAACCAGCAGCTCTAAACTGTGTTATTTTCAAGAGAAGATGCGTCCACACCATCCTACTTAATGCTGGGCGATGTATTAGGCCTAGTAAATTATAAAATTACCAAATTGACTATTTTTATATTAGTATATTTTGTATTATCTATTTTTAATAACTGTGCATATATTGTTTGGATACGAGAATAATAATAATAAGTACTTTGAGTTATTTTGTTATGAATGTAAAATCAACATTAAATTTCTCCGCTATTTTCCTATAGAAAATTAATGTTTACGACTATGAATGTATGGTATTTAAAACGAGACTAAGAAGTTTAATTAAATTGTGTAAGTATATTATTTCTATATTTTAGTATATTTATTATATTCCTATTTTTTATATATTTTTTCTTGAAAGTATGAATATTGTTAATAAAAAAATAAATTATCCATAATTTTTTATTTTCCAATTTTAGTTTTGTATTTCCTAATCTTAAGAAATGAAATCTTTACAGAAAATGTAATGTTTTAACAAGGAATTTGTAAGTAATTGAAGTTAGATAGCTCCATACTATTCAAAATAGCATTATTAATTATAAAACTCATGCAACTATTACAATGTGTAATAATTTTGATAATAATTAATAGATTCTAAATTCATAGTATATATCAAGATTTTAGTAAATTACACATTTTTGACGTTTTTATTCTCAATGATATAACCAACTCATTTATATATTAAATATTTAATTCATATTTCATCATTACCGATATCTGTGTACAAAGTAGATTGGCACACCCAGCAATGGGTAATATGCCGTGATGATATATTTATTTATTTGTATTGAAATAATATGTAATTACATTTTAAAAATAATTTAAAACTTAGAATAGAATCTACTGCCCGGTCTTATATGGATTAAATAAAAATATAGTAGTAACCACAGACGCGTTTATAAAAACTAACTTTTATAAACGCGTCTGTGGTTACTTGTGCTGGCCGACTTCTGACGATGGCTTTATGGAAGCTGACTCAGAAGTTGTATCCTAGTGAAACTAGACGTAACTTTGTAATTTTTATTATAACATAACCATCATTATGAAAGCTATTCAAAGCATATGTATACGCGCGGTTTACACCTATATTTGTGCAATTGATTAATAAATGAACCTATACGTTGTTTAATTGGTTAGTATTTTAAAACTTATATGGTAAAGTTTATTTCAGAAAATAGAAAGAGGCATTGTGCGGAAAGCCTTTAGAAAAACAATGAAAATAGCATATGAATATTTCTAGTTTATTTAGTGCATGATAACTCACTGCTTAGTCTCATATAGACGAAAATAAATAGTAAATCATTTTCTTTATCAAATAAAGCATACACATAATTTTGATTTACGCGGAGTATGCACCTATCATTTGTTTAATTGGTTAATAAATGAACCTGTTATTTAATTAGTTGTTAGTATCTGCTTGAATACTTTTATACAAAGTACTTATTATTGTATTGTATAATATGAACTACGAGTATACACACGTATTTAATATCACTCTCACAGCAAGGTATATGAATACTTAATGATAAACTTTAAACAAACATGTATTTGTATAATTGTATGTGTATTTATCAGTTTTTCAATATTTTGTTCATTTAACCTAAAAAAGGTCATATTTATATATGTACTGCAAATATTTGCCTATTTTACCATTTTATTTATTATTTAATTCTATATTACATTTTCATTCAATTCCAAAAGTATTTAAAATGTAGTAATCATTTTTAAATATCTGACAGATCGCTAGATAAATTTCTTTTAAGAGGTAAGAGACATCTATTCTCTTAATGTTGAACTTATCTTTCTACCGCATATATATTTTTTTCCCAATGTAAATCGAACTTTGTCGAGAGTACCCGATGTGCGTAGGACTTGTGGAAGTTTTTAGTCGTGCGTTTCGGAACTATGAGACTTCGAGATTACGATGTGCTCCCGTCTTGACTTGCAGTCTGTCTCGACAAGACTCTCGACTCTGCGTCAATCTATAAATTGTTTATAATTGTACATAATAGTGCTTGGAAATCTATTAAAATACATTTTATTATTTTAACTTATTGGATCAACAAAATTTTTAATAACTATGAAGTATAGAATATCCATTTTGTACTTTTTCAAAACATGTAGATATATTGGAAAAGAGCAAGAAGTTCTACATCTCTATACCTGTAGACAGGAGGGAAATAAAAATAAATGAACAAACAATTAGGTATTGCTGTGTATTAAAATATACATACATATATGTCTACAGGATGTTAAAAAAGGCGTACTGTTTCTGACGAGACGATCGAGACGAGAAACTACGTTGTCTCGTCTCGTCTCGTCTCGTCTCGAAGGCAAGAAATTAAGTCTCGTCTCGATTTTTTCTCGTCTCGAACAATGGAATCTCGTCTCGGCCGAGAATCTCGACGAGATTTCTCGAATTTTTTTTTATAAATCCAATATGCGATTTAAGTTGATATATAACCGAAACACAAATAATATACAGAGTGAAGAATCCCTATAAATAATAAATTATTAAAATAAAATAAATATATCATCCGATTTTTACCTATTACTGGGTGTAACACTGGGTCGGTAAGTGAACAAGAATACTGTGACGTCAGAAAAGTAGGAGGTAGTTGTATTTTAAGAAATTTTAACGATTCTGTTTAGATTTATAATTACAAAAATATAAAAAATTACAAAATGTCCCACCAATTTTTTTAAAAAAATGTATTTTTAAAAATTAAAAAAAGTCGAGAAATCTCGGAATAATTGTCGAGAATCTCGACATATAAGTCTCGTCTCATCTCGTGAGTTCAAAAAGCTTTCTCGTCTCGTCTTCGACACGAGACGAGATTCGAGAATATCTCGTCTCGTCCGAAACATTAAAAAAGAGTATTTTTTTAAGAGTATATATGTATCTATTAAATTAATGCACATTTATTTCATTATTTCTGTACGTATATATTAATAGTAGTATTATGCTTATTTTATAATATTTACTATTTTTAGAAATTTAAGCCAAGTTTCAAGTATCCAAATTATTATATTCACATGAATTTATGTTTTAGGAACACAACAAAAATACAGAATTATAAAATTTTAAAAATGAATATCTCTTTTTTTACGAATTTTCAAATATTTACAGCATTACTCTTAGTTCATGAAGAACTTTTAGAAAATATATTTCAAAAAATACCTACGAACTGAAGTCAAGACTCTTGTCGAGACTTCAAGATTTTCTCGACAAGTCTTGATACTGGTCTCGTCTCGTCTCGACTTTTTAGTCGAGAGCAAAATGATGGTCTTGTCTCCACAAGACCAAGACAAGACGAGACAGGACCAAGATTGGTCTTGCGACAACACTTGTAAAAAAAATCTGTATGGAATTTGTACGAAATACATAGAATTAACGGAAGGTAATGTGCTGGCCACATTAGATTTTTTGTGAATGTATAACATTTTTCTCTAAAGTCATTAGTTCGCCCAAAAAAGATCTGGTTGTTTTAAAGAAAACACCCTGTGTACCACGCCAAATCGGAAGTAGAATTCAGGATATTTCCACAACAAAAAGTGGCATTTAACTTTACCTCCATATTTGTAATTTAAACAATAGGTTTTAATGTTTTAAAATTCATAATAAAGATAATATAATTATTTGTCTATATTTTTCAATCATTCTATAATTTCACTTAGCTTTCAATTAGATAAATCAAATTCATTTATGTTTTTAACAAACAAGGTGAATAATAAAAAACTGATAAAAGAATAAGTAATGATTGTTTTAATTACACGGTTCAACTATTTCGAAAAAAAGTGACTGCAGTTTTTTCATATATCATATTATATGGTCACTTTCCATAGTTTTTTCCTAGTTCCGTTTCAGAATGTCAACTTTTTGCTAGTCATTATGAATGTTAAAGTTAAAATGATATCCTTTTTCACAATAATGCGAAAAAGTAACAGATCAGCATTAACCTGTCACTTTTTCGCAATATGTAATATAACAATTCATTATTTTTTCTTCTAAACATTGAATCTAAATTAAACCGAATTGGAAAAATAGTTGGATTCTAGAATACCCATCCCCTTTGAATTTTTTTTTTTTGCAATGTCTTCTTTAATTAAAATATAACAAACACAAAACCAGAGCGCACAAGCTGGTATTTATATGTTTTTTTTTTTTGCATAAATAAAGTTCTTTATTCTAAAGGCTGTGCTTGTGAAAATTATGACTTCTTCGCTTGCAAATTTTCAAAAAATACTTTAATGTAACAGTAACCTAACGCACAGAATTCAATTTTACGAAACTCAGATGGTTATATTCATTTTATAGGAATTTAACCCTACATTGTTTTACAGAAATAATGTCAAAATGACCTAATTTTTGTGGAATTTAATGTTTTTAATGATTTTGCAACTATACAGGTGTTCATTTTAAATGGACCACCCTTACTATCTCGAGAAAGACGGTTAAAAGAGGAAATAATAATATTTCACAAGACAAATTTGAAGAAAAGAATTTTTTTCGATCAGTGATTCTCAAAATACGGGACTTACATTTTTTACTACTTTTAATGAGAACTTATATTTTTAATTTGTTCATTCGTTACGGAATTTAATTCTGAATTCAGTGATATAATATTTTTATATCTTTACATAACGATTTTTTTGGGAAAATGCATGAAAAGTTTTACATTAATTTGATTAAAATATGGCAAAAATAAGAGTGTCATGAATGGGAAAAGTGAATCCGTATTCATATTTTTTACATGGAAATTAGAGTGCCCTGACAGAAAAAAGTGAATATTTTGTTCATTTAATTAATTATAAGTCAACTGAAACGAAATATTTACGTATTTCTTTCATGGCATTCTAATTCTATGTAAAAAAATTAATACGTATTCATTTTTTTCATTCATGGCACTCTTATTATAGTTATATTTTAATCAAATTAATATAAAATTTTACATGCATTTTTCTCAAAAAAATCGGTATGTATGTTTATAAGAATTATACTAACGAATGAGCAAATAAAAAATATGAAAGAATTACAATTTTTGAAATTGTAGTATTGGAGTTATCGGCGGAGATTTTTTTGTCACATACAGACACAAACGCACACACATATACATACATACACACACCATCGTAAAAATAGTAAAATTGTATTCTAGGGACTCGCTTATTCATTAAAAACTCACCATCGAATTACAATACCTTCTTTACCTAAAGGTGACATAAGGTAAAAACAAAACTTTTTTACACCCAAGCTTTTATTGAAAGGCATTTAAAAGGAAAACATTTTATGCAGCTATTACATAAATAGTTGTTTTACGTATCTTTTGGCAAAGCATCACTTTTATTTTGAAATCTGTCAAAGACTATTTTACGGACGCATTTAGTTTACGGCTGCTATTGTCAATTGTTTGTTTAAACAGCAAATAAAGTGTTGTATTATTTGCAACTTCTTAAATTTCAGCAAATTCTTCTGATCATCAACATTCACTACCTTATTTTAAACGCTATTGCTATTTCTTTATTACTATACTACTAAACGTACCTCAGTAGGATTATCTCTCGTATAGAGTATGAATCTAGTGTTGATGACAGATCTAGGAAGAGGAAAGACATTGAAAGGCCGATTGATGAGGTGGTACCAGCTACGAGTTATATTCAAGCAGCCCAGTTCATCATAGCACCGAGTTTCGTTCTCAACTGAAATAAAAAAGGGTAGATTGTAATATTTAAATCAAGTTCATATTAAATTAATAATAATAATTTTATTTTATGATATAAGTTCGTATCGGCCTATTTATATTATGTAATATTAAAACAAATTAAGTACCAAATTAATACTACGAGGGTCATTCAATAAGTAAAGAGACAAATGGCTATAGCTCAAAACGGTTTATTTCAATCTTTCAAAATTAAAGGCTATTTTTCAACATAATCACCCCCCACAGTTATGCACTTGTCCCAGATTTCTTGCAGCTTCCTAATTCCCTTGGCGAAGAATTCTTTCGATTTACCCCGAAGCCACTTTTGCACCGCTTCCTTAATTTCCTCATTGTTAGCAAATCTTTTTCCACGTAGGGCGTCTTTGAGTGGTCCAAACAGGTAAAAATCAGATGGGGCGAGGTCGGGACTGTAGGCAGGATGAGGTAAGATCTCCCAACCCAATTCTTGAAGCTTATCACGGGTCAGCTGGACTGTATGAGGGCGGGCGTTATCGTGCCGAAGAATGATTCCTTTTGACAAGGGTCCACGGTGTTTGCTCCTGATAGCTGGTCTAACTTTGTGTTCTAGCATCTCAGAGTAGTATTGGCTATTGATAGTTCGCTGATCTTCAAGGAAATCGCAATGGATTCCAACGAGGGACCAGAAACTTCTACTGGACGTCCACATCGGGGTTCATCACCTACACTTGTTCGGCCACTTTTAAACCGATCAACCCACTTGTAAAAATTCGCACGGTTCATACAACTTTTACCGTACTGTATTAACATTCAAAAATTCACTTGGTTTTACACCTTCTGCGACTAAAAATCTAATGACTGAGCGCTGCTCTTCTAAGGTGCAATCTTCTAGTGGACTTGCCATGGTGAACTGAAAATTTTGAGGTTATGTTGACATAAAATGATGAAACAGCTGATCAGAGCATATCCCAAGGTTGCCAACTAACACCCCTGAAAAGATTGTACACATTCATTGAATAGTTTTAAAATTATAGAATTTGTCTCTTTACTTATTGAATGACCCTCGTAAAATGAAAAACAATAAAAATAATACAATTATCTTCCATTATAAATAAAATATTGACGCTTACTTCAATATTTATTTACTTTGTTGCGTTATTTTTATTTGTTCATTAATTGGAGTCATAAATAATATTTTCTAGGAAATCTTGTTTGAAAGTTTCAAAAAAGTAAAATACATTCAAATAAATGTAGGAAAAAACTATACCGACGACACTGGTGTGAGTCCGTCCCACCCCTCACGTACCGACGGTCCACAAAACACGAGCGAAAACAAAACAGTGTGTGTTTCAACCTTGGTGACGTTAAGAACTGTCGATCATTTTTGTGTAAATATAATTGTTAATAATTGAAATACCTGTTTATTTTGTGCCTTGTAAACCTACATACTTGGAAATAAATACAACTGTATCAAATTACTACATAAATATAAAACAATAGATTTACTTATATCAAAATTATTGTTTTTAAAAAATTAATAATAAACAAATTATGAAGTGAAATGAAAGTTAAATTCATAATGAATATACTTGTAAATTATCGCCTAAATTTGGGTTTATTTATGACTTATTTATTTTACTGTGATTACTAAAGTAACATAAAATTTAAAAAAACGCCTAGCAAGTACACACTGTATTTATTTAAAAAAAATGCAAAGAAAGTAAATCTGTGTCAAATTGTTGGTATTCAGAAATTCAATAAAAACAATAAAGAATTATTTACAGTGGCTCACAAAATTATTCTTACACTTTCATTTTATTAATAAAATGGAAAATAAAAAAGGTTTTCAAAAGAGAAATTCATTTAAAAAATATATCATATTCTTCTTTAAATATATCAGAATCAAATGATAGTCATCAAATTTTAAAAAATGTTTAATTTACTCTGTGTAATTGTGATGATGAAAGAAAACAAATTATAATACGGCAAGCCCGGGAGAGTTGACGCACATTTCAAAAAATTCATCGCATTTATTTATATTTTACAACAAAATTTTAAAAAGTACATAAATAGTTAACATTGTTATAGTTTCAAATATACAGGTTGTAATAGCTAAACGAACTACCTACCTCAAATAATTTCTATATTATTAAAAGTAAAATAAAATACTAAAAGACAATATTATAGAATACCAAGGGGACCATCCGACTGGAGAAGAAAATAAACCTATATATTTTGAAATGGGATGGTATGTATTTTTCGGTCCATTCGAAAGAGTATTTTTTTCTGAATTCAACCATGTAATCATTTTATATCTTAACATTACAAAATTATTCATTTTTATTATTTTTCAGTAGGCTATGTATGAAAAACAATTAAGACGAAACAAATATTTCTTAAAAACTGTATACGAGTAAATAGTGTATTTGATTTCCATCCTAAATAATATGTTAAGAGTGAGGATTTGTTGTATTTTGTTGATGTTGTTGTTATTGTATTCGGGTTTGTGGTAACCCACTAATGGCCCTATTATGGTCAACACTGTAAGTTTGAACAAAAAACGAAACCTGCTGCACTTATGTATACCTTTATATTAATCAACAAAAATAGATGTGTTTTTGTCAGTTTTTTTTTTACAGATTTAAACTTACAGTTTTGACCATTAGTGGGACATGCGTGATTTTATGTATGTACGTATATAGTTTAAATTGACAAATTTAAGTTTTTGTTTTTCATAAATAGCCTACTGTAAAATAATAAAAAGCAAATTTATTTAAATTTCAATTGAATTTTACTCAATATTTTTATTATATAAAGATATAAAATGATTACCTAGTTTAATTCAGTAAAAAAATACTCTTTCGAATGGACCTAAATAATATAAACCGTCCCATTTAAAAAAAAATCAGTTGCGGCCAGCACAATACCTCTCGCCATTTTCATTTTATGTTGCATAGGGCGCGAGCAGTTATGTGACTTTGTTGGCCTTGGCAAGCAGATATGGGGGTTCGTGTCAGAATGACAGCTAGTAATGTACATAGGTGTCAAGTATCATAAGTTTTCATTCAAAACATTATGATTTACTCAACAAGTATATTCCATACAATTGATGACAAATAAACAGAATATTTTGGAATTTTAAATGAAAAATTATGACATATGACAATGTGACATCTATGTAAATAACTACTAGCCGTTATTCTGACACGGATCTTCTTATCTGTTTGCCAAGGCCAACAAATTCACATGATTCCTCGCGCCCTATAAGTAACGAATTTAACATTTCTTGTACACGCAAATAATTAAAATTGTATCTCTTCTTTCGTTCTATGAGAAATTTTGTCGTACTATTCTGTTCAAAATTCTTCAAATTCATTGACGGTATTAGCGGTATTGCTTAAGGATATATGTAATATTAACATACCTATAATTTAAATACATATTTAATTAATAATATATATTAAATGTATTGGTACCTCCCAGAAAAATCTTCCAGTAATGTTAGTAAAAATGCTAATTTTTGACACAGACATTTTACATTTATCTGTCAATTACAAATATTTAAATATCTCAACTGTTTTTTGGACAACGAGATTTATTACAACATATTGTTCTGTATTATTATATACTATATCTCCAAACCTATATGAGATGTAATAAAAAAATTAAATGTGTCAGATTGAGAATTTAATTATCTTTATTATTTGCAGTAACAAATTTTCAAAAAATAATATTAAGAATTTTTTTTTGTAGAAACTACCACTTCCGTCCAATTGTTACCAGAACGTATTCAACTCTTCCCATTACTGTTAGATTGAGGAATCCGTAGTGACACAGGTCTTTAGTCTTATAGAATTTGAGAAATCGTTATCTCCAAGAACCTCATACACATCCACACACACATATACACACACACACACACACACACACACACACACACACACACACAAACATCATCGAAAAAATGTTATAATCGGATTCTAGGGACCTTAAAACGTGTTTATTCACTAAATACTGAATAAGAGATTTTGAGCATGAATCCAATACCTCTCTTAGCGAGAGGTAAAAATACAAGTTTGAGTTGTAATTGAGAACCACTGGTTTAAAAAAATATTTTCTTCTCAAATCAGATGTTTCCCTTGGTCTTCTACAAGATTGCCTTGTAGTATTTTATTTTATTTTTAACAATATAGAAATTATTTTAGGTAGCTCGTTTAGCTGTTATGTAATTAGAACTTTAACTAAATTATTGTTGTATTTTAATATAATTTCTCAAAGATTTTTTACTAATTTAATAAATTTTTCAATTATAGTGGATTATTGACACTTATTGTGTTGTTTAATGCACTGTCAGTACTTAGGTACATTATCTAATGTGAATATATATTTGTTAAAATTTAAAATTACTTTTGGAAAATATAGACGCAGTTGTGACTTTAGATTAACATATTCACAGTATACGAGCCTAAATTCATATTAGTTCGGCCGGTTAACATTTTCAACATACAAATTATAAAACCTACGCAAATGGTGAGAAATTTCTACAAATATAAGAAGACGACAATCAGGAACACCATACCATACGAGGCTTGTTAAAAAAAAGGTGATTTTTCAAATTTCGCGGGCTACGTATATTGGATTCTCGATTTTTTTTTTGTTTGTTACGTTGGTACACATGTTCCCAACATATGTTAACATAATCAGCCATTTTGCATTTGTAGTTTATTTTTGACAGATATAAAGGTTAGACGTATTTTGGTGTGCTTGGCGATTTTTTGCAATCGAAAAAAATGGATCAAAGAATCTGTATTAAATTTTGTGTGAAAAATAAAATTAAGTGCTCCAGCGCACTTGAAATGTTGACTGTGCTATTTGGCGAGTCTATTTTGCGCAAAAAAAAACTGTTTATAAGTGGTACAAGCTCTTCACAGAAGGCCGAGAAGATGTTAATGACGATGCCCGCCCTGGACGACCCAGTATGTCAACAACCGATGAAAACGTTCAAGCGATGAAAAAAATTGTTATGGAGAATCGTCGAATCACTATTAGAGAAGTTGTTGAGGATGTCGGTATATCGGTTGGTTCATGCCATGTAATTTTTTCGGATGTTTTAGGCATGAAATGTGTGGCAGCGAAGTTTGTTTCGAAATTGCTAAATTTTGACTAAAAGAACCGTCGCATGAGCATCGCTCAGGAGCTGTTGGATGACGTCAACGACGATCCAGATTTGCTCAAAAGGGTCATAACTGGTGACGAACATGGGTATATGGTTATGACGTCGAAACCAAAGCTCAATCATCCCAATGGAAGCAGCCAGAAGAGCCAAGACCGAAAAAAGCACGCCAAGTTCGGTCAAATGTGAAGGTTTTGCTCACTGTTTTCTTCGATTACAATGCCGTGGTGCATCATGAGTTCTTGCCAAAAGGTCGTACGGTCAATAAGCAATACGAAGAAAACCCCCGGATTTGTGGCAAAAAAATTCATGGTTTTTGCATCATGACAATGCACCTGCTCACACATCGTTGCTTGTTCGTGATTTTTTGGCCAAAAACAACACCGCAATCACGCCTCAGCCACCGTATTCACTGGAATTGGCCCCTGTGTCTTTTTCCTGTTCCCAAAACTGAAAAGACCCATGAAAGGACGGCGTTTTGCCACGATTGAAGAGATAAAGACCGCATGGCTGGAAGAGCTTAAGGCCATACCAAAAAGCGCGTATCAGAAGTGCTTCGAGGATTGGAAAAAGCGCTGGCACAAATGTATTATATCTGAGGGGGTTACTTTGAAGAGGACAAAATATATATTGATGAATAAATAAATATTTTTCGAGAAAAATAAAAAAGTTACCTTTTTTTGAACAAACCTCATATTACATACCCGTTTGAATACTGATTTATTGAGATATTTGTACTACATGAAAGGCATCAAGTGGCAAATGTTTGTGAAATTGATATTTCTGCACGAACCGTTCGTCTTGCGCCATAGGTTTCGCGAATACGGTTTATGGGTCGATTCTGCTCATATCTGTAAGGTCTGTAACGCTTCTCGTTACGCCTGTATGACGCTACGATCAAAACTGCGATTCTGATCACTTCTGTAGCTAACAGTTTTTCTGTAAACTCTTACAGATTCGTAAATATTTACAGGGACAGATGAACTAGCCATAAGCTTACATACTCTGACCTTATTATAATGAATCAACAACAAAATTTATTATTTATTGGAATATTATTAGAAGAAGATGATAACAAGCAAGCAATTATTCAAATTAGTAAAAATTATGTAATTATTTTGTAATAATGTACATTTAAGGAATTATGTGAGGTTAGTTCGTAGAAATTTAAGGGATACGACAAATCTTTTTGAAGAGCCAGAAAATAATTTAAAAAAAAATGTTTAGACTAGATAAAATAAAACTGTAATCAATTTAATTGCAATTTTGCAACCACATTTATCTCAGTTGCGAAGCGACGCAATTGCAATACATTTGAAGGTATCTAATTATTAATTGTTTTTATTAGGGTGTCAATTTTCGAGACGGCAAATTAGGTATTTTTGACGACAAATTATGTATTGACAACGGCAATTTGAGCGACAAAATATGTAGTTTCACAGCAAAAAATGTAAATGTGCAGCAATATATGTGTTCTAACGACAAAAAGTGTAAAAGAGCAGCTAATTCATCTGTTACTATCTACCAAACCTAACATACGCTGAGATTGTTAAAAGTAACTTATAAAACTCAAATAAATAGATTCCCTAATTTATCGGTTCAAGTACATATTCTGAGGCGCATGAATTGCCGTTCCGAACCCCTAATTTGCCGTCCCGATATATATTCCCCTTTTTATTATTATAGGTGCTAGGTACTCTCAACTTTTTAGGTACAGGATCATTTCAAAATTATGTTGGCTGCAATTATTGGATTACCAAAAGTCAGACTACTATGTCACAACTTTTATACACTCTTCTAAATTATAGTTTCTGGATCAATATTTCAAGTTTGTTATCTTACAATATAGGTTATAATGTTGTATTATACGTAAACGATAATCTTTACTAAAAAAAATACTATAATATATATTTATATTGATAATCCTGACGGCATATTCAAATAAAAAATAATTGTTTGTTGTAATAGCAGAAAAATAATATTTGAATAACATAAAAATGTTTGGAATGAAGTTAGCGCAAGAGCCTCTTACGAGATAACCTTGTAACTATAGTATCTGTAGCGCAGCTGTTTACAGACATACGAACAGAATTACCTTATTTGTAAATTCGTAAAGGGTAAACTTACAGATCAACTGTAAGCTACAAATTTATAAATTTACAAATTTATAGAAAGATGAACAGAATCGACCCATTATCTCCAGTTTCCAAGAAGCTTGCTGTTTGCGCAATTTTGTTCAACTTTTCATAGTACATTGTGCAGAACAACTACGTTTTAACATAAGGACTGGGCAATGGGCCAATGGCGTTTTATGTTATTCAGCAATGAATCATATTTTCTATGAAATTATTTATATGAGTACAATAGAAACTTTAATTTTTGACTATCCCACGTAATTATTTTTATCACTTACAAAACTCTTATTTACCGTAAACAAAATACTCACATGGCAACCACGGTATGTTGACATCAATGGTATCAGACCTAGCCCAACTGAAAGGGTCCAGGATTCCCGAGAGACCAATTTGGGGTAAGGCCAGGAACAACAGGAGCTGCGTATGAGCCAAAAGGAACATGCTCTGCAGCCGGCTCATCCTACAAGACCTCGCGGATCAGAGGATGAACGAGTAGGTCAGCCACAGCCAGAACAACTGCTGCACTGACGCCGTAATGGCGACGGGTAGTTCCTGCAATGAAAAAAGAAATATCTGTTAGTCAAATATTTACAAACTTTTTTAGATTAACAACTATATACATACTTCGTTTCATGGTGGTTTCATATAAGAAATAATAGATAGCGCTTGAGAGCCAACCATTTTTATAAGCATTTATAGGCAAGCCAATTATGACCAAATCTGTAAGTCTTACAGATCTGTAAATCTGTAAAAACCTGACAAAAACGCATCTATTTTTGTTACTTAATATAAAATTATACACACATACAGCTGGCAGTGTTTGTTGCGATTTTGTTCATTATTTACAGATCTGTAAGACTTACAGATTTGTTTAGAGTAGAAAGCATAAATATATAATTTAAATTCGTAAATTCAAACTTTGTCAATAATAAATATTTTTATCTATATAAAAAAATCTGTTGTGGCCAGCACAATACCTCTCACCACTTCCGTTTTTGGTTACATAATTATAAGGCGCGAGCAGTCATGTGCCATTGTTAGTCTTGACAAGCAGATATGGAGGCCTGTGTCAGAATGACAGTAATTATATACATAGATGTCAAATGTCAGAATTTTTCATTAAAAATTTCAAGATTTTCTAAATTCACGTGGTTAGTTTCTCATACTTGGCCTAGGCAAGCAGATATGGAGGCCCTTGTCAAAAGACAGTTAGTAATTATTTACATAAATGTCATAATTTGTCACGTGCTTGATTTGTCACCAGGAATGTGGAATTTAGTTGCCGAGGAAAATAAACCACATGGAATTGAAATATCATAAAATTTGGAATGTAAAATTGATATTTGACATCTATGTACATAATTACTAGCAGTCACTCGGGCCCCCATATTTGCCTATCAAGTCCAACAAAGTCACATGACTGCTCGCGCACTATAAATTTCTCATGTCTTATCTTTATGTTTAGATTATTTTTATAATTTTACATTTATTTTTTTAAGTTTTCTCCTACACTTACGTGCACTCTCATAGAAGATTTTTTTTAAGAATCTGCTACTTCCGGTTGTCCAGTTGCTACCAAAACGTTTTCAACTCTTCCCATTAATGTCCGATTAAGAAATACGTAGTTAAACAGATATTAAGTATTATAGTTTTTGAGAAATCGTCCTTCCAACGTCCCACACACACGCACACACAGACAGACATCATCGTAAAGATATTAGAATCGGATTGTAGGGATCTTAAAACGTGCTTTATCATTAAAATCTGGATATGCGATTTTTAACATGAATCCAATACCTCTCTTAGCGCGAGGTGAATAACGATCGTACCATCATGTGTATTAACAGGAGTAGAAAAAAAATTCACGAAGACTCATTAATTACCTAAGAACTACCGTGCAACCAAAATCTGATACTTAATTTGAACCATATTAAAAATCTAATTAGTTAATGTGACACTAATTGAGGCCTATATATTACAGTTATTTCCTGATCTGCACAAAAAAATATTTTTTTGCTGGAAGAACTGTATATTGGCAATTAATTTTGCCTACTGTTATCTTTCTCACTAATATGAAATTGTACCAGCGTAAATGTTACAGTTATTTTAATTTCCTCGTGAATTTATTTGTTTTAAGATCGAATAAATACATAAATTAATTTAACTGTGCATATTTTTTATTAACTTTATATAGCACGTCATCTTAAATACATAAAATACAGTAAATAAATTTTGAATTTAATAATAACTGTACGTTCATAACGTTATATACAGCGTGTTTGCCGCTTGCCTGCACTTCTTCAAAAGATCCGCCATAATAGTCATGTTCCTTCGGGCTGTGATTGTGATTTTGTGAATACTGATTAGTTTAATCGTGATCCTTTTGAATCATGATTTAAAAATTATATCAAGAAAACAAGTTGAATAATATAAACACCATCTAGCGTCAAATATCATATGCAGACCAATGCAAATTTATTTTATAAATAATCTATTGTCGAGTGTTATAGTCAGCACATTAAAAATGGATCATATAGAAATAAAAAAAATCTGTTGTGGCCAGCACAATACCTTCCGTCAATCCTGTGTATTATGTATAAATTCCATACATAAATTTTCTTGCAAAAAATTCTAAATTTCCAGTAAAGAAACTATGTAATTTTCACTTGACACTAAAATCTTCTTCTTCTTCTTTAGCTTTCCCCATTCGTTAGGGGTCGCTATTTTTATTTTCTTTTTCCACTCATTTCTGTTTTACGTGTCGTTCTCATTCAGTTCCTTTTCTCTGAAGTCTTCCGCAATACAGTCCTTCCATCTTATCTTTGGTCTTCCTCTGTTTCTTCAACCTCCTATTACTAAGCTATTCATTCTTCATCCAACATATTCTTCATTTCTCCTCATGACATTTTCAAACTAATGTAATCATCTCGCTTGTATCTTTCTAAAAACTTGTAACACTAGAGTTATTTCCTTACTTATCTACTTCAACATCCTCATCTCTGCCACATTAATTTACTTTTTATTGATACTGACATCTGCCAATTTGAATTATATGAATATATTAATAGTTTCCATGTTTAGCATAGCTGGCCGATTTATAAAATTTAATTTCTTTAAAATTCTTTAACTCTATTATCTATTGAATATGAAGTATAAAATGCAATAAAATTGTATAGAGAATAATATATTCTGTAAGTTATAATAACGTTAAATGTCAATAAATCAAATTTAACTGTTAAATCTTCAAATGAGGTTACTTCCGGTTCACCAGTTATAACCAAAATCTAATCAGTTGTTCTTCTGGATGTAAACTTGAGGAATACGAAAAAAATATAATTTTTGGAATCGTGGTATTGAAGTTATGCGATCCGAAACTTTCGTCACACACACACACACACACATACACACACACACACACACACGCACACACATACATACATACATATGTACATACATACATACATACATACGTACAGACATCATCGTAAAAATGGTAAAATCGTATTATTAGGGTCACTAAAAACCGAGCTAAAAACTTATCATTGAATTTTTTGACCAAAGACAATACCTTCCTTACGTAAAGGTGACAGAAGGTAAAAATGTTCTTAGTACCATATGAAGTATGTTTACTTAAAACAAATCTTTTATGTAACATATTTTCTTTGTTTTCAAAAGTATGGTGGGTCATTACATGCTTTTGTAGGAAAATCATATTTCCTTTTATTCAACAAACCCCACATTCATAAATTTCTACGCCCGAAAACCTATTGTCGTTAGCCATTTTTAAATTTGCTGTGAAATGAATCTGAGGATGATTCAGAAGAGAAAGGGGAAGGTTGTCTAGTGATCACAAAATGAGAAAGTGGGGATAACGAATAAGAAACGAAAAGCATACTTCTTCTTAATCATGATCACTTTGATGATTTAGATTATGAATCACAGCTCGAAGGAACACGGCTAATCTATCAAGAGGAAGAATCATATTGCATCTTGGCAACGCCGCTCCAACAACTTATTTTTATTCCCACAGGTTAAAGATAAATTATTGCGGAGAATGCGCTTTAAGCTTAATTTACATGGAACGTTGTCGCCGTTATCACCGTCGGCCGTTCTCGACTCTGATTGGCTAAAATCAAACATGATTAATGGCGCGAACGTTGCAAACGTTCAAGGTCAAATTAGAACTGTGTTCTATTCTATCGGCCGTTATGACCGCTGCGCTTGCGTACATTGAGTTAATGCTTCATAAATCAGGTTAGCCAACTGAGTGATATAAATATAAGTTTTCGTATTTGTGTTGAATTGTGTAATCTAAAATCTCATATTTGTGTATTTACTATGGATATAGAAACAATCGCGGTACTTTATATTTATATTCATTTTTCACTTTCGCGATCGCAATGTAAACAGCAGCTATAGATGACAGATGATAGCGTAGAGATGGAGTAATTTTATTTTTTCAGAACTCAGAAGTTACTAAATATGATATTCCCTCTAAAATCCCCACTACGGACTATATGGTCTTAACGGCGTGAACGGTTGACGGCCACAACGGTGATAACGTTCCATGTAAATGAAAATGTCGATGCTATAAAAAGAGTTATAAATAACATAACTCCATTAACCATACCATGGAAAAAAAATTGAAAATTGGTTCCTTCCAATGCAAAAATGTATTGACAGTAATGAGAAATATTTTGAGAAAATTTAATGAAATATTCAGAATAAAATGCCGTGTTTTACTACATCAGGCTCGCACTTAAGAGAACCCATGTACGCAAATTTTGTTCCATATTTTGTTTAGTATATTTTCTGTTCAATATAATTTTGAAAACTTCCTACGTGACTTTTATAACGTACCGTACAATAAGAAAGTTTATTTTCTTTTACCTCTGTAAACACTTTTTTTACTTCTCGCTAAGAGAGGTATTGGATTCATGCTAAAAATCGCATGTCTACATTTTAATGAATAAGCACGTTTTAAGGTCCTTACAATCCAATTTTAACATTTTACGATGATGTCCGTGTGTCTGTGTGTATATGTGTGTGTGTATGTTGGTAAGACAATTTCTCAAAAACTATGACTTAATATATGTTCAACTACGTATTTCCCAATCGGACATTAATGGGAAGAGTTGAAAAGGTTTTGGTAACAATTAAACAACCGGAAGTAGCAGATTCTTGAAAAAATTCTTCTAAATATTATTTTTTGAAAATTTTTGTTCTTGCTAATATTAAAGAAAAATAAATTCTCTATCTGATACATTTCAATATTTCATTAAATCTTCCATAAATTTAGCGATAAAAGAAATATATATATAACAATCTGTTGTAATAAATTTTATAGCCGAAATAATACCATGGAAACCAATTGAAAAATTAAAATGTTTGTAACTGATAGATGAATGTCAGTGTCAGAAATCCGGAAACATTACTGAAGGCTTTTTCTTATTGTATTAATAGTTAAATATTTAAAATTATAGGTATATTACACATACTCTTCAGAAATACTGTTAATACCGACAATAAATTGGAAACATTTATTAGAAGAGTAGGACAAAATTTATCATACAATGAAATAAAATTTAAAAAATCTACATATAAAGAATAGATATAAGTAGAAGTTTTAGTGTAGAGTGTATAGGTATACAAGAAATGTTAAATACAATAGGGCGCGAGGTATTTTTTGAAGAAAAACTATTTTGAGCCTCAAGTAAAGTGTCATTTCCGGTTATCTGATTTACAAAAAAATCTAATGGCTTCTTACCATATTAGAATAAGGTAAAAATACACGGTTTTAGAATTTTCTGACTGATAGTATTTGAGTTAGAGCGTAAAGAGGATCCACACACATGTATACACAGACTTCATCGTGAAAATGATAAAATCGAATACTAGGGCCCTTAAAATGTGGTCATTTACCAAAATCTCGAATTGCGATTTTTAGCACGGTCCCTATACCTCCCTTACCAAGAGTAGTGGAAGGTAAAAAATCATAACTACTAAACAGTTAAAGAGATAATAATGAATTGAGAATATTTAGATTCTACATAAAAATTTCTATCAAAAAATGCCACCTCAATGTTTTGAAACAAAGGGTTAATCCTATGCCTGCCAGTTTGCCCCTATAAAGATCACTAGTCTAAAAGTTAACCAGCGTTAAAGTGCTTTTTGTTCTTTTCTTTCATACAAAATAATTATTTACTTGAAAAATTTCATGTAAATTTGAAGAAATGTACCTCATGAACCGGAAATCCTACAAGACATGAAATATGCTGAATTCAATTTTTTTTTTTTAAATTAGTGATATGTTACTTTGAAGAAGTGGTATATGAGAAATGAGTATATTATTATGATTCAGGTCATAATGGATAATATATTATTGTTAAATCTTGATCTACATAAGTTAGTTTGAACTAGAGAGGTAAATTTTCAGATACCATTACATTACCATTACAATTACATGGTAAAATTTTTCATTACCAATACTATTACTCGGTAATTGTACTTCAGAAAATTCAACTACAATTACCAAATAATGGTAAAACGAATTGTATTGTAATTAAAATTGATAATTAACTACAATATGGGGTCTCGTGGCCGTGTACCCGGGTTCGATCCCGACCGACGGCAACAATGACATCGCATTTTAATAGCAAAAAATTGACCCCTGTGGTGCACTCTCCACGCCAGCTATGGGTGCCCGTGAGGTGACGCCTGGTAAGCACCCGCATGGTACAAATATTCCATCAATACCGATATCTGTACAAAGCAGATTGGCACACCCAGCAATGGGTAATATGCCGTGATGAAATATTTATTTTATTTATTTATTAACTACAATTAATGTTGATCGTGTTTCATTAGTGTACACAAAATAAGTCTATAAACCCATCTTACTTGTAATGCCCTACTTTTTAATATTTAATATTATGGTATGATCATATTTAAGATATTTTTAAGTTAACAAATATAAAATCCAGTCCGAGAATCAGAAGACCTAGACTCATAGATATCATCGTTTCTCAAAACTACTCAGCGGGAATCGACTCAAACGAGTATCAGAAGACACCGAGGCTTATAGACGTTACGACGCCATGCATCGCAGTTATTATCGTTTTTCAAAATCACTCATCTGTAATCGACTAAGACTAATGTCGGAAGACACCGACGCTTATAGACATCGCGACGCCAAGCATCGTTTCTTAGTTATCGTTTCTCAAAAATACTCATAGCGAATCAACCCCGACGAGTGTGAAAATATATCGATGCTTAAGACTTCACGACGCCAGGCGTTGTTTCTGAAAACCATTTATCGGGAATCGACTTAAGTGAGTGTTAAGAAACACCCATGCTCATAGACTTCGTAATGCCAAGCTTTGTTTTTGAGATTTCATTATTTGGCTATAGGTTATTAACGGAAAAATATTGTGACTTAACATTTGCGTTAATTAGCAAATAATAATCTGAACCACAAACATGTGAGCGCTCTAATTAACACACGTGACAGTTAAATAACAAGAACTACTAATTATATGTAATGTATTCCTATATAAACGTTTGTCGTTACTATTTACTTACTCTCTTTTCATAGTATCACTTATATGACAACTAATTTGTTATTCACATTTTCCTATTTCCATTATTAAATCTCCATGTATAACTTTGATACCATAAATTCACTATACAGTACAGGGTGGAATGCGAAATTGGAAACATCTTTTTTCTCGGAAGTTATTATAGATACCGAAAAAATGTTTAAATAAAGTTTTTAGTACTTGTAATAAGCTAACTAAATCTGTATAAATTTGGCAAAAAAAGTTTAATTTTCGTAGATATTGTACTTTTTTAAAATGAAATACCCTGTATATTATTTTGAGAAGAAACATTTAAATATTTTCATTAATATCTCAAAAACTATCAAATTTATACAGATTTAACTTATTAAAACTTTATTTAAACAATTTTTCGGTATCTATAATAACTTCCGAGGAAAAAGGTGTTTCCAATTTCGCACTCCACCCTGTAAACGCACTACAAAATACAGTGTGTTAAAAAAACAACTCGGAGAAGGCTATGAACAAAGAAACTTATGTCAATTTACATTTGACACGAGGCATTGTTAAAAATGTTATCTAAAGAAATAAAAGCTCTTCTTCATGAATTTTATTTTAGAAATGCAACTAAATTAGGCTAATAACAATATACTGTATCCTTCGTTATTATATTTTCTCCTTAAAATCACATTTCAAAATCAATTTTGACAACTTGACTTTTGAATTGAATAATGATCATACATACGTTTCTCTGTTCAGAGCCTACTCCGAGTTAGGTATTTTATTGAACACACTGTATATATTTTTTACAGTTGTATAAACTAAATTCAAGTATATTACCATTATCTGATAATTGTAATTGAAATTTTGAAATTACTCTTACCATGTAAGGATACTGGTAATGAAAAAATTTTAATACCGAGTAATACTATTGGCACGGTAATTCATTACTAAAATAATTAATTATTTTACAGCCCTGTTTTTAACTTTAATGTCCGACCGTTACGTTATTGTTATCATAACAACCCTGCTTTCAGGGTTGTTATATACCAAATAACACCCTAGGGTGTGTTATAAATTTGACGTTGTTGCTATTGGCTACAGAATACAGAAACTCTGGGTATTGAAAATAAGATGGCAGCGCCAAAACGGCTTTAAAAGGATCTAATGTTGATAATTGGCATTTCATAATTTATTTTAAACTTAAATATTATTACGAAGTATTGTGTTTAAAAGTAAGTAATATAAATATAATGGATCAGATTTATGTTTATATATAACCTAATCAAACTAATATCACATAACATTATCAACGATAGTTCCGCAAAATAGCATCAGATGTAATATGCTAATTTACAATCCCCATATTATAAATAATACAAATCAATAACTAACGAAATGAACGTAAATAATATTCTTTATTTTTTTGTTAATTTAGAATACAAGGTTATTACGAGTATTATAGTAGTATTACTTATTTATATGAAAAATGCAATTTTCAAATCGACAAACAATTCTAGGTTAGCATGTTGTTCAGTATTCTTAGTGACATTATCTGAACAGTCAATTAGTTTACAGTGGTGGTCGAGGTGTTGGTGTTGATGTTGGTACTACCTACTATTTGATTTCACGCCAGCCACTAAATAAGAATTCTTTCGCAATTTTATGACAGATAGAAATATTGAAATAAACAAATCGGTATTGTATACAAATAAGAATATCGCGTTACCTAGTTACAGCGTTTGAAAGCAAATAGATTAATATCTCTAACAAAAATCACAATGATAGGACAAAAATCGAAAAAATCTTTAATATAATAATATATCGGTCGGACATTAACCGTTGAACGTATAGTTTGTTTCAAGATATTTGCAAACGTACCTGCTTCGACTTACGCAGCGGGTGGCTTATTAAATGGGCATGATGGGTAAAATGACAGGGTTGTAACAAATTATTTGAAATCCAGCATACGAAATATTTGTGTAGAATTTAATGTTTCACTTGAATTTTAAGAAATGCAGAACAAAGAATATAAAATAAAAAGTTATCAACACATAAATAGAATTTGCACAAAACTGAAGTTTCTTTGTCCCATGGTCGCCACATTTTTTTCTGTAATTTCGTCTGATTTTGCACAACAGCAACTGAACAAGTCAACAATCGAATGGCATTACACCAAATTTTCACAAATTATAAATACAAGTAGGTATATTAATTAACGGGATTTTAAGAAAGTGCCGTTACAAATTTTGCTAATCCTCCCCTGACGCATACAAACATTTATACCATGCTGTTTTGCGGTGTACCGAGTCATTACCAAGGCAGGTAGATTTGCAAATATCTTGAAACACACTATACCACGGGCGTTAAACGGACAATAATGCCTTCGGTCAACGTATACACCTCGGGCCGGAGGCCCTCGGAAAGCACACTGTTGACCTCAGGCGTTATTGTCCGTATAACACCCTTGATACGTTAATTACTATAACGATGACTTAGTAAAATCTACTTAGAAGCGAAATCATAAGAAAACTGTTTAAGTTAATTTTCAATATGTATTAGTTTTTGTAAAAAAATATTGATATAAATTAATTCTAATATAAAATATATCGTTTTTTGAAATCTGTCTAGACTAGATTAGGTATATTGATATTAAATCGAAATATGGGTAGAAAGTTTAATGACATTTATTACACACCATAAATATTTACTGCTAAATATGTATTTTCCTAGATTATTAAGATTAGAAACTTATTTATCACCTTATGTTACTAATTTCTTATGAAAATAAATTATTATAAATCAATTAGAAATTAGAATATCGAATATCTATCAAGAAGTCTCTCGTATGTAAAGTCCGGCGAGAAAGTAAAAATAAAGTGTCGTTTATGGTAAAACCGCATACCGAAATGATAAAAATACAATGAACGTCAGTCTTCATTGACTTTCTTACTTACTACAAGTACATAAACCTACCTACATATTTAGCTTCTACAACTACTAGGTATAGTATGTTATCAAGAGACGTCGGGAAAAGTAATAATTAGCTATATTGGGTGTGCCAAACAACGTACCCTGCATGGGAATCTCAAGCACTATAAAAGATACGATATTGATAAAATATCTTGCAGAAATTTTTGTCATTGGTGAAAATGTTCTAAACCCTTCATAACATGTCACATGTTTTCGAAAAAAAAAAAGAATGGAAGATACTGTGGTTTAAGGAAAGTATGTTGAGTAGCGACACTTTTGTCGGAGCCTTTCATCTTTCCTTCCAAACTGTACGGTATGTAGGGGGTAATAATGAGGATGTTTGTATGTTTGTGTGTGTTTGTTCGTGTGTGTGTGTGACTATAATTTCAGCCGCGATATTTCCAAAAATTACAATTTTTACGTATTCCTCTTCCTTAGATCCATATGCAGACTTGATTAAATTTTGGTTATAATTGGTCAACCGGAAGTACTCTCATTTGAAGATTTTAACAGTTTTTCTTGAAAACACGCTGTTAATAGTTATTTAACTATCAAGTGTGTTAATGAGGGCGATTAATGATCGAGACATTTTAACGCGTGAGCGTAGCGATCATTAATCGCCAATTAACACACATGTTAGTTACAATACTTTTTCGTTGACCGTATCTTACATAAATGGAAAATCTAATTTTATTCCATGACAATTTTTTTTAGGTTAGTAATGGTTGACCGAACGTCAAATTTTATGTCAGAAAATCAATAAGTTTTGTCATCAATTGTTTTTAGTGGGTGCGTTCAGTTTACTTAATGCTAGACAACACAAGCGGTTTTTTATGTTACTTGAGGAATTTTATTCTTTCAAATTCATTTTAAAGGTATGCTACGTGAATATACCTAGCTAGTAAGTATCAAAAGCATGACTTTTAATTCTGTCTACCTTTTTGCTACAACTTAGCGTTAGCAATACATGCTGTGTTCCATGTGGTGAACGCACCCAATAAATCGTTTATTAATAAAAATCATGCATTAATAGGGGTCATTAATGAATGATTTTCTATACATTAAGATAGCCTATTAATAAACGGTCGACGGAAAATATTAGTTTTTGACATTTTGTTATTATAAATATTAAGGAATAATTCTTGTATCTATACAAATTGATTGCATTTTATATTTCATATTCAATAGATATAGAGTTAAAGAATTATAAAGAAATTAAATATTATATCGGCCAGCTATACTATGACCATGGAAACAGCTACTATATTAAGAAAATTCTATGTCAAGAAAATGAATGTGGCAGAGATGAGGATGTTGAGATAGATGTTGGGGAAGACACGGAAAGATAGGATAAGGGATAAAAGAATAAGGGAAATAGCTCGAGTGATAGAAGTTTCTAGAAAGATACAAGAGCGACGATTACATTGGTTTGAATATGTCATGAGGAGAGATGAAGAATATATTGGAAGAATGAATATCTTAGTAGTAGAAGGTAAACCAAACAGAGAAAGACCAAAGATAAGTCGGAAAGACTGTACTGCGGAATACTTGAGAGAAAAGGAACGGAATGAGGACGACACGCAAAACAGAAATGTTAAAGAAGAAGATGTCAGTGTCAAGTGCAATTTGCATAGTTTGTTTATGAAATAATTTTACTGGAAATACAGGATCTTTTGCAAGAAAATTTATGTATGGAATTTGTACATAATACACAGGATTGACAGAAGGTAATGTGCTGGCCACATCAGATTTTTTTTCTATATGACGAAGATTAGTTCTGACTTGTCCTATACGAGGCTTTTGCAAGATTCAAAGTTTATTTCACATACCTTTATCTTTTTGCATTAAATTGAAGCAAATTAAATAAGAACAAGAAACCGGAGAAAATTACATATCTGAATCAAATCCCTTAATATCAATAACTATCTATCTCACGTCAATTTACTTTGATCTAATTAATTAATAAACCAGAACGCAAAAAACCTCGTAATTAAGAAGCACTTAATTATGTGCTATGTTGCTAGGCAATATAATTAACACTGATGACTACTAATAACAAAATGACTTTGTTTCTATTTTAGTCTATAGTTTGTGTTTATGTCCGTATACAGGGTGGCCAAAACTTTATAATAATCAATTTCCATGACTTTTCCAGGTTTTCCAGAGATTTTTTTCCATTTTTCCCTGACTTATATTTCTTAAATATAAAGATTTAAGTTTTGTGAATCGCAAAATATTAATTGAAATCGGTTTAATAAAAAAGATAAAATTAGTCGCAGCCTTATTATAATCAGAAGTTATAACAATACCATAAGAACGGTATAAGTGTTTAATTAAATATACAAAACGTATCCCACTTATAACAGATTAAGTGCATGCTAAACTTTTCTATAACTTATAATAGCACTGCGCGGTAGACGAAAATGCGTTGTAGCTTAAGGGGTATTCTATGACTGACTGCAGATGCAGACACTCTAGCGACATATCACATCTCAAGTTCCAAAAGAAGCACAATCGCTTCGTTGAATAAGCCATAAATAAAAATTTCTAAATAAATGAGTTAAAATCAGAATGATCTTTTTTTTACTAAAATTCGTTAATTTTGATCGATATTACAATTAATTTTAAAAAAAATGCACTTAATTTTGTAAATATTTTTTTCCAGACTAAAAATTAAATTCCCTGACTTTTCCATAACCAACAAAATTCCCTGACTTTTCCAGGTTTTTCCAGGTTTTCCAGGTTTTGGCCACCCTGGTATATGAAAAAAATAAGGAAGGCCAGAAAATAAATATAGCAGTAATGTTAAAGAAGGATGAACCATGAAACTTGGAGACATCACTTTACAGCAGAAACAAAAATACAATCAATGCTTGGAAAGGTGATGGCATTAGTTCTTTTTAGGCCGTGAATAGTTATTTATATACCAAGTGCGGGAACCAAGTTCCCAGATGAGTGTTCGGCGGCGCGAGCTTCCGGGAGCTAAGTTCACCCACGCGGTTTGTACAATAGTTTTTGTACGAAAAGTATAAAACTAATAATTAGTAATTTTGGTACAAATAATTTTATTTTTCTTCAAACGTAGCATCTATTGTGACTTGATTCACAAGGTAGAAATAAAATAAATATCCATAGAAACTATACAGAATCAACGAATAAGAAGTAACTTTAATAAAATAAACCTGTCATATCGCCCTAAATGTCACTATAACACGCTAGATAACCTAAGAATAAAGTTACTAAATACCATCAATAGCTGTTAAATTTAAATAAATAACCTATGAATTGAAATAAACAGAGTTTACTTTTGAGGAAATAACATATTAAAGAATAGCAGACTTACAGATTACAATTACAGGGACGGTAATGAACATAAGAATAATTAGATTTACAGTGATAAGAAAAATTTATATTGTTTTGCAGTGTTTCCTGGACATATCTTTCAGCCACACTGTTAGGTTTCAATCCAATTGAACAACTTCAGGGGGCGTACATTATAATACTTCAAATTCCGACATAATTGCACAAAAGGAGGATATAAAATTGCACAGTTTTTATTTAAACGGTAAAATGTGAAAAATTTCTCTTCAATGTTTATAACAAAAAGTGAACAAATAAGTATCCATAGCTACAGGGCTATTGAAATCGCAAACGTAATTTATGTAAAATGTAACGTAAAATTTCCCGGTCACTTATCTGGTGGAGACCTGGGACTGGAAAATTGACATTTCGGACGTTGCTTAGGCGACGCGAAACAAAAATAAAAAAATTGATATATTTACATTCAACCAAGCATTAAGTATTTCTATTTATTTATTACCATAGTAGAATTGCCAAGCCGGACCCTCACCGTGGACAAAGTCAACGGTAACGGAGAGCGATAAAAAAAATCTTGAGGTTTCAATGTTATATACGTGTGCGATTAAAGTGTGGAACATCAAAAAAAAAGCCGAACTCAGCCAGTTTTTATAAAAACGCTGAAACACGTCCATTTTAAATTTTAAAAATACACATTAATATGTAGATTCATCTTCCGACTTTCATTTGTTTTTCAGTTATGACGTCATCACAAAAAAATTTAAATGACAACATAGATTTTTAGTAGTGAAATCCGATAGTGTTTTTTCTTCTCTTTATGATCATGTAAATAAATCATAACTTTGCATAACAAAAATTCTGAGAAAAATCGAGTTGAACATTTAATAATAATGAATAATCAAGATACCCTGATAAAAACATTTAAAAGTTGATTATGGAACTTATAACTTATAAAACATGAAAAACGAAAAGTTTTAAACTGAAAAATGAAAAATAAAGCAAACAAAATTAACACTATTAAATTAAATGAATGCAAATGAATTAAATAAAAATAAAGCAAACAAAATTAACACTATTAAATTAAATGTTCAAAATGCCATCCATTGACTTCTTGGCAGTAAGCTAGTCTATTTACAAATTCACCTAAGACATTATTAATAACAGTTGGTTCTATTTTGCGAATTTCATCTTGAATACACTGCTTTAGTACCACTAAATTTTCTGGTTTAGTTAAGTAAACTTTTGATTTTAAGTAACCCCATAGAAAATAGTCTAGGGGTGTCTGCACTTATTTCTGGACGACCGCCTTTTGAAATATTTTTAACATCTCCTGTCTCCCTAAATTTGTTTTTGATTTTACTAACTGCCGATTGCGTAGGTCGATTTGGGTATTTTGCATTAAACATATCACACACTTCTTGCTGGGATCTTGTAAGGTTCCCACAACCAAGAAAAATTAAAATTTCTATTCGTTGCCTTATTGTTAAATCCGCCATGGCCTTGATAATTTAGAAGAATATTATTAAAATTCAACAATAAACTACAATATTTATGTCTCGAGAGTTGAAGATTTACAGAATAATTCAATGAAACAGTTTGCTACATTTAAAATTTTTATCGAGCTAGGTATCTTGATTATTCATTATTATTAAATGTTGAACTCGATTTTTCTCAGAATTTTTGTTATGCAACGTTATGATTTATTTACATTATCATAAAGATAAGAAAAAAACACTATCGGATTTCACTACTAAAAATCTGTGTTGCCATTTAATTTTTTTTGTGATGACGTCATAACTGAAAAACAAATGAAAGTCGGAAGATGAATCGTACATATTAATGTGTATTTTTAAAAATTAAAATCGGCGTGTTTCAGCGTTTTTATAAAAACCAGCTGAGTTCGGCTTTTTTTTTGATATTCCATATTCTAATCGCACACTGTATATTATGTATAAGTGCATAGTGCATGTACAGTTATTTGCAATCCATTTCCGTTTTCATTTTATGTAGATTCATTTAATGCACGAAAAATATAGGTAGTTATGTTTAATAACATATTTTTGCAAACGTCAACTTGTAATTAACCGTCAAGTATAATTTTGGTGTTCAACCATTGATATCAGAATAATTATAACTTTTGAAACATTACTTTCATTAAATATGTTATATTAAAAAAATAGCAGCAGAAACTACTCTGCATGTAATGAGGATGCCAATAGAGGGCACTAAAAATGTCTCATATTCGTAAGTTCTTCTTGCGAGAGACTCATATTAATAAACTAATTTACTTAATCCCTCTGTTATTAATAATAACCTGGCTAATGGAAATAATATCATTACTGCAATTGTTTCTTATTCAAAAAACAATATCCATGGTATACTAGATTTAATTTTTAGTTAAATATATAAATTTAGAGAAAAATGGTGAAAATCTCCGAAATTATTGGTTTTAGGCATAGAATACCCTTAATAACATTTGAAGATAATACAAAAATACACACAACTGAATAATAAAATATAGGGTGTTCCATTTGAAAATGACGAGTTATAGTCATTTGAAATTGAGCACTTTTGATTCGCTTTATTGAACAGCCTGTATAATTACATTTAAAAAAAAATATGTCAGAACATAGAGTATAATTACAGTTATACTGAAAAGAAAATTCTTAATTCTTACTATTAAAATAACTTCAGTAAGCCTTTATGAAGCAATGCGTGTATTTGGTTTTTTTTAGAGAAAAAACGGAATAACTTGGCAACGCCGTGGAAAACTAAAACAAAATTCATATGTTCGTATAGGTGAATAAAATACAATTCAAAATATATAAAAATATATAGGGTGTTCCATTTAAAAAAAGAGAAACTATTGTCGCCGAGCCGTAATGCAACACCCTGTATATGTGAAAATAATTTTACGTTATGCTCCTTGAGTAGACGAATAAATTCTGTTAATAAACTTATGCTGTATTTCTAACGACAAGGGAGATATCGAAGACGGCGATTTCGGTGACACCCTGTATATATATATATATATATATATATATATATATATATATATATATATATATATATATATATATATATATGTATGTAAACTGAAATTTGTATAGGTCAAAAGGACCTCAGAACAAATAAATACATTATTATTATTATTAATAAAAAAAATAAAAAATGGATAAGCATTATTTTTAAAAATGCTCTATTTGTTTCAATTTATGCACTTGAATTTATTTTATGACGGGTTTAAGAAAAAGATTTTAAAAAATCAACTAGGTGAGATGTTATTATCATGCCAGTATAAAAAAAATCTGTTGTAGCCAGCACAATACCTCTCGCCATTTTCATTTTATGTTACGCGAGCCGTCATGTGACTTTATTGGCCTTGGCAAGCAGACATGGGGGCCCGTGTCAGAATGATAGCTAGTAATAATGTACATAGGTGTCAAGTATCATAATTTTTCATTCAAAACATGAATGAAAAATTATAAAATATGACAATTGTGACATCTATGTAAATAACTACTAGCCATCATTCTGACGAACGAATTTAACATTTCTTGTACACACAAATAATTGAAATTGTGTCTCTTCTATCGTTCTATGTGTAATTTTGTTCTAGTCTTCTAATATGTTCAAAATTCTTCAAATTAATTGACGGTATGAGCAGTATTTCTTAAGGATAAATGTACTCGTACCTTCTAGAATTTTCTTCCAGTAATATTAGTAAAACTGCTGATTTTTGACACTGACATAATGCATTGATCTGTCAATTACAAACATTTAAATATCTCAACTGTTTTTTGGGCAACCAGATTTATTACAACAGATTATTCTGTATTATTATATACTATAACTCTACACCTATAGGAGATATAATATGTATCAGATTGATAATTTAATTATCTTTATTATTTGTAGTAACATAAATTTTGAAAAATAATATTTAGAATTTTTTTTTAGAAACTACCACTTCCGGTTGTCCACTTGTTACCAGAATCTATTCAACTCTTCCCATTACTGTTAGATTGAGGAATCAGTTGTTACACAGGTCTTTAGTGATATAGAATTTGAGAAATCGTATCTACAACATCCTAACACACACACACACACATCATAAAAATGTTATAATCGGATTCTAGGGACCATAAAACGTGCTTATTCACTAAAATCTGTATATGCGATTTTTAACATGAATTCAATACCTCTCTTAGCGAGGGGTAAAAGTTATAAAATTATTACAAGATAAATCACGATTATGCCACTTGTCATTGATTTCATTGTTTTTCAGATTTTGTTTGATAAATATTTAAAATGGATACTTCAAATATGTTCCGCAAAGCAGAAAATCGTTCTCATAACACTCAATTAGCAGTTAAATAACAGACTTCAATTTCCTATTATTTACCTAAAATTAATTTATGTAAGAAAATAAACATAGTTGAAAGAAATTCCACCGTGTGACACTCATAACTATTACGTATTGCAGATTACATAATCAGCGTAGAAAATAGAAATTAAACAAATATGCTGCTGTATTATATGAATTTAGAGAATATATGTATTTATACAACAATAAATTCGTAGAATTAAAATACGTATGTAGATAATTTTCTCGTATCATTACTTATCTATAAATAATATTTTTGTTTATATTTAAATGATAACAAAATTTCACAATGAAAAAATACATACATACAGTGAATTTTTTAAAAGATGCCCAATCAAGGTCATCTACGAATTGTTTGAATTAAGATTTTAGCTCCGCCCATTCTGTCAAATTAAGTAGTGTCGTTTATGACGGTACATAAGATACTACCAAATATGCGAAAAATAAGATACTGACACAATGTCAGTGTCAAGTACACTGACAGAAAATAACGTTATTCGTACGGCTATGAATCAAGGTAATATATCTGAATTGATATACAAGGTGTTATATTTTAATGGACCCAGCAAATATCTCGCTTATTTATTAAGTTAGTAATTTCTTTCATATAACATGAATTATACAGCAACATGTAAGCTACTTGATGACGGATGTACATTCATCATACCACTTCCGGTTTATTAGTAATTAATATCAACTTTGAAATTTCAAATGGAACATACTATATTTTTTTGCAAATTTGAAAAGTACATCAAATTTGCTTTACAATCATGTAAAATAATCCATATGTTACATTATTAAAAAGTAAAATGGCGGACACTTTTTTATACACCTAGTCGAAAAGAGAATAGTGAGCCATGAGTGTGGCTTGAAATAAAACAATGAACAAAAACAATTGTAACTATTATTATTAAACGAAATAATATTTTTTTTGTCATAATAATACAGAAAATAAGAATAATGAACACTTAATAACAACAAAATGATTTTACAACAAATATTCAAAATGACTCCCAGCCTCTTCAATACATTTTTCACAACGTTTTGAAACAGAATAAGTAACCGTTTCTATTTGGTCTGCAGATAAAGATTCAATTGCCGCTTCATTTTTATTCTTCAGTTCGTTTAATGTGTTTACTGGTTCTTTATAAACAAAATCTTGATAATTGTTTTACTTCAAGCCATAGTCACGGCTCACTATTCTCTTTTCGACTAGGTGTATAAAAAAGTGCCTGCCATTTTACTTTTTAATAATGTAACATATGGATTATTTTACATGATTGAAAAGCAAATTTGATGTACTTTTCAAATTAAAAAAAAAAATAGTATGTTCCATTTGAAATTTCAAAGTTGATATTAATTACTAATAAACCGGAAGTGGTATCATGAATGTACATCCGTCATCAAGTAGCTTACATGTTACTGTATAAACCATGTTATATGAAAGAAATTACTAACTTAATAAATAAGCGAGATATTTGCTGGGTCCATTAAAATATAACACGTATAAACTTATGTTACTGCTAAAGTATGTTCAACAACGAACATAGTCCTAACTTAGTCGAAACAATATGAATTTCTGAAAGACAAGTGTGTTATATACTTATCGCACGCGCTTGCAGTCTTTGCAAATGACAGAGATAAATGTATTCTAATTTGTTAATTCGTTCATGATACAAACGATCTTGATCGGACATCTTTAAAAAAAAAAATCTGATGTGGACACCACACGACTTCCTTGTACGATTATTAAACTATACATATTTTTTTAATAAATAAATTACAAAATATTAATTTTAACTTCAAAACAGTATGATATATAGCGACCATAATCTAACCCGGTTCTTTTGAAAGAGAGTTTTGATTACAACAAAGAAATATTTGATTACAACAATGAATATGACTAATTTCACAATAAATATATAATATTTGTTATTGTACGAATCATAAAATTGCACGTATTTAACGTAATTTGAAATGAACATTTTTTTTATGTTTTTGTCCTAATCTATAGCAAGCTTTATTACAAAAACAAAAAAATCTGATGTGGACACCACATGACTTCCTTGTACGATTATTAAACTATACATATTTTTTTAATAAATAAATTACAAAATATTAATTTTAATTTCAAAACAGATAGCGACCATAATCTAACCCGGTTCTTTTTAAAGAGAGTTTTGATTACAACAAAGAAATATTTGATTACAACAATGAATATGACTAATTTCACAATAAAAATATAATATTTGTTATTGTGCGAATCATAAAATTGCACGTATTTAACGTAATTTGACATAAACATTTTTTTTATGTTTTTGTCCTAATCCATAGCAAGCTTTATTACAAAAACAAAAAAGTATATAATTTTTAAATTTACATATCTCTCTTATACAATGAGATAATTTAATAATACTTGATGTGCTGGACGCAGAAATTAATTCTCTAAAACTTTTATTTGAAACATTTATTTCTAAAATCAAAATAAACTCATTTTATTCAAGAAAAACTGTTAACAACTTCAAGTAATGTACCACTTCCGGTTAGCCTATTTTAACCAAAATCTATTATGTTATTTCGATTGACATAAAAGTCTTGTATACCAAATTTGAAAAGTTTTGGATTATATTTTAAAACAGTTTTTCATTAAAATCTATTATAGGCTTCATGTAAAGTGCCACTTCTGGAAATTGTGTAATAACCAGAAAGGGAGGTGCACAACTATATGTTATAGGAGTCCTAAATATAAAATTTCAACTTTCTACGGCTTACCGTTTTTGAGTTATGCGAGATACGTACGTACGAACGTACGTACGTACAGACGTCACGACGAAATTAGTCAAAATGGATTCAGGGATGATTAAAATGGATATTTCCGTTGAAATCTGAAAACCGAAATTTTTCGCGATTACAATACTTCCTTTACTTACGTACAAGGAAGTAAAATACTGTACAAGGCACAATAAATTTGACTGATAGCATTGTAGTAATTCTTTTTACTTGTACAAAGATTTCAGTGATGACGACATACAAAATTCACGCAACAATAGGGGAGTTTCACAATTCTTGAAAATTTTAGATCGAGTGGTGGCGGTTACGGGTGAACATAAGGATTCAACATGGGATTTTCTTCTTAGGCAATTAATTTTCTGTTCATTTTACGGCAAAAACTGTGCAAAGTTGCTTAATAAAAAATAATAAAATAAAAAAAATTCTCACGGGAAACATAGATTATCTGTCGTATATCATCCTGTTTCATCGGTCTGTTCTTTTTTAATAACTCGAGTATTTTTAAATTATATGGATAACATTTTCAAACGAAATTTATTTTGTATTAAAATGTCTATAAGGCTCGGGCCACACAATGCGTTTTGGCGGGACCGGTAAAACAAAACGCATCCGGTTAAACGGGATAGATCCTACAGCGTCCACATATATCCCGCTAAACAGGACGGCAGCAATGACAACTCGATTTTGTTAAAAAAACAAGCGATTTTTAGTTAATTGTCACCAAGAGTGTGGAATTTACTTGTCGAGGAAAATAAACCACATGGAATTGGAAAATCACTAAATTTAGAATGAAAAATTATGATATTTGACATCTATGTACATAATTACTAGCTATCATTCTGACACGGGCCCCCATATCTGCTTGTCAAGGCCAACATAGTCACATGGCTGCTCGCGCCCTATTGTATTTAACATTTCTTGTATACCTACACTCTACACCAAAAATTCTACTTATATCTATTCTTTATATTTAGATTTTTTAAATTTTAAATACATTCTATGAAGAAATTTTGCCCTACTCTTCTAATTTTTCGAAATATATCCAATTCATTGTCGGGATTGACAGAATTTTTGAAGGATATATGTAATATACCTATAATTTTAAATATTTAACTATTAATACAATAAGAAATAATATAATGTACGTACTTCCCAGAAAAAGTCTTCAGTAATGTCTCTGGAATTTTGACACTGACATTTATCTGTCAGTTACAAACATTTTAATTTTTCAATTGGTTTCCATGACATTATTTGGGCTGTGAGATTTATTACAATATATTATTATATATCTTATATTTCTTTATCTTTAAAACTATAAAAGATAATAAAATATTATATATATATCAGAGAATTTACTTTAATACTGGCAAGAACAAAAAAATTCAAAAATTAATATTTAGAATTTATTTTTAAGAATCTGCTACTTCTGGTTGTCCAATTATTATCAAAACCTTTTCAACTCTTCCAATTAATTTCCGATTGAGAAATACGTAGTTAAACAGATATTAAGTGTTATAGTTATTGAGAAATCGTCCCTCCAACATTAATTTTAAGTTTAACTTACTCTGTATAATTATTGGTTTTTAATATCACAAAGAAAATAAAAATACAATCTCTTTAAAAAATAACAACCATTCATCACTATTACAGATAGTAGACTAATTTACAAAATAATTTCCTTCTTATTTATAGCAAAAAACGGTCTATTTTTATTTTTCATTAGTTGATATCGACATCAGCAGCCTACATCAAAAATAGTCATCGGATATATCAATAATGAAGTTAGTCATAACATCTTGTATCTTTTGTATGATTTCAGGCAAATGAGTAATGATAATACGCCAGCTTCATACTATTTCGTAATTGTAGTGATTCACAGTTATCTAATTCCGCATATGTATTATGTGTATGTGGCTTCCGTCCGCAGAATGTGGTTAATGATTGGAAGATAAGATTTATACAGGTGGTCCAGGTTTAACCGACCAAACTTACACCATGAATTAAAGACGTAAAAATAAGATAAAAGTTCAAATGAGCAAATGTTCGTATCATAAATGCTTTATTGCAGAAATATTCCTATTTTTACCACTCGCTAAGAGAGGTATTGGAATAATGCTAAAAATCGCATATCCAGATTTTAGTGAATAAGCACGATTTAAAGTCCCTAGAATCCGATAATAACATTTTTCCAATGATGTCTGCCTCTCTCTCTCGATGTCTGCCTCTCTCTCTCTCTCTCTCTCTCTCTCTCTGTGCGTGTGTGTATGTGTGTATGTGTGTGCGTGGGTGTATGTGTGTGTATTGATTGTGCGTGCGTGCGTGCATGTGTGTGTATGTTGTGTGTGTGTGTGTGTGTGTGTGTGTGTGTATGTGTATGAGGTTGTTGGAGGTACGATTTCTCAAATTCTATAAGATTAAAGACCTGTGTAACTACGGAACCTCAATCTAACAGTAATAGGAAGAGTTGAATAGATTCTGGTATCAATTGGACAAACGGAAGTAGTAGTATTTTAACAAAAATCTTCTAAATTTTTTTTTTTTTTAATATTTATGTTATTACAAGTATTAAAAAACAAAATTCTCCATTCGACACATTTAAATTTTTTATTATCCCTTCTATAGATTTAATAGTTATTTAACTATCAAGTGTGTTAATCGCCAATTAACACACGTGTTAGTTACAATATTTTTTCGTTGGCCGTATCTTACTTAAATGGAAAATCTAATTTTATTCCATGACAAATTTTTTTAGGTTAGTAATGGTTGACCGAACGTCAAATTTTACGTCAGAAAATCAATGTTTTGTCATCAATTGTTTTCAGTGGCACCCACTGAAAACAATGCACCGTTCAGTTTACTTAATGCTAGACAACACAAGCTGTTTTTTATGTTATTTGAGGAATTTTATTCCTATCAAATTCATTTTAAAGGTATGCTACGTGAATATACCTAGCTAGTAAGTGTCAAAAGCATGACTTTTAATTCTGTCTACCTTTTTGCTACAACTTAGCGTTAGCAATACATGCTGTGTTCTATGTGGTGAACGCACCCAATAAATCGTTTATTAATAAAAAAAATCATGCATTAATAGGGGTTATTAATGAATGATTTTCTATACATTAAGATAGCCTATTAATAAACGGTCGACGGAAAAGATATAAATATATAATCTGTTGTAGTAAATCTCACAGCCTGCTCACAGCCCAAACATCGCCATGGTAACTACTTGAGAAATTAAAATGTCTGTAATTGACAGATAAATGTCACATAAGTCAGTGTCAAAAATTCGGAGATAGTACTGAAGGCTTTTTCTGGGAACGATATTTAATATTTCTTATCGTATTATTAATTATATATTTAACATTATAGATATATAACACGAACCCTTCAGGAATAACGCCAATCCCGTTAATGAATTGGAAAAACCTCGAACATTTAGAAGAAATGGAGAAAACTTGCTCATAGAATGAATTTAAAATTATAGAAAATACGTAAATAGATATTAGGTGTAATTAGAATTTTTTGTATGTACAAGAAATGTTAAATACAATACTTGTATATACCACAACAGATTTTTATAATTGCAACATAATTGTGACATAATTTGTTTTTATTGTTCAAAATATTGATCTTGAACACGCAGACAAGAACGACAATGATCTACATTTCGTCAAAATATTATAAGCAAACTAATTTTTTTGATTTTAAATGACCATTAATTTTTTAACTTAGATTACTTATTATGTCACATATAATAATAATTGCTATCTTGTATAAGTAGATATTTTTATATCATGCTGCTACAATTTATCTTATTTTTAGGTGTTTAATTCATAGTTTAAGTTGGCGGGTTAAACCTGGAACCAGGGATCTGAAACTGAACCCGAACCTGAACCAAACCCGAATCGAACCTTTATTTGCCAAGGTCAATAAACTTGAACCAGATTTAAATTATTTTAAATTCGGATTCAGTCAGGTCTGTTATATATAATTAAAAATGGTAAATTCAAATTAAATTTAATATGATTTTAAAATTAATAAGTATCACCATCTTTTTGTGTTTATAATCATTTACCGCTCTGAACCGAAATTCGAACCCGAACCCAAAACCAATCAAACGTCATAATTTTCATTTCGTTGAACCGCAACTGAACCTGAACCTACATTTATTTCCTGGACCTGAACCGAACCTGAACCATAAATAAATTTCGGATCAGGTCCCTGCCTGGGACATATCTATAATGATAATGTTTGTACAGTAATGGTAATAATGACAGCAATTTTTAAAAAATTTCAATTACTCTCAAGAAAGGGAATTTTTTGATCGTATGAAAATGGTATTTCACAAAATGAAATTGCGAAAACATATTTTACATAAATTAGATATCTAAAATAACATTACGAAAGTCGTTTTCGAAGTAAAGGTAATATTGTGTCTTCTACAATACCTGGTTAACTAAAAAAACTCAAAGTAGACAGACAAAATTCTTAGCCTAACCTAACCAAACCTAACCTAATTGCAAGATTTATCTTACAATTAGGTTAGGTTTGGTTAGTTTAGGTTAAAATTACTAGATAAAAGTTGCAATTATGCCTAGTTGCAAGATACAAGTTGCAATTAAGCCTAATTGCAAGATACAAGTTACAATTAGGCCTAATTGCAAGATAAAACTTACAATTATAAATATTTTTCTTTCATGCCCTTTCTACGCCTTCGTACATACTCTATAATGAAATTGAGCCTTATACAGACGAGAATATAATTCATTAGTCACGTAACATATTTCCCGCCAATCAACATTCAGAATCTCACTAGTTACATGTGTTCACAACCACGATAAAAAACAAAGAAATTATCTCCTTATTTATACTAAGGGATTTGTTTTCTGTTTACATCATTGACAGTTAATTTTGAGTATAAAAATGTGCGATAATCGTTAGGTTGATATCAAAAACGATGAAAATAATAAGAAAATTAATTATGTTTTAATACAATATATGAAAAGTTAGGTTAGCAGCACATATAATTATATTCTCTCAGTAAATATAAGCTCGTGATATGATTAATAATCGAAGATATTGCTCGTGAAACCGAAGCAGCACATTTCAATCGAGAATATTATCGATGATAATCATATCACTTGTTATATTACGTAGGAATATATACTTCTGAAAGATATTTTGTAGCAATATAATGATCCAAAGCATACTTCGGCACATAAAAGTTGGTTCAGGGACAATAAAGTTGGCCATCGCAGTTTCTAGACTTAAATCCAATAGAAAATCTCTGGGAAAATCTATATCGAAATATTAAGGATTAAAGTCATAGAAGAAAAGTTTTGCTCAATGTCTTCAGAAAATCTTGTGGGATGTTGATAAACTGTAATATTAAAATTACTAGAATCTATGCTGAAACGATGCAGAGAAATAACAAATTCTGGTGTTTATTACACTAAATATTAAAAATTGTAATTTTCATATTGTGACGTGCGCGCCTGACTTATACGAGCGCCGCTACTGGTAGAATATTCCGAGCGATGACGTAATTCCCACGCCGGAATTACCCCGATGACGTAATCCCCTCGGGGAAAACCTATACGCGTTGAGCATGGTTAATTACCACCGGTGGGGTGATTCTTTTGTGTTCGATGATGGTCGCGTCAGAAAGTTCCAGAAGAATAACGGGCTGTGTAAATACCGTCCGAAGGACAGCGAAGAGATAGTCTGTGATATAGAAGCAACGAGCAATGAACACGGGGTGATATAAATAAACAGTCTACGAGTTGTTAACATAAATAAATGTAGTTATATAAATATTGTCTAAATAAAAAAGCTTAGTGTTTATAATTATTTAATCATAGTGTTAGTTACTTTTATTATCTTTTTAATATTTATCGTTTAATAAACGTATTACTTTAATTAATAATAATTCTTTGATTTTTATACTTCACCCAAATATATAAATGTTACAATATCAATTATTAATAGTTGCTATCTTTATGTTCAGATAAAAATTTTAACGTAGAATAAACTAGTAGCAAGGGAACATTAGTAGTTCATTTCTAAAATTCCCCTTCTCGAGGGTGAAATTAAATACATACTGAAATTTATCATTTTTTAAAATGCGTTTCAAAACAAGACTTATGGTACCAGCTATTGCTGCTTTCGACGAGTTGTGTTACTGGTTAAATTTAATAAAGGTATTTATTTCTGTTACACCTTTCATTACAAAAAAATATGATGTAGCCAGCACATTACCTTCCGTCAATCCTGTGTATTATGTACAAATGATATAGGGCGCTGACAAGGTCAGCGCTGACCTTGGCAATCAGATATGGGGGCCCGTATCAGAATGACAGCTATTAATTATGTCCATAACTGACAAATGTTACAATGTTTCATTCAAAATTTCATTTTTTGTTATTGTATGATTCCTTTTCTCGGCAACTGAATTCCACACTCCTGATAACAAACAAACCACGTAAGAAAATCACGAAATTTTGAATGAAAAATTATGACATTTGTTAGTTATGGACATAATTAATAGCTGTCATTTTGACAACGACCGCCATATCTGCTTGCCAAGATCAGCAAAGTCACGTAACTGCTAGCGCTCTATACATAAATTTTCTTACAAAAGATCCTATATTTCCAGTAAAATTATTTCAAAATAAACTATGCAAATGCACTTGACACTGACATCTTCTTTAATCTTTCTCAATCGTTAGGGGGTCACTATTT